>CM037156.1:28508961-29985007 GCA_020921065.1 Vaccinium darrowii
CAGGGAAAAAAAAAACATGAGGTTCATTTTTTCCTATTCAAAATTTGGATAAGTTTCAATTGGAGCCAAAATTTGTGGACACCAAAATTAAGAGAGAATTTTATGGAATTATGTTTTGAATGGAGCAAAAAATTTTGGCAAAATTTGCGGGACAATTTATTTATGGTGAATTTAGCACCCCAGTTGTCAATTAAAACTTTATTTTTTTGTCTATTTACAAAAGGAAGTGCTAAATTCATTTCCCATCTAAGCACTTTTAAAGCCTTTGACTTTAACCCAGTAAATTGGACGATTCCCCATAGTGAACAAACAAATTGGAACAAAGTGAGTATTTTATATTTTGGCAGGGGCAATTTTGGCCATTGTGTGATTGTACCTTAACTTTTTATATTTCAGTTAAATTGCAATTACGGTTAGAGAACATTTTCATTCTAAACACGAGAGGAGAGGAGAGAAAATTCTTGAGAAAGTTTAAAGGATACTTTTTATTTATTTTTATGTTGCAGTTACTTTTTCTTCTTATTTTTTGAAGGATACTTTTATTTGATGACCGATCAACAACAAGAAATGGAGAAAATTTTGTGTGTGGGTACGGAAACGTGATACCCATCGGCGCATCTGAGTCATCCAAATATGTTTTAAACGGCCCAGATTTAAGGGTGACATTTTTGTAAAATTTGAGGACAAATTTACTCCAATAAATTTGGGCAATACAAAACATGTTTAGATGACTCGGATGTGCCAACGGGTACCACGCGGCGGCAGTCGTCCGGCATAGAAAATTTTTAGTTATCTTCCTTTTTTCTTATTAAAAAAAATGACGAACTTCATTGTGTCAGTGATTTCGATGGACAAAATTGACAATGCCATCAATGACAATGGCGTAATTGAAATAGGTGAGAGATAATTTGACAAAAAAATTCTAAAATATGATGATGGAGGTCACGAGAGACGGCCTTTGAGAAGATTTTTTATTTTAATATGCGAGGTATGCACATCAAGACCGTACATGTTTAAAGATGATAAAATTATTACAAAAATAATGCCAACGATGTTTCAACGATATTAGCATAAATCAGTTGAGCTGTAGCAACAAGGTATTCCACAAGTTATCGTCATCTTATTTCCTATGAATTGTCTATACAAAAATATTAAATAAAAGTAGGGTTATGCCTTTTTCCTTTTTTTTTTTTTTAACCCCGAAGAAGAGAGTAGTTTTAGGAAAAGTGTTTGGTACCAGAAAAAAAATCCCATAAAATGACCCTGAAAATGTATCCAACGGCTGAAATCCACCTGTGACATCTAACAAGTGAAATCCACCCGGTACACGGGTGAGTTTCACCTGTTGGATGCATTTTCTTGGTGAATTTATGAGATTCTTTTTTGATACTGTACCAAACCTCGTAATTTTGTTGTGCAGCTAAATAACGGCCAGCAACACTAACATCCACTATAGTAATGTTGGATAGCCATGGGGAAAAATCTTTCCTTCAACTTTCCGTCCTAACATCTAACAAAGAATGCTTAGTCACCATTCGAGCTACTAGCTGTTATATTACAACCATGTTTTAACATAGGAAAAGAGCAAAATGAAAATTCAGATGCAAGTTTAATACAATCCAACACAAGAGAATCACAATCCGTGTATGCCTTCTCAGTGTTGGTTCATAAGTTTTGGAGGCCTAAAACGGATTTATTAGATGAGACCCACCATGTATTTTGCAGAATAAAAATTTTCAACACACGTCTTCATAAAAAAACAATAAAAAAAAATATTTAGTCTATGTTTGGTAACACTTCTTTTTTCTGTTTTTTGTTTTCTAATTTCTGTTTTTCATAAAAAGGAAGTGAAAACAAAAAATATGTTTGTGTGAAATTATTTTCAAAAAAAAAAAAGTAAAAACAAAATTATGAGTCGGTTGGAGGTGTGCCAGCGGGAGGTTGGAGGTGGTGGCGGGAGGCTGAGGTGGTGGGTGGTGGCAGTGATGGTGGGTGGTGCGTGGTGGCTGGAGGTGGTGGTGGTGGTGCGTGGTGGTTGGAGGTTGTGGTGGGGTGGTGGGTGGTGATGGTGTGGGTGGTGCGCGGTGACTGGAGGTGGTGGTTGATGGCGGTGATGGTGGGTGGTGATGGTGGGTGGTGTGGTGGGTGGTGGCTGGGAGTGGGAAAATAAAAACAAAAAGTGAAAGTTGAGATTTAAGTAGAATTTAAAAGTGGAAGTGGCATACAAACAACATTTCTTTCTTAAATTGTGAAAATTCTGAAAACAAAAACAGAGAACAGAAGTGCCGCCAAATAAGGCCTTATCATTACACAAATTTAAACATATAGTCATTCAACATAAACAACCATTATAATACATAAGAAACCTACATGTCTGAGGGCTCTTTTTTGTTTGCATATTTAGAGGAGCCCCGAAACGGTGACTTTATTGACTTATGCTATGACCCTGTGCCTTCTCTTGGAGAAAATTTTGGGTACGGGGAAGTACACATCTGGGACGTTCAAACAATGTAACCAACGGTCCGGATTGAAAGTGTCGTCCAGATTTTTAAAAAAAAATGAAAAGAAAAGAAAAAGTGTGTTTTCATCTGAGCCGTCCGATGTATTTTTGGACGGCTCGGATATGCCGAAGAGACACCACACCACTCATACCCCATTTGCACCCAAAATTTTCTCCTGCTCTTGACGCTCGAATAACCTGCATCGCCTTCCACTGTGATTCGAGTGACATTTTAATTTCTAGCCATTCGTAAAGCGTGACGGAAAACGATAGTTTCCACTAGTCGAGGGGATAGAGACACCGAGCCTGACCTGTCTAATCCTTGATAACAATGTCTCACCCCTCTCTCTCTCCTGTAACAACTTGGGGTCTGCTTTGCTGGTCCCAATAGTACTTATATTTTTAAAAGTCAATCTAATACTACAAAACTGTTTCTGGGTTGCTTCCCAAAAAAGACATGGCCAAATCATAGGTGGATTTGTGAATGATTTGTCATTAGATCTTCAGTTAGGATTATTGACTTCATCTCTACTGGGGAATGTCTACGGCACCCTGTAGTACTTTTTCATTTGGAGGCCGACTTGTCTGCCGCTTCGGTGCCGGCCGACTGCACAACTGCTTGGCCGACTCCGACTGCATTTCCCATTCATTTGGATGATTTCATGTTGTAGAGCTCGCCGAATAAAATGTCAGTATTAGAAAAAGTTAAGTCAATCGATCAGACGTTAGACCGCATTTGTATACATAGCTAGAAACAAAATGTGTTCTTCAAGTGGTAATCCGGCCAGTGTTCGGTGTTCCCAACTCATTTCATTTCTGTGTAAATGTGTTCCAAGGCAAATATAACGGTTAGTATGATTCAGACAATATGTGTTTTTGCAAAATTAATGGTTAGTATGATTCAGAGAATAAAGCAAATTGCTTTGCGCGCCTCCCCCACCCCCCCTGACACCGCGTCCCCCCCCGGCCCCACCCCTCTCTCCCCCATTTGCCCCTGCCCCCCCCGCGCGTCCGAAATTGCTTTTTTTTTTTTTCAAATTTTAATAATTTCATTTTAATTTTAATATAGAAAAAGAATTTTTTTTTCCTATAAATTGTATAGGCTCGCCCCTACAAAATCTTTTGGGAAAAAAATTCGCCACTGCGTTGTGAAATTCCTGGCTCCGCCCCTGCTTTTGTGTAAATGATAAATATGATTTAGGGCATATATGGTGTAACATATTACATAGAGCCTTATGTTTTATTTTTCATTCATATAATAGTTTAGTTAATACTTTCTAAAAACATGTCCCAAAATGTGTCGGCCTTGTTTGGTTTGGTTCTTAAGAACCGGTTTTCTCAATTATTATCCCTATTTTTAAAATTTTTTTAAAAATTTTTCTCTCTATCTCTCTTCAATTATTAATACCTATTTTTTAATTATTATACCTATTTCTATCCCTAATCATTACAAAACCAAAACTCAAAACCCAAACCAAACACAACCGTCATGTCCTCCAATTGTTCAAAATTTCCGTAGCGAAGTGTCAATGTCATGTCGTGTGTCCGTGTTGGTGCTACATAAGGCATACGAGGACTCAAGTTGTACAAAACAACATTTTGGAAGATATAAGTGGAAATTCTGGAGTGAAGTCCAATTCATGCTAAAGATACTAAGGTTCTACCGGTATAAAAAATATAAAAAATATTACGCTGTGCTTTTAAAGAAGTGATTTGCACACTCCACTCGTGTGCTTTCATAGTTTTTTTCTTTTGTCTTTGATCATTTTTTTTTTTTTTATCGGCAAATTTTTTTTTTAAAAACAAAGCCACCTAACTTTATGTTTTCAAGACACCTAAAAAAAAAAACAAAGCCGAAAACCACCTAACAGGAAAACAAACATGTTAAGTTATTAAGATCTCGCCTTTATTTATTACTCTAACTTTATGTTTTCAAAAGAAAATGATAATGTTGTAAATTTACATTGATAAACATACAAAAAATGAATTGAAAGATGTTATTTTCTAATTTAAAGTAGGAGTATATATTTGCATTACCGATTGGTCCACAAAAAATTTCAGTTCTACCACCTGACAAACAACAACTTGGGTTGGCCAACTTTAATTTTTTAGCTTTGCTTAAGTTTTGGAGTAAAGATTTTTACATGATACTTGAACATTGCATCCGGACCGTTTAAAAAGTATATTAGATGGCTCAGATTGAAACCCTGTCTCTCTCTCTCTCTCTCTCTCCCCTTAATTCAGACTGTCCAAAACCGAAATAGACGGCCAAACCGAAAATAATTTACTTGCAAATGTAATTTGAATAAACCAAATTAAATAAGTAATTAAATAAATAAAGTTAATAGTAAATGAAATTATTAAAATTTAAGTAATTAAATAAATAAAGTTGAAAAAAAAGGAAAAAAGGGCCGGAAATAAAAAACCAAAAAAGAAAAAAAAAAAAGGGCCGGAAATAAAAAACCAAAAAAGAAAAAAAAGAAAAAAAAAGGGCCGGAAATAAAAAACCAAAAAAGAAAAAAAAGAAAAAAAAGAAGGGCCGGAGGAGGGGGTGGGGGCAATTTGGGGAGAGGGGGGGTGGGGCCCAAGGTAGTCAATGTCAAGGGGGGGTGCAAAGCACCTCTCGAGAATAAACTATGAGACAAATCTCCCTCAAACATGGTTTTATAAAATCTTAACTAATTTGATGTTTTGTACAATTGTATTGCTTAACAAATTATAAAATTGATCAGCGTAATGATTGTATCTTGAAAATATGGGTGACGGACCTGACGACTAGGGTTGAGAGAGAGAGAGAGAATAAAATGGTCAGTTTAGTTCATAAAAAATTTGTTTAAAGTAAATATTTTGCGCTGGGCATGATAAACCTATTTATGGTAAATTTGTGTTCTGGTAGATTTTTAAAATATTTTTAATTTTTATGGTAAATTTGTGTTAGGGTAGATTTTTAAAATATTTTTAATTTTTTAAGAATCTGTGAATCGTTAATTTTGTGTCAATTTTTTGTGGATTATTAGTTCGTCTCGACGAGAGAAATCTAAAGAATAAAAAACTGATTTAGTAAACTAAAAATTTTGTGAATAAAGACAGAATTTTTTTTTTCTTTAGTGAAAATTTTAAATATTTTAAAGATTTTTTTGACTTCTTGGATTCTTCTCGTCGAGACGAACTAATGATCCCCAAAAAAATCGACACAAAATTAACAAATGCAAAAAAATTGAATAAAGACAAAAAAAATGAAAGAAAAAAAGAATATGACAGCTATTTAAAAAGAACCCCTTAATTTAATCATATGTTTTATTTTTAAATAGTAAATGATTTTGCCAGGTTCATAAAAATCGGCTCGATTGACGTGTGTTACAAATGGACTTCACCGCCAGATAAGCAGCTGGGGACCGGGGTGGCATCAATTTTTAAATGGTCATGGTTCCGAATAGTGGATCAAGGCACATGGATAGTTAACTACATAGGGGTGTTCCATTAACTAGTTTTTTTTTATAAATTAGTTTTTCTTAAAAATCGAAACAGGTCATTTTTTCATAATACATTACATAAAAATGTGTGAACACAAAAATCAAGACAATTTTAAAACAAAACTCTCTTCGTAGAACACCACCCAGTGTTATTCAAACGATGTATTTTTACTATTGCGTGTCCGTGCATGTACCATCATACCACTGCATGCGCATTCATGTGCCTGAATACACAACTAATCCTTTTATCCGAGCCAATCCATCTCAAACCCTCTAATTTATTCTTATCCCTCATATTAGCTACAATCAAACCCAATATCAAACCCCATTATTACCAAAATAATCCAAGCCAATTATTATTTTATCCATATTTCATAAATGTCATATCAATATGGGTCCACCTCTATAAATAATGAGTATCTTATACTATCTTATCTCTCACTTACTATTTAATCCACTCAAAATCTCATTCCGTATAATCGAGCTGGGTATTATTTATGGAGGGTAGACCCACATTGATGTGACATTTATGAGGGTAAATAAAATAATAATTGGTTTGGAATATTTTGGTAATAAGGGCCGGATTGGGCTAAGAAAACCCGAACTATTTAATTCTGGGCCCATGCGGATGACTTGGTTTGGGAGCCCATTTGTATACCTGGACTATCCCCTCCCTTTCAATCTTTGTGGATTATTCCTCCATAATCTGGGTCAATCCATCCCAAACCATTTTATTTATCCTCCCCTATTTCAACTACAAAACAAACAAAGTACTATTTTATCCACTCCTATTATCAAAATCTTTCAAACCAAGTACTATTTAATTTCCCCCTCAATAAATGTACATCATTAATGTCGGTCTACCCTCTATATATAATCCTCTTCCTATTTTATCCACGAAAAACTAATCCCGCATTCAATCAAGAAGGGGGACAAAATAGTGATTGGTTGTTTTGTAGTTGAAATGAGGGCATAATGATAAATTAGAAAGTTTGGGGTGAATTAGGGAATATTGAGACGGGGTATTAATTATGGGTTGGGCAATCCATATTTAAGAGGGGTTGGGAGTATTAATACTACGGAGCCATAATTAAAACCCATTTGTAAAATATACCCAAGCCATGGATGAGTTGTGCTCGGGATTAGTCATTGAGGCTCATAAATAATACCCCTTCTAATACCTCATCCAAACAGGCTACTACTATTTTATCTCCCTTACTATTAAATATCCACCAAAAACTCATCAGGCATTCAATCGAGCTGTTAGGGGTTTGAGTGCTATAAACTCCTTTAGGGCCACTGAATATTTGCTTGGTAGTTAACTTTAGAGCCTCATAATTAGTCCAGATGTACATAAGCTGACCCGAATACTTTGTTACTACATCATATACATGGTTTTATGTACATATATATATATATGTGCGTATAAGATTTTGGTTCTACAAGAAAAATGAACAGACTGAAAATTAAAGGTGACCAGTATTGTAAATCTGAAGCTAAAGCAACGGAAGGGGGGTTGAATATGTTCATCACACGGTTTTCAGTTTCGAGGTCTTTGTCCATGCCTAACTTGATGTTGTGACATGATCCAATTTCTCTGTTGCCAATGCGCTTGGTTTGCTTAAGGGGTGATTTGGCAAAAAAGTAGAAAACGATTTTTTTGATTTTTTTTGTTGTCTTTACTCAAAAAAAATTTGCATTTTTTAGTTTTGCGTCAAATTTTCCTGATTTATGGATTCGTCTCAACGAGATGAATCTAAAAAGTATAAAATTATGGTCGAAACTAAACATGAAAGTGCACGTGAATTGGTCTGCTCCATCCATCCTACTGAACCTTCCTCACATTTGAGAGAGAGATAGAGGTTAGTTTCAAGATTGGAGTACCTTTCTCCAAATGTATCTCACATGAATTATGGGGCACCTTTCCACCGATGACCCACCAAAGGTGCTTGAAGGCCTACTCCACTTTTACCTTTCCCCCGATGACCCACCAAAGGTGCTTGAAGGCCTACTCCACTTTTATCTACTTTGTGACTAAGGAGTCAGATTATTGTGTCTTTATTAAAAAAAAAATTGCTTTTGTTAGTTTTGCGTTAATATTTTTGTGAATTATTGGTTCGTCTCAACAAAAACTTTTGTGCATAAAGAAAGGAAAATGATTTTGACCCCCTTTTTTTTCTCATAAATGTATTCCTTTTTTTTTGTCTTTGTAGTTAGTAATATTTATGTGTAGTTTTGTAACTAAAAGACAAAAAAGGAAGTGTGTTTATTAAAAAAAAAAAAAAAGAGGTGGTGAAAAACTTTACGTTAAAGAAAAAATAATGCAAAATGTCTATCTATTTTAGATTATTTTTGTCTTTAGTGGACCTATTTGAAGATTTTTTTTTTACTTTGTCGGATCCTCTCATCAAGACAAACCAATAATCCACTAAAAATCAAAGCAAAACTAGCAAATGAAAACAAAAATTGAATAAGAAAAAAAAATCTAGCTCAATTATTTAGCTAAGACACCCAAAAATTATTACCTTTTGTTTGTTTTGAATAACAACAAATTTTAAAGGTGACTTTTAACATCGTGACTTATTTTGGGAGAAAAGGCTTAGAAGAGTACCCCATTTATAATGCCCAAGTCAACATTGATTGAGCTTTAAATTATGTGGTTGACCAAAAGTGTCAATTTGAACATCTCAACAAAGACCAAAATATAAACCGTGTTTGTTCTATTTTTTTTTTTTGAAAACCGGTATTTACTGTGTCTGTTATTGCTACAATTATATGGTAAAACTTAATTACCAACAGCAGAAGCCACAAAATTCAACGTAAAACTCCTTTAAAATCAGTTATCTAACCTTTCGAAATTAATCGATTAAATAATGCAAAAACTGTGTTTTTGTTAAAGCCAATTTTATTTATTTTTGCCTAGAAGACTTATACCATTACCATGTACAGGCTAAATGATTCTTATGTACTGAAATTTTGGCATTATGGTTAAAAAGCATTAAACAGCGAGACCATCAACACCTAAGTGATATATTTCTTGCAGAGAAAATTTCAAATTCATTTAGTATTACTATTAATTGACCAAAATTTTTATTGTGTTTTTTTTAAAATTTTTTTTTGAGACATTTCTATGTTGAATACCATCGCCGTCACCGCCCGCCACCAGAACCAGAAGCCAAGCGACCACCCATCTCCACTACTACACACCCCTTAAAATGGTTACGCAAGTAGAATATCACCTTTTTTCTCGAGCAAACAAAACAATTTCTTTAATTCAAGCGAAATTTCGAAAAACAAAATTTTTCCACCAATAAACTATTTGAGGGACCGTAGACATTAGCGAACTTATAAATGGACAGTGGACTGCACGTCACTTGATGTTATAGTGAGCAGGGGTGGACCTTGGGGTACGTTCATGCGGGGCGCAGGTTCCGGCATACCTTCCTATTATTTCATTATTTATACTTTCTTCGTCCTAATTGTCCACTTTCATTATTCACGATAGCTCAAAAAATTATTTATATTTTCAAATTGATAATGTTATATATGTGCAATATAAATCTTGTTTGATAGTTATCGATTAGTTCTATTAAACAATTTTTTCAAATTATTAAAAAAAAAATTGTAGATCAAAAGATATAAGCACCGAAAATGGAACACATGTTGATACATGGACAACAAACTTAGTACACAAGTACTACTCCCTCCGTCTCAATTTAATAGTCTCTCGTGCTATTCTAACCGAATAAAAAACTACTTAATGGATTTCATATTCAATAAGGATCTTGTTTGATAGATCACAATTAATTCTATAAGACAATATTTTCAAAATCATGTAAAACAATGTAAATCACGAGATATAATCAATTGAAAAGTGACACGAACTTCCAAAAGGGACTATTAAATTGGGACGGAGGGAGTATATTTTAGGTTTCTTTTGTTTAATTTATGAAGAAAGATCCCCTCAAAATTATATTAGATATATAAGGATGATATTTTGTTTTCATTTATAAATACACGTGATTTGGTTCTCAGAATCCAGAATCTCGCGTTCACCATTAATAGTAAGGGACCAAGGTCAGCTAAATCTATAGGTAAAAATAAAAATGCTGCAAGTCCTGAATGACATTCGTACAATGGTACCTTATGAGATTGATGTGGAAACGTACCGCCTTTAAAACATTAAATAACAACAAAAAAGGCTTATCTGTCCTTGGGGAAGAGAGAGACCAAGTGACCAACGATGTGTACACCAAATTTATATACTCCCTCCGTTTCTTTTATAGGATTTAATTTTTTATTTTGGACTGAGTCTTAATAAGAGTGTGTGTTTTTGAAAATTTAGTGGGTATATTTTCTATTTTTCCCTTTAAAGTATATAATTTTGAAAAGTTAGTAGGTATTATTATATTGATAAATGTAAGTAGTGGAAAATAGATGTAAAAATTGTAAAAGTTGATGTGAGAGAAAATAAGTTAGAATTACGAAACTACACACTTAAAAAGAGACGGAGGAGAGATTGTGTGAATTCATTTTGGAGTACAATGGGAGAAATCTTCCGTTTCTAGCTAAAAGTTACAAAACTGTTAAAAATAGTTGATGTATTTGAGAAGAATGACCCATCTCGAAATCCACGTGTAGAAGTTTTAAAATATGAGAAACTCATAAGAGCATCTCCATACCAATACTCTCAAATAGAGGATCAAAATTATACTTTTTATTCAAAAAATAAATTTAGAGGAAGTTAATTACTTCATCTCTACTTCAACCACACACCTCTATTTCCATCTCCATTTCCCTCAAAACTCAACAATTTTTTTCTATTCCCTCCAAAATTTGAATTTACAAACTTAATTATTTTTTTACAAACAAATATCATCTCATTCATAAAATAATACAACTCATAGTTGTATAGTCCATACAAGATATCAAAACATAAAAAAGCAAACAACAAACAAGAAAAAATCCCAAGAAAACAATCTATACAAAAGACAATAACAATAAGGCTACACTCCACCAAGACTAAAAAACTGAGCGACAAATCCCTCAATTCGAAGATCGAAACCTACAAATAAAGATTTGACACAAGACAAACGACTAATCAAATATATTACGGCGTTGAGGGATACAGAATATATGAGGGTCAGCACAGCTGTCTTCAATAACTGTTTCTCGTTTACGCTTCCTCCGAGTGTAGCCTCGTATGCCATTGCCACCACAGTCAAAATTAGTAGTCTTCTCAGCCTTTCCCTTCTGCTTACGATGAGCGCGACACATAGTAATAGGATGGTCGTTGTCCTTTGACTTGTAAAGACCCGTGTTTTTAAATATTTTTTTGGAAATAAAGTTGGAAAAATGTGAGGACTGGGTTGAAATGTTTAAATGTTAGATTGATTAGTGATATGAGTGAGTTGGGACGCAATTGTATGACACAAGCTACTATAGGGACTTGGGGTGTAATTCTTTTGAATTATATGTGTGTTTGTGTGTGGTGTATGAGAGGAGAGAGACATACCTCCCCTCCCCTCCTCATCAGACGTCTCCCTCCCTCTCTACTCCCTCTTCCATCTTCTTCAACCTCTCTCCAAATTACACTCCAAAATCTCAAGTTACTTCAAGATTCCTTGCTCGAACTAGACTCCTAAACGTGTTTGGAAGCTCGGATGTTTTCGCTCTGGAAGGTGAAGATTCGGTTGGAGAATTGAAGAAAAAGCTAGGGTTTTTCTCATTCTTTGATCACAAGCTTCTATACCTCGAGGTAAGGAGATTTTTACTATTACTAAGTGTTTTGAGGTGTTTGCTGTGTAGATTGTACCCACATTTGATCAATCCTTCTTGGTTTCTTGAAAACCCATTGAAAATCTATTTTTCTCATCTCATTGAATTGATTAGAGCTTGATGTATGATTGTACTAGTCTCCTACTTAAAGTGGTTGTTATAGCATCTTCTTGTAGCTTTTGATGTTGATATTTAGCCTTAGAAGTGTTTGGTTTGGAACCCATTGAAATCCTCATGTTAATATGTCAAAAATTTGCTCGTAATTGCCTCTGGATCGATCCACTTTTGAGTTGGATCGATCTAAAAGCATTCTATTCATTTTTAAGCCCTATTGGATCGATCCACTCTTAGAGTTGGATCGATCCAAATCAATCTAATCATTTCTTAAACCAATTGGCCACTCCTACAATTGGATCAATCCAAACCCCCCTTAACTCTCAAAACTTGTTTTCCTTGATTTTGGTCGCTTGTTTGGGTGAGTACTTGACATATCCGTTCCTTAAACATCGAAACTTGTTAAATGGCTTGTTCCTAGCCTATCCTTGCATAGTTAGTGACTTTGTTTGATTTCTAATGCTACGCATACATGGTTATACACTTGACACGCGTAAATTAGTTGATATTGACGAAATGTGTGAACTTGAATGACGATCTGAGGTGTGAGTGATATGATGATACCATTGCGAAACTAACGAACATGAATTGAAATGAGAACTTGAAACATGTGATACGGGGCCGAAAGGTAGCCCGGAACGATACACGGGCTGTCCTATGGATGTGTCGTGAGGAATTATGCCTTGGCCAAGGGGAAGATTATACGTGGTCGAAAGAAAACCCAGAATGATACTAGGGCCGTCTTATGGACGTGTCGCTAGAAATTTCTAAATATCTAACTTGAATAAATTGATGACGCGGCAAATCGAATGAGTTGGACACCTGTGAGAGTGGGTATGTGTCGGGTACATATTGGACACACTTAGGTGATAACAAGGGATTTATATACTCATGTTTATTTCATTGGACTCCCATAAACTCTTTGACATCATTATATAGCTTTCACTCTTGATTCTCATCTCGCATCTACATTTCATTGCATTTAGTTTTGGTAGACTTTTTCTCTACTGGGCTAATGAGCTTACCCTAATAAATTCAGGTACCCAGCTGTGGACACCCCACGGAATTCACAAAAATGTGTTGAAGACGGTTATAATTGATTGACAGGAGTCGCCACTCGGGTTTGAGGACCGTACTCGAGAAACCATTCAAAAAATGACTCTTTTGCCCTTAAGGTAGAAAATATTTTACTGGTCTCACAAAATGAGATTTATCGGGTCTAGGAGCTAGGTTACGCAAAGGGAAAGAATTTAAAGCATCCCTCACGCCCAGTAAGACTACCGGTCTTTACTTAATGTTTAAAGGATTTTGAAAACACTGTTTAAGTGGACTTTGATTGCAAATTCATACGAAGGCACATAAACGCGTCAAGAAGATTAATGAAATGAACGTGGATGCTTGTGCGAGTATTGTGAACGACTATTCTATGTGCTCGAAACACTTAAACTTCATTTAGTCATGCTTGAACTGTCTTGAAAGACCCCCAAATACCAACCACTAATATTACATCATCACACTTGGAAAGCAAACTGGACCCCTGGATCAAGCAATTTCAGGTGCCTGAAAGAGATGTAGGCACCTGGAAAAGGACACTCCAGGCGCTTGGAATCCCCCAGTATAGTCGCCTGGAGCACTCATCAGGCACAACTTTTCTCTTTCTCGGGTCTCAAGCCAAACAATGAATGCAATGTTTACAACTTATTCTCATATGCAAATTGCAATGCTTGATGTCATCATGACCTAAATGAATCCCATGATCTAACTTAGAAAAATGATTTTTTTTTATTTTTAACTTGAAATCTCATAACCTGAAGAAGTTTTACGCATGATATGGGAGAAACCAAGCTGATTATCTACATGGATGGTGCTTTCATTTCCTCACTATGCAATAGATGTCATGAAACAACTCTTTATTTTCTTGATGAGAATATGACATATATTTACACTAAATCACAAACTTGTTTCAAACTCTATATGTGTGATTATGACAAATAAATCAAAAGACAAGATCTTTTCATTTATAAACTGTGATGTCTTTGCATAATCTCTAAAAGGGGTACTCATTAATGCACACATGACTTATTGCTAGTTCTCACATACAATTTTAGCCATGATCTTGATATTGAATGTACTCAAAACTACTCGAATGAACCTTTTTAACCATGCAATGGAAACATCAAACCATAAATGATGTGAGATGAGCTTAAGTAAACATGTAAGAGTGTAGAAAAGGAGAAAAACACCGAGTATGAAATTCAATTCCAGGCGCTTGCATTAGGCTCTTCCAGGCGCCTGGAGCAGATGCATGTGCAGAAGAAAAAACTTTCCTTTGTGATGCTTATTTACCCTCCCAAACCTCAAACTGATATTAATGATCAGTCAAGGTTGGGTGGTGTTCCCTTCAGGGCCTATTTGAGCATTTTTTTGTAGATAAACTATCTTTTTGGCTTGATCAATGAACTTGAAATGAGTTTTTGAGTGGGTTTTATGGAAGTGTAGCTGTTGATTTTGAGTGAACAGAGGTGTTAAGGGCAGAATATGAGTGCTATGATGGGGTTTGGTTGAGGAGGGTAGAATATAGAAGGTTTATGTGGTGTGAGAATGGGTTCTTGAGATGAAAATTGAAGAAGTTGAAGAGAGATTAACTGGAAATCAGTTTTTGAGGAGGTTTGGCAGCATAACAGTAGAGAGGAGTGTGATTGAACATCCTCCCAAATGGAGGAGAGAGGGGGGTATATATAGGCCAAGAAAGGTCCAAAGAGGGCCATTTGAACCCTTAGGGGGGCACATTAGGAGTCTAATAGGATCATCATTCTCCCTTGACTATCTCTTAACAGAATTCTGCAGAAAATCCCTAAAAAATTCCTCCAAGACGCTCCTTCTAGCCTATTTGACCTTGGGATGCAAGTATCTGGAGTGAGTCCGGGTGCCGGGAATTGGGAGTCTAGGCGCCTGGATTGAGTCTGGGCACATGGAAATAGGAATCCAGGCGTCTGGATTGAGTTTGGGCGCCTAGAATTGGGAATCCAGGCGCCTGGACTTGGAGACTACACAAGATTCTAAACTTCGCGGGGTCGCTCCGGTGCTACTGAACTCCGTTTTGCGCATGGTTTGAAGCGTTGGAAAGCTTGTCAAGTCTAATTTCTAACTCAAGTGGTTTAAACCCAAATAATTTGTACATCAAAATACATGACCATTTTCCCCTCAGAAGGTCGGGGAAACAAGTCATTTTGGTAAAACGTGCACATCTCCCTTATTTCAAAATGGATTAAGATATATTATATATCAATAGAAAGGGTTTTGAATGTACTAGAAGGTGGTGCAAGCTAGGGTTCATTTTGAAGAGATTTTGGCGGGGTTTCCAAGCATTTAATCAAGCTTTGCGTGCTCTTATCAGGTCATTTTCATCAATGGGGATGCCAAGGACTTTCATGGGTTCAAATTGGGGTGTCTACACCAGCACGGCGCATGACTTGGATTTGCGTGGAGTACTTGCTTGCATCTTTTGAGAGCTCAAAGAGGAGTTGCCTCATCATCTTGAACTTATAAATTTTGAAGAGATGATTTTGTAACTTATTCATAGTAAATCTTTTGACTTGAAATTTGTAATAACTATAACACTTGTTAAATCTCAATTTGGGGTATGGGTACTAGTAGATTATTGTATTTCGTTGACGTTGACTTTAGGTATTGAACTTGGACTTTGACTTGGACAGTGGACTTTTTGACCATCCAAGTGAAATTATTTAATGTATTTTCCTTTAAATTTTGAGGGCGTGACATGACTTATGCTTCTAGATGACTGGAATCCGCTTAGTCCGCAAGTCCCTAATTCCCGGAACCTTGTCCATGACCTGTTCCGATGTAGAAGGAGCAAACTCAAAACCAAAGCAGTGAAATGAATCATCTTCAGTCTTAGAAGGATGAGAAAGCTTTGACAAGCCACCCATAGAAGAGACACCTTTTTTGTCATTGAATTGAACATCCTTGATTTCATTAGTGAGTTGAAGGTCAAGGCATTGGGGATGTAGTCACACATCCGGACAGAGGAGGAGTAACCTCGTCCATCAGGGAAGGGCCAAGAGGTTCTAGCACACCATGTTGAGTCACAGGACAAACTTCTCAAGTTGGTTCCTTAACCTTGACTTCAACAACTGATAGACTTGGCATATGAAAAAATTAGAATTACTGATTCGATTCCCGAAGGCATGTGCAACTAACAAGAAAAAAATTGTGACCCATAATAACTTTTCTTTTGCGTTGATTATCCCCAGTATACCTCAGACTTCTTTTGCCACCAAATTGAGCCACAAACTTACCAGCCTCTTCCTACTTATCATATTTAACAAAAAGAACCATAGTTACCAGGAGGAGATTAACGGAATACTTCAAGGTCCATAACTGCACAGCCCAGAAAAGCTTTCACTCTATTCTTTAGGCACATCTCTCAAAGTGCCACACATTACAGACTCTAATGCCTACATTTCATATCAGATCAGAGATACCGGTCAAAAAGAGCCTGTTGGAATGATTGATCGCAAACACCAGATACAAAATCTCCAAAAATCCTTCCTCGGATCGGAATAACAGCTCGAAAACAAAATTTGAATGCATTACCCGTGTGGACGTCACTCCAGGGGTTTGAAAAACTGTTGTTTGAAAATAGAGTCGCCACCCAGATTTTTGGAAAATGGTTTAGGACCCGAGAAACCAATTTGAAAATGATTTAGAAAATAATGTGACTCTCGCGGTTGAAAATAGTTTGAAAACCAGAGATCGTTTTGGATTCAGGAGCCAGGTTACGAGCGGGGAAGGGTTTTAAGGCACCCCACTCGCCCGATTAAAAATCGGTCTCTACTAAATATTTGTGGAATTTTAGAAAATATTTTATTGCAATACTTTAACAAAAATATATAAATGTGAGCAGTAATAATAAGCAAGAAATTTACAGAACCATAACGGAAATAAAATGAAATACACAAACTTGATAATAAATAAGAGAAACCTGAGGGAAAGTAACATAATAAAACATAACTAAAATCAGAAAATACTTAAAACAAAGCACGATCATTTCTAAAACAGGGGAGGGATTTGACCCCCCAAAATTAGTCGTCCGGCCTTATCCTGTTGGCCGCCCGACCACATTTGTTGGCCTCCTGGCCAACATTCCCTTGCTTTTTTGAAAATTTTACAGATCTAGAGAGTGACCTGAAAACCTTTCTTTTGGGACAAAGTTGGATCTTTTGAATTGAAAATAACCTTGAGAAATAGATTTTGAGAAAATTGTATCCTAGATAAGGTCGTACCATGCGATAACGGAGAATACCGCTCGATACGGACCCGTAGGGGTGGGTTTTGTTTAAAATAAGGTTATTCGAACCCAGGAATGATCACGTGGATCATTCCGAATCCGAATAACTCCCCTCAGAATACTGGAAATTCGACTAAATGAACCGAGTTGTACCTTTTTCAGAACAGAACAATTGAGCTGCGAAAGTTTTCAGTTTCCCTTTTCGGAAAAAGCTTCAAATGATGTGGCTTTTTGATGGCTGCTGGATGCTTGGAGGGAGTGAGAGAGTGGGAATAGAGGGAGAGGTTTTGGTGGTGATTGGTGGTTTGAGGAACGGTCGTTTGGCAGCGTTTCACGGTGTCGGTCAGTGAATTTTTTGGTGTGTCTAGAGGAGGAAGGTGAGAGGCTTTTATAGCCATGAAGGAGGGAGGGAAATGATGAGAAAAATCTTCCCGGAGGATTTTGCGATGATGATATTCCCTGAGCTAGGGAATATATTCCCTGCCAAAAATCTCTGCAACCCAGATTTTCCGATTTGACAACCAAAATTGGCCGCCCGACCAATTATGATAGCCGCTTGGCCAACAAAGTTGGCCGCCCGCCTAACCTGAAGGAAATTTGACCGTTCGGACCGTTCGACTATTAGAATGAACCGTACGTCTAATTTTGTTATTTTATTAATTTTTTTGTTGAGTGCAGATCGATCGTTCCAAGATAACCATGCACGTTCCTTTTCATCATAGGGGATAAAAACGTGTACGGGAGTCTCATTTTGGGGTGTCGACAACCTAAGTTATAGAAAACAAGACAATCGTAGAGCAACTTTCCCGATAGACGTCGAACCCCAGGAGTGGCCGCATGTGCTGCCGTAGTTAGGCGCATGTTGCTCGCGTCAGATCTACTCTGGAATGTTCTTCATGAGCATAAACTTCATTCTTTGCTCATAATATGATACTTATTTTGTAAAACATAAATATATTGATTACAAGTTATATGAATTTGAAGATTAAAATCTCTATCCTCTCAAATGGAGGATCATCATCTCCATCCTCTAAATATGTAGAGCCAAAACACATCCTCTCAAATAGAGAGTTTTAGAGGATAGGTTGGAGCTCCCCCATCCTCTCAAATGGATTATTAGAGTATTGGTTGGAGATGCTCTGAAAGTCGAAGCCGTTCAATTTGTTTAACATAATATTTTAAGGGTCTTTGTAAAAAATTAGCTTATTCAGATATCAATAAGGTCTTGATCAATTTTCATCTCTAAATTCATAGAGAGAAAAATTGAATAAATCAAATGAGCTTATTTTTTCCAAGGGTTCTTAGAAACATGTTTTAAACAAATCCAGTGTATGCTTGGTGCAGCGTACAGCAAACAATGGACCCATATTTTTTTGGGAGTTGCTTTGGCTAGAAAACAAAAAAAATGGTTTTTTTCGTTTTGTCTTTATTCTTTTTTTTTTTTTTTTTTGTATTTGTTAGTTTTGCATCAAGTTTTCGTAGTTTATGGATTCGTTTTGACGAGACGAATCCAAAAAGTATAAAATTATGGTCGAAAATAATTTTTTTAATAAAGTAAAAAATAAACCACAGAAACTTGACGCAAAACTAACAAATACAAAAAAAAAAAAATTAATAAAGACAACGAAAAAATCAAAAAACCAGTTTTGCGCACGACCTTTTTTGGCCTCTCCTACATAATCGGCATTGTTTAATGTTTGGACCCCATCAATGTCCTTAACCTGTGAAAAAATCATATTGATCGGATGTTGATTAATATAAGATCAGGAGATTTTCTTTCCAATGTCTTGTTCTTGAATGGATTTTATGAGATAAAATCTAATTTTGATAAAAGTAGATTCCACCACAGCAGATCGGAACCCAGTCTAACATATTTTTTGGGCAGAAATATCTTTTGATTATACATGCACTAATCCATATTTGATGGACATTTATTTGTACTAATCAATATTTGGTGAACGTGTTTATTAAGCATGTTGACGAGATCTACAAAATGAAGAATTTTGATTGTTATGCTGATCGGACTGAAAAGGACCGTGAAACAATTAAATTGCACTCCTGCAGTTGAATTTTCTCCCCAGCATCTACAGGGAAGCCATCTATAAAAGAAAAACGAAATAAAACAAAAAAATAGCCGGCCTCCGATGTTATCTATGACCTACTTGTCATTGATATGGAATATGTATCGAAAGTGATTGACATGAAAGTAAAGTCGGAGTACTTCTCCCGTCGGTATTTATGCAGAAAAGATAAGGGGACCGATGGTGCACCGACCGGCGTTGGAGACCAATAAGCGGAAAATCTGAACCGTTAGATCATTTTAAAATCATTTTCCGAGGGGCTCTATGCGAGAATCGAGACAATCGGACGGCCCTAAGTGCTTGATCCAAAATCACCCTATTTCATCCAAACGAATTTTAAGATGATCTAATGGTTCGGATTTACCGTTTGGGACCCACAAGTGGGTCCCCGACGCCTGTCGGTGCACCATCGGTGCATATAGAAGGGTTCGGGTTTATGGGTCTTTTTCGGGAGTTTACATCATTTTTTAATTGATTTTATCTTTTAATACGGATCCAACAAAATATGCAATATGATATTATTTTATAGATCTCAATTAGTTTTATTATTTACAGTTTTTAAAATTATGAAAAATATTATATTAGAAGATATAAAAATTTGAAAAATGACAAAAACTTTGAAAAAGACCAACAAGCGCTGAGTAAGGGAGTATGATAATGATAGTGTTAATAGTTATTGAGAGTGACTAATATATCATTTTCTTTTGGCTTTTAAAATAAAAATACCAGAAAAACTATGCAAAAGGTTTAAGTTTCTTTAGATAGATGGAATCATTCTTCCAGAAACGGTAATTAAGCGAGTAGATACATGAGTCATTTTAGCTGTCAAAGTTTTTTTTTTTTGTTTTTCTTTTTGAAAGATTTTTTTTTTGTTTGGGATAAAATCTTAATTCCCTTGTTGTTACCATTTTTTATAAGAGAAAAATATCATTAATTAAAAAGCTACCTAGAACTCAAAAAACCACGTTGACAAGTGCACAACAACAAAACACACTAATAAAAATATCATAAATTCCACCTGTTGCCATCTTTGGTGTAAAAAAATTTGTCATTAGTTTTGACATTTTCAAATCTTTTCACATCATCCTAGTCAATTTATACGTCACTTGAAACGAGTTTAATTCAATGGTTTGAAGTCGGAAATGTTTCAAAGTAATACTAAGGTTGAATTTCCACTATGGTATTTCTAGAATTTTCAACGGTATTTTGGGTATTTCCTCCAGATCGTTCCTCTCGTATACATCAAAAAATTACCAGTTTGTAGAAACTACTTCCTCTTTTGACTATAGTGGAAAAATGATATTTTTAGTTAAAACTCACCCTAATGTGTCAAAATTGCTTATTTTTGTCTTTTTAACTGTGTAATTAACAACCAATTAATAGTAAGTTTGATAAAAAAAAAAAAGTAATGCCTTATAGTAGTAGTAAATAGAGTAGAATTTGTTCCAAGTCCGAAAGGCCACATGATAAGTCATTTCAACAAAGCATTGGACGTTAAAGTAACAAATAAGGCTCCTTAATGACATTTTGGGGGCAACAGCTGCATAATGGAAACCGAAAAAGAGATTCCTTTCTTTATAATTTACCCGAAAAGGTCATACCAAAAAGAAACATTGGCCTTTGAGAACTCAACAGGTTTGGCTAAGTGATTATGACAAATTAATAAATGTTCCTTTACGAGATCACATGTTCTATTCTTACAGAGGCTAAACATTTTTAACTTTGATTTACTCGAGATTTGGCCGGTTGTTAACTTCAAAACCCCATAATTAGTCGACATGCGCGCAAACTGGCTCGAAGATCCGGTAAAAGAAAAAAGATTGGCCTTTGAGATTCCACGTGAACCCAGATTGCATATTCATTTTCCGGGTAACCAGAGATAATGCATGTGACTCGTTATATATAGGGTCCTTGTGAACAACGCATGTTTGAAAAAAGTCAAACACATAACCCTCCATGAGGGGGGCTGCCCAAAGCATGCTCAACCAAAGTAACATCAAAGGTAAATGTTAAAAGAGTGATTCTATTTGAACCCGTAAAAATTCTTTTTGGCCCCAATTTTTTTTATTACACATATTTACGAATATTAATTTGTTCATGGAATGCCTTTGTCTTCAATAATTCTTCAACCTCTGTTCTATCTTAAATACACTCGTTTGCATAGTAAGAACTACCATCAGTCGCCAAAACTATGTGGAAAAAGTAAACGAGAAAGCTGTTAAAAACTTTGAAAGGGATGACGGGATTCAATCGAGCAATAACTTTGGTTGATCATCCATTGGATTCATTACATTTGTAACAAAAAACTTTTTAGTAAGATTTGTATCTCTCTCTCTCTCCTTTAATTGTCTATAAAGCAAACGTGTTTAGAGATCAAAATTCCGTTATCATTCATAAAGTTCCGTACTCTATTCAAACAATGAAGTATTAAAGCATTAGAATATTACCAAAGTAAGTTTACTTAGTCCATCAATTTCATTACTGCATCAAAACAAATCGTCAACCTTCATCGATCTTTCCCTCTGGAACACAGAGACGTACCACTAGCAAATTTAAGTACAGTGACAATTTTTCTTGTGGCAACATTAGTGTGTTATAGAAAGGTTGACTTAATTCAATGACAAGAAGAAGGGTTGTCACGAAAATATAAATTCAAGACTCTTGTGACAAAATTGAAGTCACAAATTGTCATTAAAATCATGTATTTTTTTGGCAGGTAAACACTATTTGTAGCAAGATGTTAGCGACTATGTAAAGTCGTCGCTGAAATATTATAGCAACACTTATGGAACCATGTCACTAAATCATATTTGATCAACTCTTTGTGATATACTATATCATGATATGTTGTCGGTAGAAGTCAACTAGATATATCGCAAGAATGCAAATTTTCACAAACTAACCAAATTATTTTGGTGTCCTAATCACTAAGGCTTGGGTTGTGAACCTTGAGGTCGAGGGTTCAAAACTCACAATTAGAAGCATTTTACATATAATGTGGTGATGTGTTCGCATTGATATGGCGGCCACATAACAACAGCATGGCCGCCACATAGATAATTATGTCGCCTAACACGTGGATGATGAAGTGTCGGCGTGACTGCCACGTGGATGATGATATATTGATATGGGGGTGTCCAACCACTGTGTGGTACCATATATACATATACAATCTTAAACAATCACCCATCTTGTACCCAAATAAAATAATTTGTGATTTTATATTTTCCAGCACAGCCTATGTTTACCCTGCCAATGAAGCTCTATTCATTTTTTGAACCCTGGCCCAATCATGTGGAATTTGGCATTGCTTATCTATGCTAACTTCGTTCATATTATGTTCTTAAATTTTCATGCATCTTGCGTATTTTTATACAGCACGTGCATAGCACAAGACTATTGCTTGTGTAGACGCACAAGGAGGAGAAAGAGACGCGATCGATAGGGTGGATAAGAACTGATAGGAATTGGTTTTGGGCCGTGATAAAAAACTAGTTTCGGGCCACATACCTGGGCAACAAAATTAGTTTCGGGCCGCATCCCTTGGCTGCCATTTAGAAAAACTCAAAAAGGTTTATGGGCTTCAAAGTTAGGAAGTACAAAACCCATAAACACACCTGTTTGGAACTTCTTGTGTAATGAAAGGGAAAAGAAGAAAAACTAATTAAAATTACAGAGAAAGTTAAAAAGAAATTGAGGCCCCGTTCTGCTAAAAAAAATAGTTTTGTTTTAACTTAAAAACTATCTCATTCCACTAAAAAAAAAACCAATTAGTTTTTTTGCAAAACTAAAAACCAAAAAAAGCCAAAAAAACTAGTTAGTGGAACAAGTTAGTTTTTTTGCAAAACTAAACATACAAAAAACTTGTTTAATGGAACAAATTAGTTTTTTTACAAAACTACAAACCAAAAAACTAGTTAGTGGAACAAGTTAGTTTTTTTACAATACTAAAACATCCAAAAAAACCAAAAACCAAAAAAACCAAGTTAGTGGAACACACACTGAAGAGAAAGTTGAACTCCTACGTTTTTTTTTTTTTAAACTTCCCAAAAAGTTGGTCCTTCTTTGGAAAGACAGACCAACTTTTTGGGATATAATGATTAAATTGTACATGCTTTAATTTTCCACAATTGCCCTTGGACCTTATTACTGTATTATTACTTGGTTGTGAGTTTTGTTCGGGTGTTAAAAACAAGGGGGCATAGTGGAAATGTATCAACTTTTGGACATTGAATTCCGTATAAGGACATGAATTATGGGACAGCAAAAAATGGAATAATGACTTGACTTTATGGGACAAAGTGATTATTAAATTTCGTTAACATTTCTGATTTTTATCAAGCCATTGGGAATTTATAGTTAGGCCTCGTCATAGTTTCTGTTATGCCTTGATGTAGTTTCCTCCTCAGAAAGCTTGCTTTTGCCTTGAATCTAAATGGGTGAGATACTAGGCCGATCGAAAAATCGAAAGGCCTCGTATTTTTCTGAGATGACTCAAAATTTGAAGGTTTAAAAGCATGACTAGACAAAATCTCAGTTAAAGTCAAAGTTTTCTAAACGTCCTACAGTACTAAACTTCTAAGGTTTGAGAGGACGACTATTCAGATCCCAGTTAAAATCAAAGTCGATATTTAACGCGTCAAGGATCAAATTACCCTTTGATTTCTCCTTTGGCTTACTATGAAAATGGTAAAACAAAAACTCTTTTAAATAGTAGTACCAAAATTTGTTTGCTCAATGCTCATTGGCGGGAAAACTCTCTGAGTTTATGCGCGAGACACTTTTAACAAATATGACCTTTGCAAAGAAATGGAAAACTTTTATGAAAATAGGTTGTCTGTCACATCATAAACAATAAAATTGGAGAAATTGATTTGTTTCAAAGAATTTGAAAACTGTTAACGAAAATGTTGGGTCGTTGACTTATTGTCGCATAAACAATGTAAATTGAACATCTTGACCTTTTATAAATAAATGAAAATTTGACAGAGTTGATCCGTTACATCCTATCGCATAAACAATAGATAGATGGGACACACCGACTTTAGGTAAAGAAATATAAAACGATAAAACAAGAATGGTTGAGTGGGATTAAAACTCATGCTTTTACCCATTGGCCGGAAGAATTAAAACTCATGCTTCCATCGTCGTTGACTGCAACGACGAGGGTGCTCATTATTCCGTGGCTCAAACCGCTCTTTAACTGACCTTCAACGACCCGAAAGTGAAACAGAGGAAAAGGTGGACTCGTCGAGTCCCCCTCCTCCCTGTTACACGTCCAAGTCACTTTCTTTAAAAATTGCAATGGAATGGTTCTTGTTATGTCCGTATCTCATAAAGTCGCTGACGCTGCGACCATGATTGCATTTGCCAAGGCTTGGGCCAACGCTACGACTCTCAGATCCTCAGACGAGGTGGTTCCTAGTTTCAAAGCGGCCTCTTTGCTCCGGCCAAGAGATCCTTGCCCGATTAATCTTCCCTTTATCAGGCGAGCAACGGCTAACAAGAAGAAGAATCTATACATCGCAAGGAGGTACATGTTCCATGCGACAAAAATTGCTGCGATAAGAGCGAAAGCCGCGAGCAGCAGCGTGCAGCGGCCTACTCGTGTTGAAGCAGTAGGCCCTTCCCGGTATTTTTTTTTGAAGATTTCTCGCGTGGACCCTTGAAAACACCTTTTGAACACATTTGACGGGTCGGATTTTCAAAAAAATATCAGGAAGGTGGAGTCCCGGATCCGGGATTCCCGGATTAGATCGGGACTCTCTATATATATATGTGTGTGTGTGTGTGTGTGTGTGTATACGAGTCGTTGTAAATTCGAGTTTTACGATATAGATTTCGGTTGGGGGAAGCCAACATGGGTGAGAATGAGTGATGTGCGTGACAACCCAAATTATGCAATGTTGGCAGACACAAGGGATGGCGAGGGAGTTGAAGCGTGGGTGAGTTTTGCAGAAAAAGAAGACATGGCTTTTTTCGAACAGGACACAGAATTGCTAGCATTTGCATCTTTAAATCCGAGTCCTCTCCAACAGTAGAAGACGCAAGTACAAACTACTAGAAGTGATCTGTAATATGTTTATGTAAAGCTCGTTTGCCTTGTGAAAGGGATGAAACTAGACAACAGAGCTTATAATTTATGGTCAGCCAATGGATGGAAGTGAGCACTATGGGTTTTAGATAAAGATTTGTTCAATCTTTCATCGGTTTAAACCCCTTACTTAGGACTATCGAAATCCGTCTGGACGCACCTCAACAAGTGCTTAGGTCTCGCTTTAACTTTGGTTCAAATTCAAAATCACCCAAAGCTCTTCAGCAAATATGTGCAATGGAGGCTTCGCAAGAGTGTGTGTCAATTGTCAACTTCACGTGAGAATGTTTTTTTGCAGGGATAATTGTTTTTTTTTTAACGTGGCCTCTTACAGCTCCTTTGGTTGCTGAGAAGAGAAAAGAAAGAAAAGGGGAGAGATCTCCTTTAATGGCGAGAAAAGAAAGGAAAGGGAAGGGATTTCTCACATACACATCCAATTAAACAAAACTGAGAAATCACTCTCTCTCCTTTCTATTCCGACGACCTCTGTCATCTCCGGCGACCTCAAAACTAAGTTTTGATCATAGATCCGGCTTCTTTTCGACGAGACGAAGACAACGGTGCACGCACGACGACGATCCGACGAAGGGGTGGACCTCACGGCCGCCGGAAGTTGACGTCCTCTTTCCTTTCTCACGCAATCAAGCCAATTTTGGCGAGAAACGAAATGGGGGTTTGAAGAGAGTCCGGACTCTCACCGTCTCCTTTCCTCCCTCACCTCTGGTGGCATCCAAACGGGAGAACGAAACCAGTTTCAGTTGATTCCCTTTCTTTTCTCACGAAAACCCTCAATCCAAAGGAGTTGTTAGTTATGTGGGAGTATGTGTTATTTATTTATTTTTTTTTTGAATTTTTTTGCTAGAATTGCTTAGATGGTGTGAAATTTAGTTTGAGAAGGGTTGTACTTTGTAGAGTGTTTTAGAATGTGCAACCAGGTTATATGCACGGGCAATGAATGGACACAAAATCCGATAAAATCAGTGCCTTTAGAGCATCTCCAACCAATCTCTATTCCTCCTAAATAGAGGCCAATTCCACACAATTGCACTCCAACCAATCTCTATAATGGGTCTCTATTTTAGAGACTCAAAATTGAGTCTCTATATTTGGAGGTCTATCTCTATTTTGGAGGCTCATCTCTATTTGTACTATTCATCTTTTTGCACTTCTAAAATTCCCATTTTATCCTTGTTATCTTCTGATGTTAATTTTTAATGCCAACCATATCCTTGTTATCTTCTGATGTTATTTTCGATTCACTTTTTTTTTTTTTTGTAGCTAGAAAAGGCCAAAGATTTGTTTGCTCAAGATCCAGAGGAGAAGAAAGGGTTTCAGTTTGATCATGTATGGCCTATTCTAAAAGATGCAGAGAAATGGCTTGATCCTTTACGCAAAGAAACTACGAAACGACATCATTCTGATGGATGAAGATGGCTGGGAAATTTTAGAGAAAAAAATAGAGGTTTGTGATTGGAGTGGATGGGAATAGTGAAAGTCTCTAAATGATTTATTTGGATTAAACAAATATGAAAATAGAGATTTGAGCCTCTATTTTGGTTCCTTGCATTGGAGATGCCCTTAATGGTGTTCTATTTTATTCTCTCCATATATTCACTTGCTGGATGGGATGGGGATTATTGTCAAACAGGCATTGGAATGTCAATCAATTATTTTATGATCAATTTTTTCTCAGTGGAGTGGCTTCAGGTGTAAAAAGTCTACTTGACTTTTTGAATTTTTGTTTGTCTTTAATCAAAAAAAGCATTTTAACTTGAAACGGACTCTAATCCCATGGAGTATGTCAGATTTGATAAAAATCTATGGTGAAACGGACTGCTAAATTTGTCCGTTTAATTTGAAACTAAGAGATATTATTCTGAACTGATCTTCACAGTTTCAAAATCTTGGAAATTATGGATAGAACTTTTCTTGGTTAGGAAATTGAGAACTGATTTGAGAAATTATTAGAGATCGCCACCAAATTTTAACCTTTTTTTTTTATCTGCAAAAACAATTTCATTTATCATAAGGATACAAAATGAAATCAATACAATAAGAAGAGAAAACGCATTGAGAGAGCCTCGAAAAAAGCACGATACACTCCTACTACTGCTACTCGCAAATTCCTAACAAATCTCTCCACCTCTCGAAGTTTTTCTTTTTAAAGCAAAAACAAGAAGAAGAAGAAGAAAAAAGAAAGCTAACTTAACACAAAAATGAAAAACGCTAATTCACAAACTGCAGCATTCGATGGCCAGCCCTAATCCAATTGAAGAAGCACTAAACAATGGCCATCCCTTCCCATGTCTGCTATTGTCCCATGTTCCTATGCATTTGAAAATTTTCAAAAGCCTCTAACACCCATTCCCTAGCTTTTGTGTTTTCAAAAATTAGCATCACATTGACACCAAATGCTCGTCTCCTGTTAAAACATCCAACTCAAAATCAATTGGCAATGAGTGGAGAACCTACATTTTTTTTTTTGGTGGAGAACCTACTTGTATAGTAGTTTTTGGAGGTTATAATAAACCAATGTGGACCAAATTCCAACACCCCCCACACGTACGATCCCTGACTCGCAAAGTCGCACGTGGAGAAATCAACAAAGAATGTGGAACATACGGATCACAATGAAACAAAGTGCAATTATGACACAAACAAAGGGGAAGAGTCTCCGAGAACCTAGCTCTGTTACCATATTAAAGCATCTAACTCAAAACCAATTGGTAAAGAATGGAGAGGCCGCCTAATCTCGTATACTAGTTCCTAGATGTTATAATAACTAATGTGGAACAAATTCTAAAATCTCCCGTATGAATCAAAGTACTAGAGCTGCCATCACAGCTGGTGTTGTTCCAGGCCACCTCCACAAACACCACACAACCCAGCCCTTTTACAACCACCACCACAGAGCATTCCGAAATAGCTAACCCAACTACTCCTAGTACCCGAATCACGATCATCGCCCAAAAAATGAGTGACATATATGTCTCATTTTTATGTCGTTCCTATGTATGTTTGTGAATCCATTCTTTAATTGGTTGATGGCTCTTGAAGCTTAAAAGACACAAAGATCTTGTTTGGTTTGAGTTCTGGGTTTCGGTTTTTCGGTAATAATTAGAGGGAGAAATTAGGGTAATAATTGGAAATAGGGGGTAATGATTGGAGAGAGAGAGAGAGAGAGAGAGAGAGAGAAATGATAATAACAATTGAAAATATGAGTAATAATTGAAAGAAATATGAATAATAATTGAGAAAACCGGTCTCAAAATCCTAAACGAACAAGGAATGCCAAAATGGCCCATCGCTGAAAGACGCCAAAACGAATGCCAGATTTTTTTCGGAAAAAATATATTGCCTGAAACCTTTTTCAACTTCTAGGTTCTAGTCCCATCGTACACCCCTAGCTTCCAACAAACACTATACTATTCTTTCAAAATTCTATGGGCACACCTGCCTTCACCAAAAGACATGTACCTTAGCTGCCACATTAAAATCGTGTGACCGAATGAGAGCCCATTGAATTTTAAAATAAAAAATCCTAGCAATTGTCTGAACGGGTGCCTTTTTCACCTACTACGTTCTAGCCCCATCCTATGCCCCTAGCTTCCAATGGACACAATATTGCTTCTTTCAAAATTCTAAGGGTTACACCAAGCAATTGTCTGAAAGGGTTCCTTTTGCACCTCCTAGGTTCTAGCCCCATCCTATGCCCCTAGCTTCAAACGGACATAATACTACTTGTTTCAGAATTCTTAGAGTTACACCAACATTCACCAAAAGACACGGACCCTAACTGCATCACTAAAAACTATGGCTGAATGGGTGCCTATTAAATTAAAAGATTCCTAGCAATTGCCCGGAGGGGTGTCTTTTGCACCTTTCGGGTTCTAGCCCCATCTATTCCCCTAACTTCCAACGCACACTATAATCTTTCAAAATTTTAATGGGTACACCAACATTCGCCAAAAGAAAAATACGGAGTATTTTGTCTACATTATTAAAAACCTATTGCCAAAGTGGGTGCCTAATAAATTAAAACAATCCCGGAAATTGTCCAAAAGGATGTCATTTGCACCTTTTGGCTTGTAGCTCCCCTTTCAACTGTCATTATACTACTACACCAACATACAAGAAACGACAAGTGCCTTAGCGGCTGTAGACACCCCGATTTTGACCCGAGAAACTTATCATGCATCCCCGATGATGAAAATGCCCGATAGAGCATGCAGAGCTTGATTGTGAACTTGAAAACCCCTCCTAAACCTGCTCAAAATAAACCCAATCTTGCATCACCTTCTAGTACATTCAAAACCCTCTTTTTTGATATATAATATGTCCCAATCCATTTTGAAATGAGGGAGATGTGCCCGTTTTACTAAAATCACTTGTTTTCCCGACCTTCTGAGGGTAAAATGGTCACACATTTTGATGTACAAATCATCTTGGGTTCAAACCACTTGGGTTAGAAAGTAGACTTTTCAAGCTTTCCAACGCTTCAAACCATGCACAAAACGGAGTTCGGTAGCACCCGAAATGGCCCCGCGAAGTTTGGAATTTTGTAGTCCAGGCGCCTGGATTACCCTGATCCAGGCGCCCGGACTCAATCCAGGCGCCTGGATTCCCCAATTCCAGGCGCCCGGAATCACTTCCAGTGAACAATCTGCTGCTGGTTTTTGATGAAACCATGGGCTTCCTCTTTGCATTTCTCACGTGTTTTTCTCTCAGAACTCCCTCCAACAGATCATCCCTTCACATTTTGAGTTCAAAACTCATTTTCCCTCTAAAATCTACCCCAAAACTCTCCATTTCCTTGCCTATATATACATGCTCTCTCCCCCATTGTAAAGGACCAGCTCTCCCTCTTTTCCTTACTGTTACTCTGCTGAAATTCCATCAGAAGCTCCATCCCCAACTGATCCCCTTTAGTTTCACTCATTTTTAGCCTACAAACCTACCTTTCATTACCCAAAATCCTCATACTTCTATCATCTACAATCAAATCCTCAACCAAACCACTCAAAGTCAGTTTAGTACACTTCTATTAACCAAAATCCAGCCTACTCAACCAACATAAATCATCCAAACTTACAATCCAAGTTCACAAATCAAGCCAAAAGGTAGTTCTTCTACCAATGTGTTCAAAAAGGCCCTGAGGGGGACTCAATCAAGCTCTCTTTGGTCATCTATACCAGTAGAGGGTTTGAGAGAGGTCTGAAAATCATCAAGAGAAGAATCAGTTTGTGTATCAGAAGTTCAATCCAGGCGCCTGGATCATCACCCTCCAGGCACCTGCATTGAGTCCAGGCGCCTGGACCCTGTTTTACTTTGACATGTTTCCTATTTTCTTTTACATTCTGATCATCTTTGGTACATCACTTGCATACCTGGATACATAGTTCATTACATTCTATGTTTGAATCATCATTTATATGTTCATTTCAAGCGTTTTGAGCTTATAATCATACTTTGAATGGGGGATTTCATAAGAAAGAATCATCTAAATAGGCTTGTATGTTTAGGTTCTGATCATTTAATTCCCAAGGTTTCAAAACAGGATTTTCCATAGTGTGTGAGCATCTCTCTATTATAAGTGTCCAAAGCAAGTATAATCAATGTATTTTTGTTGCATTTTAGTACCCTCTCATTACATTTGGGTTAAACTTGAAGTGTCAAGCTTGTTAATGTACTTTCTAGAATGTATAAGAGGTGATCATAGCATTGCATTTGTTGATTTCTGTCAGAAAATGAGATTGCAAAGTTTGTCTGGATAGCAATCCAGGCGCCTGGATTACCCCTTTCCAGGCGCCTGGACCCAATTCAGGCGCCTGGATTGACTCTCTCCAGGCGCCTGAACCCTGTCCAGGTGTGATATGTTGAGCATGTGTGATCAATTTCTGAGACATTTTAAGGCATTTTAGTGTAATTACAGCATCTTTTGTATATAAATCATTCATTCGCAACACTTTGCATAAGTATACACTCATATTTCATCAATGTTCTTGATACATTTAATATGTTTTCGTATGAATTCGAGTTAAAAGTCCATTAAAATAATATTTTCAAAATCTTTTCAACATTTAGTAGAGACCAGTGGTCACACCGGGTGTGTGGGGTGCTCTGAATTCCTTCCCCTCGCGTAATCTAGCTCCCGGACCCCAGAAATCTCATTTTCAAAAGACCGGTAAAGTATTTTCCACTTCAAGGGCAAAAGAGTCATTTTTCAAATGGTTTCTCGGATACAATCCTCAAATCCGGGTGGCGACTCCATTCAATCAGTCAAAACCGTTTTCGTGGACAAACCGCGCTTTCCCACGGGGTGTTCACAGCGGCCACATTAAAATCCTATGGCCGAATGAGTGTCTATTACATTAAAAAAAATCTTAGCAATTTTCTAAAATGGCGCCTTTTCCACCTCCTAGGTTCTAGCCCCATCCTATGCCCCTAGCTTCCAATGGACATAATACTACTTGTTCCAGAATTCTAAGGGTTACACCAACATTCACAAAAAGACACAGACCTTGACTGCATCGATAAAAACCTATGGCCAAATGGGTCGTATTAAATTAAAAGAATCCTAGCAATTGTCTGAAAGGGTGACTTTTGCACCATATGGGTTCTAGCCCCGTCTATTTCCCAAGCTTCCAACGCACATTATAATTTTTCAAAATTTTAATGGGTACACCAACATTCTCTGCCTCATTAAAAACCTGTTGCCGAATGGGTGCCTAATAATTTAAAACAATCCCATAAATTGTCCAAAAGGATGTCATTTGCACCCTTTTGGGTTCTAGCTCCATCTTATTCCCCTTCCAGCTGTCATTATACTACTACACCAACATACACCAAAAGACACTAAAAACCTATGGCTGAATGGTTGCATATTGAGGGTGAGTTTTTCCTAAAAATACCTTCTTTCCACTGTGGTCAAAAGTGAGTGTAATTTTGTTATGTGATATTTTTGTGATGTACGTGAGGAGAATAATTTGTCTTTACACGGTAGAAAACTGACAAAAATATCAAAAATGCCAAAAAAATGTCATTTAGACGATGGTGAAAACTCAACCTAAATTGAATGAATCACAACAATAGTCTGAAAGGGTGCCTTTGCTAGCTTCTGGATCCTAGATCTCCCCTTGGCCCTAGCTTCCAACGGACACTATACTACTTCTTACAAAATTCCATGGTTCACCAACATTTACGAATAAATCGGAATCTTGCTTTGGTAGGTCGTATGCACGTGACCTTTTTTTTTTTTTGGGTGAACGACCTATTTTCTTTTAAATAAGCGCATATGTGGTGCTGAGCTGCAGAAGTACTCTTGAGAGGAGGGATGCTCACATATTTACATTTTTTTTATCAACGAAAACTGTTTTAAATTTGTTGCTCACATTTGCGGGAAATCTCTCATAGTTTTTGCTAGAAAAACTATTAACAAATATGTCCTTTGCAATTAAATGGAAAATTTTGAAGAAAATAGAAGGTCTGCTTCATAATAAACAATAAATCGGAGATGTTAACACTTAATTTGCAAAGATTAGAAAACCCTGAATAAAATGGTTTGGCCATCATGAACAATAAATCGGAGATATTGAACATGTTGACCTTTTATAAAGAAATTAAAAAAGAATAGTTGGTCCTCTATTTCGTATTGCATAAACAATACATGGGACATACTGACTGTAGAAAAATAAAACTTCAAAAACGAAAATGGTTGGTTCGTTGCATCATTACAGAAAATGTACTAATTAATAACGAAATAATTGCAAAGTATCGTAAAAATTCAAAGAAAATGGTTGGTCATCACACTATGAGGACGAAACTCCTTGGGAAGACACAAAAGAGAAAAAAAAATGGTTTGATAGTCATTTGTATCACTCTGTCTCCAATTTTTTATCCTTAAATGTCATTTTTTGTTATCCCAAAAAGATTGTCCCAATTGAAAAATACTCTCTCCATCCCAATTTGTTGTGTCTGTTTCCTTTTTTTGACGTCTCAAAAAATTGTCTATATCTTTTAATTTATAATATTTTTTATATTCAATATGGATCTTGTTTCATAGATCTCAATTAAAATTGTTAAACAAAGATTCCGAAATCATAAAAAACATTATAGATTATGAAATACAAACAATTTTTTGAGAGGACACAAAAAGGAAAGAGGCACAACAAATTGGAACAGATGGAGTAATAGGGAAAAAGTATTAATTTTACTATTTTACCCTCACTTTTTGAAAGTAATTATATGTAATATGATGTTTTGAAGGAAAAAAGAGAAGAAAAAAAAATATAACTACAGTATAATGATGATTTTTCCCTAATAAGTTGGAATTCCCAAAAGGGATCAACAAATTGGGACAGATGAAGTATTTTAGTTTTATCAGAAATATGCTACTCTGTCCCTTTTTTTATAGTTGACTATTCCATTTTGGATTGTCCCTTAATAATAAGTGTATGTTTTAAAAAGTTAATGAGTAAAAGTTTGTACATTTGTTATTTTGCCCTTTTGAAAAATTAGTGGATAAAGAGTTAATGGGTAAAAGTGGAGGATAATTTTGGAAAGTGAAGGCAAAAGTTGATGTAAAAAATAGAAGTAAATATTGATGTGAAATGTGTAATGATGATGTTTCTAAAATTATTTAGATTTACGAAACAACACACTTAAAAATGGACGGAAGAAGTATCTAATTTTTATTTTTTTTTGGTTAATTGTTAAGTTATGCTATTGGTTCAGAAATGGAAATTTCTCTCTTCATTTTCAATTTCCTAAATGAGAAAAATCAATATCTATAAGTTTCAAAATAAATTGACAAATTTAGCAAACTGTATCCGCATATGTGTGCGCACGCGCATCAAATTTTTTGTTGACATTGATGGGATTTTGGAGTGGGTAAAATCTGGTTACCCCACTAACTAGGCATAGCACGTGCCTAGTAAATTCACCACGAGAGAGTGAATAGCTTGGCACCATACAGGGTACACGTGAGCCCTGTGCCGAGCTAATCTGGCCATGAATAAGGCTAAGATGATTGAATAAATTAAATATACCAGGATGTGTTAGCTCGGTATAGGTCACAAGGGAATGCCCTTGATATGGCCGAGCTAGCAGAGCTATGAGTAAAGTTTAATTAACATTCTGGGATACATAGATTCAGCTCGGCGTGAGTAGCTGGGTTATGTACGAGTCATACCGAGCTACGTGTAAGCTCGGCACCGCCTCAGATAAGACGGTGAGACATTCCAGACTATTCTATGAGCAGCTCCTTATGAGATAAGGAGCAATCCCGTGAAATAAGGGATCAATATGGGAAATCCTAGTGTGATTAGGATTATACCCCATATAGGGAGGAATCCTATATGGAAAGAAAGACCTCTGCCAGACGAGATCTGGTAGGGAATGGGAACTCGTCTCCAAATAGGAAAGTCCTATTAGGAAAAGGATTCCTAAAGAGAATAGGAAACAGGGGCACGGGATGCCTAATATGAAGAACATCTACATCTATAAATACAAGGCAATAACCATGACAAAAGGTACGCTGTGAAAACCTCTTTTCATACGCATTGTGATTTGAGCTTTCAAGTACGTAATACTAACTTAGGCATCGGAGGGCCTTTGCCAACGAGAGGCAAAGGTGCTCTAACCCTTTTTCTGTATTGCAGATCTAGGGTTAGTCCAAGGAAGCACGTGATCCAGGGTTACGTGATTTTTACCCCGTACAGATTTAGTTTAAAGCAACATTGATGGGATTTGAACCCCTAACATTTCATTTGGTCTGTCTAACATAAATACAGGAAGCATAAATATTTACCATGTATTTTTCTCGACTGTTGCTGTCGGATGTACTCTTAAATCTCTTCTGTTGTTTAACTGTCTTTAACTGTGCGTAGGAAGAATTGTCATACGTAGAACTACCGTGACAGCAGGGATTGGGCGTCATACATTAATCACGGACATTTGACTCCCGAAGCAATTTATCGTTGGATGTATACTTCTTTTGTTTTGGTTATGTCTTATTTTCTTCTTGTCTGTGTATTATGTTGTTTTCCTACTGTTCTTGTCTTCTGATAGGTTGTGCTATGTTGCCTCTGCCATGAAATTCTCTCTCTTAAATGAAGAGTACGTCATGTGCAATGTGTACCTATAAATTGGTGTGCGTGTGATCATAAGGAGTTACCAGACATTGAAAACAAATCAGAAAAGCAAGATGGCAAAAACGAATGACATGAGCATCAAGTTCATCACCAAAGAAACAGTCACTCCATCTTCCCCAACTCCACCTCACCTTCGAACCTTCAATCTCTCCCTTTTAGACCAGTTTTCACCTTCCTATTATGTTCCAATTCTTTTCTTCTATGCCCCCTACCCCAACACTACTGGTGTTAGCGGCGGCAGCGATGAGAAGAGAACCGAAACATCTCAACGGTTGAAGAAATCTCTATCCGAAACACTAACTCGCTTTTACCCATTAGCTGGAAGGATGAAAACTCATGCTTCCATCGTCGTTGACTGCAATGACGAGGGTGCTCCTTATTCAGTGGCTCAAGTGATCAACCGCTCTCTCACTGAGCTTCTTCAGCAACCCGAATGTGAAGAACTAGCACATTTCATTCCAACTATTCCTCATGAAACAGAGGAGGAGGACCCATCGAGTCCCCCTCCTCCCCTGTTACACGTCCAAGCGACTTTCTTTGAAAAATGCGATGGAGTTGTTCTTGGTATGTCGATATCTCATAAAGTCGCTGACGCTGCAACCATGATTGCATTCGCCAAGGCTTGGGCCAACGCTACCATTCTCGGATCCCCAGACGCGGTGGTTCCTAGTTTCAAAGCGGCCTCTTTGTTCCCTCCAAGAGATCCATACCCGAGTAATCTTCCCTTTCTTGCGCAAGCAAAAACTGTGAACAAGAAGGATCTATACATCGCAAGGAGGTATGTGTTCCATTCGAGGAAAATCGATGCCTTAAGGGCTAAAGCCTCGAGCACCAGTGTGGAGCGGCCTACCCGCGTTGAAGCAGTTTCAGCACTCATTTGGAAATGCGCAGTGGAAGCATCCCGATTAAGGTTGGGTGAGCCGGCTCGAAGGCCGTCAATGTTGGTATGGCCCGTCAACATACGCCCCAGGCTTGTGCCGCCGCTATCGGAACACTCTTTCGGAAACCTACTTGCGATATTGGCAGCACAGGATGATGGGACCAGTGAAACTAATGATTTGTCGGGCTTCGTTCGCCACTTGAGGAAGGAGTCTTTGAGCATGAAATGGATGATTAATATGCTAAACGAAGATACTGGGGAACAAAATGATTCGCTAATTTTGCTCTTGCTTGCGGAATTATCAAAAACAGGCTCAGTGTATCGTAAAATATATATGCATACGAGTCGTTGTAAATTTGGGTTTTACGATATAGATTTCGGTTGGGGGAAGCCAGCATGGGTGATGATGGGCGATGTGCGCGAGACCCCAAATGTTGCATTATTGGCAGACACTAGCGACGGTGAGGGAGTCGAAGCGTGGGTGACTTTTGCTGAGAAAGAAGACATGGCTTTCTTCGAACGTGACTCGGAATTGCTAGCATATGCCTCTTTGAATCCAAGTCCTCTCCAACAATAAACGAATTACGAAGTTCCGTTGCTCCAAAAAGAAATACTGTAATAATAAAGGAAGTACTATAAAGTGCCCGCTCAAAACCTGGAGCATTGCTCCGGTAGCTGAGATCTTACATAATAATTTGTGTAGTAATTAGTGCCTCTAGCATTCCTCTTTTCATATGGAAATGAGATAATAAAACACCACATAAGTAAGCTTCTATAAAAGTTGTGTGCCTCATGCAAGGGTAAACTAGCTTCTGTAAAGTTTCTGTATCTCTGTTCAAAATTAAAACACAAAAGAAGGTAGTTCGGTGCCTCACGAAGCAAGGTCCTTACCGCTAACTCTTTAGGGGAGAGTTCTAATTTCTAAATTTCGATTCTCTCTGCTAGCAACTCTTGAGGCCACCTCATCTCACGTGTAAATGTGAAAAAGACTCTGGGAGAGACAATAAGAATTAGTCTAACATGCATCTAAGCTGGTCTTGTGACGACCCAAATTCCACTTTGTCTCAAAAAAAAAATAATGTTTCCGCAAAATTGCAACGACTGATGGTTCCAAATCTTAAAAAATAATACAAATAGGGGAATTTTCCCTTTTTCCCCTTGTACGATGGCGTTAAAATTATGTTAAATAGACAAAATCACCCATCAAAGCACTTCAAATTACAAAGAATCAACCTCTTTATTTCACTAGCAGAGGCCAATGAACAATTAAATCCCCATATCAATTGTCACATGCAAGACCATAAAAATCACTGCAACTCAACATTTTTCCTCTCTTCCTTTCAATTCTCTCTTTCTTCTCTTCTTATTTCTCTCTAGATAGAGGGGAGGGGTTCTTCACCCTCATGGCTGTTTTCCTCTCCCATCCTACATTCTCATGCATATTGATTATCTTAAAGGATGAGTACGTCATGTGCAAGGTCATAAAATAGATAATTTTGACCACACATCGGGTTGACTATTTATGTGTACATATATGTGTGAGGGTGGATGATCATAAGGACTTAGCAGATGTCGAAAACAAAAGAGAAAAGCCAGATGGCGAAAACAGAAGCCATGAAAATTAAGTTCATCACCAAAGAAACAGTCATTTCTTCGTCCCCAACTCTCCCCACCTTAGAACCTTCAATCTCTCCCTTTTGGACCAGCTTGTGCCGTCGCTATCGAAACACTCTTTCAGAAACCTACTTGTGGCATTGGCAGGCCAGGATGATGGGACTAATGACTTCTCGAGCTTTCTTGCTACTTGAGGAAGCAGTCTTTGAGCATTAGGAATAAATGGTTTAATAAACTTAAGGAAAATAATGGAGACGAAAACGATTCGGGATTTTGGACTTGCTTGGGGAGGTAGCAAAAATGTATACTTTTTATATGCATATGATTCCTAGTAAATTCAAGTTTTACGATATAAATTCTAGTTGGGGGAAGCCAACATGGGTGAGAATGTGTGATGTAGATGAGACCCCGAATCTTGCAACGTTGGCAGACACAAGCGATGGCGAGGGAGTTGAAGTATGGATAAGTTTTGCTGAGAAAGAAGACATGACGTTTTTTGAACGTGGCTTCGAATTGCTAGCATTTGCCTCTTTGAATTCAAGTCCTCTCATACAGCAGACAAAGAGGTACCAGCTAAACAAAGGCATTGTTTCGGAAAACTGTTCTTTCCTATCTTTTTTTAGCTTTTTTGTTTATGTATTTTAGCTTTCTTGAATTCAAGTCCTCTCATGCAGTAGACAAACGTACGTCGCACCGTCTCGGCCGGTTTTCTGATTGTAGCGGTCCGGTTTGGCAAAACAAAAAAACAGAGCAGAAGCAGAAACAGCTTTCTTTTCAATTTGTTCAGGTATCGGTCCGGTTCACAGGTGAAACCATAATCGAAGCAAACCGAACCCGTTCGGTTATCGATCAGGTAACCACCGGTTCGGTGGAGATTGTCATCCCTAAATTGTATTGTCTGAAAGGATGCCTTTCCACCTCCTAGGTTCTAGCCCCATCCTATGTCCCTAGCTTCCAACGGACGCAAACTACTTCTTTCAAAATTCTAAGGGGTACACCAACATTCACCAAAATAAACATACCTTATCTGCCTTATTAAAAACTAGCCGAATGGGTGCCTAATACTAAATTAAAAGCATCCCAGCACTAAATTAAAAGCATCCCAGCAATTGTCAAAAAGGTGCACCTTTTAGGTTATAGCTCGATATCCTATGCCCCTCCAAGTGTCATTATACTACACCAACGTTTACAAAAGACACATACGTACGTATCTCGCCTCCGCTTTGGACCCCCTCTAAAATGTAAAAAAATAGGGGCCCCCAAACATGTAAGTCTCTTATATATTATAATGGTTGGTTATTTTTGAATGACTATATATATAAATTTATTCAATGATAATTATTTTGTAATGGTTTTTTATGAAGATATATGTGGAAAAATGTTATTACGCAAAATACAAGGAGGGCCTCCTCTAATGAGTCCGCTTCAAACCTCCAAAACTAATGAGCCACCATTAATTGGTATCTTGACTGCCTCGTTTAAAACCTATGGTTGAATGGTTGCCTTAAGGGTGAGTTTCCCCTAAAAAATACCATATGCCCACTGTAGTATTCAAAAGTGAGTGTAGTTTTTGCTAAGTAGTATTTTGTGATGTATGTGAGGAGAATGACTTGTTTTCAGACAACTGACAAAAATATTAAAAATGCCAAAAATATCATTCAGACGGACAGTGAAAACTCACCCTAAATTAATAAGTGAATCCCAACAATCCGAAAGTTGCCTTTGCTAGCTTTTGGGTCCTAGCCCCATCCTATGACACTAGCTTCCAACGGACACTATGAACCCTTCTACCCGCACCGATCGTGGTGCACCGATCACGTACTGACGGCGTCAGGGACGTTGTTGTGGGTCCCAACCGATCGATCCGAGCCGTTCATCCTCTCAAAATTGAATTCCAAGTGGGCCATCGTGAGAATCAAGGAAATCAGACTGCTGTCGTCGGTACGTGGTCGGTGCACCACGGTCGGTGCAAAAGGAATTATCGCGGACACTATACTACTCCCTTCGTGTGTGTATGTTGGTCCTTTTGGGGTTGTGCAATTTTTCTATCGATTACATTGCGGGGAATTCTGAAGGTTTGCTTGGTTTCACTAATTTGCAGCTTTAGAAAAACAACCCAAACCCAGCTTAGTAGAAGTTTTCTTCTTTTTTTTTGCTTAGAAAGCAGATAAGCTGAAAATGCGAAGATATAATAAACTCCCGACTTTTCAAGGACAACTTCTTAAGCTAACTGTAGGAAAAATAATACCAGTAATACGAAATACCTGTTAAGGATTACACAAATATAAAGAAGAGAACTAAGAAACGTGATTACCGTAGAGCTATGTCAGATGCTCAAGTTCGTCTCGATAAAAAAAATCCATTTGAATTATTAATTTTGTCCTTGTTTAAAAAAAAATTCACATTTTTTTCATTTTTTTTTTTTGGATTATTAGTTCGTCTCAATAAAAAAAAAAAAAGTAGAAATTATTATCAAAAAATTACTAAAGTTTAGTATGGTATTCATTTTTAGGGGTGAAACTTTCACTGTGGAAAGTAATCTCACGCTTAATAGAAGTGCTGTTTTTTTTTAATTACCATGGAAGTGGTGTTCAGTTTGTCAGTTTTGGGGGTGGAAGTAATTCTTAAAGGTAGATCAGGGGTTTTTGTGAGATTAAGCGTACAACTAACTTGAGTTGGGTTGGTTTGGTTTAAAGTGGTCCCCTCATCCCTGCTTAGCCAATAGGGGAGAGGGTGTTGTTCACCCTCTTTTAGGGAGGGTGAATAAAATTGCACACTCTAATCCTTCTTTTCTCTTTCTTTCCCTAACTTTAATTTAGTGAGTTTGCACCTTTTTATCCATGAAGTATCGTCACTTCACGGGCAACGCATGTTGTCCAATCTAGGCCGTCCGTGTTCGGCGATGGATGGCTCAAATCACATCTTGTCCATACACATCCGAACCGTCTGCTACCAAACAAATCCGAGCCATCCATTGCCGAGCATGGACGACCCAGATTGGGGACAACACCATCCCCCAATTCCGAAACTATGGTCTCCTGTCTCTTTCCATCTTCCTCCCCCTCCCCTCTTTCAGTTTCTATTGGTGCAAAAATCCGGGAGTCTTCGGGAAACTGAACTTGTTGATGATGGAACTTGCTTCGAGGCACGTTACTATGTCGCTTTCCAAAAACAGTATTCGCCCCACCGTTAGGTGTGCACCGGGTTGATAGCGAATCTGTCTGAGGATACAACGAAGCCCGATCAATTCAATGATCTTCTGCCTGCGTCCGCACAAACGAAGGACAGACAGAATACCGAGTCGAAAATAGGATCGAAAGAACCAAGGTATTGCTGGCACCGTTTCTGCAGAGTAACGGTACAGCAAAACTAGAAAGCGATTTGTAGAAATTTTGGCAGAGTAACAAGGCTTGAATTCGGTGTCTAGTGAAGGTAATTTGGGTGTAATATATAGACCCAAATGTACCCTTTTACTTAAGGACACGCCCCTTAGTGAACAGACTTGAGTTTGGGTCACAACTTTCCGTCTTGAGTTGCACCTGTTTATGAACCAATGTCTGATATCCGCGCGCTAACGAACCGGTATCGATACACCTAACAGGGGTATCGATACCTAACCTTCTGTTCGCGATCTGACATTCGCGTGCTAACGCACCGGTATCGATACCAATCCGTTCCGACCCGTGTGCCACATCAGCGACACCTTACCGCCAAGTGGCAATAAGAAAGTGCAAAGTGCACCATCAAAGCACCACACAGTCCACTGCCACGCTCACACACGCGCGCAGGTGCGTATAAGTGTGTTTCATCACCGGCTACATCGGTAATGTGCATAGCACCATAGGTGCCTTGCCACTTAACACTATGTGAACATTATAGAAATGTTCTCATATATATACCACTCAACCTTTTTCTCACTAGCCAATGTGGGACAAAACCAAAAGACAACATAAAAGCTTTCTCAAAGGCACAAGGAATATTTTGATAAAACCCCAAATAAAAATCCATTTATTTTGATAATTTCCAACGGTTTCTCTTTCTCCAGGATTTCTCTCTAGTTGCTGGAGATAATGGGCCATTTTTCTTCTGACGTGGCACAGTTAATGGTCAAGCTACAGTCATAATTGGCAGTTCACGGGTTTTCAAAATCTTTTTTTAATTACTTATTTGGAATTAGCAGTTATACAAATTAAGACATTTGAAATCGTCAAGAGAAGTAAGGTTTAGGGACAAATTGGGAAGGAGGAAAAATATACACAACCTCCCTTTGTATATTAGATAGATAGATAGAATAGATATTAGAATAGATTTTGTTATCAACACAAACTCTTTTAAATAGTAACAAAATTTGTTGCTCATTTGCGAGAAAACTCTCCGAGTTTTTGCTACAAAAACTATTAAATACGTCCTTAGCAATTAAGTGGAAAACTTTGAAGAAAATGGTTGGGCTGCCAGATCATAAACAACAAATGGGAGATGTTAACACTTGTGGAGAAAAACTTATTCACGGAGGGTCCTAAAAGGGCCGGTTTACGGAAACTCCAAAAGGAACTCCACTGACACCTCATCGCAATATTCTGAACCGGTCAACTTGTAGGGCTAGCAGAGTAGTGTATATATGCAAAAAATAAGTTTGACCCGGTATCGATAGGTATGTCCAAAATTGAATTTTGGTGCAAAAAAACAATGGACTGGATCATTTCAGAACTTGAACTTCTGAAATAAAACTTCAAAAATGAAATTGGTTGGTTCGTCACATCATTATAGAAAGGGAAATGAATGTGTGCCAAATAGGCGCATGTTACTAAAACGAAATAACTGCAAGGGATCGTAAAACTTCAAAGAAAATGGTTGGTCCATCACATCATGTAGCCTTTGCAGTTCTTCAACATTCTCATGCTCATTGATTATTGTTAAATGAAGAGTACGTCTTTCTGCAATGTGTGCCTATATATTTGTGTGCATGGCATCACAAGGAGCTAGTTACCAGACGTTGAAAACAAATCAGAAAAGCAAGATGGCAAAAACAAATGACGTGAACATCAAGTTCATCCACTACAAGAAAAATCGCGTTTGGCGACAAAAAATTTAGTTGCCAAATGGTCTTTTTTAGTCGCCGAAACTTGTTCCCGACTAAACTTTTGGTCGCCCGTTTAGTCGGTGAAACCTTGTCTGGGAAAGTATTCGGCGACCAAATTATTTTCTTGTCGCGGAAGGTCGCTTTTCACCGACAAAACTGGTGGTCGCCGAAAGTAAACTTGGCCGACCAAATATGTTGTCGCCGAAAGTAAACTTGGCCGACTAAATGTGTTGTCGCTGAAAACATAGGTACCCGACCAAAAAAGTGGTCGCCATAGGGGTATCACTTTCTAGCAACCAAATTTTTTGGTTGCGTAATCAGCTGAGCAAGAAAATTTCAGCAACCAAATGTTTTGTCGCTGACACTATAGTTTAGAACCATATTCTTGGTAATTTTGAAATATTACATGATTTATGATCAAAAACCCTTTCAACAATAGTATCACTCTAATAAATAAATCCAACCAAAAACCATAACAAATAAAACATAATCTCCTGACTTAGTTCATCGATCCAAAAGCACAATATTTGCTAGATATACATAATCCAACAATAAGATGCTGGTCCTTCAAACATTATATTACATATTCATGTCCATCAAAAACAAAAACTATAAGTCAATAGTCCTCCATGGTAAACAAAAATCATCCATCAAAGTCCTCCATTACAAGCAAAAGTAATCTCTCACCTTGCCCATATACAAAAATTGTTCATTAGAGTGTCTTTCAACTTGCCCATATACAAAAACTGTTCATCAGAGTGTCTTTCAACTTGCCCCATACACAAAATGTTGATCAGAGTTTGTCTTTCAACTTGCTCCATATACCAAACGTGTTCATCAAAGTCTATATTTCAACTTGCTCCATATATAAAAACCATTGTTATAGTCGATCACGTATCTGCAGACAAAAAAAGTATTAACCAATAAATTCTTTGGAATTAACATGCACACTTAGAACAGTAGTTACACGAGCTAGAACGGTAGTTACACTAGAAACATCAGTTGTGTCCCTACCCGTGTCTAACTTGAGACGTGCATGTCACCATGTCCCTTACTAAAAGTAAAAAAGAAAAAAAACTATGAGCGTGTAATCTTTGGCAAGTCCAGAGCATTCCCCGATATGTCTCGTGTCCGACACAAGTATGGCAACTAGATAGGTGTGCTGGTGCTTCATAGTTCATAGAGATCAATTTGCGGCAGCATCAGTAACACACTATGAGCGTGTAATCTTTGGCGATTTTACAACCTTTATGTTGTTTGTGCATGGTCAAACAAGGATAGCGTCATAGCAAGCTTTAAACTGGTAAGATCGAGAGGGAATTTACATTCCGCCTTGAACAACACTGTTTAGACTTCAGGTCAAGTTTCCAGAAATGGATATTGTTGCCACTATATACTTCTATTCATGTGCATAACTGGAAAGGTTTCTACTCAGAATGACTTGTGAGGCTGTGGTACAACATGCCACCTTGCAATAACCGAATTTGGTATCATCAAAGCAATTATAGATGAAGATGCAGAAAGAAGATCATATTAGGATTTAGCACATGGTAATTCACAGCTATAGACCTACAACAGAAATGAGGCTAACTTCACATGTGGTGCACATCTCTCAATATTGAGTTCAAAGAGCTTGGTTTTTTAGTGTTCCCGTTCTTGATTTCTCTTTTACCTAGTTAGCTACCAGGGGGGAAAAAAAAGAATTCAACTTTGTGATAGCTTAACAACCAATATAAACCACTACTCTCGAACAAAAAAATAATAACAAGGTACTGACATTGCCAAGTAATCCTTTGTTGCAATAATAATCCTGAAAGTATTACAATGACCACGAGAATTCTTTCAAACAAGAAAACTAGACTAGTGGACTTGCAATAGAGAAGTGGTCTTTTAACTGCAATATCCGGAAACTATATATGATATGCCAGAAAAATCAAATTGTTAATTAAGCGTAACTTGTTAGGAGCATTTCCATGATATGCCAGAAAAATCAAAAATTCGAAGGGAATGTCACTACAAAGTGTCTCCACCAAACCAAGAATCCAACCACAACCTTGTTAGGAGCATTTCCATTTAGCAATTTGATAAAAAATTAAATCTATGTGCCATATTTTGTCAATGGGAATACTGATGCTAAAAAAAAAAAAGGATTCGAGAGAAAGCGAGAAATTACCGAACAAGCGAGATGTCTTCGTGTTATCTTTACAGGAAGAGACCTGATAAGAAAACAAATTAATTTATCTTATGCTCCTTTTCAGTCAAAAAGAAATAATAATAATATCAAATATTTAGAAACTCTAATGTCTCCATTACTGTAGCGAATCGACAAGCTCAATAAGGTCTTCCTCTGTAGAATTGGCTAGCTAAACCAAATATCTGAATGGTGTGAAGGAGGCGTGGTTGAACTTACAACCTTAATGTTGTTAGACAGTAATCATCACTAAACAGATGCCCCCAGTTCATATCAACTGGGGCAGATTTCATATTAACACCAGGTACTTTAGGAGATACAAAAAGAACAATTAAAGAATTCCCTACTATTAATGGGGATCCACTTAAGGAACATCCCCATAAAAAAGAAAAAGAAAAAGAAAGTGAAAACAGATGCATTTCCACCTAGTCAAAGACTAAAAATCTTAAAAATTGAACCCTAATTGCAGGAATTCAGCCAACATTACATTGAATCACATAGAAACCAATTGTCTCTACAACTATTTGTAGTTTAAATCATCTCAAGCTACAATATGCATGTTGTTCTGTTTAGGCTAGTGGATTTCAATGCTCTTTTAACGGAGACACTTAGTAAATATTTTAAGCAGTCAATCGAGCATACCAGTCCCTCCTATACTTCCGATAACGGAACATGAGTTCATATGTACATAAATCAAACAAGTAAAGTTAACTGAAGTAAGCTGATATTGGGGCAATGTTTAAGCATCAATCGAATCCACAAGTTGTGGACTTTCAAATATTCGAGGAAGTGAATGACAGGTTCACGTCCTTCTAGTATGAGTTCAAGTCTTTGTAACGAATTTTCACCTTCTTTGGATCTCATTTTTGGGCAACTTGTACAGAGAATTGTTTTCCGATGGCCGGTTTATAAAGTGGCCGGAACAAATTCACCACGATGAAAGGAAGAAACGATACACTGGACAAATTCATTTTTAGAAGAACATAGCTAGCCACAAGAAAAGCACATAACTACCATAAGTTGGAAAACATTCAGCTAAAGTTTGACATGAAATTTTCACTTCGAAAGAGGACAGAGCTGGAACAAGGAAGATACCATTGAAACAACAACAAACTTCTAATCCATTAAACTAATACTATGAGAGAGAGAGAGAGAGAGAGAGAGAGAGAGAGAGAGAGAGAAGGCCAGACCATCCAATAAAAGATCATTCCAACAAAGGGGGAAAAAAAACTCAATGGCTTACCTTTCCTTTTTCGTTTTTCATGAAGTTTGGGCATTGTTTTAGGAACTTAGTAGTCTCTCCAAAAACAGGCCAACGAATTGTACAAGGAGACAACCCTTTTTTTCTACACCTACCCTCATTCCATTTCAACAAAGCTGTAAGAGAATAGAGTCAGAAAACCACCCCAAGGGACACCATAAATACAACTATTTGTTCACAGCCATTTGTTTGAATTGCCACCAAGTTTACACCTAAAATTGATGGTGGAAGCACATTAATTTGCTTATGGAAAAAGCTGGCTTGGCCCCCTTCCAGTGAAGTGTGGGGTCATTTTCTCTCTCCCATTGGCCGATAAAAGGCCCTCTAATTGTATATTTCTAACACGGAAATAAAGAAATTCATTTCTATTGCTAATCAAAACTAAACTGTAGGACCCTTTTTGTCACCCATATCACTCTCTTAGCTGAATTAACTTTATTCTTTGCAAAAACCTGGCCGCCAAAGTACAAAAAACCTAAAAGATATACATAGAAACAAAAACCAGAGCTAGGACCCTCAACCGGTCAAAGCTAAAACTCACGTGCTCCCCAAAACTACACACTTATGAATTTACCCTGATTTACATATATAGTCTCCTGATCAATTTTACATAAGTGAATGCCTTAGTAACAATGGAATCTATTTGGCCAACACATCTGTGATACTGAGTTCAAACTTCAAAGGCTAATAAACTGGTTCCACATAGAGTAATGCACTCACAGGTTCAATAAGAAAAAGTAATATGAATTCTTAACCACTACAATAAAACGCAATAGAAAAACTTGTGAATTAGGGAAATAACTTCAGTCCTGAAATACATTTGTCCAAGAACCCAAACTATTGGGGCAAACTATCACCGATTAATTCTTAACTCAAACAGTTTCGTGGTTTTTTTAAGCCATCAACCTACGGAAAATTCAATGCCACAACATTCGAAAGAAGCTAGAGGGAGAGAAAAAATTAAAGAAATTACAAAAATCGAAACCAAAAACCGTAGGAATCGGGCTCCCAAAACCTGTGGGGACAAAGAATCACCAATTTTTTCCGGCAAAATGCTTCCGTAGTTTCTGTGAGAGAGAGAGAGAGAGAGAGAGAGAGAGAGAGAGAGTTATACCAAGAGACAGAAACGACGTCTATCACCGCTGAAAACAGCAAGGTAAATCTTCTGGAACTCTTTCGGCAAGCATTGGACCTTGTTTGGAACTTCAGCTTCTTGATTCTCATGTCTTGATCAAATTCAACGAAGGAGCTTCACCGTTTTCTTTTGTGCGACCCTCGATTTTTATAGTTTTCCTGAATTGGGAAAATTGCAACCTGAATTAAAACAGAACTCTAGATCTAATTTACCAGAAAAAAGAACTAATTACAGATCATAAAACCCAAAAAAGAGGAGATCGTGAGGTCGAGAGAAAATGAGAGGCTTTGTTCAAATTTTGACCTGTGAAGGTTATTTTGAGTTCCAAACTCTACAAAATTAAGGAGGGGGAAAAAAAAAAGAAAGGAAAACCACTGTAGCATTCAGTTTAATATCCTATAAATCAATTTCCTTGATCAGCTTTTAAGCGTCTAATCCTTGCATACAGCTGCATCGAGTATTTTTCGTGCTTGGGCTCCTATGTTTGATTTCTAAACCTTGCCTATGGTACCACCGCAACAATAAACCATGACCCCAAAAAGAAGCAAATGAAAGGCTGTATTTAGCTCTTAAAAAATGTGTGTAGTCATCAGAATTTTGAAAAAAACCTAAAGAGGGCAAACATGAGAGCATGAAATGCAATCTTCAATCAAATGATGTTGAGTAAAAAGCCAATACTTATGGAGTTAGATGATGGACCAATAGAAAACCAAACATTCAGTTAAGCTGCTATACAATAAACTCTTGGATTTGTATCATTTTACAATCAATTGAGCCAAAAACACGGTAAAAAAACACCGTAAATTTGAGATAGGGCCAAGAGGAAGGTAACGAAACACACTAATGCAAAACGGAAACTCTCACAATCCACCAAAACTGTATGGGAAACAACTAATAAAGAAAAAAAATTAACAAGACACCATATATCCATAATAAAGAAAAAAAATTAATAAGACACCATATATCCATAGGGATGTTAAGTAGTAGCAAAAGACAAACACTATGTCCAAACCCACAAATTATTTGGACTCACAGAATGTGGACACATACATGTTGGGGTACACGCCAATGTTTTTTTGAGGATTTCTTTAGTTATTCATATGCACATTGTAAAAAACCTAAGAAAAGCAAAAGGGGGGAAAACACGCACTTACCTACTCAATCAAGTATGTAGCTTAAGAGGTAGCGCAAGGCCCTGTGACAACAGTTGAAGCCAAAGTTTATTGGTAGGAAAATCTAGCAACATAGTGTTTTCATTATACTCTTTCATAAGGAATAAGGAAAATCGAGAGATAAGGAATCTCTTTCATTATACTACCTATGTGTGATAATTAGAGAAGACAAAAAACTAAAGCAGTACACATATATGAGTTGAGTGGAGCCTATTGAAAATACTAAGCCAGATTATGTAGAAGCCCTAACCCTTCGGACCTTGCGACGTTTCGGTGCTGGATATGGGAATGGGAACAGGGCGTGTGTGTTTGGCGCAGGAAATGGGAATGGGAACAAGCATATTGTTGACAAACAATAACATAGGTTTATAAGGAGTATAGATAATATGCCAATTTGACCAAAATCAAGAACCAAACAAGTATTACATCCAACTCCAACAGATCTCAAAAATACATGCCACTTGTAAGGTTTTTGAACATATTGAGCCCCAATTTCACAAAATTGTCCACATGCACAAGAAGTCAGAGAGAGAGAGATGGAGACGAACACACACACTCACAGGGAGGGAGAGAGACAGAGAGAGAGAAGTGTACCTGTTCGATTTCACATGGAGCCCGTTTGTACGGTTTCTGAACATATTGAGCCCCAATTTCACAAAATTGTCCACATGCACAAGAATTGCAAGCAGTCAGAGAGAGTGATGGAGACGAACACACACACTCACAGAGAGGGAGAGAGAGAAGCGTACCTGTTCGATTTCACATGGAGCCCTGATTTCACACAATAGTCCAGCTGCACAAGGAATTGCAAGCAGTCAGAGAGAGAGAGAGAGACGTAGAGAGACGCAGAGAGAGAGGAAGATCAGAGTTAGAGATCGAAGAGAGAGAAAGAGAAGGCCTACGCTACCTGCTGTGTGGAAGGAGTAAACCTAAGTATGAGAAGGGATTAGATATGTATTTTACGTTTCTTTCTTATCAGAAAGTGAACTCACCAAACTACGTAGTTTAAGTAAAATATTAAGGCCCCGACAAAATCTTTAGTCCGTGACTAATTCAAAACCACCGCCCTTTTTTTGGCGAATTATTTTGGCGGAGTAAACTGAAAACAACGCCGACTAAAAAAAAGTAGTCGGTGCAACACAACATTCAGCAACAACTTTTTGGTTGCCAAACGATTTCCCACCTTCTGGCGCCAGGGGGAAATTTCGCACCACACATTCCCCGACAACATAACATTTTAGTCGGCGAAGTGTATGCCAACGGCGACCAAAAATCAAGTTGTCGGGCAAAGTTAACCATACCGCAACAACACCAGTTTAGTTGCCGAATTACCACTATAAGGCGACTAAAATTAATTTGGTCGCGGAATTTAGTCGCCAAATGTGTTTTTTCTTGTAGTGATCACCAAAGAAACAGTCACTCCATCTTCCCCAACTTCACCTCACCTTAGAACCTTCAAACTCTCCCTTTTAGACCAGCTTACACCTTTCCATTATGTAAACCTTCTTCTCTTCTTCACCACCAATCCCAACACCGCTGGTGTTGGTGGCAGCGGCAAGAAGAATAAGAAGAGAACCGAAACATCTCAACGGTTGAAGAAATCTCTATCCGAAACCCTAACTCGCTTTTACCCGTTGGCAGGAAGGATGAAAACTCATGCTTCCAGCGTCGTCGACTGCAACGACGAGGGTGTTCCTTATTCAGTGGCTCAAGTGATCAACCACTCTCTCACTAACCTTCTTCAGCAACCCGATAGTGAAGAACTAGCACATTTCATTCCAGCTATTCCTCATGAAACTGAAGAGGAGGAACCGTTGAGTTCCCCTCCTCCCCTGGTACATGTTCAAGTCACTTTCTTTGAAAAATGCGATGGAATGGTTCTTGGTATGTCCATATCTCATAAAGTCGCTGACGCAGCTACCATTGCTGCATTCACCAAGGCTTGGGCCAACGCTACAATTCTCGGATCCCCAGACGCGGTGGTTCCTATTTTCAAAGCGGCCTCTTTGTTCCCGCCAATACATCCTTGCCCGATTAGGCTTCCCTCTATCAAGAAGAAGAATCTATACAATGCAAGGAGGCTCGTGTTCCATGCGACAAAAATTGCTGCCCTAAGAGCTAAAGCTGCAAGCACCAGCGTGCAGCGGCCTACCCGCGTTGAGGCGATTTCAGCACTCATTTGGAAATGCGCATTGAAAGCATCCCGATTGAGGTTGGGTGAGCCGCCTCGAAAGCCATCAGTGTGGCAATGGCCCGTCAACGTACGACCCAGGCTTGTGCCGCCACTATCGGAACACTCTTTCGGAAACCTATTTGTGGTATCGGCAGCCCAGGATGATGGGACTAGTGAAACTAATGATTTGTCGGGCTTCGTTTGCCATTTGAGGAAGCAGTCTTTGATCATGGGGAACAAATTCAATCAGCTTAAAGAAGATAATGGGGAACAAAATGATATGGTAATTTTTGATGTGCTTGTGGAATTAGCAAAAAGAGGCTGCCTATCCTATCCTCCCAACCCTAGCACATACACCTGTACGAGTCGTTGTAAATTTGGGTTCTACGATATAGATTTCGGTTTCGGGAAGCCAACATGGGTGAAAATGGGTGATGCGCGTCAGACCCCGAATGTGGTACTGTTGGCAGACACAGGCGATGGCGAGGGAGTTGAAGCGTGGGTGAGTTTTGCTGAGAAAGAAGACATGGCTTTTTTCGAACGTGACTCGGAATTGCTAGCATATGCCTCTTTGAATCCAAGTCCTCTCCAATAATTACTTAATAAGTTCCGTTGCTCCAAAAAAAAAAATAATAATAATACTGTCATAATAAAGGAAGTACTATTAAAGTGCCCGCTCAAAACCTGGAGCATTGCTTCGGTAGCTGAGTTCTTGCACTGTATTTTAACTTTGATATTGAAATGGGATAATAAAAGACTACATTAAGTTTCTACAAAGGTTGTGTGCCTCATGCAAGGGTTAAACTAGTTTCTGTAAAGTTTCTCTGTCTCTGTTCAAAAATAAAACACAAAAGAAGGGAGTTGGCCGCCTCACACTTTTAGTTAAAATTAATAGGAGCAAGATCCTTCGAGCATCTCTAGTGCTCTATCTAAAAAATATTTGCTAAAGTGTACACCTAAGCACATGTGGGACCCTATTTTATATGCTAAAAACTTAGTTAGCTAGCTAAGAAGAAAATGCACCTTAATGGGGCTTTCTAAAAATGTTCCTTAACTTGGAAGTCTTTTCTTTCTCTCTCCTCTCTCTCTCCTTAAAGTTATTCTCTCTCCTCCTTCCCTTCTCTCTCTCTCTCTCTCTCTCTCTCTCTCCTTAAGTCTGTCCCCAAATTTAGGTAGTCACTTAGAGCACTTTAAGTAGTGAGAGGTGTCACATAGGATTTTAGGAAGTCAATGTTTATGCACTAGAGACCATTTTTTGAATATTTCTTAGCTAACTAGTTAGAGCACTTTAGGGAATTCTTTTACGTAGTGCACTAGAGATGCCCTTACACTTCCTCATGCAAGGGTAAACTAGCTTCTGTATTTCTGTTCAAAATTAAAACACAAAAGAAGGTAGTTCGCTGCCTCACGAAGCAAGATCCTTACCGCTAACTCTTTAGGGGAGAGTTCTAATTTCTAAATTTCGATTCTCCCTGCCAGCAACTCTTGAGGCCACCTCATCTCACGTGTAAGTGTGAAAAAGACTCCGGGAGAGACAATAAGAATTAGTCTAACATGCATCTAAGTTGGTCTTGTGACGACCCAAACTCCACTTTGTCTCAAAAATAAATAATGTTTCCGCAAAATTGCAACTGATGGGTCCAAATCTTCAAAAATAAAACAAATAGGGGAATTTTCACTTTCCCCTTGTTCTCATGTGGATGGCGTTAAAATTATGTCAAATAGACAAAATCACCCATCAAAGAACTTCAAATTACAAAGAATCAACCTCTTTTTTCACTAGCAAAGGCCAATGAACAATTAAATCCCCATATCAATTGTCACTACCTTCTAGTACTTCACAAGACCATAAAAATCCACCTACGCTGTTATAAACCACTTTTCCTCTCTTCCTTTCAATTCTCTCTTTCTTCTCTTCTTATTTCTCTCTAGATAGAGGGGAGGGGTTCTTCACCCTCATGGCTGTTTTCTTCTCCCATCCTACATTTTCATGCATATTGATTATCTTAAAGGATGAGTACGTCATGTGCAAGGTCATAAAATAGATAATTTTGACCACGCATCGGGTTGACTATTTATGTGTACATATATGTGTGTGTGTGGATGATCATAAGGACTTACCAGACGTCGAAAACAAAAGAAAAAAGCCAGATGGCGAAAACAGACGCCATGAAAATTAAGTTCATCACCAAAGAAACAGTCATTTCTTCTTCCCCAACTCTCCCCCACTTTAGAACCTTCAATCTCTCCCTTTTGGACCAGCTTGTGCCGTCGCTATCGAAACACTCTTTCAGAAACCTACTTGTGGCATTGGCAGGCCAAGATGATGGGACTACTGAAACTAACGACTTCTCGAGCTTTGTTTGTTACTTGAGGAAGCAGTCTTTGAGCATTAGGAATAAATGGTTTAATAAACTTAAGGAAAATACTGGCGACGAAAACGATTCGGGATTTTGGACTTGCTTGGGGAGGTAGCAAAAATGTACACACATATGCATGCAAGTCGTAGTAAATTCAAGTGTTACGATATAGATTTCAGTTGGGGGAAGCCAACATGGGTGAGAATGTGTGATGCGCTTGAGACCCCGAATCTTGCAACGTTGGCAGACACAAGCGATGGCGAGGGAATTGAAGCGTGGATGAGTTGTGCTGAGAAAGAAGACAAGGCGTTTTCTGAACGTGGCTTGGAATCGCTAGCATTTGCCTCTTTGAATTCAAGTCCTCTCATACAGTAGACAAAGGGGTACCAGCTAAACAAAGGCATTATTTTAGAAAACTGTCATTTCCTGTCTTTTTTTTTTAGCCTTTTTATTTATTTATGTATTTTAGGTTTTTTGAATTCAAGTCCTCTCATACAGTAGACAAAGGTACATTGCGCCGTCTCGGCAAGTTTTGTGACTGTAGCGGTTTGGCAAAACAAAAAACAGAGCAGAAGCAGAAACAGCTTTCTTTTCAATTTGTTCGGGTATCGGTTCGGTTCACAGGTGAAACCATAACCGAACCAAACTGAACCCGTACGGTTATCCCTCCGTCTAAACCACACCCATTGTGAAAAAATCGGTTATGGTTCGGGAGAAAAAAACGGTTTCGATTCAGAATCCATCAGTTCAGTGGAGATTGTCATCCCTAAATTGTTTTGTCTGAAAGGGTGCCTTTCCACCTCCTAGGTTCTAGCCCCATCCTATGTCCCTAGCTTCCAACGAACACAAACTACATCTTTCAAAATTCTAAGGGGTACACCAACACTCACCAAAAAAAAAAAATACCTTATCTGCCTTATTAAAAACTTACGGCGTAACGGGTGCCTAATAAATTAAAAGCATCCCAGCAATTGTCAAAAAGGTGCACCTTTTAGGTTCTAGCTCCATGCCCTATGCCCAAGTGTCATTATACTACCATACCAACATTCACCAAAAGACGCATACGTATTTCACCACCGCTTCGGACCCCCTTTAAAATGTAAAAAAATTAGGACCCCAAACATGTAAAACTTTTATATATTTTGTAATGGTTGGTTATTTTTAGATGACTATATATTTAAATTTGTTCAATGATAATTATTTTGTAATAGTTTTTTTATGAAGATATGTGTTGAAAAATTTTATTACGCAAAATACATGAAGGACCTCCTCTAATGAGAACTAATGAGCCGGCATTGGTATCTTGACTGCCTCATTTAAAACCTATGGCTGAATGGTTGCCTTAAGGGTGAGTTTTCCCTAAAAAGAATACCATATTCCCACTGTAGTTCTCAAAAGTGAGTGTAGTTTTCGCTAAGTAGTATTTTGTGATGTATATGAGGAAAATGACTTGTTTTCAAACAGTAGACCAAAAATATTAAAAATGCAAAAAATATCATTTAGACAGAGAGTGAAAACGCAGCCTAAATTAAATGAATCCCAACAATCCAAAAAGGTGCCTTTGCTAGCTTTTGGGTCCTAGCCCCATCCTACGGCACTAGCTTCCAACGGACACCATACCACTCCCTCAGTCCCTCTATACTACTCCCTCTGTCTTCGTATGTTGGTCCTTTTTGGAAGTTTGTGCAATTTTTCTATCGATTATATCTTTTAATATGGATCTCAAAAATATGCAATATGAATATTATTTGATAGATCTCAAATAGTTCTATTATTCAAAGTTTTCAAAATCATCAAAAATATAACTCGTATAACTAAAAGATATAAATGTTTGAAAAATAACACAAATTCAAAAAAAAACAAACAAACAAACAAACACGGATGGATGAAGTACTTAATTCTATGGGTAATTGTTCTAGGGTCCAGAAGTGTGGACTTATTGTGCTATTTAGTCCATGTTAAAGTTTTACAAGGTCTAAGGTCCACTAATTTTTTTTTTTTAGAATTTAGGCACTTTCAAAGGGTACCCTAGGGTTTAGGTTTAAGGGTGCACTTTCCTATTATAGGGTTTTAGTGGTTTAGGCACTTTCATAGGGTACCCTAGGGTTTTAGGCACTTTCATAGGGTACCCTAGAATTTTAGGCACTTTCATAGGGTACAAAAAATTTTGGCACTTTCATAGCTGTACAAACTTTTTTTGGTAAAAAAAAAAAAAAAAAGATGCCAGCGTTAGGACTGGATAGGTTATAAACTTGTTTGGTGAATTAATAGGGTTACAAATTCTTTGCCTAGGACTTTTGAACAAGTTGCCCTTAATTCTAACGCACACCAACATTTACCAATAAATCGGAATCTCTGCTTAGGTAAGCCGTAGGCATGTGACCAAAATTTGTTGCTAGAAAAACTATTGTCCTTTGCAATTAAATGGAAAACTTTGAAGAAAATGGTTTGCCCACCATCAAGTAGACGTCAACAATAAATCGGAGATATTGATAGTTCCAAAGAATTGGAAAACTTCAACGAAAAGGTTTTGGTCCAATACTTCGTTTCGCATAGACAATATAAATCGAACATGTTGACCTTTTATAAAAAAAAATGAAAAAAAAAATTAAAGAAAATATTTGATCCACTGTATCATGTCGCATAAACAATAGATAGGACATGCTGATTTTATTTGAAGAAAAATAAAACATCAAAAAACGAAAATGGTTGTTTCGTCACATCATTATAGAAAATGTACTAAAACGAAATAACTGCAAGGGATCGTGAAACTTCAAAGAATACTATTAGTGGAAAAAATGACAGTCTTAGGGCCATGGTTGGTCCATCACATCATGTAGCCAGCTTATTCTTAAATGAAGAGTACGTCATCTGCAATGTGTGCCTATATATTTGTGACTCTGTGTGCATGTGATCACAAGGAGTTACCAGAAGTTGAAAACAAATCAGAAAAGCAAGATGGCAAAAACAAATGACATGAACATCAAGTTCATCACCAAAGAAACAGTCACTCCATCTTCCCCAACTCCACCTCACCTTCGAACCTTCAATCTCTCCCTTTTGGACCAGCTTTCACCTTCCTATTACATAAACCTTCTTCTCTTCTACGCCACCAACCCCAACACCGCTGGTGTTGGTGACAGCGGCGAGAAGAGTAAGAAGAGAACCGAAACATCTCAACGGTTGAAGAAATCTCTATCCGAAACCCTAACTCGCTTTTACCCGTTGGCAGGAAGGATGAAAACTCTTGCTTCCATCGTCGTTGACTGCAATGACGAGGGTGTTCATTATTCAGTGGCTGAAGTGATCAACCACTCCCTCACTGACCTGCTTCAGCAACCCGAAAGTGAAGAACTAGCACATTCATTCCAACTACTCCTGATGAAACTGAAGAGAAGGAACCGTTGAGTCCCCCTCCTCCACTTTCTTTGAAAAATGCGATGGAATGGTTGTTGGTATGTCCGTATGTCATAAAGTCGCTGACGCAGCCACCATTGTCGCATTCACCAAGGCTTGGGCCAACGCTACGATTCTCGGATCCCCAGACGCGGTGGTTCCTATTTTCAAAGCGGCCTCTTTGTTCCCGCCAATAGACCCTTGCCCTTTTAAGCTTCCCTCTATCAGGCCAGCAACGGCTGACAAGAAGAAGAATCTATACATTGCAAGGAGGTTCGTGTTCGATGCGACAAAAATTGCTGCCCTAAGAGCTAAAGCCGCAAGCACCAGCGTGCAGCGGCCTACCCGCGTTGAGGCGATTTCAGCACTCATTTGGAAATGCGCAGTGGAAGCATCCCGATTGAGGTTGGGTGAGCCGGCTCGAAAGCCATCAATGTTGCAATGGCCCGTCAACATACGGCCCAGGCTTGTGCCGCCGCTATCGGAACACTCTTTCGGAAACCTAATTGTGGTATCGGCAGCCCAGGATGATGGGACTAGTGAAACTAATGATTTGTCGGGCTTCGTTTGCCATTTGAGGAAGCAATCTTTGAACATGGGGAACAAATTCAATCAGGGTAAACAAGATAATGGGGAACAAAATAATATGGTAATTTTGCAGGGGATTGTGGAATTAGCAAAAAGAGGCTGCCTAGCCTATCCCAACCCTAGCTCATACACCCATACGAGTCGTTGTAAATTTGGGATGTACGATATAGATTTCGGTTTGGGGAAGCCAACATGGGTGAGAATGGGTGATGCGCGTGAGACCCCGAATATGGTAACGTTGGCAGACACAAGCGATGGCGAGGGAGTTGAAGCGTGGGTGAGTTTTGCTGAGAAAGAAGACATGGCTTTTTTCGAACGTGACTCGGAATTGCTAGCATATGCCTCTTTGAATCCAAGTCCTCTCCAACAGTAGAAGAAAGCCTACAAGCCAAACTAGAAGTATCTCCAATAATTACTGTAATAAGTTCCGTTGCTCCAAAAAAAATAAATAAATAAATAATAATAATACTATCATAATAAAGGAAGTACTATTAAAGTGCCCGCTCAAAACCTGGAGCATTGCTTCGGTAGCTTAGTTCTTGCACTGTATGTTAACTTTGATATTGAAATGGGATAATAAAAGACTACATTAAGTTTCTACAAAGGTTGTGTGCCTCATGCAAGGGTTAAACTAGTTTCTGTAAAGTTTCTCTGTCTCTGTTCAAAAATAAAACACAAAAGAAGGTAGTTGGCCGCCTCACACTTTTAGTTAAAATTAATAGGAGCAAGATCCTCACACTTCCTCTTTAGGGGTACTGAGTCCTAACTTCTCTATTTCGATTCTCCCTGCCAGCAGCTCTTGAGGCCACCTTATCTTACGTGTAAGCGTGGAAAGGACTCTAGGAGAGGCTATAGGTATTAATCTAAGGTGCATATAAGCTGGTCTTTTGACGACCCAAATTCCACCTTGTCTCAAAAATAAATTATATCTTCACAAAATTGCAACTGATGGGCCCAAATCATCAAAATAAAACAAATAGGGGAATTTTCTCTTTGACCCCTTGTACTCAGAGAAAAAATCACTTAGACCCCTTCAAATCCAAAAACCCATACTTACACCCCGTAAACTATCAAGTGCAACTGTGGATGACGTTAGAAATTATGTCCAATATACCAAATCACCCATCCAAGCACTTCACATTAAAAAAAATCAACCTCTTTATTTCACTAGCGGGGCCAATGAACAATTCAATCCCCGGCCATCTCAATTGTCACTACCTTCTAGTACTTCACTAGACAATAAAAATCTACCTACACTGTTATAACACCACTGCAACTCAACATTTTTTCTCTCTTCTCTTCTTATATCTCTCAGGAGAGAGGGGAGGGGTTTTTCACCCTCATGGGTGTTTTCTTCTCCCGACCCTACATTCTCATGCACACTGATTATTCTTAAATGAGTCCGTCATGTGCAATGTCATCAAATAGATAATTTTGACCATGCATCGGGTTAACTATTTATGTGTATATATATATATATATATATATATATATATATATATATATGCGTGTGTGAGTGATCATAAGGAGTTAGCAGACGTCAAAAACAAAAGAGAAAAGCAAAATGGCAAAAACAAACGACATGAAAATTGATTTCATCACCAAAGAAACAGTCATTTCATCTTCCCAAACTCCCCCACCTTAGAACCTTCAGTCTCTCCCTTTTGGACAAGCTTGTGCCGCCGCTATCGAAACACTCTTTCGCAAACCTACTTGTGGCATTGGCAAGCCAGGATGATGGGACAACTGAAACTAATGTCTTCTCGGGCTTTGTTTGTACTTGAGGAAGTAGTCTTTGAGCATCAGGAATAAATGGTTGAATAAGCTTAAGGAAAATACTAGGACGAGAATGATTCGGGATTTTGGACTTGCTTGGGGAGGTAGCAAAAAAAGTATACATATACACATACGAATCATAGTAAATTCAAGTTACATAATATAGATTCCGGTTGGGGGAAGCCAAGATGGGTGAGAATGAGGGAAACGTTGGTAGACACAAGCGATGGCGAGGGAGTTGAAGCATCGGTGAGTTTGCTAAGAAAGAATACATTCCTTTTTTTGAACGTGACTCGGAATTGCTAGCATTTGCCTCTTTGAAAGAAAGAGTACCAGCTAAACAACGGCATTGTTTTAGAAAACTGTCTTTTAGAGCAAACGGTCTTTTGAGTAAATTACATTTCAACAACCCCCACCACTAGCAGCCCCCCCCCCCCCCCCCCCCCCCCCCCCAATTATTAGTGTTTTTCATTTAACCCCCTTTTAACTATAAAGTCGACCGGCCCCCTTCTGGTATGGATACTTGACACTTAAACCCCATCCGTTACATGTCCATCCACTTGATAGACGGAATCGAGACATTTGCACAACACGTGGGAGTGCAAATGGTGAAATAGCCCCCCTCTGTCCCTAACGGTAATCTACACGCGTATATGTATATATAGCAGGCAGCCATTAAAGCTCGCATGAGACCCTCTCCACACTTCCACCATTTTCTTCGTCAACATCCCCCAAATTATCCAACTCAACACCTGTATAAAACAAATTCGGTGGGTTTTCAACATAGTTTTTTTTTTTTTTTTTTTATCAGGGTTTTCAACATAGATAGATAGTTATAATTTCTCTCCCCCCATTAATTGCAAACATGCCAGCAACATCTTTGTCAGATTTCAACTCCCTTAACCCTCCATCTAAATTAGTGTCTGGAAGCTTATGAATCATGTTTTGATTATAACTACCATCTCAAAATAAGACATTTTCTCTGGATCAACTTTTTTTACAAACTTTACTGTTCCCCCAATATACCCCGTTTTTAGAACATAAACAAACCTTCCCCATCATGAATTTCCAAAACATGTTCAAAGTCAGCCATCCTAAAATGCAAAATAGAATCATTAGCAATTCTAGTCTTAAATAAATAACTAAAAAAGATACTCCATACTTCAACCTAAACTTGTATAAACAATGCATAAGAAATCAAATTTGGGACCATATAATAAACACACAACAGTTAAGTATACATTGTTTACAGATTGTGTATCAATTTGGGGACCACGAAATCAATTATTTTGGGACAGTAAAGGTATCCCAAGTTTGTATACATTGTGCCTTTCAAAAACTCTCACTCTTTGTGCAAATATGCTATCAGTTTCATCGTCGTAAACATGTGTGTAGGTAGTGTACAATACACCCAAAAAAAAAAAATCAAAGAAGAGGACAAGAATAACACTTGCCTAGTCAGATCTGCACTGAGATGCCTTTAATCACAACTGGGTTGCTCAAATATTTCTATTCAAAAACCATGAATCAGTCTCACGTTACAGGGGAGTTATTTCGTGATTTGATTGACAAATATGGGCAAAAACGTAAATTCTCCATCGCTGTTAACGGATTCTCTCAGATCCTCTCACGTTATCTGTTTTAATAAGTTCATGGAGGGACCTGTCGACTTTTATAGTTGAATGGGGTTAAATGAAAAACACTAATAGTTGAGGGGGGTTAAATGTATAATTTACTCCTGTCTTTTACTGTCTTTTTTAGCTTTTTTGGTTGATATATTGTGAGAGAATAACCGGTCTCATAGAGCATTAAAAAACAATTTGCTAAAAGAAACAGTTTGCTAATGTCTCAAGTTTGATTCTATTTGACAGCAACTCTTGGGACCACCTCACCTCACATGTAAGTGTAGAAAAGGTCTATAGGGATTAATTAGAGGTGCGTGCAAACTAGTTCAAGACACCAGGAATTACCAAAAAAAAAAAAAAAAGATCCCTTTAAGTTACTAGAAGATCTTGTTGGGCTTTCACTTTGATAATCTTAACCATTCTCTTTTTAGAGCTCGATTGTTGAAAACATCACTTGAAAGATCAAGCTAATTGGACATCGTTTGATACTCTCTCCGTTCCTTTTTGAGTGTCCAGCCGAGAGGTCTCAGGTTCAAGAAGATAAAGCTACGTTTGGCTTGCTATTGTAATCTAACTTACTAACCCACAACGCTACCTATATGCCAAAAAAATGTCAAAGCCGCTTACAACTAAGGGCGCAGGAGCTAGGCATAGATCCAAAATGTATGGTAAGTCCAAACATTTCAAAGAATTCACAATTTCTAGAGACCTGCAAGATGTCATGTGGAACAAAATGCCACAACTATGCAGAATATTTACACAAGTGATGAATATGTATATCAGGCGATAAGACTCATTCTTACAAAAATAATTACTTTGCGGATAACCAAGATTTTATAACTGTCTCAATAGAGTATGCTGAGAGTTTGTGCTTGAATGTATTTCAGACACTGTTGCATGGTTTTCTAAAAATTCTCGACAAGAAGTCACTAGATTTTTAAATATTAGCTTTTGTGAGTCACTTCTGGACATGATAATATTACCTTCATGTACCAAACTCACTAGACTATCCTTTTGGAAGCGGTGGGCATTTTCTTTGAAACAATTCAACCATGAATTGCAGGAAAATACCTGCAACTCGCTTGAATGATGGCTTGAGATGGAGGAGAGAGCGGAAGCATGATCACCTTGCTCAAGTTTCAAACAAAACATTTCCTTGGCTAGAAGAGGTGGTGGAGTCTGACCCGCCCAAGCCAAGTGCTTCCATGTTGTTTCGAGCAGCTCCCTCTGCACAATACACATTCCATTAATCTTGAATGTCACTAATGTGCAAACATTCAATGGTTACGAATACAATAGCCACTGGATATTAATAAAAGACTTCACTTTACCCCATTCTTTTCGTTGCTAAACTTCATTTAGTTAGCTTCTTTGTTAACAAGCTTCAATTCCTGTCTCTAATTGAAATTTCGTCTACTTACCACAAATATTATAGGGCATGCCCAAGCCCTTCTGTTCTGGGTGTGGTGAATACTAGTACAATAGAGAGCCTGAGCATGGAACAAGTGTGGGCAGATGAAGGCATGTAGGTGCACTATTCCGCAGTGGGGATTGTAACTTTCCATGAAATTTCCATTGGTCACTCACCAAATGAACTTTGCTTATTTCATTTTTGACGATTGACGAATCAAATGTCTGTTCTGTCCAAATGTGGTCGCTTTTGAAGTGCATCTGGTCATGTGCTACCAAGACACAATAATACACTAGTGAATTACATTTTTAAATGCACACCCCAAATTATGGGGCGCCAACGGTCCAAGATCGTGACTTTATCCTGTCACTTCAAAAACAACTGAATACAGTCATTACAATTTTGTAATTAATTTGTTGGCACTATGGAAGTCGATAATGCCATTGAGAGAGAGAGAGAAGATATCGATCTTTTATCCAGGCATTTGGAAAATAACTGAATACAGACCTTAAAGTAGAAGAAAGGACTATTCAACAAGGCGGCGTATGGCGTTGCAATATGTGATGCAATAAGGTTATGAGGAATCTACTCCTCTAAGTGAATTATGTCGTAGGGGTAGCAACCTCAGAAACAAAGAACTAGAAGATGGCAAGGATAGTATAGTACCTTTCCGGCCCTGGATGACTCAATAATCATCCTAAGGTGTCGTTTGGCATTGAATGGGTAACCGAGCTGCAACATTTGTTTGTAAACAAACTCTAAGTCATCCCACTGCTGCAGTCTGACACAGGCATCTAACATGGTATTAAACGAGTTGAAATCTGGTACAACCCTGTCCTTGTAATTATCTTGGTTAATAACAAGATTGGCATCTTCCAGCATTTTCTGGAATAGAATTTTTGCTTCTTCGAACATTTCATGTTCCGTGTATGCTTTCAACATTACATTACATGTCACCAAATTTGGGGAGCAAAACTTGTGCATAAGATTGAAAATGTGTGCACCATCTTGAATATTTCCAGCATCCAGACAGGCTTGAATTAGACCAGTGTAAGTCACTACTAGAGGTTTGTTAGCAACTTTGCAAATCTTGTCAATCTGCGGGGACAAAGAAAAACAAGGGGCGTCAGTTTCTCTCATTTTCTTTTCTTACCAAAAAAAAAAAAACTGACCGAAAATAAAATTCAACCCTGTGATGGAATTATTAAGAGTACGAATTTAGGAGTGCTAAAAACCGAAGCATCTTGAGATTCCATATCATAAATTCTTAGAGCATCTCCAACCTAAGCCTCCAAAAATGGAGACCCAAAATATTTTTCAGAAGAAAGAACTGTGTTTACAGAGAACCACCATTCATCCCATCTCCAATTCACTATATCTTCTATATTTTTTTTTTTTTAAAAAAAAAAGCTCACGTTGCCTTACTTTTCCCTCCTAAAATTATTCACTTCCCTTCAAATACAACCACTCAACTAATTTCCCAACAAAATTTAATCAAATTTATTTGATAGGGGTGTCAAATTAAAAAATATTGTCGTTATCTTCCTAGAAATACAACTTTCTGAGTATTGTATCTGTCATTTGAAAGTTTATACTATCTGACAAAATCATAAGCGAATGGAAAATGGAGATGATTCCCCGTCTCTCTGAATGGGTCTCTGACTCTGTATTTGGAGACTAAAAGTGAAGTCTCCATTTTAGAGAATCAAAATGAAGCATGGTTGGAGATGTTCTTAGAGTCGCCACAAAATAAGGAAGAGTTGGTAGTGGCATATTGAATCCTACTTGAATTAGTGCCTCTTGGCACCTTCCAGCGCTGCAAAGACACCGAGCAAGGTCATAGTAAAGAGCAGCGGAACCAATAATTCCTCGTCTTTCCATGTTTTCAACAGCCGATACAGCTTCGTCAGTTTTTCCTTCCTTCCATAGAGTATTAACCATGACTAACAAAACAGATAGCAGCAGAAGTCAATTCCGTGAAACTTTTATGCAGTAAAAGGAGTAAAAACAACTAACTTCACTATACTACCTTTATAAGTTAAGGCATTGGGAATTGAAGATTCCATCACCTTGTTGAAAAAATCGTGTACCAAATTGTACTTTCCACATGCAAACATTACCTGACCAGAAATAAACTTCTTGAGAGAAAAGTTATTTATGCCTTGCGCCAATATTTAGCAATTAAAATAAACAGTTACAATTAAGCCAATAACGAACCAGTATTGGAGCCCAATTATGGACCAAGTGATCTGAAAGGAAGGATGAAATCTGAGTTATGTTAGCATTTCTCAGTCAGTGCTGCGTGCTATCGAAGGGGCCCTACAAGAGCAATTGCTTATAAAAATTTTCCTGTTTTAAGTAACAAGATGTCCTGAACTCATCCCTACGTTTCTATTTTTGGTTTGTCGACACATCTGATGCTTGCGTGGTTTCAGTATTTCACCATACCACGGTCATAGAATAGAACTTCGAAATCTTGCTGGCTTGTTGTCCATCTTGTATTTCCCTTTGTTAACGATGGTTAACGCTGTGTGTATCAATTTGCTGGTCATAAGAGAGAGTCATTGACTCTTTAGCGAGGCTAGATATACGAAGCCTTGCACTTCTAATATGAGCTCTCGACTCTGTCAATGTGGTTTTTTTGCAAGAGTGGGCAACAACAGAGCAATACAATGCATATGTTACCTCCATGAAAAGTCCATAAGTTGTGCTAGAAGGCTGTTGGCCTTGTTCCTTTATCTTCTGCAATACCCAAAATGCCCCCTCCCATTGCTTCCTTTGCACACAAGCATTTAGGACCTATTTCAACAGGTCAAAACAACTACTGTAATTCACTGAGTAGATCATAATCCCAATTACTAATGCATCTTGCATGCAACAATAATATAAAGCATAGACAAAGTACCCCGTAAACTCATATAACTTATAAACTAAAATTACAAAAGGCAAAGAAAATAATATTTCGAAATGGCAACTAAAAAACTAATATAACCCTGAAAAAGAGTTGGGAATATTATAGGCAAAAATACCAAAATTGCAAAATCAAAACAAAAATCTAGAATTGCCGAATTTTATTCACATGCCTATCATGCCACCCGAAGGAAATCCCACTGCAAAGTCTTTAACTGCTACTCCACCGAAGCAGAAATTATATGCTGGGACATGGTGGCCAGCGGAATTTAAGGCTTCATTCAATGCTTTCCTTAAGGAGCTTTTCACGAGAGTTAAACTGTTTGTCTTCTACAGTATGTTAGGATGTAAGACTATATTAAGGAGCTTTTCACGAGAGTTAAACTGTTTGTCTTCTACAGTACGTTAGGATGTAAGACTATATGGCAGAAACATCCAAATCAAACTGATGATTTGCTTTAGAAAATTCTTTCAGGGGGTACAACTGAGAGCTAAGTAGACTACCAAGCTTCATCTAGATGTCCGTATTGGAGGCAAAACAACTTGATAATACAACCATAATTTCAAAACCCAAACAAAATATTAACTTACAGCATTGTAGATAACAACATCCGGTTCTAACCGTGGATCCCATTTCTCAATAACGCCAGTTTTGAACTTCTTTTGTGGAGGAGATCGCATGCTATCTATCACCTCAAACAGTTCCTTCATATGTCCCGCTTGTCCAAGTGTGACAGCAATACATTGATAGGCGACAAGGTCAGGATAAGTGGACATTTGTTGCTGGAGAACAGAAAACATGATACTTAAAAAAAAAAAAAAAAAAAATTGGCTGAGGCTACTTTTTATCATTGCTGTGGATGGATTCAATGCAGAAAACAGTAACAGGTAAGGAGCATACTCAACATAAGCAAAATTTTATATGCATTCCGAATGATCAAATTTGCGCTTTGGTTAGCTAGGAAGAGGAAACATTTCCAAAAACTTTACGCCAACGTTTCGAAAATGTTTCGAGAATGTAGCCGGATCATGATGAAAATGCCAAAAGAATTTGGTCATGTGTAACAGTTATAATTATGAGATATTTCTAATAGATGTCGAAGTTCAAACAAACAAACAAACACTGAAATTTTGGGAATCCCCTAATTTTTTGTTTCGGACTCCTAGGAAACAAAAATATTTTGGCTTATTTAACGGAAACGAAAGAAAATTTGTTCATGGCATTTACCTGCATTGCATGGAATAAATTAAGTGCTTCCACTGGTCTCCTTGCCTTGCCAAGTACAGCCAGGGCAGTCGTCTGAATGTTTCTGGATAATAAAAGAGGAAGTCAAGTTAATACTATTTCAAGACAGCAGGACTTGGTATATAATTTTGCTTGAACAGTTTATTTTAGCATTAAAAAAAAATAATAATAAGATGCTTTCAGCAGATATCCTTCTATGGTGCTCCAAAATAAGTCCATCTGCAGGGTCGCAAAGTAAATCATTTACAGAAAGGTAAACTTCCAAGCACCAAATTTTCGCCTTGGCAAATGATTCTTCTTATAGCAGTTTCATGAAAAATACCAAGTATCATGAGTATCCCATTATATTTTCCATAAACTCATGAGTTCATAACACTAAGCATATTTTACCTTATCTAGAGATCGAGAGGGAGTATTACAGAGCTTGAGTGGATTTCACCATGGTGGCAAACCAAAATGTAAATATTCCACGTTTTAGTCACCTTCATATATCGGCTTTACTGTCTATTCTTATGCATTAAGTAACAGTCAAGAATACTCTGAATAAAAGATGAATAGTGTTAAGTTATAGGTTTATTTGTTATCTTTACTTGTTCCTAGGGGTAGTGTTGTACATTTACTTGTGTTCATATATATATATAGTGAAATGGGTCAGAGTGTACCCTAACACCTCAATTTATTCACGTTGTCTCTCTTCCTCTGCGACTTAATAGGGTATCAGAGCATGAGATCATCTCCTGCTGAGATCATCGATCCTTGCTTGGGCTTGTAGAGAGAGACGATGGTGACCTTCTGTTGATCGACATCCATAGTCGATCGAGTGAGGGGTTCAGACATGTGTGGGGTTCGCATTGATCGACTGTTGAAGGTTGATACTCACTGGGTTGCTGCCGACAACCACTGTACACCCTCCGGCGACTGTCGCCGACCACTGTACAGTAGTCGCCGACGTCCGACGACCTAGAAAAGCTCCGGCGACCTCCCTACCGACGTTGTTTGTTCATGAAATCTACTGGGTCTTCTTCAAAACTCACTGTTTGACTGAGGATCCAACTCGACGTCACTGTACGACCTCCGGCGACTGTCGACGGCGACCGTACGACCTCCGGTGACCCTTGAAAACTTCAGGCGACCTCCGTACTGCCTCATTTTGTGCTCAGAACCTATTGGGTGAGTACCTAATCGTTGGGTGTGAGCTTCTGAGGTTTTTTATGTACTTTTTCAGTTTGTTTTCTGAAGTTTAGGGCTTGTTGCCACCTGGTACATTACTGCCGTGGGGTTTCTCTAGCTTTCTGGCCTTTTTCTCTGCTTTTCAAATATGACAGAGCCACGAAAAGAGACTCCTGGCAGTGTGAAATATGACAGAGCCACGAAAAGAGACTCCTGGCAGTGCGAAGAATGGAGAGAGTCAGTTTGTGACCCAAACTAATGCTCCATTGAATATTTGCCCCATTAAGTTGGATGGTTCCAACTACTTGCTTTGGTCCCGGAGTTTTACCTTGGCCATCACTGCCAATGGTCTGTTGAAATTCATCATGGGGCCTGTTCCACCACCAGCAGCTACTAGTCCAGATTTTGTGACATGGACTACTCAAAATGCTCAAGTCCTTACATGGTTATTCAACTCCATGATACCCACCATCAGCCATACCTACTTGTTCCTTGACACTTCACATAAGGTGTGGACTTCTGTGGCCCAAACCTACTCTCGAAAGGGTAATGATGCTCAAGTGTTTGATTTGAGAAGGAGACTTCGGGAGTTAGACCAAAACCATAGGTCCTTAGCCGAGTACTATGCAGATTTGAATGGAGTGTGGCAGGAACTTGATTTCTATAAGAGTTTTCACCCTACTTGCACTATTGATGCCACTGCGTATCAATAAATGGTTGAGAAAGACCGTCTTTATGATTTCTTGGCGGGTCTTGATGTGGAGTATGATCCAATTCGAGTGCAGGTATTAGACCGTGTTCCTTTTCCCTCTTTAGGAGAGGCATATGCCCGTGTTTAGGAGGAGGAGATTCGACGGAGTGCTATGGTACCCGTTTCCATTCCAGACCGCTCGGCTCTGGTTGCCATTCCTACTCTACGGGATGGTAAGGCTCAGGTTGGGGATAAAAGCAGTTCGGTTGATCGTGATTTGCTTCAGTGTGACTATTGTCACAAGACTCAACATACCCGGGAGTTTTGCTGGAAGCTCCATGGGCGTCCCTCTCGAGGACGGGGTGCTAGTCGAGGTGGTAATCGAGGTGGTGGTCGAAGTTCTCATGTACATGTCTCAGAGTCTATTGTGGAGACCTTGTCGGATTCTAGTGGAGGTCGCTCACACCCCTCAGCCTCAGATAGTTCTCATGGTGGTGCTCTTTCTCAGGGGGGATTTATAGACTCTACAAACTCTTAGGCATCTTATGACGAGGCTTGACTCTCCACCTACTACAGCTTCTACTTCCACGACTTCTTCCCACTTTACTCACACAGGTATTCAGGCTAGTGCCTTTACTGCTTCATTCTCACTTCCTTGGATAATAGATTCTGGCGCTACTGATCATATGACAGGTTGTTCATCCTTCTTTGACTCCTATTCTCCATGTTCTGCTAAGGATAAGGTCAGAGTAGCAGATGGATCCCTATCTTCGATTTCAGGGAAAGGTTCTATAAATTATTCTCCAACCATGTCACTTTCTTCAGTACTTCATGTCCCAAGTTTTTCCACCAATCTTCTCTCCGTTAGCAGTCTTACTCATTCTTTAAACTGCTCAGTGACATTTTTTCCTACTCATTGTGTCTTTCAGGAACTGGATACGGGGAGAATGATTGGCAGTGGTAAAGCTTATGGAGGACTATATTTTTTGGAGCCTGCACCTAATCCAGTCAGTCCACCTATGTCATGTGGCCAAGCTCTTGAAGCAGATGTGGGCTCAACTCTACCTTTACTGCATCAGTGGCACCGTAGATTAGGCCACCCATCTTTTGGGATTTTGGAAAAACTTTTTCCTAGTTTAGTTAAGCACTGTACTAGGAGTAAGTTTTTTTGTGAAGCATGTGAACTTGCAAAACACAAACGCTCATTTTATGCCCCTGTTAACAGGGCCGGCCCTGGGCATTGGCAAACCAGGCGGCCGCCAAGGGCCCCCGGTTTTTGGTCCAAAAAAAGGGCCCCCCAAATAGAGAAAAGGGCCCCCAAATAGAGGAAAATATTAAATATAATATATGTCAACCATTGCAACAGCCGGCGATTGTAGCATGGTGGAAACGTTTCCACCTCTTAAGACAAAGGTCGCGAGTTCAATCCCTGCTTGCTGCGACAATTTTTCTATGTTTTACAAAAATTTGCTTTAAAATGAAGGCACTGGGACTCGAAATCGGGACCTTCATCATGGAACCCATTAATCTTTCCACTGAACTGCAAGGTAAACTTACTAGACTTTACACAAAGAATATATATATAGTAAAATTGAAGGCCCCATTTGAAAATCCCGCTTAGGGCCCCGAAAAACTCAGGGCCGGGCCTGCCTGTTAATCAAACAAGTGATTCTCCCTTTATGGTTATTCATTCTGATGTTTGGGGTCCCTCTCCCATTACCTCTCTTTTAGGCTATCGTTGGTTTGTTACCTTTATTGATTGTCATTCTCGTGTCACTTGGGTATACTTACGTAAGGCAAAAAATGAAGTTTTTTCGTGCTTTCAATCTTTTCACAAAATGGTGCGTACCCAATTTGATGCTAACATTAAAGTGCTCCGTAGTGACATTACTGCAGCTTTTCTTATCAATCGCATGCCATCCAGTGTCTTTCAGTTCCAAACTCCTCTTAAGTTTCTCCCTAGCTGTTCTCGTGTCTCATCTCTTCCACCTAAAGTATTTGGTTGTGTGTGTTTTGTCCATGCTTCTAAGCACCCTGGTGGTAAACTTGATCCCAAAGCCCGTAAGTGCATCTTTCTTAGCTATTCTCCTACTCAGAAGGTTTATAAATGTTATGACCCACACTCTCGCAAAACATATGTCTCCATGGATGTCACTTTTGGGAAACAGAATCCTTTTATCCTCTATCCACTCCATCTCTTCAGGGGGAGAATGATAGACAGGAAGAGATGTTGACTTATACTCCTGAGTCGTGGTCTTACCCTCTACCTTGTCATACTGAGGGGGAGAAAGAACCTTTATCTGCAGAAAGAGTGCAGCATGATGTTCGGGAAAGACTGGATAGGCCAAATTTGCAGACCTTTTCTCGGAAGAAAAAAGGCAAGCCTACATGTGCGGTACCACTTTGCCAATCTCCACCACCTACTCCAGTTCCTGACTATTCAGCTGACTCATCTGGTAATGATCCTTTCCCTACTGTTGTTGATGATCTTGATGCTCCTATTGTTCATAGAAAAGGTGTTAGAACTTGTACCCAACATCCTATTTTACAGTTTGTTTCATATTCCCGTTTATCTCCTTCGTATCGTGCTTTTGTCTCTTCTCTTTCCTCTATATCTATCCCACAGGAATGGAAAGAAGCTATCATAATACCTGAGTGGAAAGAAGCTATGGTAGAGGAAATGACAGCCTTGAAAAAGAATGGCACCTGGGAATTAGTGACTCTTCCAAATGAAAAGAAACCAGTGGGATGTAAATGGGTGTTCACTGTAAAGCACAAGGCAAATGGAATGGTTGAGAGGTATAAGGCCAGACTTGTTGCTGAAGGTTATACTCAAACCTATGGTATTGACTATGAGGAGACATTTGCTCCTGTGGCCAAGATGAACTCTGTTCGGACCTACTCTCTTGTGCTGCTACTTTGGATTGGCCTCTTCAACAGTTTGATGTGAAGAATGCATTTCTCCATGGTGACCTAGAGGAGGAAGTGTACATGGACATACCACCAGGTTTTTCCTCTTTTGCAACAGAAGGAAAGGTGTGTAGGTTGAGAAAGGCCCTCTATGGATTGAAGCAATCTCCCAGAGCATGGTTTGATAGGTTTCTCAAAGCCATGTTGAGATTTGGATACAAGCAGAGTCATGCTGACCATACTATGTTCATCAAGCGGAGTAATGGTAAGATTGTCATACTTATCGTTTATGTGGATGACATAATAATGACAGGTGATGATGTGGATGAGATTGTTAGCCTTAAGGCTCTTCTTGCTCAAGAGTTTGAGATTAAAGATTTGGGGTCTATGAAGTACTTCCTTGGAATGGACGTGGCTCGATCTGACAAAGGGATTTTTATCTCTCAAAGGAAGTACATCCTTGATCTTTTAGAAGAAACTGGTATGTTGGGATGTAAGCCAGCTGACTCTCCAATTGAGGCCAATCATCGTCTTGGTAGCAATGCGGGGGAGTATACAGCTAAGGAGAGATATCAGAGACTTATGGGTCGCCTGATATACTTATCTCACACTAGACCAGATATTTCCTATGCTGTGGGGGTTGTAAGTCAGTTTATGCATGAACCTCGTACTGTGCATCTTGATGCTGCTTATCGCATCTTGAGGTATCTCAAATCAGCCCCAGGTAAAGGAATCTTGTTCTCCAATCATGGTCACTTGAAATTAGAAGCCTTCACTGATGCAGACTGGGCAGGTTCTATTGATGATAGGAGATCTATCTCTGGTTATTGCATCTTTCTGGGAGGAAATTTGGTTACTTGGAGGAGTAAGAAGCAGGCAGTCGTTGCTAGGTCCAGTGCAGAGGATGAATACAGAGCAATGGCTCATGGTGTTTGCGAGCTTTTATGGCTCCAAACTTTTTTACATGATTTGGGATTCCCTGATGCTGGCCCTATGAAGCTCTACTGTGATAATAAGGCTGCCATAAACATTGCCCATAATCCTGTCCAACATGATCAAACGAAGCATATTGAAATCGACAGGAACTTCATAAAAGAGAAGCTGAGCAACGGCTTAATTTGCATGCCTTTTGTGAGATCAGAAGACCAGTTAGCTGATGTATTCACTAAGGGTCTTAGTAGTAGAAGTTTTCACCCCATTGTGTTCAAGTTGGGCTTGATAGATATCTTTGCACCAACTTGAGGGGGAGTGTTAAGTTATGGGTTTATTTGTTATCTTTACTTGTTCCTAGGGGTAGTCTTGTACATTTACATGTGTTCATATATATATAGTGAAATGGGTCAGAGTGTGCCCTAACATCTCAATTTATTCACGTTGTCTCTCTTCCTCTGCAACTTAATAAATAGCCATCAATGACCAATAATTTTGAGTTCAGTGAAATGGAACACTGGCCATGAGCTATGAAGACCACATGTGACAGATATTATGGAACTCACGTGATGTTATGAATTGAGAAGTTAGAAGAAACATGACCCAGAAAGTAACATAATCCAAAAAGATATAGTATGTGCAACCGCAGAAAAATACCAGCATATACTAGGTAGACAATACAGGCATATATATATGGTATTAAATCCCTAAGAAACATGATCCAGAAAGTGTGGAAATACATTGGATGACATAATCCAAACAGATGTATGCAACCATAGGAAAATACCAGGATATACAAAGTAAAAAATACAGGCATATATATGGTATAAAATCCCTGAGTACCAAACTGAGAGATATAGGATTCTTGACCAAATAAAAAGTGCAGGAGAGGTTTCCTGATTAACATTTTTATGAAAGCTTCACAAAAAGCATGAACGAAGAGAGAATTATTTGTACGTCTGGGCTTGTAGGTTGGCAAATAATTCAAGTTATTAAACACGTGAAAAGCATCTTCATTGATCGACTCCAGAAGCTGATAAACTAAGAATATGCATTCCGTCCACCGGACAACTATTTTTTTTATGATAATGTAGTTCCAACTAATTTGTTTCAGACTTCAGGGACTAGTGATCATCATTTGCATAGAAGGCACATTGTTATAAAAAGCCCTCAAATAGAAAAACCTGTGAACAAGAAAATTACCGCCAAGCAAGCATCAGAACTCAAAAGCAGCGAAGCACGTCAAATTTGGAGTTATTCAGTAAAAAAAGTATACAACAATACCACATTAGGGTCTTAAACTATTGAAATTATCTTCAACTATGGGTTCGTGTCATATAAAAATAATTTGCTCGTCTTGGTTAGAAGCAGAAGAGAAGAAAAGTACCTTATCTTGTAAGATTTGAACCGGTCACGCAATTGAAGCCACTCAATAAGTTGAATCACCCGCCTCCAATTTCCTAGTTTACCCAAAATCTGGATAATCCTCAACATGGCATGATCTGAGAATCTGATTTGTGCACTGCGCATCATTTTAGAGAACATCCACTCTGGCATGTCAATGTCCACACCATTCAAACTGCCAACGGAAACTACTTCACCATGAGCCATTTCCCACTAAAATCAAAGCATAAAGCACTTAACGGCTTGATCTAATGACCGGACTGGATAAGGCAGATAAAATGATGTATACCATGAGATATATGGTGGGTATGTATAGCCTAGGATAAGGGTGCGAGTTACACACCGTGGCCCACATATTGTTCGTTTAGTGAAGAATATAATATGAGATAAGAAAATGAGGATCGATCTGGACCGTTAGATGATAGATGATGCAATAAAAAATTCCATCAACCATGCACGGGATATAAGATCCTAGGGGGGACCAAATAAAACACGTGGGACCCCATTCTGGGTAATACCCATTCAAAGGCCTTATCCCCTGTTTATCCCGCATAACAAACAAGCCCTTAACATCATAAAGTTCAAGGAGCAACATATTCATAGGATCAAGACATCAAATGTTAGTGAAAGATGTGCAAAGACACAAGAGAATCTACGACCATCTAGTTCAGATTAAGACATGGCAATAAATGAGCTTGGTAGGGATAGAATCACCATTGAGCATAGTGAAACTCCAAGGAATTTAACCAGTAATAAACAGAGATTTGTAGAATCATAACGTGAAGCAAGGTGCTGCATATTAGAATTGTAATTATCGTGATGCACTAAGCTTTGTTATTTTTAAGTTCTTACGCCAATGCTCTGGATGCTGAATGAAAGAAGCATGGTAATGTGCACATAAATCAAAATGATTCTTGGGTCTGCCCTCTCTGATGCCTTTTGGCTTTGATTTGAGGGCATGATTCCGCAGCAAATGCGACGGTATAGGGGGATCACTGTTTCAGTGGTATTCTGTGAGCAGCTACTTTGTGCATTTATTGCCAAAGGTTAGGTCTGTCTCCAATCCATCTGTTTCAGTGGTATTCTGGGAGCAGCCACTTTGTGCATTTATTGCCAAAGGTTAGGTCTGTCTCCTATCCTTCCCCCGCCCATACCCCCAATTATTGGGGACTAAATGGGTTATGTTATTGTTGTTGTTACACAAGTGCAATGCATGCTGAACAATACTTACCTGTAAATGAAGGAACACAGTGCATTAAAATTTATATTCAGTTTTAAATTATGCTGAGATAAAGATTGCTAAAGCTATTACTACAGACAAAACATAGAATCTACTGAACATAACCAGTACATAGCCATTCCCCTAACAACTGTGGCAATAATCTGAATGTAGAGCAAAATTCTGTTAACCACTTGGAAGGCCGAAATTCTATTGGTTGTAATCCAAGTTTGCGTACGACTCTAAGACAAACTTTAACGTTGGGATGAGGAATGTAAACCTTATATAAAAGTATTAATCTAAATTAAGTGTTTTTTCCATTTTATTACAGGGAGTGAGGCCTAATTGCAGGTAATTAAATCCGAAAAGGTGAGTTGATACTAGGGCGGTGCCTCACTGTGATGTTTTGATACTATCTATTATGTCCAAACATCCAACTAATGTTCCCGACACCCATAACCAAATTCTGTTTATCCATAATCACATAGCAAAACTCAATGGATCAGCACAAAATCCCTACCTAGTTGCATCGGTGCAGGTGCAAGTCCATTAGCTGCACAACTCAAGTAAAGCACAAAAGATTCAAGTAACAAGCTCCACATGGCATCTCAGTTCAATTAATTCATGATGCAGATTAATTAAATAAACAAAAGGAACCATCTTTCAATACCATTACCACCAGAAATCAAAATCTTGTAACACTTACCACCTAGCAAGCTTTTGGATCCTCTCCTCCATTTCATTCTGTGAAATTCGTGGCTTGTCAACAACATCATTAAATCCTTCTAGTGGCTTGAAAGCAGCTCTTTCCAACTCCAGTTCCTCAACATCACTAGTCTCAACTATATGTTTATTACTCCTAAACTTCACACTTTCCACCGGTCTTTTTCCAATTTGCCCGTAATTTCTCTCCAATTGCACTTTGGTGCCCCTAAGACTACCATTATCGGTCTTAACTCTGTGCCTTTCCAGTTCACAACTCCTCTTGCTCTCTTCCACACTTGTATACTTCCTTTTTACCCATCTCCCATTTTCAGAATCCAGATCCCATTTCCTATCAATACCCACATCATATCTCCTTTCATTGACATCCAATTTGTCTTGAACCAGATTATGGGAAATCCCTGAATTAGCCTTCTCTTCAAACCCTATCCTCTTCACACCCTTCAATTCACCACTCCTCTTGCTCAGCTGCACACTCTTAATACTGTTCCCTTTTTTCCATCTCCCATTTTCTGAATCCATATCCCACTTCCTATAAGTACCCAGATCATATCTCCTTTCTTTGACATCCAATTTCTCTTGAACCAAATTATGGTAAATCCCTGAATTAGCCTTCTCTTCAAACCCTGTCATCTTCACTCCATTCAATACTCCATTCCTCTTGCTCCATTCCACACTTGTATCCTTCCTTTTTACCCATCTCCCATTTTCAGAATCCATATCCCACTTCCTCTCATTACCCACATCATATCTCCTTTCTTTGCCATCCAATTTTTCTTGACCCAAATTATGGGAAATCCCCAAGTCAGCTTTCTCTTCAAATCCTATCTTGTTCACACCCTTCAATTCACCACTCCTCTTTCTCACTTGCACACTCTTAGTATTTTTCCCTTTCTCCCATCTCCTATTCCCAGAATTCACATTGAGCTTTTTGCTTCCTTTACCCTCCAATCGTTCTCCAAGGAAATTACCAGCATTCCCCAACTTACCCTTCTCTTCAAACCCAATCTTATTCACACCCTTCAATCTACTTCCACTCTCCTTACAATCAATATGCCCACCAGCACTCCCATCAGAATCTCCAAAATCACATTTTTCTTCATTGCTTGAATTGTACCTTTTGGAACCAAGTGTTTGCCCCTTCTCTCTGCCAGTTCTAACAGACTCCATAGCCTTCAAATACTCCTCAAAAGATGGCTTGAATTCAAACTCTGTTTCAAGAAGGTTTCCATCAACTGACCGATTGGTAGCCTCTGCTTTCAAAAGACAATTGATTTCCCTGCTGCTACGCGTCCTTAAACCAAAAACCCAACTCTGATTCAGCTTCTTCGCGCCCAGAACGAATCCAAAGGTGGGCCTTCGAGGTGTCGAAAACCCACCTGAGAAATACAGTTCGTGAGAACAACTTCGTGCCCAAAGTCCATTTCTTTCACAGAGAGAAAAACCCATACTCTGGACAAGCTATGGTAATTTGTGTGTTTTCCCAAAGATACTTTGTTGTTGGTTGGATGGAGTTTTTTTTTTTTTTTTTAATAATGTTTTTATCCCTAAACTATACACATTTTGCTACTTCGTCCCTAAACTATGTAAACCCTTTATTTTATTTAGAGTTTTTTTTCGAAATATCCCTTAAACTATCATTCATTTCTCTACTTCATACTTAAACTTTCAAAATCATTTATGTAGTCCCTGAACTACTTAATTGAAGTGTATGTGGTCCATTTTTTAACACCCGTTAGTTTTATGAATGGAAAATGATCTGTGTGCGCATCACGGGTGATTATTGTCCCAAACTCAAGGGTAAAAATGCCAGCTCCTTGCTTCTCTCCCACATTTGACAGACTGTTCCAGAGAGTGAGAGACCCTTGCTTTCCGCGTTTACAACTAGATGTAAGCATACATATATACGTATATGTAGAGTTCTACAGGCTTTCCGCGTTTACAACTAGATGTAAGCATACATATATACGTATATGTAGAGTTCTACAGGAAAAAAAAAAAAAGCAGTAGGAGTTTTTTCTCTCTTTAGTCTCATTGTTTGATGCATACAAGCTTTTCTCAGGAAAATCTCAAACCCACCTCTCATTCCTTTTCATCTCTTTATTTATCAAATTCCTGCATCCTTAGAAATTAAACCCAATTGAAAATTTTCCCCATTCTCTCGATTTCTATTTCTAACTTCTTATGTTCAAATCCCCTTTGGAGGCTTTAGATTATAACCCAAAACAAACCTATTTAAAAAATTCGTTTGTTTGTCCATTGTTTGGCTACCATTTTGTTCTTATGAAATTTGGATCTTTGTGAGTTTCTGTTTCTGGGTGTTACTATCATTATTTCTCAGTTTTGAATAGCTCGAATAGATTCCAATGATTTCCCTTTGAATTTGTGCTCAAAATATGGATTTCTTTAACACAGTCTGAGAAAATTCCATCTGGGTTTCTTAAATTAGTTCTAGGATGAAATTCAATCAATCTTAACAATTATCTCTCTCTCTCTCTCTCTCTCTCTCTCTCTCTCTCTCTCTCTCTCTCTCTCTTTTGGGAGATGAGTCTATTCAGTCCAATGGGGAGAGAGCCGACGTTTTTACCATTGGGTTTGGGATAATAATCACCCGTGACATGCACATAGATCATTTTCCATCCATAAAACTAACGGGTGTTAAAAAATGAGCCACATGCACTTCAATTAAGTAGTTTAGGGACTACATAAAGGATTTTGAAAGTTCAAGTATGAAATAGGGAAATGGGTGACAGTTTAAGGGATATTTCGGAAAAAAAAACTCCCTTTATTTATTCTCTAAGAGCAGGTCTAGCCCTCACTCAATTTTAAACTCAGATTTGAGTGAAATTTTGAGTAAAGGCTCAATTTGATATATGAGAAACTCCAGTTCTTCAACTCAAATTTTTCTAGGGTTCCGCCGCCCCTCGCCACACGTCGCTCTCGCCACCATCATCTGCCGCCCACTTGGCTTTTACAACTCTTCAAACGCCACAGCCAGTACTGGTGCTCGTCACCACCATCCAACGCCGCAAATCTGGGACTCCTTCAACGCCACTGGTAAGCACCACCATGACGTTCTCTCTCATGCGTCTCTCTCTCTCTCATGCGTCTCTCTCTCTCTCTCTCTCTCTCTCTCTCTCTCTCTCTCTCTCTCTCTCTGGATTCGTTACCTTGACAACAATGGCAGGGAATGCTTTCCGGCAATGACAATGGCGGCGAATGCTTTCCAACCACCACAAAGTAGCCTTTAGAAATTTGGGTAAAGGCTTGGTTGTCCCTTGATTTGGGTAAAATTTTGAGTAAAACTCAATTTGATATGGATTTAGATCAAAAACTGGAGCATGATTTTGGAGGTTTTTACTCGGATTTCAAATTTGGTTTTGGTTTTGAGTCAAGACTCAGCTGCTCTAACTTTTAGATTTCTAAACTAAAAAAGGCGTGAAAAAGACTCAATAAAATGAGAATCCAATAGTTGAGGGGATAAAATTAGGGTTTACATAGTTTAGCGGCGATGTAGCAAAAATGAGTATAGTTTAGGAGATAAAACATTTAGAAAAAAAAAACTTTAGAGACGGGATAAGTGGAAATAAACAATCTAGGTAGCCGGGTCGGACCGCCATAATAAGATGGATTGGTGTGGGTTTTTTTAGCATTCCCACTTTTAATTGTTCTCACTAAAATATGGAAAATGATTTTTACACTTCCATTTTTTTTTTGGATAAATACTTCCATGTTATTTATACGTATCCAATCTTTTGTATATTTTATATGAAAGTATCACATTGTCCATTATAGAGAAAAAAAAAATGACTCAAAAGGCAAAGGATAATTTAGTTGAATTTTAGCCAATGTGACTAAAAACATTTAATTTTTTGTCCAAGTTGTTTCTCAAAAGAAGCCATTTTATAAATTATTATTGTGAATTATTTTAGATTTTTAGGGGCACTTTAAATATTGGTCCTTGGTCATCTCCCCACTTTTGTTTTCATTCCACCCACTTTTAGGGCTTATGCTTTCATCCCTAAATCCAAAAAAATCCAACTTTGCCCTTATTAATAGGCTGGTTTTTTCTATTTTTTATTTTCCCTATATAGATAGTGATTTTTAGGACTAAGTTCTAAACATGGAAGTTCGAGACTATAATTTTGGCTAACAAATCGCATGATCAATGCTTCCATACCTCTCTCTCTCTCTCTCTCTCTCTCTCTCTCTCTCTCTCCATATACCATCCCCCCATCTAATTTGAAATCTTTCTTTTCATCTCTCTCTCTCTCCATATACCATCCCCCCATCTAATTTGAAATCCATCTTTTCATCTCTCTCTCTCTCTCTCTCTCTCCCATCACTGACCTCCTTCGTTGTTGTTCGTCGCCCTTCACCATCCTTAATTGTTGTCGCCAATTTACTGTACACCAAAAAAAGCAGGATCGAAGACAAACAATGTTGTATCAAGGCTCAAGTTTGTATATATTTTAATCCGATTTTTTTTTCTTCACTCCATTACTGTTTTTATGTATCTATTGGTGAATGACAAATATTGTTATGAAATTATAATTTTTCACTTGTTTTATTGCATTAGGGATTGTATGGTTGCCCGTTGTGCCAAGGGAAAGCATTCTTTACACCTTTTGCGCCATGTTTTCTCCAACTCAATTGCATTGCGTCATGTGTCCATGTTGTACCTTTTGGGACCACAATTTAAACACATGGCGTAATGTAATAGATTTGGAGGAAACTTAAGTCTACTCCACCGATGTAAAGAATGTTCTTGCTTGTGCCAAATATTAAATGAATTGACAGTGTTTGATTTGAGGAATCAATAATGAAAATAATTTTGTGAAATATTTGCATCTGTCACAACTCTTGGAGAAGTACGAAGATGAAGAAAAATTGTTATATTTTATCACATAGATTTCATGGGGTATTTATCAAGCAGATTTCATGGTGTATTTAATCAAGCAGATTCCATGGTGTATTATACTCCCTCTGTCCCAATTGCTAGTTTTTTTTTTTCTTCTTTTTTTGGATGGTCCAAAAAGAATGTCCACCTTGAAAAATCAACATAAAAAGTTGTGCAACTTTATTCTTTAGCCCTTTATTTTTTACATTAAAGTGTCACATCAATCAAGCATTAAATATAGATAAATTGAGAAAGTGAATCCAATTAATATCCCATCATTCTCTCTAGCGGTGCCCAGTGGGTCAACCGATTCGCCCAAGCCGACCAAACTGAATTGTTCGCGAACCCACCTGAAGTATGTTACAGATGGATGCAGATCCTATTATTCTATAAGGACCCGTATTTTTTAATGTTTTTTTCAAAAATAATGTCGAGATAATGTGAGGAAAGTTTTAAAGTTGAAATGTGGGCCAATGTGAGTTTGGTAATTGCACTTGGGTTCATGTGAAGTACATTAGAAACATAAGGGGGTGTGGGTGTAACTAAAAGGATACATATATGTTGTGTAAGCAGGGGCGGACCCACATGGGGGCATGTGGGGTCATGTGCCCCCACTCAAAATTAGAAAATTTCACTTGTGACCCTATATATTTTGAGTAATTGTATAAATAACACCCAAAATTGAAATATACCATTTGTATATAAATTAAAATAATTAGATTTGTCGCATTTCATGCATCAATTTTCTTCCCTAACGTTGTTTGATTTACAATTGTCAATTCATAAATTGCTAGTGTGGTTGGGGTATAAACTTCTTACTCATTGTTATTTATCACAAAGGCTCTTGCTAACTCCCGCCCATCAGGCAGAAGGTAATATGACAAACAAATTCGGATATCAATATACTTTCACTGATATCAATACAAATTTCTCGGATATCGGTATATTTTCTATACATTATCCTCTACCCTAAGGATTAATGTTAGTATTTTCCTATTATGAAACAAATTTTCTCAACATGATCAATCAAGTGCCCCCACTACATCAAATTTTTGGGTCTGCCACTGTGTGTAAGGCTGATTTTTTTCAAAACAAACACACCTCTCTCTCTCTCTCTCTCTCTCTCTCTCTCTCTCTCTAAAACAGTTAGCTCTTTGTCCCTCTTATTCCTCTCCAAAATTTCTTCCTCTTCTCCACCTCCAACACTCCACCACTTCAAGATCCAACATTAGATCCTTCATCTACGCGTTAGTTGGAGTCCGGGTACCTTTGGTTTCACTTGGAGGAAAGCATTTTTTGGTTGGGAGCAAGAACAAGGGCTAGGATTTCATTTCTCACCCATTGGAAGTTTGATCTTTGAGATAGGGAACAAATTTCTACTCCCTCTAGACGTATATTGTTGAGTTGTTGCCATGCTCTTTGTTTGAAACACAAATTTCTAGTCAATCTTGAATATCACTATGAATATGGATTTTGATCTTGTTTGATCTTTGATCTATACTTCCTCTAAGTGCTTGTGCAATCTTTGATTCATATTTTTGATGAATTTCAAGTTGTTTTTGTTTGGGTTGAAACCCCCTTCAAATTTGAAAATCTGTCAAAAATTTCTGCGAAATGACCTGGAATATATACCAGCAGGTTCTGTTTTTTGGCTATGCATCTGGTAGGGGTGTCCACAGGTCGGATCCGGATGGATCGGATACGGATCCGATCCGATCCGCTCAGAGCGGATTATGATTTTTAAGATCTAGAACCGAACCGAACATTCACGGATCGGTTACAGATCGGATCGGATCGGGCGGATTTGACAGATTAAAGAAGGATTATTGAGCGGATTGAGCAGATCGAGCGGATCCGATTCGGATCCGGAACCGTCAGATAAGAAATTCTAGATCCGGAACCGAACATTCACGGATGGATCAACGGATGGTTCGGATCGGTTCGGCTTGGTCGGATTGGCGGACCGGATGATCCGCTGGACAGCCCTAGCATCTGGTATTGATACCCCATTTCTACCAGATGGCTCTGGACACCAAAATTGCTCTGAGCCTTTTTCCGACCTTCAGTTGTTCCGAACCTTCTTCCAATATTTTGTTAACTTAAAATCTTACTTATTACCGACCACTTTGTTGATCAGGTTGTTTGTTTGGCCCTACTTTGACCTCCGGTCAGGTGGTTTGACCATGTACTTGCCATATTCATTAATTACACTTCATAACTTGTTGAAAGCCTTGTCCTGACTAAATCCTCGTACCGTTGGTTGTTTTCTTAAATCCCGTGATATTTGAGCATATTCTTGGACACTAAACACGTGACGATACAACATAATGGACAATTTAAAAACTTTTGAAAGAAAATGAATTTGTTTTGATGTGGACACTCGAAGGACACGTAGTTTTTTAGAATGGAAATGTTTGACTACAAATTGGTTTGTGATTACTTGGGCTACCATTTGGTTGAGTCCTGGGGCATGGGTTCCAGGAGGCCCAAAAGACTCGGATAAGGGTTCTACGAGGCCCAAAAGACTCAAACATGGGTTCCACGAGGCCCAAAAGACTCGAAAGAGGATTTCAACATCCTCAAGCTTAAAATTAATGAACCAAGGAGATTGCTAGCTTAAAGTATGAAAATGGTTGAACGTGGACACTTGTGAGACAAGTAAATACTCAGGGACACAATCGGGCAGTTCATGGACACGTTTGGATATGTTGTTGTCATATGTGGGTACTATATGGACACTTGGCTATATATTTTTTTTTATCTTTGGACACTTGGGTACTTCGTGGATATTTGACACTTGGTAAAATCATCCGTAACTAACCTTGGTCATTTGGTTCATATTCGTCATCTCCATATGAACATCTAATTCTCTATACATTTAGCGTTAGTAGAAAACATTTCCTACTGGGCTAGTGAGCTCACCTTATTATTTTCAGGTAACCGACAAGGATCATGACATGGATATGTGGCGTGTGATTGCATACATTTGAAAGCTCAATTGACAAGGATTTATTTGATCATCTTTATATAGTAGTATCTTGGGACAATGGTTTTGTAATTCTCATTTTGTTAGTCTTTTGACAATTTCATGATGTAATAAATTTGATATATTTTTCACTATGTATTTCGGTACGGGCACCCATTGACTTAAAAAACTATGTATGACCTTGACCTTAACTTATGGGAATGTTGACTATTATTTTGAGGTCGTCATTCAATTATGTTATAAATTTTGAGGGCGTGACAGGTTCGATCTGCCCAATTCGCTCAATAATCCTTCTTCAATCCGCTCGATCAGCAACTGAACTGACCCAACTATACCTTAGTCATAGAGGGATGCGGATGGAGAATACGACAATCTGCGATGGTTTGGGAACCAATCCGATGTGCCCAAAATCGATTGACAGACATGCCTAAATCTCCCTATAAATACTCACTTTCCCAAAAGGGACAAGCAAATTGGGACAAAAGAAGTGTGACACCCCATGTAGATGAATGGTCTAGTACCTTGATTTTGATCCCCAAGTCACACCACTTGGCTCAAAGTTCTTAAGCTCAATGTACTAGTGGTTTCTCACATGGCTTGTTATATGCCCAGGATAACCCATGTAGACTTTCAATATGGGACTAAACACTCTCTACCCCCAATTCTGGGAAATACAATCTTTCCACCTTTATAGCCTCATAAGGGAATGAAAGCTAAAGTCACCACAGCCTCCCCTGGGTCTGTTCTCTGGTGACGAGCATAACCACAGCCTTCCTTAAGTCTATTCTCTGGTGTCATAACCCACATAGTCATGCACATGGGTCGCTCTGATACCATTTGTAACGCCCCATGTAAACCATTGGCCCAATACCTTGATTTTGATCCACAAGTCACACCACATCGCCTGAAATGCTTAAGCCCAAGGTAATAGTAGGGCTGAACAAAAAAAAAAAAAAAAAAAAGAACCGAACCAGAGAACCGAACCGGTTTATTTTTTCGGTTTTTTCTTTAACCGGTTCGGTTTGGTTCTAAAGACTTCTACAATTTAGAAACCGGTTTGCAAGATTTTTGCACCCGATTCGAACCAAACCGAACCGGTTTTATATATTCAATATAAAATTTTATAATATTACCCTTCATATTGAAAAAACAGAAGGCTGTGGGGATCGAACCCCCGCCCTCAGTCATAGAGGTCAATCCACTTACCAACTTGGCTTGGCCAGCTGTTGATAATGAAACACGATATAATAGTACTTATTAATATACTTGCTTCCTTATGTGTGTATATATATACACTACAGCAGTGGAGCCTAAGACCTAAACATTTCTCACTTCACTTTCCCAAATCCCAGTCTCTCAAAAGTGGCGACCCATCTCTCTCTCTCTCTCTCTCTCTCTCTCTCTCTCTCTCCTCTGGCGACGAGAGCCAACTTCCTCCTTTGGCGACGATAGATCGGACAATGAAGATGATGAAGATGGATGACGATGAAGAAGAAGATGGATGATGATGGCGACGAGAGGCAACTTCCTCTGGTTTCATCAACTCTCTCACTCTCTCTCTCTCTCTCTCTCGATCTGTAATCTGTATGTGTAAATTTGTGTATAAATGTATTAGATCTGGGTTTAGATGTACAATTCGTTTTTTTTTTTTTTTTTGATCAATCAAGATCTATAAATGTGTAGATCTACAAATGGGTTTAATTTTTGTAGATCTATAATTTTTATTCCCTGTGCTCGATGTAGAATCAGTAGATATGTGATCTCTTCTCTCTCTGTGTGAGGAACTGAACCGACCTTCAAACCGAACCGAGCCGAGAGAAATCGAATCGACCTTTAAAAACCAATTCCGGTTCCATGTTCTCTCCGAACCAGTTTTTCTCGGTTCACTCAAAATCGCCCCCGAACCGAACCGAACCAGTTACACCCCTGGGTACTAGTAATTTCTCACATAGCATGTTATATGCCCAATATCACCCATGTAGACTTCCAATGTGGTCGCTAGGGAACAAACCCAAAGTGTGGTGACTTTAGTGCTCAACTCCTCATGAGAGTGCGAGGCCATAAAGGAGGGGAGATTGTAATACTCCAGATTCGGGGGTAGAGAGTATTTAGTCCCACATTGGAAGTTTACATGGGTGAACTTGGGCATATAACAAGCCATGTAAGAAACTACTAGTACCTTGGGCTTAAGTATTTTGGACCATGTGGTGTGGCTTGTGAATCAAATCAAAGTTCTGGGTGAGTGGTGTACATGGGGCATTACAAGGAATATGATACATTTTATTAAGCATATTTCATGGTGTATTTTATCAAAGCATATTTGATGGTGTATTTTGCCAGTGAACTTGGTGAACTTGGTAAATTAAAAAAGAATCGTGTTAATGTGATAGACATGATCATCGTCCAACAATCATGATAAAAAAAATTTCCAGTGGATGTACTTAGTGGTTCAAAAGGACGCCTAAAGACAAATTGTTCCAAAGGGAAACATACATTTTCTAAAGACAGAAGAACAAGCTAACTTTTTTTTGTCATTACGGGCAATAAGTCGGTGAAGTCTAAAAAGCCAGTGTAACAAGTGGTTTTGTTACTGACTTAACAAGTGAAAAACCAATTTAGCTTAACTCACATGTTGTGGAACAAAGCTTTATGCAATAGCAAACACGGAGAAGTTAGTTCTTAAAAAAATTCCCATGACTATAAATAGAAGTTTTGATGCGCAGACTAATGGAAATGATTTTGTGTTAGTTTTGGACTGAAAACAAATAATTGAACCTCCCCTTTTTTTCCTTTTGCAAATGATCAATGAAGTCCCACTTAATTAAGCAATCTACATCCCACCTATTTAGGCAGCAATAAAACATCAATCAAATCCTACCTAACTTGATTACTATGTTTACCAGTATGGACATTTTTTGTACCATGTTTCGAGGATGCATGGTCGGTTTTCAAAATTAAATGTGATAGAATTACCTGTGAATTTTGAGTATCAAATATTCATTGTGAATTCTGACTAAAACAAAATATTTATTCCCCCTCTTTCTTGTTTAAAATAGTCGAACAAATCTCACTTAATTAGGAAAACACATTTATCATTCAAATTGACCAAAATGAAAACTTACTTGATGTAAAATAAATAAATAATATCTATATATATATATTTTTTTACATCAAGTAATATACACACACACACACACATACATGGTTCCAGGGACACAAAAAAGACACTCCATCTCAGCCCTCGAAACCAAGGGGCTAAGATTAAAACATTCATTGGTTCGTTTAGAACCCACCCACCTAGTCTCTCTCGCTCTCTTCCCCCGACACCCCACCATTTTGAAACCCATCGCCAAAAAAAGGAGAAGGAAAAACACCCCCAATCGTTCTCGCCCTTCCATTGCCAGTCGGCTCGGACATAGGCCCCTTAGGAGGACTTCTCGAGCACGGTCAGACTTCATTATTAAAGAACCAAGAGTTTTAGATTCATCTTATACATGAATCAAACCAGGGTCGATAGGATTAAAATGGTATTCTGGCAGGACGTACTAAAGAAAATTAACCTCTGATTCGTGAATAGAAAACCGGACAACAAACAACTTTGATTCGAACTTGAATCAGGAGCGGGAAGAATCGGTGATTATACTTTTTTAAGGAGTGGATTTTAAACCAATATCCTGGATCTGCATTCTGGTATTTTGTTCTCAAATTTATTTCCTGTATTTCGTGAATAAAGTACGGAGAGAGAGAGAGAGAGAGAGAGGGTCGCTGGAGATGCGTCGCTTGACATGAGTTGCCGGAGTGGGAAGGGAAGGCGAGGGAGACCATGAGATGGGAAGGGGGGAGGGAGAGATCTGGTGTAATGGGGAGTGGAGAGAGAGTGTGTTCACTTTTAAGTTTTAATCTCGGCCGTTGGTTTCGAGGGCTAAGATGTAATGCCTTTTATTGTGTTTTTTTACGAGTATGTATTCCCGGAACTGGTCTCATATACATAGTTAACTCTATTTTTTTATGTTATCAATCAATTTTCCCAAAAGATGCTGTTTGCGCAAAAGGCCTCGAACACGGAATACGACCGTTGCACTTGTATAGTGCAATGACCTTTCTTCACTTTCTTTCCCCTGCATTCAAATTTCAAAAATTCAAACTGCACCGAGAAAGGAGCATGCAAAGCTGCCACCCATTGCCACTTTTCTCATAATCGTACTGCATACCTCAAACTGTGAGCCTTCTAAAATCACATGAGTACTGCTACTGTATTTTTCAATTTCTATCACTAAATTTCAGGGAATCTGTAGAGATTTCAACATCATCGATTGAGAACGTGTTTCTTACCATCAAACATAGACTGTGTCAGAGTTCAAGAAGCCTAAGCGACCCATTTTGTTTTGTGGGATTTTCAAGTGAACCATCTTCAAAGTTCAAGGCTTAAAATTTGAAATTTAGGTTTCTTGAAGATTTTTGAGGTATGGGTTTCTGAGAAATCAGAGTTTTATGGGTTTTAGAAATTGAAGATTTCCGCAATCTGGGTTTTTCTGAATGCCCAATCTTGTGGGTTTAGAGATTGAATGCTGTGAAACACGATCAAATATTCAGGTAAGTTTTTCCCAATCATAGCAGGGTAATAGTTCATCTTGAGCAAATTTTACGTAATTAGGTATTGAAAACAACTGGTTTCATAGCTCTGGTTTGAAGGTTTTCAAATTTAATAGCTTTATCACAATGAAAGAAGAAAACCTATCCGAGAATCGAGCAAAAGCACAAAAGTTTTCTGATCAAAATCAGATACCAAAGGGAAACAATGCGAAATCTTACAGCAATTCATCAAAGCCACGGTCTTCTTGGGGTTCTCAAATCGTTAAAGGGTTTTCAGCAGATAAGAAAACTAAGTCGCAGACCACTACTGTTGCAGCCAAGAAAATGCCCCTCACAAGCTCAGACATACCAAACCAGAAAACCCCATTTTTGCTTTCACATTCAAGGGCAAAACGGTCTCTCGGTTGTGATTTATCTTGTTCTGCCAATGCTACACAAGTTCATCCCAACCCAATTCCTAATAATCGGAAAAGCATTTCTGGGTCCCGCGATTTGTTTCTTGAGCTAGACCATCTTAGAAGCTTGCTACAAGAGTCAAAGGAGAGGGAATTCAAGTTGCAAGCCGAGTTGTCCGACTGTAAGAGGAACCCTAAAGTTTTGGACCTTGAAAGAGAGCTAGAGTTGAAGAAGAGTGAAGTTGACAACCTTGTTAATAAAGTTGGGATGCTAGAATCAGAGAAAGTGAGCCTTACCCAACAATTGGTATCACTAACTTCTGGTGTAGAAACTGAAATTCCAAATGCTTCACCTTCTTCACATAATCTCGAGATGGAGGTTGTTGAGTTGAGGCGGTTGAACAAGGAGCTACAGCTTCAAAAGAGGAATCTTTCTTGTAGACTTTCATCCATGGAATCCCAGGTCACCACTCCTTCAAAAGTCTCTGAGGTAAAATCACAATCTCTTGTGTGTAAGTTTCCATTTTTTCCACTTCATTCTGTTATTTTACTGTTTATCTTGCTTGCTCAGAATATCAGAACAGAAATGAATTCCAAATATAGTCATATATTTTTGTTGTTGTTTGGTTAGAAATATGGATAGCTGAAATCAACTATAGTCAGTAGTGGGGGTTTACTGACATGCAAGTGTAGCTGACTGCATATCTGTTTTTGTATTCCTAGCAAGCTCCATGGTTGTTTGGTTACATTATCAATTAGCTACTACTACTAGTAAGAAAGTAGTTTGGTTGAAGGTTTGTGTTACTTGTTTTCTGCGAATTTTATGGAAATTAACCTATTATTTGAGGAACAAGATGTTTTCTAATCCCGAACACTGTATGCTCTAAAAATGAATTTTTAGGAACACAACGAGTATTTTCTTTCGTAAACAATCTATAAAGTGTTCTGGAGAACTGATAATGGAAATGGCAACTGATCAAGGAAAATTTTGAGTGGTGAAACTCTGATTCTGCATTTTCTCCGCAACTGCATGTGGTTTAGTGTACTAGGGAAGACATATTCTAGTTTAGTTATACACAATTGACTTTTTTTTACATGTTCTTGAATACTTCTCAGAATGACAGTGTTGCAAAGATAAAAGCTGAGGCTACTTTACTAAGACTTACAAATGAAGACCTATGTAAACAAGTTGAAGGTCTCCAAATGAGCCGGTTAAATGAGGTGGAGGAGCTTGTCTATCTGAGATGGGTAAATTCGTGCTTGAGAAATGAGTTGCACAATAGCTCGACCATGGGTTCTGATAAGGCATCAAGCCCCAACTCAATTGAGAGCAGTGAATCTCTGAAATCGTCTTCTTTACATACTGAAGAAATCTCCGAAACTAGTAGTGCGAAGAGATTCAGCCTCATTAAGAAGTTGAAGAAATTGCCTATTACTGAAGAAGATTTGTCAAGTGTAGAATTCCTAGATAGTGATGTCTCAGATAGAAGTTGGGTTGACTCTCATAGTCCAAGAAGAAGACACTCCATAAGTGGATCAAAAATTTTCGCAGAAGACTGGTTGAGTAAACGAAGGCAATCTGATGGTTTTATTTGCATGAAGGATATTGAAAAGGAGGTAGAGACAGCTATTCAGAAGTATGGTTCGGAATTTGATGTAGTTCAAAAGCCTCAAATTTTAAGCAACTTCCAAGAAGTTACTAAGTTGACAGCTTCTTTGGATGTTGTGAAGCGGGCATTGCGTGTCCCTAACCCCCCTCCAAGGGCTTCATGTACAGTTTCTAGCGAATGTAAAGAAGATGCTCCAGCTCAAATTCCACCACCGCCTCCACCACCCCCTCCCCCACCGCCCCCTCCTAAATTCGCAACCAGAGGGAATGCAGGAGTGGTACAGCGAGCCCCAGAAGTAGTTGAGTTCTACCATTCACTCATGAAGAGGGACTCTAGAAAAGATTCTTTAAGTGGAGGGATTTGCGAAGGACCAGATGTTGCAAATGTTCGGAGTACCATGATTGGGGAAATTGAGAATAGATCTTCCCATCTGCTTGCTGTAAGTGCTTGTGACTTCTTTGTTCCTTCAATAAGCTTACTTTCATGCTTTGTTCAAATGATGGGGATCCAAGAAATATTTTTCAGATTATTGCTTTGCTGATAGGTGATATGACAAAGGGAAAGTGGTGAATATTTGGTTGCTAGCAGATTGTGATTCGAGTTTTACGAGTTCTAATGTTGCTTTTCCTTTTCTCACAACCTCCGGATTATCAGTGGGGATACTGGAGCACAAGAACTCATTTTGTTGCATTTAGTTTTTCATTTTGACATGAAAGTTGGTTCTAAATTCTAATCCCATTTGCTTAATTTTGTCCTATAGATAAAGGCAGATGTTGAGACTCAAGGAGAATTTGTGAACTACCTGATCAGAGAGGTCAACGATGCAGTTTTTCAGGACATTGAAGATGTAGTGGCATTTGTGAAGTGGCTTGATGATGAACTTTGCTTCCTTGTAAGTTGATCCTTAGCTTAATTACTTTATAATTTTCTATGACGTATTTTGTCCTCAACTTCAAGTAAGGAACATATAATTGGTCGTCAATTTGTTTGGATAATCTTCAACGAGCAAGTGAGTAGTATTCAGTGTGGTTTGACATTTGGACTAGGAAACAGGACATGATTTTTCTCTTAGTGATTCTTCAAGTTCTAATATTCGGGCCGTTACATGTGTGAATTTTTGGTTATTTAACTGGGATGGTTTAGAGATCACAGAAACCATGGTGCATTGGTGCTATATGTTAATTGTATATATAGTTCACATGTAACCCCATGGTATCCAATGTTCTGTATGCTTATCAGGCTTTTTTTTTCTCCTATTGTAGGTGGATGAAAGGGCAGTCCTTAGGCACTTTGATTGGCCAGAAAAGAAAGCTGACACATTGAGGGAGGCAGCATTTGGGTTTAGGGATCTCAAGAAATTGGAGTATGAAGTTTCAACCTATCAAGATGATCCTAAGTTGTCATGTGATATAGCACTAAAGAAAATGGTCAATTTATCTGAGAAGTAAGAACCTGATTCTTTCTTCAGAAATATAAATCTGTATAACTTTCTCAAGTATTTGCTAGTTTTCAATATTTCCATGAACATCTCCTTCCTATTTCCAGGATGGAGCGAACTGTTTATAACCTTCTCCGGACAAGAGAATCATTGATGTGTCATTGCAAGGGGTTCCAAATTCCCACAGATTGGATGCTTGACAATGGAATTGTTAGCAAGGTACACTCGTGTGTCACCATCAATTTGCTAAATGTCATGATCTATCTTCTCCCTTTACTGATGAGAATATCGTGTACGATAAGAATGTTAATTCTAGGATTGAACGACCATTAGCTCTTTGTCAGATTATAACATCAGTTGCCTAAATTTTCCATTCTGGAGGATTACAGGAACTATTAGTATTTCCTTTTGTTTAGTGCCCAAGAGGGGTTAGAGACATCCTTCCATTTTACTTTGTGAAAGTCATCTAGGGTTTAGTTGTAGGCGTAGATGCTGGTGTACTAACCCAGACCACAGCTCTACGAATGTTAGAAGCATGCCTCCTTAGAGCAACCGTTCTCAAATCTCACTGGGGGGCCACTGGGTATCAAAATGTGTCAGGTGGCACCTATAATTAGACAGCCTCTCCTTGGATGGGAACAACAGAAACTGCTGCTAATACCCCATAGGCTGAGGAGCAAAAGTAGGAATTAGCCCAAATAGCAGACTGGAAAAGATCTATCCTAAACCAGTTGAAGGCACTAAAGCCTGTCCAGTCAGATTTGTAAGGATTTTTATTTTTATTTTCTTGGCTCTGCATTGGAGTATGATCAAGTTTTTGGGACTTGTCATCTGATACTTTGAATCATTACATGGGGGATCACTGATTTAGCCAGAAAGGAAACGAGAAAAGAGAAGCACAAGTCATGTATTTATGGATCACCTTGCATAAGCTGTGATGATTCTTAAATCAAGTGTGCTAATTCTTAGTATACACAAGCTGTTTGTCTCATCTTTGATTTCTTTTTAAGTTTGAACATAGACAATGTAACTGTTGGTTCCATTTACTGCTACTTTCTGGACTTGATCCTCTCCACATTGCTATTTTTCTTCAGTGTTTCCATTTTATTGCACTGGATTAATAGATGTTTTGCAAAACAATGAAGTTGCTATCTGCAGTGCACATAAATTTAGCTCCATTTCCTCTCCACAGTGCTTGTTTCATGCAGTGTTTCCATTTGACAGCACCATATTAAGAGTATTAGTTGTTTCGTATAACACTGAAGTTAGTAGTTGTTTGCAGATAAAGTTTGGCTCTGTTAAATTGGCAAAGAAGTACATGAAGAGAGTAGCTACAGAACTTCAAGCCAAGGGAGCATCGGAGAAGGATTCTGCGCTGGATTATATGCTACTTCAGGGAGTGAGATTTGCCTTCCGAATACATCAGGTTTGTTAGATAAGATTGCGATAGATCTTTCAAAGAACAAGGTTTTTTCGAAACAAGAACACTATTGATTAGCAGAATAGTTTTCAAAAATATGAAAACATCTTTCTAATGTATTCTCAGGAAGCGTTCTCTTCCAAAAAAAAATGAAAGAAAATAAGTTCCAAAAAAACCTTCAAACCAACAAGGCTTTTTTTTTTTTTTTTTTTTTTCTTTTCGAGAAAAAGCAAAACCAGGAAACAGAATTCTGGAACCTGTCTTTTAGGTACCAAATCCAGAAACCATTTTCTTGGGACTACTTTCTTTCTGGAAACCTCATTAACCATTGTATTTTCTAGACATTTGGATTGATTTATCTTAACCAACCTTACTTCTGGTCTTAGCCAGCTAACTGCCAACTTTTTTGCGTGCTTGTTGCAGTTCGCCGGAGGATTTGATGCAGAAACAATGCATGCATTTGAGGAGCTTCGAAATCTCGCTCTTGTTTTGAATAAGACATAAGAGTAACTACTAAGTAGCATTGGGGATGTCTATGTGGGGCTCTAAGATCGATAACTATCGCACAATCATGCAGAGACCATAAACTTAGTCGTGGCCTCTCCATGATTATGTAGCGGTGAGAGGCCTAGAACGCTACGTAGCTATTCTCAGGAGCATCCAATTTTTTGTAAGGTGTGTAAAATCATACAGCTATCCTACAAAAAGTGCTCTCTCTGTGAGGAAGTGTGGTTTTGGTGTATCTTTTTTCCATCATTACGGGTTTACAAACGCTTGAGGTTTGATGATGTTGGAACTCGGGAGAAATTCTGTATAGCGATTTTGAAACAGGCAACTTAAATGAAATAATTTTCACTCCCTTTATTAGCTTTGGTCATTCTTCGTAGGACATGATGCAAAATCACTAATGTCATATAGTGCACATAAGATCCAGTTCTGTGCACTTGATTTATTTTTGCTATGAATAGGGTTTATCCTGGATTTGTAAGTGTTGTTGGGCTGCGTTTGTATCTTGAATTTGTGAAGAGATGCTTCCAGTTTTATCCTTAGAAGTTATTTTTGGGGATGAATGAGGGTAGGAATTTGGCTAGTGAATCTGCAAATTTCTCCCTCAGGATGGAGTTGAGTCATAGCTCTAGTATTATGAGTCACATACTTATTTCCTACCATGTTTTTGGTTCATTATCCCAAATTATATTCATTTTGTGCCACGGTGGGCGGTCGCCTATTGTTTGATCTAATATTAACCCCCTTCAGAGCCCCTTATTATACCAGAAAAAGACTAAGTAAACAAATAGTCTATTAACTTTCCAAAGCTACCATGGTACTAAATGTATTTGGGAGTGAAGAAAAGGGGGGTAAACTAGGCTAATGATGCCCTTATTTTATTTTAGCCACATTAATTACATAAACTCCTAAAGTTCCTAACAATTTCGAAATACCCATAAAAGACAAAGCACATGAAACATGGGAGTAATTTGCATGAAGTTAGTGTACACTTGATAGTTTCAAACAATCATATGAAACAGGGGACTAACTTGCATGCCCTATGAATCACTCAATCAAATGTTTGTAATGCAAAATGGGTGCTAAGTTTGGGAAAATTATTGTTTGCTCCACGTTTCACTCTGGGGGCCATTTTTTACCACGCATTTGTGAGTTTCAACACAAAGTGTGAAGCCTCACACACAAATCTGTGATGAGAAGGCCTCTCGTGCACTACATGGGTGGTTCTCCAATGGCAACAAATAATCACACGTGGTACTCCAAGGACACTAAATAACACTCCCTCCATCCATATTTGTTGGTCCACATAGTATTTTTTTTCGTCTCTTAAAGTTTGTCCATGTTTGGAAGTCAATGAATAAATTTTGTCAATTAACTCTTTACCCTTGTCTTCAAACATTTAATTAACAAACCAATCATGATTAAAGAGAAAAATTGAAAAAACAAGAATTGCTCAAAGCAATCATGATGTTTCCTAAAAAAGTTGAAACTCCAAAGTGGACCAACAAACACAGAGAGGAAGGAAGTAACGGTCTGGTTCCCGTTACTTATCGGTCAGTATCCGATTCATGGACCGGTTCACGACCGTTATAGGTTGTAAAAGCAATTTAAAATTATTTTTTTATTGGAAAATCATTTTTGAAAATTCACGACCGCTACACTAGATTTCCGTTACATAATGTTTGATTCTACCGAAGTCGCTACACTCAAACAGTTATCCTTACAGATCATGTAATCAGTATTTAAAACCTTGGGAGTTACTGTAGCAAGTTTGGCGCCTGTGATTATTTTTTTTTTTTGCAATGTCAGGGACAATACATCTTGGTGGTGAGGTGAAGAACCTGGTCAAGGATTTAACACAACATTTGGCTCAACCTAGCTAAGCCCTAGGCTCCTAGCCCTATCCTTTAGCCTGCCCTACTATTATTCCTCTTTGCTCATGGCCAATAGTCATCGTTGAGTGTTGAAAGAGTAGTGCAGCTGTCCTTTATGTTTCTATCTCAATTTGAAAAAGGAAAAGTTAAGTACCCGGAAAAAAATACACCAAAAATACCTAATTCACACACAAAGTGTGTCGACTCCACACACACTACACATCTAATGTGTGTGGAGCCAAAGTGTGTGTTAGGTATTTTCAGTGTATCTTTTCCGGGTACGTATCATTACTCATTTGAAAAGCAAACTCACTTCCTTTCTACTCCCATGTTCTTTTGTCTTTCTTGCCCACATAACATAGGAGTAAAAATGTAAAATTTGGAAGTGAGAACTATGGTACCCACGACCCCACCATAGGTGACCATAAATGTATTGATGGGTACGGACGGTTTGCGAAACTTACATAGGGTCCGCACAAATGATCTAAATCGTTCAAAAATTTTAAAATATTTTTTCAAGCCGTCCTATTAGAAATTAGCTCAAAACGATACCTACAACTAATTGATGCAAGTACCAATTTTTCATTTGGATTACAGCTAGTTGATCTAATGTATCTATTTTTTATTCAGATTACAATTTACATGGGTCCTTTTGAGCTAATTTCTAATGGAGTCACGCAAAAAAATATTATAAATTTTTTAAATAGTTCAAATCATTTATATGGGACCTCTAAGTAAGCCCCACAAATAGTGGATCCCTTAGGATTTTCGTGGTTCTCAATTGGTAAAGCACTTTCTTTACCAGGATAATATCCTAGGTTCGAGTGTGATCATATTACTCCAAACCAAGGCTATGTTTGGATGGCAGGAATCCTAGGTAATTCAATTGATGTGTTTGGTTCATGTGGGAATGTTACACAGGAAAAAAAGGATGAATTCTCATTCAAGCGTTTGGTTTGACCATTCGAAGTCAAGGAATGGAATATATTTTTACTTCATTTTCCTGAAATACCCTTCAACAACTCACAATTCTTGAACGCAAATAGTTGAACATAGTAGAATGCTAAAAATGTCAAATTATTAAAATAGCAACAAACAATTAAACTTCAAAATGTCGAACAAATTGTTGGACAAGTATGTTTGTGTGGTATTATGCAGAATTAGGTAGAAGATAGAAAACATATTAATCATGTTTATAATGATGTGCAACACGGCAATGAGTTTTTTCTTTTTTGTCAAAGGCGTGCGTGCCATCACTGCATTACGCAAAACATAAATTAGACCCAAGTATATTTTCACAGTAGAATAACAAATAAACAAACAAACAAGTAATCATTTTTGTTATTGCAGACAGAGGCATTTTCTATAGAACTTTGATAGGCGATTTGTACACGCCAGATCAGCACTTCAATTTGGAAAAGTTAAAACATGAGAATGCAAAACTGTAAACACCAACCAATTAGTCGTGATAAACAAAAAGTGAAGCGGCAATAAAGGATAGAAGGTGGATACTTGGATGTCAAACATAATTTATAAAATCAAAGCCTATGAAAAAATATACATACCTTTGATATTTGGAAAGAGAAAAATCCTCTGCTACTGATCTAGAAAATGGACGGCTGGGTTTATCATAAAACTTGCAATAGGTTGCAATTTATAGAAGAGATTATGACAAAACAAAAAGGCGGCAATTGAAAGAGGTATTGGAGGGAAAAAAATTGGATTTGGATAGAAAAAATTGGGGTTGGAGGGAAAATTGGGATGCTAAAAAAAGAAAATCAACATGGAAATTGGGAAAATTGGGATGCTAGGAAAAAAAATGAAAAAATATGCATACCTTTGATATTTGGAAAATGAAAAATCATATGCCATTGATTTGGAAAGTGGATGACAGTATCCTAAAGATTGCAAACACTATGTTGATAACACGGCAAAAAAAAAAAACAAAGACGGGACTAGAAAAATGTATTGGAGGTAAAAATATCAACATGAGATTCCCCCAGTAATTTGATTACCCCGTAATCTCACATTCCCAGGGGTAGTGGAGGTATGAGATTGCCCCTCTATTTAGGAATCTGATTGCTCCTGGATTGGAAGATAAGGGATCCTATTCTCATTCCATCCATATCCAAACATGGGAATCTTTAAGTTATGGAATCACATTCCCATTCTCCCTAAAGATGTCTGCCATCCAAACACAACCTTAAATTAGGCTAGAGAAGATAGATTATAATTAAAAAGAAAAGAAAATTACATGTGACAAGTGGCAAGGTAGTTCCTAAAATCAATCTATTTGGCAGCTCGATAGTTTGTCTATGGATAGATTCATCTCTTAAAAGAGTGCCACATTGATAGTTAGTGTAATAGTTGGTACACTAGTTTGTATCAGTAGCATTTTTCCAAATATTTTGCAACAATGTCCACTTAGGTTTGACTTTCCTAAAATAATTTATCCCACACAGGACCTAAATATTTTCATCAAGACTTTATTTGTTTGGTTTACGTTTTGAGGGAGGTTTTAGAAGGTAGTGAGTGTAGAGAGATAAATAGCGTGCCTAATATTTCATAGGATGAGGATCTCACTTACGCCCCGTTTTGGATGCCGGAGATGATTTGGATGGATTTGTAATGAGGATTTGAAGGTGGATTTGTAATGAGAGTGGCCCCACCTCATAAGAATGGTGGATTTGTAAGTGAGGTGTTTGGATGATATTTTGAGAAGGGAAATTTGGAGGGTGTATTTGATATGATAAGAGGGTAAATTACTAAATTGCCCCAATTTATTAAGGGGGGTGATTTCCACACCCCCTAAATTGTCTTCGAGTGAAATTTGCATTTGTAAAAATGTCACTTAAAGACAAAAAAGGGGTGTGGATAACAATTTAGAGTGTGTGAATATCAATTACCTGTATTAATAAATACATTATACATAGAATAAATACACAAAAATACATAAATATATTAAAAAAATTATTAGATATTAAAAAATATATTTCCAACCACACTTGTATTTATTAGATACTAAAAAAATTATTAGATATTAAAAATCTGCATAAATATATTTAAACTACTTGTGTTTATTTTTTTCTTCACATGAACTAGTATTTTACATAACAATTAGTTAAACTGTTGCTTTGTGCACACAACCACACAGAATTATTTTCCCATGTTCCTTGGTTTTATCGAATCGCACACTTTTCTCTTTGGTCTTCTCTTCAAACGGTGTAAAAAATAGATCTAAACCCGAAAAACCCAGAGCTCCGATGAATGAACCCAGCAGGCGAGTTCCGGCGAACAAACCTAGCAACTCTGACTATGTTTTAGGTACCGCAGCAGAGCAGCCAAATCGGGTGAGTTCCAGCGACGTCCGATGAGTTCCCTTGGTTGTTTCGGTCGGGTTTTAGCCGGAAAACTCCATTCTTTCCGATTTTGAGTTCTAGATCTCACCCGGATTTGGAGTGGTAAATTAGTACCAAAAACTCACAAATCCTCCTTGATTTACTAACGACAAGGGTGAGGCTGTCGTTAGCTAGTTTGGGTGCGCTCAAATTTGTACTCCAAACAGTGAAAATTTTCGATCAAATTCGGGGGGCGTTTTGGTATCCCAAACACCTGACTAGAGTGGGCCCGGGGTTACAAATCTGGGTGTTTGCCAAATCCAGCATCCAAACAGGGCTTAAGGGTGAGTTTCCATGATAGTTTTTTCAGTATTCTTAAACTACAAGTTGCCAAATCAATTAATGTATGTAAGGATAAGGAATTATTGATTTGACAACTTGTAATGCAAGAATATCAGTAATACCTTTGCGGAAACTCAACCTAAATCCTCGAATATGTCATTTTGGTCAAAGCAAGTCCAGTGGTGAAGAAATGACATCAGCTATTCCCATTTTTTTGTCCCAAAAAAAAAAAAAAACTAAGTCATTGGTGTGCCCTTTGCACAAACCAAAAATTGCTACACCCGTTTCTCCACCCATTTTCATCAAAACTGGGTCAACCATTTGTGTGCCACCTCACCAAACTAACCACCAAAACCCTCACAAGAAAATCTATGTGTGCGTGTGTGTCCGAGAGAGAGAGAGAGATGAATCTGAGCCATTGGATCAAAACCACACAAAAAGTAGGGTGATTTTGCCAAAAAAAAAAAGTGGTTTTGCAGTTTTCCCTAAAAAAAAAAACGAACTTTACTTACCTCAAATGCTAGAAATACATACCACAAAATAAGCAAATACTTACGAAAGAATAAGGAAGTACTTAGCACAACATAAGGGCACAAAATAAGGGAATACTTACCACAAAACAAGGTCTACTAGTCAATCCGAAAGCAGGTCACCATTTTGAGCGGGAAATGCCTCACTTTTGAGGTTTTATAAAATCATACCATTCTTTATTTAATGCACGCCGAATTTTGTTCTTTAGCTAAGCTATTGTCTAGTGGATAACATTAAAAATTGAGAGAAAAAAAGGCTTTAGTCGAAAATTTTAATTTGTGTAGGTATGTTTCTTAAAACAATTTTTTGAAAGCAAAAAATATGAACCATACAATTATAATAATCTCCAAATTACATTAAAATGATTTTAAACAATTTTTCTTTAAATAACTATTAAATTTATGATGCCCATGTGAAAAAGAATATTAATTTATTATTTTTGATAAATTGCAAGTGTAATTTTTATTGAAACACACACTACAATAATTATAATAATAATGTTAAATGAAAATGCTAAATCAATAACTAATAGATAATAAAGGATGTAGTATGACCTTCCACTAAATTAAGGTAAAATATTTAATACAATTAGATTATTCAATTATATTTAGATACTGAAAAGTAATTAAATTAATTTCTGCAAACATAAAGACACTGGATTGAAACATTCTATCAACCACTCACAAAACTTCTTATCTAACTTGGTAGATTGCAATCATTATAGACCGCCAAATCCCATTTATGTAGGATAGTGTTAATGCCAAAATTATTTTTGATTGTATCAAAACTCCAATGTATAAAAAGTTTGTACTTTACACATGAGTACAAACATTTCATGCACTTGAGTTTTGGCACAATCAAAAATAATTTTGGCATTATCACTACCCTTTATGTAAACACCCAAATAAAAAATGTTGAATAAATAACATCTTCTCCTCTAAATTTTTGTTCTCCTTATACATATTACACTGTTCTTGGCTGCGAACAAAAAATTACAAATCAAATTGAGTATCATGTATACAGGGTCGTTCAAGGATACACAAAGTCTCAAAAAGATATACTATAGAAAAATATGTATACATTAGAAGAGTGCTTCTTTGCAGCAACTTCTGGTAATAGACACTTATTTTTTTAAATAAAAAAATTAAGTACTTCAGTTTATCATTCGTTCGAATTTTTGGCACCGAATTTTTTTTATAATGGACATTTATTTTAGAACATGTAGAGTATATTTATCTTTTTGTATACATTTGTCACATATTTTAATACTATATGTCTTTAAACCTTAGCAAATACTGTATACGTTGATTTTAGCATTTTCCAATAAAGAAAACGTACATCGATCGTGCAATTGAGATTTGATGTAATGGAAACCAAACCGGGCCACTACTAATGTGTGATTTGGCTAATTAGAAAAACTGTTTTTTTGGTTGTCTTTATTTATTTATTTATTTTTTTGCATTTGTTAGTTTTGCGTCAAGATTTTGTAATTTCTGAATTTATTTTGTCAAGACGAATCCAAAGAGTATAAAATTATGGTAAAAAAAATAGCTTTTTGAATAAAGCCGAAAATAACCTAAAATAAACTAGTTTTTTGGATTATTTTTTGTCTTTATTCACAAAACTTTTAAATTTGGCTAATAATTTTATACTTTTGAGATTCCTCTCGTCGAGACAAGCCAAGAAACCAAAAAAAATCGACCGAAAACTAACAAATGTAAATTTTTTTGAATAAGGACAAAATAAAAAATCAAAACATCAGTTTTTTCAAATTAGCCAAATCACGTCTGGCAACAGAACATGAACATGCAAATCAGGCCTTTTTACTAGTGGATACAAATCTCAATATGGGGACAGATAAAAAGAAAAAAAAATCTAAAATTAATTTATTGGACTGTCGTTAAAGTTTAAAAAGTATCTTCAAAAATAAAAATATATGTATAAAAGTACATAAAACATTAAAATATATAAAAAAAAACACTGAAATGTATATTTTTAGTCTCTTTATTTTGCTTATTGTCAATTCAGAATCCACTGGCCTGACAATAGAAAGATAAAAAAAGGAAAAGGACAAAAGAAAAGAGTCCACATGAGATGACATTTGACAAGATGTTACATTCCCAGTTTTGCCTTCTTTTGTTTCTTTCTCTACCCAAAATAAAAATAAAAATAAATTTAGGCATAGGAAAAGTATTCTCTTGACCCCAACAGTCATTCTGTCATGAGTAATCAATCTCTGCGCTACTGCATGAGACGAACTCAATTTCCCTTAAATTAATTTGAGCACTTATTTTATTCCTTTCCATCTTTGTGATGATGTTTGGTTAAATTTGGCCTTGGGAATGTTAACTTTCTTGCCATATTTTCTTTCTTTTGCCCAATTTAAGTGAACGATAATAGATACAAAAAGATACTGTAAATGAATTCCGATTTTAAAGTCCATTACTACTCAAATACTCATTTATCTTTTCATTTGGGCCCTTTAATAGGGATGGCAATGGGGCGGATCGGTTCGGGTTTTGGCCGATCCACACCCAAACCCAAAGGGTTTCGGTTCGGTTCGGTTCGGTTCAGAAAAGGGAGAGGATGAACCATAACCTAACCATTCGGGGTTTGGGTAATTTCGGGTAACCGATTTTGTGAAGGAAAAAATAGCTACCCATTTGGGTAACCAAATTGTACCCATCCCGCCCCGCCTCAAACTGTACTAAAACATGAATAAATTGAGTTTAGGATATTTTATTATCTCAAAAAAATTGAAAAAACATGAAAAAAATAACAAAATGAGGCTACAAATATCAGTCAAGAGACTCAAGACTATAATACTATAAAATATCAGTCAAGAGAGTCTCAAAATGTACAGAATGTGAGACCAAAACCTAACCTGTGAATATCTTACATATATATACGAGAGATAAAGTGTAATTTTAAAATATACCTAAGGAGTTTATGTAATATGTATATATAAAATAAGGGTATATATATAGCCAGGGGTACATACACAATTACTATAAATTTTAAGGGTAAATATGTAATTTCATATTTCGGTTCGTTTCGGGTCACGGTTCGGTTATGACCTCAAACCATACCTGAACCATACCCATTCGGTTCAGCCATATCCCATACCATACCCATACTCACGGGGAATATTTCGGTTATGGTTCGGGTAAAAATAGCGGTTTCGGTTCGGGTACCCATCGGTTCGGTCGGGATTACCATCCCTACCCTTTAATGCTTGATTTAAAGGCACACGGCAGTATTGCTTATTAAAAAAAATTGAATAAGGATAAAACAAAAATTTATTGGCTGTATTTGGTTAGATAGTTTTGTTTAGTTTTGACGATGTCATAAGATGTAATGAGTGGAGAAAGATAGAGAGAGAAATGAGGGAAATGATGATGTCATCAAAATTAAAACTAAAACTAAACTGAGAAACGAACATGATCATTATGATTTTTTCACCGAAGGAGACCACTATTTGTCTCAACCTAGCTAAGCCTTAGGCCCCTAGCCCTATCCTTTAGCCTGCCCTACTATTATTCCTCTTTGCTTATGGCCGATAGTCATCGTTGAGTGTTGAAAGAGTTGTGCAGCTGTCCTTTATGCTTCTCAATTTGAAAAGCAAACCCACTTCCTTCTTACAATTGTGTTATTTCTTCTGATGTAGATGTGGGCAAGATTTTTGTTGCCCACTATTCTTTTGTCTTTCTTGCCCCCATAACATAGGAGTAAAATTTGGAAGTGAGAACTATGGTACCCAAGACCCCACCATAGGTGACCATAAGGCCCCGTTTGATACGAGGTTTCATTTTGGAAGAATTGGTAATGAGGTGGGATTGAGATTGGAATTGATAATATGATGCGATTATTAATGAGGAGATAAATCCTTTCCACATGTTTGTTTTGCACAGGATTAAATCATGGTATTACTAATAACATGTTTGTTTTGTTTAGAATAGGATTGGGTAAAAGTAATTTGTTTCCAATTCTACTCCTCCATTGAAACACCATTTTTATTACAGCGAAATCATGAAATGCCACTGGAGTTCAAGAACCATTTGACCGTTTATTACATATTCAGTTGGAATCAATTTTTTTGTCAATTTTTTTTTTCAAATTTCAAATGGATAATAATTTTTTTTTCCCAGATTTCCAAATAAAAAAAATAAACAAACTCTAATCTATTGGCATTAGTTAACTTATTATATTATCTTTTTGAGACGAATCAATAGTTGACAAAATTTTCCCCATTAATTTCCATTTTTGCCTTTTTTTAAATTTTCCCCAAATTTTGCTTGAATAACTCCAACTCACTTAAATACAAAAAAAAAAAAAATTGAACGTTACAATTTTCCCCCCACATGGCAACAGAGCCCCTTTCCCATTTTCCTCCAATTTTGCAAGAATAACTCAAAAACATACAAGCTGGTAAAAAAAAAAAGTCCAACCCTCTCTCTCTCTTTTTTCCGTTGAGCCCAGCAGGTTTTGCCCAGAAATCTGGAGACGATGATGAGTGGTGGAAGCTTCTCACCTTCAATCCCTTGGGATAGGATTAACAATACCAACCCCCCCCCTTGGGTTGGTGAATCCGGCCAATTGGGGGGTTTCATAATCCAAGGAACTATCAATCCCATACCTAAAAAACAAAGCAAACAAAAGATTAAATGGTCCACCACCTTCACAATCCTAATCCTACCAATGAAACCTGGTAACAAACATGCCCTAAATGTATTGATGGGTACGGACGGTTTGCGGAACTTACTTAGGGTCCCCCCACAAATGATTCAAATTGTTCAAAAATTTTAAAATATTTTTTCAAGCGGCCCTACTAGAAATTAGCTGAAAAGGATACCTACAACTAATTGATGCAAGTACCAATTTTTCATTTGGATTACAGCTAGTTGATCCAATGTACCTATTTTTATTCAGATTACAATTTGCAGGGGTCCTTTTGAGCTAATTTCTAATGGAGCCACGCAAAAAAATATTATAAATTTTTTAAATAGTTCAGATCATTTGTACAGGACTTCTAAATGGGCCCTACAAGTAGTGGGTCTCTTAGGATTTTCGTGGTTCTCAAGTGGTAAAGCACTTTCTTTACCAGGATAATATCCTGGGTTTGAGTGTGATCATATTACTCCAAACCCCTTATAGAGGAGATAGATTATAAATAAAAAGAAAAAAAGTACATAAAACATTAAAATATGTAAAAAATACACTGAAATATGTATTTTTAGTCTTTTTATTTTGTTTATTGTCAGTCTATTGGTCAAACAATAGAAAAATAAAAAAAAGGAAAGGACAAAAGAAAAGAGTCCACCTGAGATGACATTTGACAAGATGTTACATTACCAGTTTTACCTTCTTTGGTTCTTTCTTTACCCAAAATAAAAATAAATTTAGGCATAGGAAAAGTATTCTCTTGACCCCAACAGTCAATCTGTCACGAGTAATCAATCTCTGCGCTACTGGATGAATTAAACTCAATTTCCCCTAAATTAATTTGAGCATTATTTTATTCCTTTCCATCTTTGTGACGATGTTTGGTTAAATTTGGCCTTGGGAATGTTACTTTCTTGCCATATTTTCTTACTTATTAATCTATACCCAATAAGTGAACGATAATAGATACAAAAAGATACTGTGAATGAATTCCGATTTTAATGTACATCACATGTGTAACAATTTGAAATTTTAATACACAATTCATGGGTAATAATAATGAAAAATGATGTGTGTACACCACACTTGGGTACTCCAAGTGTACACTAACCCATCTCAACAGTCCAAAAGCTTTTTGGACGTTCCGGATTTTAAACAAATTATTCGCACTAATAATTTAAACTCTTTGCGCGAATAATTTGTAAAAAATTTGAAACGTCCAAAACGCTTTTGGCCCGGTTGAGATGGGCCGGTGTGCACTTGGGGTATACAAGTGTGGTACTGTGGTGTACCCATAGACGGATTGAATAATAATACACTTTTACAGATATTAATATATTTTCCTCGAATGTCAATCGATTTTCATTTTGCACACTATCTTCTGTCTATTGGTTGGAGATTAGTATTTTGCTTTTGCGTTTTTTTTTTAGTATAAGTTAGATAATTGGGCTAGCTTATGTGTTCCTTGAATTTTGATGAACTTATGTCATCCCATTAATGAAGTGCCTAGCTAAAATCGAGATCAACTTTCATTCAACTTTTCCCATATACTCCTACATTGAGGGGTTTTTTTTTTTTTTTTTTGTGGTAATTACTCCTTCCATCCGTGTTTGTTTGTACACTTTTGCTATTTCACATACCTTTAAAATTTATACCTACCTTTCAATACAAATGTCTTAAAATATATAATATGGATCTAATTTGATAGATCTAAATTATTAATATCATTCACAATTTTTAAAATCATGAAATCTATTATAAATTAAAAAATATAGACAATTTAAAATATAAAACGAATACCGAAAATAGATCAACAAACGCAAAGGAAAAGAATAATTAACAACATTACTCCAATTATTTATTGATTTTAAAATAAGAAGGCTAGCTTTCCTTCCAAGTAACAACCGCGTGACCAGGCCATAAAATGGACAAAAGCACTGTCCAGTGCTGAGATGAAAACTGAGATTTTAACCGTGGGAATGGGCAAAAACACAGTGCAGACGAGATGGTACAATGCACTAATTCAGGCAGAGGGGAGAGAGAGAGAAGAGAGAGAGAGCAGTTGATTAAATTGGTGAGGGGACAGGTTGAAGTGATATTCAAACCATCATCACTTCTCCGACGTGAGTGTGTCTTTGGCTGGGTCCCCTCCTTTGTCTCCTTCCCCACCCATCAAATCACGTTAACCTATATCTCCAATAATGGTAGAGAGTAAACCCTTCTCCTTTGGCAAAAAAAACGCCGGGTGGTTTTTTGGTTTTTTTGATTTTGTCTTTATTTAAAAAAATCCTGCACTTATTAGTTTTGCATCAAGTTTTTATGGTTTATGAATTCGTGTTGGCGAGACGAATCTAAAGAGTATAAAAATTATGGTCAAACGTAACATTTTTTTGAATAAAGTTGAAAATAAATCAAAATAAACCAGTTTATTGGTTTAATTAAAAAAAATAGTTTCGACCATAATTTTATATTTTTTGGATCGTCTCGACACGAATCCATAAACTAAAAAAACTTGACGCAAAACTACAAAATAAAAAAAAATTGAATAAAAACAAAACAAAAAAACGAAAAAAACTGTTTTTTTTGCTTTTTTGCCAAAGGAGTAAGTATGAGACAACAATAAGTACTTGGTCATGAGGTCACACGTTTGAATTTCATAGAGGCCAATCATCCCAAATCTTGAAGCCACTATTGGTTATGCTCGATCGCTGCCTTCAGAACTCCATAATTAGTTGACGGGCACGCAGGCTGGTCCGGACATCTAGTTATCAAAATATATACTATATACACAGATTAAATAATGGTAAAGAGTAGAGATATATACACGTATCATATACATACTCGCATAGTTTCAGGATAAACGTTGGGGCGGATCCAAGGGGGGATGCAGGGGCACGTGCCCCCGCTGACCCCTGCTCAAAAAAAAAAAAAAAAAAAAATATATATATATATATATATATATATATATATACATAGGAATTATCCAATCAAGGATCCCGGATGGGAGGTTTTTTGGGGTTTTGATGCTTTTAAAAATTATTTTTGGGAAATCCGAGCCGTCCAATGTGTTCAAAAGGTGTTTTCTAGGGTCCACGCGAACAATCTTCAAAAAAAAATACCGGGAAGGGCTTGATCCAAGCAGTTTTTTGCAAAAACTGTATATTTACAATTTTGCGAAAAACTGCTCAGATCAAGCCCTTCCCGGTATTTTTTTTTGAAGATTTCCCGCGTAGACCCTAGAAAACACCTTTTGAACACATTGGACGGCTCGGATTTTCAAAAAAATATCGGGAAGGTGGAGTCCCGGATGGTGGAGTCCCGGATTAGATCCGGACTCTATATATATATATATATATATATATATATATATATATATATATATATATATATATTTAGCACAATTATGTAATACAATACTATATTTAGCATTCGCACTTACACATATCTCAAAAATAAAAATGTAGAATTCATTATGTGCTCATTTTTTGTTCTTTTTTTATTTTTATAAAATGTATGCATTATAAACCTTATAATCCATAATAAATGTCTTAATTTAGCAAGATCATTGACTAAAAAAAATTGCACGATTATAATTAATAAGGTGTTCCGTTGAGTTGGATTCATAGGTCCGCCACTAGATGCACGGTACAGATGTATGCAAATCAGCAGCAAGTTACACGTTCTAAAAACATATGAAATGATAATCAATCAAAATACTTTTTTACTATAAACTGATACTCCCTCCGTCCCTTAAAGTTTGACACTTTCGGGAGTGCGTGCCATTTTTAAATTGCCTATATCTTTCAATTCATAACGTTTTATGTGATTTTCATAACTTTGTTTAAAAGAACTAATTGAAATCTATCAAACTAGATCCATATTGCTTATATAAAACATTATAGATTAAAAGAAATAATCAATTTTTTCATAGGGCTGGAATAGTGAAAGTGTTAAACTTTATGGGATGGAGGGAGTATTTACATTGAGCTTAAAAATGAATAGTCCCGATCATCCAAACAAACCTCAAAAGATAGATGGCTGTGATAAATGGGTTCTATGTATGGGTTAGGTTTAGGACGTTAGAAGATGGCCAGTACTGTGAAGGGCTATTTGGATGGTATTCGAAGAATAAATCTTTAGTTTGATTTTATGGGGTGTTTGTAGCATCGAATTGTCTGTTGGATGTTCTTTTAGGCGTATATTCCTTTTCTTTTCTTTGGATAAAATCTTCTTTTGCTAAGAAAAATAAAAATAAACAATTAAACGAATATTTAAACTTTAATGAGTATTTATCAACCCAAGCCTCAAAAATCACGAACAATGAACTTGATTTCTTTGCAGCTCCAGAGCCCTATTTTTTACTTTTTGCATTTTTTGTTTTTAGATTATGGTCGGAACATATTTTGAATATGTAAAATGTTTATGAGATATGTTCAAAAGGCATTTTGTGACAGAAGTAACGGTTGAGAGTATAATTAATGAAATGGTTTTTCATCATGTTACTCTTTGAGTCTTTGTTATTGGTATCATAAGAGTAGCTGCAGCCCTACATCAAACTCAGAAACCAAATTTAAAATTTGGTAAAACACCCAAAACCCACCTCTAGTCCTTGCATCAAACCCATACCAAATTGAGTTTTATTCAAATCTTTACCCAAATCAAGGGAGAACCAAATCCTTACTCAAATACCAAACGGATGGTTTTGGGTGGTCGGCGGTGCCAACAGGTGGTGGTGAGCGTCGGTGGAGGTGGTGGAAACAAGCATTGGTGGTCAGCGGTGGCAGTAGGAGGGTCGTCGAGGTTTGTCATAGGATCGGCGAGCAGTGGTGAAGGTTGTGGTGGTGTAAAGTGCTGCCTTTGGTGGTTGGTTTCCAGATCTGCTATTTAAGTCGCCAAAATTGTGTCGATCTGAGTCTCATCGGGATCTGAGTGTGCTCCGACGGCGGCGGCAGACCGTGGGCAATAGGCGATGGAGAAACAATTGGCTTAGGGTTAGGTCAAACGGTGGTGGTGGTTTACAGTGGTGGAGAGAAAGGAGAATGTGAGAGAAATTGTTTTTGATTTTTTTTAAAGCCAAATTTGAGTAAAAAAAGCTGTTGATGACGGGAGAGGGTGTCCCCAAATCAAGCTTGTTACTCAAATTTAAGTGAAAATTTGATTCTGAGTTTGGTTCAAGGCTTGAGTTGCTCTAATAGTGTGTATGAACAACCGTCATAATTTTTTGTAAAATTTAAATTATCGTTTGATCTTTCTACTTCACAAAATATCTTGTATTGTCCCCTATTTGAAATTCTCCAGTATTATTGTTCACTTAAGATAAACATTACATATCTTTGTTAGAGTATCTCCAACCCAATGCTTTATTTTTATCTCTATATATCTTCATTTTAAATAATCAAACCGACACTCTACTTTTCAAAAAACCTACTCCATATCTCAAGTCTCAAACATTCATTTCCTTTCCTAAAAAATTTAAATTAAATTTTTTTGAGAATTTATTATTAAACACATTGAATGTTGGTCTTATATTAAAGGCATTGGAAATATCTTTTATAGGTAGCCCATTTTATGAAACATAAAAATTTATTCCGAAGAACCCAAAAAAAAAAAATGCTCAATAAGCAGGGGCGGAACTACATCGTGGCCCCGGAGCCTCCCGGGTTTAAAAAAAAAAATATTATCATAATACTAATTTTAAGTATTATTGATATTATCAAAATAATTATTTTTTACAACCTTAATAAATTTGGTTAGATTTACTAAAAAACACAGATTATTTTACATTTTCATTTCTCAATTTATTTCATAAGTGAAAAATAACCACGTGAGTGCTGTAGTAGCTTAAAGAAATAGAACAAAACGATTCATACACTTTTAATGCATTACACTAGAATAATTCAATATACATAATATGTTATGTTAAAAAACAAAATGTATATCATATAATTGATACTATATGCTAAGATTAAAATTGTTATAATTTTCGTATTCACATTTTTTTTGTAATGTATTGTGAAAGAATGACCTATCTCAATTTTAAAAAAAACTAATTTTTACAAAAAAATTAGTTAATGAAACACCCTAGTTGGCCACCCTAGAGCCAAAATCCTTGCTCCGCCACCAAGTGTGGAGCGGTCTAGTCCCCAAGTCCCTTTATAACTTCATCCTCCCCTCTTCATTCATTTATCTCTGTCTCTCTCTGTCTCTCTCTCTCTCTCTAAATTCAGTCCATGTACCTCTTCGCACCCAGAAGGTCCGCCTAGCTTCTTAAATGTTCAATCTGCGCTCCAACATCATATAAACTCGCTCAATTAGAAGATCAGAATATCATGTCAGCAGCAATTGCCGCCGCCGCCGCCGTCGGAAGAAGCCGGTGCAACTCTAGCAACAGTGGCAGTTCCTTGTCGGAAAGTAGTGTCGGCAACCAACATCAACAACAACTTTCACTGCCTCATCATCCACCGCCATTGAGCCGGTACTCTTTCAAACTCCATAGAGTGTTTACAAAAGTTGAAAATATTTCAAGAGTTTTTCTATTGACATTGGCTGACAATCGGCAGAGAAAAATACAAAAACAAAACAAAACATATTTTAGTGTTTTTTTTTTTTTTTTTTACTTTTTCTATATACAAATTCATACATTCACATACCATTTTCACACAATTCAATTCACTTTTTAAACATTAAAAAGTCTGATTTTAGAATTTTCTGAATTTCAATCATATTGTAGTCATGACTCCTGATTCGAAAGTTCCAAGTGTCATATGTCTTTTCTTCAAATTTTCCTTTATTGATTTGTGTTATTAAGAAAAGTAAAATAGTACGGACTATGTCCACCTGCAAATTTTTGTGAACTTTTTTTTTATTATTTTTTTAAATTTTTATCTCTGTCTCATATTACCCTATTTTTGTAAGTTTTTCTTTTTGGTTATTGAATACTACATTTTTTTGAGGTATATCTTGGAGTCGAATAATTTCAATAGCATGATTTCAGGAGAAAAATTTATCGCTGCTCAAATTTATGTAATTAACTACTCTTTCGTTACATTGAACTTTCCTAAAATCCGAAAATTGAAACATATTCACTCCGATTAGCATATGTCTATGGCCGACACGGAAAGTCTTACCATAATAAACACTTATTCGTGCATGTACGATTTTGTTGGTATGATTTTAATTTTAAGATTTACATAAAATCCATCGTCGATTCCCATAACATCAAGAAGCTGCCATTAAAACCAGTTTTTGGGCGGTGCGATTGAGTCGTGATTAGTTGAACATTCTTTACACCGGCGGTGTAAATTAAAATTTCTTTCAAATCAATTGTATTGCGCCATGTGTCTATGTTTTACCATTTGAGACTACTGTTTGGATACACGGCGTAATGTGATAGATTTAATGAAAACTTTGGTTTACGCCACCGGTGTAAAGAATGTTCTTCCTAGTTGAAATGCGTTAAGCTGATTCACATACTGTGTTATAAACAAAGAAAAGAAAAAGCCGTTTAAAACAATTTGAACCACGCCAAAATTGATCTACCCTATGCACTAAAAACCAGAGTACTCTTTTTTTGCCGTTTTTAACAAAAAATCCTAAAAAGTGATAAAAATGTCTTAAAAGTAATTGATGTATATGACGAGAATAACTCGATCGGAAATCCATATTTTGGAGCCCTACTGCTCTAGGAAATGGGAAACTCAGTTTCGCACGTAATGCATTCCTAGTACGTACTTTCCATCGTTCCTAGTCGTTAATGTATGTTGCATTTTATTGTGTAATTAAAGGGAATAATTAAATTTGAATTGAATTGAATTGAATTATTCTTGTTCATAACTCTCGAACAGGTACGAGTCCCAGAAGCGCCGAGACTGGAACACATTCGGGCAGTACCTAAAAAACCACCGCCCACCACTAGCCCTCCCCCGGTGCAGCGGAGCCCACGTGCTCGAATTCCTCCGGTACCTCGACCAATTCGGCAAGACCAAGGTCCACGCTGACGCATGTCCTTTCTTCGGGCACCCTCACCCTCCTGCGCCCTGTCCCTGCCCGCTCAAGCAAGCCTGGGGCAGCCTGGATGCCCTAGTAGGCCGCCTCCGGGCAGCTTTCGAGGAGAACGGAGGCTGTCAGGAGACCAACCCTTTTGGGGCTCGGGCAGTTAGGCTTTACCTGAGGGAGGTGAGAGACTCTCAGGCCAAGGCTAGAGGGATAGCCTATGAGAAGAAGAAGAGGAAGAAACCACAGGGAAATGTTGGTTCAAGAAATGGAAGTGGTGTGATAATGGGTGGTCAGTTAAGTTTTAACCATGGGCAGAATGGTCTTTTTGACCATGCTTTCGAAACCAACGGAGCGGTTGCTATGGCCGGGTCATCAGAGGGTCGGAGCTCCATGATTCCTCTATCCGTTTTGAACTAGATTAGCCTTGGGTAGCATTTTATTTTGGTACAACTAGTAATGTAATAGATAACGTAGAAACTTAGTTTTAAAAACTAGGGTTTGTCGTCGTCGTCGTTGTCGTTCTGTTTCTTTTTGGATGAAACTAGGTTTGTTGTCGATTACAATGAAGTATCTTCAGCGTGACGTGCTTATGGATTTTATCAGTACTCATTTTATTTCATTTTTAAGGTAATGGCTAATATGAATGTTCATCGTCTGCATTTTTTTTTTTTTTTTTAAAAAATCAACATTTGGAGGATTCCTTTCATTTTTAAGGTAATGACTAATATGAATGTTCATCGTCTGCATTTATTTATTTATTTTTTTGAAAATCAACATTTGGAGGATTCCTTGGTAAGTTTTTGAAATTGATCTTTTATAAACAGCCATTGAGATGGGAGACACACACCTATGGATTGGAATGGAAAGAAATACTGTAAAGAATTCTCCATCTAAACCATATTTACTAGTTGTACAATAGATCAAGTCACTACAAAAAAAATTGAGTTTTAGCAACACCCTAGTGCCAGCATGTCACTAAAAAATTGTAGCTAAACAGTATTGAGTGACAATTTTTTGTACCAAGTTGTCACTAATTATACAATTAGTGACAATTAGTATTAGTGACAATTAGTGACAACACATTAAAAAATTGTCATTAATATTCTTTTGCAACACACCTTTAGTGACAATCTAGTGATAAAATCATTGCCACTAAAGATCAATTTTAAAAATATTAGTAAACTTTAATAAATGACCAATTTTTATAATAAAAAAAGGATTTTGTGTGGATCACAAATGGGAAGGGTAATATTCTTTGTTCGTCAACTTTTGCGATGAGTGAATAAAACCTGACAATTAGGCATGGTGTTGATGCAACCAATGTAATGAATCTGGAATAGTACTTCATCCATCCATTTTTAAGTGATTCACTTGGAAAACATGTATTTTGTGGACGTTTAAAAGTGTACTTTCGTATAATGTTTTTAATTTTTTTTTGCACCAAATTAAAATACTCAATGAGCATTTTGATTTGGTATAAAACAAATTAAAAAGTTATATAGAGAAATATGTTTTTTAGGGGTTTGAAATTGCACGTATTCGCATATGGATCATTTAAAAAGGGACGGAGATTAAGACATGCTACAATTAGCATTTTATTAAGAAACCTGCAATTTTAATATATTTCCGAAGTAAAAAAAAAAGTGTATACCTCGGATTTTTGATAATTTTAGTGGTTCTTTTATTAGACTTTTTTTATGGTTAATTAAAATCTTTGTAAGCTAATCTAAAAAAGTGGTTATTCTTTAATTATGTCTAAGAACATGCAAAAAGTTTTCATAAAAATTTGTCTACTAACTTATTTCGCGGAAGAAAGAATTAATTCCACAAATATATGGTATAGCACATTTTCCATACTAACTTTGAGAGTTCCCCTACTTTTTCTAGCAAGTTAAAATAATCAGCACAAAAACACGCACACGTCCAGAGTTGGCGTGTCCGAATATACAACTATTCTTCCAAGACCGTATTTGGGTGTTACGTTTCAGATACGCAATTACTTCTCTCGACTTCAAATTGAGAATTCCTTATCCATTTTTGCTTCTCTTTGTATTCTGCTGAATCTCCTTTCCTTTGTTTGATGATGGTTTAAAGAAAAATTTAGTAGGGATAAGATATTGTATTTTCAAGGGGTGTCACATATTTGGGAGACATCTATTCACATCCACATATAAAATGTAAAAAAGCTAGCAAAGTGAAAGACCATTTTCGTCCACATTTTTCATAGTGATAAAGTAGTGGTGGAAGTATGTTTATTATGCTTTAAAGATGGACCCATTTTCTTCTTTAATTCATCATCATTAAAGTCCATTATTACTCAAAGTCTCAAATACTCATTTATTTTTTCACTTGGGCCCTTTAAGGCTTGAATTAAAGGCACATGGCAGTGGATTTTTGAAATACTTTCGTCGATCCAATAACTAGTACACAAATATAGATTTGACTCCACATCATACATGTTTCGTGAATCATTCAGGGAAATACCAAATCTAATCAGGGGATGCTACTGCCCCACTCAATTTCGGAATTTTTTATTTTTTAAATTCTTTTTATTTTAGAAAAATCACAACAGGCCACTACCGGGACATGAGAATTCTTAAAATGGGCTACCAAATTTGTAGATGGTGTAATGTACACCCAAAATCAAAACGTGGCCGCAAAATTTGTCATATTCCCATTATAGGACTAGGATATATAGTATTATAGTACTCTTCGAAAACCAACTATTTCATTATTTTATCTTTATGATAATATATAAAATTTTCTTTGCTATTGACAAGAAAAATGATTACACAAGCCAAATTCGTAATGGTGTGTATACTAACAGCTCCTTTGGCAGCGGTGAGAAGAAAGGAAAAGAAAGGAGAGTGCTCTCCCTTATTAGTGAGAAAAGAGAAGAGAGGAGAGCAATTTCTCACCAGGGATCCAAACAAGAGGGAGAAATCAGAGTCTCTCTGGCGACCAAACTCTCTCCGGCGGATTTCTGGCGACTCTCCGGCGACCAAATCCAAGCTTCAAATCAAAGATCCAGGATCTCCGCCACCGCCACTCTCTCCGACACCTCCATTAACGTTGCTGAACTGGGTCTGCAGGTTCTTCGGCGACGTCGCCGTTGGTGGTACGGCTGCCCAGGGCTCCCTTTCCCTCGAAATCTCACCAAAATTGGTGAGAAACAAAAACAGGGGGTAAGGGGTTCAGCTCTCTCGCCAAATCTCTTCCTCTCTCACCGCTTTGCTCATCCAAATAAGGGAGAGAAAGCACTCCCCTTCCATTTCCTTTCTTTTCTCCCGAATTCCCTCAATCTAAAGGGGCTGTAAATATTTTTTCCCTATTATAAACCTTATTGCTAATGATGAGTCTAGTTTTGTAGGAGTATTGTGCTCGGCTGCAAGCTTTTGTTCGAGGTTAATAGAAATTGGGGCTGCCACTTTAGAGCATCTCTTACCCATCTCTCACTCTTTCTCCATTTTGAAGACTCAAAGAAATATATTTTATTCAAAAAGCAAATATGGAGAATCAACAACTCCAACCCCAATTCTCCATTTTTCATCCAAATTTCCCTCCAAAATTTTACTTGTATTCCCATTTCAAATTTCAATCAAAGTACTCCTTTTGTGTTTAAATTAATTATTGGTAGTAGTAAAAATAGTATTAGTAATTTCAAAGACTACCATTTTGGTATTGGCTGAAATAGCTATAATCACCATGACTGAAGGCAGAGGAGTTGGATGCGTGAGCTCTTTTCTCCATAATTTAATTTTTTGTCCTTCTCCATGAATTCTTTTTCTTGACGTTCAAGTAAATGAAAAATAAAACAAAAAAGACAAACAGATGGGTAGGAGGCTAGTGGTGTAAATGAAAAAAAATTATGGGAGTTGAAATAGTTTGAATTTACATTTAAGGTGATTTCAAAGTGTATTTATATCTATTTAATATTAGGCTCATTTTGAAGATACTATTAATATCTTTTCAATGATATCAATTTTATAAAAATTGAGTGTATAATGTAAAAGTTATATGCCATTGAAGAATATTTAGCAAAAAGTAAATAGGATATGGTTGGTATTCTACAATTGATACAAAGGATAAAATAGTGATTTCAAGAGAAAGGGGATAAATGGAGATGGGTCTCCATTTGGTGGGAGATTCTCCAAATATGGAGGATGAGAGTTGAGTCTCCATTTTGGAGACCCTAAATAGAGATGAGTTGGAGGGCATAGGTTTTCCAAAATGGAGATTTGGAGATGGGTAGGAGATGCTCTTAGGCAATTTTTGGATCCGTCCCTACTTCTAATGAATCCCACACATAGGAATGAACACCGGCTCGCTAGCCTGCCTATCCAATCCGGTTTTTTTTTTTTAAGTGATTGGGATGTGTGTATTTAGGTCCATCGGGTTGGGTTGGGTTGGGTTTCTAAGCTCATTTGGTTAATGGGTTGGGTTTGGGAATACCTCTTAAAATCAAGCCCGGCCCAATATAAATAATGACAATGATGTGCATTTTTTTATAGTAAAAAAAATATCAAGAAGAAAAATCTAGTACCGTGCTTACCTATTGTTTAATGCACATGTATACATATATTTCTTGGTCTCCCTATAACTAATATTATTATGATTGTAAACTCTATTTTATAATAGGGTAAATAGCAAAAACACTCCCACATCTATCACTGTTTTTCAAAGACACCACCCCATCTATAAAACTCAGCACTCACACCCCTTCATTTATGAACCGTTAGTAAGGACACCCCCTCCACGTCATTTCCGTCCATTTTTTAGATGGAAAATGGATTACAACATATTTAAGACACATATACCTTCTCATATTGGAAGAAAAATTCCTCCCCACTCTTGCTTCCATATAACAACCGTCCAAACTCAGATTTTGGGCAAAAGTCTATCTTCCTCCTCTTCACTCTCTCTCTCTTGCTCTCTCTCTCTCTCTCTCTTCCCACAGTACATGAATGCTTTAAAAGAAATAACATTGGTTTACTGAATTGTTTTCCATAATTGTATACTGAAATAACATTTATTTATTGAATTATTTACCATATTCATGTACTGTGGTCCCTCCTCACTTTCTTTTTGAAGCATTCGTGTATTGTGGGAAAAGGAGAAAGGAAGGAGAGAGAAAAGAACAAAAAGGAAGGGGACAGTACATGAATGCTTTAAAAAGAAATAACATTGGTTTACTGAATTGTTTTCCATAATTGTATACTGAAATAACATTTATTTATTGAATTATTTACCATATTCATGTACTGTGGTCCCTCTTCAATTTCTTTTTGAAACATTCGTGTATTGTGGGAAAAGGAGAAAGGAAGGAGAGAGAAAAGAACAAAAAGGAAGGGGGGAGAGAGAGAGAAAGAGAGAGAGAGAGAGAGAAGCAAGAGAGAGAGGGAAGAGGAGGAATATTGACTTTTGCCCAAAATCTGGGTTTGGATTACTGTTATATGGAAGCAAGAGTGGAGGGAAAATTTCCCTCCAAAATGAGAGGGTATATGTGTCTTAAATATGTTGTAATCCATTTTCTATCCGAAAAATGAACGGAAATGACGCAGAGGGGGTGTCCCTGCTAACGATTCATAGATGAAGGGGTGTGAGTGCTGAGTTTTATAGATGATGTGATAGGCGCGTGAAATCCATGCATTTAAGCGCCTAAGTAGGATAGAGTTAGCGCGGTTTTCGTGTATTTAATCCTCATTTTCCATTTAATGTGTGCACGTGGTTGGATTTGGTGTTTGTGCTTAATTCGCAGGAAAAAGAGGTATTTTTGCGCTAATTGGAGTTGTTGGAGGGGCATGCACGAGGATCAAGAGTGGGAAGGCTGAGGAGGCTAAGAATGAAGTGGATTTCGCGTGAAAGTGTTCATACTCCGTCGGGAGCGCTACACTAATTCTTTGGAGTGCTCAAGATTGGCACAAAAGGGTGCAGAAGATGAATAGAAGGTTCTTGAGCGCTACACCAAAAATGGTGTAGCGCTACCGGATTGTTAGAGACAATGGTCAGCAGAGGAGCAGCCGGTCAACGCGAAGGAAAAGGCAGCGGTAGCGCTACCCCAATTTACTGGTAGCGCTACCGGTTCGTTAATTAGGCCATTGAACGCTGCCGTTCCGTCGTTCCGCATAGGATGTTTTCGGATTTTCGTCGTTTTTCTCTAGGATTACTAGGTTTAATATAAATACTTTTGGGAGAACTCAGATTAGGGTTCCACGATTTTACCTTGGTTTTAGCTTTTCAAGTTTTCGGCTACAGATCTCGTATTCGTTGTTCAGCGTTTCGTTTTCAAGATTCTCAAACGTGGATTGACGTTCTTCTTTCATTAATCAAGATTATTTTCGTTGCGTAATCTTCGGTACTACTTTCTGTTATTATTTCCATTGTTTAATCATGTTTAGATCTAGGGTTCGTGTTATTCTTGCTGCGTTTTTAATAATGAGTGAGTAGTCGTTTTGAGTGCGGCCGCGGGATGAAGGTGTCCCGTGGCTAGGCTAATTTATGTTCCACCTCGGTGCCGAATCATTTTAATTGATGCACAATTTTTGAATACGGGAGTTTTTCTAGCAAACAAACCCGGGCATTGCCAATTCCAAATGCGCGCAGAAATTGGTGACAAGTGGTGCGCATTTGTTGGAAACTATTTTTCATATTCTCAAATCTATTAATTGAATAATTGTGGCCCGAGTGAATGTGAATTAGGCTAGCTGCGGACACCGTAGTGCCCACGGCTGTGCTCTCCTTTTTAAATTCAGAGTCCGGTAGTTAAATCAATTTAATTCAGTTAATTAATTAAATCATTTGAGCAAGGGGTGGCTACCTGAGAGCCAATTACAAACGTAGAGCCGACATTGTTTGAGTTGAGCACCATAGACCGTCTCTGTGGTTCGACTCCGGTACTTCCGGATTTATTGTGCTGCACTGGTCGATAGTCCTACGCTTGGGACGAAATTCTAGTTAATTATTAAACACCCGAACGGTCAAACAATGGGGTGTCCCTACAAAACAGTGATATATGAGGGGGTGCTTTTGCTATTTACCTTTTATAATAATGAGATAATTAATTTATACTTGGATAGTATACTTTAGAAAGAAAAAAAAGAGTTAGTAGGACATGCTGGGGAAATGAAACTTTAAGAGGGCCGGGCTAGATGAAGCCCGTTATTAATGGGTCACGCTTGGGTCTAGTCTAAACCCGACCCAAACTCGGCTCGACCTGATGTGTGTGCACCCTACCCACACGAGGGCGACTTCAGGAAGTTGTGATTGTGGGGTCATTCACAAGCGTAATATTAATGTCATCTGTGTTCTCTCAGTAACGACTTCAATAGTCCCAAATAGTTATTACGAATAGATGTGTAAATTATGGATAAGCAAGGTATTTTTGCACGTAATTTTTTGAACTCCTTCACACCAAATAAAACATCTCAATTAGTTCTTTAATTTGGGGTGAAAAATTGAAAAAGAGAAAACAATTATGTGCTAAAGTACTTCATTTTTTTTATCCAAAAATTGAACATTGTATCATATAGATTAGACTAACTTAATGGGTCAGAGGGAGTAAATTGTTGTTCCACCGACATTAAATTCAAGTGTTTATCAGTTGCCTATACTCTCTTCATCCCAAATTGCTTGCCACTGAAAAAAAAAAATTGGGCATTTATTTACCAAAATAGTGAAGTACTGTCATGCTTAATTTTTAAAATTCTTTTGCATCAATTTAGGCTGAGTTTCCACTATAGTACTTTCAGCAGCTTTGAACTACAAGTTGTCAAATCATCAAATCATTCTCCTCACGTATGTCAACTGATTTGATAACTTGTAGTTAAAAAATACTGAAAATACCATAGTAGAAACTCAACCTTAAAAAGCACAACCAAACCAAACCAAACCAAGCCTTATGTCCCAATCAATTGGGGTCGGCTACATGAATCCTTTTTCTCCATTGAGCTCTGTCCAGTGCTGCTTCATCATTTAAACCTAGTATACTCAGATCTTTGCGTACTACCGCATCTAATGTCAATTTGGGTCTTCCCCTCCCTTGTGCGTTTCTACCCAAAGCTATCCTATCCACTCTCTTAACTACTGCATCCGCTGGTCTACGATAGACATGCCCAAACCACCTTAGCCTATTTTCCCTTAACTTCTCCTCTATAGGTGCTACGCCTACCATCTCGCGAATTGTTTCATTTCTAATCCTATCTTGTCTAGTCTTACCACACATCCACCTCAACATCCTCATTTCCGCTACACTTATCTCAACCTTAAAAAGCACAACAAAATTTAAAATTTGACTACACTGTTTTTCATATGAAGCTAGCAATTTGGTGCAGAGGGACTCTATAGGTATGTATTTGCACGCGTTATTGAACATGACAAATATAATTTAAAAAGTAAGAGCCGTGTGTTTTTTGATGAGCGAATGAGAAAAATAATGTAGAGATGTCAATACTTTTTTTTGATGGGGTCATGTGTTAACAAATAAATTTAGTCAGTAAAATTAGAACTATTTTCTTTCTGCCATGGGGTCGACCGACCCACTCCTCCCTACCTGCCGTCGTCACTCCTCCTTACTTGTCGTCGTGAGTGATCCCACACCAATGTAGGGTGACCTGAACACTCTCGGAGCATTGGATAATCACTCTTGCTTGTTCCGTTTTGATGCTGCAATGTGAAATTTCTATTAAAATGACAACCAATATCACTAGGTCACTAACCATGTGATTCCCAATTGATGGGTATAAGCAATCATACAAACACTCACATTTTTTGTGGGCTCTACACACGCTCAAATCTTTTGTGGGTTTTTGGCATCAAATACTCCATATGTTTGAAGCCCACAAGAAATGTGATTTTGTGTAATTTGAATGTGTCAATAGAAAAATCACAATTAATAGTAGTCCATTTGATGCGATTTTTATCCTTTTATTAAAAAACTTGATTTTTCCAAGTATCACACACAGTTAGATCATGGAAATTATTCAGTGCACTTGAACACCACGTGACGGTACCCCAATCCTCTTCCTGTCACACATTTTCTGTGGAATCCATATATTTAATTTTGGGCCCCATAAAAATGTGTGATTAAGAAGAGACATGAATACCAGTACCACGTGGCGTTGCCCAGAGACATTGAATAAATTTTTGATCATGACGTATATAGACATGACACACAATGCCCCACATCTCGAAAACAAGTCCAACACTGTAGTCCTGCAATAGTGACACACCCGCTTGCATTGACACACTGGTCATGTGAGTCTGTGGGGCACTCTTGTGCTTGACTAAACCTCCAAAAGAATTACTGAAATTTCAAATTTGTCCTCAAAATTTCAGTTGAATTGATTTAATCCTTTACTCAATCCGATTATCATCTATGTAATTATTATTTACAGCAATTAGGGCAAAAAGTTCTATAAAATAATATTAAGTCCACTAAAGTTCGTTCATATGTCATTGACAAAAGTAAAAAGGTCACAAAAATAAAGCATAATATCTTAGAGCACTACAAAACATTATCATAGAAGAAACATTATACAAAGAAGACGCGGTAAACCTATTTTATCTTTAACAAACTACGTGAAAGTTATGTTTGAAGTAGCCATAAGAATTATAGAACTACAAATAAATCGAGAACAATTAAATCCCACGTGACATGGTGTAAATTTGGTGTACACATAGCACTGCTGTTAACATCACTCCTTCCAAGTCCCATCCAGTCGGCAAACGCATCTCCATCCACCACCACGTGTTTGTCTTGAGTTTCCCTTGGTCCCACTCAATTACCCAAGGTCCCACTCAATTACCCGGGACAGGGAAACGCCTTAACGCGACGGCAACTCCGGCGTCGACATCATCTTAAAGTTGCTCGACGTTTAACGAAGCGGAAATGCGTGAATTGACCGTAATAACCTATAGCTGATACAAACCTAATTAAAGCCACTGAAGATTGTTTTTTATTAGGACAAATCAAAAGTAGTAAAAAAACGAAACAACAAGACTTTTTCTTTTCTTTTTTTTTCCTTTTGGTAGTTTGAACTTTGAATGAAGGGTTTGTTATTGATTTTATGGAAAAGAAAAGAAAATTCAAATTTCTTTATCGTTTATTGTATAGTTTGGAGAAAAAATAGAAAATTCTAATATTGTGTACAATACCATTTCCAATTTTCCATCATATTTTCCTTCTTCCAATGTTCAATTTGTAGAGAAAGAGGAGAGAAAATTGAAAATTTTAATATTAATACACAGTACTATTCTCCTCTCATTTTTCTTATATTTTATTTTATTTTCTCCCGCTTTCTTCAGGTTCCAAACACATCATGGCTCTGTTTGAAACTTAAGGAAAATGAGAAAAAGAAGAGAAAATAATAAAGAGGGAAATGAGAGGATAAATTGGAGAGAAATTGAGGCTAAATTTCGGTATCGTATTTTCGTTACTATTAGACTATAAGTTATCAAATCGATCTTGTAATCTAAAACTACCGAAAAAATGGTTGTGAAAACTCACTTCAAGGTTGTTTTTCATTTGCTAAAAGCAACCCAGTTGATTATAGCAAATGAGGAAACAATTACTAAAATCTTGGATGATAAATGTTGAACCGTGTAGATATTTTATAAAAAATTGACTTTTATCTAAGGAAAACAAAAAGTGATTTTATTAAACTACGAGAAACTCAACTTTCATTGAATTTCCCATTTTAGCAAATACTATTCAAAATTTTAATTCTCTTTTTGGAAAACCAAACGAGGAAAAAGAAAAATTTAGTGTATGCTTTGTGGGCATGAGGAGATAGTCCTAAAATTTAGGGGTATTCCACTAACAAACCCATTTTAGCAAATACTATTCAAAATTTTAATTCTCTTTTTGAAAAACCAAACGAGGAAAAAGAAAAATTTAGTGTATGCTTTGTGGGCATGAGGAGATAGTCCTAAAATTTAGGGGTATTCCACTAACAAAAAATAGATTTTTTTTCTTCTAAAAAATCAAGATAAGTCATCCTTTCACAATACATTACATAAAAAATCGTAAAAAATCATTTTATTTTAAAAACACACATCTTAGTGTAATTTACAGCTTCGACATCAACAAACCAGGGACGTTTTAGGCATAGTTTTCCAAAAGATTTTAGCAACCCAATTGCTAAAATCAACCATGATTTTAGCAAATGAGTTTAGTAAGTGCTAAAATTATGGTATATCAAATCAAAAAATTAAGTGTTTCCGTGTATAATTTTTTGAATTTTTCACACCGAATTAAAGTACATGAAGAGTACTTTAATTTGGTGTAAAAAAATTTAAAAACGATACATAGAACCACTTTATTTTTTAATTTCAAAACTATAATTTTAGCACATATTGAATTTATTGAAAAACTTTAATTTTAGCAACTGAATTACTAAAATCTTTTTGGAAAACTTTGCCTCAGTACTTCGCTTTTACTTCCCGTTTTTAATTTTGTATACGTAATCTTTTACTCCGTCTTCTGATGTTGGTTGGTTGGAAAGTGAAGACCCTCTGCAGTGTGGAATATGCATACGCGTAAGGGAGAGACTTTTTCTTTGAGAAACGGAATTCAATTGCAAAGCTAAAAAATCTAGAGAGAGACTATACTTACAGTTAACGAAGTGGGAATATTAACTTGAGATTTCTAAGGGTTTTTTCCTGCGGTGTATCTGCAACAAGGTAAACATTCCCAAGCTGTTCTTCGATCGTTCTACAGCTTTTTATTCGTGCTTGATTTGAATTTCCTGAAACCTATAGAATTACTTGGAAAATTATGGTTTTTTTTTTCCCTTCTTTCTAGTCACTAGTTCGTTCTGGGTTATCTGTATCTTTACCAAATTAAAGAGCGCATGTATATTTTGGAGTTGAATTCACTTGCAATCCCTTTTGCAGTTTTCGTTAGGTTGTCAATTTAGTTTAGAAGTTTGCAGTGCTGGGTTTGAAAGGGAAGACATTTTCTGTTGTGTTTTATTATTATATAGATTATTATGATTTTAATATTGGGACATGTTAGCTTTTGTTTATTTACATACCTTATGCTTCCAAGATTGAATTTTTATACATGGGTTGTGGTATAATGCCATAGAAATATGTGTGTAAATTGTTTGTGAGCATTGTTCTCCTTGGTATGCTATGATATATATTCATAACTTCATAAGAGGGATGATCAGTGTGGGAGTACCCTGCCACTGCTGATGTTGGTAGAGTTGGGTGTATGCGACTTAAACCACCGTTCATATATACATCGATAATAGTAGATTGTTATTTTGTATTTTTGGTTCTCTCATATGCTAAGCATCGGTTTGTTTGGGTAGATAAGATCATCAGCGTGAAACTATATATCCAAGGGACTTTATATCCGCCGTTGTTTAAAATTTGTACGAGCCAGATTATATATACTACGAGGAAATCCTCTATCGCAGGACCAGACCATAGGAGATACAACCAAACAACCACCAAAACTAGCTACGAACAACTAGAAAGAAAAGGTAGGCCCTAGCTCCTCGAAGAAAAAAGGAAGATACATTTTCAAATTCTGGCAGATCCTAGCATTTTCACTAGAATAAGCAAACTTATCCCAAGAACAAACCCTTCCTCTGATATTAGCTACAATAGCAGAAACAACAACTTCAGGGCTGCAAGACTTCTGGGTGAAGATTCTAGCATTTCTGTCAACCCAAATGTGGTAAAGACCAGCAGCTAAAGATAACTTGAACAGAGAGGTTGTGAAACTCTTCCCATGGCAATACTGACTGGTCCAAGCAATCTCAAAATCCCAATCCCCAGGGCTCCTCATGACCAAGTTCCTTCTTAAAACATCAGCCCAAATGGTCCTTGAAAAGCTGCAATAGAAAAAGAGGTGAGCATGAGAATCCACCCTTAGATGACACAACACACAGGAGGGAAGCACATTCAAACCCCATTCCCTGAGCCTATCGGCCCTATCCTTTGTAGCTAATCTCTTGCAGCTAGCTAGCCAAGCAATGAAGGCCCACTTAGGGACACACCTGTGAAACCACACTACTGAACACCAAGGCTTTATCTGACCAACATTCATAATTGCATTCCAAGCCTACTTGGTGGAGTATTGTCCAGAAGGAGAAGGGATCCATAGAACCTCATCCTTATTCTGAGGGTTGGGCAGAGAACCAGCAGGAGTTGCAGCAACAATCATCATAGTAACTCTGTTTCTGGGCCTGAGCCAATTCAAACTGCCTGAGCCAATTCGAACTGCGACTTTGAATAATAGCTTCAACCTTTGTAGATAAAAACCTCCGTAAGTTGTACACCACAGTCTCACCAAACTGCTCATACAAGGGCCCAAGGGGATGCCAATTATCAAGCCAAACAAAGGTGTTTCTTCCATTACCAACGATGTTCTTGATTAAGGGCTGGCCCAAAGATCTTAGTTTGAACAATTTCCGAAGGGTCAAGAGGAATCACTAGGTATAATATCGACTTGTGTGATATGATCAATTACATCACTATTTTTATGATATCTTATAGGATCAACAAATGGGCACAAATGCATTTATTGGTACAAAGTGTAGTGTAGACACGTAAACTAAAGCATGAGGTAATGTGGTTCTTTCTTACAGGGCTACAGAGAAGAACACCCGTTGTGGTTGAAGTTGTGATATTAGTCTACTACTTGAAATATCTATGGACTCTGGGAAGAGTTGGTTTCAGAGATTTCGACATAAAGAGGATAAATTAAAACCTGGTTCTGCAAATACAAGAGGAACAGAGAACCCAGCAAAGTCAACGGCAGATGATGCGCCATCTGATGACACTAAAGAGAAGGTTGCTGCAGCAAAGCAGTATATTGAGAACCATTACAAAGCTCAAATGAAGTGCTTGCAAGACAGAAAGGAGAGGTGAATTTTTTGGACAGCTTCTGTTGATACGTGTCTTCTAATTTTCATCAGCATATTTGTTGTAGTTCTCATCAGTTTCTAGCTTTTGGCATTCGCTCTATGATATCTGCATAGTTGAAGCTAAGTTATTAAATTGGTATAGGTATCGACCCCTCATGTATCGTTTTTTCATTTAAAGTGTTGTGTTTTGTAAGAAAGTTAAATAAGTTGAAAAAATAGTTAATGCCATGTATGAAGTACAAAAATTTATTGTTGATATTGAATAAAAACTTTGATGATATGTAATTTCACGTCTTCAACAAGACAGCACATTCTAATTAGAAGAAGTATCTGTGACTTTGCAAAAGATAGAGAAAACTAAAGTACAATATTATTGCATTGGAAAAGCTTGAATGATTACAAGACTAATGAAGGGGTTATATATGCTAACCCTTATAATCTTAGCGAAACCCTAGTAATACAAAAGGACTAAACTATCCTAAACATAAAAGATAGATAACGATAACCTTAGCGAAACCCTAATAACAAAAAAAGACTAAACTACCCTTAAAACATAAAAGATAAATAACAATAAACTGAAACCTTAGAATAAACCCTAACATTATACTTCACACTCCCCCTCAAACTCATGATGCGCGGTCGGAGAGCATCGTGAGTTACCAAGGAGATAACAACTGCAAACCAACTACTGCGGTGGCACTGAACAGGGCAAAGTGGTGCTGCAAACAATACAAATCAGAGGTCCAATACCAATCAGAGTGCCAAAACTGTAAACAAGTGCCAAAACTAGAACATGCGAATAAGAAGAAAGAGTGTGTTTGAGAAGGATGAGAACAAACTGCAAACCAAAACTAGAACATGCAAATTAAATAAGAGGTAGAACCGATGCGGAACATATGCAAATAGGAGGAAGAATCGATACTGAACAGATGCAAATAGGAAGAAGAACCAATGCCAAGCAGATTTCGGCTGCAGATTTTAGAGAACTACACCAGAGTACAAAAAAAAAATTGATTGCCAATGCAGATTTCAGAGAAGACATACGGGAGAGAGGAGAGAAGCAGCCAAGAGAGAAACTGATGACCCAGTGTTCGGAATACTCCTTAGCGAAAGTGATGCTATCAATGCTGTTCCGAGAGTTTCAAGGGCAATAGGAGAGGATCTAGTAGATTTCGAGCACAATCAGATAAAACCCAATCCATTTAAGAAAGACCATTGGACAATTTAAAGTGTGATCCAAGGTCGCCGGTGGTCAAATAGAGTGCTGCTATGGTCATTAGTGGTTGTTGATTGAGAAAAGATTGAGTGCACGATGAACAGTGCCGATGAATAGTACGCGATGATCAGTGTTGCAGATGAAAGAAGAGAGAAGAGAGGAGATGCAATCTGGAGAAAGGTTCGAACAGTTGCGATGGACAGTGCGATGAATAGTTCATATGATTGTTCGGCAGACGGCAGCGAGGCTTAAGGCCGCCTGCCGGAGAGTGAATATCTCACAGGCCTATATCTTATGCTCTGGTACCATGTGACATTGCAAAAGAGAAAAGAGAAACAACATAACAATCTTATTGCATTAGAAAGCTTGAATGATTACAAGACTAATGAAGGGGTTACATTGGCTTACCCTAATAACCTATGCAAAATCCTAATAATACAAAAGACTAAACTACCCTGAACATAAAAAAGAAATAACGATAACCTTAGCGAAACCCTAAAACACAAAAGACTAAACTACCCTGAACATAAAAGATAAATAATGATAAATTGAAACCCTAAAATAAACCCTAACATTACACTACTTCACAGTATCATGTATCTGATCATGGATTGTTTGTGTATCACGAGAATATTTGCTTAAAACAGAAACACGTAGAGATATGATACGCGGATATGCATATGATTCATATCGTGTCATCTGTATATCATTAGATTTGTTTACATATAAATATGTTTAGCGATATGCATTAGTGTTACTTCCAAATTTATAGAATTGTAGCAATAGGTATTGCATTTGTAGGGTTTTGACAACATTGGTTGAGACTATTACCTTTCAATCTGCTATATAACTTTTATGTCGGATTTTGATCACGTACTTGATTAATTATAAGTGTGCCTTCCGGATACTGTTGAGTTGCTAGACTAGTTGGGAAAAACTAGAAACTTGTTTATTTTTGTTCCGTAGTGGGACTAGCATGCTGGCTTATTAAATGCTATCATCATCCAGCACAATCTGGAACTGTTTTTATGGAATCCCTAGTCATCCTCATGAAGTATGAAGATTCCTTGCCATTTAAGCCAAATTATGTGTCCGGTAAAAAAATTATGTTAGTGGTGAATATTTGCCTAAACTTTTGCCTTTCTTGGTCATCTCAGACGGTGGGTTTTAGAGAGGAAGCTCGCTGATGGTGATGTTCCTGCAGAAGAGCAAAGTAATCTTCTAAAATTTTTAGAGAGGAAGGAAACAGAATACATGCGAATCCGGAGACATAAGATGGGTGTTGATGATTTTGATCTTTTGACCATCATAGGAAGGGGTGCATTTGGGGAGGTAGTACCCTGTCATTATCTCTTATGCTAAGTATGTATTAGCATCCATAGATCTGCTAATGGTTCAAATGCTCTTGCATTTATCTTTTTGTTCTTTGCGTAACTTTTTATTGGGGGTTTCATAACAAATAACTTCTGAAACATTCTCATAGTGCGATGGTAACCCACTTCTTGAAAGTTGATTGCTGTGGTCTTCTGAAAAGAAAGAGTGGCTTTCAAAGATAGAAGTGTTCACAGCAACACATTTGTGTGCATTTCCTGTTTTGAGTTGTCATCACTTACTGAATATCTGGAAATCCTGACTATGACTCGGCCCTTTCTTGGTGTGACTGCTATCCCTTGCCATCTGGGTGTACATTGGCTCTTCCGTCAAATCACTGATCACATGTGCTAGTATGACATGGAAAATTATTTTGTGAGAATAAACCTGGTTTCATTGATCACTTGCTATTGGAATCCACAGTTTCCCATTTTTCTTTGTAGTACACAACATGTGTTTGTCACATGCAGTATCCTATTGTATACATGTGTTTCCCTCAAAAAAGCAAAACATCACCTTGGCGGTGTGATCGAGTTGCTCAGGCGTGCTAGGACCATGGTTGGTCCGAGTGCGGATGGACTTGAGTTCCGAACAGGCGAGTTGTGCATGGTTTTTTTTTGGCCTCAGCGAAGAAGTCTTGACAAATTTCTCAGGCAATGAGAAAAGAGAAACGAGCGCGGTGCTCAAATGTAGTATTAAATGCCGTTGAAATGGAAAATGCTCGTGATTTTCCATAATCGAAAAAAGGAGAAGTTACAAGTGCGAAAAAATAAACATAGTGTGGCCAAAAAAAGATAATTGAAGCCGGAGCTTTGAGTTGTGTGTTGGTCGGGGGTCTTCTTGTCCTCTGTTTCTTCCTTCTATAGAAAAAGACAGACTGATTGCAGTTGAAGCTATTCCACGAAATGGCAGGCCATTTACCCCATTATCTTCCACTACAATTCATCTCTATCCATTGAGTTCCCAAGTGTCCCATTTCCCATGGAAAACTGAAAACCACTTCAAGATACTTCCCGACTACATGGCTGGTTTTACTCCCATGACACCATTGCCAAAAAATAATTCGGCTACACCAAAAATATATGGAGCCGGTGCCACATAGCGACTTTTTTATTGAACAGTCATTTTTGGGTGTAAACATAGCAAAAAGTCCCCTGTTGGCTGCCACGTAGTTCCCTTTTAAGGGCTTTGACGATTTTGCCAAAAATGGGTATAAACATAGTCCCCCCACTCTTTGAAAATGAGACGTCTTGAAATTTTTGAAGAGCTGAGTATGAAGTCGAATTTGGGCCGAACCTATACATTTTTTCAACTTTGGAAATGACAAGATACCATTGTTCGGCCATGAAAAGTTTACGCCACAGAGGACTCTTGAAGTTGCTTTGCTGCTTTTGTGTGAGCCACCTTAGCAAAATTAATTTTTGATGCACCCCACCAATTTTCGGCATTTTGTGAAATGCCGAAAAATTCTGTGAACGGAGGCTGGCTATCCTCTTCAAGTATGAATGAATCAGAGGTATGCCCCCAAGCGACATAACTTTCATCAACCCACTTTGGGCCCCCCCCGCTCAACAAAATCCATCACTTTGGACAAGCAAATTTGCCCCCCGAGTCGAAGAAAAAGAATCTGAATTTTTCGTGTCGCCATTCAGAGTATAACTTTGAACAAAGGGATCAAATCTTCTTGTCCATGATCTTCCAACACAAAGGGATGAATTGTGTTGGTCGGGTGTCTTCTTGTCCTCTGTTTCTTCCTTTTATTGAAGAACTCATGGCAGTTGAAGCTATTCCACGAAATGGCAGCCCATTTACCCCATGATCTTCCAATACAATTCATCTCTATCCATTGAGTTGCCAAGTGTCCCATTTCCCATGGATAAATGAAAACTACTTCAAGATACTTCCTGACTACATGGCTGGTTTTACTCCCATCCCATGACACCATTGCCCGAAAATAATTTGGCTACACCAAAAATATATGGGGCCGGCGCCACGTGGCGAGTTTTATTGAATGGTCCTTCTTGGTACAAACATAGCAAAAGAGTCCCTTGATGGCTGCCACGTAGTTCCCTTTCAAGGGCTTTAATGATTTTGCCAAAAACGGGTCAAACAACATGGACATGTACACAAAAATACACTCACGGAGTGCACGGAACAAATTCTACTGAATATAACAGCCTTCATTTATCTTGTTTACTAAGAGGGACCTTAATACTTAATATGCTATTCCGCTCTCCATGCAGGTGAGACTTTGCAGAGAAAAGAGTACTGGCCACATTTATGCCATGAAAAAGCTCAAGAAGTCCGAGATGCTACGCAGAGGCCAGGCACTATTTCTGAGAAACTTTCTTTTCATATCTTTGTATAAATGCAATTTTACTTTTCTGTTATGAGTACAGACTACCAAATTGTCAACTTAATTGAACTTGATTAAATCTTGAACCAACCTTTTTGTGGTCGCTAGCTAATTTTGTTTTAATACTCTCAGCAGGACATGTCCTTACCTCTTAGTTCAAATGTACTTTCAATGCTTAAACAAGTGATATTTCTAGAACATATGTAATGATGGATTTAGAAAAACATGTATGCTGGCTGTCCAATTGAAGAACCAATTTCCTTTTGCCATGAGGGTGGCCGGTTGGTTAATGTATGAAAATGATATAACAATTAATGTCATGAGTTGAGTGGTCCATAGAATGTTTGTCTAACAGCATAAGTCGTGAATCTGAATAATTGGTGCTGGTTGCAGAATGCTTGTGATGATGTTACAGTAATTTTTTTTTTTTAATTTCCTTATTACCACTTATTTAAAATAATATCAAGTTTTATTTTGCATCTGCAGATTATTATAAGCGTTATACTCAATATCGTCATAACTGTAGGTGGAACATGTTAAAGCTGAACGGAATGTCCTTGCTGAGGTTGACAGTGCCTGCATTGTGAAGCTATACTGCTCTTTTCAAGATGATGAATTTTTATATCTTATAATGGAGTATCTTCCGGGGGGCGACATGATGACATTGCTAATGCGCAAGGATACTTTGACTGAAGATGAGGCCAGGTTTTACGTTGGTCAGACAGTCCTTGCTATTGAGTCCATTCACAAGCACAACTATGTTCACAGGTTTTCCATGCATCCTTCTTTCCCCTATCGTATATCGATCCATGCATCCCATTTGTTAGACACTTGGGCCTTATAGACTATTATGATTACCTTAAGGTTTTCTGAAATCGGGGATTAAGTTTCATAGACGAGCATTTGCATTAATACATGGTGGTGCCTTCCCAATAAACAACTAAAACAAGTCAGGAAAGCGAGATGGTAACTATGACATTGTCTACTATGTTGAAATGATTACAGTAAAAACACCTACAACATGGTCGTTTTTTTGTTTGTCTAAAGAGTCTCTACTGCAAAACCTTGGCGGTTAATCTGAATCTGTCTGCAGATGCACCTCTTTAGACTTCTCCCTTCAGCATAACATTTTGACCTTACATTAATTGTACGATGGTCTTATTTTTTTTCTTTTTCCTTCTGTTGCCACTAACTTTAAGTTGAATCGAGTATCATTTTTATTTTTCACTTTTAGCAATTCCTTCGAAATCCCAACATTATAATGAACATTTTCTTTGTCAGGGATATCAAGCCTGACAATTTGTTGTTGGATCGCAATGGTCATATGAAGCTTTCAGATTTTGGATTGTGTAAACCCTTGCACTGCAGTAGTTTTCCAGATCTAAGTGAGATTGATTACGGAGTAGGAGGGAATTTGAAATCTCCATCGGAGGACACTAGGCATTCTAACCTGCCATCTGTATCAAGGAGGACTCAGCAGGAACAGTTATTACACTGGCAGAAAAACAGGAGAATGTTGGTATGTTCGCCATCTTATTTCTGGAACCTTATCATCTTTCGTATAAGTCAATCTGCTGGTTCTTTGTGTATCAATTCTAGTCGAGGCATATATTTTGCTATTCATCCGTACGCCATCGGAATAAAAGCCATCTCTATCACTGGTATTGCTTTTCTGAGAGGGATGCACATTAACACACTGCCAGGTTTCTTGTCCTTTGAAAGATTCGTCCATTACAATGTAGAAAAATTGTCTATCAGCAACTTTCTTACTGACTGGTTCCGGAAAATATATTTGAGCACTTACTACCTCCGTCAAAGTTGGTTTATCCATTTTCATATGTTCTGTTAGTTCTTGTTAGAGGATTTGGAAACTGTCTAGAAGAACTGGTTGAGATATTTTGATTGTTGGAAAATTGACATGAGTATAGGGCACAAATGCCAAAAGTGGAGTAACAAACTGAGGAATTATAGACATTTATTAAAAGAATTAGGAGCAGTAATTTGCCTCTTGATCATAAAAACAAAAATACCGTGGTCATAAATTCCGTTCTTTATTGGTTTGGCTATATATTTTGTTCAAATATGTGGTCACGAATGCTTCTTGTGTATACTCGGCTAGTCACAAACTGGTTAATGTCGATCTGCTTGTGGATATCACAAAACTTGCAAAGGTAAGTTAATTTCTTAGGCATTCTCGTTAACAACTTGCAGCTGGAATTTATGTTGCCTATATTCTCAGCAATCTGTGGGCTTGGCTTTTTGGTATAGATGTGGTTGTGTGGAATTTAGACAGACTTTTTTGGTTATTTGTTGAGTTTTGGTGAGCAAAAGCTCAATTTTATTGGAAGAGATAATGTAGGTTCATAATTCTTTGCTAAAGGTGAAATACTATGTTTAGATAGAACTTGGTTCTAGTCCTCGTTTATACGCCACTTCGCAGTTTTTTTTAACATGTTCTGCATATCTTCTTCCATTTGTTGTACACTGAGCGATCCTGTATAATCGTCAGGCTTATTCTACGGTTGGAACTCCAGACTATATTGCCCCAGAGGTCCTGCTGAAGAAAGGTTATGGGATGGAATGTGACTGGTTGGTTAATCATTTCTTGCCTGTAACATTCTTCGATAACGGTATTCAGATGAAGTTTCATGTTCCAATGAGATCTTTCTTATAGGTGGTCACTTGGAGCAATTATGTATGAGATGCTTGTGGGTTATCCGCCTTTTTATTCTGAAGAACCAATGATGACTTGTCGAAAGGTAAATGAATTAAAATTTTAACCGACCTTCTTGTTTTATTTTTCATTATGGTATCCAAGTTTGTAATGTTATAAGGAAAAAGTAGACAGAATATTCCTGTTGGTATGGATTGCTTGCAAACTGCAATGAGTTCTAGTTATTTAAGGCAAACTCATCTATATTAGTTTGTACTGTGGCTTACACAATATAGACCTCTGTTACTTTAGATGATTTCTTCTCGATGTGATTGGGAGAACTGAGAACCAAAGTAAATTTAATTATCTTTTGCAAATAAACGTGGTATGAAATTGAATGTACTGGATGGACACGTTATATTAATTGATCATCACAGAAAGGGGCAGTTAGAACCACGACTCAACCACCATAGATTGGAATCATGGATCGTGTGGAACTTTATAGGAATAGGAGGACAAAAAACAATTGGTCTTTATCGATGTTAAAGCATTCAACTCAAAACCAGTTGGCAATGAGTAGAACCCTGGCTCATATGCTTTGGAGGTTATAATTAATCAATGTGGGACAAACTCTGACACTCCCCCTCACATGCGACTCATGACCCGCACGTGGAGAGGTAAACAAATGATTCAACACAAACGACAACTATCAACCATCAACGACAAACAAAGGGGAAACCAACCATTAACGACACAGAGTCTTGTCCAAAAGCCTCTGAAAGCCTAGCTCCGATACCATTTTAAAGCATCCAACTCAAAACCAATTGGCAATGAGTGTGGAGGCCGCCCAGGCTCATATACTAGCTTTGGAGGTTATAATTAACCAATGTGGGACAAGCTCGAACAATTACCAACTCTGCATGATCCATTACTTGTGTAAGTTATCCACAAGCAATGGATCAGATGTAGTCAGGTGTGTAAATTATCCTGTCTTGTTCATTTTCCGTATATAAATCTTTTGAGGACCGAAGCTGACCGTCAGTAAAACACAGATTTGGACACGCTTATAACTGGACACTATAAATTTCACAGGACAAGACATGACAGGAGCAAGTTAAGGAAAATATATTTTTATAATAGATATATTTGAAATGCGTATATTGGATAAGTTCACCAAGTATCATTCACATAACAATTGGATTCCATCTAAAAAAAGGATACAATATATCCACATTCCACACTGAAAATAGTGTGTTGATAAATATTATGAAGCAGGAGTACTCTGAATATGACTCCTTCTGCGTACTTGGTACGCCCAGTATACGCGTCTCTGTTTTTTCTTTCCTTTTGGATTCAGGAACTGCTCTGGTACCTCTTGGGTATGGCTCCGATACTTTTTATTGTAACTTTTAGGACTTCTAAAGTTTTTTAATGGATTCGATGCTAAACATCAACAACTAATACTGTGTGTTTTCTTATTTTTCAATTCTACGTTACTTGTGTTTTTGGGGGTCTTATATCTATTTGTTTTCCCTTTTCATTCCTTATCTACATCTTAGTTCGCACTATATGTACTTTTATAGTAAGAGAAACAGTCATTCTATTAAAGCCATTCCCAACCTTAGGTAAACCAGACCTTGATTTCCTGATTTTAAATGGTAAATTTGGCGCCATGTCTTATCCCATTTGTTTGAAATATACGAATTCAAAAAATCTGTGTTATTGATTGTCTGAGAAATTTTTAAGCCTTCTACTTATGTGCGCATCTCCAGTTCTCCCAAATCTACTACTTAAAAATTGATTTCCCAGCTATTTTAATTTTTTACATGGTTTTTACAATGGAATTTACTCGGATTTTCATTAAGTTTAGTTTTTTATTTTTAGACTTCTCAAAAAAAGATTTGCAAGTCCTCCTCCAACAGGTTTTCAGTTCATGATATGCAGATTGTAAATTGGAGAACTCACTTAAAATTCCCACAAGAAGCAAAGCTCTCCGTAGAGGCTAAAGATCTCATACGAAAACTTCTGTGCAATGTGGATCAGAGGCTTGGTACCAGGGGAGCTTATGAAATTACGGTTGTATTCTTGAACTTACGCTATCACTCATTTTGTGTGTGTGTGTTTGCACATCTGTTTAACGTCACCAGTGTTGATTCTGTATATCAGGCACACCCATGGTTTAAAGGTATCGAATGGGACAAACTATATCAGATGGAAGCTGCTTTTATACCAGAGGTTAAAGGTGAATTAGATACTCAGAATTTCGAGATGTTTGAAGAGGTGAGAAATGATTGTTATCGGTTACCATACAATGTGGTTATTCAATAAGTGTTTGTTATGTTTGTAGGCTTGAAACCTATCAACTATAATTTTTGCTTTCTTGTTATCCTCGTTGCTACAGCTTATGTAGTTTGTTTTAGCATTTTAGTTAAGAAACCTTGATTGGAAGTTGGAACAGTAGTTTTAAAGAGAAAATGTGTGTGGAGAATATTTTTTATGACCTTGGCTTGATAGGATAGTTGGTTGTAAGTTTGTAGACTGTAGGTGTTTCCCTATACTTTGACCTGGTTGATTAGTCCAAGGTTTTGAACAATATGGGTACGGACACCGACACGGATACGGACATGGGCGCGGATATGGACATGGACACGGGAATTCTGAAAAAACGGACACGGACACGGACACGGCAGGGGACACGACAAAAATAAATAATCAGTAAATAAATAATTATATATATGTATAAATATATTATTCATGTATGCAGTAACAGTTTATATACATAAATTTATACACCTTTTGATTTTTTTGAGATATTTACATTGTTATGTACTGGTATATATGAATATATATACATGTGAGATATACACACATCGAATATATACCACTAACTACATATATATACACACATATATATACGTAAATATATATGTATATACATTGAGAGAAAGGGAGGGAGGGAGGGAGAGTGAGATCGTGAGAGTCAGAGAGTGTTTATATGGGACACGTGTGTCCATGCCGTGTCCCCCGAGTGTCCCCCTCTAAAAAATAATTTAATTTAAGGGACACGCCACGTCCCTGTGTCTCTGTGTCCCATATTGGGACATGGCGACCTTTGGAAGTGTCAGTGGTACATAGATGGGCATCATTGAAATCCATGATTCAAATTGATTGAACAATGATGCCATTACAAGCTAGGATAAACAGGGTATATTGATACATATTGTTGCTTCTCCATTTATCGATCGCAAGAGGTAGCATGTTATCATGTTTGTATCATAATAACTGATTAGCTCAGCAGTTTAAGGTTGCATTGTTATTTACAAGAACTAAATGATCTGCTTATTTCATGTTCTGGGATACTTTCCTATTCCTCGTGTTAGGCAGATTTTTCTGGTTACCTTGTACCAATGCTATGGTTTATCGGTTTCTGGAACTATTCCTTAAAAGGATGTGAATTTTGTGCCCTTCATGTCTATTGTGTTGAGACGTGTGCATGAATGCATATATATGTGTATATGCTTTGTTGCTGTGTCTTTGATATGTGCTATCGTCTTGGGCATTACCAAAATTGCTATTACTTCATTGACTATGTTTTATTCTGCATCAATAATGAGTAAATTATTGTTGTCACAGTTGGAGCCAACAACTCAGACTTCATCAAAATCGGGTCCTTGGAGAAAGGCAAGCATTGAAATTTGACCCTGTTTATTTGTTTCTTGTATTGAAACATTCCAAAAAATTGATGTTAGACTCTAAACAAACTTCATGACCAATGTTCCTGTTTCCAGATACTAACAAAATTGTTAGTCCTCTTTTTCATTTCAGATGCTTCCGTCCAAGGATGCAAATTTTGTTGGTTACACATACAAGAACTTGGAAATTGTCGATGAGCATCACATTCCTGGCATTGGTCCGTATCAACTCATATAATCTATACATTTAGACAGTTATGATGCCACTATTGAAAAAGGGAAAAACATGATGGCACTTCTGATACAGAAACACATCCAATATTGCTATGGAAGTTTTTTGTGTTAGAAATATTCTGACAATTCAGATTATTCTTGGATGCAGCTCAATTGAAGAAGGCTAATAAATCTAAGAGACCATCTATCAAGACCTTGTTTGGTACCTTTCTTCCCAAAGAATTTTGAATTCCATTTTGTTTTAGTTTTCAGTCACTTTGTTCTCAGACTTCTGTCCTTTTGGTTACCCAGATACACCTGAGTCTAGTGATCCGCCTGTTCAAGGGAGCTACGTCAATGTTGTACCCACTCAATTTTAGGTATCTGAAAGCCCTGATCCATCTCCATGCTTCTTTAGATGTTTTCTTGTTTTCACGAGTTTTCAAGACTAATGGCTTAAACTAGCACTGAACCACATATAAAAGAAAGAATCCCGCAAATCGGATTCACGGGTGAGAAGATATGGCTTCAGTCAGCGGGTTTGCCTTGTTCAGGCTACGACTGAGTGTAAAGAGCAACATCCTTCGTTTCTTTTCTTTTCTTGTTTTTACTTGATTTCAAAACTAAAAGCTTAAAATAGCACCGAACTACCTATACGAAGAATAATCGTGCAAATTAGATTCACGGATGAGAAGATATAGCTTCAGTCAGCCAGCACAAAATAAGAGGAGGAAGAAAAAGGATATTGGATTTCCTATGTCATACGATTCAGAAGTTTATGCAATGCTAGTATCCTTAAAGAATCTCCATTCTAGAACCGTACGTGAGATTGTCATCTCATATGGTTCCTCTTTTCTGTGCATAATGAAAATAATACATGGAATAAAAAAAGATGAAAATATTCTCATTATTAACTGAGTAGGGCTAGTGTTTTTATAAGAGATCTCTAACCAACCTTCTGCCAGAGCTCTTTTCTTAACATCAAACGTGTATGTTCTCATTATTAACTGAGCAGGGCTAGTGTTATTATAAGAAATCTCTAACCAACCTTCCTGCAAGAGCTTCTTAACATCAAACGTGTTGGTGCCAGATAGAAATGAAATGATAATGATTTCTTTGTTCTCAACGCCTCCGAATTTCTAGGAATGGGTCACTTCAACAACCTTCAATGGTTATACAAGTATCCAAAATATGAACCGGATGGGTGTTGATTTCCTTGTACTGCTGCTGGCTCCAGATAAACACTTTATATACTCCTCCGGTAAACCCTAAGTGTAGATGTTTGGAGTTTCAGGGTATGAAAAATAGTACAGAAACAGTTTCAGAGATTGTGAAGCTGAAAGACTTGTGTAACTCCTCTATGTCTCTCTGAGGATCATAGTGTAAGTCTCGCGTCCTGTATGTAGTTATGCTTGCTCTCCTTCGTTGTTCAGATTCGTTGTCTGTGATCGATTGCTTAGGTCTTACAACATTGGGTGTGTTTGTTTCTGTCATAACCACAAACTTGGCTTGATAAAGATGATTTAGCTCTTAAAACCAACATCAAGGGGATGGCAGGATGCAGGATATGTTGTAGACGGTGGCTGATTTAGCTGTCTATCTCTATCTATGTAAGTATATTGTATCTCCATATAAATCCTTTGCACTGGTTGAGATTATGTTTATAATTGCACTAGCTTGAAGGGAATGAAAATCCCATTTCAAAGGACAATGCATGCCTCTCATACCCGAGCTAATACAAGTCTATGAATGATTTAGAAATGTTGCTATGACAAAGATAACAGAAATTCATCTTCCCCTACCTTTGTGTTTTTCTTTGACACTTTACAAATGGCTATGAAAACTCCTTATTGTCTCATTTGTATGTCAATTTACAAAATATGGGACTTCCAAAGTGGATATAATTTGTGAGATGAGGGAGTAAGACATTTGACAAGGTGTGAAAGGACCCTGAGAATGATGAGAAAATGACATGCACTGACAAGACATGAGGAGCAGTGAGAGATGTGGGGAAGTTAATGGAACAAATAAATGGGCAATGAGATAAATGACCACTTCCAACAGTCAGAGGAGTACTCTCTTGTTTCTTGGCTTTTTGACGGGTCTGAGAAAAAGACCCCATGATATAATGGCCTTGGCTTTTCCTGATCAAAGGCTGTTATTCTCTCACATTGCATGGTGTCTTGTTCTTTCATATTCCCCACTTGCACGAGGGAAATTATTAAGTGTTCTCAGGTATCATCACGTGGTGACTCAAGTCTTTTCACGCTTTGTATGTTGGGATTTCACGGCAATGTGTAGTGGTGAAGGGCCCGAGGCACCACGTGGGGCACTAAATAACTATTTCATGCATGAACAATGCTCAAAGTTATTTAACAAAACTTGTACCATCCCATCCCATCCCATCCCATCCCTGGTCATTCTCCCAAAGAAAAGGGACTTTTGAAGGTTGTCGTAGTGGGCTGAACAGACTGTCCACAAAAGCCCAATGTACCATTAGTCATGAAAGGCTCATCTAGGCCGGACTGAACCATTGGGGGCTGTACTGAGCAATCAGTCAGGATCCTCCTATTTCGGGTGAGGCAATCGAACATGTCATCACCCTAATCCGAACACCCAGATCTGAACCACTCGGTCGCCTTTTGACCTGGATCCATCCGTTATGGCCTGTGTAATACACGAAAGGCAGTTCAATCACGTAGGCGTAACTGTCTCACTCAGTACGTAGAAAACATGACTTCATCCGAAGCAGTAACCGTGCATGCCGGACATGTTAATACTTGGAGAGGCAAGCCAATGGGACTCTATATGAAGTACAAGCCTAAACCAAAGAGGTACACCAATTCTTGTAACCAAGGCTCTTTACTTTCCTTTAACCTCCAGACTCTCGCTTAAACCGTCGAAGTGCCTTCCCAATCGACACCGACTAGTTAGACGCTAACGGTGGGTGTTCAGGGCGCAAGTCATGTCATTTTGCTTGAGCCTAGCCCAAATTTCGAACCAGAGGTCCCGTTGAGTTCACATCGGTAGTTTCACAACCCCACATGTCACTTTGCTCTTTTTTGGTGCATCAGTGTTTCAGTGACCCACTTTGGGTTCTTGACTTCGCCATACATTCATTTTCTTTGCCCAAACAATCTACAATCTTTATAAAACAACTCTGAGCTAGAACAGTACACAAGTTGCTTTATCGTTTTCTTTTTTTTTTTTTTGGTTTCGTTTCGACAACAAGGTTAGTCCTGAATAATTTCTAGAGAAATGATACGTACACAACGAAAAAGCCACAACAAAATGGCCACAACACCAAAACGACGTCGTTTTGGTGTTCACCCTCATTAAAAAAAAAAAATCAAAATTACAGAGAATAGAGAGGAAGAAGAGAGACTAGTGAGACGATGAAGAAGCGGACGACCTCCTCCACCACCACCACCACCGGCGAGAGAACGATTAACTGGAATTGGAATTTCAAGCTTCTAAGTACCAGACTACTAGTGAATTTGAATGCTTACATTACAATAAACAAGGCTCTAGAAAGAATGCAGAAACAACTTCCAATAACCCCAGCCACATAGACGATTATGAGAATAGAACCCTCGACCAGTGGTTTCATATAGTAATACCCAATAGCGAACTGTCCACTCAGATTTTGGGGAAAAAAATTCGATTAGGGTTTTTTTTCCTTACCCAACAACTCAAAATTGAGAGAGAGAGAGAGAGAGAGAGAGAGAAAGAGAAAGATAGGGACAGACCGCGATGGTGGTGGTGGTGTTCAGCGCTCGTGCAGGCGGCGATGTTGGCGTGCCGGAGGTTGTGGAGGCGGCGGCGGCGGTGTTCGTCAAGAGAAAGAGAGTGAGATACACCCACGCACAGCCTGTTCGAAGGTCAAGGGCATTCGAGGAGAGCACGCCTGTTTTTCTCTCGCCGGTGGTGGTGGTGGTCGAGGAGGTCGTCCGCTTCTTCATCGTCTCACTGGTCTCTTTTCTTCCTCTCTATTCTCTGTAATTTTTGAAACCCGATCTGAGGAATTTTGATTTCGTTTTTTTTTTTTTAATTGAGGGTGAACACCAAAACGACGTCGTTTTGGTGTTGTGGCTTTTTCGTTGTGTACGTATCATTTCTCTAATTTCTAAGGCATTTGCAGTCCTCGCGACCCACATATACCAGGTAATTACCGTCTAAAATTTTGGAATTGACAAGTCCTCTTTCAATATTGTCATGGGAGTGGCATTTGTGAAATGGTCACCTCATGGTGAAAAGTATCCCACTGCTAGGGTGAATAATAATAAGATAGGGTTCTAGTTTAAAAGTTCCATGATTGAACACCTTTCGGTTGCTACAAAATTTCGTAATCATAGCATTTAGCAAACTAGCAATTATGACAACAAAAACCTCTTATTGATCAGTCTTGTCAATCCAAGTAGATACCCAGTCAGCAAAAAGGTCGAACAATTCAACCAAAATTCATTAGTAAACTACAAATAATTGGAACGCTAATTAGTGGAGTATTGTTTTGGTTAGTCGGGCAATGAGAAGCCACAAAGTGTCTAGTCCGGTGACAAGCATATGTCGTTTCATATATTTTCTGTTGCAGTGACAAGAACATGTCATTTCACGCATTGCTTATCGCGGTGAAAATTAAACACTTCTCGTTCCATACCTTCAATTTCTTGACGTGTCATCAAAAGCACATGTTGTGGGCCTTCCCGTGACATGTTATGCTACAAAGAGCACACAATTCATTTCTATGGAACTTCTTTATGAAATTAAGGGGCCGTTTGGCCGCCTCTTTATCAACTTATTGATTTCTCCTTTTTGCATTCTGGGTGTTTGGCAGCAACACCCAGAAACTACTTCTCCAGAAATCGTTTTTCCATTTTTCCATTTAGAAGCCAGAAATCAAAAATAGGTTTGGAGGTGTTTTTTGATTTCTACTTCTCATTTTCCCTTCCAAAACACATTCTGCACATTTCTTCCAAACACTCCTCCCACATCCAAAACTCATTCTGACCAAAAGCCAAAAAACCAAAAAGCCAAAAAGTCAAAAATCAAAAGCTAAAAAGTAGGCTCCCAAACACCCCCTAATTCTGTCTGCGTAAGATAGTATTGTATTTCTTGCCATAAAACCGGAAAGGCATTTAATATAAAAGGGTCTTTGGTTGACCATATTTTTATGTTGAAATTGAAGTGGTTATGAATATGAACGCATGGATATGCGCCTTAATCTTATTAAAAATATTAATTGAAAATTAGTATTTCATCACGTTATCCGATTGTGTATAAATATTATATAGTGGTCAAGAGTAACGGATAAGCAATATTTCGAATACGCTATTAAGTAAACTTCTTTGCGTGATTTTCTGAAATAAATTCGGGAAAATTATTCATGTACCCTGAAGCACCACCGCGTACTCTTCCATCCTCTTGTCCACCACATATTGATGTTTGGTCAAAGACTAACTGTATGGGTTCCACATTAACTGATTAACAAAATTCGGACACAACCTTCTTACAAGATATGGATCCAACGACGAAGTTCACATATTTTGGGTCCCAGTTTTGCAAAAATGGATTTGATCGGACCTAGATTAGGTATGTTTTCTTGCTAAACACATTCGGGGTACCCCATGTGCACATACATATATGGGAGGGAGGTCCCTGCTATGCACCAGGTGCTTGGCACAGTGTCATGCACTCCATCCGATCGGCTGTTGCGAAAATATATGGTTCGGATCAAATCCAAGTAATGACTCTCATATGGAGTTGGATTTGATCCGAGCCGTGCATTTTCGCAACTAATGGCAAGATTGAGTTCATGGCACGATGCCTTGCACCTAGTGCACAGCAGGAAAACCTCTCCCGTTCATATATGTATATTTCAACAGCAACTAGGCAAAGTAGCACAAATGAGGTAATGAACAATATACATCTTTAATTTAGCTAGTCATATCCTATCTATTTTACCTCTCTTAAATTAGAAGAAGGGAAAATTTCAAAAAAATCCCCAAACTTTGACCCAAAGTTCGAAAATACTCCCAAACTTACAAATTTTTCAATCATACTCCCAAACTTCACTTCCGTTATCAAATATACTCCCACCGTCTGGATCTATTGCCTCATTAACGAGAAATGCTGATTTGGAACTTAACGGACCCAAAAAACCGTTAAGTAGCTCAAAATGACATCGTTTTGGGCCTGTTTCTTTCTTCTTTTTTTAAAGAAAAATTTCTCTTCCTCCCCAGGAAAAACCACCAAATCAACTTTCACCACCACTGCCAATCACCACCACAGACCACCCAATCAGCACTGCCAACCAGCCCCAACTGCCACCCCCACTGCCGAGATCACCACCACCACCACCAATAAGATAAACCTTAGTCCCAAGCCACAATCAAAAGTCCCAATTTTGCAACCCACAAAATCCAGAATTTGAAAACCCCCAAACTCGACTTCAAAGCTGGTGGAACAAGAAACCCTTACCTTGGCTTGCAAACCCACTGTCACCACTGATATAAACAGTTGTCACCACCATCGTCGATCACCACGCTAGTCGCCACCAAGAAGTGCAGCGAATAGAAGAGAATTTTTTAAAATTCTCAATTTTAAAACCCTAAGTCGTGAGAGAGAGAGAGGATGGGTTCCAGTCGATAGAGAAGAGGAAGAGAGATACATAGGGTATGAGAGAGAGATTTTTCCTGGGAAGAAGAGTTTTTTTTTTTTTTTTTTTACAAAAAGTCGTTTTGGGCCACTTAACGATTTTTTGGGTCCGTTAACTTCCAACTCAGCATTTTCCGTTAGTGAGGTAACAGATCCAGACGGTGGGAGTATATTTGATAACAAAAGGGAATTTTGGGAGTACGATTGAAAAATTTGTAAGTTTGGGAGTATTTTTGATATTTGGGTCAAAATTTGGGGGTTTTTTTTGAAATTTTCCCTTAGAACATCTTTTTGTCTATTTTACTTTTTCAACACCGTATGGCCATAATTTTAATCGCCTAACAATCATATTTTCTATGTAAATACATATGGCTCAATGAAAAGAAACTAAGATTAACTGGAAAAAAAAAAAAAACAAAGTATTTCATCTGACATGAATAATCTATACCATCCTCGTCTCGTTTCGGGGTATGAATAAAATCGGACCATGTATTTTACCGTTGACAGTGAGAATACACATGAAAATTTAAAGATTAAGAGAGAGCCAGAGCAAGAGAGAAGAGAATAATGAGTGAGACATATAGGAGAGGGAGAAAGCACTAAAAATATTAAAGTTGGTGACCCGAGGCTCAGTAAATCTAGAGAGATACTGTAGTTCTAATTATAAAATAGAGTGTTTGCTAGCTAAAATAGCTAAAAGAGCCCATTTGAAGAGAAAAACCTCATGACGCCTGTGGGGGCCAATATGGGGCCCTTTGTTGGACTAAAAGATCAGCCCAACGTTGTATTTGGGCTCTCTCACTTTGTAGCCCTTGTTGGACTATTGACTAATGTCATTCTTCTTTTTTCCTTCTTTTTTCTTTTTCCTTTTTTTGAATTCTAGTCCTCGAAAGAGCTCAATGGAAGAAAAAATCAATGTAGCCGACCTCAATTGATCGGGACATAAGGCTCGGTTTGGTTTAGTTTGGTTATCGGAGAGTGAAAAGAATTTCTTCTCTCTTTGAATCCATTGTCAACCATAACATAAAAAGGGTCATAACAATAACTCCAACACTTAAATGCAATCTCATTTTCAAGACATTTGTTAAAACTTGGAAACATGTAAGCATGTTCAGCACCCATGAAATGTGACTCAATTTAAGAAATGCTGTTGAGCAAGTCGCCTGCAGACAGAAGCCCAGAATTGATGCTGCACCATTATCCACAAAATCTTATATAAATTTAAATTAACTATGTTTTTAATTCATGCCATGAGATAAGCATGACTACTGTAATTTTGGAGTCGTTCATTATGTATCTACTGCAGTCGAGATTGATGTATCGACCAATTGTTTTGATTGAGAATCAGGCGTCGTTGTCGTGAATTGGAAAAAATAATTGATTGCGAATAATAATATAATCTAAGCAGTCAAATTAATCGGTCGTTATGTTGTCAATAGGATGCTCCTCACCTATGAACGGGTACATATCGAGAATCGATCGTTGCAAATTTGATTTTTGTTCCAACTTAAATTCGGGATGCATGATATCACCGGACAAAAAAATCCGATACATGCATATTAGTCGAAACGCTACACATTTGGTTGATATCTACTCAAGATCTTTGGGCTAGGAGTTTGCTTCATCGATTTTTGGTCACAAATTTTAAAATCTCATAATTGTGCTATTATAATTAACTCTTACGGGACCAATTCAAATGGGCGTAGATCCAATTCAAAAAACCGAATGAAAAAAAAAAAAAAAAACCCTCTTACGGGACCAATTCAAATGAGCGTAGATCCCGTCATTACATGTTCCGCCGCCAATGAATAGAAAAATTAATTCTTCGGAAATTAATTGAGGTACGTACGTACAAATTAGTCCAGACGCCCTGAATTATCAAATATCGAATGAAAAAGTGTACCTTCCATATTGTTCGTACATGAAATCAATATGAATAATAAGTTAAAAAAAAAAAAATCATATATGGATGACTATGGTTTTTTGAACTTGGAAAGCACTTAAAGGGACATGGGATCTCTAAATGATCCCCAAAAATATGGCAAAAATCTTTAATTTCTTCTCATTGGAAGTAAAGTAATTTTAGGTCACATGGAAGAGGGGCACGTGCCACACTATACGAGGGGGGCTTAATTATCCCTTAACCTTAAATTAATCACATAAAAAGATGATGGTTTTTGAATTCCCCATGTAATTTAACCTATTTAGATTCTTATGTTCTCGAGGTGAATCATCTAAAATTGTTAGTGTTAAACTACCTAGGGAAGAAGCTGCCTTTTTGGACTTAAAAAACTTAATTTTAGCACCTACACGTCTTAAGATTGTGATTGGATTATGAATTTATTACTTAAGTTATTGGAATTAATAGAACTATATAAGTATTAAATTATGTTATATGGAAAGAAATCTTAAAAAAATTATGTTCAGGATGTCATAACATTAAAAAGAAAAAAAACTTGTTGTAAATATTATATTAGAAAACTGTTGCATAGCTATTTATAGACAACTTCCCTGAATTACCACGGTATGAACACAAAATCGAATGTATATTTTAAGTCTAACTTTTAGTATTGTTTTTGTATATTTTAGGATGGTTTATTTTTTGTCGTTGTTGCTGAGACTTTTTTGTTCATATATAAGATTAAAAAAGAAAAACTTGTCGTAAATATTATATTAGAAAGTGTTGCCTAGCTATTTATAGATAACTTTCCTGAATTACCACGGTATGAACACAAAATCGAAGTGTATTTTAAGTCTAACTTTTAGTATTGTTTGTGTATATTTTAGGATGGTTTATTTTTTTCTCGTTGTTGCTGAGATTTCTTTTTCTTACAGAATAAATGGGAGAGGAGAAGGAGATCATACAAGCAGATGACAAATGAAATTCTATAACTTATTTCACAAATAGAGAAAAATGCATGACGGTTAGTATATACAAATAGAGGTTACGGTTTACTATATACCTTGATATATGTATTATAAATTTCAAAACTTATTCCTAAAATTTTTAAATAATTTTTGTTCGGTATTTAGTTCAAGTACTTTTATTTTGTGGATAGTAATTTTTACTAAATTGATTCTTAACCCGATATAAGTACGTGTGAGTTTTGTTTCGCACAAAAAAAAAAATTATAATGTCATGTATAGATAAGTAAGAAATATGTAATAACAAATGGTGTATTTTTTTTTTCGCTTTATCGAAATTTACTTCTCCTAATTTTCCCTTCCTCCCGAATAATGAAAATCATGGCTCTGCACTGTATTTAAGTTTTTGTGTGGTGCATGTGGATTTCACCTAGAATTAATATATTCTGTGTTGAATAATTTAAACTTTTTATTCTTTTTGAGAATTATTTTCTGGTAGCATTTTTTCTTGAAGAATGGATCACAATTACTGAATTTAAGAATAGGCAAGCTAGCACAAATAAAGGGGGATGGCATGTTGATGTGGACCCCTACTTTGACTTGCTAATTAATTTGGAGTCTCATAATGTAATAACTTAATTAAGGGGGAAAAAAAATCACAGGTGGCTAGTAAATCATAGCCGTCTATCTAGACACAGTTCAATGGCCACGATTGCACCACGTCGAGCTGGCCGGTAGACGGCTAACGTCAGGAGGTGTCTCGCGTGCAGATCAACACCGTTGTCACTAGACAGGACCATTCTGCCGTTAAACATGACTTTAATAAATCATTAATCAATTTAATTAATTAATTAATTAAATCTGCAATCAGTCGTAAGCATCGATGTAGGGTTGTCTTTATTATGAGTCATGATTTAGATTAATCAATAGGGATTAATAATTAATTAATTGGTATGGCTCACATGGGAGGATGCTTCTGATTCTTGTGGGTAGCAGACAAATTCTGGATTGGTTTTTTTACTGAGAGAATCCCAGTGCTAATTTGTTTTCTAGTGAGACGAGTGAGATGGAACTTTGTCATGCTTATATATATATATATATATATATATATAAAAAGAGTTTAAATTCAGTGTGCCCAACTCATATTCTTAACGATCAATGCCTTCATATTATGTTGTTTATTTTTTTAACCAGCTATTTAGGCCAATTTACGCAGATCTCGACAAATGTTGGGAGATCAATTCCACTGTTTACTAGTGGGGACCTCCAATCAGGCTTGTTCATCGGTAGTCGTAGGGTTACAAACGAACTAAGCTTGAGCTCGAGTTTAAGGCTCGTTTAGTAAATGACCCGATCTTAACACTCTAAAACTCGGCTTGTTTGTATAGGTTCGGCTCGTATATGAAGGCTTGATCAGTGAAATATATATGGCTTGGCTTGTTTATAGCCGAGCCTTTACTAAACAAGCTCAAATTCGGCTCAACTCGTTTGCACCCATCAGTATCGGCATGATGAACATGATTTTCAATATAATGGATGTTCTCCACTAGCTCTAGAACATGAATTTTTCTTTTTTCTTTTTTATTTGGTTAAACGATCGGGGGTGTCTAGACCAATTTACACACACCTCGACTAATCTCACGACGAACTGCTTTCTTGCGGTCTCATGACCTGGTCAAAGACCCGCCATCTACGTCGAAACAAGAGAATTCAAGTGGAATTTATTTTATTTTTTTTATCACAAGCTATAAGCCCACAATGGACCACAAAATGAGCAAACTGCACTGCCAGAGGCTCTAGAGAACCCTCCCAAAAGAGAATACAATTGTCATGCAGGAACGTGGGGTGTGTGTTGTCTGAATTTGCCAGTCAAGTGATTCCAAATCTTAGAAATCTAAAACTAGGATTTTTATGGGATGGGGACCAACCCCAAAACTTTCCTAGAGTTCCAATTAAGATCCCACTATAGGTCCATACAAAATTTTAGTCCATGGGTGTGTGTCAGTACATAAATGCCAAACAAATAGTATATGATATACAAAACTCAAGTTGTTATTCGATTCTTTCTTTTTCCTTCTAACTTGATTGTCTAAATTTATGTTCATAATTAGGCCAGTAGGCTCACAGTTCAATTCACCAACTCATTCTTTTACTCCTTAATTAATTCAAAGGCCAAATCCATATACTAGTGATCTTTTGAAGAACCTCCAAAGCCAAAAACATTTTAGAGATCAGATTCTCAAAGTGTCTCCATCAAAAAACCAATGAGGTCGGTGATTGCCTCTATGATTATTGGCCCTTTGAAAAACTTGAATCCTTCAAATACCAAACGAAAAGCCACCTCTCCCCTGATCCCCACTAACGTACTGCACCACATCAATTTATAATGCGTTAACAAGACAACTCTGTGACCGGTGAGAGTATATTTTTACACTCTTAAATAGAGTATTTGCATTTTTACGGATAAAAATACACTCTTACCGGTTAAAGAGTATTTGCACTCTTACAGGTAAATATACACTCTTACCAGTTAAAGAAGTTGTCTTATTGTCAGTCCGATGGATGATTTTAAAATTTTTCATTTAAAATTATACATGTATTTATTTAAACATTTATGAGGTGATTGATAGAAACGTTTCATCACTTTTAAAAGAAACCCCTGATCAAATTCTTCAAAGAAGAATAAAATACTTGATGGCAGCACCTTTGAACAGGTCAGACCAAACTTCCAAAAAGAAACCTAACTTTTTATTTGACTAAAAAGCAAAGCATGTTATCTAACCCCTTTTGTCTCTCTAACCTTTCAAAATCTCAAAAGAAATAACTTTTCGAATTTTAAACTTAAAAAACTTAATTAAATAGAGTTTTAAAAGCTAACTGTTGTCCACTCTTCCTCCCAACATATATAGTTTATACATGTATATAAGGCCTGGATTTTGTGCTTAAGTACTCTCCTCATAATCCCCCTTTTAATACTTAATAATAATCATCATATCAAGACCTTAATTAGAATGTTAAAGTTGAGCATAAAGTTTGGTAAATTTACTATCTTGAGAAGTACTTTGTCATCATTTCCACATATCCAAATCTTTTGTGTTGAAAGGTAATGGCTGAAAGCTCCCCTCAACATCTCACAAAATAAATGGCCTAGAATTGAATTGGGGCAATAGATAGTGGAGGCTCAAGTGGGATTCTCAAATGAGAGGCAAAGATAGAAACCAATTCCACATTGAATGAGAAGTCAACCCATGTTGACCTGTATATATATGGATTTGGTGGAAACAATAGAAACATACCCTTTAATATCAAAATATAATTTTGAGTACAAAAATAAAGTTAAAATCAAGACTTATATGCCCTCTCCTAGGATTAGCCCCCTAAAACAACTTGATAGGTTTTTAATTCTTACTTTTATGAAGAAAAAGGGAAAAAACCAAGACTTGAAACACCGGTCAGCATAGTAAATTTTTAACCTTTTGCCATCGTGATACCTGAGTTAAATATTTGGGAATTAAAATTGCTTATGCATCAGAATTTTTAGTTGACTTATCAAGGAATTCATATATAGTAATTAATTATGTCGATATAGTGGCTCTAAAAGTCCTAACGTATTATTTAGTAAATTTTAGAAATATTTAAGTTCATAGATACATCATACATATGATCCACGGACAATATCTTGTAACTCAATTTTCAACACCGTCCTTTTAATCATACTAAAAAATGTGAGGAAAGAAAAAATGATCCGATGACACACATAATGCTGCATTTAATTAGCACAAGTCCATGTGAAGATTTGATATTTGACTCATCTATGATTTTTCTCAAGTTGAGAAACTCACCTTCTATTGAGACATGTGATCAAATGTTATCTGATTCTTTTGAGATTCGAGAAAATAGTTAATATGTACATATGTAATTATTTTTTTCCATAAACGGTTGTCCAAATCAATTTATGTTCGAGGTTTTGAGATTGCAGAGCTATGCAGGATGTCAATGTACGTATCTAAGGAAAATGAAAAGGAGGGAAATGAGAGGAAGTTTTATGGTTGGTGTGTAGAAATTGAATGTATGCACATGGGGTGGGATGTATTAGGGAATCCTATGTTCATCACTAAAGAATTTGAACGAAAGAGATGCATCCCAAACCAAAGAAACTCGATGAAATTTGGGCAAAGAAAAAAGAAGGGCCACTTAGTCAAAAATTCAAAACATTTAACATTTTTAAAGGGAAGGATAAGGAATTTTTGCAATCAAACATAAAAACAAAAAACATTTGACATTTTTAAAGGGAAGGACAAGGAACTTTTGTAATTAAACATAAAGTCTAAACAAAATTAGTGAAATGTCACTAATTTTTAAAATTTTTAATTTCGAACAAAAATTCAAAAAAATCAACTCTTGTCTCTTGGCCGACCACCATCCCATCTCCGGCGACCACTTTTGGTGATCCAAAAAATTAATGACATCTTACTAATTTTTAAAAGTTTTAATTTCGTACAGAAAATTTAAAAAAAAATCAACTCCTAAATCACGGCCGACCGCCACCCCATCTCCGGTGATCACCTCCGGTGACCCAAAAATTAGTGACATTTCACTGATTTTTAAAAGTTCTAATTTTGTACAGAAAATTCAAAAAATCAACTCCTGCCTACGGGGCAACCACCACCTCGTCTCTGACCGACCACTTCTGGCAACCCAAAAAATTAGTGACATTTCACTAATTTTTAAAAGTTCTAACTTCGTACAGAAAATTAAAAAAAAAAAATCAACTTCAGCCTCCTGGTCAGCCACCATCCCACCTCCGGCCGACCATTTCCGGTGACCCAAAAAATTAGTGACAATTTACTAATTTTTAAAAATTTTAATTTTGTATAGAAAATTCAAAAAAATCAACTCTTGCCTCCTGCCAACCAACTCCACATCCGGCAGACCACTTTCGGCGACCCAAAAAATTAGTGAGACACGATTGATGTAAACGCGGATGACATAGACGAAAGCCACACTTTTGGGTTTGTACTCCTAGTTAGGCCTTCCGGCTTAGAGATAAAAAAATTTTGAAGGAGCTCTCCTAAAATGAAATATGTGCCGTCCATCCAGTCAATTGAGATAATTTTAATAATTTATGACTAATTTTCCCAAAAAAGAATAATCATAAATGAGTCAAATATGTATTCCTATTTTACTTACCAGTTGTTGCTTCAAATTGGCTACGTATTTGGACTCTTTTGCAGAAGTTCAAGCCTTGACAACCGTTTGATGACAAGTGGAGTGGAGTGCAGTTGGTGCCTCCCTTATACTTCCATGCACATGAGTAGGGTTCAATTCTCGTAAGCATCAATCCCCTCTCCAAGTCTCGTAGGATAAACCATTTGGCGAGACTCTTTTAACACTTACAGCACAGGTCGACACCTTAGCTTTGACCCCGTCACGGGTGCAGTGAAGTCTTTTATATATATGACTATTTAATAGTAAACACAATATCCCTAACAAGAAAAGTGAATATCTTAATATCTTACTATTAAAAAGTAACAATTTATTACAATAGGATGTCATAGGTGACACAAGCACCTAGTGGGAACACTATCCCAATAAGATTGCACGTTCAAGGTTCATCTTCTACCTCTTTTTTTTTTTTTTTTTTCCCTTCTCTTTTTCACCTATGTGAATATACTGATTTTTAAATCACAAGGGCATCAAATTAATTAATAGATATATGATGAGGTGTTTACCAAGTCTTGATTGACATCTTAAGTGACACATCTACAGTATATCTGTGTAATGAGTTCAAAGAAAATCAGCAATTGTACAGTCAATAAGGTGTGCCACATCATGGGATAAATAAAATGCGTTATAAAATTGTGATCGTCTTACTCTTACTAACATATAAAATATGTGTTCAAATTTATCGATATATACAAAGAGAGACCAAGAGGGAAAAATACATATATATCCACGCACGCGCGTCAATATAGGTATTCGTGGGTACTATGTCGGGTAACAGATAGGTGATTGAGAAATAATTTGTCCTAAATTAAGCAATCTGTCTTTTTTTTTTTTTGGTCTTTCATAAACAGATTCGAGTCAATATTTTGAGATTATTGAAGACATCAATTTAAATGTAAAAAATTACGATCTAACGGCTTAATTAACAAAATTCACTACAATGAAAATAACTTTAAAAGACAATTTTACCCTCTCAAAACTTTATTCTTTTAAAAAAGTTCGCTGATTACAAGAGTTAGTCATTATTTTTAAGAATAATTAATTTCGTCCAAACGCCTGTCGACACATATATCTGTGTGCGCATTTGCACATATATTCGTATGCATATACATATATGCAGTCGACGTATATACAGATATTGACAGGGAAATACTGTTGTCATTCTAACATAGAAAATTATAGGCAAAGAAACGAGTAGGCCCGCTGTTCGAAAGGTTCGCCGAGGAATGCGGCTGCTTGCCTCTTCTTTACTATTTTTTACGTATTCTCTGTTTTCTTTATTTTAACGGGGTTCTATCCCTTAGATATGTAAAGGAATTTAAGATGTTTAATTTACGTAATTCATTTCTTTGTTTTGAATCATTCTAACTTTCTTGAAGAAAAATAAAATAAAATCTCCATTATTAAAATATTCAATCAAATATTAATGGATTATTACGATTTACGTCATCATATGCTAGCTCGCACGTTTTATGATTGAGGTGTTCGCTACTGTTGTAAGATTTTCCGTGAGAGTTGAGATGGTCAAATCTTGTTTAAAAGTGTTGTCACTTGAAGTATTTCTTTTTTTCCGCCCTAAGCTTTTTTTTTTTTTTTTTTTTTTACTATCCTTCGAAAGGAATACAATAATTAAAAGGATAACTAAACTTTTTGTGATTGGTCATTTATTTCTTTTTCATAGGGGATTATTTATGCAGATTGATTTAGTCGTTGCGGACTCTGATATGATTGTTGATCCTTGTAATTCCTATTGAAAAAAATAATAAAAGTTTTTCATTAAGCTGGACATTCATGTTTGGATTTAAGATTACAGAGAACTTGTTCCATGTAACTCACAAAAAACTTGATTAGGATTTTGGAAGTCATTTCTTTAACTATAGGATACGAGCAACAGAGTTTCATACACATTTACCCATGTTACTAGTTTGCTATTCTGGTTATAGAGTTGGAAAATAAGGTGAAAATGGAGCTTGTTTATTGCATTTTGGAAGTTAATTAGTATACATATCTCATTAATTTTCATCATTATTGTATTTTGGACTGTAACTGGCAAGATATGATTCACGTTGATTCTCTGTTTACGTCACATTCTATAAAACCAATCAGGATCATCCAATAAAGTGGTGATACTAGCACAAAATGGTATACAGATGTGATGTCGTAAAATAGGAATACAAACTCATTGGGATACATTACTTTTTATTAGGATGAAGGAAGGTTAATTGATAAACTCGAAAAAGTTTACATCAAGAAGGATGGGATGGTGACGAATAGAATCACTGATAAAAGGTATATATCTCTGCTAGGTTTGCGCGTATACCTTAGCCATTGAGACACATTTTTTTTTATCGGCAAAAAAAATTGTTAATCAATGCAACTATTACAAAGATTAAAGGGAACGGATATGAGAGCAGCATCACAATACGAGACTAACATCTCAACTAGATTGACACTCTAACCCCGTGACAATCATATGCCACACCGACCCAAGAGTTGATCAGGAATCAACTACGAACAAAACGAACTACTAGAGTTAAAATACAAGCACAGCAGAGCATATATCTCTGCAATAACCACATGAAAATTGAAATCCTAACTACAGCACAATTAAGCACTTCTTTGGTTCTCCACTTGCAGCCATCCAATATGCATGAAATTTCCCAGCTGAAACTATGCCCTTGCTGCATCAGAAATTACTACAGCACATCTCCTCAAAATGAACTTCCAACTGAATTTCCATCTTACTCCTACAGGCTTGACTGCAGCAACATCCCCTCAAAGCATCTTGTGTAATAAGCTTCCAATTAGCAGATTGTAATCCATCCTTCGCTTGGCATCAATAGAAAACAGATTGCACATCAAGAAAATTCCCACAAGTGGATTCGGGGGGCCTATAGTGAGTAAGTTTACGACACTCATGTAGTGAGCAATCACGGCCATCCGTTTAGTAATTAATGGTCTCGATTAAATGGCAGGTTTTAATCCATCATTCACTAGGCATCAATAAAATACAGATTACACATGAAGGAACCCCCATAGATAGGATGCCACAAATCGGCCATTGAGATACATGATCTAGCATTATTTTCAAAAGGTTTTTTCCCCCTCCATGAGCTGACTCCTTTTTTCCTTCGTGGACTACAATTTCTAAGTTATTATGTACTATGAAATTAATAAACCTACTAGCTTTAGAATGATCACAATTGAGTGAAAACCGATATACGTCACCCGATATATTGCACATATTCTTTTTTACCTCTTATGAATTTCCAAACAAAAAAAAGAAAAAATCATGTTGCATGTGTATGTGAACACTTCACGCCATGCCTCATGCTGATTGCTGAAATATTATGATCACATATAGTAGCACCACTTCATTTTGTTGACAGTATAAATAAGGGAAAATTATCTAAATGGTCCCTGTAGTTTCACTCGAGTCTCGATTTAGTCCCTCTAGTTTCAATTGCACTCCAACGAACCCTGTAGTTTCAATTTTGGTCGATTTTGGTCCAATTGATAACGTCCGTTTGCAAAGTTGACGGAAAATTCAATTTGGGGCTTTTGTTAGGGATAAACATGACTTTTCGCCCACCCTTCTTCTTCCCCAATTTGTTGTGTATTTCCTTGGAGCAAAACACCAGAGCCAAAAAAAAAAATCCATTTTGTAAAAAAAATCTCTCTCTCTCTCTCTCCTACCCTGCACATGGATTTGTTCATGCCTTGTGTCCGACTGTTCATTAAAGGCTTGTGATTGTTATGATTCTCGAGTCCCTGCGTCTCAACGCCAAAAATGTCGGCAGTGTTTGGTGGCAATGGCGGCGGCGGCATCTCCGACGGCGGCTCAGCAAGAATCCTCAGCGAGATAACGGAGGAGGCGGTGGTGAGTCTAGGCGTAGATCTAGTGGCTACCGCGAAGCAGAATCTCCAATTTCTGAGAGTCATGGCCGAGTCTCACAAGACCATCACCAGTGACCAGACATTGACGACATCCATCTTTACTCGCCTTACCAAATCTGGAGGATGAAGCTCTACAAATGAAGCCCATCTCTCACTAGTCAAAACAACTTCCATCAACACCACAAATCTCTCTCTATTTTTTCATCTCCAGGCCCAGACAAATTAGTTGTCGAGGTCTTCTAATGGAAAACCCCAAATCTCAGAACCCATGAATTGAAAATTTAAATACGCTGTAAATAAATAATTCTAAAATTCCAAAACTTCAATGAAATCTGTATGTACTATGTAGATTAGGAAGTTCCCATCAATGTATTTACTGCGATGTGCCCATCAAATATCACTCCGGCGAAATCAGCTGGCTTGGATTGGACTAATGGAGAGAGACCCATGATAGACAGGCTTTGTTTCGCAAAGCTTCATTGTTTGCCATTTCGTTCGGGAAAACCAATAGGTGGGATCTGATGATGAGCTTGTGGTCGACGGTGAGATGGAAAACCAATAGGTGGCCGGCGGCCGCGAGAAGCTTGGTTATTCGCTTCACTTCACAAAGTTTTTTGTTTTCATTTGAATGGTCAGAGTTTGGTGTGTGGAATTAATGTGTTAGTGGATGGTAACTTAGTAATGGAGGGAGGTAACAGAGGTGAGGCATTTCGAGATAACAGGGTAAGATATATATATATATAGAGAGAGAGAGAGAGAGAGATAGAGAGAGAGAGAGAGATGTTTTTTTTACAAAATGGATTTTTTTTTGTCTCTGGTGTTTTACTCCATTTTTGCTCCAAGGAAATACACAATAAATTGGGGAAGAAGAAGGTTGGGCGAAAAATCATGTTTACCCCTAAAAAAAGCCCCAAATTGAATATTCCGTCAACTTTGCAAACGGATGTTATCAATTGGACCAAAATCGACCAAAATTGAAACTACAGGGTTCGTTGGAGTGCAATTGAAACTAGAGGGACTAAATCGAGACTCGGGTGAAACTACAGGAACCATTTAGATAATTTTTCCTATAAATAATAAAGTTGTCTATCTCTTTAACAGTTGCCTTGTTATATTATCAACCATCAATGATCATCTAAAAGCTTAAGCTGTTAGAGGGGAAGACAACTTTATTATTTATATTCTGAACATGTCTGCTCATGTATAACCAAGATCTCATCAATAATCGGGTTAAACACGTGTAAATGTTAACCATTAGGTGGGCTTTGAGGTTCGAACACATGATCTGTTGCCTTGTCTGATACGAAATTGGATTTTTTTTTCCTGAACGGTAAAAATGGATTTTATTAATTTTTGAAAACAAATACAAAGATTAAAAGGACACTAAGGACGAGGCTTCAAGCCAGAGCAAGAGCATACCCACGAAGAAGACACCATCACACTTCGACAATCATATACAGCCAAGACCCAAAGGGAGAGCATGACAACCTGAGGCTGGCAAGAAGCCAACCAAGACAATAATTCAAAAACGAAAAATAACTCCCAAAACCCAAAGAGACACCCAAGGATGGAAAAAAATACTCACAACCAATAAAACACTCAAAGAGACACCTAAGTATTGAACATCGAGCTGTGGAGTCTGAACCTTTTCCCTTTCGTCATCTTCGGTTTCCATAATTATGATTTTGTGAATAACTTTCTTAGAATGACCCTTATATTAATCGAGACTCATGATCTTGTTTAGTGATCAAATAGCTTGAGCCTCATTTAGGTAAATCATGTTAATGTCTTCAAAATAAATAGGTAAAGTAGCAGCTGCAACAAATAGAACACATTCTATTCAGATCATATCTTCTATCGACTTTGCTTCCATTTTCCTTTCTCAAAATCCTTAACCGCTTGATTGAGGTCAGCAATTAATTGGATTGCCAACCACCAACTCGTCTAAAAACTTAAGATGTTAGAGAGAGATAAATTTTATTATTTATAATCTCAACACATTTCAATACCACGTTTTGAATTCTATTGGATGTGCATTTCATATATTTGATAGGACGGACGGAACATATAATGGTTTCCCATAGGGCCTGTTTGGCCGACAGTTTTTCTCATTTACGAATTCTCCTTTTTAAGTTTTGGCTATTTGGCCGACAAAACCCAAAACACATTCATAAAAAATGAATTGTCAAAAATTTGACAATTGGAGCAAGAACTCAAAATGAACTGCGGAGGAGCTTTTCTCATTCTACTTCTCTCTTGTTCTTCTACTCTAGTTGCAAAATACATCTACTCCTGTTGCAAAAATATATTTGGCACATTTTTCTCAAATACTACTACAAAATTCAAAATATATCATGACCATAATCGAAAAAGTTAAAAAATTGAAAATGAAAAGCTGAAAATGAGGTTTCCAAACACCCCACGATATGATACCCATCAAACTAGTATTATTGAAAATTAACAAAACCAAAAACTCAGAGAGAGAACAAAAATATTTTAAAATAAGGATTAAAATAACCAAAACAGTTGCAGAAAATTGACCCTTTTGATGATATGTACTGTATGTATGAATAATAAATTAAAAAATGACCCAGCTCTAGACCTAGTAGGTTTGAGTAAATTATTACAAGTTTTAATCACTTTTCTCTTCCTTGTTGCGTATGGAGAAGAGCTGTTTTGTGTGGAAAGTCAGCGTTTCTCTCTCTCTCTCTCTCTCTCTCTCTAAAACCATTCTCTCGTCTATTTTTGAGTAGAGGAAGCACCAGTGTCCACCCCTTCAAAAAACACTAGAGTTTTACTCCTTTTAACATCAAAATTAAGCTCATAAGCATTTTCAACACATATGTACCCAAGTGCATGTCCTTCACGTCTGTTTGGCGCAAACCATACCAAACCCAGGAGACTCACATGACAGGCTCCTTCTGTTTTCGGTACATACCAGCTGATATTTAAATCTCTGGGTTGTCACTTTCTTCGTTCACAAGAATAAATGGAGAATTACCAAGGCGATTTAGCCGACATAGTCCGAGCGAGCGGTGGTCCGAATCTCGGGATCGGAGCCGACGGCGGCTTCTCCGGCGTAGAACTCCCCCTCCCCGACTGGCGGTTTCCGGCCGGGCCCATGAACTACATAGAAGAAACTCCGGTCGACGAATTCGGCAACCCGTTTTCGAGCTGCTTGAGGGATCCACTTCTCCACGAGCTTGAGATGCCAAGCACAGGGTTTTTCAGCAACTCAACGGATATGATGAAAACAAGTGGTGTGGAAGGCACTTCAAGTCATACAACCACCTCGTTCGGCGGCCGCGGCCAAGGTGGTGGTGGTGGTGGTGGTGGTGGTGGGATTATGCTTGAGAGGCAGATGAAGAGGCCTGCTAATATCTTCACAAGGATGCTTCAGATCTCACCTAATGCTAAGATGCCGGCGGTTTCGCCGTGTGACTCTCCGGTGGGATTAATGAAGTCTGCTCCTTCTCCTTTAGTTAATCCTAATCATGATTTGATTAGTCCTAATACTTCTAAATCTTGCTTGGTCGAAAACACCGGGGTCCAGATCTCATCTCCACGAAATACGGGCATCAAACGAAGGTAATTTAATTATATTAAAATTTAATAGCTTTAGATCTTTAGATCATAGCTAAAAACAACTTGGGCTTGATACAATACAAACAATAATTTTCTTTTTGTGTAATAAAATTCAATTCGTTTTTTGAAAATTTCTTTAACTAGAATTCATGTAGCCCTTGTAGCCGACCCCAAATAATCGGGACATAAGGCTCAGTTTGGTTTGATTCCTTAACGAGAATTCAAGGTTTGTGGGATGAAATTCAGGGTTCTTTAACCCGATTCGGTTCTAAAAAATTAGGGTTTGTGGGATAAAATTTGTAAATACATATACACATGTCTCTATTTTATGTTAAAATTTATTTTAGCCAAAGATGGGAATTAATTGGGCATTTAGGATTAACTGCTTTCTGTAAACGTTAATAACAAAACATGCACGTACAAGAACTTGATGGGATTTATCCACCTAAAGAAAAGTTGATGATAGCTCGCTAATAAAGCTAGATGATAGCTCACTTGGGTGTCACAATAATATTCACAAACTTAGCTTTCATGTAGTTATATCATAACTGCTTTATATCCAATAAAAACCCACCTGAGAGGATTTGTTTGTGTTCTCAATTTTCTGAGAAAGATTTTGCTACAATCACTTTCATCTTTCTTAAAGGAAAACAAGCCAAAAAACTCAATAGACCATCACTTCTAGAAAGCACAATTGAAACACATATATATATTTTTGCATTATTCATGAAAAAGGATTTGAACAAATTCATTAAATTATAGAAATTCCATCAAATAATTTCTAGTCAAAATTGTTTTTTATATGCAGGAAGAGCCAGGCAAAGAAGGTGGTATGTATACCAGCACCGGCACCGGCGAACAACCGGCCAAGTACTGGAGAGGTTGTTCCGTCTGATTTATGGGCTTGGAGAAAGTATGGTCAGAAACCTATCAAAGGTTCTCCTTATCCAAGGTACATATTTTTGAAACTATAGCTACAGTTTATTATTATCGTCGTCCTTTTATGCGAATAGAATTATCGAATAAATTAAGCAACCATTTTCGTATGTGAATCAAGCTGTTTGCAAGGACCAACTTAATCTTCACCCTTCAGGATCCGGGTGAGGATCCCGTTATGATCTTCATCACGTATCCATGCAAAAATTAACCTATTATACATCTAGGAATTTTGATTGCGCTAAAATTCACCGCTCTAAAATTGTGTGTTTATTATTTTTCTTACTATTATGGTTACTATGTCATATTAAACAGTAGCATTTTCTTGGGAGACTACTGAGCAATGTAACCCAAAATTTTACTATATGCGTTAGTTTTAATCACTTTATTGTGTGCTTTTTCTTTCACCAAAAAAAAAGAAGTATGTACGTTTTATCTATTTTAAAGTAATATCGTTTCTTATTATTATGGAATGATGCTTCTGAAACTTGGAATTCCCTAGGGAAACTAAACATATAAAGCACTAGAACACATATAACCTAACATTTTGACTTTATTTATTTATTTATTTCCAAATGGCCTAACACATTTTGACTATTGTTGGTAAGAGAATTGACATTCTATATATATATATATTGGTTAATTTGAAGTTCAAATAATTGTAACTAGTATGAATTGTAGTCAAGTAGAGTAGGTTTCAATAATTTGATTCAAGAGGTTTGGGCTTAATGTGGAAGGACCAAAAAGACTTGGTGTACAAATCAACATTCAAACATTAAGAGAGTACACATTGTTGCCATGTTGTTTTTTTTTTGTTGACAATCACAATCATTCAAAATGGTGCAACACTTTGAAGTTTTGGTTCTCTTTATAGTTGTCCCCCTTTTTAGTTTGTCACTAACTTAGCCAAACATCACATTGCGGCCGCCCGTTCGATAAAAAAAAATGTTTAGACACATTTCATTGTTACTTTTCGATTGGAAAACTTCCATATTTATTGGGTGTAGAATGGGTGATACTTACTACAATGTTCAGATCTCTTCATCTACCAGTCTATGCTTTTGAGTTAAATTTAGAATTTATACAGCTGTGAAAAGTAAAAAAAAAAAAACCGAATTTGATATTTATCTCTCCATAAGTTGCCAGTCTCGGATAGGTGATTCCGTCACAGAATCACCCATATCCAAAAGAATCTTTACAAACAATGTCTAATTATTTTTCCTTTTTTCCTTTTTATTAATCCATGTCATCTCTAATATATTACATGTATTGTAAACATCCAGGGGGTATTACAGATGCAGCAGCTCCAAAGGTTGCTCGGCCAGGAAACAAGTCGAACGGAGCCGAACAGATCCGAACATGTTAGTAATCACCTACACTTCGGAGCATAACCACCCGTGGCCCACCCAGAGAAACGCTCTCGCCGGGTCAACCCGGTCCCAACCCTCAAAAACCAACTCATCAGTTTCTTCAAAGAACAACAGTAGTAATAACTCACCAGCCCCTCATAATTCCCAAAAGGGTACTACAAAGTCAAGCTTGAAAGACGAAGATGAAGAGGAGGAGGAGCACAAGGATAATCATCATCATAGCAATACTGCGGGTTCGAACGGGTCACTAATGGTGAAGGAGGAGATGATGGAAGAGTTTGATCAAAAGGAGATAGAAATGGAAGACCGCGACGGCGATGGGGATGGTGAGTTTGGTGAATTAGGGTTTTCACAGAATAGTTACAGGCCGTTGCTGCCACCTGAGTCAACCCAGTGCGATCATGACTTCTTTGCTGAGTTAGGAGAGATTGAGGCTGACCCTCTAAACCTCTTGTTCACCCATGGCTTCTCAAGAGATCATGAAGATAGAGAAAACAGCAACAACAATAAGGCCAGTGCTTTGGATTCATTTGTGAGTGCGTTCGATTGGACAGGCAACAATAACCGCAGCAACAACAATAACAATAATACATCGCTTGGAGAAGTGAAAAAGGGGTTTATATCAAGACCTTAGAAACACCAACTCATCATAACTCCAAAACTTTATCTATAGGTATGTTAATTATGTCTTACAAACATAATTTTTGCCATAGAATTTTTCAGATGGAGTGATGTGGCATTTTCCGGTTTTATTGTCAGCCATAAAACTTTATTCAGCGTCGTAAAGTACTCAAATGTCGCCGACACATCATTCTAGATGAGTTTTCTAGGTAAAAATTATGTTTGTAAAATCTTTTTTTCATAGAGTGATATAATGGGTTTTGTTCTTTTTGTTCCTTTTTTCTTTTTTTCTTCCTTTGGGTGGTGCAATTACTTTCAAGGTCATGTGATAAAACCTTCCCATTCTAGTCCTAGTTTTCATGTGGGGAAGCTCCTTTTTTTTCTTTTCCTTTTGCTTTTATTTTTCCATTTTTCACTTTAATTTCTATTTATTAGTACCAGAAGATCAGTCATTAGGGGGGTGGAGGAGAGAGAAGAAAAGGGAGTGCTGCTTGATTGGAAGCAGAAGATGCATGAGTCCCACATTCCCTTTGGAATAATATTGGATGGGACAGAAAGCAAAGGAACAGAAGGTTTGAACAGTTAAATCAATTACATGCACTGGACTGGACAGGAAAGCTCAGTAGTTGATGGAGAGGAGAAGAGAGGAGAGAGAGAGAGAGAGATTGATTTTAAGGATGGGACTCTCTATCTCTCTCACATCTTTCAGAGTGGGAAAAATTATTCATCTTTTGGCCCCTCCAATTTGTCATGTGGGTATTCACCAAAAGAATGGAGTAAAAAAAAAAAATTGATTTAATGGCTTGGGTTGAGTGGAAAAAGGTATATTTGGAAGATGACAAGAGAGCTATATGGTGGTGGGGGGCTGAAATTGATTGAAGAAAATCTTGACTTTTTATTTTATCAGTCTTTTCTCTAGGGATGTGTAAAGGAGAGGAGGGAGAGAGATGCACACAAACTTTGGGTTCCTCAGCTTTCTGTTGCTTCAGAGAGTAATAATATAATATGACAACCTGTGTTTTGTTTGGATTAAAATCTTATTAATTCTTCTTCCTTTCTGTTGTTTATGAGCTGAGGAAAAGGAAATAATAGTAGGGGGTGTTCCTAAGGGTGTTTTTTTGACTTTTTGGCTCTTCACGATTTTTTATGTGATGTATTGTGAGAGAATGATCTGTCTCGAAAATCGCAATAAACTGACTTTTTGATTTTTTGAGTTAGTGGAATGGGGCATGGGTGATTTTAGGTTTCCGCAAATACTAGTTTAATAAAGAGAGTTTGGCAATAACTTCTAGGGTGGTTAGAGAGAGAATTGCAATAGATGAAGTAACATATAGGTTGGTTAGATGAAGTAACATATAGGTTGGTTAGAGGGAGAATCGCAATAAACTTATAAAATTCTAGGGTGGTTAGAGAGAGAATCGCAATAAACTTCTAGTTTGGCAATAACTTCTAGGGTGGTTAGAGAGAGAATCGCAATAAACTTATAGAGAATCGCAATAAACTTCTAGTTTGGCAATAACTTCTAGGGTGGTTAGAGAGAGAATTGCAATAAACTTATAGGTTTCCACACTTCAAAAGTTTTTTTTAGTGAAAGAGAGAGAATTGCAATAGAAGAAATAACAGTTTGCAGAGAATATAAATACGACACCAAAAATAGAGCTATAATTAAGTATGAAAACTAGTCCTAGGTCTATACAAAAGTTACAGGCAACCGCACTTCGAAAGTTGTTTCATTATGTCAAAAATTGAAATTATGATTCTGAAAAATATACTCACTCCATCCCCATTATTTATCTACGTTTTAATTTTGCATGTCTCAAAATATTTCTAATTTCAAATTGACTTTTTAAAGCTTTATTGATAACTACTCTCTTTTAAATGTTACTATACATTAATTAAATTTTTTTTTCTATCATTTGATGCCCCAAGGTGAAGAGTATTCTTAAAAACATTAGTCGTAATTATCTTGTCTCCGCATCAAAGTTGATATTCAAATATTGAATAAACAAATAGGGAATAAATGAGTAACTTTTTTTCCCTTCACTAGAAGTCACTTCATACTCCCTCCGTCCCCAATTTTTTTTAGCACTTTTTAATATTCCGAAAAGATTATCCCAATAAAAAAATAATGAGAAAAAAGTGATGAGTTTACTATTTTACCCTTACTTTTTAAAAGTAAATACAAGCAATAATGATATTTTAAAGGGTAAAAAAAGAAAAAAAAATGACAAATGTAATAATAACATTTCTGAAAAAGACCAATAATTTGGAACGGAGGGAGTATTAAATAAGAACAAATTAAAATAACCACATGGGACCATAGGAAGCGGTGAAAATTCACATAGGTACACAATATGCAATAATTATGGGATTCAGAATTTACCTACCTCCCATGGTCATTGAAGCAATTTTGCTAAAAAATTTATTGATCAGAAAAACAGTGACCCTGAGTTCTGTCAAATCCATCAACTTTTAACGATAAATTTCACATACATCTGACATCTTTCAATTGAAGTCACTTCATTTGAAGGTGAGAAAAACAAAAGAGAAACAGTCGGTATGTATGTAATTGGTTCCTTTTTTAAAAAAAAAAAATTTGTTTTGATGATGGGGTAAGATCAGTCATTATGTTTTAGGTGGAATTTTTTTTTTTTGCCATTGATGTTTTTTTATTGTGGGGAGACTGTAGTAGTCATGATTCTCGTAAGAAAGGAAATGGAATTATGACACACATAAAGCTCCATGACCATTTTAGTCTTTTTATTAAGGTCGCATGACACTATATAAGCTTTAAAGTTTATCTACACACCATTTTATTCTTCCTACACCCACCACACAGAAAGTATTTCTATATTAGGGAGTGTTACTGACACAATACTTTACACAACAATATGCGTAGCGTGTTTAAGTGACACGGGCGATGAAAGAGATGTGATTGACATTGTCGAATGCGACAATACCAGATAAACATGTTTTTTTTTTTAATGGTGAAAAGGGGAATTTTATTAATAAGAAATGATTACAAAACTGAAATTAAGAAAAAACATCACAATGCAATAGTAACATTCTACAACGTTAGTATCCTACTTTGCAACAATCATAAGCTAATCAAACTCTCGAAATGGTTGACAAGATGACAACCAAAAAGAACAATAGCGAATAATCAATAGATGCATAAAAACTCCTGAACTTACATCATCACTCCTGGAATATTATTGGGTAAAATGTTCTACATGTTAATATACTTTTCCTTTCTACAATTCCAACTGCATGCAAAATTAACCACAAAAGACAAACATCTGAAACACAAAATTAGAAGTTGTAAGAGTGTTTCGACCTTTGCTTGTTTTCTTTCCATTCGACGGTCAAGAGTTGCAGGGTCAGGTTGTTAGTACTTGGACTAATAATCTCCTCCCGATATTATCAAAGGCACGTGTCGTCATCCACATCCGAACTAGAGAATTCACTAAAAAAATTACTTTCTTGCATAATTACCCCAATAATAAAATCCTAATGAGTTATGTGCGGAGCAAATCCACTGTGCGATGCTTTGGGCTTTTTTCTTTTCTGGACATCAAATCCATCAAATCATACACATGAAGCTGGTGTAGAGAGCAAAAAATAATGTGCATCTAGAAACTCTCACAGTGCGATGCTTTGGGGTTTTTTCTTTTCTGTACATCAAATCCATCAAATCATACACATGATTTGATGTTACCATAGCCACTTGGTCAAAAATTAATCATAATGTAATGTTATCACCACATTCGTAACAAGGTCGGTGATTTTGAAATTAATCATTACAATCTTAGCTTTGCCTCTTTATTCTTCTTTTATCCACAGCCAAACATATCCATCATCGGAGAGATTATTCAGTGTCAATAGGCACCCTAGGTGATTTCTAAAGCTTGTTTTCACCACATATAGATATGGGGCCTACATAATTTGGCTAAAACTCCAAACCAATGTGTGGTTGAAAAGGTATGTGGTGTATCATATGCTGGTGTGCCCAATTGTATCGAGTAACTATTCCCATTATGGATAGTGATTTCTAGAACACAATGGTTTCTCGATGCTAAGCGTATGATATCATTGCTTGCGTAAACATCGAAGACGTCTAATGCACTTCGAGTACTAGTCTTTGCCAACGATAAAGATGTATACGAGTCATATATGTTGAACCCAATTATGGCAAGTAAAAATAAAATTTCCTTTTCCGGCCATTCAAGGTCAACGTAAACACACTTGTACTAATCTTAGAACTTTGAAATCGACCGTTAGGCAATCTTTCAACCACCCTAATTCAACCCCAATTTATAGAACTTCAACTGTGCAAAGGCGGATCAAACTTCAATTACATCGTTGAATAAGTATTTCTTTTTATATGATTGACATACATATTTAATTTTATTGAAACTTTCATAATCGATTTCTGTACTTTCGAATCATACCCATAATATTGTCCTTTCATGGGCTGATAACCCACTAAACATTCATTGAACTCAGTGACAGCATAGGTGGGCTTTAGTGAGTCAGGAACTATTGCTTTAGTGAAAATGCTGGGCCAGTCCCAATTTTATGGACTGTGAATTAGAAATTTTCTATAAAGCCGGCCCATCAAGGTCTCAATTTTCCAAAATGTTCCGACTTTGGTCATAACAAAAAATACGTAGAAAATTGGAAGCCGGCCCCTATTTTTGCATCCATGCCCATCCCAACCCTGACAAATAAATTCCCATACTTGATTGAGAACTGACCTAGGGTATGGCAGTTCCGACTTTGGTCATAACAAAAATAGAAAATTAGAGACCGGCCTCGATTTTTGCCTCCGCGCCCATCCCAACCATGACAAATAAATTTCTACACTTGATTGAGAACTGACCTGTCGTTTCGTACGAGAGAATGTGAATTGGTCTTTTCTTTCTTTTTTTTTTTTTGTTGTACTTTGGAAAAATTGAAATTAAGCTAGAGTAGCAACAGAGTTAGCCATAGGATGGCCGTCAACATTACAGAACACAAAACCATGGAACTTAGTCCAAAATCTGCTTGATATTAAGGGTATCCCTAATTAGAAACTCCATAATAGAAAGGGGACTGCTTGTAAGGATTTGCAAGCCTGCATCTTGTTCAGCACCAAGACGTGCAAGGTGGTCGATGCATTCGTTAGCACTTGTGTAGCTGTGAGATAGCGTCAGTTGGTACCCGTCAGAATTGTTTTTGCACCACGGATAAGATTGCTTAGAGGGTGATTCACATTCGGACCATCATTGATGAGCTTGACAGCAATAAGGACGTCCAATTCAATCTTCAGTTCATGCCTTTCTCGAGAATAATGGCAAGACCCTTGTAGATTCCCCAGATTTCTGCTTCAAGGCTTGATCCGCATGTAGTTTTTCCAGTATACCCCAGGCACCACTGATAAGCCCCAAATGTTGTATATATCCGGGCTTATCTCGCTCGTTGTGATCACACACACGTGCATTTTGTGCCTTTATATGACTGATTTTGCGCGAGTTGTGTTTTTGTTGAGTTTCAGGAAATCGGAGCTAAAAGGCGTGTCCAAAGCTCCAAATAATCCCCGGTTGTATCCGGAAGTACCCAAGGCCCCGCAATGCCGTGGAGGACAATCGCCGAAGCTTAGAAATCGATTCATGAAGCTTTGGAAGGTTCAAGGAAGGCCCGGAACAAAGGAACAACAAAGCTAGAGTTATGAGGCTATAGGAAATCTGACCAACCGATAGAAAAAGACTCATTTCTCTCAAGATACAAAGGCTATGAAGATGAGCTCAATTGGGTTTGAAAGTAGACTCATAGAGCTTTCCAACGGTTCAAGAATCGCCTCATTCCGAGTTCGGACGAAGCCGGGGCGTGCCCGCGAAGTTGGGTCAAAAATCTGCCTGAAGAAAGATACCGGTAGCTTGATTTTGGAGATACCGGTATCCCCGGAACAGAAAGAAAATTTGGAAAGATACCGGTAGCTTGATTTTGGAGATACCGGTAGCCCTGCAAATGTTCTGCAACTTTTTGTACCCGATCCAAAATATCTAATGGCACTTTTGTAATTATTTGGCACGACTTTTTGGGGCTTTATAAGCCAAAAACTCAGACTTTTAGGGGTTAGCTAGGGTTTTCACCTTCTCTCTCTACCTCCATTAATGTTCTTAGCCAAAGCTCTACCTTCTCTCTAGATTTCATGCTTTTCTACTTAGTTTCAAGGTAAATCCTCTTGTTTAATGTTGTAGTTCATGTTAAGACCTTCGTATTAATCCAGTTTATTTCCATTTCTCTCGGTTATTTCTGGTTCTTGTTTTTCTAGCTAAATGCTCCGAAATCTCTAGTTTGTAAGTGTTGTTTGGGATTTTCTCAAGTATTAATGTTGTAGGTAGACTTATAACCTTCCATAAAAATCAGTTTTTAATGTCATATGTCATGTTCTTGATTTCCTTCATAAAAATAGTCATGTTCTACGTAGCAATGATCGAGTAGTCGTTTTAGGCTCGGTCATGGGGTGATTAGCACCCCGTGACTTAGGTTGATTCACACTCCTCGCCATATTGCAAACATTGCTTGTTAATCAAAGAGTACGGATTGATTTTATGTATCAAAATTGGGATTTGTTAATCTCTTTGATCACACGTAGTCAAGGGCTAGACCGCTTGGCACGTGTGATGCTTAGGGCGATGGCAATTCGAATGTTTGTATAAATGGCACAAGAATCCTACTCTTTGAGAAACACCATTTCTAGTTAAACGAGTTTAAGCACCAAATCTTCCGTTCGGGGACGTTTAACGACGCCCCGAGCCGGTTATTTTAGAGGAGAATGAATCGGCCTAAGGCATGGGTGTTGTGAACCCCTTGACTTAGCCTTGTTTTAATTAGTCTTTTCAAATTCCGCGTCATTCACGAAGTTAAGTGAATTCCACCCCCAAACTATAAAGCCAAGTTTGCCGCTTTAAGGCTAAACCCAACAGTCGCGAATCAACACTCACGTGCTGCACATTTGGTCTCTGAGGACTCGACCCGGACTTCCGGTTAATATGCTTTGCGCCACCTAAACCCTATGCTTGGGGAAACACCTTTTGCAATACAATCTAAGGAAGCAAGCAACCACCTTCCTTGCTCATCTCGGAAGATTTCTCCAAAGCCAGCAGCTCTATGTTCGTCATACCAACACCCATACGTATTGAGTTTCAAATCTTCTACACTAGGAACAACTCAGCGTGTGAGAAAATGATGTGTAGTGTAATTTGATAAAAAGGGGTTTGAAGTCTATATCGATCTCAAAAGCATAAGAATAGATGGCTTTCGAGCCCACATCCGAGATACCTCTATGTTATCAAAACTTTTTTTGTTACAGTCTTTCCAAATCTGCCATAGTGTAATTAAAAATAAAGTTTTCCAAAGCACATCTTATTCATATCTCAAGGGAGGTTTCCCTCTTATGTGGCAATACACCCTCTAAATAGGTGGTTTATCTCTTCACGGAAGCTGTCACAGCGGGGGCACAAATCAGAAGTTCAAATTCCCCGTCTAGTGAGTAATTGTCTAGTAGGGAATTTGTTATAAAAAATAAGCCAAAGAAAGGTTTTGAATTTCACTGGGGTTTTCAATTTCTATAGCCATTGCCAACCAGAGACATCAACCACTTCCATATTAATTAGATCATAGGCGGCTGCAGAGGAAAAGTTTCCACGCAAATTGGTCTGGGTTTGATGAGAGAAGAAATCTACGTTCGCGATACGGTGTCGTCTAGAGACGGAAAAATCTGTTGAGTAACCCACTCTTATACAGACCCCCATAGATTATTATTTGGAGACGAAGGGAGTACTAAAATCGTAAATAAACTTGAATATATCAATGTTTATAAATGGATAGATAGGCTTGGATCCGGGAGTGTTGTAGGAAGGGGCAGAGGGAGTAAGAGACAAATAGAGTCAATTGACCCTACTGCCTTCCAAATTTCACTGGGAATAGGTATAATTTTCATTGAGTTTTTGCTTAGTTGACCTCACTTTAAACTTCCTTACTTGCCCTAGCCCATTTAAAAGGTTTTGAACTTAGAAAAATAAGGGGGCAAAATAGAAACTCCCTAGTTTTCTCCCACAAATCCCCAAAATAAGGGGGCATAGGATGAAAAGTCGTAGGGGTCAATTGTAAATCAAAGCTGCATTTAGTTATTGATATATACTTACTTTTTTATTTTAATCTACTAGTTGTTTCTTTTAGTAAATCGTAGAAAAAAAATTGCTCGTCATTCAATTTTTTTACCCCACATATAAAAATCCTGGCCCCCTAGCTATAGGGCGGCACTGTAGTGCAGCATCCGAGCCATTGATATTGGCAATCAACGGCTTTTATCTTGGCAATGGAAGGTTCGAATATGCAAAGTGCTGAGATAAAATCCGAGCCGTTGAAAACACATCCAACGGCTCGGATGCCGCACTACAACACAGAGGCACCCTACAACACCCCGTTTCCGGCTTGAATCCGGTGAATCATCTGATTTCTCTCAACAAGCATGTTGAGTTTACGTTTGAGTTGAGATTCTAGCCCAAATGCATTCTAGCAATTTCTACAAATAGGGCCAAAATGTCAAAAACTGCATTGCATGGTTTCTTAAATTACTATTATTTTGTGAGCTTCATCCATGTGAATGGCTGACAAAAGAGTGCACGTTCACAACACTTCTGCCGCCACCGCTAACAATCATTCAATTTCAAACCTCCATCCCTGTGGACCCAATTACCCTCATGCACCTCTGTTTTATCTCATTCTGGTTCATTTAATATTTTTCTAGAAACACAGCTCAAAATTGAGAAAAAAAAAAGTTTCAAACCCGGGTTTGATGTACAGAGTTCCGGACACGCGCATATGGATAATCAGATTTGTGCGGGCACCAGATATTCCATGTCGGATTTACGTGCATCGAAGAATTCTAGACATATCTGACTTCGAATATGTGCGTATTCATCTCATCTGTGCCCGTTGTAATTAGTACCGATCGTTGGTCTTGAAATTTGGTGGGTATTTGACCGATGGGATTTCAAGTAGTTGAATTACCCCCTCGATTTATTACCTGATATCTTAAGGGTTGCGTTTCTTACCGAAATTAATTTCCTATTTATTAAGGTTAAAAATAAATAACATAGAAAATTAAGATGAGAACTTAAAACGTGTTAGATTTTTTTTTTTAGAGTTTCAACTTAAAACTAATTGCGAATAGGGGGATATCTGTTAGTGTATGGGGATTGAATATTCAGAAATGTTGCATTCCCTTAACGATGTGTGTACATTCTTGTGTGCTTATATTTTTCCAAGATTGTATTATGGAATTATTAGTGTCTTATTCAGGTGTTTGACCCCTATGTTGTACTGGTGATCTATCTCTGTAATTTCAGCCTCAGTTCCTTTGAATGGTAATGGCAGCGACATTTTAATCTCAAAAGAAAAAAAAAACACTAGGGTGACTTAGGTAAGTGATATGGGATAAAGTCTAACACTTCCCCTCACATTCAACCCGGATGCACTTAGAGGTACAAATTAATGAGGTGAGGCGATTGGCTCAGGCAGAGACTTGAAACTACCCAAGACCTCAGGAGCGGAACTAATAGGTGGGGCGGGGTGACACGTGCCACCCCTGCTTCTGGGAAAAGTTATATTTTATGCTAATAGATTAGGCACATATCTATATTCAAACAACTTGATTTTTCACGCAAAAGATGAAAAAATAGCGATTTAAAGGACGAAAGGTTCGGATCATGAAAAATAAATCTCGAAGACTTTCGTTTATAGACCGCTAGAGAATTGAATCAAGCATTTATTTTTATTCAACAAAAAATATAGCCGATGATAAAGCATGACTTTGCATTTCAGGTTTTTTTTTGGCTAAAATATACAACGTCGAAGCTAAATTCTGACTCCACCACTACAAGACCTAATTATGATACTTACACGTGATTGAGTTTTCACCTGAGTCAATTATCTCATCTCATCGACGCGTAACCCTAACAAAACGTTAGTGCCAATAATATCCTTCATTTTGCACATATGTTTGAAAACAAAAAAAAAAAAACATAGGGGTGGGGTGTAGCTAAATTGTGGGGACCATATGCTTTACCAAAAATAGAGGAAAATAAACAAAAAGGCTGGCGACTCTGTTATCAATCCACACCTCGTCTGGACGGCATGTCACATGTACAATGTATAAATCCAACAATTGCTGGTGTCATTTTCACAACAATTACTTATGAATGACCTTTGGTGCCTCTATTCATAGAATTCCAAGATAACATTCCATGTGTGTGCACTAGTTGACAGCATCTCTTTACCGATGCTGATGGCATCTTGCACCAGTTGGCACCTGCTTTATCCGCCCAAAAATTACGTGGGCGTTTGAATCACGTGTACTGTTAAAAGTATCCAACCGAAAATTAATTGATAATGAGTGGAGAGGTGCACAGCTCAGGCTCATATACTAGTTTTAGGTCCAGAATGAAACATGAGAATACTGGATCAACCATTTACACATATGATTGAGCTGATTTTTTATAAAGCCACTCGAAACATAAATTAGTATTAATTAACGATTCAGATCATTTGTGTGAGACCTAAAAGTAGGCTCCACAAGTTGTCAGTACGATTTCTATACCGCTGGCTTCTATACCCGTATTCGGATCCAGAAGACTTAGGCCCCATTTTTCGTATCATCTTTTTCGTCTAAAAAGTTTCAAAAGTCTCTCCTCACATAAAAGTACTACAAAAAAGCCACAAAAACAACTTATTTTTGTTTCCAACTTTAAAACAAAAAAGCTACGAGAAACACACCCTTAGATGACCAATGGGAAGAATCCACATTTTGGGTAACTCCAATCCATGAGCTCTTTAAACCCGCTCAGCGGATAAAAAAAAAACCTGCTCATGGTATTACAATAAATCCTATAAAAAAAAAAATGTTTGTATAGAATCACTGTTTGTCATACTCCTTTGTCTCTTTATGGTCCATTATTTTATTTTGGGTTTTCCTTTAACGAATGTCAATTCTAAAAAGATACTGGGTAAGAGTTGATACATTTTTCATATCATCCTTAGTAGTATCATTTTGAAAAGTTAGCGGGTAAGTTGTAATAATGTTGTCTCACCGAATGGTAATTATGTGAAATTAAAATTTCTTTAGTGTAATAATGATGTCCCAATAAAAAGTTAGATTTACGAAATTGGATACTTAAAAAAGGGACATAGACTCACGTAGGGAGTATATTTCAAAGCCCCTGGCGAATTGCAAGTAATTAAACAATGTCCCTGATGTATGTATGACAAGATATACACTCCTATTACTTATGGAAATATTATTTTGGCAACTTTTATTAGGGAATAATATTAGTAGCAAATCTTATTTAGTGCTACATGTTTAGCACGATTCAAGTTTCCTATTTTCTAGTTTTCTAAACTTTTATTTCCTTATTTTGTTTTGCTTAGTCCCTACTCCAAGTTATATTCTTGGTAACCAAGAATTACCTTATTAGCTAGGCCTACTACTAGTATAAATAAGGATGTAAGCCTATGACATGAATCATCTGCCAATTACTAATAAACAAGCTTTGAGAATTGTCTCTTCTTTTCTTGTGGATTCAAAAATATTTCGTGGATTCAAGAACCTATCTCGCTTGGACTAGTACGCTGACTAGTTTCTTGTGAATTCCGTTGCGTCAGTCCCACGCCCGAATTGTCCAATTATATAAATTAGTGTAAATAGGTGCCTGTAGCATTTCCTTTTGCTCTCTCTGTTACCCAAAGATGAAGAAAAAGCTCAACTTGATCCTTAACAAATGCAAGAGCCTATCTAGGCAACTCACCAGGTCATCCTCAAATAGTGGTACCAGTGCTTGCACTTCAAGATCCAAGTCGTCTTCATCGCGAGATCAAGAACTGATCTGGGGAGAGAAGATCGTAGAAGAAGAGCGACAACATATCGTGTTCGTTGGAAGTACGAAGAGGAGATACGTGATAAGTTCAAAGCACTTGAATCACCCACTGTTGAGTGCGCTCATGGAAAAGGAGAGGTCCAAGCAAAACGCTGCCGGAGATTTATCGATATTGTTAGTGAAGTGTGAGGTTGTGATGTTTGATCACCTCTTGTGGATGTTGGACAATGCCGAACCCGAGCTCACCAGTGATTCATATCAAGAGCTCGTCGAGCTTTATGCATAATGAATTAGAGTCCATGACCAGAGATGCATTCGTTGTATATATATATATATATTGCGTGTTTTGGTATCCATTTATGGTTTGAAATATTCACAATGTTTGTTCAGTGATTTTTTGTATATGTTTGTGATGTTTTTACATAGTTTTTGAGCCTTCAGTAATATAACATTGATCAGCATTTTGGATATTGTTTTTTTTTCTTTCCCTACAACAAATATGTTAAAATCACATGTCAACTACCGTGGAGTAATCAACTATAGTTTGCAAGAGCATGTAGTAGTGGGGCGTGCACGATAGCTGTGGATTTATATTTTGACTTATAGTCTTAATTAGATTTTATTTTTCTAGAATCTAAATTCTTGAGAAGTGAATAATCTTGGTTTACTGAGGGTGCAATATTATGCCAATGATGTTAGGGATACAACACCCACCACAACAATCTGCGTGACACTGTATGATTAGTAATGGGAGAACAAATACTTTGAAACTACTTTGTAACCACTAATCATACAATGTCATGCAAGCTACGGTAGTTAGTGTTTGTTTTTGGTAAAAGTGGTGGCGATGGGTAGCGTTGCGGTGGAGGGTTGTGTCCATAACATCATTGGCGTAATATTGCGGAAATTGTTGTGTTCATAACATGGCTTTTCAATAATTTCAATAGACACAATCACCCCAATCTTCCCCCTTCCTCTAATTCCTTGTTTGGTATTGTGTTATTATTGTCTACAAGCCCATTAATTAATCTTCCCGGGGATATGATGAGGGCAGAATGGATGGGTGTGTGCATATTTCATGGGGGTTTGTTAGTAAATTTCACAAACCTCGGGACGATTCACTAAAATTCACCTACAAAAGGGGCCTAAATTCAAGAAAGAAACTGAATCATAAATGTGGCGCGCGTAGGGTGGGTATGCAAATGGAAAGGTCACGTGGCGTGCCCATGTCCATTACCTCTCTCTCTCTCTCTCTCTCTCTCTTCAATTGGGTTTGGGCGGGGAGAGAGAGAGAGATTCAGCAGTAGGGTATGAAGCTTCATCTTCTCAAACATCACTGGTTAATGGCAATACCACCATATCTCCTCCGATCAGCGAGAAGGGTCTCTTCGTTTTGTACTCTAGCCTCCAAATGGGAAGGCGGTGGCGGTGTTTCAATGGTGCAAGGAGCTTCTAGAGGCATTGGCCTTGAATTTGTGAGCAATTCTCCCAATCTCCCTTTATTCCTCTGTTTGAACTATTACCCACCATTCTATGCCTCTCGATTGTCTCTTGATTTTTGATTTCGTACTTCAAAGATGAGTTTTTGTTTATCCTTCTCAGTGGATTATACGATACCCACGTAATTAAACGTAATTAAATCCCCAATGCTGGGGGAACAGCTTGGTTTTTTGACCTAAATGAAGTAGATTCTCTTGTATAACTGTTAGTAATATTCTTTGTTGTGAAATCTTTGCGATTTTAGTTTTTTATTATGGGTAAATTTTGTTTTGGTTAGTTAATTTGCTGAATTTTTATGGAATGTTGGAATACATATTCGAAACGCCTGTATTTTTTCCATGTTTTATATGCTAGAAGTGGATCTATTTTTCTTTATCAGCTATTACTGTTTATTGTTGTGATTAAGAGCATCCACAGTCATGAATGGCTTTTTGCCACCCATTCTCATTTTTCGGGCAATGAATAATATCATTTTTCCAAAAGAAATGGCAAGGGTGCTGAATCCATGTTTTGCTATTTTTTGGCAAAATTAGATTTTTCATTTTCTCAACAAACTTTCATAAAAAATGCTAGTCACACATCGAAGTTTACATCTATTTTTACCTCCTCTCTCATAAGTGTTGGTGGCACTCTCCAAAGGTTTTCGTGAATCTCACCATCAATTGCGAGAGAGGATGTAACTCATGTAAGAATTGATGTTAGTTTGGATGTGTCCCTAGCAATGCTCAACTTTCATACTCTCTCTTTCTCAATCTAAAATTAAAATTTCGTCATAAATTTTGCCATATATGACAAACGAATTGGCATTGCCGAATTTGAAATAATTTTTTGTTTGTGAGTGTAGCACCAAATTTGCCGTTTCTTTTGCCATTTAGAGGGATGGCAAGGAATTATGCCATTTATAGCATGCGGTGTGGATGCTCTAATATAGTTGTTAATTTCCTTTGACATATATCTTGAATCTGTTCATATTCATAGCTTTTTCATTCCTTTTGACTTTGAGTAAAATTCTCATCTGTACCACATACAGTAAATTTTGCCATCAATATTTTTGTTTGTCTTTTCTGATTTTTGTTAGTTTTTCATCAAATTTTGTGGTTTAATCATTCGTAGTAAGAATCTAAAAAGCAAAAAATATGATCAAAAGTTAATGAATTCTTCACTGAAGACACAAAAAAAAAGGACACTGTCTTTCAGTCTGGCTTTTTGAACTTTTTTCAACTTTGTTTGATGTTATTGTAATTTTTTTATTTCTCTTGCCAAGACACAGGATTAATCCCAAAATTGTTGAGAGAAAGCTGACAGAAAATTAACTAAGTATAAAAAATGAAAACTGTTTCAAAGAACAATTAGATTAGGACAACAGATATTTCTCTAGCTTGCCGTGTTTTGAATATTTTGAAAACGTTTGTGTGAGCGTGGTAGTGTCATGTCGTGTCACATTTTTTTGTCTATGCTACTTAGGTCTAGTCCTTCCTTGCCATGCTGTATTTGACAAATTACTATGGCTGTGTTCGGTTGCACAGTTTAGTTTTGTTTAGTTTAGTTTTGATGATGTAAGCAGGTGTAATAAGTGGAGAGAGATAGAGAGAAAAGTGAAAAAAGTGATGATGTAATCAAAACTGGAATAGTGCAAAACTGCCCCAAAACCCCCAAACGAACACAGCCTATGCATCTCTAATGTCACCTAATCAAAATACAAAAACCTCTGTTTCTGGTACTCGGTTGGACGTAACCTGTGTCATTGTGAATAACCTATTTATGAGTAACATATCCTACATTTCTCAACTACTTACTGTTTTAATTGTATTACCCTGATACTTTACCTATGCTTCTGGTAATTCTTCGTCATCCTTCATTTCTTCTTCTCTGTGATTGATTACATATTCACATTTATGGTTGACCCTAGTAAGCGATGTACCCCTAGTATTGCTTACCATAAGATGAGATTATTGAAAGTTTCTTCGGATGTTTTTTACTCTTTTAGCTCACCTAGAATTTATATTTTAAGATGATCATGCAGTAAATCAGTTTTTCCCCTACACTTTATGTTTTGATAGCTTCCCTATGTAGGTTAAGCAACTGTTGGAGAAAGATGATAAAGGTCATGTTGTTGCGACATGCCGTAATCCTAATGGGGCAACGGGGCTTCTTGAATTGAAAAATAAATTTTCTGAACGGCTTAACATTCTACAGTTGGATCTGACCAGTGAAAGCACTATAGAGGTGACTTCCCTCTTCATCTTTTGGTCTTTTGTTTGAACCTTAATGGCAAAAGGAGTGATGTAGCCTTCCTAGATTGGTTGTATACTAACTTTTGAGACACGGGAGTGGACTGATGGCATTAAGGTTGGGGCTTCTATTTTAATCAAATAATCGTTTAACAGAATGGAAATTACAGAGACTTAACTGTCTAAGTCCAACTTTTCTTTCTTGTCTTCAATTGGAGCTGTTGTTTCCTTTTTGATATTTTCAATATATTCAGTTTTATAATTCGAATGATTAAACTTGTCTGTTAGGAATCGGCTAAGTCGCTAAGAGAGAGTTATGGCTCTCTAAATCTTCTGATTAATGCATCTGGTATCCTCTCAATTCCTGATGTTCTGCAGCCAGGTACATATGTTACTTCATTATAAGGTCAATTGTTTTCGTTATCGGAATTCATGAGCAGCTACAATAAGCAATTAGTATTTGATTTGAATAGCTTGCCCTTTCTTTTTGCTGGACTACAGAAATGTATAGACTTATCTTTTTGAATTTCCAGTACAGAAACAACTTTGAGCAAACTACAGAAATCATCCTTGTTGCTGGCTTACGAGGTTAATGCAGTGGGTCCAATTCTGGTGCTTAAGGTATGATCACTGTGGTTCTCAATCTTGAGTTAATTTTACACGGAATGATATCTCATAGGCGCATTTTATTGTTTCTAAAAGAATGGATTTTCAGGGTAATTTGTTTCCGAAAGTCCCCTTTTTCTCCTGAATTCTTCTTCCACGAAAAAGCACATATAATTTTCTTTCAAGAAATTTATATCAGCAAGTTTCCTTCCACATGAGGTTTTTGGTGCTGCCTGAGAATGACGTCTTATGGGTATGAACTATGAAGTATGCATTTAGTGAGCCCTGTCATAGATGCCAAAAAACCAAATAAATGAACTATTAATTCTTTTCTTGCGCATGCGTTTTCTCTATGTTGCCATTGCAATCAGCATAAGTACTAGAAACTGCGGCCCAGTGTTTAGGGCCTTGCCATGTTGCATGGACACCTCAATTGACCACTGTCTTAGGAAAGAAGGGTTTTGAGCTAAGAACTATTTTCAGGTTCATATGTCTCAGATTATGGAGGTTAAACAAGGCTGTCTTGGGAAAGAAGGGTTTTGAGTTAAGAACTATTTTCAGGTTCCTATGTCTCAGATTATGGAGGTTAGACAAGGCTTTTACATGTTTAAGTACCCATATTTGACACACACACACACACACACACACACACATGACAAGTTTGTGTAACAAGGGAGTCAAACGTGTCAGATATTGTGATGGAAGATCCATTGATTTGATTAGAATTTATCTGGAGTTCTGTCTCATTCAAGACTATAAATCTATTCCCTGTGATTTATATGAGCAGCACATGTGGCCTTTGCTAAAGGCTGGAGGAGGCCGTGGGACTGAAAGAGACGTTGCAGTTGTGGCCAACTTAAGTGCCAGAGTGGGATCCATTGGGGACAATCACTTAGGGGGGTGGCACTCGTATCGATCTTCCAAGGCTGCACTTAATCAGTGTATGATTTATTACAAAGTTCCTTTTTGAACTATTAATAGGTTAGGTTATGTTTTCTATTTCAAAGGATGCGGTGACATTCACTTAATCACTTTTACATATTCTGAAGCACTCTTTGCAATGCCTTCACCATGAAGTATGAGTGGGAAATCTGCAGTTGTATGCATGTTAGAGTCCTAAATATTTAAACCTCTTCCTTTATAAATTGAAACAAATTGTTGCGTTTCTGTGTACAGATATCATTGTGCATGTTCATATTTTTTCTTGGGGATTGAGGATGGGTTTGGAAAGCACCTGCAATAATTAGATGAACTTGGACTTGTTGTCATTAAACTATATGAGAAAATATTCCTTAAATTAAGGACTCTCTACGTGTGAGAATGTATGTTATCCTCATTTTGTTTCCTAGACCATGCAGTCAGTTTTTTGGCAAAGGACGCAGCAGTGCTTATAAGGAAAAAGGAAAAGATGGAAAAAAAATGGTTGCAGTGTAATAACACTCCTGGGCTACTTGCGAACCTCAGAATTATAAGTGGCTCTCTTTGTTTAAGTTTTAACTTCCGTTAATGGTATTCCATTTAAAACTGTGAGGTCTAATGGGCCTCTTACATGACCTGATATGTATAGTTCAATGATCCCGTTAAACTTGGCCTCTCAACTTTTTAGATTATTATTCTAGAGTTACTCACAGTCATCTTTCTCATTGACGCCTTGACGGAAACAATGCCGACATGGTTTTAGTTGTAAAAGAAAAATTATAGATGAACACGAGATCTAAATATTAACAGGAAAAAAAAAACATCTCGTGAGAATATTCGGTATTCTAGTTAAATGAGATTGGCACCTTGACCTTGGAGTAGTTTGTTTGTGTGAATCTCCAAGCTCCCTCTAGTTTTGGAATATCACATAACCTAAATTACTAGTGATTGTTATACTAAGTTATGTAATCATGAAACTAATTCTTTTTACTGATGCTTCCAGTAACAAAAACTGCTTCGGTGGAATTCGCTAGAAAGAAGGATCCAATCATATGCATTCTACTGCACCCAGGTACAGTTGATACGGATCTCTCCAGGCCATTTCAGAGAAATGTTGCTGAAGGCAAGCTTTTCACCAAAGAGTTTTCAGTTCAGAAGCTCTTAAGTATCATTAATAATGCAAAGAGTCATGATAATGGTAAGTTTTTTGCGTGGGATGGTCAAGAAATCCCTTGGTGATCTGTCATTTTTTCGAACAAACTCTATATATCAAGTTTCTCGTAATCTCAAAAGTTCCCTGATAGAATTTTCCGTAGAACTGATTGCGCCTCGTTCAAAAAACTTTGTTGAGTAGTTTGTATTTTTTTTGTGGGGTGAGCATTGAGTAGTTGTGTTTGAATTATGCATAAACGGCAAAGGTTGGTTGCTTGATGTTGTTCGGATGCTTGTTCATATCTTTGTTGAGTAATGGTGTTTGAATTATGCATAAATGACAAAGATCTGTATTATCTTCTGTAACTGGACGCTTGCTATTGTTTCAGAGGTGTAAAAATCTGTCTCTCTCTCTGAACTTTAAACCTGTACATATTTTGTTACTTTGGTAAGAAAATATTTTGCCGATTCATTGCATGTTTATGTAGGTTACTTATAGAACGTTGGACCAGGAGACCTTGTAGTGCGATTTACGCGCTACACGGTGTAGTGCACCATGTCCAGCCATCCATTTTGACAATGCACGGCTCGGAATGGACGGTCAAATGATGCACTATGCACTACACGGTGCTGTGAAGCACTTTGATGCTCAAATATAACAGGGGATATGGCATGGAAGCAAATTGAATTTATTTAACAGTAGTGCCTACTGAAGGTTACATAAAGTCTAGATTAGGGTCTCATATGAACCCCACAAACATTGCCTTCACTGTTTTATTCAGCTCCCATTACATCTAGCATGGCTCTTCCACAGTTACCGCATCCCCTCCGAAACCCTTTAATGGATCCTGCAAAATCCAAGTGAAAGATCGGTCAGTCGTGCAAATATCTCAACTAGCATATATCATGTTTGTTAACTGATGATCAGAGGGGAAAGTTATAACAAAAAGTGCGTAGAACGCAATGGACTCACGCTTCACAGTTGGTGTTAGTGGAGACAGCGAATCCAACATTGATCTTGCAAAGCTTGGGGATTTGGCTAAGGAACTGATCCTTGATCCCCAGATTCTTAGCACTACTCTTTAGGCACCGGCAAATTTGTTTCTTGTCCTCCGGAGATCCAACGCTCTTCACGAGATCGGCGAGCCCACTGCAGCACATTTTAGAAGGGCTCTTGTCTTTTCCGGTCGCATACATCACGCACGAGGCAGCCTTTTGGGAGACGGTGTTGCACTGAATGCCGGCTTCAATGTGGGCGACGAAGAAGAGGAGGGAGAGGAGGAGGGTCACGGAGAAGAAGATGCTCTTCATGGTTAACAAACTGTGAAATTGACTGACTAGAATTGGAGTTTGTAGGGTGTTGTGGTGAGGAAAATGGTGAGGGTTTTGTTGGGTATTTATAGAGGTGGTAGAATTGGAGTTTGTAGGGTGCTGTGGTGAGGAAAATGGTGAGGGTTTTGTTGGATATTTATAGAGGTGACAGGGATAAGGTGTTGGGCTGTGGGTTTTGAATTTCTCAATGACATCTTGAAGGGGATAAGTTTGCAGGTGATATGATTGTATTTCATTGGGAAATATTGATGGGTAATTTATGTATGGCCTGTGGGATAAGCTTTGCAGGTGTTGGAATTTGCACAAGAGGAGTAACACAGAACATGAAATGTTTCCCTAAAGAGAAATTAATGGTTTAGATTCACGGATCTGGGGTGGGTGCTATACAGTAGGTGTTGTGCGGCAAAACTACGTCGTTTTGCTTGATTTTTGTGCACACCTCCAAAGCTTCCAAGGGCCTTGTTTGGAGGAAGAAAAAACCACTACAAAGTGCCTAAACCCAAAGTGCTTAAACCCTAGACCCAAAGTGCCTAAATCTACGTGCCTAAACCCACTATACCCTACCCTAAAGAGCCTGAATCTCCTAAAATTGAACTCCAATATTAAACCCCAAAATTAACTCTCCAAATAGGGCCTTGGACGTACCAAGAAAATGAGCAAAACGACATAGTTTTGATGCACAACACGGCGCATAACACCTACCGCATAGCTCCTCCCCCGGATTCCAGATTCATAATCATTTCGGGGGAACTTTTCATGTGAATTTGGACCATTGATATCTTTTTCCTGGGCTATGTTGGGAAAACTTTTTATTTTCCTGACATTTTCGTTATTTTTCAATAAGATAGTGATTTTGCACTCCACAAATTACTATCTACAGTCTAATGGTGGAGTGTACTCCCTCCGTCCCCAAATGGAGTAATAGTCTAGTATTTCATTTTGAGTTGTCTCTTAATAAGTGTACATTTAAAAAAAGTTAAATGGGTAAAAGTTTGTACAATTATTATTTTGTTCTTTTGAAAAATTAACGAGTAAAGAGTTAATGGAGGATATTTTTGGAAAGTAAAGATAAATGTTATGTGAAAGGTATAGTGATGATGTCTCTTTAATAGATTGAAATTACCAAGCTACAGACTTAAGATAAACAGAGGGAGTAACTTGTAGTACAGATAGTAATTCGTAGGGTTAGATCGAAATCAAATACAGAAACCCATTATAAAAATAAAAATAAAAGTACAAAACACACACCAGCAAGAGTGAAACACGAAGTACACAACCCATTTTACAATGACAGAAACCCTAGATCGAATTCAACAAGATCTGTCAACCATATCGACAATAGAGCAGTTCATAATTGATTGAAAGTTTGAAACGAAATCCCCATACTTGGTGGTAGCAATAGATCGCAACGATATCACCCTTCTCTATTTGATCGGAACGATTTCCACCCAAAATCGCACAAATCGAAGACAAAACCGTCGTCTGCTCGATCTCGAGAATAGCTACACAGATGGGGGTGTGAGGGTTGGTAAAGGGGTATAACGAGGGTTATTCTCGTCAAATTCGCCATCGTCTTAAGCCAGATAAGTTTTGGGTACCCCAGACCCTGTGTGAAAATTATCGGGGAGAGGAAGCCACACGCGTGAAAGGGAAGAAGGGGTGAAAACGAAGAAGGGGGACGAAATAGGGTTGCCAAACCATACTAAAGTTATGGGCCCCACTATTTTGACCGGGTATAATTTTTGGCCCCTCTTTTTAGTTGCAGTCAATCGGGGTGTAAAGGTTAATATTAATACATCTACACCGTATAATAAAAGAGAGAGTTGGAGAAATTATGGCTTGTCACATTTAGTCCATTTTTCCCCTTTCATTTTTGGTTTGATTTTTCCATTGGTATTTTTTGCTCCTTTCTATTTTTTTTATGTTTTCGTATGGTATAGACGATTGTGTGGGGTTCAGTTCGGGTTCTCACACAAATAATTTAAGCCATCGAATAATTTTAAAATAATTATTTGCGTAGTCTTGTGAAAAAAATCATCTGAATTACATAATAATTGTAAACAACTGATCAAATCTTTAAAATTTTCATTCAGGATTTAGGATTTGAATACTGAATGAATTTTGAAAAAAAAATTACTCCCTTCGTCCCATTTTAATAGTCTAGTTTGGTCTCCAATGCAATTTTTAAATTGTTAATATTTTTCAATCTTTAATGAATTTTATGTGCAATATATATTTCATATGATAGAGCTCAATTATTTTTATTATACAAAAATTTTAAAAATATTGTTTATATATTTCATATGATATAGCTCAATTAGTTTTATTATACAAAAATTTTAAAAATATTGTCGGTTGAAAGTTATTAACAATTTAAAAATTACATTGGAGACCGAACTGGACTATCAAAATAGGACACGGGAGTAAATGGCAGCGTACTTGGTATTTGCCATAGGCACGACACTAGCATAGCACGAGCCATACACACATAGTAGATAAGAATTTTGGTCGAAGTGAGACGGATTCAGAGCGAAGAAAGATGCATACCTTTTTTTTGCCCCTTTTAGACATTTTTTTAAAAAAAAAAGTAATCCCAGAATCCTACACAATTTCCAAAAATATCTTCGAATCTCCAACCCGTTCAGGATGAAAGTCGGAGCGGGTTAGGAATTGATGATTTTTTGATTGGCCAAATTTGCCATTCCAACCCTCATTCGTTACTTTACTTTTCTTTTCAATTCCAATTTCTGAATATTCATGATGTACCATAAGGCTCTATTTGGAACTTATAGAAAATGAGAGAAAAAAAGGAAAATAAAGAACAAGAAAAGTGTGAGGAAAATAAGGAATTTTTTTTTACTATTTCTAATACTCTATTTACTCATTTTCTCTTATTTTTTCTTTCAAAGCAAACAAAGAAGAGGAAAATTTTAAAACTCTCTCTTCTTTTTCACTTCTTTGAGTTCTTTCCCCAACTTTCAAACAGAGCCCAGTGGTCCAAGCCCAAAGTCCTGCTGCTACTTCCCCCAATTGGGTTTCCACTTCACATTCGCTGATCATTACCAAAGGAAATTACTGTACGGGTCGCCGGCGAGGGACAAACCCACTTAGAGTGACAGTGAATATGGACGCCGGTGGGTTAGATTCCGACGGCAGGCGATTCAACAACGCGGAGGAGATGTGGAGAGAAGAAGTCGGAGACCACCCCAAGAAGACCGAATGGTACAATCAAGGCGTTGGTTATTGGGAAGTAAGCACCCTTTAAACCCTAAATCCCATTTTTTCCCGTCTAATAGCTCATTAAGCGGACAACCCAAAACACAGGGTGGAATCCCTACAATCACCAGACAACATTCCTAGCATCCAACTCCTAGTGAAGCAAAGCAACAAGAAGCATAACAAAGACTGCAGAGACACTAGAAATGGCAAAAAATCATGGTGAAAATCCTCCACTCTCTAACCAAAAGTCGATGACAACCAGTAGCCTTACTCCAAGAGCTTTACAAAGCCCTGACTTCATCAACAATCAGCTTACCCAATGCAGCAGCAACTGTAGACTGGCCCTGAAAATGTCTGTTGTTCCTCTTCCCTAGCCAACCCATAGCATGGTCTAATAACATCTTATTTGGACAGCAGCTGAAACCATAGCTCCTTAAGTAGTCACGTTCAAAAAACAGATGCTCATGTGTCTCGTGTTCCCTCAGATAAAGTAAACTCTTGCTACTTATAAACTCATTCTCTATAATATGGGCTGATTAACCTTGAAACCCTGAATCTCATTTAACCCTTTTAAACCCATATTCCATTCTGATACACAAAGGCATATAGATGTGTGAGTGTATATGCCTGCAGATCGACATGTATGCAGATGTATGTTGATGGGCGGTTTTAATTTGGGAAATAAGCACCTTGTTCTGCTTGGCCGTTTTGAAAATTCTATTCTGTTTAATCATGTGTCTTTATCAATGTGTTTATTGGGGTCTGTTCTGTGTGTTGTGTTCTTTTGGGTGAAAAGGGTGTGGAGGCATCAGTGGATGGAGTATTGGGTGGATATGGGCATGTCAATGAGCAAGATATTAAATCTAGCGAAGCATTTCTCAATACCCTTTTGGTTGATCGATTCCCAAATGGTGAAGGAAGTCGACAGCTTGTTGCGTTAGGTAATGAAATGGCAACTGTCTACCTATGTGTGTCTCCATATCGGTGCTTGTGTTCATTTGGTCTATAATAACATTATCATTGCCTGTGAATTTGTTGTGAAAAGAGATGATTTGTACAGTTCCTTAGTTCATTTATTCAAAAGAAAGACCGAAATGAAATATCTTTTATCTTCTAATTTCCTTCTATAGTTTTTGGCGTATTTTTGGTGAATGATGAATGTAAAACTTGTTTGCTCAAACAACTGCTCACTCTTGAGTCATGATGTTCTCCTAAGAAAGCTATATCCCTGAGTCGTTTGTTTATTATACAACAATATCATGAAATGATTGCGCACAATACTGCTTAGGCAACATACACAGTAGCAGCACTCCAGATCAATTTTGATTCACAAGAAATCCAATTCTGAATTTCAACGGAAAATGCTTGCATCCTCTCTATCACCCATGTTGAAGTATTTGTTGCTTTTTTGAGTCTCTAAATTCTTCTGTTTATAAAATCCGCAGTTAGTTTAAGTTAGGCTTCTTGTTTCAAATGACATACTTAAGCTTTAGTTTTTCTGATGTTTTGGTTATGCACTTACAGTTATGTCCAACTAATGTAGATTGTGGTGCTGGCATTGGGAGGGTCACCAGGAACCTTTTGATAAGATACTTTAATGAGGTGAAACTAGTTTTTGTTGTTGTTTACCTTCTTACTAATTATCTTATTGCTTTTAATCAAAGTGTTCGAACGCATCCTTCAGAAATACTGTTTTCCTAACACTTCGGATCATATTCTTCTTGTTGACTTGCAGTGTACTTGTAGTGATCATTCCATTACCACTGAGATGCTACCCCATGAAAGATAGCCCTTTATTTTCTTGCAACAATTTTTGTCGAAATCTTTAGTCGTTAATTACTTATGTGACTATTGCTATGTTGTTTGTGTATTATATTTGCGGCAAGTTGTGTAATATACAATTGATAACATCTTTTACCATGTGTTTCTCAACAAGATGTTAAATTGAAAAAGAAAAAAGAGGAGAGTACGTATTGAAGAAAAGCAAAGGGAGAGGTAGAGAGTAGAGACCTGCTCGGACAAGGAAGCAAGAAATGTATAACAGATATGTGATGCAATGTGATTATAAGTTACTTAGTTTCAACATCCTACCTCAGTCATCTTTTTGGAATTTTCTCTTCGTCCTGTCATATAAGATTTTAAACTAAATTTAAGGTCTCATTCCTTTCCATGTCAAGCACAAGATAATAGGAAAAGTCGAAATGTTTTGCATAAGCTTGTTTGTCAACATCTTTTCCCTTTTTAAACTTTATTGGCCTATTAACTCCAACTTCTTGTTGAAGAATGGCTACCAACCTTATCTTGGAGACATAATGAATTTTTAGCTGCAAGTTATGCACGGTACGTGGCCGCCTGGTTTGCTTTTTCATAATCAGATTAGAAACTCATTTGGTGGATATTTTCAAAACTTGCAGAAAATTCTCATGGAAAACAATCATTTTTGGAAACATTGAGAAGATGTTCTTAAATTCTTGGAAACAAACTCCGAAGGTTGATTTTGATTTAGTTCTTGTTGATGTATCTGTCGTTATCTGAATAGTAATTGGATCCTCTAAGAGCTGTTATCAAAGTTATCTAGAATGATAAAAACTATACTATACAATTGTAACAGTGACCTTACCAACTTTTTGGGTAGAGCAAAATTTAAATAGCTTAGTGAAAACATTTTCCTCTCAGGGTGATTAACATCTAAGATGGCTGTTTGATTCAGGTTGATCTTCTTGAGCCTGTATCACATTTCCTGGAAGCTGCCCGAGAAAATTTGTCTCCTGAAAACGTCATTGTATTAGACTCCCACAGAGCCTCTAATTTTTATTGTGTCCCTCTTCAGGTACTATGCTTGGAGTACTTCATATCTATAACAGAAACATCACTAAATTCTTTAGATTTTATTGTCATTGATCACCATTAATAGTCTGTATGCCAGCCCCCTTTTTTTTTTGTTGTTGTTAACTGATAAGTACTCAAACTTATAAAGCTCAAATAAAAGAATACAAAGGCTAAGGGGCATGCCTCTGTCCAAAACAAAAGACTGACAACTCACAGGATAAACAAAAACACATACAGATCAAACCACCAAACTGGTAGCTCTGAAACGGCAGGTACACATTCTCTAGAGAAGGAGTTAACATACTAAGAGAACTTAGAAAATCTCTGAGTTTACACTGTCTAAGGCAACCTCCTCCTAATCTGCATATTACCCTTGAAAATCCTCTTATTCCTCTCCCTCCGTATAGCATGTACTGCCGCTGCAAGAGAACCATTCAAACTGGTAACTCTGAAATTCTTCCCATTAGCATTCCTAAGCAGTCATTCAATAAGCAAAACCAGAATATTAAAATGCTGGTCAATGCCCCAGCAGGTAGACGTTCTCTAGAGAAGAAGTTAACATCCTAAGAGAACTTAGAAAATCTCTTAGTTTACATGTCTAAGGCAACCTGCTCCTAATCTGCACATTGCCCTTGAAATATCCTCTTATTCCTCTCCCTCCAAATGGCATATACTGTAGCTGCAAGCCTGCAAGAGAACACTTCAAACTGGTAGCTCTGAAACTCTTCCCATTAGCATTCCTAAACAGCCAATCAATAACAAAGCCATTTTACAATAAACTTGATGCAGCGAAGCCTACTTTTACGAAATTATTTGCAACAAATTAACTCGAACAAGTCTGAACAAGAGGTACTCCCTCTATGAACAAACGATATTGAGTAAGTATTTAGTTTTCTTTAATCTTAAACAACCGCTGGAGCTCTAAGGCTTACATTCTTATTTACAATGATAGCCTGGAAATAAAATCATGAAAAGCTAAATCTAAGTCTTGGAGAGCAGGAAAATAAGACAAAGGAAATAGAATCAACCTAGATAAGAAAACCTAATATTCTAGGCAATTTATGCTAAAACAAAAATATTCCTTATATTCCAAGACTTCCTAACAAAATAACAAAAAACCAAAATAAGGAAAACTAAATATACTATTTCTTGAATAATGTAATATTTCCGTTATGCATCACTCTCCCTGGCTTGAAGAACTCATCCTCTAGTTTACATAGTTGAATTTGCCGAATTTTGTCCACATCAATCTTGGTACTTCAAATTGATTTTTTCGAACCCAAACTGTAAAGAAAAGTCTTGAAAGTGCGAAGGAATAAGTTCCTTCAACAAAACAAACCCATCTTCCTCCCGGATAGAAACACATGGGTTCTTGTGTGTAGTGTCTTCAACAAATTCCCAAAATAGATCAACAAATTTGTTACTCTTGTCAACTTTACCATGTTCAAGCTTTTCATAAAAATCAAATGTAATTGATTCTTCTGCATTAGTTTCCAGCTATGCCAACATTGTAACCATTTTATTTTGCAATATTTTTTGATTTTCTCATTTTATAATTTTTTCCACCGGTTCTTCGTCAAAAACTGGTGGCTTGCTCCAATCCACCACTGGATGTGGAATAATATTTGAAGTGAAAGGTCACTCAACCGTAGTAGCGTCTACCGTATATCAACCTCTAGGATTTTTTTTGGTGTCTTACCTCCCCGAAACTCAGGAAAGTTGATCTTTTAACCAGATTCCCAAAGTCGTTGATCCTGATTTGAAACCCTGATTGCCCTTGTCCTCCCCTTTTGTTGATGGTTACCAGCCAAAGGTTTGGCGATAGAAACATCATCCGTCACGCTAGGCTCAGGTAAAAAGGTAGAGGTAGTAGCAGCCATAATTGCTCGGGTGACACTAGTCCTAGCCCTTGGCCATCTCCGTTGCTGTAAGTGGATGATGGAGGAAACCTTGGCATTCAAAGACCTACCCAAATTGTATACCAGCATTTTGGTGTTGAGATTTTAATCATCGTCTCTTCCTTAATGGTTCATCGGCATTGAATTATTATGCAATATGGCTCTATGTGATACAAAATTCTAATAAATCGAGTTAATTTAGGGCCATTACTAATTTTCTCCTACTTGTTGATGGAAGACTTTTGTTGCTACTTATCCACACAAAAAAAAGCCTTGCTTTTGTAGCCACGTGATCCCAATTTTTGTGATGTTTTGTTCTTGTTGGGAGCAAAGATTTTTTGCCGACGGGGCAAGATTTACAGTACGTACTTCTTTGAATCATAGAATTGAGGTTATAGAGCAAAGGCATCACCTTCAGTAGGAGATTCTTGCAGCTGAGGATTAACCAACTTAGTTATTGAGTGTAATCTCATGGAGAAAAAATACTCATAATTTAGTTATAGAGTAGCCCCTTATCCTTGTTTACCTGGTTGTGTCTTTTAGAATGCTTATATAACTATTTTTGTCGATTAGGTTGATTCTTCTTGTGGAGTAACTTTCATGGAAGACGGCAGATTGACTTTTACAATTATGTTCCTGAAGTCACGTTATTTTTTATTTGCTATGAGTTTATTTAACAAATAAACTGTAATCTTTTACTGTTTTAGGAATTCACTCCAGATGATGGAAGATATGATGTTATATGGGTTCAGTGGTGTATCGGGCATCTCACAGATGATGATTTTGTGTCATTTTTTAAGCGTGCAAAGGTGGAGTATCTTACCTATCTGTCATATGAAATTGTAGCTAAGAATTTATATCACTCTGGACTTTTTCAATTTAGTGGTGTATCTTTTTTATTGTGGTGTCATTTGTTGAACAAAAAAGGGAAGAAAATGATATTTTTTTGGCGTAATTAAAGAGAATGATATTCTACATTTCTACTGTTGCAGAGTTCAATACCTGTATTTCTTTTCCTGGGAGGTTGCGATGGTACTTTTATAAACCTGGTGAAGCACTGGCACTGATGTTGGGGTCATATTGTTCCAAAGTCTTATACCATGTGTCATATGGCGTAGAAAATCTTCCTATTTCAAGAGCTTTCTTGTGCATTTCTGGCCTGCTTGTCCTGTGCTATAAACTTCATGCATTGCTCAGTACTCAATATTTTCCCCCATTCGGGGACTCATCCAAGAAAACCCATCATCAATGATTTAAAATTCGCTTCTCCAATGTGCTGTAACTGATATTAGTACTTTTTGATGCAAGCTTTGTACGGAAGGGATTTTTTGGTTTTTGCTTTATTGCCTTGTCAAGCAATGGCTGCCAATTTTAATTTTTTAAATTTCAGAATAGTATCCCATTCACGATTCTTGGTGCCTAAGATCTCAGAGAACCAGTGTCCTCAGATAATAGTTATGCAACATATCTATTTGGCAGATTTTCCTTGTAGAATGATTTCATTTCACATTTCAATTCTAATTTGCGCTTACTGTTATGCCTCTTCTAGGGTGGCCTAAAACCTGGTGGAATCTTTGTGCTGAAGGAGAACATTGCAAGAACTGGTAACTTATTTATGTTTCCCAATATTAACCTAAATAATGTCTTATGCCTTGTTATCTTACTTATCTGTGGCGATTTATGGCAATTAATTCTTTGCTGCACTGAGAATCCTTTTAAGTATAGAAAATGGTACTTTCTAAACTGCATACCACATGATGTTTAGGATTTATATTGGACAAAGAAGACCGGAGCATTACCAGGTCAGACTTGTACTTCAAGGAGCTCTTTGATCGTTGTGGATTGCATATTTATAAATCCAAGGTAAGCTCAAATCTGTAATTTCTGCATGGTTTCCAAAGTGGACCATTAAAAATGATTAGCCCATTACTATTTAGGTTTCTAATATCTGACAAACACTCCTTAGGAAAAGTAGAAATAGAAACTAAAAGATTGAAGTTCGCTTGGATGCTACTGGAAGGTAAAATGGTTTGTAATGGTTACATGATTCCCATTGGACGTAATTGTTCATTTGCAAAACATTTACAACTTATCTACTTCTCACTGATTCCAATGTATCTCCATCTTTAAGCACATTTCTCAGTACACACCCCTTCACCACCACTGACCACAACTCACTACCAAATCCTCTCTGGGCCTTCCATGTATGGGACAGACATGGAAGGCCGATATAGGCTTCTTAGACTAAAAGGTATAACAATTGGAGGGATGCCCCTTTTTGCTAAAGCTGCTTCCAAACTACTATTGACTATGTTTTGTCAGCTCCACGGTTACTTGTCTAAAGTACCTTGTTTGTTGTTTCGTTATTTTGTATTGTATCATGTTGTTTTCTGTTCAGGATCAGAAGGGATTTCCTGAGGAATTATTTCAAGTGAAGGTATATGCATTAACAACTGATCTGCCAAAGAGAGTGAATCGGACTAGACCTAAAGGGAAAACCAATAGGCCGGGCATCATCAAGTGAGGAATGTCCAGTTGGACTCAGAACAGTGCTCCATTTTGATAGTTGTGTAACTTAAACAAGCATGAAAACTAGAACTGACCCGCCGCAAAATTTTATCGCTGCCGAACAGTGAGGTTATATTTTCTATTGCTTTGTTGTTCAGATTTGTACACCATCAAGCTTGTCTGCCAGATCTGTAGCTCACTCCCAAGCTCTATTCTACCTCTCATTCTTTTCAATGCAACTGTTCGGCTGTGTTTGGAAAAATGCTAATTCCAAATTTGAGAAGTTTTGTTCCACGAATTTCATGTGAATCTGTTCTACCAAATGATCAAGTGCACCCGAAATACTTCAAGATTTCGTTGTTCAAGTTATTGGCAAATCTCCTATTTGAAATCATCAGAGTTTTGTTCCATTATAAAGTACCAGAAACTGAACTAATCATTAATATGCAGATTCATCACTCGCATAAGAAATTCAAATGCATATGAAATATTTGCAAGTATTTTGCAAGGGTAAGCTTCATTTTGATTGGATATGTCAGTGTCCAGTTGCTCTTTCTCCTTGCACCCTCTTCCGGTTTGGAGATGCCAAGCCAAAATTGAGTTATAGATTGCAGTCAATTTCTCAAATATCTGATCTAACCTCGGCTGCATTCCTCTTGACATGTCAGTGCACATTAATCCTAGCTCTATCGACCGAGTAGCTTGATCAAGCGTGTGTTCTGTCCTTTTCTTTTTCTCATCGATCAAGCTGCACACGTTCTTGGGAAAATGCATTCTCACCCACTCGACAAAACCAGCTTCTCCCCTTTCAAATTCTTTTCGAGGGCTTCTGTTTGTTACCATCTCCAAGAGTAAGACTCCAAACTTGTAGGCCTCTGCAACAGAGAATTCAATAGATTTGCTCATTTAGAGGACATGTCTGCAACAGAGAATTCAATAGATTTGCTCATTTAGAGGACATGAACCTTTCGAATTTAAGCTTTGTTTGGAAATTGGAAATGAGGATTCAAGTAAATAAAAAGCATCTCCTGCGGTTAATATCAAACATCAGACATGACAATGCCAAAACTAAAGTTTGGCACAGACAAAATCCTATATAATTTCCAATCTTGCTCTCCTATTTCCTCAATAAATCATCGAATGTATATACTGCTTGTTGTTCCGATCATGAGAAATAATTACCACAAGTAACGTCTGTTATTTTCATTTTCCTTTCTCTTCACAAATCCAAGATTCACCCTCAGCATTTGCAGACTAAAAAGGACAGGAATAGATGACAGAGATTGACATACTCTTGTTGCAGCTGCTCTGATCTTCAATTCTGAATCTTGAAATCAACGGTTCTCGATCTTCGGCTAACAAAATACTGCTACTCTTCAAATCATATCCAACTTCAGGCCATTCCTCCTGCAAATACCTCATCCCTTCCACTACTCTCATCAAAACCTTCACTCTGTGCTTCCATGGGGGATCTAATCTTGATATCCACATTTCCACACTCTCTCCTTCAATCCATTCAGTAATTACAGCCCTTAATCTTCTATTATCACACCAACCCAACACTTGAACCAAATTCTTGTGACATAACTGAACAAGAACCTTACATTCTTCAACAAAATCCTTTCTTTTTTCTCTTGAAAATTTGTTATTATCAAAATAAGTTTCAATTTTGATTTCAGTTCCATCTCTCAATACCCCTCTGTATATACGAAGTCCCTGGCTTTTCGCCACTAGATTCTTCTTCGAAAACCCATTTGTCGCGGCCTTCAGGATTGATGGGGTGAACTTGTGCTTCTTTCTAAGGAATTTTGGCAGAAAATCCGACCAGGAAAAGCAAATCCACCAGAGGAAAATCGCAAGTAAAAATACACAAACTGGAAATCCAGTTAGGAACAGTAGAGCCTTGATTTTGAACTTTTTCTTATCTGGGATTATGCCAGAATGAATAAAACTCGAAGCGTTAAACCGTTTGAATAACTCATCAGAGTCGGATATTTCACTCTCCGAAAAGGAATTGTAGGAGAGATTAAGAAACGCGAGGTTAGTAAAAAGTAAAAACAGAGAAGTTCTGTATCGGAATTTCACCCGAAAAGTGATTCTGACTCAAATCAAGAGACTGGATTTGAGAGCAGTAGAAAACGTCAGATGGGAAATTACCCTTCAAAGAGTTATTGGAAAGATCAATGCTTGAAACTGTCAAGGGACAGTATTTCCAAAAAAAGTCGAAAGACAAGTAAAGCGGGGAGATTTTGGGTCGGTTTTTAAGGTTGATTGCAGGGAAAGAGACAACGCAGTTCGGGTTTTTCGACTCGTTGCATAAGTGGCTTGTGACAATGGTGAACTTGAAGATTTCAGGGAGGTTTAAGGGGTTGAAGTTGATGCAGTATTTGAGAGAAGGGTTGGTTTTGCAGTTGTTTGATATTGTGGTGCTGAAGTCTGGTGGTGGGGGTAAGTTGTTGAGGACTTCGATGACCGAGGCGGCGGGGAGGGTTCGGAGGGGAGAGGAGAGAGAGAGGAGGGTGAAGATGAGGAGAGAGATTGCAGAAATGAAGGAGGAGGCCATGGACAGAGAGGGAAGTTTGTGAATTAAGGTTTCTGATTTCCGAGTACTGGAAGTTGGATGTTTCAAACAAAACGGTTGGATGAGGGTTGGTTTTTTTCGTTAACTGTATTCTGGAGCCCACCCATGGTCATCGTGTTGGCACTAGTTTGGCGGTTGAGGGTAGACAATTCGTTTTAATAGAAAAAAAAAAAAAATCCACATATGAATGCGCATAGATTTAGATATGGTTAGAATCATTCGATGTCTGTGTGCTCGACATCTGGTGTGAGGAACCTACATGTATCGGACAATTCTGGATATTCCTAGATTTGTGCATGTTCATTTGCTTCCTGCTCTTTTTTTTTCCCCTGATAATAGCATTAGTGTATTAGTGATTTGTACGTGACAATTAGAGGATGAATAATTAAAAAAACTAGTAAGAAATTGAATCTTTTCTCCAATTTCACCACTAAAAAATTGAATTGGGATTCAGGAAATCCAATTTAAAAATTTACTACAGACATAGGAGTAACTCTGAATAATCTGAGATGACAAAAATGGTAACTAATCCCATTTCCTTGAAAGAGAATTACAAGGAAAATAAATTGGGATATATAGACAGCTACCTAGAAACCAAAACAAAGAATACAACAAAAAATGAAATTGCTATAACAAGAGAGAGAAAAAAAAATGCAACAAAAACAAAATTGTGATTTTTTATTTTATTTTAATTTCAGCCACTGCTTGTGTGGATCAACTGATGAAGCTCGTCTAAGATCGGAGAGTTCGACTGGAGCTCAGGGTCGTTTGCTAGGGTTTCGACGAATTTTTCAGGAACTAAACACTTCTCTGATGAGTTCAACTTTTCTTGAATGCATGGAGATAAAGCAAGTGCTTGGAGCTCTCGAAGATGCAGAGCTTCTTCATTTTCCTGCACATCCACAATAAATAATAGGCTAATTATTTAAGATATATAATAACAAATTCTAACCAATTAAAATGATTTTTCTACATAACTTGTCATAGAAGTTGTATCAAAATTCTATTTATCTACTATTACCACAATTATAAATGTATGACACCTCTTGCGGTATGAACAGCTGTTAGAATAATCACCACACGCACACAACAGAATACGAAAACAGTAAAGGAAATCAACACAGGAATTTACGTGGTTCCCCAAGACCGGGTACGTCCACGGGAGCGAGAGCGAGAGCGAGTCTGTATTATTCTGATAAGTCGGCTAGGGTTTTACAATAGAGAATATATATAGTCCTACTTTATTTCACCCTAATAATTCCGTACCGTACCCGCTCCCTCACTCCGCTCCGTTCCGCTTCGCTCGGCACTGGCCTTTTACGAGAACTTCTCGGTACCTCTCATACACAACATATGAGCCACAAGTTCCAACAACAATAATTACAAACGGCTCACCCTTCATTTTCATATCTATTAACTGAATATCGTAATTGAAAATTTGAAATCAATAGTAGTAATATGTTTTCTTCGTACTTGCACGCGCATCGCGTTTGTGTCAAGTATGAACCCAAGAAGGACTAAATTAAAAAGAGTGGAAGAGAAAGGGACCTGAGTGGTAGTAGAGCCCATGCATTCGAGAATCCCAACTTGGGCTTGCAAATACTTGATATACTTGGAAGCAGCATGAAACATCTTAGCAGTGTTCATCTTGTGTCCTCCAGGAATAAGCTTCCCCAGCTCTTGTGTCTTCTCTGTTATCTTCCTCCTCCTTTGCCTCGCCGCTACACTCTGCGCCGACAAGCTCCCTCCACCATCACCACCACCACCACCACCACTAGCTCTGATATTCTTCCCACTACTATTAGCTTCCTCCTCACCACACCCGTAATAATCAAAAGCCGGCAGTACCACCGGGCTGCCATAAAATTCCGGCAAGGAGAATTCCGGTAGCAGCAGAGGTGGGTTCGGAACAAACACATCGGACGTTAAACTCGGCATTAACAACTCCTCCTCCGGGTAGTACAAGTAGTTCTCATCTTCGTAACAACACTTCTGTCGCTTCGGGTACGAGTGCTGGTACTGGTACTGGTACGGGTACGAGTAGTCGAATTCTTGTGGAGGTGGTGGAGGAATGTCGATGGAGTTGTGATCAAGTGGTGGTGGTGGGGCTAAGTATGGGAGGATTGAGTCATGGTTGGGCTGATCATGAAAGAGTAGTGGATCAATATTGGTGGTGGTGGAAGGGTATTCTGGGTAGAAAAAATTGTGTTGGAAGGCAAGGAGCTCCATGTCTAGCTCTGGTTGTAGTGGGGCCCAGTTGGAATTGTAAACGCTTAGAGCCATTACAGTAAAATTCCTACAAAATTTAGAACAATAAAATCTTCTTGACAGAGAGAGAGACAGACAGACAGAGGTGTGAAAGACAATGGACAAGTTAAGACCTTATCAGACTTTACAAACTAACACTGAAAATTTAAGAGAGAGAGAGAGAGAGGCGTGGTGGGAAAGGGGAGTAACAAACTCCTAATAATTAGGAGGACACATGGCATTCTCATGGAGTTTCTAGGTTTTGCATGTTGTCCCTTCGGGGGGGGGGGGGGGGGGGGGGGGGGGGGGACAGCATGCATGTTGTCCGATCTGGGTCGTCCGTGCTCGGCGATGGACGGCTCGGATCACATCTTGTCCAAACACATCCGAACTGTCCGCTACCAAACAAATCCGAGCCGTCCATTGCCGAGCACGGACGGCCCAGATTGGGGACAACATCCTAAAGGGACAGCACCATCCCCCAATTCGTTTTAATTTTAGTATCTTGGGACGTTCGTTACAATGGTCCTTTGATATGGTCAGCGGCATGGCGGCTGATCTTATTAGGAGTTACTACTAGGAGGAGTATTTCTTAACGCTCACACAACCGTTTCATTTTCTTGTAATGTCTCTTTGTTGTCTTTTATTCTTTTTTAATATACCCCAGATGATTAAAAAAAAAAAAGAGAGGTTAATATTTACAATGGTCTTGTAAATATCTATCGGTTTCGGTAGATTTCTTCTAAGTAGAGTTAGTAAAGTTGACGAGATAAGAGAGGTTCAAAAAATATAGGCCATGAAGATATTATAGACACTAGATTGTATGCAAATCGTATCTCCGACCAAATCAAGACTTTTTAATTACTGCCCCGCAGTTTCCTAAATTTTCCATTATTTCTCCCCTGTCTCTGTGTGCGTTTTTCCTTCGACTATTAATTACACATGTTACACTCTTTTTCTATTAGTGTTTTGCAAGTAAATAATTAAATTGATTTTTTTTTTTCGTTCACTTCATTTATAGTGCATTTTAATTATGTGCATATTTACATGTGGAATATTCACAAAACAAGTGTCGTAATCGGGAACTTTACTCCTACATGGGAACCATGCACCATCGTTTACCACCCCCACAATTATCTTCTAGCGTTACCTAATATTTGTGTTTAGGTTTGATCAATCGATCCTATTTTATTCATTCATGTTCCACACGCTTGGGCTACAAGATAAATGACCTTTAAAAGAGGCTCTACATGTAGTGGCTTGCACCCCTTACGTTTGCCCCGGCCTACCTGTGGCATGGGCACTATGTCCAAGCGGGCCATTAAACGAGGCCACACGAGTCTACTTTCTAGTATGGATATTACTGTAGTTATATAATTGTGTTAAATTTAATAGCTAAGTAAGGTTCTCAACTTACTGTGCTTTTTTTATTTAATAATAACAATTAAGATGGTATTCCATATATTTGCATGCTTTATATTCAACGTGGCATGGCTTGTAACACAATTTTAACGAGTTTTGACTTCATATAGCTAAGTGAAAGGCGTTAACCACAATTTATTAAAAATATTAGTTTTTAAAAAGGGATCGGTAATGAATTATATAAACAATCCGGATTCTCTCTCTCTCTCTCTCTCTCTCTCTCTCTCTCTCTTCACCTTTTAAACTTAATCACAATCCAACGAAAGGTTGTTAGCTTGGCTGAGTTTATTACCAAACTTATTTACTCGCACCCTAGTGAGCCAGTGACTCATGTTCAGGAAATAAAAAACACAAAAAATAAACCGGAATTGGGGATCTCGTAATGCGAGTGCGGAGCTGTAATTTTGGTGATACTTAAGGTTAATAATGTCCAGTAGTTAAATACCCTTGGCAGTTACTGCTTTTGTTTGTTTGGTCACATGAGTAATGTAATTAGTTAAGGTTAAGAGTTTTTGAGAGATCCGTTGAGAGAATTTCGGCGTTCGTGGTGGAGGATTTACCGAATTACCGTCCACGTGTTTCACCTGACGACGTTCTTTTTTGCTTTGACTCGGTAAAACGAACCGAAACTCATGCTAGTATAAGCCAGGGCCAATGGGCCGATTTATACGTGGAACCGGTAAACCAATCTATTTGGGCAGAAGAAGACGGTTCTTTCGAGCAAATCAACTCCAAACCATTTTTGTTTCTCACCAGTTTTGAGTACATGTCATCCCAAGTCATCATCTCTACATTTGCGGTGAACTTGTAGGCCTTGTTTGGTTTGGTTTCCAAAAACCAGTTTTCCCAATTATTATTCAATTATTACCCCTATTTTTAAATATTATTTTTATTTTTCTCTCTATCTCTCTCCAATCATTAATACCTAATTTTTTAATTATTATACCTATTTCTCCCTCTAATCATTACAAAAACCAAAACTCAAAACCAAACCAAACACAACCGTAATGGTTGCGGATTGTTAGGGACACCGCTACTTATACTCAACTTGTTTGGTAAAATGGATTCCTTTTTGCTGAGGCAAGGTACCAGAAGCAAACAAAAATATCATGGTAAGTACGTAGCTGAAGCAGTTGCAAAATGCGACGACTCATTATTCATATCACTTCAAGGACTCAATGTTGTAGACTTGTAGTTGCCTTTATATATTAGTACTGCATAGACTTCGGATGTAGGCAATAATCAATGTAAAATTGATTTAAATAATTCATGAAGCTTGTGTATCTTGCTAGCAGGACTTCGGATTTTTTTTTTGAGAAATAGATAGAAAATTGTATAAATCATCAACTATTAAAAACTAAAACAACGAAAAATGGAAAAAATACAGAAAAATGAAAAAAAAAAAAAGTACAGGAAAGGGAAAATCGCCGCCTTGCATGTGCCATTTGAAACCTCTGGTCATCGTCTTTGTGCCCGCCAGAATTGTTGGAATTCGCTGCCCATGACTTCGGATTTAGGCAATAATCAATGTCAAAATATTGATTACGAAAATCCATGAAGATTGTGTATCTTGCTAAGGTGCCAATTAGTCAATGAAGAAAAATTTCGTGAGCAGATTTATGTGCCCAGACCCAGGCATAGATTCGGAACCGTTCAATATATGTGGATCCTTCGTTATTTTGCCTATATATATCAAACGCTTACAAACAGATATGTGTCCCTATTTGGAACCAGTGGTGCTATAGTGCGATGCTGCAATCAACGATCCTGATTTCATCGCGTATTTTGCAGATCCGAATTGTCCATTGCCAAGATGAGATCAAAGTCGTTGATTGCCAAGATCAACGGCTTAGATGCTGCACTATAGTCCAGCCCTACATCACTCCCGGATCCTCTCTATTTTTGCACACCAATATTGATGTATACATGAACTGCCGGTTAATTAGTAGGTGTGAGTGCACTTCCACTATTGATTTAGAGGATAAGAAAAATAAATTAACGAAAATGCTACAATGCACATCTTTCTTTGAACGACCTTGAATTCATAACATTTTTTTGTAGAGCCTGCAATTCATAATATTTGCATAGAAATTCATAACATTTGTCTATGTACTAGTAGCATCAAGCTTAATGTTACGAATTTATCTTCAAAAATATTATGAACTTTTTTACATAAGTGTCAAATGTAGCATTTCCGTAAAACTCCATGAGATGGAGGGAATCTACATAAGATTTCTTTGTGGCTTAGAGCATCAATATCAGTATCTCTACTTTAACTTTAAAGTTAAAGTGAGAGCAAACTCCTCCAAAACCTCAAAAATCAATCTCACCAAACGAACTCACCAAATTGAAGATTTTTTAACTTTGCTACAGTAACTTGACAAATTTGGTGATCTACTGTTCACTCACCAAAAGAGGAGGAGAGAGGAAAGAGCAAAGTTTGAATAGAGAGTCTGATTCTGTGAATTTTTGATAAAATGACTTGCTAAAGTTTGAATAGAGAGTCTGATTTTGTGAATTTTTTGAAAAGTAACTTGCTAAATTATAAAAGGTGTTTTTGAGATTAAATTTGGTGTTTTTTTTTTTTTGTTGTGTGTCAGATAAGGATGCCCTTAGTTAGTTAGTTGTCCAAAGGACACCATTTGATCAGATCCTACAGAGATTTCCCGCATCATATTTATCTTTTTGAAAAATGTTAAATAACAATCCATCGAGTTGTCAATAAGGAAGATGACAAAAAAGTACGATTTTTGATATGTTAAAGTGCCTTGAAAAGTGTTGAAGGTGCATCAACTTCATGATTTGCAGCTAGCGTGTCGATAAATTATTAACTTTTAATTTCCCAGTTAGCGTGGCCCTAGTTTTTCCTATTCCTTGAATGAGTGCTAATCCATGTGTGTGTGGAAAAGATAAAATTTTGACGAGAACGTGGTGATATGTGCGAGTCAACTTCATGATTTGCACTGATAAAAAAAAAAAAAAACCTCATGATTTGCAACTATGATCAATGAAGGAGACAGGGGCATATTGATTGGAGATGGTAGCCCAATTCAGCTCGATTTGTTTAGGGTTGGCTCTTATATGAATTTTGTTGCTAATCTAGAAAAAGCCAATCATAAGAGAGAAATAAAAGGAAGGTGGGAGGAGAATTTTACCATTTTCCCTCCACTTTCTCCTAACCAAACAATAAGAAAGAATTTTTTTTGAAGTTTCTCATATTTTTCTCTCTCTTCAACATGTTCCAAACAAACCCGTTCTTCTTTTGGATTGGAAAAAGGAAAAAATTTAACTCTTAGGACCTTTACCCCATCATGGTCTGCCATCATTCGTTGATTTCCACTAAGATTTTCTTTTTTTGGCTTATTAGCTTTTTTGTTGATGTGAGAGAATGACCTCTCTTGAGATTTAAAATAAGTGAACTTAAAAATAAGTTACCTTAGTGAATGAGGCCTAGATATGGGAATATCTTGAAATAGCTTTGAACATTGAGTGGGAGCATACAATCACTAGAATATCAGGGGTGCTAATGTCAACAAAACAAATTCTTGGGAAAATTAGTGAATTTCCACCCTAACGAAGTACTGGAGTACTCGAAAGTCGAAACAAGGCCAACCTTCTTCCCACAAGGCTCTTGCTGAAAACAGCAAAAAACAGAAGAAAAAACATGGCTTTGCTTCCACAGCATCTATGTCGCCGAATCCTAACTCCTCTGACCTCAACTCCACCTCGCCATTACAACACAGCAGCTACACTAGTAACGAGGACAATAATACCCTTTATATCAATCTCTTCACGCTTCCACCATATTCAACCCCTCCCCCTCCTATTCTCGACCTCTCCTCCAAAACCCACCTCCAAATTTCCTCCTTTCTCGCTCTTCGTTTCTGGGTCTCGCTCAATTTCTCATGCCACTGTACCAGGTTTATTCTCTCTCTCTCTCTCTCCAATCTTCACCCACATGCGACTATTCTTTGGGAAGTCATGGTTCAGCTTGGAATTGTTTAAAAAAGATTTGATGAAATGTTTTCTGCACAAGTTATTTGAGTCTTATGCTTTTTAGCCTGAAATGCTCGTCATGGTTCTAGTGACAGATTAATTTTGAAATGCTCACGTCATGATTGTAGTTCTTTCCACACTGTTGCAATGAAACGCCTTCGCATGTGCCGTTTGGCATTATGAATGAAATTTCAATTGTTCATAAAAAAAAGTTTGAAAGGGCAAGGATTAGAACCTTCAACTCTTCCATCAGAACTGGTCACAAAGGGTTTTTATGATGAGTAGTGTGGAGTCCTTTTTCCTCTGGTTGATCCTCCTGGTGATGGTGGACGACGGAGATGGTATAAACTCTCAGGCGGAACTCTAGGCCTGCACACTGAACAAGTCGTTAGCACCAAACCGGACCGTTGAGTCCGGAATGGTACTCCGACGGTCTAGTAAGTAGAGGAAGGAGATGAAGTGCAGTAGATCTAGGGTTTTTAGAGAGTATTGCGTACCTCTTTGAGATGATGAAGTGTTCCTTTTATAGGTGAGCCTTGGCTTGGCCTCCAAGCACAGCTGTGCTCGTCACGTGACTTAACCGCTCGGCTGACGTCACGATGACGGGTTCGAAAGAATATTCTGTAGGCACATGCCTCCAACTATAACACGACACGTGTCATAACTGCTCGGATGACGTCATTCGTCATGATCGCAGTTTGTTACAGGCACATGCAGCATTAACTGCTCTGCTGACTCAGCACCGAGCCTCTCGGCACTCCGTTCTTATCACGAAGCTGATTTATGTCACCCCTCGGATTCTTACCGAGGTCTATTGGTGTTAAGTCTGGAAACTCATTTATCTTGTCAATCAAGAAAAAGGTCTCGGTGCAATCCGAGAAAAGGGACCGAAACCCTAATTGTCTGTCTTGCTGAAATCGAGCTACTCATTGAAGAGTCCCACAAAAGATAGCCTTTCGGTGACTATAAAGAGGTATCTACTTCGCTTCTACACATATGTTAGGTGCTCGGTATATCCGGACCCCTACAAGTAGGGAATTTGTTGGAAAGATTTTTTTGATTGTCAATTGGAGTGGTTTATATCCGAGAAATTCTAATGAAAGAAGAGAGTAGTGGTTTGAGATTGCCTTAGGGCTATGTTTGGCTGGCCGAAATCTGAGGAGGAATGAGAATGTAATTACTAGGAATCAAATTCCTAGTAATTGAATGCCTGCAGTAACTTCTTAATTTCTAGTGTTTGGATAAGTTTAGAAATTTTATTTAGGAAATATTTATTTTGGAAATTTATTAGAGTCAACATTTCCTTCTTAAAAGGATTGAGCCAGGTCTGAGAATTGATTAGTGGTTGAATACGTCATCACGAATCATATTCCTATTCCGGTCCATTCCAAACACATGAATCATGGGGAATATGGCATCACATCCCTATTCCTACTGAAGATTCCCTGCATCCAAATTGAGCTTTCCTGTTTTTTGTTTTTCCTGATTCTTTTGCTAATTTTGTCCGAAGTTAATGTTGGATATGATGAAGAGAAAGGGACAACTCATTCTAGCAAATTGAGGATTTTGAAGCAGAAGGTTGAGGGTCGTGGAATTAACTGTGATTCTTGGAAACCTGGACAACATGATGTCTTGATTTGTCCCAAGGTAAGGTGCTTAATTACATTAGGTGTTGATTTTCAGCTAATTATGATACTTATCAAAAGAAAACAAAAATTCCCGAAGTTTTGAATTTGGAAATGCTTTCTCGCTTGTTAGAGTGAGAGCTGGTCAAATTTAGATAGGTTATATCTTCTGCAATTGCCAGGATTAGTATTGTGTGACATGTACTGTGTTTTGGTTTTCACAAAGTGTTTGTGCTATGTTTCGGATTTTGCTTGTGCCAAAGGTCCCTTTTTCATGGGTGGAGCCTCTTTTGGATAGGTAGGAATTGAAGCTTAATCTTGTCGTTGGGTTTTGCGCATTTAAAATGAGGATCTGATTTGTGACCTCTAAATTTATTTGAAGCTAATACTTTGCAAATGACCATAAGGTGTAAGCATTGTTTGATGGTTTCTTAAATGTCTTTGTTAGCTTTGCAAAAAATATGAACAATACTCTGGTTTGGTGTTTCTCTGGAACTTTCTCGAATCCACTTTTTTGCCCAACATCTAATTTATAGCTGAACCATAATCTTAATGCATAGCTGAACCATAATCTTAATGCATGAATTTGGCAAACTACCAAGCTTTAGTACCTGAGAAGCTCCTTTAATCAGTTGTTCGGAGAACTAAAAATCACCTGACTAACGGTGTAACTTTCATATTCAGCTTCTCAAGAAGTGCAACGACATCAATCACCGCTAGATATTTGGTTATTCAAAGCCTGTCCATTATCTATCCTGCCTTATAAAATAAATTTGTACACGCCTAAATTTTGTGTTGAAATCTTTCTTTTCCTGTAACACAGTGCAATGGTGGGCAATCACTGGACAAGGGTCTATCATTTCACATATCCAAAAATGGGTACACATACTAAGATTCTCTCTCTCTCTCTCTCTCTCTCTCTCTCTCTCTCTCTCTCTCTCTCTCTCTCTCTCTCTCTCTATATATATATATATATATATATATATATATATATATATATATATATATATATATATATATATATATATATATGGTATAAAGTTGTAATTTGTTTCTGAATACTTTATATTTCTCTTCCATAATCTTTTATTTACTTAGTTGTGGTGGGGTGTTGTAGAGATTTTGCAACCTGGAAGTGTTTCCGTGTTGAATGCAGCTGGACAGGCCAGGTAATGCTATCTCGAATCGTACTCTTATCGTGTTTAAAGTTCTAAAAGTTGGAGGCCTATTCCCTTGGCTCGGTTATGACTATGGTACCAGGTCGTTGCAGAGGATAGTGCATTGTGTAATAGGGTCGAAGTCAATTGCACTGGATTAATGACAGTCGAGAGCCTGAGGCTAGTACCATTAGGTGAAAAGGTATCGAAATGTTTGTTGTGATATTTTTTTGGTACATATATTTGTTAAGATATACTTACATGGTTATGCGTGCTAGTTTCTCTAACTACACACAATGCATGTACAAAGAATGCAAGCCTAGGGCAGGTACTAAAATGGTTGTTAAGATGTGCAATATGATCATGCATGCTATTTTAAAATTGAGTTTCCATCCACACACACTGCATGTGACATCAATGAATGGAACTAGTTTATAAAAGCTTATTAAACAGAATCTAAAAGGAAATAAGAATATTTGTATTAATCTCTTACAAGTCCTGGCACAATGTATAGGTTTGTATATGGATTATTTTGTTGGATGGAAGTTTGTCGTCCTAAAGGAAAGAAAAGCTTCCAATCACCAACATCAGAGTGAATTTCATTCTCTAAAGGATAGCTTTATCCATGGCAAGTGGATCCAGTGGAGGCTTGTCTCACGTCATCTTTGATGCCTGATTTGATTTGGGTCGCACTTCTCTGATGGTTCGGGATTTGAATTGCCCGATCAGGTCGTGGGGGCCCAGACGCCCAGGGAGCAGCGCCCACGGTAGGGGGCTATGGGGCAGTGTCCCAAGGCGGGGGTTTGGGGGGAGCGTTCCCGAAACCTAAACATGGTAACTGCAGTAATTGCTAATACTCCCTCTGTTCCAAAATAAGTCTCTCTCTCTCTCTTTCTCTCTCTCTCTCTCTCTCTCGTCATTTTTCAAATAAAAAATTAAGTACTTCCGTGTATCATTTTTCGGAGTTTTTCGCACCGAATTGAGAGAGAGAGAGAGAGAGAGAGAATGGCACGGCTTTTCATAGTGGACATTTATTTTGAAACGGAGGGAGTACTTGCTATATGCAGTTTGCCGATGTAACTGTACTCTTTCTCATTCGATACTAGTGGAAACTAGTGTGAACCGTGGATGTATTTAACATTCTGTTGGGGAACTACGTAAAATCTTTGTGTCTGGCGTTCTTGTTTCAGTTCTTGATTATTCTTTGAGCTTAGCGTGTTTGTTTGTTTGGCCATATTCACAACAATCTTGTGGATTTAATGAATTTGTTTACAAAATTATGATGCATTTATTGTTCAATAATCCTAAGGACTAGTTTGAATCAATGTGTTTATTTTATCATTAGTCGGTGGTAACTATTTGATCGATGTTCCTAGTTCATTTGTTTGAGTACATGTTTGTCTGCCAAGAGCGGAAAAAAATTGAAAGCATGTTGTAATCTTCATTCTGAGTTGAGCTGCTTGAATGGTAGTAGGTCACACTTGGGTTCATTCTGAGTTGAGCTGCTTGAATGGTAGTAGGTCACACTTGGGATGCTAGGTCACACTTGGGATGCTTTTGTGGTAATATTTACACATTCTCTTTTACTAGTAATATGGGGAAGAATTGAACTATGAAGGTACTACTGATTTATGTGCATGACATAAAGAACTTTATCATTTGTTTTCTAGATAGTTCTGCAAAGCGATCTTAAACGATGTAATATTAATTTATCTTCAAAATCATCTCTCATAGAAGTCTGCTAATAGAGAGAAGAAGATAGAAGGAGGCACCTTTTTCTGAAAGCTAACTAATTAGAACCGCTTTTTATACTTGTCAAACATTAGCTAGTTTCATTTTTGTTTTTTAGTATTTGCTGATGGCACAATTCATACAACAATTGCCTGTATTCATTACCTGGATTCATGTCAGATAATTTCATATTTTGCTGAGAGGAAGATTTCAGAGAATACTCTACGGAGGAATGCTGTTATGCAGACATCTGGTGATCAGGTCAGCAGTTGATACTTCGTTGATGCTTCATATTGATCTGTGTACTTCTGATACTCTTAGACATATAATATTGCGTAAAGTCCCAGCATCTCAGTAGCTATTGGGACGACAGATTGGGCATCTTCATATTTTAGTTAATGTTTTCTCTTTGTTGCATGAATGGCACAGTTGGTTTGCATCAAATGCAGATGCATCTTGCAACCAAATTGCATTTGGTGTTTCGTTGCTATTAACAATTAGTAAAGTTTGTTATAGTCACTCCCTATCCTATCAGGCAGACGTGGATTGTTCTGCTATGAAGTTGTTTATGATAACCCTTTTGATATGACTATTATCATTTTATCTTTCAGCTACAAATTGTTAGTCAATCGTTCCAACAAATTATTGGTAAGCTTGACCAATATGGTTCTTCCATCTGTAGCATTTCCTGTTATCAATTTGTTCCATAGGTGTATTAAGACCACTACTAGTTTTATTCTCCCACATAGGAACATTACTTGCACATATTGTTTAATTCATATCTGTATGGAAATGAATCTCTCTTTCTTTCATTTTTTTTCCCTTGGCACTGGATGTTCTTTTCTTATTTTTTTCCCTCCGTGGTAGAATGCTATTGCCTTTATCTACAGACAGGATGGAGCACTTGTGCATTGTAAATACAGAAGCCTGGACAAAAAGTTCTGGCAGGTACTACGCTTTATAGTTGATGTTGAAAATTGGTGCTATCAATTTCCGGGAGTTGATCAAAAATAAAAAAATTAAAAAATTACAGGAGTTGGTATAGAATGTTAAATAGATTGTTTGGGGAGCACCTTACGCTGTTGTAAGTTCCTGTGGGGAAGAAATAGTGTATGTGATGGTCTTCATAAATTGTAAGATTTTTAACTGTTGCATCAGGAGGACTCTGAGGGTTGCAGTAGATTTCTTGATATTTTGTCAAGGGAATGGTGTGAGACTCTTTCCTTTCTGTACATGCACCAGCGATTGGCTCTCAAACATTGATCTCACATGATACATTGTGTGCTTGAGGCCCTTGAAATTTGAATGGTTAAGCTAATTTTAATTCATGCCAAAATAGAATAGAGAAATTTTACTTTTCCCTTAAGCCCTTCACTTTGTATGGTTTTCCATTTCCTGCCACCCTCAAATGGTAAATTGTATTTCTAAGTTGTAGGGGTTCATGTTCCTATGTTATGGGGTAAAGAGGACATCTAATGACGTTTCTTTATGTTTTACTGAGCATTTGTGGCCTTCGTAATTGTTTCGGAATGTATGATTAGTATTGAATAACTAATTCTCCCAAAACTTTAACTTTTATAAAATGCATGTAACAATGTATATCATGCATGGTAATATCCACCTCACATGTGACCTGTCTATCCCGTGGAGAGATAAAAGTCATAAAACACATGTGACCCGTCTAGCCTGTGGAGAGATAAACAAACTAACTTGATCTGGGTGGACGAACGCAAGACTAGGACAAGTATAACAGGGTGATAGGACTTGAACCTGAGAACTGTTGAAACGTAGCTTTGATACCATGTTATACTATACCACCAAACCAATTGCCTCAAAAGATCATAATTTCAGTAGATCAAGTTGGCCAACGTGTAGTGTGTAACACATGGTGGTAACATTAAAGAGATGGCACAAGGGAAGAATGGTTTCAGAAAGATGGGCCCCAACATGTACATCAGGCGAACACATTACAATGGGGAAAAAAAGTGTTCTAAAGTTTTGAGTCACATATAAACCTCCAGCAAACGTTCAAGTATATAACTTGGTGTTTGATTTGTTGTTTTTGCTATTTTCCAGTATGATATGATCAGCAGATGTAGAGTTGTCATGAATTTTAATTTCTGCTATTAACTGCAGACGAAGAATAAAGAAAAGATATTGTATGGACTTGATGACATAAAGGGTGCAGATGAAATCATCATTGTAAGTGCTGTTACCACTTTAGACAGTTGGTCCATTCCGTTTGCTGCCTTTCAAAGATTCTCTTCTGTGCTTGCTATAAATGGTGGTATTTTCTTCATTTTTTCATAGGTTGAAGGTGAAATCGATAAACTATCAATGGAAGAAGCTGGCTTCATTAGTTGTGTTAGTGTTCCTGATGGTGCGCCACAGAAGGTGTCCGCTAAATTGCCATTGTTTAAAAAGGTTTGGATTTACTCAAGTTTTGATTTTTACTGCCTCTTTCTTGGGGTTCGATGATCCTTAATGATGCATCTCTATCTCTCGGCTGTGTATGCTGTTTCTTGACTGACAGTGGAAAAGCTGTATTGTTGTAATTATTTCTTATTTCATATTCTATAAAAAATTCAGTTGTGTATTCGAGATAGAAGTTTCTCTTCTTTCATCTTAAAACCGGTATCTCTAATTCTGCTCATTCATTTACTTGTGTTTCCTGTATCTGTGTGGCTGACATTAGGATTCTAGGTTTCAGTACCTGTGGAACTGCAAAGAGCACTTGGATAAGGTTTTTGTAGACTTGGACTTGCATTTTCATCACAACCTGATCAAGCAGAGATAGTCTTCTGATATTCAGGTTCCGTTTCAGGCATCTCGAATTATCCTGGCAACTGATGGGGACCCACCTGGCAATGTCTTAGCTGAAGAGCTTGCATGTCGTCTCGGAAAGGAAAGGTTACAATGCATGAGCTGTTTTCTTTTCTTTATTGGGAAACTTTTAAGTCTGAGTTTTTGCGCGATTAACAGCTGGTGGAGTTAGTCCCACATTGGTTAATTATAACCTCCAAAACTAGTATATGAGGCCGAGCGGCCTCCACTTATTGCCAATTGGTTTTGAGTTGGATGCTTTAACATGGTATCAATGCTAGGCTTTTGGAAGATTTTAGACAAGACTCTCTTGATTGTTTGTCCTATTGTTTGTGCCTTAAGCGCACCTTGTTTCATTGTTCATTGCTATCCCTATGTTATGTATCCTTTGTTTATCTCTCCACGTGCTGGTCATGGGCCGTACATGTGAGGACGTGTTAGAGCTTGTCCCACATTGGTTAATTATAACCTCAAAAGCTAGTATATGAGCTTGGGCAGCTTGTCTACTCATTGCCAATTGGTTTTGAGTTGGATGCTTTAACATGGTATCAGAGCTAGGCTTTCAGAGGCTTTTGGACAAGACTCTCTTGATTATTGCCCCATTGTTTGTGCCATAAGTGCACCATGTTTTGTTATAATCCCAATGTTATGGGTTTATTGTTTACGTCTCCACGTGCGGGGAGTTTTTGAGTTTGTCCCACATTAGTTAATTATAACCTGCAAAACTGGTATACGAGTCTGGGCAGCCTCTCCACTCATTACCAATTGGTTTTGAGAAAGAAAGCTTTAACAACAATCACACGATACACTCAAAGTGTGGCACATAATGTCATTAATTCGCCCTAATACTGTTGGTTATGCTTCAAAAACACTGGTAATGGTAACAATTGGCTTTAAACATTAGGAAATCTCTGTGTCCACAAGTACGGCTTTTTCTTAAACTACTAGATTACTCAAAAATCTTAGTTCAAATAGTTTTGAGTATTTAGCATTAGGAAATCTTCTCAGTTATCAGGGCTGAAAAACCCATTAGTTCTCAATAATAAGAAATTTTAGTTTAAATAATCATGACACTTACATTATCCAGGTTGCTCTATGTGGTGACAAACCTCACAATGCCTCAATAGCGCCTTGTACCTACTACCTTGTGTGGTGCATTAGTTGTCCTCTTGATTTTTGAGATCATTGGTCATGTTGAAATAATGATTTTGTGTAAATATGATGATATGGCTGAGTTGTTTTGTATTATCTGAATGCATTTATATTTCCTTTTGCTGACCGTCAGATGTTGGCGGGTATGTTGGCCGAAGAAAGATGAACTCAGTTATTACAAAGATGCAAATGAGGTACATACTTGGTTTACTTTCTTTCTATCTTGAAACAGTGGCGGCTCCAGGAAATTTTAATAGAGTGTTATTACTTTAATGCTATTAGCTCTATTAATAAGTAATATCTACACAAAATCTCATATGAGTTTGAATAGTGCAATCAAAAAACCTAAAAATGCATAATATTTTACAATAGTCATAGAAGAGTTTTCTTACGCATAAGCAATTAAGCATTAGTATCATGCCTATCATCTGATGTAACTCTGAGAGTTCATAGTTTGTACTATAAAATGTCAGAAGTCATAGAAAGTGTAGTAATCATATAAAGTGTTAATTTGCTAGCTTTACTCGTGCTCAAATTTATGTACTATATGCTTATTCTGTTCCAATTAGATTAAAGACAAATTCTGAATGAGCAAACTTGGAAAGGGTGTTCAAAGAAAGAAAAAAGGGTGAGCTTTTTTTTTTTTGATCAGTAAAAAAGGGTGAGTTTGGTGTTCAATATATAGTGGAGTGGCATAAAATTAATTGCAAATAACTAGCATATGTATGGAAAATCCTAATCTTGGGTGTTCATCTGACCACTGTTCAACTAATTTGGCGCCACCCGTCATGAAATGCTATTTGGCCTATTTTTTTTTTTTGCCCTGATGTTGCTGAGTACCGCTGTAGTTTATCCCTTAATATTCCATAGGAAAATGCAGTAAAGGTCAGATATTTCGAGCCAGCTGGTATTGGACCCTCTCAAAGACCTCGAAATGACTTCAACAACCCAGCCACCTGTTTCATTCCACATTCCAGCTGCCCTCTCCTCAGCTGCTTTTTATTTTTTTGATTGCTTATTGGGAAGGTAAAAGAAGCTTTGGTCAAGTCCCCTTTGACATGAAGGACCGTTGGGGGACTAGCCGGCCGGCTGGTGCTTACGTAAAATAGATAACAAAAGTTTGTAAGTCCTGAAAGACTGCTTAAATTTTATTTAGAAAAGACACGAAATTGTGGTATAATAGGAAAGGTAATACAGCAAAAAAAAACCCCTGGAAACGTATGAAATATGTCTGTTTCAGCATTTGGCTTCCAAAATATAATTGAACAACCAAAGGCAGTTTCTTGATTCCATTTCAGTGCTCCTGATTCAAGAATTCAATTGGATTTAAGGCTGCAACCTCACATTCGGGAAATATGCCTTGTAGCTGGTATAATGTTTTGGAAGTACCCTGGTGTGGGGATTTCTACATGAACTCGAGTTTTTTTCTTTCTTGCCTTTTTGTCTTCATCTCATGTAATAATATGGTAGCGGAGTTGATTTATATTTCCCTTTTCTCAAGATGATAGTTGGCGTTGAAGATTGGTTGCAAGCTCGGTCGCTAGCTTGCTCCTGTTCTTTAGAAAGCTATAGAAGTTTCTTCAGTACTGTCAACTTTGAGCCGTTTTATTCATTGCTGATCAAACCTTTCAATTTATGGCATCAGATTCTCATGAACTTGGGCTCAGCTGCTTTGAGGGACGTTGTTCATAGAGCGGAGTTATATTTGATGCATAGTTAGACCAATTCACCTGAGGTACATATTCAAAAGTGTTTTGTGCAATATAATCAAGGATTTCATCAGTTATATTCCTCTTGGGTCACTGAGATTTCTTCTTTTTTGGTGACAAGGAACCACTCCATCGTAGGGTCATTTTGCACCTGATTCACTTAGAGTAGACTCCGGATAGCTACAACCATTCAGAAGCCACAAGTAGTGGTCACTGGTATCGGGTAACTAAACCTGTTGCCAATGAAACCCGAAAGCAAGAACCTTAGAGTTTACGTTTTGTGTGTGTGTGTGTGTGTGTGTGGATGCAACAGAAGTTGGACCTCCGAATTTACTGCTGGTTCCAGTAGGACCTTGAATCACTGGCACACCCGGTGTTGGTTATTCTAAGACTGTTTGCACTCAAGCTGTATGAGAGGATACTGATAAATTATGTTTTTTTTTTTTTTACCCATGATTGGATGTTTATATGTAAAAACATTCGTGCACATATCCTTGAATTCAAAGTCTTGTAATTTATAATATTACACGATTATCACAGGTCATCGAATCTGGCGATTGAAATTTGGCACGATTCTGGGTTTTCAAAGAGCCAAAATTTGACCCATGGCTGCAGATTATTGTGTTTTGACCAAATGATCAAATGGTTTCTTTGATGAAATATATGTGCATATGCATTTTGTATGCCTCTACACGTATACATATGTATTTATATGAACCCGGCTTCTCTGCAATCCAATTGTAGAGAAGCCTTTTCTGTTCGTCTACACTCAAGGGCGGAACAAAGAATGGGCTGTGGTGGGCTTCAACCCAGGTGGAAAAGTTGAAATATTTTAGCCCACCTCATTTTTGTGTGTAGCCCAACCCATTTTAACCCGAAACATAACCCAACCTAACATCTTCTTTTGAAAAATACAGAGCACTGGTAGGTGTGCTTAGATTTTTACTAATTTAGTTGATGCAGAGCACTGACTTGTGTGCTTAAATTGGTATAAATGTGGGGTTGTTAGAATTTTGCTCTTTTGGGTTAAATAACTTAAATTATGATGGAACAACCAAAAAAAAAAAAAATGGAAAAAAAATCTCTGGTCGCTTTTCAAAACAAGAGTGGATGTATCAAAATGTGATACTCCTTATTAGTCCAATGTGAAAACAAAAAGAGCATTTTCAGTTATGAAGCATGTGAAAACTGATCTTCGTAAAAAATGGGGGACTATTTTCTTGCATACTATACGATTATCTTCATTGAATGAGAACTTGTTGAAGATATCGACCCAAATTCGATAATAGATGAATTATTATTGAGTGTTTGTGGTACAAGCACAACTGTTGAAAACTGTATAAAACGTTTATCAAACGTAAATGTTCAAAAACGTTTATTATTGAGTGTTTTTGTGGTACAAGCACAACTGTTGAAAAATGCCTTTTGTTTCTCATGCAAGTGACCAGAGAAGCACCGATGTGGACCTAAAGCCCAAGGTGCCTGCGTTTTAGGCTCATCAAAAATGGCTATTTTTAAGGTCCCTTATGTCTAGTAATCATATGTATATATATTTATACCCAAAAATAACCCATCAGCCCACCTTAACTTAAATGTAAAGGCCCAATAAACACCCAATCCAAGTAGGCCTAAAAAGAACCCACCAGCCCACCTTAATTTATCTTGGAATGGACTTAATTACCGACTTCCTTTAATACGAGTGAAATTGTTTATGGTATTATGTTTGTCCCTTTTACCTTTTTCCATAATTTTTTTTCTCTTGCATAGTGTTTACATAGAAAATTAACAAATTCAGTAATTAATTGACATGTAATTAAGAATGCCAAACATTGGCGGCCTAATATTTATGAAAAACACTGGATTAACAGGTTATAAATAGGTCAATACGATGGCGTATCAATATCCAATTTAAAAAGCAGTTATTGGCTGTTAAGAATCAACAGACAAGCAAGGAAATTGGCTTCAAAGCCATACTTTCAACGGCTAAATGCATGAACTCCACGTGTAAACATATAAGACGAGATAGTTGACAGTTGAGACACGTGGAGTATGTCGTACAAGGCAGTTATTTCCTTAACACTAATCATACGAGTTGTTTGAATAACCGTGCAGATTCAAACTAAAACTTCTGAACGAAGATCAAGGAAATTCAAGTTCAGATGTTATTGGAGGGAAGAAACCGCTCATTTGAAGTGCAATGATGGAGTTCGAAGCAAGCCAAGTTCAAATGCTTTGAGCGGGAAGTTCAAATTACAAACAAGGTCTATAAATAGAAGAAATGGAAGAGTGAAAACCCCCGGACAAATCTTCAACAAACAGCTATAAAAAAATAATGCTTGGTTTGTTCATTGGCAAGTAGAATTAGGATTTCGGCTAAGTTCGAAGTAGATTAGGAAATAGTTTAGGAAGTAAAATTTTGGTTGTTCTTGTAGCAATCAAGTGTTCGAAGTTCTTGTTACCTTTCATTTGAAGTTGAAGACGATTTCGAAGTAAGTCTAACTTTGATTTATTAACAAAGTATCTTGTTTCTTTGTTGTTCTTTGATTTCCTAAGTATATTGGTTTGTATTTTTTCACTTTGAAGAAAAAATCCTCTTAATTGAAGTAATTGAACCATTAAAACACAATCGCCTGATTAGATTTGGTTTTCCAAAGTTAATCTGAGGGAGAAGATTTAAAGGCTCTCTTTAGCACGCTCGCATACAATTATTTTCCATTGCAAAGAAGTAGTAGAACCAAACACATAGATAGGACCGTAAGGGAGTAATGGGACCATCTTTAATAATAAATTTATAGTCTTAGACTATTAATAATGAGATTATGTTGGGCATTTGTAGATTTTTATTTCACCATGCCTTTCAAAAATTGTATGTGTAGATCTGAAAAAAGAAAAAAAGTAGATGAATTAGTTCAATCTCAAGCCGGTTCATTCGATAAATTTTTCGGTGGTAAGAAAGAAAATGAGGGTTCCAGTGTGGTTGAATATTTAGAGAATGAATAATGAATAGTAGAGATGGGGAATGAAGAACAATAAAATTTAGCGGAAGATATGGATGCCGGTGCAAAGAAAATTTGGGAATTTTTTTTATTTTATGCTTATCTTAAGAATTTGTAAAAGTCCCATTTTTTATTTTCCATTTAAGCCATTGAAAATTCAGGGCCGGCCCTAGACCGGAGATAGGGGTGGAGCCAAGATTTTTAGTTTTTAGTTAATACTAGGGGTGAGCATGGACGAGATTGGTCCAGTTTTATAGTAAACTAAGAACCAAACCAACACCTACAAATTATGAACTTTGAGAACCAAACCAATCCATAAAATTCGTAGAATGGCTACAGATTATTGTGTTTGACCAAATGATCAAATGGTTTCTTTGCCAAAGTGAACAATATGATGAATTATAGGTGCATAGGCATTTTGTATGGTTATACACATGTACATATGTACATATGTATTGACTATCGACCCGGCTTCTCTACAATCCAATTGTAAAGAAGCCTTTTCAGTTCATCTACACTCGTGCTTTCACTTAGTCAAAAGGTGTATGTGTCTTTTGTATACTCGTCGGTTTCCTATTACATCATTGAAAACATAATACAGATATATAAATTCCCCTCTCTCTGTTTTGACAAGGAAGCTAGTTGACAAATCAATAAATATGTAACTACAAATATTTGCACACAAATACACTCCCCCACTCAATAGTGTGGGTGTGTAAGTGTTTGTGGTAAAAGCACAACTGTTGGAAAATGCTTTTTGTTTCGTTTTCCCATGTGATATAAGGCCTCCGCCCCATCCGGAATGCGGGTGGATTCAATTGTGGTGAACAATTTTTTGTTCGGTAACTAAATTTTTTATTGAATAAAATTAATATAAAGAAAATGTGACCAATTAACCAACCAACCAAGCTATTGCTATTGCTGACCGAAGATCCGGTTATTGTCTATCTTTATTACTTGGAAATGTAAAGTATACTAATTACGACAAATCAACACTAAGCCACATTCACTTGGTGTCATTGTCCTATGTAGCCGTTGGACAAGAATTGGCGAAGAAACCAATCAAAATTTGACTTGATATTTAAGAATTGCAGGTGTTTTGATTTTTAATTCAGACTCTCGTATTAATAATAATTCATTGATTAAGCACCACATGGATGTCTGTGCAAAGATCAAGAGAGGTGTACACGGAAATGTGTGGGACTGAGGGGGTGCTGTGCAGCCCCGTGGCGCCGCTGCGCCGGCATTTTTTCGACGATCGGAGACGTTCACAGCGTAGACCTCGTCGAGTACTACAAGCATGCAAAAAGTTAACTTGATTGGATATCTTTAAGTAGGTTATCGGAACACAAATACTTTGAAAACAAATGGAACACAAATGAACACAAACACTGGATAAAAACCACTTTTTCATGATATTTGTGTTCCGATGAGGCACTAAAAGATATCCGATCAAGTTGATTTTTGGCACACTTATAGTATTCGACGAGGTCTACGCGGTGAACGTCTCCGATCGTCGAAAAAATGCCGAGTTTGCACAGCACGGTGCTGTGCATGGGGATGCACAGCACCCCCCAGGTTGCAAATGTGTGATATACATTAGTTCAACAAGATAAATAAGTCCTAGTTTCCCAAAAAAAAATTATCAAAATTTGATAATATCACCCCTTGATTTTATCAAATAAGGAGGAGAGTTGATAAAATCTCACCTTTTTGAATGCAAAAAAGTTGAGATTTTATCAACCCTCCATCTCATTTGATAAAATCAAGGGTGATTTTATTAAATATTAATTTTATCAAATAAAATCAATTAAATAAAAAACTCAGCCTAAGAGGTCCACACTCCACACGCATCCTGAATAGAAAATTGCCATATTTTCCTCCCGAGGGTCTCTATAAAGAAACCAAATATCAATGTTAGCCCAAGAAATTAACCAAGATTAGCCCCCATGACCACAATGGCATTGCTTCTCTTTCTTTTCGCAATTCCAATTCTCTTGTTCCTCATCCAAAAACACAGAAGAAAGGAAGTAAAAAATCCTCCATTACCAGGTCCTCCAAGGCTTCCCATTATTGGAAACTTACACCAACTTGATACCTCAGCTCTTCACCGCTATCTGTATCAACTGTCCAGAACATATGGCCCTCTTATGTCCCTCCAACTAGGGTTTCTCCAGGTCCTCGTCGTTTCTTCTGCAAAAATGGCAGAAGAGGTCCTCAAAACCCACGACAGAGTATTTGCCGGTAGGCCTTCTTTTTATGGCGCCCAAATAATATCGCGAAATGGCTTAGACCTCACTTTTGCACAGTATGGCGACTACTGGAGGGAGATTAGAAAAATCTGTACGCTTCATCTCTTTACTTCCAAGAGGGTGCAATCTTTTTGCTCTATTCGCGAAGATGAGGTTTCACAAATGATAAAAAAAATTTCCAAGTTGGGTTTTGAATTTAAACTTGCGAATTTGAGTGAGATAACGCTTTCTGTTACTAGTGCAATTATTTGTAGGATTACTTTTGGGAGGAGGTACGATGATGAAGGTTGTGGTAGAACGAAGTTTCAGAAGCTAGCTTGATGTTCAGGCAGTGGCAGCGGGGTTTTTTTTCTCAGACTATTTCCCTTATATGGGTTGGATTGATAGAATCACTGGACTGTCAGTTTGGGCTGGGAAAACTTGCAAGGAACTGGATATGTTCTTGCAAGAAGCCATTGATGAACACCTTGATCATGGAAACAGGAGTGAGGGTGATCAAGAGGATTTTACTGATGTCCTGCTCCAGCTTTCAGAATGATCATTCGTTTTCGATCGATTAAAGCTGTGCTCACGGTAATCCTTTGTCTTTCATAGTATTTATTTTTAGAGTGTGAATTGCTTCATTTAAAAACCTTCAAAGCTACAAATTATCAAAAGTGCGCAAAACGAAGTGCAATTTCTTATATGATATATTCTTCATTTTTTCCAAGGATATATTTGCTGCAGGATCAGACACAAGCGCTGCAGTCGTGGTCTGGGCAATGACAGAGCTAATGAGAAATCCAAGAGTAATGGACAAACTCCAAGAAGATGTTCGAAATACAATTGGAGAAACAAGTAGTTTAATAGACGAAAATGACATCCAAAAACTTGCTTATCTGAAAGCTGTGGTGAAGGAGGTAATGAGACTACACCCTCCAGCTCCGCTTATGGTTCCACACGAAACAACTCAAAAATGCAATGTTGTGGGGTATGAAATCCAGCCAAAAACAGTCGTCTACATAAATGCGTGGGCCATCGGAAGGGACCCCGATTCTTGGAAAAACCCAGAGGAGTTTTTTCCAGAGCGATCTCTAGGAAGTACTATTGATTTTAACGGAAAAGATTTTGAGCTTATTCCGTTTGGAGCTGGGAGAAGAGGGTGCCCTGCGATTGATCTAGGAGTTGGGATGGTGGAGCTTGCACTTACCAACCTTGTTTACCATTTTAACTGGGAATTGCCTTCTGGGATGAAAAAAGAAGACATAGACATGGAGGTGAGACCAGGTATTACTATGCATAAGAAGAATGAACTGTGCCTTGTGGCTAAGAAGTATTCAGGGTGTATGAATGTTTGAGTAATTGTTTTATGTTGATTGTGTGAGCATAGTAAAATAGTCCTCTAAATGTGGATTGTGTTGTATTGGAATAAAAAGTTGTTTGGCTTTTAAGACGTTACGTGTTATTTAACAAATGAAAGTAGTTGGGTGTGCGTTTCAAGTTGGTTTCACATTGGGCAGTGCTCTAACCCTACGTGATGATGTCTTTGACGGAGGATCTCGTGATGGCTTGTCAGATTTGTAGTTTTTTTGTGATCATTTGTGCGTTCAGCTTTTATTAATGTAATCTTATTTGTTGAAAAAAAAAAAAAAAAACACTATACTAATCCTAACTTTGCCAGGAAAAGACTAGCGATGTTTTTTTTTCCGTACTTAAACAATTGTCTCTCTTATGAAGGCAGACAACTTTCTTGCTTGAGTGGCCTATTGTCATGTTCATGACAAACAATGAGAAGAGCACTAAAAACGTGATGTTTGTTGAATTTTTGCGCTTCACTAGCTTAGCTGAAACGCAATAGGTTACTTCTCTTCTATTCTGTTCTATATTGCTTTATGTAGTCTACAACTCTATTAAAAAAAAAAAAACTATGTTTTTTTAAAAAAGTTTCTCTTTAGAGGATAAGAAGAAACTGTTCAGTTCTGTATGGCTTTTTATATGTATTCTAAACTGTTATTATTATTATTCTTATTTTAAATTATCCTAAGCTCTGTGTTCCTTAACTAATCTCGAAGTCCTAAAAGTAACAGCTAATTATCGGCGTATTAAGAATTGATTATGAAAATATTGCGTAACTAATCACAAAAATGGCCAACTAAAAAAAAAAGCTTAATTAAATAAAATATGCATAACTATTTTTAGTTTTTACCATACACCCCAATCCTTAACATCACCAGAAAAATGTGTAGCTAATATATGCGTGAAGTACGCAAGAAATATACCAAAAGTATCTATACCATCCTGCAAAATTACCGAATTATTTTTCTGGATTGACTTTTTGCATGAACTAATTAATTCGGTGTTAAGTAAGCGTACTTATCTAAACTATTTATTCCTGAGAACTAAAACGTGCCTCTATAGATGGATTATTTATGATTGTTGGAGTTTTGCCTTGAATTTGGACGTTCAGAAGAAAGGTACAAGGCTTGTCACGTGCAGTTTTCGTTTTTAGTTCTGGTTGCCTGCCTCTTCCAACATGCAAGCCATTCAGCAATGCCCACCTGGGTATAAGGTTTCAAATCTCGGTATCGGTTGCGGTATCGGTGTATCGGTTTCGGGCATATCGGTGATACGTCTCGGGAATCGGCTGTCTCGGCCGTGAATTTTTTAAAATCATTAGCAATATGTAGAAAACTTGATTTTACACTCTTCTTTTTCTCTCATTAGCATAATTAGTAATATTTTAACCAATCTTGGCACATATAATTGAACCAAACCACCACGATAAGGTTATAAATAAGCACACCATAGAGTTCTTACAACACGCAATTAATTGGATATATTTTTCAATTATTATTAATTTGTTATACTTAACAAAAATTAAGTTATATGGTGGTTTTCTTGGTGCATGTTGTAAATTGTAATCTCTCATTTTCTTTTTTTTGCTAATTTTTGGTTCACCGATAATTTTTCAAATTTTTTTTTCCGCGTATCGGTCGCGTATCGGCTGAGACAGATGCCGTATCTGCCAAGACACCGATATGTCTCGGGTATCGGCCGAGACGGGGTGCGATTTTTCCTCACACCGAGATATCGGCTTGTATCCGTATCGGAGGCCCCAAATACCGGTACGTATCGGCCGATACGAGACGTCTCGGCCGATATTTATATCTATGCTGGGTATATGCCCTTGAAACCACACCACATGAGACCAATCCACTCTACTTCTGGAAGGCCTTATATACAGCTTGTCAAGCTGATTTAATTGAGTATATGCCACTAGGATCTGGAACCCAATAAACAATATCTGGATGGGAAGGAATTGGACAAAGAGAACGAGTGAGATCCATGAGCTGATGAATAATATCGATCATTTCTATGTCTAGGCCATTTCCAAGCGCCACTGTCAATAATAATAGAGGAGACTTTAGCAAGCAATGAATTGCCAATATCCCTGACTGCTCTCTCACCAAAAGTCTTATAAATGGGACCAATAGGGTGCAATTATCGATCCATTCAAAGGGAAGTCTGAGAGCCATCCCCAATTTTGTGTTTGATTAGGTGCTGCCCAAGAGATATGAGGTGTAAAATCTTTCACATTGTCCAAGAAAGTTTGGGGGAATATTCATATACTATGTACATTTATGTTTTATTACATACACATAGATTCATTTCCCTCATCTTTAGGAACGCAAACCCAACCCCATTGGATTTTAGCCCCAGAATGATTAAGTGAAACCCCTTTTCATAGAGAAACTCTGAGTAACCCATCGATTTCCCTAAGCATCTTCTGAGGTAAGAATGGAACACCAATATGTTTGCATACTCTAGAGGACATATTGGATTAGTTGAGATCTACCACCAAAGGAAAGGAGTTTATTTGTCCAAGTTTGGATTCTTTGAATGATTTTTTCCTCGAGTTGGTAACAATCAGAATAAGAAAGTTTAGAGGAGATAAGGGGAACTCCAAGATATTTTATTGGCAAGGAGGCATGAGCGATAGGTAAAATACAGTTGAGAGTTTGTATTAACCTGTCATCGACCCCTGAGAAGAAAATAGCACCTTTTTTTGAAGGTTTGCTTGACTAGCACTTTATCTATTTTGAGACTAGTAATTCTAGTTATAAATTTTCAAAAGATTGTGCGTCAGCCTTGATGTCTGAGATTGGGTAAGAGACATCGATTGTCTTGTGTTTTTCTCATTTTGCATTAATTAGATAAATAGTTGGATTTGTCCAAGATATTTGTAATTAATTTTATGTAAGTGCTTGTTGAAAAAAAAAAAAAAAGACTACAGTAATCTTTTTACTTTGCCAGAAAAAGATTAGTGATGCTTTTTTCCCTTAGTTAAACAATTGCCTCTCTTATGAAGGCAGGCAGTTGTCTTGCTTGAGTGAGCCTATCGTCATGTTTAGACAAACAATCAAAAGAGCAGCAAAAACGTTATGTTTGTAGAAATGTTGCACTTCACTAGATTGAAACTACAATAAGTTTTCTTGAAAGAATTTTTTTTTTTGATAATCAAAAATTTATTAATCTTTAAAAACAAATTACAAAGATTAAAAGGGCCCAAAACTGAAAACGCCAAGGACCCTAAAGGGGAAATAACAAGACACAATAAGGATGGCAAGAAGCCAACCAAACCACAGAAACAAAAAGAACACCCCAAACGACCAAGCCTCCTGAGCCAGAAAACACAACAGAGAGGCCTCGAAAACACCCCAAAAACAACAGCATGAAAAGGAAAACACAAAGCACTCCTCCCCCAAAACTCGCCACTAGACCCAAAAACCCCAAAAAAGCCTAAACCAACAAAACAAACGACACCGGAATCGCCCAGAGAAACTCCCACTAACAACGACAACAAAATCAGAACTCCACAGATATGAAGGTACATCCTCAAAATCATCATAAGCTACAATTTCCTTTTCAGAAATTTCTACTCCCTTAGATTCTAAAAACTTCTTTATATTGTAACTCTCCCTTCCAGAGAATTTAATGCCACACGAAGCACCCAACTCCATAATCTTGCGGGCTTCCTTGATTAATATCGAAATCCTCTTCCGAGAGTCGCTACTAGCATCCTCATGAGTAGATAGAATGGGCCCATCACAACTGTCTTTCGTCAAGCCCAACTTTAAAGATTTTGTTTTCTCCTCTATTTGTTCCCAGCTAAATGTCCTAGAAAAGAAGGCTGCTTTCAAAGGATTTTTAGTCCATACAGGATTCCTTCGATAACCTTTAATGGTCCGGGCTTTCTTTTTACAGCGCTTGTAGTCAACATAATTTATAAGGGGGTCGGCAGAAACAAGATCAGCAGATGTCGAGTCGTCTGGACCAGAACTCGTATATGCCACCCCGTCCTCGAAGATATTCCCTTCAGCTTGATTAGCCTCCTCACAATTCTCGACATGGATAGATTTCTCTGCATAATGAATATTACCCATAGGAGAGTTGAATTCCTCGACAAAGGAGTTTGAGCTATCCACCACATTAAGGTTCGAAATTTGAGCTTGGTCACCCAAATTGGGTAGATTAGTTTCCCCCACGAACGACTCCAAAACGTCAAAGCTAGACAAATGACCAGAGTTTTCTATCAAAAGATTAGAATCCAAATTTTTGGCTCCTCCATCTAGCTCATCATCTCTGCCAACATCTTCGTCCTTGTCACCTATGGGATCAACCAAACTAAAAGAATTGTCATCGGACTCATCCACAGCGCGCAACACCACAGATGGGTTCGCTTTGCTAATGTTCTGCCCCTTCTTATCTACAGAACATTAGTTTTCTTAAGTAATTCGAATTCAGCGCATAATAAATCTTGAAAGATTGAATAAAGTTGTGCGTGGGTGATTATAGAAGGAAAGAAAAGAACTTTGTGTATTTATAATTTCTTGTCAGTTTTTCCCATCCCTTCATAAGTACTTCTACGATCAGTCGAACACAACCTAAAAGTTTCTCTGGTCGGGCATCCCTAGCATTGTGTTCCTTGGTTAACTGTCGAATATCTGCAAAGAATTGATTATGAAAATGTTGTGTAACTAATCACAAAAATGGCTAGCTCAAAATAAAACAAAACAGTAGCTAACTAAAAATTGCGTAACTATTTTAACTTTTTACCACACCCAAATCCTTGACCAGAAAAATGCGTGCTATTGAGCCAAAGTATATACGTGAAGTACGCAAGAAATATACCAAAGTATCTATAATGTCCTCCAAAACTAAAAGAGCTTGTTTGTTAGCCAGATTATTTGTTTGGATTGGCTTTTTGCTTGAAGTAATTAAATTCGATGTTTCATCTAAACTATTTATTCCGGACAACTAATTAAATAGTGCCTCTAGAGATGGATTATTTATGGCGACCTCCAAACTTGTCCACAATTAGTCCCCTTCCCTAATTACCGGCCAATTATTATAAAATAAATAAGTAAACATGGAAATTATTCTAAAATTCATGTAGTTTTCAAGACACATCCTGCAGGCTTAGGGTTCAAGTAACTAGAACTATTGGTATTATTGACACATGGATCCAATTATTGGCATATTGCCTATGTCTTTACTAGCAGTGATTGTTCAGTGTTCCTGAAACACCGTCACATGCTGCTCGTGGATACCATAGGAGCCACTGAGCCACATACTTGGTAGCGGACCCACCTTAATGTGTGGTAAAGAAGATCCATAGAGCACTAAGTGGCACTATTCCAACTCCAAGTGTTTGACAAAGTGGTCTTGCCTTGGAACTTAGGATTTGCTCCAACCTAGCTAAGGTCTCAGATTTAATTTCTCTTGCCAACAAACTCTTGGGACCACTGAGAGTTATACCCGGTCGTTACTTCTGGGATCCCGGAATTATTGCAAGCTGAATGTGAAACTGCTCTGAAGCAACTAATGGTTCCCATTTTGCGCCAATAAAAAACTATTAGTTTCCCATTACGATAGTTATTAATTACGACAATTGAACACTGAACCGCATTCACTTGTTGCATGTCACTGTCCGAGGAGTCATATCACCATGGACTACTTACGAATCCAAGGGGTGACTTGGGAGTTTTTTTTTTTTTTTTTTTTTTCGAGCCTCATGTTTGAAACTTCTTAGGTCCTATCAACTATTTTTGAATAAGTCTATACAAAGTTTTACTTTAACTTTAAATGGAGTCCCTGCTAAGGCGTTGATAAATGATGAAATTAGTCTCTCAAGATTGGTCGAGGTACACAGATGTGTTGGAAATTATCAAAATAAATAAGTTTTATTTGGGGTTTTATCAAAATGTTCCTCGTGCCTTTTAGAAAGCTTTTATTGTTGTGTTTTTGGTTTTGTCTCACATTGGCTAGTGAGGAAATATTTGAGTTGTATATATGTGGAAACATTCCTATAATGTTCACATAATGTTAAGTAGCAAGGCACCTATGGTGTTGCGCACATTACCAGCGTAGCCGGTGATGAATCACACTCATACGCACTCGCACCCGTGCGTGAGCGTGGTAGTGGGCTGTGTGGCGCTTTGATGACGCACTTTGCACATTGGTGCGAGGCGCCCTTTCTTATCGATACCAGGGAAACGGTGTATCGATACCGGTTGGTTAACTCGCAGCTGTTTCACGAACAGAATGATGGGTTTCGATACTCCATAAAGCTGTATCGATACCGGTTACACTAGTTCGTGTACGGATGTAACTCTAAACGGAGGGTTATGACCCAAACTCAAGTCTATTCACTAAAGGGCGTGTCTTAAAGTGAAATGGTACTTTTGGGCCTATAAATAACACCCAGGATTACATTCATTTGGATGAAAAAAATGAAATTCTAGCCTTGTTACTCTGCCAAAATTACCACAGATTGCTTTCTAGTTTGCTGCACCGTTACTCTGCAGAAACGGTGCTAGCAATTCCTTGGTTCTTTCGATTCTTTTTCGACTCGGTATTCTGTCTGTCCTTCGTTTGTGCGGACGCAGGCAGAAGATCATTGAATTGATTGGGCTTCGTTGTATCCTCGGACAGATTCGCTATCAACCCGGTGTACACCGAACGGTGGGGACGAATACTGTTTTCGGAAAGCGACATAGTAACGTGCCTCGAAGCAAGTTCCATCATTAACAAGTTCAGTTTCCCGAAGATTCCCGAATTTTTGCACCAACAAGATGTCCCAGACGTACACATAATTATAGAAAAAAATGGACTACTCATGTTGTCCAAGTGTTTTTTTTTTTTGACAAGTCGTGTACAAAAGTTGAAAAAGAAACCAAGCAAAATTTGACTTGATATGTAATAATTTGGAAGTATTTTGTGACTTGAGATAATACAAACATTTGTGGGCTCTTTAGTCGCGTCATTTGAATGTTCTTGTCCGTGATAATTCAACGAACGCATTATGCTACTCCAAAGTAGTCTTGCCGTTCAAAAAAAAAAGTAGTCTTGCCGTGTGAATTGGGGTTTGTTTCGATTGAATTGGGGGTTTGTTTCTATCTAAAGATCTCAGTTCAGGATGACAATCTCGACCGAATCGATGGGTATTCGAACTATAGCCGATTTTTTTCTCCGAACCATAACCAAACTATTCCCTGTGAGTGCTGGTACGGTATGAGATGTGAGATAACCAAACGGGTACGGTTCGGTTCTGGGTACCCATTTAGTTTTGGGTAATGGGTTCGGATATGACAATACCCAAACCGAACAGACCCATTGCCATCCCTACTCAGGTTCGATTCCTCTTCCCAGCAAATTCTTCGGGGCCATTGCGTGTTATGTCTGGCTTTTTTTATTAAAAAAAAAAAAAAAGAAACACATTATGTCGTTATCAAAATTTTCCACCGCTACCACGATATCTCAAAAGAAAATTGCTATATATTCTATTTTTTTCGTAGCAAAAAAAATGTTAGCACCCGAAATTAACCCAGATTAGCCCTCATGACCACAATGGAATTGCTTCTCTTTCTGTTGGCAATTCCAATTCTCTTGTTCCTAATCAAAAAACACAGAAAAAATAAAGTTCTAAATCCTACATTGCCAGGTCCTCCAAGGCTTCCCATAATTGGAAATCTACACCAGCTTGATAACTCAGCTCTTCATCGCTATCTGTATCAACTGTCCAAAACATATGGCCCTCTTATGTCCCTCCAACTAGGATTTATACCGGTCCTCGTCGTTTCTTCTGCCAAAATGGCAGAAGAGGTCCTCAAAACCCACGACAGAGTATTCTCCGGTAGGCCTCCTTTTTTTGGCGGCCAAAAGTTATCGCGAAATGGCTTAGACCTCACTTTTGCACCGTATGGCGACTACTGGAGGGAAATGAGGAAAATCTGTACGCTTCATCTCTTTACTTCCAAGAGGGTGCAATCTTTTCGCTCCATTCGCGAAGATGAGGTATCGCAAATGATCAAAAAAATTTCCAAGTTGGGTTTAGAATGTAAACTCGCAAATTTGAGTGAGATAATGCTTTCGGTTACTAGTGCAATTATCTGTAGGATTGCTTTTGGGAGGAGGTACGATGATGCAGGTTGTGGTAGAACAAAGCTTCAGAGTCTTTTGCATGATGTTCAGGCAGTGGCAGGGGGATTCTTTTTCTCAGACTATTTTCCTCATATGGGTTGGGTTGATAGAATCACTGGACAGTCAAATTGGGTTGACAAAACTTGCAAGGAATTGGATATGTTCTTGCAAGAAGCCATTGACGAGCACCTTGATCATGGAAACAGGGGCGAGGGTGATCAAGAGGATTTTACTGATGTCTTGCTCCACCTTCGGAATGATCATTCGTTGTCGATCGATCTGAATTTGGATCACATTAAATCCGTGCTCATGGTAATCCTTTTGCCTTTTACTATATTTATTTTTGTTTCTCAGGGGATTCAAGTACCATCCTTTTGCCTTTTACGATATTTATTTTTGTTTCTCAGGGTGTTCGGGTTAAGTTACGAGTATCCCGATTAATCGCTGTGTCCACTGGCAGAAAGTCCCGTGTCAATTGACCCCAAAATAATTGATCGCACCTAAAATATTTCGAACTTGAAACCTTAGGGGAACAATCACCTCAGTCTTAGGCCAATGTTATGGCCTTGTTTGGATAAGTTGTCCGGAAAAATTTTTTGGGGGTTGAAAGTTGAACTCTGCAAAACCCACTCATACAAGCCAGAGTAGTGGCCCCCACTTTTGCAAAACCCATTCCATCGTACAAGATAGTTTGACCAGCAAACCCAACCGTGGGCCCCCCAGTTCTCCTCCTCTCTCTGTGCAAAACTGGGCCAGTGGGCCCCTCACCCACAAACCCAGAATGCATCTCTCTCTCTCTGCAACACTGGGCCAGTGGGACCCGCATTTTCAAACCCAAAATGTTTTCAAAAACTGTACCAAACAAGAAATTCCAAAAATATTTTCAAAAACCTGCCGAAGTAGGCATCCGAACACAGCCATATATATATCTTTTCAACCTCAAAATAGGGTCCATCCCAAAAGCTGCTTTCACTTTATAAATAGAATAGATGATATAATTTCTTCAATTTTCCCCGTTTTCCTCAGGATATATTTGTTGCCGGAACAGACACAAGTGCTGCAATTGTGGTCTGGGCGATGGCAGAGCTAATGAGAAATCCTACGGTCATGAACAAACTCCAAGAAGAAGTTCGAAATATAATTGGAGAAAAAGATAATGTAATAGATGAAAATGACCTCCAAAAACTTTCTTATCTAAAAGCTGTGGTGAAGGAGATAATGAGATTACACCCTCCAACTCCGCTTATGGTTCCACATGAAACAACTCAAAAATGCAATATTGTTGGTTATGAAATCCAGCCAAAAACAGTTGTCTACATTAACATATGGGCCGTTGGAAGAGACCCCGATTCTTGGAAAAACCCAGAGGAATTTTTTCCAGAGCGATTTCTAGGAAGCACTATTGATTTTAACGGACGAGATTTTGAGTTTATTCCGTTTGGAGCCGGGAGAAGAGGGTGCCCTGGGATTCATCTAGGAGTTGTTATGGTGGAGCTTGCACTTGCCAACCTTGTTTACCATTTTAACTGGGAATTGCCTTCTGGGGTGAAAAAAGAAGACATTGACATGGAGGTGAGACCAGGTATTACTATGCATAAGAAGAATGAATTGTGCCTTGTGGCTAAGAAGTATTCAGGGTGTATGGATGTTTAAGTAATTGTTCAAGGCTTTGATTGTGTGAGCATAGTGAAATAGTCCTTTAAATTTGCTATAATTCATTATAGGAATAAAATGTTGTTTCACTTAAAGATGTTGATCGATTTTGCTATACATATTTAACAAATGAAAGTGGTTTTGTATAAATTTCAAATTAATTACTTCATAAATACTTGCCTCTTATGAATGCAATTGTCACGCTTGAGCGGGCCTATCATCTAGGCTATGCATATGCAAATGTTATATGACATTTGATATTTAAAACTAATATTTGACTTACCGTGGCATCAACATCAGCATGACATGTACTGTGCGGTTTTACCTTTATTGGGAATCACGTGTTTTACACGGTAAAAACTTTTTAATTTCCTGATGAGTCAAGGTCTCTTTCCTGGCTCCGGATCCCTGCCCCTTTTTCTCTGTCCCATACCTATTTGGCTAACATGCGTCCATTAATTAAGTAGTCTGCAGTCACACCTACTCGAACACACCCCAGGTACACCCGATGGTGTGGGACCTTTCTCGGAGTCTCACACGAATGTTCGGAACTGCTCAATTTATTTAGAATATTTTTTTTGTAAGGTTCCTGAAAAAAATTAGCTTAATCGAATCGGTAAAGTCTTGATAATTTTGTTTAAAGTTTTGGTGTGTTCGATTCAGGAACTGAAATTGAATGAATCTTTGGAGTCTTTACTGGTATCTGATTGAGCTAGTTAATTGAGCGGCTCCAATCATTCGTGTAAGACTCCAAAGTAGGTCATACACAATGGGTATGGTTGGGGTGTGTTTGAGTGGGTGTGCCTGTAGACTAATTATTTATTAACGGATTTTAAATCTGTCAACTTTAACCCTCCCTCAACTCTCTTCTTTTGGCAGCCGAGATTTTGAACATCTTTCTTAATAAATCATTTGAGCATCTTCTCAGACGAGTTGAAGAGTCATAATTCTGTTCTCGTCAGTATCAACTAAACTCCATCTTACGGCTAATTGATGAGGAGACTGCATAACTATGGACTTTAATCGAATTAACATACAATAGAAATGGAAGAAGTAATAAGAATCAGTATGAAGCCGAAATAGATTTGAAAGCACCAAGGTTTGAATACAAAGAAATAGGACTTCGAGGATTATCAGCTAAACAGTTGTCTTTCTTATTTGCTTTAAATCAAACGGCCAACAACAGCGGGTTTAACTTTAGGGAATTCTCATCAAGTTACCTAAAATAAAACCTCAAAAAATCAGGCTACCTATTCTCCCTCACTAAATTATTTTTGTTACAATACCTAGTCAAATTTGAGTAGGCACTATTTACTATCCTTTCTTTCTTTATTGTTTCTTTCCGTTGCTTTTCCCGGGTTCCATGGGGAATAGAAGAGAGAGAGAGGGGAACAAAAGATAGAGAGAGAGAGGGGAATAGTTCCGAATAGTTAATAGGAAAAGGTGTACTTTCCTGGACAGAGAACAACTCCTAAGGTGGCATAACAATAGAGGGTTTAACTTTAGGGCATCTCTCGCTTGAGCGAGACTGATGTAGGACAAGATATACACCCCTATCATTTATGGAAACACTATTTGGGTAACAAATTTTATTTACATTTATTATTAGGAGTTCTCATTTGTGCTGCTTGTTTAGCACGATTTTAGCTTCCTATTTTCTAGTTTTTTTTTTTTGTCAAAAGGGAGAAACATTTTATTGCAAATACTAGTAAGAAAGGCCCAAGGCCCTAACATCATCAAAGGCGAGGGAGGTCAGCCATTGGGGTAATTCATCCCACCAGCAAACCGGCCCAGTGCCTAATAGGGATTGCTTAGCCACAAAATGGGCTACCCTATTACATTCTCTTTTCACATGAGAGAATTTACAAGATAAAAATTTGGAAGCAAGACTAATACAATAAAAAATAATAGCGTCAATATCAGCATAGATTTGCTTCTGATTGAGAGCTTGAACAACCTGTAATGCATCGCCTTCGACTATGATGCGAGACCAGTTCTGTTCCAGGGCAGCTGGAAGAGCAAAACGAAAAGCCAGAGCCTCAATAACCCGGGGAGAGAAAGAACCCGCTAAATTTTCCATGGCCGCTCCCACAACCTGTCCAGTCACACCCCGTGCTACCAAACCCACACCTCCGGTATTTGTATGAGAATGTAGAGCTCCATCAACATTTATCTTTATAAACCCTTCCGGTGGGGCATGCCATGGTGATTGGTTGGTCAGTGGAGGGAGGCGCCTATGGGCAGGTAGATCACAAACGGCTTGATATTCTTTCCATGCTACCCGAGCATTCTCAAAAACCATGGTGGAGTCCCATTTTTTACCTTCAAATTGACTTTGGTTTCTATTCTTCCATATAAACCAGCACACAAAGGCTGCAAGCGAGTGACTGTTGTGACGGCTTCCATCTACATTGCGGACACAGGATAAAGCCATCCATAATTGTTGGAAAGTCCGTTGTTTCCAGTCCGCCGAGAAATTAGAAAAGAAGGTGCTCAGTTTCCACACATCCCTAGCTCTTTTGTAGCGAAAAAGAGTATGTTCGATTGTCTCTCGCTCCTTGCGACAGTATGAGCAATAAGGATCGTCTACAACCTTCCTGCGGTGAAGATTTTCAGCCACGACCACAGCATTATGAGCGCAACGCCAGATGAAATTCCGTACCTTATGCGGTGTTTGAATGCTCCAAATGGAAGTCCAATTCATGCTGACCAGATTTGAACCACTTGCTTCTCCTAGAGTTTACTAGAGTTTTATTTCCTTATTTTTATTTCCCTTTTTCTTATAGTCCTGATTTCCAAGTAATGATTTGCTTGGTCTCCACTCTAAGTAATTTCCTTTTTATTAGTAGTCTTATTAGTATAAATAAGGGTGTAAGCCTATAGCATAATTCATCTTCCAATTAATAAACAAACTTTGAGACTGTCTCTCTTTTTCTTGTGGATTCAAGAACATCTCGTGGATTCGAGAACCTTTCTCATTTGGACTAGTACGCTAACTAGTCTCTCGTGAATTTCGCTGCGTCAAGTGGTATTAGAGCTGGTTTTTCCTGGCTCGATGGCACCAAATAAAGTAGAAGACACACCCAATGACGTTGCTCATGGGAAAGCTGATCTGAGGACGATGGTGGAAGAACAACAAGCGCTGCGGCTGCTGAATCTTCTCCTAGACCAAAGACCAGAAAGGGTTGAAGAGAATCATGCGGTGGGATTTGCCCAACGCCATCTTTTTAACCCGAATCGGAAAAGCGCGATGGGATTTGCACAATGCCACCCGATAATCAATTTGTAATTGGGAGATGCCCAGCTAAACATGTGGATAGCCAAGAACAATCAGAACTCGAAGTTGTAGAGGAATCAGAAGAAGAATGGGAGCGAATAAACTGTGTGGTGCAAAGGGTGCTATTTGCACCTTTGTCAAAGGATAACAACCAGCGGCATGACATCTTTCGATCAAGCTGTTCGATCAACAAGAAAGTGTGTGATCTAATTGTGGACAATAGAAGTTGTGAGAATTTTATGGCGAGGAGGCTGGTAGACCATCTGAAGTTGCCGATGGAACCCCATCCTTCACTTTACAACATTGGTTGGATAAAGAAAGACCATATAACAAAGGTAACTGAAGTCTGTAAAATTTCTCTTTCAATTGAAAATTTTTATAAGGCTGAAGTCGCATGTGATGTTATTGAGATGGATGCTGGCCATGTATTGTTAGGTAGACCCTGGTAGTTTGATGTTGATGTGGTATATAGGGGTCGTGACAACACCTACTCTTTCATTTGGGAAGGCCATAAGGTTGTTATGATTCCTTCCAGCCAACGGGTGCCTGTCAAACCTAAAATAGAGCAGCCATCGTTTCTAATTAGTTCAAAAGCTGAGTTTGTGATAGATTTTAAGGAGTCTGGACAAATAAACGAGGCTATGATTTTAGTGCCTACCAAGATACAACCATTATTGGAGAAGTTTGACAGCTAGTTACTGATTATGTGTCTAACGAGCTCCCTCCAATGATGGATATTCATCATTAGATTGATTTGGTGCCTGGGGTAATTCTGCCCAATTTACCACAGTATTGTATGAGTCCAAAGGAGAATGAAACTTTGAGGGAGAAGCAAGAAATTATTATTTTTGTTGGTAATCAAGTTATTGAGGACCAGCACAAATTTTCACAACAGGTGATTAATGCTGTCTCCTTATGTGATGGTTGTATGGTCAAGCCGGCCTTTCTAAATGGTCGGTCATTGATGTGTCAACCAATGCCAAGCAGGTACAAAATCAAGAGAACCCGCAAAGTCAAGTTGACGTTGATTTTCTTGGAGTGCAGCGATATGATTGGATTCCCAACATTCATTTAGTGGACTTTATGAGACAATTGAAGCATGAAAAGAAGATACCATTGCAAGTAATTTTTGGTGTTGAACTTTTTTGGAAGCGAATCAAGCGATTGAAGTATTCCAAGTATCTATTTATTTGGCGTGGAAGATAGCAGGCTCCTAATGAGAACTCGAGATCGAGTTCTTTTGAAGAAAACGAGAATGATGTAGGACAAGATATACACCCGTATCATTTATGGAAACATTATTTGGGTAACAATTTTTATTTACGTTTATTATTAGGAGATCTCATTTGTGCTACCTGTTTAGCACGATTCTAGCTTCCTATTTTCTACTTTCCTAGAGTTTTATTTCCTTATTTTTATTTCTTTTTTCTTATAGTCCTGGTTTCCAAGTAATGATTTGCTTGGTCTCCGCTCTAAGTAATTTCCTTTTTATTAGTAGTCTTATTAGTATAAATAAAATGTAAGCCTATGACATAATTCATCTTCCAATTAATAAACAAACTTTGAGATTGTCTCTCTTTTTCTTGTGGATTCGAGAACCTTTCTCCTTTGGACTAGTACGCCAACTAGTCTCTCGTGAATTGCGCTGCGTCATCGTCATGTTTAGACGAACAATGACAAAAGCAATAAAAACGTGACGCACGTTCATAAAATTATTGAATTTTACTAGATTAAAAGTACAATAAGTTATCATCTCTTGCAAAATCAGTGCGTCATAAAATCTACAATAAGTTACTTTCTCTTGCAAAATTCATGCCCGTGATGTTCAATAATCGGATAACAAGTCATGAAAGATTGAATTAAATTGTGCCTGGGTTATTATAGGGGCATGGCTATCATGTCCTCAAGTGGTATTGGGGCATGAATTATGAGTTCATGCATGATGCCCCAAAAGGATTTTAGCCGTTAGATGTGATCCATAAATCTAAACCATTAACTACCAAACCTATTAACCATTTCAGCTAGTAGAAGTCGAAGGTGTTCATGTTTCTCTCTCTTCCCTCTCTCCCCCTTCTTTCCCCCACCATTTCATCTCTCAAGCAGTATATCCTTTCACACAGTGGAAAATTGTACCACAGCAGGTGGCCTCGCTTCAATCCTCTTATTCTCTAATCGTTATCGGCCATAAAAGTCATCGATTAAGATGCGGATTGAAGGGATGGTGATGCAAGTGGATAAATCAAGTGGTTAAAACAAGGGAAATTTATCGAAATAGTCCCTCTAGTTTCACTCTTGTCTCAATTTCGTCCCTTATTTTCTATTTCACTCTAACAAACCCTGTAGTTTCAATTTTGGTCGAATTAGATCCAATCGATAACGGACGTTTGTAAAGATGACAGAAATTCCAATTTGGGGGATTTTTTGAGGGGCAAAGCGGACTTTTTGTTCATCCTTCTTCTTTCCCAATTTGTAACCCTGACCCTAACCCTAACCCTAATCCCTACCTTTGCTCCGGTTGTTAAACCAACAAAACCAAAACCCTCTCTCTCTCAACCATGACTCCTCCGACCCAAAACCCCTTCATTTGATCGACGACAAAGTCTCCATCACTCTCTCTCTCTCTCTCTCTCTCTACACACTCATATTTAAATGTTTATACTTACTTAATTAACAATGCCTTCGATGGAGTTATAGATTAACTTCAAAACCAGTTGACTAAACACAAGACAGAAAAAAAAAAATAGTCATGGATTCAGCTGAGGTGAAGAAGAACCCAGAGAGCATTTAGATCAAGAAGATAATTATGAAGAGGAGTTCATTTATTCCTAAATTCGTATGTTTCAAATTGGACTACGATGTTCCGACCATCGAGATATTAGACGGCCATGGCAACCTCGATTTGGTTTCGGCCGGAGAGATTCGCTTCCCGACTCACCTTGTTATTATGATTCGATTTTCGTGAGCTCTCTAATTGTTTTTTGGAATTTGAGGTTAGAATTTTAGTTATGGTGGGTTTAAGAAGTGCAGACGTGGTGTTTGTGTATATCATATCCATTATTAACTTGAAATTCGACTAATTTAACTACTAAAAATGCCTTTGGGTCCTGTGATGCAAGGAGCTATGGAGATTAATCAGACAAGTGATCAAATGAGAAGGTGAGAGCTCAATATTGACAACCCAATACAAACACATGAACACAAGCAAACAAAACAAATTTCTCCTCTCCTCTCTCTCTCTCTATGAGAGAAATATTCTATCGATTTGTATTTTTTTTTTGCAAAGGAAAGGGTTAAGGTTAGGTTTACAAATTGGGGAAGAAGAAGGATGGGCAAAAAGTCTATTTCGCCCCTCAAAAAACCCCCAAATTGGGATTTACGTCATCTTTCGTTATCGATTGGACCTAATTTGACCAAAATTGAAACTATAGGGTTCGTAAGAGTGAAATTGAAAATAGAGAGACGAAATCGAGATATGGGTGAAATTAGAGGGACCATTTCGATAAATTTCCCTTAAAACAATTAAACAAATTAGTCGAATCACTTTAGTCAATTGTATCAACCCTAAGTGATCACTATCAGCCAACATCATTGTTAACTACCTCATCTGCTAATCATGTCATCTTGATCAAATCAAACACTTAATCGGTGAGATATGGGTGATTTGATCGGTTGACTAAACACTTAATCAAATCAATGAAATGGATTTAACCAATTTAATTTATTGATGCTCAATTATCATTGTCAATCACTAGCACTCTTAACTACTACATTTGTTAATTATGGCATATGGCAAATTAATGGCATATTGATAAATTCAAATGGTTCGATCAGTTGATTAAACTCTTAATCGTATCATTCGATTCACTCAAGCTAATTGTATCGATGCTCAATGATCACTGTCAATCACCAACACTATTAGTTATTACATTTGCAAGTAACGTCATATTGATAAATTGTCATGTATCTTAATCAAATTGAATAAGTCTAATTTCGTTAAATACTAGTCTAATTTCATTAAATACTAACATTAATGCAATTGAAAGTCCTACTAAATCATCAAATATTATTAATTATATGTTTATCCTTTTTCATTAAATTTTTTTATAGCAATTAAATTGTAGCATCTATATATGATAAAAATATTAAGTACATCTATAATTTATCAAAATAAAAACATATGCTTTTTCCACAATAATATTTATAAATTGATGGTTATTTAAAACTAAGTTAGTTAAGCATATTAACAATATTATTTGACAATTAAGATAAATTTTGTTTTCAAAAAATAGTTGTAATAATGTTTTTTCACAATTCTCACCCCCAGTTTTTAGGTTGAGCATAGAAAAAATAAAAAAAGTAGATTGGTTATGGCTAAAGTGATGTGGAATTGTGTATTCCCAAATATAACATTTTCCGCCAAAAGTGGTAACAAGCTATCTGAAGAACCCTTGTAGTAAGCAGAGCAGGAGCAGGCCCTGATGTTTGGGTTGCCCAAGCCCAAACACTGCTTGGTTGCCCACTTCATAATGAATTATAAAAATATATATATACAAGTAAAAAATTACAAAAATTCAAGAGTTATTTTAGGGGCCCGAAGCAAAATCTCAATATTGCGCCCTCTACATCTTCATCAGTTGTTTTAATAAATTTATTATAAAAGATACATGCAAAAATATATAATTGTAAGAATTTACTAGTAAGTGTGGTCATACAACGTACGTGATAAGTGTAGTCATAGAATAAATGGTAAATAAAACCAGTTTGGGTGGTAAGTAAACTTGAATTTTCTTTTTTAGAGAAAAAAACATAAAAATCCACCTTGTGGATGGTTCTGGACTAAAGGTTGTAATTTACCTAACTTCCAATGTAAGAGTCAATATTTAATATACCCGAATAATAATGGGGGGCAAGGTAGAAAAACCTTGTTTTTTCAATAGTTTTCTTAGGATCATCAGAAGTTTCTCTTATGGTCAGAAGAAATATTCAGTTCTCCATGGCCTTTCTAAGTTAGGATTTTTTATTTATTTATTTTTTTTTAGGATCGGCTGAGTTTGGGGTGCCCGGTTGGCATGTTCCTGCCCCGTTGTATCTTTCTCGTCTTGGAACCCTTTTTCTTTGTAATTTGTTTCCAAAGATTAATAAAATATTTTTGCTCTTCAAAAAAAAAGTTAGTATTTTTTTAGTGACGGGTATTCCAACTTACATGTTCCTTAACTAATCCAGAAATCTTGAAATTAACAACTAGACAAATTTTCAATGGCCTAAAGATTTGACATGTTTGACACTCATAGGATTCTATTTGCAACTTCTTGAAGGTAGTGATCTCATGCCCACCAGATCAATCTCATTGAGGTAAAAAAAAAAGAAAAAATCTGATGTTATTTGCACATGATAATTAGTTTGATTGAATCTTGTCAGAGATGGACTTAGAACAATAAACAACTTTAAAAATGGGTAATTACTTTGAGTTTTTACCATACACCCAATCCCTTAACTTCGCCAGAAAAATTCCATAACTAATGAGCCAAAACATATGCGGGAATTACACAAAAAATATATATACTTCCATGCACCAAAAATATCTATACCATCCTCCAAACTATGATCTATGAGAGTCTATTTGTTAGCCGGATTATTTGCCTGAATTAACTAATAACTTGTTAACACCGAAGAAACCACAAGCGCCTGATGTGGTTTGTGAGCTGGGCGTGCCAGGACTGTACGTCACAGTCCAAGTGTGATAGAGGCCTTTGAGACCTTACCTAACTTCGTTCGTGCGATTGCATGCAACCCTCAAAGGGTAGAGTTGCAAATGGTTCGTGGTTGCCTTACGTGCGAGGACTTAGAATTTCCCAGCCGTTGTGGAAAATTTAGAGCAACGAGATAAAAATAAAACCAACTTCTATTAATGACGATTAACAAAAGTGGGGTACAATGTAATCAATAACAAGGACTAAACTCGGGTTAGGCTTGCTAAGTGACTGAAAAGTAAACGACTCAATTGTGTTGGAGGCTTCAACGGGGTTGAATGGCTGCCCGTTGAATGGCTGCAACAGGTTGAGGATTCTGAGTTTAAGTCGAGAGACTTGAGTTTTGATTTTAACCGTGAAGTTGATGGCTGTGGAACCCTTTTTTCTTCTTCAATTCTCATATTTACAGACTCTTGGTGCTAACTTCCCTTGTGCCGAGATGCTGCCAAGTGTCCTCTGCAACTTCCGTCTTCGTTGATGGCTGCCAAGTGTCCCACGTTGCCAATTTTCCCTCCATTTGCAGCAGTTCGTGGCGGTTAAGGACTGACCCATTTCTTCTTTACGTGGATAAACCAAGATAATGGGGAAAAATTCATCCCCCACTACCTAATTTCTTCTCCTGCACGTGTATCCAACAGAGGAAAAATAGCCTTTGAATCATCTTGGAAAAATTATTCCATGTGTCATGGTCCATTTCCTTATTTTATGGCATGTAGAGATAATGGATCCCAAACTGCCAATCTGGCATTTCACACGTGCACTTCTAAGGGATAATTGTGATAATAGAGCCATTTCGTATTAATATTAATGGCCTTTATTTATAATTCCAGAAATTATCGTCTATAAGCGCCTCCTTCATTACTCATGGGCCAAAATTAATCAGGCTCTACCATTGACGAGAAATACTAAATAGGCTAAGCTCATAAAAATTAATTGGGCCAAGACTTAACAAAATAAAATTAACGCGGCCCATTAATTTTGCAAGTGAAATTAGCCCACTTTAGTCCGAAAATAATAGTTTTTTGGCCCTTTGGAAAAAATGCCTAATTTGGGTGTAAACATAACTAGAATTAGTTAATTCTGTATTTGGTAAGCATACACACTTTTTTTTTGAAAGGCAAAAAACTTTGTTAATATCTGAAAGAAACAAAGATTAAAAGGGAATGAGGGGCTAAAAACACCCGTAGGAGACAACCTTGCAGGCAAAAGAAGCATCCTCAAACCCCCAAGAAACCAGTTGGCAAGCAACCAACAACGGCAAGTGCAGAAACAAAACAACAGCAACAGAAAGCCCCTAACCTAGCTAACACCAATAAAAACACCTAAACCGCTGTTGCACTAGACACCAATCGAATCTCCTAAAACTCGCCACCAAAATCACCTCCTTTGATTATTCCAAAGCCATGATTTTGCTTATCACCTCTTCATCATTGCCCATGAAGTCTTCACCCATGATCTTTGAGACTGTCCTTGCGGCTTCTTCTTCATTGAGAATGATCCTATTTTTGTTATTGATCCCTTCCGAAGAGATTGAAAGAGCTGCTGCAGCTATGGCCGACTTGAGCAAAACACATTTGTTCCTCTTTTTTCTTCCTTTTTTGGCTTTAGGACGACCTAATAAATCATCAATGTTTTTCAATCTTTTTTTTGTTTTTCTCAACCACCTTTTTCTTTAGAGGGCATAACCATTCATTGTGAAATGGAAGCTCATTCCAACTTGAATCTTGCTCTTCGTTTTCTGAAGCTAGAATAATCACTGATTTACCATTCAGGGTAATCTCGTTATGGATGGGAAGAGCCTCATTAATTAATGTCGTAAGCATACACACTTGAAGAAGTTAATCTTGAGAACAGAATATTCCCTCTGCAGCTGGATCATTTATGTCCACCTCCAACCTTGTCGTATTAATTAGTACCCTTCTCCAGTTACCGAATTATCGAACCCCAAATTAAAAAGAACTTTGAATATGAAACAAGTAATTTCTCACCTTTTCTCAACATCCATATAATCTATTCACTGGTACAAACTAACAACCAATCCAAGTACGAATCATTTCGCCTTCTTAATTAATCTCCCTTCAACCGTATCATCATTTTATTTGCCCTTTGTTATTTGATTCCTCAAAACATATCCGGCCAACAAACGGACTCTGAGTGACATACACACTTCCAATATACACCTTTCCGAAACTAAAAAATTAGGGGTACCATAGCTTTCCCCTAACTGTCAAACAACTAGAACTATTGCTATTATTGATAAATCAACACTGAGCTACATTCGCTTGGTGTCATTTCTAAGTATTAACTTGGACTACTCATGTGGATGAAAGTTAATAGAGAAACCAAGTTAAATCTGACTTGATACGTAAGAGAGTTAATGTAAAACTCGGACTCTGGAATCTATTGAAAATGTGTTCCATACAAATCAAACGTGATTTGGAGGGAGGTGATCATGCATGTGTAGGTGTATTGAATATTCCTATGGTTGAAAATCTTCAACAAATCCATATGCTCTAATCAAATATATCCACAAAGCCAAAGGATTTTGGCACTCAACACTTATAACTATACTCGAAATGCTTTTTAGTGTTCAAAATATTCGTACTACAATATTGGAAACATATTAAAAGATAGTTTATGAGAGTCATTATTGGAGTGCCGGCTAGACTCATTTCCCATAAAAAAAATTAGTACTAAAATCCTCCAAGGGGTCTTTTTATAAAAACCACTGATAAATGTTAGTAGAACACAAGATTAGCCCTCATGACGACAATGGAATTGCTTTTCTTTCTTTTGGCAATTCCAATTCTCTTGTTCCTAATCAAAAAACAAAGAAAAAATGAAGTACTAAACCCTACATTACCAGGTCCTCCAAGGCTTCCCATAATTGGAAATCTACACCAGCTTGATACCTCGGCTCTCCATCACTACCTATATCAACTCTCCAAAAAAAAAAAAAATGGTCCTCTTCTGTCCCTCCAACTTAGGTTGTTAGGAACATGTGTGAATGATGAGTCCCATATCGGATAAATAGAAAAAGAGTTGGACCTTAATATACAATTGGATGAGTCACCACTTACAAGGCTTAGCCTTTTAAGTGGATATGGGTCATTTAATGTATATTGGGCCCAACGAATGTGGTGGACTCCATGGATACTCCCCAACAGATTGGGCCTGCGCACACGGGAAGAACCTCAGGCGGATCAGACTCCTAACAAGTGGTATCAGAGCCGATGGCTGACGATCTATGGGCGGACTCTCCTGGAAGCATCGGTGGTTGTGTGTAATACCCGTCACGGATAAATAACATTTAAATTGCATGTTTTAAGTTGATTAGGTGTTATGGGCTAAAACCATTAGGGGTGTTTAGTTTGAGGGCTAGTAGTGGTCTGTTTGAGTTACATTAAGGGAACTTTGAGAACTTGAACTACATGTTATGTGAAAAGGTTGTCGGTTGTTTGTTGTTTGAGATTGTGGTCTGACTTGTACACTTGTATATATATATGTTATAAGACTTCCGCTGTATTTTAATTCTGAGGTATTTGAGTAGGTTATGTTTGGTTGTGTTGGAATGCCACGTGGCCGCACCGACACGAGCCCACACGGGTGCCGTTTCGGGACGGGGCGTGACAGCTTGGTATCAGAGCCAGTACGTTCTAGACTCTGTGTTGAGAGTCGGCTGGGGTTTGGTAGTGGACCATAGGAGTCTCGTGTCTGTCGAGTAGAGGTTGGTGGATGACTAACGTGTGAGATATATGTATAACTTGTGTTTGCTATTGGCTGTTTTAAGTTGTTGAGACAGGTTTTGAGAAATGAATTCAGAGCATACGGTTCATGCGGAAGATGGGGCATCTAGTGGGAATGAGGTGGAGCAACAAGTTCCTTTGTAACGGCCTATTGTGGGGGACGCCGATAGAGTTCTTGCAGCTCTGGCTCAATTTACCGAGCGACAAGCAGAATTTACTGAGCGACAAGCAGAATTTATGTTGTGGCAGTATACACGGGAAATGGCTCGGGATTCAGGTACAGGATTGCTTAAACGTTTCAAGAAATTGTTCACAGTGGAGTTTGAGGGAACCGTGTCGCCTAGTGATGCTGAGGAATGGTTAAAGGCTGTGGAGCGAGTGTTAGATGCAATGGGGGTGACCGATGCGTAAAGAGTAACCTTGGCAACTTTCAGTCTAAAGGGCGAGGCACGAAATTGGTGGGAGGCTCTGAAAAGACAGTTGACAGCACCTTTACCTGGGGTGGTACCGGCGGTTCCACAAGTTGTATCGTGGGAACGCTTTGTTAGAGGGTTCAATGATCAATATTGTCCGGAGAGTTATCGATTGGAGCAGGAGGCAGCTTTTATTCGTTTAGAACAGGGTACTATGACGGTTCCGGAGTATGAAGCAAAGTTTGCGGCTTTGTCTCGGTATGCTCCAGAATTGGTTGACACAGATGCAAAGAGGTGCAGGCGGTTCCGACTAGGACTTAACCCGGATGTGTTTAAAGGGCTAATAACTTTTCGAGAGAGAGACTATGCCGATTTAGTGGATATGGCTAGGAAGACGGAGAAGAGTTTGCATAATTGTTGTGATAAACAGGAGTCTAACAAAAAGAGTAAAACGGAGGGAGTAGCCTTTGGGAGATTTAGTGGTAGTAATAATGAGGGCGGGCAACAGAGGTCACAAAATGTTGGGAATCAAAGTGTTGGGAGAACACAAGGTGGTTCATCAGGGTGGTGGAAAGGGGAATCTGGACAGGGGGCAAGCAAGCAAGCTATGAGTGGCACTGCCACAACACGTTACTGTTTCAATTGTGGGGCTGCGGATCATATGGCGAAGGAGTGTCCAAGTGCGGCTAGGGGTCCCAAGTGTTTTTCTTGTGGTGAGTTTGGACATAGGGCAGTGCAATGTCCACATGCACCGGCACCAACGGCATCTTCTGTGGGTAGTGTACAAGGGGGTAGAGGTGGAGGAGCAAGGGGGTCTTCGGCACCGGCCAGGGTGTATGCACTTATTCATCAGGGGGCTCAGGCTTCGGCCGATGAGGTGACAGGTATTTGTATGGTTTTCGGTATGAATGTCACACGCTTTAATTATTGTTATGGGTAACCTTATTTCAGGACGAAATTTCCTAAGGGGGGGGGGGGGGGGGGGGAGAGTTGTAATACCCGTCACGGATAAATAGCATTTAAATTGCATGTTTTAAGTTGATTAAGTGTTATGGGCTAAAACCATTAGAGGTGTTTAGTTTGAGGGCTAGTAGTGGTCTGTTTGAGTTACATTAAGGGAACTTTGAGAACTTGAACTACATGTTATGTGAAAAGGTTGTCGGTTGTTTGTTGTTTGAGATTGTGGTCTGACTTGTACACTTGTATATATATGTTATAAGACTCCCGCTGTATTTTAATTCTGAGGTATTTGAGTAGGTTATGTTTGGTTGTGTTGGAATGCCACATGGCCGCACCGACACGAGCCCACACGGGTGCCGTTTCGGGACGGGGCGTGACATTGTGGGCTTGCACGGAGACTCTCGGAGGAGCAGGAAAAATCCATTGTAACTCTCGATGGAGCAAGAAAAATTCCTGGTGCGTGCAGTAGGTGGTTGGCAGTAAGGTGGCTCTCGGTGGAGTGGGTACTCTCGATGGAGCAGGAAAAATTCCTATTGCGTGCGGCACCTGACTGGCAAGCAAAGGTGGCTCTCGTGGAGTATGGTGGCTCATGATGGAGTGGGTGCGGTAAATAAGCCCTGGTTTGGACACGGTGTTGGAGAGAGAGATCAAGAATTAAGGGGGAGTCAAGTGGATCAGATTGAGGGGGAGCTAGGCCCAATGTATGGTTCACACATGAGGGGGAGATTGTTAGGAACATGTGTGAAGGCCGGATGAGTCCCACATTGGATAAATAGAAAAAGAGTTGGACTTTAATATACAATTGGATGACTCATCACTTACAAGGCTTAGCCTTTTAAGTGGATATGGGTCATTTAATGTATATTGGGCCCAACGAATGTGGTGGACTCCATGGATACTCCCCAACGGATTGGGCCTATGCACACGGGAAGAACCTCAGGTGGATCAGACTCCTAACAGGTTTCGCCCGGTTCTTGTTGTTTCTTTTGCCATTTAGAGGTCCTTAAAACCCAAGATAAGGTATTTTCCAGTAGGCCTATATTTTTTAGCCACCAAAAATTTTCACGAAACGGTTTAGACTTTGGTTTTGCACCGTATGGCGACTACTATAGAGAAATGAGGAAAATCTGCATGCTTCATCTCTTTAGTTCCAAGAGGGTGCAATCTTTTCGCTCCATTCGTGAAGATGACGTTTCGCAAATGATTAAAAGTATGTCCAAGTTGGGTTTAGGATATAAACTTGCGAATGTGAGTGAGATAATGCTTTCAGTCAGTAGTGCAATTATTTGTAGGATTGCTTTTGGGAGGAGGTGTTGGTATGGGTGTGGCTCCCATCCACATTGATTGAGGGAGTGGGAGAGAGTGTCATGGTTTATTGCTATCCATGACTTGTCAGCAGCCCATGACTTGCAGTTGGGATTTTGACCTCATCCATGAGGTGTAGTCCACGGCCATTTGGCTATAAGAGATAGCCTTTGGGCTTTGTAATTGATATCACCAGTGAGTGGTCTTGGAAAATCACAGAGAGAGTGATTTGAGTTCTCCCCGAGAGGGAGACTTGTGTCTCCATGAGAGAGACTTGTGAGGTTCGTTTTGTAGAGCATTGTGTAAAATCAGAGTGTAGTGAGAGAGTGTCACTTGTAAAACTCGTGGTTTTCCGGTTAATGAATTGTTGCTCCGGTTACCTCCGTGGACGTACCCGATTTTGGGGAACCACGTAAAATACTTTGTGTTTGGTGTGCGTGTGTTTCTTTGCGTGTGTTTGGCTTGATCCTTGGGGCACAGCAGGAGGTATGATGATAAAGTCTGGTAGAACTAAGTTTCAGAGTCTTTTCCATGAAGTTCAAGCAGTGATAGGGGGATTCTTTTTCTCTGACTATTTTCCACATACGGGTTGGGTTGATAGAATCACTGGACAGTCGAAATGGGTTGCAAAAACTTGTAAGGAATTGGATTTGTTCTTGCAAGAAGCCATTGATGAGCACCTTGATCATGGAAACAGGGGTGAGGGTGATCGAGAGGATATAACTGATGTATTGCTCCAGCTTCAAAATGATCACTCATTCTCGATCAATCTCACTTTGGATCACATAAAAGCGGTGCTCATGGTCCTACTTCCTACTTTGTCTTTTCGTATAATTTCTTTGATATCCCTGTTGAAATTTGTCCCACGTCGGTTAATTATAACTTCCAAAATTAGTACTTCCTCCGTCCCAAATTGCTCGCCTCTTTTGCGCAGTCGTGCCACTAAAACAATTGTCTATATTTCACAATCTATAACGTTTTTTATGATTTCAAAAATTTTGTTTAATAATACTAAATGAGATCTATCAAACAAGATCAATATTGGATATCAACAGTATTATAAATGAGAAGATATAGATAATTTTTTAAAAGGTCCCAAATGGTGAAAAGGGACCAACAATTTGAGACAGAGGGAGTATATTAACTTGGGTGGCCTTTCCACTCATAACCAATAGGTCTTAAGTTGGACGCTTTAACATGTTATCAGATCTAGATTTTTGGAGGTCTTTCCCCTTTGTTTGTGCCAGAGTTGCAATTTGTACCATTGCAATCCGTATGTTCCGGATCTTTAATTGACCTTTCTCGTGCAGGTCAGGGGTTGCATGTGTAGCAGAGTGTTAGAATTTGTCATATATCTGTTAATTACCACCTCGAAAATTAGTATATGAGCCTGGGCTGCGTCTCAACTATTTGCCAATTGGTTTTGAGTTTGATGCTTTAGCATGGCATCAAAGCTAGATTTTTGGAGGTTTTTCCCCTTTATGTTATAGTTGCACTTTGTTTCGTTAAGATCCGTATGTACCTGATCCTTTGTTGATCTCCCCACGTATGTGCGAGTCAGGGGTCACACGTGCAAAGAATGGTAAAATTTGTCCCATATCCATTAATCATCACCTCGAAAAATTAGTATATGAGTTTGGGCGGCCTCTCCACTCATAGTCAATTGGTCTTGAGTTGGGCGTTCAATTTCTTATATGATTCTTAAATTTCTTCTCCTTTCCTCAGGATATATTTGTCGCCGGAACAGAGACAAATTCAGCAGTAGTGGTCTGGGCAATGACGGGGCTAATGAGAAATCCCAGAGTCATGACAAAATTCCAACAAGAAGTTCGGAATACAATTGCGAAAAACGGTAGTATAATAGATGAAGATGACCTCCAAAACCTTACTTATCTGAAAGCTGTAGTGAAGGAGACACCATAGATTTAAATATCGGCCGAGACGTCTCGTATCGGCCGATACGTACCGGTATTTGGGGCCTCCGATACGGATACAGACCGATATTCTTCCTTAACAATTGTCTTTCTTACAAAGGCTATTGTCAGCCATAAACAATGATGTGAGTTGTTAGAATGTTACATCATTGATGTATAATGTATTGATCATAACTCTGCCGGAAAAGATTAGTGATGCTATTTTAACTTTTTTTAATTAAGAAACAATTGCTTCTGTTATGAAGGCAGTTTGTCACTCTTTCGTTGGCCTATCGCGATTTTAGGCAAACAATGATGGAGCTGTTAGATTATATTTCAAATCAATCTATTGTCCATAATTTTGTCGGAAAAAGAGTACTGAAAAAGATTATATTTCCTTAACTAAACAATTGTCTCCCTTACAAAGGCTATTGCACGTTTTTGTAGCCCTATCGTCATTCTAAGCGCGCAAATAATGATGTGAGCTTTTAGAATATCATATCATTGATCTATTGACCATAACTTTGCCGAAAAATATTAGTGACGCTATTTAATTTTTTTTTCATTAAACAATTGTTGCACTTATGAAGGCTGTCTGCCACGCTTTATGTTGGCCTATCGCCATTTTAGGCAAACAATGATGGAAGCTGTTAAAATATAAATCAAATCAAATCTATTGTCTTTAACTTTGCCGGAAAAGAGTAGTGACGCTATTTTTTCATAAATAAATAATTGTCTCTTTTACAAAGGCTGTTGTCACGCTTTTGTAGCCGGTAGCCCTATCGCCATTTAAGTCAAACAATGAAGGGAGCTGTTAGAATATATATCAAATCAATCTATGATCATGAAATTGATACATTTTCTTTTCTCTCCGCTCCCCCTCAGGTATAAAGAGCTGGATTGTTTGTTCTTGTAAAAACAATAGAATTGTTATGAAAGTCCCAAGTGGATGACCATTGAATAATTATATTGGTGAAAGTTGGGGGACACCTATTGTGTTCAGTATTCGTTTTACTTTATGCAACTTCTTTTCATTTTGTTGATCAATCGTAGAAAGGTCTTTCATATTATTTACTTAGTTTTATAACATGAATACAGTATTCTCTTTATTCCAATAGGAGCAACGAAAATGAAAACCTACTGTTTGTAGAATTATTGCACTTCCCTAGAAAAATACCAAAATTGATGATTTGAACATTACTCTTCTCGCACTTTTAGCTAGCTATAAACGTAATAATTAAGTCTTCATATATATAGGAGTCTTACATGTTTGGGGACCTCTATTTTTTACATTTTTTAGGGGGCGAGAGGTGGTGGCTTCGTTGGCTCATGCCATGAGCCGACCCTTAAATCTTAAGCAGTAACATGCAGCCAGTTAAGTGTGATGTTAATAACTTCGCTGGCAAATATATATCCAAAAATAAAAATAAAAATAAAAAAGCTGTCAAGAGAAACCCACACGGTTCTGCAAATAGTTCACAATGAGAGAAACCAAGCTTCCATGCATTGTGTTGTTTCATACTTCAAACCTTTATATCAAACCAGCCTTTAATGTAACCATTGTGTTGTTTCATAGTTCAAATTGAAGTGAAGATTGCCAATTTCTGGTAATAACCAGCAATCCGTTTCTTTCGTCAGCAATAACCAACAAGCGATTAATTAGATTCATCAACCATTGTGTTGCTTCGTCCTTCAAATACAGTGAACATTTGCATCTTTTGGGCTTCGGAAATATAGGTAAAACGGAGAAGATTGTTGAAATATTGAAGAGATATAAGTCGGTAAAGTGAAAAAAAGAATACACTGTTCAATAGCAATTTTACCTAAATACTGCTGCACTTGCGCGCTTTAATGAACAAAGTCACAAGACTACATATGTATTGTAAATTTTCGTATTGTATATTTTCAAGTTTTCCAAACTACAACACCCTACCTAACAATATAACAACATTACTATAAATCAGACATGCAACATTTATTCATCCAAATTAATAACCAGACCATTTCCTAGGCACAAGGCACACAGGGGATTTTTCTTGTGCATAGTAATTCCAGGCTTCACATCCGTATCAATGTCTTCCCTCTTCATCCCATCAGGCAATTCCCAGTTGAACCAATACAAAAGATTAGCAAGTGCAAATTCCACAACCGCTACTCCCATGTTTAGCCCTGGACACCCCCTTCGACCCGCCCCAAACGGAATCAATTTGAAATCTTTTCCCCTGAAGTCAACAGAACTCCCAATGAATCTCCCGGGCGAAAATATTTCCGGGTTTTCCCAGGACTCGTGGTCTCTTCCGATGGCCCACGCGTTCACGTGGACCACAGTTTTGGGCCGGATTTCGTACCCAGATATGTTGCATTTTTGGGTTGTTTCGTGTGGAATTAGTAGTGGGGCTGGTGGGTGCAACCGCATTGTCTCCTTTATTACTGCTTGTAGATAAGGGTATTCTTGGAGGTCATTCTCGTCTATAGCTCCTCTGTTTCCGGCTTTATTTCTTACTTCTTGTTGAGCTTTTTTCATGGTGTTGGGATTTTTTACTAGTTCGGTCATTGCCCACACTAACGTAGCAGCATTTGTGTCTGTTCCAGCGGTAAATATATCCTGATAATTAAAAAAAAAAAACAGAGAGAGGAGAATATTAGCAACATGTACTCTTTCCTTAGAAAATTGCATGTTCTGTTTGGTTTTTGGTGGAATGAAAAACAACAATCATTTATGGTACATTTTTTCTCGGTAAAGATAAATTTTGGCTAGTGTTTTTTTTTTCAATTACGGTATATCTAGTCCAATAGACCTACTAATCCAGAAAATCAATTCTGGTCCACTAAAAGAGACAAAATTAACATTGTGACAAAGTCTCGTAGAAATCAACTCAACACAAAATTAACACCTCCTCAACAAAAAATTTACTATCACTACAGGGTAAAAAAAGTCATTTTAATTCAAAATAAGTTAAAAGTTCACAGTTTTTTTAATTACTTTTTATTATCTTAAAAGATGACTCTTTAGATATAACTTATTTTGGTTCATTCTATCATGTATTTGGACAGACAAGTGTCGATTGGGAGCGTTGGCGAAATGCAAATAGAAACCACATGGGTATATTTCTATTTCTCATAAGTAAGGGGGATATTCGTCATTAAGGCAAACCTAAGGGGGTGTCAGTGACATTTACCCCAAATTTTTCGGTAATGAACTCATTGAAACCATTTGACAAAATAACTAATCCCTCCGTCCTAATTTTATAGTCCCTCGTTCTATCCTAACCGGATAAAAAAACGATTATATCTTTCAATCGGTAATACATTTTATATGCAATATGGATCTTGTTTGATAGATCTTGATTTAATCTAATAAACAAAGTGTTCAAAATCACCTAAAATATTGTAGATTATAAGATATAACACTTTGAAAAGTGACACAAACTCCCAAAAGGGACTATAAAATTGGGACGGAGGGAGTAGTAGATTCACTGCCCAGGAGTTGACTTAAGAGTCACCTGAAAATCAGAATCCTCAGAAAGCCTTTAATATGCAGTTCAGCAGATATCGGTAAAGACTTGATAAAAAATGAGTTGATTTTTTTCACATACTAAAAATGATGATTTAAACAAATTGAATGGCTCCGATTATTCATGTGAAGGGTGAAGCTCCGATTATTTTTGTGTCAAATTTCGTGTGATCAGCCGTACGGCCCTCATATACATATGTGTATACATATATGTGAAATATGTCAAGAATGAAGAAAGGGAGAAACAAGCCCCTGGAGAAGTGCTTTAATGTGATCAGAAGTGAGCTTGATTGGAGATGAACCATCCTTCTGCAGCTGAAGTAACACATCAATAAAATCCTCTTGTTCAAATTTGGTCTTCTTTTCATCATTTATCATGTGCTCATCCACTTCTCCTTGAAAAAATGAATGAAGTCCCTTGAAAGTTTTATCGAGCTGATTCAATTTCCCAGTGAGTCTATCAACCCAACCCAAACAAGGAAAATAATCAGAGAAATAGAAACTTGCTGAAACAGCCTGAGAATCAGTGAGTAAATTCTCAAACATGCTTCTTTCACTGCCCTCGTCCTCGTAACACGTCCCGAATGCAATCTTACTAATAATCGTATTCGAGAAGAGAAGTAACATCTCACTCAAATTAACGATTTTCGAAGCAGAAGCGACTTTTTCAATCTTTTTTATCAGTTTAGAAACCTCGTTTTCGCGAATGGGGCGAAAAGATTGAACCCTCTTGGGGCTAAAGAGGTGAAGGATACAAATCTTTCTCATTTCCCTCCACGAGTCATTGTAAGGTGCAAAACCCACACCCAAGCCGTTGTAAGATAGCTTTTTGAAGCTAAGGAAAGGAGGCCTGGATGCGAATTCTGCATCGTGCGTTCTTAGGACTTCTTTCGCCATTTTCGACGAAGAAACCACCAGCACGGGCATGAAACCAAGTTGGAGAGACATGAGGGGACCGTATTTTTTGGAGAGTTTCCATAGTTGATGATAGAGGGGCGAGGAATCAAGTTGGTGTAAGTTTCCGATAAAGGGTAGTACAGGAGGGCCTGGGGGAAGATTTGCACTCCGAGCTTTCCTGTACTTGAGAAAAAGATATAAGAAAAGAAGGGTGGATGAAAGGAAGAAGAGAGAGTATTCCATGGTTGGAAATATGAGGAGGGAAACTGCAATAGGATAGAATAATGAAATATGTGGAGTTGAATGTTTGGCAACTTAAATAGAGAGAAATCTTTAGGGAAAATTGTTACGTCCCACTTGGCTCCCTGATTTTTCCAATATGAAACTAATGTCCAAAAACTGGTTGGATGGCATTAGCCTCCAAGTTTGGAAAATGTTTTGGAAGTAACTTTTAATGATGGGATCAAAGAGAATAATTTTTCCACAAAATGAATTCTGTCCACAAAATCAGGGAACAAGAAGACAACATCTTGTCTGTTGCGTAACATCAAATCAACTAGCATTAAACCCTTGGTAAATGTTAATATCAAAAATTGTTTTAAGTCATACCAAAATTTTTAATATATAAAAGATGTATACTGTGTGTGGAGTACAAAGCTCTGATACACTGGAATTGTAGCATTAACAAAAACAAATTTTGAAGTTATAATTTTTCTAAACCTGTGCATAGGAGAAAAATCTGGATTCTTAACTGAAAAAAAAGTGGCCCAGTATGGCACTTAGCTAGCTAAGTGGTCGCACGGCGTAGGGTTCTTTAATAAATGAAACGAGTGTGTAAAAGAAGATCGCTGAAGATGAACTGAACCAGTTTCGTTTCGGGTGATGTCACACTTGACACACCTGATAAGTCCACAAGTTTGGGAGGATTCCTCAGTCCATCACGTGATCCCAACACAAGCCTCCTGATGCCACATTTGACATGTCAGGCACGCGTGATGTCGAGCCTCCCCATGTCAAAGCGACCGGCATAGGCTGAGACCCTGTAATACCCACCGGCTCAGTGGAATCAGCCTGGTGATGGTTTGGAAGACACGGCTCGACCAATCTAAATGACGATCCCGAGATTGCTTCGATAATCTTCTGAGGCGGTCCTTTCAACGCTACGCACATCGAACCCACCGGTTCAGCAGGGGTCGTGCCGTCCACGTGATTCCTTCTTCACTCTGGGCGTCGACACGACGTATGTTGAGCCATCTCAGCGGTGTTGACGAGGCTCCATCCATTTCTTTGTGGTCAAACCTTAGGATGGGTGACCATTTCCACTACTACTTTTGTATAGCTAAAGGGCTTGGCTGAGCCTGTGTACCTTTGCTAATTCGGCCCACAACTCTATGTTTGGTGAATGTTACGCCTATTCTGATAAAATGTTACAACTCTTTATGATGAAATGTTATGCCTCCTTTTTTGGTTTCTATGTTATAGTATGTTCTTTAGTAGTGAATGTTACATACGCTTTTTGGTAATGTAACCCGTGCATATATGTCTAGGGGTGAAAATTTAACCGGAAAAACCGAACCGACCGAATAAACCGGTTCGGTCGAAGATACCGGTTTGGTTCGGTTTCATTTTTTGAAAATATTTTTTTCCGGTGCAAACCGGTTTATTTACCAAAAAAAACCGGAACCGAATAAATGTTTACGTACTGGTACTTTTATTTCTCATCCATCTCACTCCCCAGCCGTCCGTATCTATTATATTGAATCTTAGCCGTCCACTACAAAACCCTATCTTTAACTCTTCTAACCCGCCGCACACATAAACAGATGGTTTCTCTCTCATCTCATTTTCTCTGTATCTCAAACTGATCGTCTCTCTCTCTCTCTCTACCTCTGGTCTCTCTCTAGTCTCTTCTCATTTTCACAAGATGACAGGAGAAAGAACCCTCCTTCAACACTCTACAACGTCATCCACCACCTGCAACAAGGTCCGTCGATTCTTCACTTATTCTTTATCGTGAAACCCTAATTTCTTGTTTCCTATGGGCTATGGTTTTGATCTGATTACATTCTTTTGAAACCCTAACTTCTTCTCTGTCGTCAAACCCTTTCAACACTCTATAGTCTACAGTGTAGAGTTTGCAATGAGAAACCCAATATCTATTTTTTTATTTTTTTAGACACAAACCCGATTACTCTCACTCAAACAGATTGTCTCTCTCTACCTAAATCCTAACCCAATGTTCTTCTATTTTGTTTTGTTTGCAGGTTTAACTTCCTAACTTCTTGTTTGCTGTTTGTTGTTCTTAATTTAGTTTGAGGTATGTTCATTGTTCAACCTCTCTTTTGTGGATCTTTTTGGACCAACTAAGATATTGTTGATTTTTTTAATGTATTATACTTATGGGTATTTAAGTGTTTTAACTTCAGCAATTCTTTGACTTGTCTTAGATGGATGATATCTTGGAAGAAGAAATTGGTTCAACACAACCTGAAGATGGTGGAGCAGTGGAAAAGGGTGATGCAAATGCAAAGTCCAAGCACAAGAGAGCTAATCAATCTATGGTATGGGACCATTTTCATATTATTACAGAAAAGGATGATCCTAATTCTAGGGCTGCATGTAACTACTGTACATCAGATTATGCATGTCATGGAACTAAAAATGGAACATCAACCATGAGATCTCACTTAACGTACCAGTGTCGTGGGTATGAGTTAAGCAAAAAGAATTTTGACAAGAAGCAAAAAACCCTTGGATTTGAGCCCATAAAAGGTGAGGATGGTGTAGAAATGTCTGGAAAACTTACTGTTGTGAACTTTAGTGCGGATGCTTGTGTGAAAGCTCTGGCTGAGCTGATTATTGTTGATGACTGCCTTTCAAATTTGTCGAGGGTGAGGGCTTTAGGCGGTTTATGCTTGTAGTTCAACCGAAGTGGTTAAGAATTCCCTCTAGAGTGACGATTGCAAAAGAATGTATGAAAATATTTGAACAAGAGAAGAAAAATTTAAAGAGAGCACTCAAGGGTCAACGAATTTGCTTAACTACCGACACTTGGACATCGCTACAAAATTTGAACTACATGTGTCTCACGGCTCATTTTATTGACTTTGATTGGAAACAACACAAAAAGATTCTCAATTTTTGTTTAGTTACTAATCACAAGGGTGAAACGCTTGGTAAGAGGGTCGAGGAATGCTTGGTCGGGTGGGGTATTGATAAAATTTTGACGGTCACGGTTGATAATGCAAGCTCAAATAATGGCTTAATTAATTTCTTGGCACGAAAGACCAAAGATAGGAAGACAACCATCTTCGAGAACAAGTTTTTGCATGTTAGGTGTTGTGCACATATCTTAAATCTCATTGTAACCGAAGGCATGAAAGATTTGCACACATCAATTATGAGGGTGCGGAATGTGACCAAGTATGTGAGGTCTTCGCCAAGTAGGATGATAATATTTTGGGAGTGTGTTAAGAAAGAAGGTAATGTATCTAAACTTGTACGTTGCTTAGATGTGCCCACTCGATGGAACTCCACGTACTTCATGTTGGAAAGGGCTTTAGTGCATCAAAAAGCCTTTGAGCGAATGGAAGAAGAAAATAACCTCTTGTCATTGAGTGTTAAAGAGGATGAGGTTGGGGAGGTTTACAATTTGGATGAAAAAGGCGGGGTTGACGATGGTGGGAGAGGGAAAGGGAGTAGGAAAGTCTATGGGACTCCAACTAGCGATGATTGGGATATGGTTAGGTTGTATGTGAGTATTCCTAAATTGTTTCATGATGCTACCGTGCGGTTTTCCGGATCTTTATATGTGACTTGCAATTCTTTTTTATGGATATGATGTTGATTCGTTTGTCAATTGTTCAATTGAGTGAGAGCCAAAATGATCCTCTTTTGAAGTCTTTGGCATGTGCCATGAAGAGCAAATTTGAAAAATATTGGAAATTTGAGAATGTGAATGCTTTGTTGATGTTTGGCTTTGTTCTTGACCCTCGTTATAAGTTCAAATATGTGGCATGGTTTAAGAAATGTTATGAAAATGATGTTGTTGATCTAATGGTTGAGGAGATAAAGAAGGAGATGGGTGAACTTTATGGTTGGTATGAGAAGAATGGTATGAGAAGAATGGTATTCATGTATTGCCACTAAAAGATGAGGGTCAATCATGTACTAAAATAATGGATGAGGAAGAGGGTATGGATTCCTTGGAGAAAATGAAATATCGATTTAAGATGCATTTAGAGGAAGAAAACAATTTGGTTAGTAAGTCTGAGTTGGAGAGGTATTTGATGGAGGGTTGTGAAGTGGAAAATGAGGAGTTCAATTTATTAGGTTGGTGGAAGGCCAACTCAACCAAGTATCCTATTCTCTCTCAAGTTGCGCGAGATGTTCTTGCTTCAGAATCTGCGTTTAGCACAGGAGGACGGGTCCTTGATCTGTACCGAACTTCTCTTGCTCCCAGAACGGTCGAGGCTCTAATTTGTACTCGAGATTGGTTGCATTCTCCAACTAAAATTGACCTTAGAGAGTACATGGATGAGGCTGAAAAGTTGGAAGCAGGTAATTTTGTATTGTTCAATATTTTTCTTCATTATTTGCATAAACTTCAAACTCTAATCTCTTCTTTTTTGCATTGCTATATGTATAATAGAGCTTGTGGTGGACTCAAGTGACGAGTCAACTGTTATTGATGTTTGAATGAGATAATGAGGTAACTTTTATATTGTGTTCTTCAAATTCTGCATTTAGAAGCTTTTCTAAAGGGTTTGATTTTATTTTTTAGGTCATTGATGCTTGCATTGCATGAGGAAAAAAGAAAGTGCTGCCGCTTGCTACTGTTGGCTGTTGCTGCCTTCTAAAACTCTACTACTTCAATGTCTAGTTTTTGCCTTTTTGAGATGTATTTACTGATGAAGTTTGCTACTTTAGTTTAATGTTTAATGTTAGATTATTAGTACTTGAAATGTTCTACTGGAGACTAGAGAGTGATTTGGGATTCGAGCTACTTTTGATCCCTGCCTCCCTTGATTAAGCTAATGTGCCATTGTTGGGTTTGCTACTTGTGGATGGCGCCACGCGGCTCGACCATTTTGGATTTGGAAATGTGAAAAGAAAAATGTGAGTCGCCACCCGGGATTTAGAAAATGATTTTAGGTACCCGAGAAACCGTTTTAAAAATAAATAAATAAATGACTCTTATGCCGGTTTTCGAAAAGGATTTGATCTGCAAAAAAGATTCTTGGATTCGGAAGCCAGGTTACGAGCGGGGAAGGTTTTATCGAAAAGCACCCCGGTCTTTACTAAATTTTTGTGGGATTTTAGAAAACTTTTTATTGAAAACTTTAATTAAGTAAACAAGCAAATAACAAAATTAAATAAAACCATAATGGAAATAAAATTAAAAGAGAGGACTTAATAATAATAGTTGAAAAGCAAAGGGGTGAAAATGCAATAAACAGACTGCAGAAAAACCAGAAAACAGAGTACGAACAGGGGAAAAACAGAGAAATTTTTATTGTGAACAGGTTAGCTGCACGGCTAACATGAGTTGGCCGTACGGTTCGCATAAGTTAGCCGTACCGTTAACTTTTTGAAATATTTTTCAAAAAATTGTTTTTTGAACAAAAACTTGTTTTTGTTTACAAAACTTGATTTTTGTGGAAAGTTCAACCACCCGAGCCTAGAGATGACTATTGGAGTCACTCTCTACCCGGGAGGATCCCCTCAAAGAACCAAGGATTTGAACCCGTTTTTTTAGAAGTACGGTTGTACCTTTTTGCGAAAGCTTTGAACAACTAAGAACTTCGAATTCCTTGGACGCGAACTTCAGATGGGGAACTCTTGTATGGTTTATGGATTACTGGAGGTGGAAATAGGAAAGCGAAGAATCGATTGCGGTTTTGACGAAAATATTGGACGAGATTTTAAACGGGAAATTGATCAGAGAATTTTCCGGCGTGTCGTCGGAATGGCGGGATTATTGTTCTCTTCTTGAAATGGAGGGGGTGAAGGTTTATTTATAGGTGCAAAAGGGAATAAAATCCTGTATGAAATCCATCCAAATGATGAGATGCTACGCCTGTCAGAATTTCGAATATTTCCTGGCTCATAGCCGTACGGCTAAGAGAGTTGGCCGTGCGGCTTATATCAGTGAACCGTACGGCTGGGTCTTTGAGGGATAAACCGTACGGCTAGCACAGTGAGTCGTACGGCTAGGGCTTTCTTGTCCAAAAAATTCTGAAGTCCACGATGGCTGTTCAAGGTACCGCTGAATATTTCTTTCATCATTGGGGATGCACAGGGATTAAAATTGGGGTGTCTACACTACTGCTATTTTTTCTTTTTTTTTTTTGAGCTACAACAGTTTTTTTTTATTTTGAATCACTGAATTGTGAATTTTGAATTAGCTACTGCTAGTCTGCTATTGCTAGCTTGCTATTGCTATTGTTTGGTTTGCTACTAAATTTTTTGAGCTACTGCTATTGTTTGGTTTGCTACTGAATTGTGAATTTTTTTTCAGGTCTGAATCACAACTGAGGCCCAATATATGTGGTATTGTGAATTTTGCATTTTTGGGCCTCATGTGCTATTGCCTATTGTGGATTTTACATTTTTGGGCCAAATGAGGCCCAATATATGTGGTGTTTTATTGTTTTAATTTTATTTTTTGAAGCCCAAATGAGGCCCAAATACCAGAACCGAATTAACCGAATAAACTGGAATAACCGATCCAAACCGGAATAACCGAAACCGATCATAACCGAATATCACTCGGCCGGTTTCGGTCCTTGAATATATGAAACCGAACCGAATATTCGGTTTTCAAAAACTGGGAAAAACCGGCCGAACCGAACCACTTTCACCCCTATATGATACACCCAAAAAGAGAGTGTACGTTGTAGCATAACCCAAACTTTTAAACATGTTTAATGAACAAAGTCATAAGACTTCATATGTATTTTATATTAAAATAGAGGGTTAATAATTTACTTGCCCCTTAAACTATTCAGTTTTTAGTTAAATCCCCCTCCAACTACTAATTGAATTTACTTGCCCCTTCAACTATGTAAACGTTAGTTAATTGGTCGAATCCCTCACTTTCCATCCAATTCATGGACGGAAAACTTAACAAAAACCCCAAGTGGTGCTTTTGAAGGGCATTTACGTCTCTCACCTAACAAGTAACAATATATGTGTATATGTATTTAATCCCATCTTCTTCCCAAAAAATGGTCTCCATTCTCCCACTCCTGCATCTCTCTCTCTCTCTCTCAAACTCTCATCCAACCAAACTGATTTGTGATGGAGAAAAATAAATTCACATTTTTTCATGACTTGAAATCCTCGAGACAACTTTCCTCTTTGTTTCTGGGCTATTGTGTGAAGAATTTACACATGACCCAATTGTTATATATCATCACTTTTGCAGCTCAAGCATGCAGCATCCAACACCCCTATTAGGCTTTTCTGATGCAAGAACTTTATTTACCTAAGAAAGAAAAGAAAACAGGCAACCTTACCTAGTTACCCCACTTTTGTCGAGGTGCTCCTGTGTTGGAACCCATCCCACAGAACTAGAGTTGGCCGAGTTTGCCAAATTGCTTCCTCTACCATTACAATTTTCAAGCTCTGAACAATCAATAAAATCTCCTGAAATGTATGTATGGATAGAAATACCCACATAGCCATAAAAGTAGCACCAAAATGCGATAACAATAGCACCAAAATACACGATTTGCCTTTGGTCTCTCGGTCTCTCTTTGATCGACTAGTTTGAGGAGTTGAATTTAGGGCTGCTAATTTACCCCCAAATACACGATTTAGTGGGTTTGGGTGGAAAAGTCAATTTTACCTTTCAGTTGGTAGCCAATTAAAATGGTTAGGGTTTTTTCCTACTTTTTCCGTTAATTTGGACAGATTCGACCAATTGATTAACGTTTACATAGTAGAAGGAGCAAGTAAATTCAATTGGTAGTTGGAGGGGGAATTAACTAAAAATGAAATAGTTTAAAGGGCAAGTAGATAATAAACCCTAAAATAGAGCACCCTCAACTCTGGCCTAACAATATAACAACATTAGAATATACACAAGCATCATGGATCGTTATAAATCAGACATGCAACAGTTATTCATCCAAATTAATTCCCAGACCATTTCCTAGGCACAAGGCACAGGGGATTTTTCTTGTGCATGGTAATTCCAGGCTTCACATCCGTATCAATGTCTTCCCTCTTCATCCCATCAGGCAATTCCCAGTTGAACCAATACAAAAGATTAGCAAGTGCAAATTCCACAACCGCTACTCCCATGTGTAGCCCGGGACACCCCCTTCGACCCGCCCCAAATGGAATCAATTCGAAATCTCTTCCCCTGAAGTCAATGGAACTCCCAATGAATCTCTCGGGCGAAAATACTTCCGGGTTTTCCCAGGACTCGGGGTCTCTTCCGATGGCCCACGCATTCACGTGGACCACAGTTTTGGGCCGGATTTCGTACCCAGATATGTTGCATTTTTGGGTTGTTTCGTGTGGAACTAGTAGTGGGGCAGGTGGGTGCAACTGCATTGTCTCCTTTATTACTGCTTGTAGATAACCGTATTCTTGGAGGTCATTCTCGTCTATAGCTCCTCTGTTTCCGGCTTTATTTCTTACTTCTTGGTGAGCTTTTTTCATGGAGTTGGGATTTTTTACTAGTTCAGTCATTGCCCACACTCGTAGCAGCATTTGGGTCTGTTCCAGCAGTAAATATATCCTGATAATTTAAAACAAAAAAAAAAAAAACAGAGAGAGGAGAATATTAGCAACATGTACTCTTTCTTTAGAAAATTTCATGTTATGTTTGGTTTTTGGGGGAATGAAAAACAACAATCATTTATGGTACATTTTTTCTCGGTAAAGATAAATTTTGGCTAGTGTTTTTTTTTTCTAATTACGGTATATCTAGTCCAATAGACCTACTAATCCGGAAAATCAATTATGGTCCACTAACAGAGACAAAATTAACATTGTGACAAAGTCTCATAGAAATCAACTCAACACAAAATTAACACCTCCTCAACAAAAAAATTACTATCACTATAGGGTAAAAGAATTCATTTTAATTCAAAATAAATTTAGAGTCCATAGTTTTTTTTTATTACTTTTTAATATCTTAAAAGACGACTCTTTAGATATAACTCATTTTTGGTTCATTCTATCATGTGTTTGGATAGACAACTGTCGATTGGGAGCGTTGGCAAAATGCAAATAGAAACCACATGGGTATATTTCTATTTCTCATAAGTATGAGGATATTCGTCATTATGGCAAACCTAAGGGGGTGTCAGTGACATTTACCCCAAATTTTTTGGTAATGAACTTACTGAAACCATTTGACAAGATAACTAGTAGATTCACTGCCCAGGAGTTGACTTAAGAATCACGTGAAAATCAGGAGCCTCAGAAAGCCTTTAATATGCAGTTCAGCGGATATTGGTAAAGACTTGATAAAAAATGAGTTGATTTTTTTCATATACTCAAAATGATGTTTTAAACAAATTGAACGGCTCCGATTATTCACGTGAAGATCCGATTATTTTTGTGTCAAATTTTGTGTGATTTGCCGTACCGCACTCATATACATATGTGTATACATGTGTGTGAAATATATCAAGAATGAAGAAAGGTAGAAACAAGCACCTGGAGAAGTGCCTTAATGTGATTAGAAGTGAGCTTGATTGGAGATGAACCATCCTTCTGCAGCTGAAGTAACACATCAATAAAATCCTCTTGTTCAAATTTGGTCTTCTTTTCATCACTTGTCATGTGCTCATCCACTAATCCTTGAAAAAATGAATCAAGGGCCTTGAAAGTTTTATCTAGCTGATTCAACTTCCCAGTGAGTCTATCAACCCAACCCAAACAAGGGAAATAATCAGAGAAATAGAAATTTGCTGAAACAGCCTGAGAATCACTGAGTAAATTCTCAAACATGCTTCTTTCACCGTCCTCGTCCTCGTAACACGTCCCGAAGGCAATCTTAGTAATAATCGTATTCGACAAGAGAAGTAACATCTCACTCAAATTAACGATTTTCGAAGCAGAAGCGGCTTATTCATTCTTTTTTATCAGTTTAGAAACCTCGTTTTCGCAAATGGGGCGAAAAGATTGAACCCTCTTGGGGCTAAAGAGGTGAAGGATACAAATCTTTCTCATTTCCCTCCACGAGTCATTGTATGGTGCAAAACCCACATCCAAGCCGTTGTAAGATAGCTTTTTGAAGCTAAGGAAAGGAGGCCTGGATGCGAATTCTGCATCGTGCGTTCTTAGGACTTCTTTCGCCATTTTCGACGAAGAAACCACCAGCACGGGCATGAAACCAAGTTGGAGAGACATGAGGGGACCGTATTTTTTGGAGAGTTTCCATAGTTGATGATAGAGGGGCGAGGAATCAAGTTGGTGTAAGTTTCCGATAAAGGGTAGTACAGGAGGGCCTGGGGGAAGATTTGTTTCCCGAGCTTTCGTGTACTTGAGAAAAAGATATAAGAAAAGAAGAGTGGATAAAAGGAAGAAGAGAACGTATTCCATGGTTGGAAATATGAGGAGGGAAACAGCAATAGGATAATGTGGAGTTGAATGTTTGCAACTTCAATAGAGAGACATCTTTAAGAAGACAACATTTGGGGGAAGTATCCCTCTTGAACACCACAAGTCTACTTGGACCCACAGCCGTACGTCTACATCTCAAATTTTGGATTCGATCCCCGGCCTTCTTATCTGTTGCGTGACATCAAATTAACTAGCATTAAACCCTTGGTAAATGTTAATATCTAAAATTCTTATTTTGCTACCAATTAATTAAAGCAAATAAATAAGAATTGAAGAAAAACGATAAACACAAAGATATACGTGGAAAAACCCTAAATGGGCAAAAATCACGGGAAGAAATCAAACACTATAAAAATCATTGTGCGGTTACAAAATGACCTTACTCACAATTGAGACTCCTTGCAATTGACCTAAGATCGGTTGCTGACTCCTCGTTCACCACACCCAGTATTTGATTGCCGCTACCTCGAATCCACGAGCCTTCCAAACGTTATTCCGGAAATCCACCGGAAGAAACTTGAATTTGATTGTTGATGTAAAAACCTCTTGAAGCTTTGATTAATAATCCATGAACAAAATGCTTCAACATCCACTGCCAACCCTCTTGGTATTAGTATATTGAAGAACAAACAAAAACACGGCTCACTTTCTTCCTGGCCGACTCTCTTGACCTAGATCTTAAAAGGACATGATATATTTATAAAGTTGCCAATCCGATCAATCGCATCGTAAGCCGATTGATCGGAACATTGTAGATCTGACTTTTTGAAGATGTCGATTAACAACCCGATTGATCCTCTTCTCAATCGGTATGCTCTTAAAAACGCATGCTGCAGCCTGTGCCAATATTGGAGAGATCCGATCAATAAACCGATTGATCCCATGATCAATCTTCTTGTTCTAATTAAAGGCACCAAATTGATCGGCAACAAAACGATGAAGACACTCACTCTCAAATTACATAATAAAACGATTCCTTCCACTTTAATCCTATACAGACTTCTACTTAATCTACTTTAAGAAAATTAAGGGAAAACAATAAAATTACAACTCGATAAAAATATGTGTTTTGTCACATGGAATTGCCAAAACAGGACGACTCCGGAATTTGGTCCTTACAATATCAAAACTGTTTTAGTTCATACCAAAATTTTTAATATATAAAAGATGTCTATTGTGTGTGGAGTACAAAGCCCTGATACCCCCCCCCCCCCCCCCCCCCCCCCCCCCTCCCCTCTCTCTGTGTTTCACGAGGGTGTAAAAGAAGATCGATGAAGATGAACTGAACCAGTTTCGTTTCGGGTGATGTCACACCTGACAAGTCCCCAAGTTTGGGAGGATTCCTCGGTCCATCACGTGATCCCTGCACAAGCCTCTTGACGCCACATTTGACATGTTGGGCATGCGTGACGTCGAGCCTCCCCATGTCAAAGTGACCGGCATAGGCTGAGACCCTGTAATACCCACCGGCTCAGTGGAATCAGCCTGGTGATGGTTCGGAAGACACGGCTCGACTAATCTAAATGACGATCCCGAGATTGCTTCAATAATCTTTTGAGGCGGTCCTTCCAACGCGACGCACACCGAACCCACCGGTTCAGCAGCGGTCGTGCCGTTCGTGTGATTCCTTCTTCATTCTGGGCGTCGACATGACATATGTTGAGCCATCTCAGCGGTGCTGACGAGGCTCCATCCATTTCTTTGTGGTCAAACCTTAGGATGGGTGACCGTTTCCACTACTACTTTTGTATGGCTAAAGGGCTTGGCTGAGCCTGTGTACCTTTGCTGATTCGGTCAACAACTCTATGTTTGGTGAATGTTACGCCTATTCTGATAAAATGTTACAACTCTTTACGATGAAATGTTATGCCTCCTTTTTTGGTTTCAATGTTATAGTATGTTCTTTAGTAGTGAATGTTACACACATTTTTGGTAATGTTACCCATGCATATATGATATACACAAAAAAAGAGTGTACGTTGTAGCGTAACCCGAACTTTTAAACATGTTTAATAAACAAAGTCATAAGACTTCATATGTATTTTATATTAAAAAAGAGCACCCTCAACTATGGCCTAACAATATCACAACATTAGAATATACAAAAGCATCATGGATCGTTATAAATCAGACATGCAACATTTATTCATCCAAATTAATTCCCAGGCCATTTCCTAGGAACAAGGCACAGGGGATTTTTCTTGTGCATAGTAATTCCAGGCTTCACATCCGTATCAATGTCTTCCCTCTTCATCCCATCAGGCAATTCCCAGTTGAACCAATACAAAAGATTAGCAAGTGCAAATTCCACAACCGCTACTCCCATGTTTAGCCCTGGACACCCCCTTCGACCCGCCCCAAACGGAATCAATTCGAAATCTTTTCCCCTGAAGTCAACAGAACTCCCAATGAATCTCTCGGGCGAAAATATTTCCGGGTTTTCCCAGGACTCGGGGTCTCTTCCGATGGCCCACGCGTTCACGTGGACCACAGTTTTGGGCGGGATTTCGTACCCAGATATGTTGCATTTTTGGGTTGTTTCGTGTGGAACTAGTAGTGGGGCTGGTGGGTGCAACCGCATTGTCTCCTTTATTACTGCTTGTAGATAAGGGTATTCTTGGAGGTCATTCTCGTCTATAGCTCCTCTGTTTCCGGCTTTATTTCTTACTTCTTGTTGAGCTTTTTTCATGGAGTTGGGATTTTTTACTAGTTCGGTCATTGCCCACACTAACGTAGCAGCATTTGTGTCTGTTCCAGCGGTAAATATATCCTGATAATTTAAAAAAAAAAAAAACAGAGAGAGAGGAGAATATTAGCAACATGTACTCCTTCCTTAGAAAATTGCATGTTCTGTTTGATTTTTGGTGGAATGAAAAACAAAAATCATTTATGGTACATTTTTTCTCGGTAAAGATAAATTTTGGCTAGTGTTTTTTTTCCAATTACGGTATATCTAGTCCAATAGACCTACTAATCCAGAAAATCAATTCTGGTCCACTAAAAGAGACAAAATTAACATTGTGACAAAGTCTCGTAGAAATCAACTCAACACAAAATTAACACCTCCTCAACAAAAAATTTACTATCACTATAGGGTAAAAAAAGTCATTTTAATTCAAAATAAGTTAAGAGTTCACAGTTTTTTTAATTACTTTTTATTATCTTAAAAGATGACTCTTTAGATATAACTCATTTTGGTTCATTCTATCATGTATTTGGACAGACAACTGTCGATTGGGAGCGTTGGCGAAATGCAAATAGAAACCACATGGGTATATTTCTATTTCTCATAAGTAAGGGGGATATTCGTCATTAAGGCAAACCTAAGGGGGTGTCAGTGACATTTACCCCAAATTTTTCGGTAATGAACTCATTGAAACCATTTGACAAGATAACTAGTAGATTCACTGCCCAGGAGTTGACTTAAGAGTCACCTGAAAATCAGGAGCCTCAGAAAGCCTTTAATATGCAGTTCAGCAGATATCGGTAAAGACTTGATAAAAAATAAGTTGATTTTTTTCACATACTAAAAATGATGTTTTAAACAAATTGAACAGCTCCGGTTATTCATGTGAAGGGTGAAGCTCCGATTATTTTTGTGTCAAATTTCGTGTGATCAGCTGTACGGTCCTCATATACATATGTGTATACATATATGTGAAATATGTCAAGAATGAAGAAAGGGATAAACAAGCACCTGGAGAAGTGCTTTAATGTGATCAGACGTGAGCTTGATTGGAGATGAACCATCCTTCTGCAGCTGAAGTAACACATCAATAAAATCCTCTTGTTCAAATTTGGTCTTCTTTTCATCATTTATCATGTGGTCATCCACTTCTCCTTGAAAAAATGAATGAAGTGCCTTGAAAGTTTTATCGAGCTGATTCAACTTCCCAGTGAGTCTATCAACCCAACCCAAACAAGGGAAATAATCAGAGAAATAGAAACTTGCTGAAACAGCCTGAGAATCAGTGAGTAAATTCTCAAACATGCTTCTTTCACTGCCCTCGTCCTCGTAACACGTCCCGAATGCAATCTTACTAATAATCGTATTCGAGAAGAGAAGTAACATCTCACTCAAATTAACGATTTTCGAAGCAGAAGCAGCTTTTTCAATCTTTTTTATCAGTTTAGAAACCTCGTTTTCGCGAATGGGGCGAAAAGATTGAACCCTCTTGGGGCTAAAGAGGTGAAGGATACAAATCTTTCTCATTTCCCTCCACGAGTCATTGTAAGGTGCAAAAGCCACACCCAAGCCGTTGTAAGATAGCTTTTTGAAGCTAAGGAAAGGAGGCCTGGATGCGAATTCTGCATCGTGCGTTCTTAGGACTTCTTTCGCCATTTTCGACGAAGAAACCACCAGCACGGGCATGAAACCAAGGTTGAGAGACATGAGGGGACCGTATTTTTTGGAGAGTTTCCATAGTTGATGATAGAGGGGCGAGGAATCAAGTTGGTGTAAGTTTCCGATAAAGGGTAGTACAGGAGGGCCTGGGGGAAGATTTGCACTCCGAGCTTTCCTGTACTTAAGAAAAAGATATAAGAAAAAAAGAGTGGATAAAAGGAAGAAGAGAAAGTATTCCATGGTTGGAAATATGAGGAGAGAAACTGCAATAGGATAGAAGAATGAAATATGTGGAGTTGAATGTTTGGCAACTTAAATAGAGAGACATCTTTAGGGAAAATTGTTACGCCCCACGAGGCTCCCTGATTTTTCCAATATGAAACTAATGTCCAAAAACTGGTTGGATGGCATTAGCCTCCAAGTTTGGAAAATGTTTTGGAAGTAACCTTTAATGATGGGATCAAAGAGAATAATTTTTCCACAAAATGAATTCTGTCCACAAAATCAGGGAACAAGAAGACAACATCTTGGGGAAGTTTCCCTCTTGAACACCACAGCTCTACTTGGACCCGCAGCCGTCTACATCTCAAATTTCGGATTCGATCCCCGGCCTTCTTATCTGTTGCGTAACATCAAATCAACTAGCATTAAACCCTTGGTAAATGTTAATATCAAAATTGTTTTAAGTCATACCAAAATTTTTAATATATAAAAATGTATACTGTGTGTGGAGTACAAAGCTCTGATACACTGGAATTGTAGCATTAACAAAAACAAATTTTGAAATTATAATTTTTCTAAACCCGTGCATAGGAGAAAAATCTGGATACTTAACTGAAAAAAAAGTGGCCCAGTATGGCACTTAGCTAGCTAAGTGGTCGTACGGCGTAGGGTTCTTTAATAAATGAAACGAGTGTGTAAAAGAAGATCGCTGAAGATAAAATGAACCAGTTTCGTTTCGGGTGATGTCACACTTGACACACCTGATAAGTCCACAAGTTTGGGAGGATTCCTCAGTCCATCACGTGAGCCCTGCACAAGCCTCCCGATGCCACATTTGACATGTCAGGCACGCGTGTTGTCGAGCCTCCCCATGTCAAAGCGACCGGCAAAGGCCGAGACCCTGTAATACCCACCGACTCAGTGGAATCAGCCTGGTGATGGTTCGGAAGACACGGCTCGACCAATCTAAATGACGATCCCGAGATTGCTTCGATAATCTTCTGAGGCGGTCCTTTCAATGCGACGCACATCGAACCCACCGGTTCAGCAGCGGTCGTGCCGTCCGTGTGATTCCTTCTTCACTCTGGGCGTCGACACGACGTATGTTGAGCCATCTCATTGGTGCTGACGAGGCTCCATCCATTTCTTTGTGGTCAAACCTTAGGATGGGTGACCGTTTCCACTACTACTTTTGTATGGCTAAAGGGCTTGGCTGAGCTTGTGTACCTTTGCTGATTCGGCCCACAACTCTATGTTTGGTGAATGTTACGCCTATTCTGATAAAATGTTACAACTCTTTATGATGAAATGTTATGCCTCCTTTTTTGGTTTCTATGTTATAGTATGTTCTTTAGTAGTGAATGTTACATACGTTTTTGGTAATGTAACCCGTGCATATATGTCTAGGGGTGAAAATTTAACCGGAAAAACCGAACCGACCGAATAAATCGGTTCGGTCGAAGATACCGGTTCGGTTCGGTTTCATTTTTTCAAAATATTTTTTCCCGGTGCAAACCGGTTTATTTACCGAAAAAAACCGGAACCGAATAAATGTTTACGTACCGGTACTTTTATTTCTCATCCATCTCACTCCCCAGCCGTCCGTATATATTATATTGAATCTTAGCCATCCACTACAAAACCCTATCTTTAACTCTTCTAACCCGCCGCACACATAAACAGATCGTTTCTCTCTCATCTCATTTTCTCTGTCTCTCAAACTGATCGTCTCTCTCTCTCTCTACCTCTGGTCTACCGCTGGTCTCTCTCTAGTCTCTTCTCATTTTCACAAGATGACAGGAGAAAGCACCCTCCTTCAACACTCTACAACGTCATCCACCACCTGCAACAAGGTCCGTCGATTCTTCACTTATTCTCTGTCGTGAAACCCTAATTTCTTGTTTCCTATGGGCTATGTTTTTTATCTGATTACATTCTTTTGAAACCCTAACTTCTTCTCTGTCGTGAAACCCTTTCAACACTCTACAGTCTACAGTGTAGAGTTTGCAATGAGAAACCCAATATCTATTTTTTTATTTTTTTAGACACAAACCCGATTACTCTCACTCAAATAGATCGTCTCTCTCTGCCTAAATTCTAACCCAATGTTCTTCTATTTTGTTTTGTTTGCAGGTTTAACTTCCTAACTTCTTGTTTGTTGTTTGTTGTTCTTAATTTAGTTTGAGGTATGTTCATTGTTCAACCTCTCTTTTGTGGATCTTTTTGGACCAACTAAGATATTGTTGATTTTTTTAATGTATTATACTTATGGGTATTTAAGTGTTTTAACTTCAGCAATTCTTTGACTTGTCTTAGATGGATGATATCTTGGAAGAAGAAATTGGTTCAACACAACCTGGAGATGGTGGAGCAGTGGAAAAGGGTGATGCAAATGCAAAGTCTAAGCACAAGAGAGGTAATCAATCTATGGTATGGGACCATTTTCATATTATTACAGAAAAGAATGATCCTAATTCTAGGGCTGCATGTAACTACTGTACATTAGATTATGCATGTCATGGTACTAAAAATGGAACATCAACCATGAGATCTCACTTAACGTACCAGTGTCGTGGGTATGAGTTAAGCAAAAAGTATCTTGACAAGAAGCAAAAAACCCTTGGATTTGAGCCCATAAAAGGTGAGGATGGTGTAGAAATGTCTGGAAAACTTACTGTTGTGAACTTTAGTGCGGATGCTTGTGTGAAAGCTCTGGCTGAGATGATTATTGTTGATGACTGCCTTTCAAATTTGTCGAGGGTGAGGGCTTTAGACGGTTTATGCTTGTAGTTCAACCGAAGTGGTTAAGAATTCCCTCTAGAGTGACGATTGCAAAAGAATGTATGAAAATATTTGAACAAGAGAAGAAAAATTTAAAGAGAGCACTCAAGGGTCAACGAATTTGCTTAACTACCGACACTTGGACATCGCTACAGAATTTGAACTACATGTGTCTCACGGCTCATTTTATTGACTTTGATTGGAAACTACACAAAAAGATTCTCAATTTTTGTTTAGTTACTAATCACAAGGGTGAAACGCTTGGTAAGAGGGTCGAGGAATGCTTGGTCGGGTGGGGTATTGATAAAATTTTGACGGTCACGGTTGATAATGCAAGCTCAAATAATGGCTTAATTAATTTCTTGGCACGAAAGACCGAAGATAGGAAGACAACCATCTTCGAGAACAAGTTTTTGCATGTTAGGTATTGTGCACATATCTTAAATGTTAGGCATGAAAGATTTGCACACATCAATTATGAGGGTGCGGAATGTGACCAAGTATGTGAGGTCTTCGCCAAGTAGGATGATAATATTTTGGGAGTGTGTTAAGAAAGAAGGTAATGTATCTAAACTTGTACGTTGCTTAGATGTGCCCACTCGATGGAACTCCACGTACTTCATGTTAGAAAGGGCTTTAGTGCATCAAAAAGCCTTTGAGCGAATGGAAGAAGAAAATAACCTCTTGTGTGTTAAAGAGGATGAGGTTGGGGAGGTTTACAATTTGGATGAAAATGGCGGGGTTGACGATGGTGGGAGAGGGAAAGGGAGTAGGAAAGTCTATGGGACTCCAACTAGCGATGATTGGGATATGGTTAGGTTGTATGTGAGTATTCCTAAATTGTTTCATGATGCTACCGTGCGGTTTTCCGGATCTTTATACGTGACTTGCAATTCTTTTTTTATGGATATGATGTTGATTTGTTTGTCAATTGTTCAATTGAGTGAGAGCCAAAAAGATCCTCTTTTGAAGTCTTTGGCATGTGCCATGAAGAGCAAATTTGAAAAATATTGGAAATTTGAGAATGTGAATGCTTTGTTGATGTTTGGCTTTGTTCTTGACCCTCGTTATAAGTTCAAATATGTGGCATGGTGTCTTAAGAAATGTTATGAAAATGATGTTGTTGATCTAATGGTTGAGGAGATAAAGAAGGAGATGGGTGAGCTTTATGGTTGGTATGAGAAGAATGGTATTCATGTATTGCCACTAAAAGATGAGGGTCAATCATGTACTAAAATAATGGATGAGGAAGAGGGTATGGATTCCTTGGAGAAAATGAAATATCGATTTAAGATGCATTTAGAGGAAGAAAACAATTTGGTTAGTAAGTCTGAGTTGGAGAGGTATTTGATGGAGGGTTGTGAAGTGGAAAATGAGGAGTTCAATTTATTAGGTTGGTGGAAGGCCAACTCAACCAAGTATCCTATTCTCTCTCAAGTTGCGCGAGATGTTCTAGCTATACCCGTGTTCACTGTTGCTTCAGAATCTGTGTTTAGCACAGGAGGACGGGTCCTTGATCCGTACCGAACTTCTCTTGCTCCCACAAAGGGTCGAGGCTCTAATTTGTACTCAAGATTGGTTGCGTTCTCCAACTAAAATTGACCTTAGAGAGTACATGGATGAGGCTGAAAAGTTGGAAGCAGGTAATTTTGTATTGTTCAATATTTTTCTTCATTATTTGCATAAACTTCAACCTCTAATCTCTTCTTTTTTGCATTGCTATATGTAAAATAGAGCTTGTGGTGGACTCAAGTGACGAGTCAACTGTTATTGATGTTTGAATGAGATAATGAGGTAACTTTTATATTGTGTTCTTCAAATTCTGCATTTAGAAGCTTTTCTAAAGGGTTTAATTTTATTTTTTAGGTCATTGATGCTTGCATTGCATGAGGAAAAAAGAAAGTGCTGCCGCTTGCTACTGTTGGTTGTTGCTGCCTTCTAAAATTCTACTACTTCAATGTCTAGTTTTTGCCTTTTTGAGATGTATTTGCTGATGAAGTTTGCTAGTTTAGTTTAATGTTTAATGTTAGATTATTAGTACTTGAAATGTTCTACTAGAGACTAGAGACTAGAGACTAGAGAGTGATTTGGGATTCGAGCTACTTTTGATCCCTGCCTCCCTTGATTAAGCTAATGTGCCATTGTTGGGTTTGCTACTTGTGGACGGCGCCACGCGGCTCGACCATTTTGGATTTGGAAATGTGAAAAGAAAAATGTGAGTCGCCACCCGGGATTTAGAAAATGATTTTAGGTACCCGAGAAACCGTTTTAAAAATAAATAAATAAATGACTCTTATGCCGGTTTTGGAAAAGGATTTGATCTGCGAAAAAGATTCTTGGATTCGGAAGCCAGGTTACGAGCGGGGAAGGTTTTATCGAAAAGCACCCCGGTCTCTACTAAATTTTTGTGGGATTTTAGAAAACTTTTTATTGAAAACTTTAATTAAATAAACAAGCAAATAACAAAATTAAATAAAATCATAATGGAAATAAAATTAAAAGAGAGGACTTAATAATAATAGTTGAAAAGCAAAGGGGTGAAAATGCAATAAACAGACTGCAGAAAAACCAGAAAACAGAGTACGAACAGGGGAAAAACAGAGAAATTTTTATTGTGAACAGGTTAGCCGCACGGCTAACATGAGTTGGCCGTACGGTTCACATAAGTTAGCCGTACGGTTAACTTTTTGAAATATTTTTCAAAAATTTGTTTTTCGAACAAAAACTTGTTTTTGTTTGCAAAACTTGATTTTTGTGGAAAGTTCAACCACCCGAGCCTAGAGATGACTATTGGAGTCACTCTCGACCCGGGAGGATCCCCTCAAAGAACCAAGGATTTGAACCCGTTTTTTTAGAAGTACGGTTGTACCTTTTTGCGAAAGCTTTGAACAGCTAAGAACTTCGAATTCTTTGGACGCGAACTTCGGATGGGGAACTCTTGTATGGTTTATGGATTGCTGGAGGTGGAAATAGGAAAGCAAAGAATCGATTGCGGTTTTGACGAAAATTTTGGATGAGATTTTAAACGGGAAATTGATCGGAGAATTTTCCAGCGTGTCGTCGGAATGGCGGGATTACTGTTCTCTTCTTGAAATGGAGGGGGTGAATGTTTATTTATAGGTGCAAAAGGGAATAAAATCTTGTATGTAATCCATCCAAATGATGAGATGCTTCGCCTGTCAGAATTTCGAATATTTCCTGGCTCATAGCCATACGGCTAAGAGAGTTGGTCGTGCGGCTTATATCAGTGAACCGTACGGCTGGGTCTTTGAGGGATAAACCGTACGGCTAGCACAGTGAGCCGTACGGCTAGGGCTTTCTTGTCCAAAAAATTCTGAAGTCCACGATGGCTGTTCAAGGTACCGCTGAATATTTCTTTCATCATTGGGGATGCACAGAGATTAAAATTGGGGTGTCTACACTACTGCTATTTTTTCTTTTTTTTTTTGAGCTACAACAGTTTTTTTATATTTTGAATCACTGAATTGTGAATTTTGAATTAGCTACTGCTAGTCTGCTATTGCTAGCTTGCTATTGCTATTGTTTGGTTTGCTACTGAATTTTTTGAGCTACTGCTATTGTTTGGTTTGCTACTGAATTGTGAATTTTTTTTCAGGTCTGAATCACAATTGAGGCCCAATATATGTGGTATTGTGAATTTTGCATTTTTGGGCCTCATGTGCTATTGCCTATTGTGGATTTTGCATTTCTGGGCCAAATGAGGCCCAATATATGTGGTGTTTTATTGTTTTAATTTTATTTTTTGAAGCCCAAATGAGGCCCAAATACCAGAACCGAATTAACCGAATAAACTGGAATAACCGATCCAAACCGGAATAACCGAAACCGATCATAACCGATCCAAACCGGAATAACCGAAACCGATCATAACCGAATATCACTCGGCCGGTTTCGGTCCTTGAATATATGAAACCGAACCGAATATTCGGTTTTCAAAAACTGGGAAAAACCGGCCAAACTGAACCACTTTCACCCCTATATGATACACCCAAAAAGAGAGTGTACGTTGTAGCGTAACCCGAACTTTTAAACATGTTTAATGAACAAAGTCATAAGACTTCATATGTATTTTATATTAAAATAGAGGGTTAATAATCTACTTGCCCCTTAAACTATTCAGTTTTTAGTTAATCCCCCTCCAACTACTAATTGAATTTACTTGCCCCTTCAACTATGTAAACGTTAGTTAATTGGTCGAATCCCTCACTTTCCATCCAATTCATGGACGGAAAACTTAACAAAAACCCCAAGTGGTGCTTTTGAAGGGCATTTACGTCTCTCACCTAACAAGTAACAATATATGTGTATATGTATTTAATCCCATCTTCTTCCCAAAAAATGGTCTCCATTCTCCCACTCCTGCATCTCTCTCTCTCTCTCTCTCAAACTCTCATCCAACCAAACTGATTTGTGATGGAGAAAAATAAATTCACATTTTTTCATGACTTGAAATCCTCGAGACAGCTTTCCTCTTTGTTTCTGGGCTATTGTGTGAAGAATTTACACATGACCCAATTGTTATATATCATCACTTTTGCAGCTCAAGCATGCAGCATCCAACACCCCTATTAGGCTTTTCTGATGCAAGAACTTTATTTACCTAAGAAAGAAAAGAAAACAGGCAACCTTACCCAGTTACCAAAATGCGATAACAACAGCACCAAAATACACGTTTTGCCTTTGGTCTCTCGGTCTCTCTTTGATCGACTAGTTTGAGGAGTTGAATTTAGGGCTGCTAATTTACCCCCAAATACATGATTTAGTGGGTTTGGGTGGAAAAGTCAATTTTACCCTTCCGTTAATTTGGACAGATTCGACCAACTGATTAACGTTTACATAGTAGAAGGAGCATGTAAATTCAATTGGTAGTTGGAGGGGGAATTAACTAAAAATGAAATAGTTTAAAGGGCAAGTAGATAATCAACCCTAAAATAGAGCGCCCTCAACTCTGGCCTAACAATATAACAACATTAGAATATACACAAGCATCATGGATCGTTATAAATCAGACATGCAACAGTTATTCATCCAAATTAATTCCCAGACCATTTCCTAGGCACAAGGCACAGGGGATTTTTCTTGTGCATAGTAATTCCAGGCTTCACATCCGTATCAATGTCTTCCCTCTTCATCCCATCAGGAAATTCCCAGTTGAACCAATACAAAAGATTAGCAAGTGCAAATTCCACAACCGCTACTCCCATGTGTAGCCCGGGACACCCCCTTCGACCCGCCCCAAATGGAATCAATTCGAAATCTCTTCCCCTGAAGTCAATGGAACTCCCAATGAATCTCTCGGGCGAAAATACTTCCGGGTTTTCCCAGGACTCGGGGTCTCTTCCGATGGCCCACGCGTTCACGTGGACCACAGTTTTGGGCCGGATTTCGTACCCAGATATGTTGCATTTTTGGGTTGTTTCGTGTGGAACTAGTAGTGGGGCTAGTGGGTGCAACCGCATTGTCTCCTTTATTACTGCTTGTAGATAACCGTATTGTTGGAGGTCATTCTCGTCTATAGCACCTCTGTTTCCGGCTTTATTTCTTACTTCTTGGCGAGCTTTTTTCATGGAGTTGGGATTTTTTACTAGTTTGGTCATTGCCCACACTATCGTAGCAGCATTTGGGTCTGTTCCAGCGGTAAATATATCCTGATAATTTAAAACAAAAAAAAAAAAAACAGAGAGAGGAGAATATTAGCAACATGTACTCTTTCTTTAGAAAATTTCATGTTCTGTTTGGTTTTTGGTGGAATGAAAAACAACAATCATTTATGGTACATTTTTTCTCGGTAAAGATAAATTTTGGCTAGTGTTTTTTTTCTAATTACGGTATATCTAGTCCAATAGACCTATTAATCCGGAAAATCAATTATGGTCCACTAACAGAGACAAAATTAACATTGTGACAAAGTCTCATAGAAATCAACTCAACACAAAATTGACACCTCCTCAACAAAAGAATTACTATCACTATAGGGTAAAAGAATTCATTTTAATTCAAAATAAATTTAGAGTCCATAGTTTTTTTTTATTACTTTTTATTATCTTAAAAGACGACTCTTTAGATATAACTCATTTTTGGTTCATTCTATCATGTGTTTGGACAGACAACTGTCGATTGGGAGCGTTGGCAAAATGCAAATAGAAACCACATGGGTATATTTCTATTTCTCATAAGTATGAGGATATTCGTCATTAAGGCAAACCTAAGGGGGTGTCAGTGACATTTACCCAAAATTTTTTGGTAATGAACTTACTGAAACCATTTGACAAGGTAACTAGTAGATTCACTGCCCAGGAGTTGACTTAAGAATCACGTGAAAATCAGGAGCCTCAGAAAGCCTTTAATATGCAGTTCAGCGGATATTGGTAAAGACTTGATAAAAAATGAGTTGATTTTTCATATACTCAAAATCATTGTGCGGTTACAAAACGACCTTACTCACAATTGAGACTCCTCACAATTGACCTAAGATTGGTTGCCGACTCCTCGTTCACCACACCCAGTATTTGATTGCCGCTGCCTCGAATCCACGAGCCTTCAAACGTTATTCCCGAAATCCACTGGAAGAAACTTGAATTTGGTTGTTGATGTAAAAACCTCTTGAAGCTTTGATTAATAATCCATGAACAAAATGCTTCAAGATCCACTGCCAACCCTCTTGGTATTAGTATATTGAAGAACAAACAAAAACACGGCTCACTTTCTTCTTGGCCGACTCTCCTGACCTAGATCTTGAAAGGACATGATATATTTATAAAGTTGCCAATCCGATCAATCGCATCGTAAGCCGATTGATTGGAACATTGTAGATCTGACTTTTTGAAGATGTCGATTAACAACCTGATTGATCCTCTTATCAATCGGTATGCTCTGAAAAACGCATGCTGCAGCCTGTGCCAATATTGGAGAGATCCGATCAATAAACCGATTGATCCCATGATCAATCTTCTTGTTCTAATTAAAGGCACCAAATTGATCGGCAACAAAACGATGAAGACACTCACTCTCAAATTACATAATAAAACGATTCCTTCCACTCTAATCCTATACAGACTTCTACTTAATCTACTTTAAGAAAATTAAGGGAAAACAATAAAATTACAACTCGATAAAAATATGTGTTTTGTCACATGGAATTGCCAAAACAAGACGACTCCGGAATTTGGTCCTTACAATATCAAAACTGTTTTAGTTCATACCAAAATTTTTAATATATAAAAGATGTATATTGTGTGTGGAGTACAAAGCCCTGATACACTAGAATTGTAGCATTAACAAAAACAAATTTTGAAATTATAATTTTTCTAAACCCGTGCCTAGGAGAAAAATCTGGATTCTGGATTCTTAACTGAAAAAAAAGTGGCCCAATATGGCACTTAGCTAGCTAAGTGGTCGTAAGGCGTAGGGTCCTTTAATAAATCCAACACCCCCCCCCCCCCTTCTCTCTCTCTCTCTCTGTGAAACGAGTGTGTAAAAGAAGATCGCTGAAGATGAACTGAACCAGTTTCGTTTCGGGTGATGTCACACCTAACAAGTCCACAAGTTTGGGAGGATTCCTCGGTCCATCACGTGATCCCTGCACAAGCCTCTTGACGCCACATTTGACATGTTGGGCATGCGTGATGTCGAGCCTCCCCATGTCAAAGTGATCGGCATAGGCCGAGGCCCTGTAATACCCACCAGCTCAGTGGAATCAGCCTGGTGATGGTTCAGAAGACACGGCTCGACTAATCTAAATGACGATCCCGAGATTGCTTCAATAATCTTTTGAGGCGGTCCTTCCAACACGACGCGCACCGAACCCACCAGTTCAGCAGCGGTCGTGCCGTTCGTGTGATTCCTTCTTCATTCTGGGCGTCGACACGACGTATGTTGAGCCATCTTAGCGGTGCTGACGAGGCTCCATCCATTTCTTTGTGGTCAAACCTTAGGATGGGTGACCGTTTCCACTACTACTTTTGTATGGCTAAAGGGCTTGGCCGAGCCCTGTGTACCTTCGCTGATTCGGTCCACAACTCTATGTTTGGTGAATGTTACGCCTATTCTGATAAAATGTTACAACTCTTTACGATGAAATGTTATGCCTCCTTTTTTGGTTTCAATGTTATAGTATGTTCTTTAGTAGTGAATGTTACATACGTTTTTGGTAATGTTACCCGTGCATATACGATATACCCCAAAAAAGAGTGTATGTTGTAGCGTAACCCGAACTTTTAAACATGTTTAATGAACAAAGTCATAAGACTTCATATGTATTTTATATTAAAATACAGCACCCTCAACTATGGCCTAACAATATCACAACATTAGAATATACAAAAGCATCATGGATCGTTATAAATCAGACATGCAACATTTATTCATCCAAATTAATTCCCAGACCATTTCCTAGGAACAAGGCACAGGGGATTTTTCTTGTGCATAGTAATTCCAGGCTTCACATCCGTATCAATGTCTTCCCTCTTCATCCCATCAGGCAATTCCCAGTTGAACCAATACAAAAGATTAGCAAGTGCAAATTCCACAACCGCCACTCCCATGTGTAGCCCGGGACACCCCCTTCGACCGGCCCCAAACGGTATCAATTCGAAATCTCTTCCCCTGAAGTCAATGGAACTCCCAATGAATCTATCGGGCGAAAATACTTCTGGGTTTTCCCAGGACTCGGGGTCTCTTCCGATGGCCCACGCGTTCACGTGGACCACAGTTTTGGGCTGGATTTCGTACCCAGATATGTTGCATTTTTGGGTTGTTTCATGGGGAAGTAATAGCGGGGTTGGTGGGTGCAACCGCAGTGTCTCCTTTATTACTGCTTGTAGATAACCGTATTCTTGGAGGTCATTCTCGTCTATAGCTCCTCTGTTTCCGGCATTATTTCTTACTTCTTGTTGAGCTTTTTTCATGGTGTTGGGATTTTTTCCTAGTTCGGTCATTGCCCACACTAACGTAGCAGCGCTTGTGTCTGTTCCAGCGGTAAATATATCCTGATAATTTGAGAGAGAGAGAGAGGAGAATATTAGCAACATGTACTCTTTCCTTGAAAATTGCATGTCCTGTTTGGTTTTTGGTGGAATGAAAAACAACAATCATTTACGGTGCATTTTTTCTCGGTAAAGATGAATTTTGGCTAGTGTTTTTTCTTTTAATACGGTATATCTAGCCCAATAGACCTGCTAATCCGGAAAATCAATTCTTGTCCACTAACAGGGAAAAAATTAAAATTGTGACAAAGTCTCGTATAGACTAACTCAACACAAAATTAACACATCAACAAAAAAATTACTAACACTACAGGGTAAAAAAAAAAGTCATTTTAATTCAAAATAAGTTAAGAGTTCATAGTTTTTTTTTTTTTAATTACTTTTTATTATCTTAAAAGATGACTCTTTAGATATAACTCATTTTGGTTCATTCTATCATGTGTTTGGACAGACAACTGTTAATTGGGAGCGTTGGCGAAATGCAAATAGAAACCACATGGGTATATTTCTATTTCTCATAAGTAGAGGGATATTCGTCATTAAGGCAAACCTCAGGGTGGTGTCAGTGACATTTACCCCAAACTTTTTGGTAAAGAATCCATTTAAACCATTCGACAAGATAACTATTATATTCATTGCCCAGGAGTTGACTTAAGAGTAATGCCTTTAATGCACCTTCTACCTTGCTGATATCGGTAAAGACTCGATGTTGATTTTTTTCACATACTAAAAATGATGTTTAAAACAAATTGAACAACTCCAATTATTCACGTGAAACTCCAATTATTTTTGTGTCAAATTTCATGTGATCAGCCGAGCTGCCCTCATATACATATGTGTATGTGTGAGTGAAATATTTCAAGAATGAAAGAAAGGAAGAAACAAGCACCCGGAGAAGTGCTTTAATGTGATCAGAAGTGAGCTTGATTGGAGATGAACCATCCTTCTGCAGCTGAAGTAACACGTCAATAAAATCCTCTTGTTCAAATTTGGTCTTCTTTTCATCACTCATCATGTGCTCATCCACCATTCCTTGAAAAAATGAATGAAGTGCCTTCAAAGTTTTATCGAGCTGATTCAACTTTCCAGTGAGTCTATCAACCCAACCCAAACAAGGGAAATAATCAGAGAAATAGAAACTTGCTGAAACCGCCTGAGAATCACTGAGTAAATTCTCAAACATGCTTCTGTCACTGCCCTCGTCCTCGTAACACGTCCCGAAGGCAATCTTAGTAATAATCGTATTCGACAAGAGAAGTAACATCTCACTCAAATTAACAATTTTTGAAGCAGAAGCGGCTTTTTCAATCTTTTTGATCAGTTTAGAAACCTCGTTTTCGCGAACGGGGCGAAAAGATTCAACCCTCTTGGGGCTGAGGAGGTGAAGGATACAAATCCTTCTCATTTCCCTCCACGAGTCATTGTAAGGTGCAAAACCCACACCCAAGCCGTTGCAAGATAGCTTTTTGAAGCTAAGGAAAGGAGGCCTAGATGCGAATTCTGCATCGTGCGTTCTTAGGACTTCTTTCGCCATTTTCGATGAAGAAACCACAAGCACGGTCATGGAACCGAGTTGGAGAGACATGAGGGGACCGTATTTTTTGGAGAGTTTCCATAGTTGATGATAGAGGGGCGAGGAATCAAGTTGGTGTAAGTTTCCGATAAAGGGTAGTACCGGAGGGCCTGGGGGAAGATTTGTTTCTCGAGCTTTCGTGTACTTGAGAAAAAGATATAAGAAAAGAAGAGTGGATAAAAGGAAGAAGAGAAAGTATTCCATGGTTGGAAATACGAGGAAGGAAACAGCAATAGGATAGGATAATGAAGGCCTTGTTCGGTTAGTAGGTTTAGTTTTGTTTTGTTTAGTTTTGATGATGTAAGCAGGTGTAATAAGTGGAAAGAGATAAAGAAAAAAAGGAAAAAAATGATGATGTAAGCAAAATTAAAAATGGACCAAAACCGGAGCAAAGCTCCCAACCGAACAAGGCCGAAATATGTGGAGTTAGAATGTGGCAACTTCAATAAAGAGACATCTTTAGGCAAATTTGTCAGGGCACGTGGTGGACTCCCTTGATTTTTCCACCGCCACTCACTAGTGTGGGACCCACGTCTTAGGCACTACATTATCTTACTCTCTACCGGGACCCATGTCTTAGGCACTACATTATATTACTCGCCACTCTCTCTTTCCTTCCGAAATACAGTAAATTCTACTTCAATTTATATTTTCAAAAATAAATGAGTAATGATACGTACCTGAAAAAGATACACCGAAAATACCCAACACACACTGGATGTGCAGTATGTGTGGAACTCATACACTTTGTGTGTGGGTTAGGTATTTTCGGTGTATTTTTTTCCGGATACTTAGCTTTTCCGTCATTGGTTGAGGAGTACTGGGTTCAGGAAAAGTTCTCTCCAAAGTATCCAAGTAAAAAAAAATAAAGGGAGCACATTCTTTATACTGGCGGTGTAAATCAAAATTTTGTTCATATTTATTACATTGTATCATGTGTCCAAACATTATTTTCCTTGTTTTTGAATTGGGATTCCTATGTCCTATCCAAATGTCATGTTTTCTTTTCTTAAGTTGTTTGGTGAGTCACTTCCGCATATCACGCTTTAATCTATTGTCTAGCAAAGTCATAATATTTCCAACGTACTTTTTTATTCAACTTGATTAAATTTTCAAAGCTACTTATCTATTTTCAGTAATGATGGGATCAAAGAGAATCTTTCGCATAATGAATTCTGTCCACAAAATCGGGGCACAACAAGACAACATTTTGTCATTTTGGGGAAGTATGTATCCATCTTCAACACTACAACTCCACCTGGACCCACATTCGATCCCCGGCCTTCTCCTCTGTTGCGTTAACATCAAATTAGTAACATTAACCCTTGGTAAATGTTACTTAATATTAAAACGAGAAAACATTTTTTATACTGGCGACGTAAATAAAAGTTTTTTCCAAATCAATTGTATTACATTATTTGTCCATGTTTTACTTTTGAGACTACAGTTTGAACACATGACACAGTGTAATTGATTTAGAAGAAAGTTTGGTTTACACTGCCAATGTATAGAATGTTTTCCCTATCAAAATTGTGGAATTGAGGGGGCCTGTAGTGAGAGGACTCTTCCGGCCGTCTCGGCACTGATGGCTCGGATTTAATCGGATTTAATCCAAATACCAAATGATTTGAGCCGTTCATTGTTTAAATTAAAATCCGAGCGCTTATTACCGATATGGATGGCCGAATGTAGTGAGCTCTGGTCCCATGCCAAAAATTCTAATATATAAAAGAGTATATCGTTTGTGGAGTGCAAAGCTCTGATACACTGGAATTGTAGCATTAACAAAAACTAATTTTGGAATTATAATTTTTCTAAACCCGTGCATAGGAGAAAAATCTGAATTCTTAACTAAAAAAAGTGGCCCAATATGTTATTTAACCCAAGCATGGAGTCCTTCAATAAATTTGTTTTAAAATCTTAGGTCCTAGAATTGACAATAAACAAACAAAAATTAGATGTGTAGGCACACCATGCGTACGCCATATACATGGTCGGTGCATCTTGACCGTCCGTGCGTGTTTTCGACGGTCTGGATTTAAAAAAAAAAAAAAAAACTCTTCCAGGTAAGAGTTAATTCTTACAAGAAAGAGTTTTTTAAAACTCTGGATTGTCGATTCCTGAAATGGACGGTTCAGATGTGTTCGTACGCGTATGTATATGTGTGTATGTATGCATAGCGGGGTTAATAAACAAAATAAGAGAGCTAAATTAAGTGCTCTTTCCACTTTACAATTGTAGCACCCCACCGCTTAGATTTCCATATAATCCCAGGGACGGGGAAAGAAAAAAAAAACACCGTACTTATTATAAAACTAAGCAAATAATAAAAGAACTTTGCATAAAAGTAAGACAAATATTGAACACAATATAGATATGAAATAGTTCTTCAAGAACTATTGAGATCGATCTTCAGAATCGATCTTATTCTCATTACCTTTCTGCTTGATCGTTTTCTTTTTGTCTATGCTTTCTTTCCTCTTTTCTGTCCATTGAATGAATCAGGATACTACATATTTATAGGCAAGGAAGATAACTATTTAAGGTTACTATTACACCTTTATTAACAGTGCATTTTGTCTCCCCTAATCTTATCTTTGTTGATAAGGTGGTCAGCCACATTAATATATAACACTCCCCCTTGGATGACCACACACTAAAAATATATGTCTCATTAAAACCTTACCAAGGAAAACCCAATGGGAAAAACCTTTGGTGAAGGGAAAAGAGTGCACTATTTTTGTATCCTACAAATGTCTTCAAATTGCCTCATTAAAACCTTGCTAAGGAAAACCCAGTGGGATAAAACCTTAAACGAAGGGAAAAGAGTACAATCTATATGACGACATTTATGTTACTAGCTCCCCCTCAATATTGCATAACAAACCATTGAGCCGACGCATTCCAATATTGTGGATCAACCTTTTGAATGTTGATGTCGGTAACGCTTTGGTGAATAGATCCGCCAGATTATCACTTGAACGTATTTGCTGAACATCAATGTCTCCACTCTTTTGAAGATCATGTGTATAAAAGAACTTTGGAGAGATGTGTTTAGTTCTGTCACCTTTGATGTAGCCTCCCTTTATCTGAGTTATACATGCAACATTATCTTCAAATAAAATAGTTGGGCTATCTTTGATTGATGATAATCCACTTCTTTCTCGGATGTGTTGGATCATAGATCTTAACCAAATGCATTCGCGACTTGCCTCATGGAGTGCAAGAATCTCAGAGTGATTAGATGAAGTGGCTGTTAAAGTTTGCTTCACAGAGCGCCACGATATGGCAGTGTTGCCATAAGTGAATACATATCCTGTCTGTGATCGGGCTTTGTGTGGGTCAGACAAATAACCAGCATCAGCATATCCAATTAATTGTATCTTCAAGCAATTTGAGTAGAATAAGCCCATGTCTGTAGTTCCCCGAAGATACCGTAATATATGTTTAATACCATTCCAATGTCGTCGTGTTGGAGCCGAGCTGTATCTTGCCAACAAATTTACGGAAAAGGCAATATCAAGGCGAGTGCAATTTGCAAGGTACATATGGGCACCAATTGCACTTATATATGGAAATTCCGGACCCAGGGATTCTTCACCATCTTCTTGAGGACAATATGGGTCTTTATTTACGTCAAGTGAGCGGACAACCATAGGAGTGCTTAAGGGATGTGCTTTATCCATGTAAAAATGCTTTAAAACCTTTTCTGTATATGTTGATTGATGTACGAGGATTCCATTTGACAAATGCTCAATCTGTAAACCCAAGCAAAATTTGGTTTTGCCAAGATCTTTCATCTCGAATTCCTTCTTTAGATAATCTGCAGTTTTTGTCAGTTCTGCTGGAGTTCCTACAAGATTTAAGTCATCGACATATACAGCGATAATAGCAAATCCAGATTTTGATTTCTTAATAAAAACACATGGACAAATAGGATTATTTTCATATCCTTCTTTAAGCAAATATTCACTAAGGCGGTTATACCACATGCGACCAGATTGTTTAAGACCATATAAAGATTTTTGTAACTTGAGAGAATAAACAGCACTGGGTTTTGAACTACATGCTTCATGTATCTTGTATCCTTCAGGAATTTTCATGTATATGTCACTATCTAGTGATCCATACAAATATGCCGTAACAACATCCATCAAACGCATATCCAAACTTTCGTATACCACCAAGCTGATCAAAAATCTAAACGTGATTGCATCCATTACCGGAGAGTATGTTTCCTCATAATCAATACCAGGTCTCTGCGAGAAACCTTGTGCAACGAGTCGTGCCTTATACCTCACAATCTCATTTTTCTCATTTCGCTTGCGCACAAATACCCATTTGCAGCCAACAGGCTGTACCTCTTCTGGGGTTTGAACCACTGGTCCGAATACTTGTCGTTTCGCAAGAGAACTCAATTCTGCTTGAATTGCTTCTTTCCATTTCAACCAATCCTTTCTACGTCGACATTCTTCGACGGATTGTGGTTCAATTTCTTCATTACTCCTGGTAATGTTTCCATCATTACTTCTGGTAATGTCAAGAGCGACGTTAAATGAAAATACGTCATTAACAATAATTTTTGTTCTATCCCATATTTCTCCATAGTTAATTGAGATCTCATTATTATCACGTACGTGATCTTCTTCTGGAGATATCTCTTCAAGAGATTTTTCTTCAAGAAATTCCTCTACAGGGGAGTTATTAGGAGAAATTTTGGGTGAATCAATTATATGCCCTTCTGGAGCTTTTCTATTCATAGGAATAGCCTCTGCAGGAGCACTAATATATTTGCCCTTAACATTCCTCTTCCAGGGAGCTTTATCTTTTGCACCGACAGGTCTTCCACGCTTCTGTCGTGGTATAGACTCTTTAGCTACATTCTCAGTGGATTGTCCTGCAGGAATATCAATCCTTGATGGAGCATTAGCAACTGGAATGTGAGACTTTGTCACTTTCTTTGTATCGGTAAAAGCATCTGGCAATTGATTTGCAATACCTTGCAAGTGAATGATCCTTTGAACTTCTAGTTCAGATTGATTAGTGCGAGGATCAAGATAAGCTAACGAGGAGGTATTCCAAGTAATTTCTTGTACTTTTGCTTCTGGCCGTGACTTTTCTCCCCCTAATGGTGGGAACACTGTTTCATTAAAATGACAATCCTCAAAACGTGCTTTAAAGACATCACCTGTTACAGGTTCAAGATATCTTATAATTGACGGAGAGTCAAATCCAACATAAATACCAAGTCTACATTGAGGACCCATTTTAGTGCGTTGGGGAGGTGCAATGGGAACATATACAGCACAACCAAAAACTCTAATATGAGAAATATTTGGTTGTTGACCAAACACTAGTTGTGATGGTGAAAACTTATGATATGATGTTGGTCTAACACGAACCAGAGATGCAGCATGTAATATGGCATGTCCCCAAGTAGAAACAGGGAGTTTTGTTTTCATAAGAAGAGGTCGAGCAATTAACTGTAATCTTTTAATAAAAGATTCAGCTAAGCCATTCTGAGTATGAGTATGTGCAACAGAATGTTCAACATCTATACCAATGGACATGCAATACTCATTAAATGACTGAGATGTAAATTCACCAGCATTGTCAAGGCGAATTGCCCTGATCGGATGATCTGAGAACTGTGCTCGCAATCTGATTATTTGACTAAGAAACTTAGCAAATGCATCATTCCGTGTAGATAGTAAACAAACATATGACCATCTAGTTGAAGCATCTAATAATACCATGTAGTAACGAAATGGTCCAGATGATGGATGTATGGGACCACAAATATCCCCTTGTATCCTTTGTAAAAAGGATGGAGATTCATTTATTACCTTTGTTGGTGATGGCCGAATGATCAATTTTCCTTGTGAACAAGCATCACAGGGGGATTCGCTTGGTAAAAGAATCTTCTGGTTCTTTAGTGGATGCCCATTTGAATTTTCTATAATTCGGCGCATCATTATTGATCCTGGATGCCCAAGACGATCATGCCATAGCATAAATACTCTTGGGTCAGAACACTTCTGGTGCATCACTGCATGTGATTCAATAGATCTTATAGTCGTATAATATAACCCACTTGACAAAGCTAAAAGCTTTTCTAATATCATCTTTTTACCAGACTTCATAGAAGTTATATAAAGATATTCCTTGCTTCCTTCATTTTTGGTTTCAATATGATACTCATTCCGACGGATATCTTTAAAACTTAACAGATTTCTTCTGGATCTGGTAGAATATAAAGCATTGTCAATACATATATTTGTTCCATTAGGAAATATAATGTTAGCTCTTCCTGAGCCTTTAATAAGATTTGATGTACCTGATATAGTATTGACACTAGCCTTAGTCATAACTAAGTGCGTGAAATATTTTGTGTTCTTAAGAATAGTGTGAGTTGTTGTACTATCTACTAAACAAGTATCTTCGTCTTTCATCTTGGAAATGTCAATAATATCCATGCAGCTACAAGGAGATACAAAAGTTTATAATTATAAAGTCTGCAACTTGATATTTCATAAGATTCAAACGATTACATAAATATGGCTACACACTTGCATAGAAAGAAACAAACACACTTGCATTTTTAAAAGAAAAACACACTAGCACACTATTTAATAATAAATACTAATTTAACCAGTGTGATCTTTTCCATCACCAGTTAAGAAATCAAATGTCTCATCTGAGTCAATGATATAGTCTTCTATATCAAGATAGGTATCATCAAAAGGCTCATCATGTTCTGCCAAATTCACTTCAACACCCTTTCCTTTCTCAACAGAGTTTTTGTAGAGATCTATCCAATGTTTAGGCGTACGGCATGTACGTGACCAATGGCCTTTTAACCCACAACAAAAACATTTATCTTCATAATTCTTAGGTGGTTGGTTCTGGACTCCCTTCCCTTTCCCTTTGGATGGTTCTGAGTTATTATGCATCTTTTGATGGGAAGGTGTGCCATATCTATGAGATGGCTCAGCGTGGTTGTTCCAATTTTGGTGAACTGATGGGGTATTCCTGTTGGAAGGTTTCTGTATGTTTCCCCCACGGTTTTGACGATATTGATTTCTACCACGTCCTCGAGCATATCCACGATTGTATCCATGTCGGCGATTTTGAAAAAAAACCCTATTTGCCTCAGGTACAGGCATTGCACCAGTCGGGCGAATTTGGTGATTTTTTAGTAAAATTTTATTGTTTTGTTCTGCCACCATAAGACAAGAAATCAGTTCAGAAAACTTTGTAAATTTATTTGCTCTGTACTGCTGTTGAAGAAGCAAGTCATTGGCATGAAAAGTTGTATAAGTTTTTTCTAAAAGTTCCTCTTCGGTAATCGTGTCTCCACACAATCGTAGAGTTGAAATAATTCGAAACATAGCCGAACAATATTCTTGAACAGTTTTAAAATCTTGTATTCTTATGTGTGACCAATCAAAACGTGCTCTTGGAAGTATCACAGTTTTGTGATGTTCAAATCTGTCTTTTAGATATTGCCATAAAATTTTTGGGTTTCTCACCGTTAGGTACTCGAATTTCAGATCCTCGTGGATATGACGACGGATAAAAACCATGGCTTTGGCTGTATCTTCCAAAGATGCGAAATTGTTCTCCTCAATGGTGTGGCCAAGACTCATCCCATCTAGGTGGATTTCAATATCTTGAACCCATGATAAATAATTGTTGCCCGAGATATGAAGAGCAGTAAATTCCAGATTTTTGATGTTCGACATTTTCTATAAAACAAGAAATATGTCTTCAGATAAACTTTTAATAAGAATTAACCAAGTCAATAACATATGTTTAATAATATAACTGAGGTTTAAATAGTAATAAAATTAAAAGGGCTAAAAAGTAATGATCACAATTCTGCGGACTAAATGATGATTTCTTAAGTCCTGAGGGAGATGAGTGTAATATGTATAAAGAAAATACGTCACTATTCATATACGTATGGTTGCACCATACGTTCTAGGTGTTAGCTACACTGGATAACTTTCCCATTGATGTCATGCATGACAACATGCATTGGATTCGTTTCCATCATTAACACCAGACAATTCAATGAATTGATAATGTTGCCATCACTTTACCATATAAATATATTTCATCACTTCACCTTTGTCTGGCAAGTGGCTTAAAACTATCAACAACTCCACCGAAAATTTTGATTTTAATAAAATAAAACCCCTATGGAATGTAACAATTCCTTTTTCCAAAGTTGTCTTTTCCTTTTTAAAACTATTCCCTTTTAAAAACATTTCAGCTTTAGGAACGTAAATGCAAGTTTTCTTTAGACAGCTAGCATTTACTTTCGGCAGCAATAATCCAAAGACAGCTCTGGACTCCTTTCTCTTCTACTTCTTTCTTCTCCTCCTTCCTCACTTCTCACATTCCAGAGATGCGAGAGAGAATGAAAAATAACAGAGCTCTTCAGAGGTTTGTTCTCCGGACAATTTTCTCAACGAGTTTGTTGCGCATGACAGCTATGCCATAGCCAACGAGAAAATATCTCGTTCTCATGTCAAGCCACGCATGACTGACAAAGCCGAATCTCAACAGGTATGAACACCCAAAAAAAAAAAAATGTTTGACCCGAAAAATAGTTTTTCTAAAACTGTTTTAAACCGGAATCTGTTTTAAGATTGTTTGAAATTTTTCCAAAAATTGTTGCAATCAGGCGGTGTAAAAACAGTGTATAGAAAATCTTATTCCGGTTGCTTAAACATAAACTCAAACATTTTACAGAATCTGAAAATACTGAAAATAATTATGGATATACAAACCGAGGCCCGTGAACAAACTGATAACTAATTATTTCAGAAAAAAAAACTTCGAGTATGTTTTAATGGAATGCTTCAGGTATCCATTTTTTTCCTCGTTTGAAGTAGGATACTGCAAGTATCTTATAAATACTTCTGGTATTTTTACTTCAGGTATTAGGGGTACACTACTTCTGGTAGGACACCCTTTCTGGTTAGAGCTTCGTGCTGATAACGTATTATAAAACTAAGCAAATAATAAAAGAACTTTGCATAAAAGTAAGACAAATATTGAACACAATATAGATATGAAATAGTTCTTCAAGAACTATTGAGATCGATCTTCAGAATCGATCTTATTCTCATTACCTTTCTGCTTGATCGTTTTCTTTCTGTCTATGCTTTCTTTCCTCTTTTCTGTCCATTGAATGAATCAGGATACTACATATTTATAGGCAAGGAAGATAACTATTTAAGGTTACTATTACACCTTTATTAACAGTGCATTTTGTCTCCCCTAATCTTATCTTTGTTGATAAGGTGGTCAGCCACATTAATATATAACAGTACTCTCATAAAAATTAGCCATTATAGCCCACTCACTCCCAAGTCATCTCTAGTAGCTTAACCAAAATTTTCGCCCTATTGGCCTAAAAAAGTGCTAAATACTACTTTGGTAAGCCACCTAACAAGTGCAATACCCAACAGCCAGTCATTTGGCTCAACAAACAAACAAAAAAAAAACAAACATGTCTCACCTTCTTTTTCACACAAGCGTGTGTACATCACACACTGAGACTGCATCTCACTCTCTTGCATACACCGCCTTCGATCGGCACGTGCGAGCGCCACGAGACTTCGTCGGTGATGGGTCTTGGACCATTGTCTTCGTCTCGACGAGATCTATAAGCCTCTGGTCTCAAAACAATTTTAGGACTCATTTTCCAGCGACTCGTTTTCCTTCAAAAAAGTGAGCTACAACCCCCTCTTCACCCTTTTTTTGTTGTCAATTTGCTTGGAGAAGAGAGAGAGAGAGAGAGAGAGAGAGAGAGAGAGAGAGAGAGAGGCCATGCCAAGCTCACCTTTCCCCGCCGAACCTCGCCCCCTGTGGTGAGGTACTGTAGCTGCGGAGATGATGGCAAGGTAATAGGTGAGGCTGCTGGGCGGTGGTTTTTTGAGTTTTGCTAGGCAAACTCCGCTTTCGATTCTGATTCAACCAACAGATATACAATTTTTTTATTGACCTGTACTTTTTTCTTTTGTAACAAAACTAAATTATGCAAGTATGATTGATATATTTGTCTCTAAAAATGAAAGAAGAAGGATGTTCAAGTGATACTTATTAATTATTGCAATGTTAAGTAATTTTTGTGACTTCGATATTCAAATTCATGTAAGTTTTTTGTCTGAGACAATTTGTATTTTTTGAAATTGTAGTTTTTCTTTAAATGTGGAGGGCCCCAAATCATTTTTTGCTTAGGGTCCTAGAAAATCTCAGGGCTAGGCTTGTCTACCACATATTCCCCTAAGAGTTCTTTTGTAAGTGCAAATCAAACTGAGTCAAACACCCAGACACACGCTATGAAATGATATCACATTCTTTTTTGCCTAAAGTGAAACACCAAGGCTCCGTTTGTTTGAGTGTAAAACATTTTCCTGTAAATTATTTTCTGGATTTCTGGTGTTTGGCTGCACAAATTGTGGGGAAAATATTTTTACGTGTAAAATATTTTATACTAATCACTTGAAAATGACTTACGGATGAATATCTGAAAAGTCATTTTTCACTCCAACATGTAACCCACTTCTTGCCAATCGCAATCACACATCTGTGATCCCTTCTTCCATGTTACTCTGTCTCTCTGTAAAATAAATGTTTTTGTCATTTTCATCACAAGGCAGAAATGAACCAAAACTATTAAACGTCTAGACATGAGCATGGCATAACGCATAATAGAAGACCGGCTCTAGGCACTTTCTAATAAAGCAAACCAACACTAAGTGTATGCATAGAGACCGGCCCAAATCTAGTATTAGAGAATGCTAATGGACAAACCAATTCAAATCATACAACATATTAGCATAGATGAAACTTGGAACTCAACCACTGAGGTCTCTAGAAACACTAAAACACCTAAAGAATTATTCACCCACCACCACAACCTACCAGATCTGGGGAGGTAGACCGAGACTAGAAACCACGAGACCTAGCCGAGGATTAGAACACAAAAAACAACCGACAGACTGAAAAAAAAAAAAAAAAAAAACCCAATCTTCAAACCCCAGCTATTATTTGTCACACCGCCGGCCGCCCTTCTCCCAACCACAATGCTACATCTCCACCTTGAAAGTCTGAACCCACGGAGTCGGATCAACTCTTCTGCTAAAGACCGCCAGAATGACCAAAGCCAAACCAAAACGTTTAAAGACAGCAACACGTGGAAAATGAGGCCGACGGGAGGGAAGGAACACACCATCCGGGGCTAGTTCATATTTCTCATTTAATATGTGTTTTTACTGATCAATGTGTTTGTTTTTTAGGTTTTTTTTTTCACTTGCAACGATCTTGCAGTTTGTATTCAATTTCTTGGATTTCTGACCCTATGTGAAAGTTAAAGAGAGAAAGAGAGGTGAGTATGCCGGGGCTAGTTCATACTTCTCATTTAATATGTGTTTTTATTGATCAATGTGTTTGTTTTTTAGGGTTTTTTTTTTGTTCAATTGCAACGATCTCGCAGTTTGTATTCAATTTTCTTGGATTTCTAACCCTATGTGAAATTGTTGTTTTGCTTGATGATATGCAACCAAATTAAACAATTCCTAAGAAATAGGTAGTTGTATTTAGAAAGAGGTAGTTGTATTTAGAAACCTATTTGAATTCATGAGATCAAAACTAATGAAATTCAAGTGCTTGTTGTGTTTTGAAATATGGTGAAATTCACAAGTTCGAAGCTAATAAAATTCACCAGATGTTTCTATCGTAGTTTTCAATTTTCAAAATTTAATGAAATTCATTAGATAGTTCTTACGTAGTTTCAAGAGAGGTAGTTGTATTTAGAAACCTAGTTGAATTCATGAGATCAAAACTAATGAAATTCAAGTGCTTGTTGTGTTTCGAAATATGGGGAAATTCACAAGTTCGGAGCTAATAAAATTCACAAGATGTTTCTATCGTAGTTTTCAAATTTCACTAAATCTTATGAAATTTAGTGAAATTTCAGAATTAGGGAAAATTTCAAAAAACCCTCCAAACTTTGCCCTCAATATCAAAAATACTCCTAAACTTTCAATTTTTTCAATCGTACTCCCAAACTTCAATTCCTTAATCAAAATTGCTCCCACCGTCTACATCCATTAACTCACTAACGGGAATTGCTTACCTGGACACTAACGGACCCAAAACCACGTTAGAGGTTCAATTTGGAGGGAAAAAGAAGCACGTGAAACTCAAACCCCCACCGCATAACCTCTAAAAGCAACCTTTTTCTCTGTCATTCTACCGTCTGCATCCGTCAACTCACGTGTATGTCTCTGTTTGTGATTTCTTTGGGACCCAAAGTAAAAGCTTTACTTTAATGGAAAGGGTTGGAAAAAGTGTAGTATTATCAGTTGTTTATAACTTCTTGAAGTTTGTTATTGGTTTTTTTAAGGTTTCTTTGGGTCTTTGTTTGTGTTCTTTATTCTTGTTTATTACTATTGATTTTTTTAGGGTTTATTCGTCCCCATCCCCATGTCATCTATTGTTTATTTATTTTATTTTGTAAATTGCATGTGTGGTTTAAAATATGTAGATAGGTGTGAGGCTAAGAATGCATTATGGTGGGAGGGTTAAGGCTAAGAATTACGTGGGGGGTTCATTTGGGTTTATTGATTACTGCCATGAAGATGATATTAATATTATTGAGCTTTGTACCATGGTAAAATAACTGGGGCAAAATATTAGTAGCGATTACTACTTGAAAGTGAATGGGGATATTTAGATTGATCAAGTCAGATGCTAAGGCACTTAGAATGTGTCAACTTGTGGATGCAAATAGATTGGTGAATGTTTTTGCAGTGTTCAATGTAGATGATGTTATTGGCACACATGGTAGTCAAATTGTTAGTGACAGGTTAAAGGGAAACAAGGGTAAATGAAAGGTTGAAACTACCACAATCAATGAACAAATGAGTGAAGGTGAAACAGATGAGTATGACCCAGATTCTACTTCTGATTTTGATTATGATGAATTCTATGACAGTGATGTTGTGCTTGAGGAAGATGATGCTTTATTTGAGGTAAATGTGGATACACAAGTATCGAATGGCCCTTTTGGTAGTTGATTTTCATGTCTGTTTTGGGTTGTTTTTCTTCAATCAAACATAAAATTGATCCACACTTCCAAACCACCAACAAAAACAAAGGAAGAGATCATAGAAGTGATTCAAACATTAACATCTAAACCCAGGCTTCCATATCTATAGACATTACATCCAATCCCATCCCATTGTAGCGGTACAAAAACATCTAAACCCAGGCTTCCATTAATCTACCACACACACCTACCCCACCCAAATTGATTCAGACATTAAAAGGATAAAAAATCCCAAACACCATAGCTGCAACTTGGATCAAAGTTGCAGCTAGCTACATTTTTATCTTCCTCTCTGCAGCCTTCCTTTCTTCAATATCCTTCTCCATTGTGTTGATCCTCCTAAGCAGTCCTGGGATTATTTGAACAGACCTTTTACACATGGGGGGATCCGGCCAATCAAACCCTTTGCACTTAGGTTTGGTGCATTTCTTGAACCTCCTACCTGGGTTTTTGTTAGTCCACGAAGTGTTCATAAACATCTAGCAACCGCAAATGTTGCACACAAAACTCGTCATTAACCCACCCTGCTATTGCTGTTGTTCATTGTGTTGGGTGGAGAAATGGATGAGGAAGCAGGAATGTGGACGATTTATGCCTGATGAAGGAGGAGAAGGAGAGAGAGAGAGAGAGAGAGAGAGAGAGAGAGAGAGAGAGAGGTCTGAATGCAATGCTCTGCTTTGCTTTATAGAGGGGTAAAGGAGAATGGAGGGAAAACCCTAGGTTAGCTTTGATTTTCTCTCCAAAAGTTTTTTCATTACCTATATCAGTGCCACATGTTCCTTTTAACGTGGTTTTGGGTCCGTTAGTGTCCAGGTAAGCAATTCCCATTAATGAGTTGACGGATGCAGATGGTGGGAGCAATTTTGATTATGGAATTGAAGTTTGGGAGTAAGATTGAAAAAATTGAAAGTTTGGGAGTATTTTTTATGTTAAGACAAAGTTTGAGGGGTTTTTTTGAAATTTTCCCTCAGAATTATTGAAACTTCAATAACTTTTGTGAAAATTAGTGAAATTTCTAAAAGTTGTTGAAATTAACCAACTTTTGTAGTTGCCAACCGTAAGAGAATTATTGAAACTTCACTAAATTTTGTGAAAATTAGTGGAATTTCGAAATGTTGCTGAAATTAATTAACTTTATAGTTGCTGGCAGTAAGTAATTGTTGGGCGGAGGTGGAGGGGAGTAAAGTGTAAACTATTTGGAGGGTAAAGATGGTGTTTTTTTTTATCATGAGGTTGTCTTTATATGTATGTAAAGACCCGTACTTTTAAAATATCTTTTTTCCAGAAATAAAGTTTGTGAAATGTGAGGAATTATTTGAAATGTTTAAGTGTTAGATTATTTAGTGATATGAGTGAGTTGGGACCCAATTGCATTACACAAGTCAATACAAGGGGGTGTGGTGTAATTTTTCAAATTGTGTATATGTGGTGTGAGAGAGGAGAGAGAAATCAAATCCCCTCCCATCTCACATAGGCTGGCCCTCTCTCTCTACTCCCTCCTCCATTTTCTTCAACTCTCATTTCAAAATTCAACCTCTCACTCAAATTCCTCCAAGATCCACACCAAGATCCGTCAACTACACGTGTTCTAGAGCTTGTGGTGCATTGATTTCACTCCGAGAGGTGGAGATTTTGGCAGAGCTCATTGGGGAAGGCTAGGATTTTGTTAAATCTTCAACTTGGAGCTAAATTTCTTTAAGGTAGGGGATTTCTATCATTACTAAGTGTATATGAGTGTAGGGTGTGTGTGTTGTTCTTACATTTGATCAATCTCTCTTGACTTGTTGAGAAACCCATTTTCTAGTCTAATTGGTTTTGATTCTTGCTTGGTCTTTGTATTTGATTGTTAAATAACTCAATTGATTGAAGTTTTATTCTCTCCCTCCATGTTTATTGGTTATTTGGAACCTCAAAAGTTAGCTTGAATCATAAAATTTGGCCTTGGGTTGAAATGCCCTCCCTTGGGGAAAAATATGTGAAATCTGTCAACTTTGTGCACAATCCGCCTCACTGGTCCAGACCAGGAGTTGGGTGGTCAGGACCAACCCATTAGTCTACTAAAAAATTTTGTTTTGTTTTGGGCCTTTCCTTGATGCTTGGCTAGTTCCTGTTGACCCGTATCTTTGCATGTTTGGGTGTTTTTCCTTGGGAAACCCTCCGTATCTACCTCGCTTGTGACATTGGGGGTTATAACTCATAAAAATGATTGCCGTGCAAAAAAAAAAAAAAAACTCATAAAAATGATTGAAAGGTTAGTGACACGTGATGGACACTCACCACGAGAAGTTGATTTAGTACTTAACGACGATAGTGGCAAGTGTGATACACATGTTTGATTAACTTGAGGTTTATCGATTGTTAAACGAGAATGAGAAGTTGAAAGGAATGATACTAGGGCCGTCCTTTGGACATGTCGCTAGAACAAGCCTTCGCCAAGAGGAAGATGATACAGGGACATAAGACGCCTGGAATGATACTAGGGTCGTCCTTTGGAAAAAGTAGCTAGAAATTTCTAAAATGTTAAAACTCTAATGAATCAACGACATGACGATCGAATAATTTGGACACTTATGAGATGTTGGGTACGTGTCAGGTACGTATTGGGTACTTTTGGGTGAAAGTCTAGGAAACTAAGAACTTGTGGGCTTACTTTTATTGTGTTTAGTTCTTACGAGACCTTGGAATATCCTTGTGTGATTTATCTTTCCCATCCCACACTTGCATTTCACATGCATTTAGTATTGTCTCTAAGGCTTCGACGTACTAGTACCTGCCACCAATAAAGGATTCAGTGAACTTCTTGAAAGGCAGTAACACAAGACAATTCACTGAATGGTTGTTGGCTTTACTGGCTAGTGAGCTCACCTTAATAATTTCAGGTACCCAGCACGGTGCATAACATGGATTTGTGTGGGGTGATTGCATGCATCTTTTGAAAGCTTAAAGAGGAGTTATACCATCATGTTGAACGTATAACTATTGGAGAGATGATCTCGTAACTTGATCTATATTTCATCTTTTGACATTGGATTGTAATAACACTTAACTTATGTATTGGGGTTACAGGTACCCATAGATTATTGTGATTTGTTTACTTTGACCATTGTAAGTCGTATGTGAAACTTTGACTTGGACCTGGACTTGTTGACCGTTGACGTGGAATTATTAAATGTATTATCTTTTAAATTTTGAGGGCGTGACAATGTAAATAAAATCTTAATATGGATCCCTAATGGGAATTAAGATGTATTTTTCTATCGTTAGATGTAATTTTCTATTTTTATTGGCTAGCTCTGAACTAATTGTTAAGTTAAGAGCTTGAAGGATAGCTCAGTGGTTGAGGTCAATCCTTTTGGAACACTTTTATCTATAGGGTAGGATAGAACTTGCGTTGTGCCGTTCAAGAATCACCAACGTGAGAAATACAATGGCAAAACACACATCATTGTTTAGTGTTGTTCCCGCTCTATTCACGGCAAAAGACAGATATATTTTCATGAATTGAAATTTTTTAATGTAAATAAAATTAACCCGTTTAACAGAGATATAATTAATTGCCATTTTTGAAAAATATAGGATAAACAAACTAAACAAACAAAAGCAAAAAAGTTTTAATTATCTTCTTTATACTGTAATTGAACAACTTCCCAGAACCTAAAGATCTTTCCTTTATAATTTCCCCCTCCACACCCCCCCCATTTCTCGAGGCACAAATACATTGTGTAAAAGTATGTATTTGCTTTGTCAAAAAAAAAAAAAACTATTTAAGAATCGAATTAAAGTGCACACTTAGGGGGTGTTCCACTACTAAAAATAAGTTTTTTTCAAATTTTGAGATAGGTCATTCTCTCACAATACATTACATAAAAAATCGTGAAAAACCAATTTATTGTAAAAACACCATTAGCGAAACATAGTACTGTCCGCTTAATTGATTGAATATGAGCATTGAAATCAAAGACGAACATGTACTCAAGCGTGGGGTGCCGGGCGTGCCCCATTTTCCCTAAGAGCACCATATGATAGGATATCAACGTATTAATTCAATAAGTTTTTGCTATATTGGATTATTGGCATACAAGACTCAATCAGAATTTAAGCTCATTAATTAGAAGAAATTTATATTGGTCTTCAATTTAGGATCTAACCTCATAAGTTGGGATTTTATTTTGGCCTAACCCAATAAATTTGAACTTATACTTTGAAAAGCATTTTATCTTCATATTTAATATAGTCGTAATAATAATAGATGATTTTCGTAACTTAAGAAGAAGGAAAAGGCTACAATATATACACACCCCTATAAAAGTTACGATTTTTTGCAAAAAGTTACGAATTTTTTGGAAAAGTTACGAATTTTTTGTAAAGGTTACGAATTTTTTTTGTAAAAGTTACGAGACACACCAAAATGTTACGAATCATATTGTTGAAAAGTTACGAAAAACTAAAAAATGTTACGATTGTCGATGAGGTGGCACAATCTGGACCATACAATAGGTGCATATGGTACACCTAAATAAGGGATGTGTATTATAGCCATTTCCTGAAAAGAACATTAATATTCACTCTATTAGATAGGGCGCTGGGTTGTATATAGTTTTACTTTGACTTCATTTTTATACATACTTCTGCGAAGCTGTTTATATTTTTTTCTCTGAAATTTTAGTCTTGCAATTTTATTTTTTTCCCCCTCAAACTTTAGATTTTGGCTCCCCTACAAGGAAATCCTTGTTACGGCATTGATTGAAAGATTGTATTTAAGAGGGAAAAGGCTACAATACTTAAGAGGGAAAATGCTACAATACACACTCTTACAAAAGTTACAATTTTTTTTTTATTAAAAGTTATAAGACACACCAAGATGTTACGAATCATACTATTGAAATGTTTCAAAAAACTACTAAAACATGTCATGATTGCCAATGAGATGGCACAATCTGGACCATACAATAAGTGCATATAGTACACACCTTTAATGGGTGTGTATTGTAACCATTTCCATTTAAGAGACTATCTATTTGGCTTTTTTTTTTTTAACATTTTAAGTTTGAATTAAAAATGCACCGGATATAGAACTTCATAATGCGTGCGATACATAATATTGTATTACTTTTTGTCTCGTTGATTACAAATCCTATAACCTTCACTAAGGCCCCGTTCAGTTGTCCAAAAAGGACGAGAAAGTTAACTTTCCCACTTACTCTGTACTGGCATGAACCCGTGCTATGCACGGAGACATGAACCATAGGTCCTCCTTATAGTTGTGATCTTCATATTTTCGATCGGTTGCTCTAACTCCTGCTACTTGAAATAATGGGTAAAAGTCAAATTAATTTCATTCTACAAAGACAAACATGAAAGGGTGTAACGCAATGAAATTATCATTAAATTTTTAATGCATTGTTAGTTTTCGTAGAAGAAAAGGAAAGGAAGAAATGACATTAAAACCTGTGCTATGCACGAGACGGATTCAATTGCATCAGGTTAATGCAAATACAAAAGCGAAAGATATATATGTTTGATTTAATTGTCAAAAAGAAAAATACTCACTCCGTCTCCCAATTGTTGGTCTTTTTGGTTTTTTTTTTTAAATTATAAATATGGTATTCTTAGTTTAAAAAATAAAGCACTTTCGTGTTTAAAAAAATTTGTGTCATTTTTAGAAAAAAAAATGCGAAGTGCACAATCTGAAAATATTTTTAGATGTTTCCCAAGAAGCTTGTACTATTTAAAAGATTGTTTGAACTATCAATGGCTTAATACCAATGAACTCTTAAGGGTGCCCATGATCCTCTTGACAAAATCTACATATATTTGTCTACATATATCATATTAAATTTCACTCGTCAAGTTTAGCCTTAATGTAATGATGTCAATCTAACATGATGTGTGTGTGTGTGTGTGTGTGTTTTTTTTTTTTGACATTCCATAATCCGTTACGTGCTTTTCTATAAGAAGGACCGGTATTACTAGCGCGCCATTTAGATAACCATCTTTTCAATTGAATGAGCAATCCATTCAAAAAAATATTTTTATGAAGAATAATAGGATCAACATCTCATAATTCATCCTGCAAAATGGATAGACACAATACAATTAATTAACCAATCGTGAGAAGATGGTTGAGTCTTTTCATAGTGAGCAAGTTGGTAGAGAGAATATAGAATTCTCGTTATGAAGTTTTCTTTAAAAATGAATCCACCACTTCTTCCACGTTTTGAAGAAATTGGGAGAATAATGTTCCTTTTAACTTTAAGCATAACTTCCACATAATGCACCTTTTAAATATCATTGCCATAAAAGCTGATTTGTTTGTCATTAGTTTTTATTTATCGTTACTATAAATTATATGCATGCAGAGGATTTGAGAAGATTTTGGGTGCAAATAGAGTATGGTTGATATGGTACGCTTCGGGTAAATCTGGGTCATCCAAAAATGCATCTAACGAATGAATGTGTTCGGCATTAAAACAATTTAAAGTCGGTTGCATTTTTAAAAACTTGTAATATGAATGTGAAAACAAATTAGGTAAATCAGAAAGGAAGGCAAATCATTTTTGAAAGTTTTGATCCCATTAGCCACCAGGTTAATGTGGCCTTGGTTAATACACACCGATCTATATAGAACGACAGGGTACAAAGGATGGAAAATGAAACAACATGCATTGAATGTTTTGACAACAAAGATCTTAAACGTCTAAGTCTTGGAAGAAAAAAAATGCAAAAAGACTTACATTGGATGTGAATCAAAAAAATAACACAGAGTGCCTCTATTATTGGATTGACAGGTTGAGGTATTTGGCCGCACTACAACAAAAAACACCTTTTATAGCGTTCGAAAAACGCTATAATATCATTTAGATAACGTTCTTACGAACGTTAACACAGCTGGTGTTATAAAAGGTCAAAATCTTTTATAACGTTCTTTGAATGCTATAATTCTTTGAGTTTTTATAACGTTCTTTGCATGTTATAATTAACTAAGTTTTTATAACATTCTTTGAATGCTATAATTGTTTGAGTTTTTATAACGGTATTTTCATGCTATAATTGTTTGAGTTTTTATAAGGTTTATTGAATGCTATAATTCGCTGAGTTTTTATAACATTCATTACGTGTTATAAATTATAGAGATTTTATAACAATAAATGAATGCTATCAATAGAAGACCTACTATAGCATTTATTGAATGCTATATATTAGAAATAATTTTTTTTTTAATTTTTTTCCCAATTATAATCTCTATATTTGATGATCCTATACCGTTCATTCCATCCCAATCCTTTCATTTTGAATATCATAGTCGTAAGCAAAAACAAAAATCAATCGTTGAGCCAAATTGCCAATAAGAAATACTATATATTAACACATTGTTCCTTATATACATGCATACTAGTAGCTAGCCATCTTCATCTAACATTGGCCGGTCAAGTCAAAATAGAAGTAGACATTCAAGTATCTCAAAACTAAGTTGCCCAATTACATATATATGTTGATACAAAAAGTGGTGACATTGATGCAAAAACTTCAATCGCGTTCCAAAACCAACGTCACTAGCAAGATAATCATAATATCCATCTGAGCACAAAGTGACGAATTATCCATCTTCTCTTCAAACAATCGACCTACATACAATGTAAAAAAGAGACTTAGAAGATAACACAATAAATTACCAGGATTCTAATTCAATAATCAAGAAACCATGGACATTAAATGAACCAGAGAATGCATAGTCTCATGAGCTCTGCACTCCAATACAATCACTTTACAATCATGTTATGTCCGGACAGATCTAGTTTTCAAATGAAGGGACTGACATTTCTATTCCAAGGAAACAGCATGCATTGAAATTGCACAATGAAAAATCATGCAATGAATAATTCCTACGCAGCTCTGCGATGGGCTTTTACCATATTCCATGAACGCACAAGATGACATACTATGAACCTTTTTTCATCTTTGCAGGTATAACCTGCAAATCTGGGGGGAAAAAACCTTTTATCTATAGGCACAACTAAACATAGACATCCTAACCTAATAAATGGTCTGACCTCGGAAGCATGAATAAGGATACAAGATACGTGGGTACCATAAAATATGCATACAACTATACAACAGAACTTAGAGAAGTAGGTTAAGGATACAATTCTAAAAAAAATGCTATTTCCATAAATTTAGTAGACAAAAGTAAAACCAAATGTATGAGATAGAAAATTCACCTGATTATTACGATCAAATATTTGATACTTGACAAGTAATCAGAACATTGTGATGGAAAATCCAAGCAACCAAGAGCCAAACATTAATCATAACTTCATCATATAGAGTTAACACACTAGAAGCAGAACCTACCACAAACTAAAGATAAAGACTTCTTCAAAAAAGACAATCGGAGACGGGTAGCAACAATGACTTGTTTTGTTAAGAAGAATATTTAATAATAACTAACAAAGATAAAACAAAAAACGATTAGAAAGGAGAAAAAATACCACCCAAAATTAAGAAATATCAAAAGAAATGGAGCCTCACGTATCCCAGCCCTATCCTTACGTATCCCTCATGTATCCCCGAAGTATCGTAGCCGTATTCAAAATTGAAAGTAATACTACAAACATTCTATACGTAATATGAATTTTCTGGTGTAGGGGCATAGCATTGCATTTCCTTATGATTTTGGTAGCATTCCTTTACCATCAGCAACGCTCATAAACCTGCATTTTGTGGTGTTGGGGCATGGTGTTGTATTCTCCTATGAATTTAGTTGCATACCTTTGTCAGCCACTAATTTAAGTGAGTGAAGAAAGAATAACAAGTTTGCTCAAGAAATGAGAGAGCCAAAGTGATTCCCTCTAATTTTTAAGATTTCTTAGAGTTTTCAAAGTGTTAAGGTTTGAAGTTTAGTTGCAGGATCTGTGGGGCAGCTCCAAGCACACAGTGAAGTAAAGAGGTTACTTGAATTCGTTCGACCTGTAACAACTCTACCTTGGTCAATGCCTACTCTAATGCTTAAAATTATAGCAAATCGAATGATATTGCATGGAGCCAAGACATCAGAAGTTCAAAGCACAACGTAAGGCATTAACATGAACATCAACTAAAGTAACACTAAAACATTGCACAGCAAACCAGGAATACTTGCAAGCTTACATTGCTCCATCCAAGCACCAGTATAGTCATCAGATCCCCTGTTCCCTACAGAATCATATACTTGTCTCCCTCAGATTTAAGTGAAAAATAAAAAATAAGAGTTGCTACTACAGCATCGAACTTAAAAGCTGACAAAATGGTTTGATATCTCAGACTATAATATCTCAGACTCGAATAATGTTGCAACATTGTCCAGTACAGGCAGATCGAAATCAAAATGGAAAAATAGTTGGTCGCTCAAGTTCTCGCTAGAACATAGCGCAGTGAAACAAAATCTGGGCGACTCGGTGTCTAGATATGGGCGACTCGGTGTCCACATATTAAAAATAGAATATGCAATTACAAGTGACTTTCTTAAACTGCATAACCAAAATAGAAGTGACGTTCTTAAATTTTTGAAGAAGTCTTCAGTTCAAGAAAAACATCTTAAGTGTTAAATCTAGCAATTAGACAAATATTTCCTTTTCCGTATAAGAAAGGGAATGGAAGAACATTACTCTGGTGAAGAGGCAAAAATAACTTTGTCGGCTGGCCATGCGACCGTACTTCCCAGAGCTTCGGCAATTGTGGTCATATCACCTGTAGACCTCCATAGATATACTCGATCACGTTTCATTTCTACATCAACCCAAACCCTCATTGTATTTGGTCCAATCGGAACATGATGAACAAATGCATTTGGATCGCTTGAAGAAAAACGCCCTTCAGCAACAACTTCTCCTGTCCCCATCCAATCTATCAACTTGCACTTGGCATTGCAAGTGGGGTTCACAATCTTTACCAACAAGTCAATACAGCACAAATTAGCAAAGGTCAATGCAATTTCGGCACACTTCAGTAGAAAACTTTATATATATTTCCAAATTGACTCTTAAATAGAAAATACATGTACCGCAGGAGAAACAATGGGCGTAGTCGGTCCTTGCGTAGTTGGTCCTTCCTTAGTTGCATTATTCTGAAACAAGAAAAAGATATTCACTACTCTAACATTAGTCCAAAATAACTAGACTTGACAAAACTAACAATCTCCTTGCCTGGTTTTTCTGTAACTCAATGATTACATTCTGCATTTCTGCCAATTGGGCCTTCATCGCAATTTGACCTTCTTCCAATTGAGCTGTGCGACTATTAGCTTGCGAAATTATAGCTAATTTAGAAAGCGTGACTCCCTTTCCATATGTTCTCAGACGTCCACGCCTCTCAGGACCAAGTACTTTGGAAAGAACATCTTCTTTCAGGTTAGTTGAAGATGACTTTGGTGTATCCTGCTCAACCTTTTCCAATTCCTTCTACAAAATGGGAAAATATGATTGTTCTCACAATTGTTCACAACAGATTCACAACAGATTCAAGAATGCAGCAAACAAAATCCAAAATACAGATTCACAACAGATTCAAAAAACTTTAAAGGAAAATATGATTGTTCTCACAATTGTTTGATCAACTTCGGTGTTGATTGGGGCACCCTTCCTTCTTTTGTGTCCCTCAGTCCAAACTTTCACTCGAGTAATGGAAGAGGGATCTGGACTTTTTGCTTTCTACAATCACAAATACATGATTAGAAATACACTTGGTTTTACTTGTTAATAGGAAGCATATATAAGAAACTAAATCAATGTAGATATTACCAGCTCACTTCTCAACCGTGCATATCCCTTACGGCTCATAGTATGCGGGAGCTTTTTCTTTCTGATTTTCTTAAAACCATCACTTTTAACCTATTCAATCATAATTTCATATCATATCCATGCTTCAATAACAGATTCTTTGATTTCTAATTAGAATTTAAAACCAATATAAAGTTTTATATACCTTAAATTTCTGACTAGTCTTTTCCTTCACAAAATCATTCCAATCGTGGACTGATTTGATCCAATCGGGCCGGAGTCGTAGCCTCTTTTCCTCATTTTTAGCGGCTCTTACTTTCGTGACTAATCTTGACTTAGAAGCTCTCCAATCTTCGGCCATTTGCTTAAAAACCTGTTGTCTCTCCCATTCTTTATCTAACTTGAATCTTGCCTAAAATGCAATTTCCAATACAAATTAATTTCATCAGATATAATGCCATAAAAATTAAACTTGAGCATGTACTCTATCTTGATGGATTGCCATAAGATTTCTGCTAACGTAGAAGGAAGTCGTCTCCAATCTGAAAGTGTATATGGTACAACTTCTCGCACTAGAGGTCCTAAAAAGGAAGATAACTTCTTTGATCCATCACCTATGGGTAGACCACATTCATCGAATAGGACTTCAACTCTACTACCTCCATCTATGGCAATGGTTTTCAGCTTAGTTGGGCCTCTTTTACGTTTGGGATTCTGAGAGATTGTTTGTTCAGTGGGTGAGGTGGGGAGTTGCTGCGCTTGGGTTACTTCCTGGGGGCTGCTACCTTCTTCTTGAGCAATAGAACAATCATTCTTCTTTCTTGCATCTATTCTTTTCACCTAGAAAAAAAAAATGGGAAAAAACAAAAAGGAAGCAATGATTGGGATATTTGGCACTATAAAAATTAGAACACAAAAGATAAGATTTCAGCAATCTAGCAGAATCAGCAGCAACATCAAAATCATTCATCCAATATGTTCTAGAGTACAACGCACAACAAAACTTAATAGTGATAGCAATATGTTCTCAGCAACTCTTCAGCAGCAACTAGGTGTGAGTCTCAGAATAAGGATGAGACCCAAAAGATAAGATTTCAGTGTTCATATACCAGCAACAAGTGAATATTTCAGTGTTCCTAGCGGCCTCTCTCTCTCTCTCTCTCTCTCTCTCTCTCTCTCTCTCTCTCTCTCTCTCGGCACCGAACAATTTCATACCAAAATGCAAATTACATACATATAAAACCAAATTAGATATCTTAAAGACAAGTCTCATGTCTAATGTCTATCAATCATAGTCAAAACAACTTTGCAGTGCATAGAAAGACAATGTAGGAATTGAAACCAAAGCCAACAAAATATAAGTTGCAACTGTACCTCCAAACACTAAAGATCTAACTAAGCAAAGCAGCAAAAATGTGGCTTTTGTTTTGTTCGTGGAAAGATGCCAACCTGGATATGTTTTGTTCATGGAAAGATGCCAACAGTTACGATTGAGCAGGCTCAAAAGAACTTCTGCAAGGTCTGTGCCTAGACGGTCTGGACTATAGTTACTTGGATGATAGATTCATGAATGACATTTGGTGAGAACAGTAAAACATCTTATGAGAATACTACTTGTTGATGTTATCTTACTCCGGTCACTAATTTACTGGGGAGGGGTCAAATGCAATGTTGTCTTACTCCTGTCATGTAAACAGTCCTATGTTTGGTGTATCAAAAATTTAAGGAACTGTCATTCCAAATGGAATTCTCATTCCCTCAAATAAAGGAATAATCATTCAGAACAGGCTGTTTTCCTTAATCATGGGGAGAGAGATAATTGGACACCGGCCTAGATCAAGAAAACAAAAGGCAAAGCAAAAAGAAAGAAAGAATCACTTGGCATCTTGCCAAAACTGCTAAAGTATGAATGTACCAGTCAAAAAGGTCAATATCATGTCCATAATTTCAGTGGAAAAAAAAAACAAAGAAAACACCAAAAAAGAAATGTTTTTCATATCTTAATTTCCCATCCAAGATTGTTGGCCCCTAGGAAAGAAGTTTTGAGATGTTGAGGGATAGCCCAGTGGTTGGGCTCACTTCCCGTGGAGCACCTCTATCTATAAGGTTGGGAGTTCAACTCCCACCAACCCCTCCCCTTCCCCTTGGGATAATATAGATGTAGATAAATGCCTTGTCAAAACAGGAAACAAGTTTTTTAATATGCACACTATATACCCTGCCTATCAGCTATTAATGAAAATTTGGAAATTGTGATATGATGAGCCATAGATGGGATGTTGGTATCCAGCTAGCCCTGATGAGCCATAGATGGGATGTCAATATCATGTCCATAATTTGTCACTGATTCCCAAAGATTTGGAATATCTCATGTCCATAATCTGGACAGAATTGAACAGTAAAGAATGTAATTGTGATTCCATAAGAGCAGCAGATATGGTAGTTATAGTATTTTAGGTAAATTGCCTAGGAAAACACCAAAAAGAAAAGACTTTTTGGTTATTGAATGTGTCTGAAACATTTTGACTTAACTAATTCCTCGAGTACATGCAATTCATCTGTCCTACATGCACCGGTTAATTACCAGAAAATGAGTCTTTGATTCGCATAATTGCTTTTTTGGAGAGGCAACACACATTACACAATATTTTAGAGGATCCAAAACAAGATTCATAGACTTAATCAAAAACAAACAACAGTAAGCTATAGATTTACGAGCTCACAACACAACTGTAATAGGCAAAATCGTTAACATTGATCTAAACATGCAATGAAAATCATAATCAGAGCTCAATATATAACTTGAAGTTCAACCAACAGCCAACGTCCATTACCTTTTTCGCTTGAAGCCTGGAGGAATCGTCATTTCCATCATCAAAATGAAGCCCTTCTTCACCATTGAATGGTTCATAGTCTTCATCACCATCTCCACGCCCAATCTTCTTTTTTCTCTCATTAGTACCTTTACCTTTACTTTCTTCTGTGTTTTGGTGAATCGTTCTTTGCTTTTTCCTTCCATTTTTTTGCACTTGCTTGGCCAAGAACCCCGGTGCAAGCATGTTACTGAAGGAATAAGATGAAATACCATGAAATACACAAGACATATCATAAATTGAGATGAATACATATACAAACTGTAACACAAACTCTAGCAATTTCTTTTCAATTGCTCTTTCTTTTTGTTAAAATCCCATTGAGCTTGTTGGGGGGCTTGGGTATGTTAAGAGGCCTTACCGTTATATACAAAGGGCGCTCCAGCACTTTACTAATATAATAGAAAGTAAAGCGGCTTGGAAGCAACCCTTATTATTATGAAAGGGAGAACTTTATCCATAGATTAAGAGAACTTTTACTCATATAATTGGTCCTCTTTTATAGCATAGGTGAAAGAATGCTATTAAATTATGCTATGCAAGCCCAATTTGTTGTAGTGGATTTACCATCCAATGCTTCATATGCAACCCCTGATTAAGAAAGTCCTACTTTTGGATGGATAAAGTAGGTCGCATCAAAGAATCACGCTTTTTAAAGGATTGAGAATCAATAATGCAAACTTTAGGGTTAATAGTTGGGGAGAAAAATGCGGAAGGGGCAAACTGTTCCTGATTGACTAACACATAGTTCAAAGTTCAAACTAAAACCTATACAAATTACAAGAACGTTATGATCTACTGTTATAAAAAGGCAAGTTTGTTGTAGTGAGAGTACTTCATCTTGGTCTATTTAACGTAACTCCAAAGAGGAACATGATCTTATTCATTCAGCGGTCTCCCGCTTCCAGGGGTACACTAAAATATAAAATTAGTTATCTCACATGTATGTAAATGTCGTAAAAAGTAAGAACAAAAGGAGAAAATAAGATCATAGGATTGAGGGGGAAAAAAAGAGAAGACGAAAGCATTAGGCACCTATATATATTATTTGGTACATCAAAAACACAGCAGGAATACCGTTGTTGTATGCACAGAAGTACTCATCCCATATCAACAAATGAAATGTAGCCGATGTGTCTTTGTCATACTTGGTATCCGAACCCCCATACCCGGCGTAACTACAAGTGCTATGTTCCTACCTAGCTACAGTCGAGCTTATTACGACGACAACAAAAAAATGATCCAGTCAAGAAGGTATGAATGAGGAATCCCGAACTTCAAATCCATCTACGGCAAGGCTGCGCATACTTTCCGGTAATGTTTAGTTGTCAAAAAGAAGAAATTTAATTGCACTTTATAGCGTGACTCCAGACAAACCAGCCAACATAGTGTATCCACCTTTGTTACCTAGAACGTGGGATAGACTTCTACAGATTACAATCTTAAAATGTACTTATGTCAAGAGATCATGAGCTGTGAGTACACGGTATTACTAGTCCAATAATTTAGGTAAACCAAAATCCTAGACACATCATGACTAATTTTTCTTATTTGCCTTGCTAAAGCTCCAATCTCTTTACAGAGCTCTTTTTCTAGTTTACAATCAGTTTTCTAGTACCAAAAAATATGACAAATTCTAAGGATAAGTTTCAACAGGCAAACCTATTGCTTTCCTGTAAGAAGCTGCATTCTGACAACAACCATAATCCTATTCCTCATAATGAGACAAAAGAGAAAGAGCATTAGAGCCCCTCTATCTCACATAACTTTGTCCTACAATCAATCACAAAGAAGAGGCTATGAGTCCTAAGTACACTTAATGTGAGGTAACGAAGTTCAAGGGAAGAAGAAGCAAAGAGCAATCAAATTCCAAACTACAGATCATGGCCTCATTCCACCTCTCTTCTCCGCAACTTCAGGTTAAGAATTTGTAAATGCATGTGTGAGTATACCACTATACACACTGTCTAAATGTGTTCATCAACAACCATTCAATTTACCCAAACAAAAAAAACAACCAAACAATATAAGCCCTAATTTCAGTGGAAAAAAACCAAAGAAAACCCCTAATTTTTTTATCGTCAACAATCAAAAAGTACAAGCCCTAATTTCTGTGAAAAAACTAAAAAGAAACCCTATTGTTTTGATCAAATATGTGTATAAATACACATACATATCGAGAGAATGAGAGAGAAAGAAACATACCTCGATCGGTGGTGGGTTTTGTCGCTAGGTTTGGTTTGTTCGAGAGATGAAGAGGGAGAGAATCTCCATTTCGATGTGTGCAGGTCGATTGTGTGTGTGTGTGAGAGAGAGAGAGAGAGAGAGAGAGAGAGAGAGGAGGTCGATCGGTGGTGGGTGGTTTGTGGGTGGGTTTTGTCCGTGAGAGTGAGAGAGAGCTCAGTTTCAGGGGACGAAGAGGGAGAGCATCTCCACTTTGATGTGTGCAGGTCGACTGAGAGAGAGAGAGAGAGAGAGAGAGAGAGAGGGAGGAGGAGGAGGTCGATCGTTGGTGGGTGATCTGTGAGTGGATTCTGTACGTCTGTGAGAGTGAGAGTGAGAGTGAGAGTGAGAGTGATAGGAGCAAGAGGCCAGGTTTCAAATTTTCACAAGTGTGCCCGATGAAATTTTGGAGCGCCAACACTTGGCGCCTAATAAAATCACACTTGGCGCCTAAAATTTTATAGGAACGCTATTGTTGCCCTGTGAGAATGCTATAATTGTTGCTTCCGTGTGTTTCTTCATTTGGAATGCTATAATTGGTCATCTATTATAACATTCCCAAAAGAATGCTATCAAATAATGTTATAAAAAGTCATATTTGTTGTAGTGCCGGACCATGAAATTAAAAGGAGAAGACATTTTATAGTGAGAACTTTTTAATTTCCATAAATGCATGGATACATTTTGAATTTAAATTAACAAATCTTGGCAGATTCCTTGAATTATTGGATTTTTCGAAACTTGAATGTACCTAGTAAATGATCTTTTTTTCCTGACTAATTGATTGAAAATAATTTGAAATCTAAGTTGATTTGATTGATATTCTTCTCTACAAATCTTGACCAATTTAATAAGGTAATTTTTTTAATATAAATGTAACCTATATTTGGATAACTTTTGAGAGTGGTAATAACAGAGTACCACATGTGTTACTTCAAAAATTTATGACAACCTAATGAAATTGTGCCACTTGTCGCAACCATAGCTCTTCTCACGAAAAGTCATTATGCAATAATATATAAGATTTTGGAGTGTTCATTTTACCAGGAAAATGATAAGAACCGAAGAAAAAGATTTTTCTAGTAGGATTCAATTTCCCTTCAAACAGGTTCTGCAAAATATGTGGAATTTAGCATCATGGGAAAGTTCTCTCCACCCGCCCCATTCTCAATTTTTTTGCTCCACCATTCTCCATCTCTCCTTTATTTTGTACGATTCTCCATTTTTTCTTTGTTACTTGGTGTAATTATAGGCAGCATAGTCAATATGTTGTTTTATTTGGAAGTATTTTGTTACCTTGTTTTTTGGGAAGTATTTTTTTACCTTTTTACATTCTCCGTCGCGGGAATCTTTTCTTCACCCCCTTAAAAATCAGCGCTCAATCAAATAATTATAATTTCTTAATCTAATTATCTCCAATAACTTTTATTCAAATTTCCTTCACAATTCAAGATTCTGAACTCTGAATAGAAATTAAAAGATTGGATCAAATAATTGCATTTATCTGATAGAGGTTTTTTTGTTAGACGATTCAAAAAATTATTTTAAGACTGATGAACAATGCTGTTTTTTCCAACTAGAACCCTACCATCTGAGGAAAAAAGAGAGGAGAAATCTACAACTTTGGATTTGGTCTGCCATAAAATGATTTGGGCTGGTATTCTCTTGGATATTTAAAGCCTAGTTAGAAACCCAGGCTTTGGGATTGCTCTACTCGGGGACTATTCTTTTTAAGTCCAGTAGTGTAAGAGCATCCTCATCTGGGGCACCAAAATTTTCACCAAATTTAACTTCAAAAACACCTTTTATAAATTAGCAAGTCACTTTATCAAAAACCCACAAAATCAAACTCTCTATTTTAATTTTACTATATTAAACTACTTCCCTCAAATCTATAAAAAAAAAAATTCTTCCCCACCGAGATGTACTTGTCCAGTTGCAAGGTAACAAAAATTGGACTAGTGGTCCACCTATCACACCCACACCCACCCTTTCCCTTTTTCCCTGACACAGCCTCCCTTCTCCCCCACACACGTGGCCCCCCATCCCTTTTTCCCAACGCAGCAGCAACCGAAAACAATAAAAAAAGATTTGGTGTGTGAACAGTACCGCACCAAATTTGGTGCGGTACTGTAGCAAAAATAATTTGGTGAGGTAAAATAGAGAGCCTGATTTTGGTGTGTTTTGGGGGGTTTGGCTACTCAATTTAACTTAAAAGTTAAATTGCAAAGCCAAATGGAGATGCCCTAAGCCCACCTGAAGCGCGCGCTGTAGAGAGGGAGAGGTGGAGAGAGAGAGCGCTTCAGCCTTCAAGAACCCAACCCCTGCTCCTAGGCACTAAACCCTCTCCCGCTTCTCAGCCATGGAAGCTTGCTGAAGAAGACGAATAGCCACAGAGAGAGAAATTAAACGTTTTTCACGATATGCTAATTTCATACCGCAGCAGTCCTCTCCACAAGCTCTTCACTTCCAAAACCCTCATGGGCTCCTTCACTAAACCCTCACCTTTCAAAAAAGCACTACCAATGGCCCCTTCTTCACACCCGCACCTCTTCCACTCTCACAGACTTGTTTTCTCTACTTACCCTAGAAAACCCATATCCCGTTTTCAGATTTTGGCTCGTAAGAATAATGGGTCTGTGAGGACTACTAATGGGTCTGTTAGGAATAACAATGGGTCTCTTAAGAATATTAGTAATGGGTTTTCCTCAGTTTCACATGCCAACATTCCAAGACCAGGTAATTTTTCTTAAGCCCCACCCGTATATATTCTTGTCTGCATATTAGTTATTTTATTGTATGAGTATGCATAACAGCGTATGAAGCTATATTATGTGATGAGCTGATGATGTTGAAGTCTTATTGAGTGTGGTGTTGTTTGATTTTATTTTTTAGTTTCTCAAGTTGATTTAGAAATCCCGGAAGAGAATCGTCTCGCTATGGTTCCCATAAAACTGAGGCAGAAAATGGAGGAAGTTGGCCTCGACAGCAACCTTTGTATACCTGGGCAATACAATAACTTGATTTGTCCAATGGTATGCGGATTTTGAACACAACTCGTTGCTTCTGTGTGTTTTCGTTCCAATATATGTTTTCGGATGCTCATCTTATTGCAATGTTTGTGTGTTTCTTCTATTATTGTGCACCTTGCACTGCTATACTGATATCATCAGAATGTTCATACCAAAAACATGTTTGCGTATTCGGTGGGCTACATTCTGCTGTGTTTGAAAAAGAATGTGGATTAGCCTAAGCCTTCGTACTTGGAGCTACAAAATAGGATATTTCCAAAGAAATAGCTTAGTAGCCACAATAGAAGTGATTGGTGATTTTAATTTCACTGCAATAATTAGTTCACTCCCCTATTATTAATTAAATATGATTCAATAGGTGAGGTTGGATATTTCTGGGAAAAGCTCATTCAAAGAGAGCAGTTTTTCTACGTATCTAAGGTTGATTTGAAAACTATTGGTAGAGTTTTTTTTTATATGGCTAATATTTGTTCATTTGATTAGCGTAAAACAAAAATATAATACGATATTACCTAGATATAAGTATAGGCTTTGTGTAGTTATGCTAGATTGCTAGTGCATTGACCTAAACTAGAAGTGACAGCTTTGAATTGTTCAGAACCAGTAAAAGTTCTCACTAGGGTGCGGAAACAAATGATTTATGGGTACTAAAGCAGAAAATGAAAAAAAAATATTTACACTAGACAAGAAGCATGTAAAAAGGACCATGTGAGGAGAGGTGGCTTGGTAGGGTGTACTTATCTTTTGCTATGTCATTTATCTGTAGTGCAAAGGTGGTGATTCCATGGAGAAGAGCTTATCCCTTTTCATCACCCCAGACGGGTATGTGCATCACTTCCTTTACTTTGTTCATTCTTGCTTAACAGTTTTCTTGCTAGCCTATATCTATTATGAATTTTCCATTGTGGTCGTAGGAATTCAGCTTTGTGGACCTGTTTTCGAGCAAAATGTGGGTGGAGAGGCAGTACAAGCGTAAGATAGTGGTTGATATGGTTTTGATTTTATATAGTATGTGAATGTGGCACTTCATTTGACCTCTTACTTTCCCTACTCATTTTACCTTTTGGGTTGCAGGCCTTTGCAGATGGAAAATCAACATATGGAAAGATGAGTCAATTACAAAAATTTAAGCAGATCAGAATAATCACAGAGGAAAGCTTGGAGTTGGAACGACCATGTGGTGAGGTAGGAATCCTTCGGTTTTGGTCTACTCTGCTTATTTTGTTAGGCATGACTTTTTATAGATTTACTAGTAGTAAACCTTAGCCAGAGTCCTGTATTGGTGAATAATCTCATTATTAAGTGAGGACATTGCAAATTATCTACTTAATTAGGTTTAATATTAAAAGTATGACTTGGTTATTAGCAAGACTGTTCTCTTTATTGAGTTCTGATCTCAGAATTGCTCAAAGTGTTATTCATCATATTTTGTTGCCCATATTTTCCTTCTTATCTCTATTCACCTACTTTCGTTGTGATGACCGTTTTTGCTGAATCTTTGAACTATTGGTACATCCAAATCAAGTTTTTGTACCCGTCCTGCCACAAATGTCATTTTGTCAACCTCTTGTAAACAATTTCCATGAAACCATAGTCAATTTAAGTGCTGAACTTTCTGGACATGTTGCATTTGGGTTGTGAACTGTGGTCCCGTGGCAGTCTGGTTGTTTTAAATGCAACTTTTGAAGCAACTTAGTCTGTGTGTTGGTGGTGTTTGTATTAAACTTTAACTTGAAGCAACTTAGGCAGATCTTATCTTTGAAGGCATCTGAAGCACAGATAAAGATTTGTTTAGCCAGATCTTATCTTTGAAGGCATCTGAAGCACAGATAAAGATTTGTTTAGTCATATGCGTCAAGGTATTGGAAAACACACACACACACACACACACACACACAAAAGAATAAAAAGAAGATATTGAGAAACTAGAAATTGAATAATTCTAAATCAATTATATTGTGATGCATTGAATTTGAGTTTTTGTATTTTCTCCCTTTTTCTTTTAACAGTTGGTGTCGTACTTTGCTGAGCGAATGATATCAAGGGAAACATTGCAGAGAAACTCTGTTATGCAAAGAAGATGGTTTGATCAGGTTTTTCTTATTTAATCCCTCTTGCTTGTAATATTTGGAATTTTGTTACTGTCTTATCATAATTTTGAAAACTCCCTTTTAAACTTTAAACTTCTTGTTGATGAGCATGTCATTATAATTCACATACCTCATCATATTCAGTCATTTAGTTGTCGATGCTGTATTAGTTTATACTAGGTTTTAGTTTTTGCTCCCAGCAATTATCATCATACTTCTAAAAATTCTTTTGTTGTATCCCTTATCTTTTGGAAATGTTTCTGAAACATCTCCCGACGTCTCCATTTTCGAGATGTGATGGAAACACCATACCAAAACAACATTTTGATCCTTGGGGTCTGGAAAGTACTGTTAATTCTCCTAACATGTAAAAATTCGGTCATGTTATGAAAATTAATTTCGACTTAATCTAACATCTGGAAGTTTCCTGCAGATTGTTATTGCATTTCCTTATCGAAGAAATGGAGTTCTTGTGAGCTGCAAGTACAGGGACATCAACAAGAAGTTCTGGCAGGTTCTCGTGTAATTGTAGCTGTTGATACGTATATTGATTGGTTAACTAGTACACTTTAATGAAGTTTGATGATGTTTAATTTAACTATCCCAGACAAATGGTCAGAACTGTAGAACCCAAGGAGCAATAAAATTTGTGGGTAAATTCATTTACATTTCATCTTGGTCAATGTCATCAGAAAACTAAGATAAAAAATATTGTCTAATTGGATATCGAGATCTGATAATTAAAGCCACAAATCTCTAAAAGTGGTGCATTGGCAATTGTTAGAGCTTGTCCCACATTGGTTAATTATAACTTCCAAAGTTGGTATATGAGCCTCGGCGGCCTTTCCACTCATTGCGAATTGGTTTTGAGTTGGAAGCTTTAACATGGTATCAGAGCTAGGCTTCCGGAGTCTTTTGGACAAGACTCTATGTCGTTGATGGTTGGTTCCCCTTTTGTTGGTCGTTGATGGTTAATCACTATCATATGTGTTGAATCGTTGTTTATCTCTTCACGTACGGGTCAGGGGTCACACGTGCGGGGAGTGTTTACTTCCAAAGCTAGTATATGAGCCTGGACAACCTCTCCACTCATTGCCAATTGGTTTTGAGTTGGATGCTTTAACAACAATAATCGACATAGCCAGGGGAATTTGCAAGAAAAGTCTCAATTTGGATGTGTTCATTTGATGCATACAATTTTTGTGGTCATTTGATGCATACAATTATGGTTCAAGGTAGACGGATACAACTTGTTGCTTCTTAACTAATTTCAGTTTGTTTCGTATAGATTGTATCGGGCACATGTATGTGTGCTTCACCCCATGGGACTTACTGGCCAATGGACGGCTTAGTGAAAACATGTTTGAATTGCTTTCTAACTTTATTACCCATTTTAGTTTAGAGGTTTGGTTCCCTTATGCGCTCCCGTCCACAGACTCCATACCTTAATACTAGAACCAGAGTCCTTGTAATTTATGTTGTTGTTCTTTGTACTTTAAGCTTTGCATAGTTATCTGATTTAAGTTTGTTGCTTTCCTGGTGTTTATCTGCAGGAAAAAGATACTGAAAAGATATTGTATGGGCTGGATGATATAAAGAATGCGAGCGATATTATCATTGTAGTATCTCATGATGGCACTTTTCTATCTGTTGAAGTCATCTTTGCTATGCTGCTGCCATAGCTAATTACTTCACATTGATGTGTAATTGTGGATTGTTAATTCTGTATTATAGGTTGAGGGTGAGATCGACAAGCTTTCTATGGAAGAAGCTGGCTTCCGGAACTGTGTTAGTGTCCCTGATGGTGCTCCTCCATCAGTTTCCGAAAAAGAGTTGCCATCTGAGGAGAAGGTCTATATCAACCTTAGTATTTCCAAATTTGTTAGTCGATCACTATCTATTAAAAGAAAACTGATTGTGACTCGTATAGTGTGATTTATGCAATTGAACATCATACATCTCATAGAACGTGGTGTACCGTTTCACGTATGGGAGTAATCCATGTTGTGATCTCTATAGCAGAGCTTTGGAACGCATGAATAATATTTATATGGTGATGTTTGTGATCGTAATGACGTTTTGATGTTGTAAACCTGTTACCACAAGCTCGACATTGTTTCTTCTATCAATTACTTCTTTGCATTCTCATCCATGTTATATCACTTATTTTGTTGGAAATTTTCATTCTACCGGTCTCTGAACTTCTTCCATGACGTTTGCTCGTTTTGCTCCATTGCGAATTGTTGGGGACTTATCAGTGGTGCAGAACGTGTAGTATGAGCTTAGCTGTCCTTTTACTGTTATCTGATGTCATTTCCTAATATATTTTTGAAACTAATGCTTCCATGTATTTTGTAAAGCTAGGACACAAAGTATCAGTACTTATGGAACTGCAAAGAGTACCTAGAGAAGGTTGGTTGAAGTGGTTTAACAATTTGCACAATAGAATCAATCCTCTCTCCTATTCTACTTCTTCTTCCGGTAGAAAAACTTCGATTTTTTTCATCTCTTGGTAGGCATCTCGCATTATACTTGCGACTGATGGAGATCCACCTGGTCAAGCCTTAGCTGAAGAGCTGGCACGCCGCCTTGGAAGAGAAAGGTTCACTTTGCTCAAAGCTGATGTTATTGTTTTCCGTGGTCTCACTGAAAACATTTTTCGTCCTCGTAGCATAATTTATTTGTAGTTGACTTTTGTTTTTGTCGGTCTACAGATGCTGGCGAGTCAGGTGGCCAAAGAAGAATGAAGTTGGTTATTTCAAAGATGCAAATGAGGTTTGGTATCACTAACTTCATATGTTTTCTTTTACATTCAATTATTTAAAAACTAAGTGTTTCCTAGAAGTATATATCTTTTTTTTGATCGGCTTCATAGAAGTATGAATCTGATTATAGGAAAAGAAGTTGCTTGCTGGCTTGAAAAACATGAGCCTTTTAGTTCTTGTTGGCCGTTCGTTCCATGACGTTGACAGAAGACCTTTCCTGATTGTTGCCCTAATTTTGGTGTTTTGGTTTCAAATATTTTTCCATATATTATTGTCGACATTTTAATTGGTGTGTTGGAGTAATGTTTGTAGGTGCTCATGTATATGGGACCTGATATGCTGAAGGAAGTAATTGAGAATGCCGAGTTGTATCCTATTCAAGGGCTGTTCAACTTTAGAGATTACTTTGATGAGATTGATTCGTATTACCACCGAACTCTTGGTTATGAGTTTGGTGCCCCAACTGGGTGGAAGTCTTTGGATCAGTTATATAACGTAAGCAGAGTTTATACTCCTTCTGTCCTTGTGTGTTGGTCCAGTTTGGGGTTTTCAACTTTTTTAGGGAGCATCATGATTGTTTTATACAATTCTTTTCTTTCCAATTTTACCTTTCAATCATAATTGGTTTGTTAATTAAATATTTGAAGACAAGGCTAAAACGGTAAAATTGACACAATTTACTCATTGATTTTCAAACATAGACAAACTTTAAGGGACGGAAAAAAGTATATTTTTAAGTTTGTCTTCTCTTTTATTTTTGTGAAGAGCTATGAAGTATCTAATGCCTATGTGTGGAATGTTGAACATAAATGTAAATTTTTTAAAACGAATGTAGAGAAATATTTACTGAGAGGGAGGGGGAGAGAGAGAGAGTCCCAAAGACAAAACCTTAGTTGCAGGAACCTCCTTCGGCGACCTCGTTCCAACCGAGAAAAGAACCCACTTTCAACTAGAATAGAACCTCTTAGGCACGACCTTACTTGAGAACATGATTTGTTTTATAGGCTCGTACGTATGTATCGTTGATTACTAAGGTGACAGTATCTGTTCTATATTACTTTAGGCATATAACTCCTGAAAGAAACAAAAATAAAAGATACCAAGCAAGTGAAAACATAAAGTAATGTAAGATACTTGAAAATGTTAAGTCAAATTTGCTAAGGTATTTAGTATAAAGTTATATTTAGCTCTACTCACCAAAATAATATTTGTTGGTGACACGAACTATGAATTCTAATAGTCAATTGTGTTACTTACATTTTTTATTTTTGTAAATTATTTGTAATCGCTTTCCGGCGCTCCCGAACGAGGAGCTTTTGTTTGGTTTCCAGTTTTGGAAATTTATCTTTCAAAGTTTTCAATATTCGTCATCCGTATTTTGTCTTTAATGATTTTTTATCAATTTATTTATTTATTTTTTACTTTTACTTTTTGGATGTATATTGCGTATCTCTATTCAAAAAGTACAAAAGTTTATTAAAATATTAAAAAATTGACTAAAGACAAAAAATTACGCAACCCTATACAAAACTATCATCTCCAAAGCTTATCTCAAAACCAACCAAACAAAGCGTTTATGATCCTCCACTCCCCCTCCCCCGCTTCATGCAGCTAAGGACCAAACCCTTCAAATCATCTCTGCCCTTTGGGGCCACCCACGCAAGATAACAATGGCTCTAACGGGCATTGGCTTTGATTGGATTGTTGGGTTTCCTCACGTAGGGTTCCTCATCATAAAAAGTGTGAAAAGACACAAAAGGTTTACGTGGTTTGGCCGTATTAGCCTATACCCACAGGATGAAGCATGGCACTATATTCTGTATTCAAATTATTACATGATTTCGTTATACAGCTGTGAGATGTGCAGAGATCTAGGCAAAAATGATATGGCTACACCACCATGCGTACCCCAAATGCACACCAACACATATTGACTGTCCAAAAGCATTTTTCGACGTTCTGTATTTGAAATGCTTTCTCACTGGTCAAAGTTAACTTTGACCGGTAAGGATATAGTTGGATTATCATCTCATATCTACGAATAAGTTGAATTGACCAACGATTACTGTCTCGCAACCTCGTCTTATGATGGTCTTTTTTTTTTTTTTTTTCTTGGATGCCTGCGCTTCTCATTATTTCAAAATAGGGGACAATTTTGTAGCCAACTGTGGACGAGATATGAGTAATTCTAATGCGACCTCTATTCTTTTTTTATTAGGTTGTTCCAGGAGAGCTGACTGTAGTTACTGGAGTTCCCAATTCTGGCAAGAGTGAGTGGATTGATGCTCTTATATGCAACCTCAATAAAAGTTGTGGTTGGAAATTTGGACTATGTTCTATGGAAAATAAGGTAAGTTCATTATGTCATCCGAGTGTGCTTGTCTTTCGCTTTGGTTCGTTAGCTTCTTAGACAAATAGAAATGAATAGATGACATTAGCTTGTTAGAACTTTTTTATTTTTATGCTGGACATGACTAAGACATGGCCTGGACTCCACAGGGGTCTGCAGTGGGATTATAGTTTCTAGGTTGGATCCTTGATAAACAGAGTGATTTAAGTATTTAACTCATCTTTGCATTTGTTTATTTAATTGTGAGTTAATAAAGTTTCTCCTCGTTTTGTTTTGTTTTGTTTTTTTAAGGGATGTAGTGTACAGCTGTAGCCATATTCATATTTTTTGGCATTTCTGTTTTGATTTATACCCATCTCATAACAGAGGCGAATGGAAGCAAATGCAACCAGTATTTCCCAGACAATTTCTAAACATTACGTAGTTTCCTAATCGAATTCGTCCAATGGTGGAATCATGGGGACTGGGAATCACATTGCCATTGCCACTCAAGCTTTGTGCGACCAAATTGAGCCTTAGTTGTGTTTTCATGTGTACATTGCAACAAGTATAAGTGGTTTGGTTTCAGATTATGTTGCGAATTGCGAGGCCCGTCTTATTTTGTGCAGTGCAAGTTTAAGGGTTCGATGTTGTTGAGGTGTACTTGTATGGGATTGAGGGTGGTTGGCACGCATAAGATGTGATTATGTTTGTATCTTTAGACCTCTGTTCATTATATTTCCCTATGTTTCTTCATATAAGGCTCCAGAAAAAAGAAGAAGAAGAAGAGGTGCATGGTTTTGAGGCTTGAACTCATTTGGTCCTCTCCAAATAGCCCATGAAAAATGATTTCGGCCTTTGGAGAACCAAAGCAATCAGAAGAGGTTGGTGGAAGAGTGCCACGCCAAGTTTCCAAATCCTTGGGAAAAGGGAAAGCATGGAAGAACATTGAGAGAGCTGCAATTTAAACAAGTTGCAAAATATGACAGTTTAGATCATAACACCAAACGTTTAAAAGAACACAAAGCAGAGGCTTATCTGTGTATAATGTTGTTTGTCTTCTGTGGTTTGTTGAAGATTACTGCTTGTGGGCCATGGGAGTATCGTAGATAGTGATGTGCATTCTCATCAGCGGATTAAGATCCTTCTTTTGGATTGTTTTAGCATTTGTCAAGATTTACGAATTGCCTTTCTATTGATTTCCATCTTAATCCATGTTTGTTCAATTGATCTCTAGGTTCGGGAGCATGCGAGGAAACTTTTGGAGAAACATGTGAAAAAGCCCTTCTTTGATATACGGTGTGTTATAGTCGTCCACCATTGTAGTTTGGTTAGAGTGCATGGTTGTTTTTCCTTGTTTTCATGACAGTCACAAAATCATTTCACCCTACTGGAGCTGAACAATCTTAAAAATGTTTAGGGCATTTGATTTTCTTTCTTCCCTGCGAAGTATTAAATTATTATTGAGCTTTAATGTCATAATTGGCATATGACTCAGGTGACTAGAATAGGATAGTTACAAGCCTTTTTTTTTTTGTGTGTGTGTGTGTGTGTGTGTGTGTGTGTGTGTCAATTTTGTCTTCAGAAATCAGAAATGAAGTTGGCAGAGCGAATTAGGAAATGAGAGCTATATCTTTTATGTTATCTACTATCGATACAGCTGGATCTGGATCTGGATCTTGAAGTATACATCATTTGCAGATGCTGAAGACCCCAAGAAAAAATAATTTCTTTTTTTCGGACAAGAAGATCTCAGTATGAAATGATAATATGCTTACTTTTATTTATCCATTTATGCTACTTGATGACGCATTTCGCTTCATACGTTGCCAATAGAAGGAATCATCTATATAGATTGTACTGCCCCTATAACGTATGGATACAGATACCAAAAATGTGTATCAAGTAAATTTTAGAACGATTCTATACAAATATATCGTCAACATGTAGGTTTGTTGTTTGTAGGAACATGCATGGTCGATGAACAGGCATGCACAGCATTCATAGATGGTAGTGTTAGATTCTATGCAGACGCAGCATAAATTATGGGGAAAAAAAAAAACAAATTAACTTTTGATTTTTCTTTATGACCTTCAAAACTGCTGTGGCTACTAACTCTTGGTTTGCTGTCCTCACTAATTCTAGGTACGGTGAATCTGTTGAACGGATGACTATTGATGAGTTAGAAGAAGGGAAAAAATGGTTAGGGGATACATTTTATCTAATAAGGTGAGCTGAACGTGTATTATTATTCACCTTTGGCTAAGCTTCTACTTGTACTTATTCTTTCAGTAAACATCTGTTAATGTTGATTCTTCATATACTGGTTTACTTTTGGGTTTTTGCATAGGTGTGAAAATGACTGCCTTCCAAGTATCAATTGGGTCCTTAAGCTTGCAAAATCAGCAGTGCTTAGACATGGGATTAATGGACTTGTGATCGATCCTTACAATGAGCTTGATCATCAGCGTGCTCCAAGCCAGTGAGTTGTTCATGTTCAGCTCTCAATTACGCTGAACTTTAGATACTTCTTACACTAAGCTTTCCCTTTTCTCTATTCTTTTATGGCCCATTTACTGACATTGACTTGCTTGTCTTCTAATTATCAAAAGTCGTATGATTTAAGATATTTGTTGATGAATCTTGGGGTTCACATATTGATTCACATTCACAATGTGTGACATGCAATTCATGAAATTGTCGTATTTGCCAAATTACTTTTCTTTGAGTTGAAAACCAAGAATATGGTATCCTAAGTGTTCAGCAAGAGAGTAACAGTGTCATTCATGGTTTGGTGATTATATTTGATTGGATCGAGAGGAGTTTCTTGACCATGTTTTTAAACACTTCTCTCAGAAATGTCAAAATAAAGGTGAAATGTCAAAATAAAGGTGCTAGAGATTTTAAGGAAAAAATTTCCTATACATAGTAATTAAATGGGTGGTGATAATGCCAAAACTGTTTTTGTTGGTGCCAAAACTATAATGCCTGAAAGGCTTGTACCATGTGCTGGTACAAACTTTTTATGCACTAGAGTTTTGGCACCATCAAAAACAGTTTTGGCACTGTCATTGACCTAATTAAATTGTAGTTTCTGTAAAATAACACCTTTTTTAGTTAAATCGGATGGACTCAACATTTTGCAAATAGTTTTTAGTTACTATTTTGGAGCAAAGTTGTGGAGGAAGTTGTGAGTATAATATCCAATGTGAAAGCATATTTTGCTCAAGTTCTGATGTTCCTTTAAATCATGAATCGTGATTAATTAATTATGTTATGAAATCATAGATCATGGGTCTCAGAGCCTCAGGCCCGCATCTCTTGCTATATAAGCAAGTGTATTACCTATTAGCTACTAAATGATTATTGTGCCGAAGTACTTGCCTTTGTTTTATGGCTAAGCCATTAGGATTTATCTTTAGTATATATTTGCTAGATATATTTAGGTACTTCGCATCTTTCCGATTCGCAGTGCAGAGAAAGGCAATTACGATACATGATTAGATTCACGATCTGACAACTATGGTCTTTAACAGGACTGAAACAGAGTACGTGAGTCAGATGCTAACTAAAGTTAAACGATTTGCTCAACACCACTCCTGCCATGTTTGGTTTGTAGCACATCCAAGACAGGTAAGCAACTGTAGATCCTTTTTTTTTTTTAGGGCACAGATCCTTCAGATTCCAAACGCTACCTCTGCTGTAACAGTTGCACAATTGGGTTGGGGGTCCTCCTAATTTGTATGATATCAGTGGAAGTGCGCACTTCATAAACAAATGTGACAATGGGATTGTTGTTCATCGGAACAGGGATCCAGAAGCTGGTCCCCTGGATCAAGTTCAGGTGGGTTTGTCTCTCATGTTTACTTTATTCTAGATATAGTCACATGCTATTTAATTGTACATTTTACATGATGCAATTCCAGGTTTGTGTACGGAAGGTACGAAATAAGGTCGCAGGGACAATAGGTGAAGCTTTCTTGTCATATAACAGGTGTGGAGATTCAACCTTTTGTTTCTTTCTTGAGGAATGTTTTTTAATGGCTTATTTTCAAAACTGTGGTCGCTCATTTCTTGCAATGTCTTTTGGATGTAGCTTTTTGAGATCATTTCTTGCTATGTGTAGTTCTATATATGTTTAGTTTGTAGATATCACACACACACACAGTGGCGGCTCTAGAAATTTGTAATAGGCTGTTCAAGAATTAACTTAACTTTTGTAGTTGACGTATTAACTAATAATATGTGCACAAAATCTCATATATTAGACCAAGGCCGTGTTCCACTAATGTGTCTTAAAATAAAGCTAGCTTTTCTCGAAATGCAAGACACGTCATTCTCTCACAATACATTAACTAAAAAGGCAAACAAAGCTGCTTAGTGGAACACCCCGAAGTAGATTGGCATCTAATTACAGGTACATAGTTTTAACTTTTTTATATAAAAAAAAATGTGTCGATAATTCCATAAACTAAACAAATTAAGCTTTTTTTGGTTATATCTATACAGATTATGTGTTATTTTTGTGTGTTTGATTAAATTGGGTGAAGAACAATACCTATATTCTGTATCTTATGAACACGTGGAGTTGGGTTGGGTGTTCAAATTTTGGGAGTAGAGGTTGTAGGGTGTTCAACGTATTGGAAATTGGGTAGAGGTCAACACAAAATGAACTACTCCATTACCAGGTATACATGAGCAGAATAGTTAAAGGTGTTCAGCTGAACACCCAAGCCAAAGGGTACCGCCGCCTATGTGCGCGCGCACACACACACAGGTGCTATATATGTTTAGTGTTGTCTTGTTTGGTGTTGCAGGGTGACTGGTGAATATAAGGACTTGGTTTAGATCTTGACAAGAATGGACACAAGCAGTTCTCAAGAGCATTCTCCTGACCAAAGAGACGGACTCAGCATTTTGTAGAGGGTTTACACCAAGGCTGGTCGTTTCTGATGCAAACTTAAAATGCTCAAAATGGAGCGTTCTACCTTCGATTATGGCAAAGAAATCGACGGCAAGAAGAATATAATGCAAGAACGACTATTTTTTGAGTAGATATTTTCTTACAGGCACCGAGTAATTATTCTCAGTTATGTATCATTTTTGTTCTTGTAAAAGTGGGTTGTATCCAACAATTCAGATTAGGGAATCGGTTGAGCTTATTTTTCCGGATTAGGTCTTGAGGAAAGGTTGCCTTTCACAAGTTCCGCGCTCATCCCATTATTCGTTGTTTGGCTGGGAAAACCTTATCCCCTCATCTTTCATGTATAGAATACATCGCGGTTGGATTTTTGAACTTATACTTCCATTCTAGTGTAATGTTACAAGTGTTTTGTGGAGTTACTCTCTTTTTTATAAGGCTCAACATGTGAGTCCTCATGTATGCAATTCACATGGTGAGGATGTCATTTCTCATGTATCCTGATGGAGTTGGCCATTTTCCCAGTTCTCTTTTCAGTTGCTAGCCTACTTTTAGCTTTGGAATCAAAAGGGTGTCTAATTTCGCCATACTAACGCCATTGCAAGGAATACAGACATTCAGACACTTGGTGTCCGGGATTGCCTGATACATATGGATCTATGTTGCATCTATGTGACCAACGTGCATCGGGGTGGTTCGAACACAGATAGTCCGTCTCCCAAGCATTATTGTTTCGCAGTGGATACAAGTTGAGTGAAATAATGCCAAATTTATTACCGGACTACCCATATAGGCTTACAAAGTTTTTGTGGGAAAATAAAAATAATAGAATGTCCACCTTACAAATCGCAATGCCAGTTATGTTCAATTTGCAGATTTAATGTCATACACCGCTGGTCTGTTTGACCAATTCTTGGAGTAGCGCCTGCATAATTGTACGAAAGATTGCGCCTACAAATTGCAATGCCAGTCTAATTTTACGAAAGTTGAACGAATAATTGATTGTGTAATTAATTCTTGCACATGTATGCATACAAGGTTATAAACTCATAGCTTTAGGAGCGGGGGAAATTAAACTTCGCAACCAGATCCCAAACAGCAGTGGCGGCGGAGCCACCTTAGGGCCAGTGTGGGCACAGGCCCACACTCGATTTTGTTTTTTTTTTTCGTAGAAAAATATGTTTAAGTTTCAATCGATACATCACTTTTGTATATGAAAAATTATTGAGTGCTCTTGGGGCCGGCACCACTGCGTGGTGTTATAAGGTCATTCTCCTACACATATTTAAAACGTGTAGGAGAAAAAAAATGATGGAGAAGGATGTTAGACCACCAAGTGACGATGCCTCAAGATCACTAAATAACTAAATACTCATAAACAAGATTCAATACATTGAATTTTTGCCTCAAAACTATTAAGTGTTTACGGAATTATATTTACTGTATTATCAAAAACTACAGGTCTTTTGAACAAAAGTCGAATGAAAATCAAGGCATGCATGTTAGATTCTTACAAAATATACTAGTTCTTTTTTCCACAACAAAAATTGTGCCTATACTGGTATGATTTTCTGGCAACGCCACTACCAAACAGTCGACACAAATAATTACACAATTCAAAATGCATAATTTAAAGTTTGCTATTGCAGTTACTCATTAATTAAATTCTTAAAATTCATTATTTTTAAATCATCCACCGAGAAGGAAGTAGATAATGTTCACATACTTTCCAGGTGAATGAATAAAATCGAACTTGATGCACCACTTATGTTTTTTCTAAAGATATGAAGGAACTGAATTTTTTTTCCCCGCTACGAGCTTGTCTTTTTCTTTTTTCTCAATAAAAACAAGCCTAGCATAATCGAGCTTTGAATATATCTTTTTGATCCACAACCTGAAGGAGGAGACTGCTAAGCTGAATTTTTGCAAAATTTTCAAGGTAGACCGGGAAGAACTCCACGTGCTCATCTCCTAACAAAACATGCGCTTGGTCATTTTGTTCCTTACCCGGACACCGGTGATGGAATCTTAGCTTTGGTTGTTTTTGTTGTCTATGTTTATATTTCTCGTTTATGTTGTTATGTGGTTTCAGTTTGCAGTTACTCCTATATTCTTTTGCCCTCAGATTGGCTTTATTAATGATATTTCTATATCCTTAACGAATCGAGCTTTGAGTGCCTGAGCTCAATTGTAAACAAGCTGAGCCCAAACTCGAGCTCTAACTCAGCTCGATTACTAAATGGGTCAAGTTCAACTGAGTCCTAACGAACGAAATCTTGAAATGCTCGCAAGCAATTCTGTTCATTTGCAGTTGGTGACCGAAGTTACCCAACCACTATCTAGAGAGAATAATTTTACTAGGGATATTAGTTTTCTCTGTCTCAATTAAAAAATCTTGTGCATTTGATTAATGACATATGGTAAGGAAGTAGTTTTTTTTTTTTTTATCAGTGGCAATGACATTATTTTCAATAAAGTGAGTTCTATACTGGAGCAAGCATATCTACCACATGGAGCTGTTAATCTGCCAATGGAATAATCACAGAATTCGAGGTTAGAAAAAATGGTCAACGATATTTCCCTTATATTATCAAAAAAAAAAAAAAAAATCTTTCCCTTATGAATAAATGCCAGGTGGCAACAGAACATTTGTTGAGAGGACGTGGGGACCACTCATTTGGGCTCATGGGATTCTTCTCCCCTCGATTAGCGCAGGTACTTTAGCACTAAACAAACATGCTTTCCACTTTTAAATCACTGCTGTCTGCCTCGGTTGCAATTTGTACCTTTGGATTTGTTTATTGGGAAAGACAGACTTCAGCCCACCTTGTACTAATATTTTGTTGTCATTCCACATAAAGACAACCCACTCATGACCAATTTAGCAACTTTTTTATACTTTATTTTCTATTTTTCTAGTAGGAATTAATATATATATTTTTTAAAAAAATTATCTCCTTTTTTAAAAGATCTTTATACGCGTGTCACAATAAATCGATACGATTAAGAATATCAAAGTTTAAATTAGGAAAACAGAAATTACCTATCAAAATAGAAGTAAGGCTCATCTTCTATTGTTCTCAAGTGCTGTTAGAAATCCTTTTATACACAATAATATTACATATTTATAATTATGAAGGATTGGACATGGTCTCTCACATTTGATCAAATTGTTTTGAGCTCTAAGTTTAAATTGTACCCTAACATCTTATGACAAACCCAGCTGTAATATTTGATAAGTTAATAATACTAAAAGGGAAACGATTTTCACACCCCCTTTTTATTTCCAGACGCTCTTTTTTTTTTTTTTTTTGGGGTCTTAATTCACCTTGAACTTACCAAATTACCCTTACCTCATCAGTTTTGTCTTTGTTCACTTGAAAATACCATACTTATGAGGTAAGGGTAATTTGATAATTTCAAAGTGAATATAGACTAAGAAAAGGAGTTTGAAAATAATTTCCTTTCTAAAATTATATTAACACACTGCTTATTGTGTGCTGACAATACATCACGGGACATAATGAATTTTAATGGCAAAATTTAAACTCTAAGTCTAACAAAATCAGATAATTACGACAATAATAATTACTGTATGATTCTAATTGGCGCTCTTTCCAACTATCTTGTAATTAGGGTCATATTAAGTTTGATCGACGTGGTCCACCCAGACTATTGCCAAATATTCTTACAACTATAACCGATTGAAGTAGTGCTCGGTACAACGCACGAAAATGGAATTAGATAAATATTCACATTCTGTTTCCATCAATTTAGAATTTAAAATTGAACTTGGAGACTTTTTTGTGAAAAAAAGGAAGAATGTCAGTAAAAGTTTGTGAAGGTTTTATTTTCTTCTTTCGAGTGAGAAAGAGCAAAGAGAAAAGAAAAATAATCCAATTGACGTAGTTCTTATGTAGGAGTATATATTTTTTATTTTTAAAAAAGAGAGCGTTGTGTATCATTATTATAGTTTGATTATTTGCGTGAGCAGATAGATGGTTACATTAATGGGAAAATAATTTAGCCAATTAAACTTCACACATTCAATTCCCTTGCACCATAATTGAATGAGTGTTTGTGCGTAGGATTACAGCTCCAAATACACACACAGAGAGGCTAAAAGCATAGGGTGGGGCCGAAATGATTCTTGGCACCTCAAATATTGCTGGACTCCAGGCTAGCACAACCCTAGGGGAAAAAAAACAAGAAAGAATCCCAACGGTTCATTTATGCGGTGGCTTCCAGATAGGTGACCGTTGTTGTGGGCTCCTTTTTGAATCTTTTCCCCAAATATATAACTGTTCGCTGATCAATCCATCTTCACAAACACCCTCAAAAACCCCAAAGGGAGAAAATTAAGGACGTACACACAGGCTTCAGTTAAAGGTAATTTGGTGGGTTCTCTTTCTTTGACTTTCTCTCATTTTCTTTCTCAAATTCAATCTTGAGTTCTTGACCCACATCCTGGCTTAATCTAATCTGGGTTTCCCTTCACTTTCTCTCATTTTCTTTCTGAAATCTAACTTGAATTACTTGTGTTTTGTGACATTCTGTGATTGACCCACATTCAGGGCGACAATCTTTGGTTGGATCGGCGAATTTGCATTCAACCATGACTGTCGAGGTTATATCTCAAGAAACCCAAGTGACCGAAGTTGTTGTTTCGCAACAACCAGAGGCAGAAGATTTGAAGATTGTTGTCAAAGAAGTGGAGGAGAAGAAGGTTGAGGATGAAGCCATTTCCAAGGATGTTGAGAAAAGCTCTTCGTATAGGGAAGAGAGCAATTTCCTGTCTGATCTAAAAGAGCAAGAGAAGAAGGCCTTGAGTGACTTGAAATCAAAACTCGAAGAGGCCATACTTGGGAACAATGTGTTCAAGAAAGAAGAGCCCAAAGAAAAGGCTAAAGAAGCAGATAAAGTTGAGGAGGAAGTGAAACCGGCAGCAGAAGTAACAGAGGAAAACTTGGTTGAAACAACCGAGGAATCAAAGGTCGAGGAGGAGGGAGAAAAAACCATCGAATGTGTCGAAACAGAAGAAACCGAGGGAGAAAAGAAGTTGGGTGATGTGGTTTGTGATGATGAGAAAATGGTTGAGATTGGTGTGGATATCTCCATTTGGGGGGTACCACTTTTGCCTAGCAAAGGTGGTGATGGTCTAGATGTGGTTCTCTTGAAGTTCTTGAGGGCTAGGGATTTCAAAGTCAATGAATCCTATGAGATGCTAGTGAAAACCCTTCAATGGAGGAAGGAGTTCAAGGCGGATTCGCTGCTGGACGAGGATTTGGGCTCTGATTTGGGTCCTTTTGCGTATATGAGCGGGGTTGATCGCGAGGGTCATCCCATTTGTTACAACATCTTTGGGGCTTTTGAAAGTAATGAGCTATACGAGAAGACGTTTGGGACGGAAGAGAAGCGCGAGAGGTTTTTGAGGTGGAGGTTCCAGTTGATGGAGAAGGGGATTCAGAAGCTTGATTTCAAGGCTGGTGGTGTTAACTCATTGCTTCAGATTAATGACCTCAAGAACTCCCCTGGACCATCCAAGAAGGAACTCCGGGTCGCCACTAAGCAAGCTGTTGGCCTTCTCCAGGACAACTACCCAGAATTCGTCGCAAGAAACGTAAGCGATTTCAGAATTTCCATCTCATTTACTACTCACTGTATATATCTGAAAGCTTGATGGATCTAGTTTGATATTGCAGTTAGTAATTGATTAAAGTTCTTAAAATTTATTTTTGCTTAGACATTTGAGATTTGAATTGTGAGTTTTATAGATCTGATCAAGCATTTGTTGAAGTATGCATGGATCTCAAAATTCTGCATCATTTACTCATTATGCATCAGAATCTGTTAATCTTTCGTTTTCGGGTTCTAAAGAAGGCTTATTGGTCATAAAATTTGTACTATTTTATAAACTTGTAGATCTGATTTCTCAAGCTTTTGTTGAGGATTTTGGTTCTTAGAGGGCTTATGGGTTTTAAAATTTTTGTTTCATTGAAGAATTATAAATTCGAATGCGGAGTTTCTTTTAAGGTTTTGATTCTAAGAGAGTTGATTTGTCCTGCAAATTTTTTGGCTGCAGATATTCATCAATGTCCCTTTCTGGTACTATGCCTTCAATGCCCTCCTATCCCCTTTCCTAACACAAAGAACCAGGAGCAAAATCGTGGTTGCTCGTCCCGGGAAGGTCGCAGAGACCTTGATCAAGTAAGGCCACAGAAACTCTTCAGTTCTTGCGCATAATTTCTCCATTCGAGAATAAATGATGCTAACCCAAAAAACTTGGGCAGGTACATTCCAGTGGAGGAAATCCCCATCCAGTATGGCGGCCTGAAAAGGGACAACGATTTCGAGTTCTCATTTGAAGATGGTGAAGTTTCAGAACTCATCATCAAGGCCGGATCAACAGCGACCATTGAAATAACCGCGACAGAGGTACTAAAAAGAGAATTTTTCGGTTGCCTTGTTGCTGTATTGAATGAGTGGTCTATTTTGGTGGAGTTTATGACTGAAAAAGTGTTTGATGTTTTTTATGTTAACAGGTTGGAGCCACATTCATCTGGGATTTGACAGTTTTGGGCTGGGAAGTGAGCTACAAGGAGGAATTCGTCCCCACGGATGAGGGTTCCTACACCATTATTGTTCAGAAGGCAAGAAAGATGAGCCTGAATGCGGAACCAGTTCGCAACACTTTTAGGACCAATGAACCGGGAAAAATCGTCCTAACGATTGAGAATTGTTCGAGCAAGAAGAAGAAGGTGTTGTACCGATACAAAACCAAGAAGAGCGCCTGCTTTTGAGATTCATACAAGAATTTCCTTACACCCATGTTTATTATCCCTAAGTATATTTTACATTCATATCTTGTTCTTCATATTTGGCTTGGGAGTGAGATCTGTGAGAGAGACTGGTGAATGGGCATTCTTTACAAAATATTCTTTCTTTTGGCTTTTTAAATGTAATATGCATTAGTTTGGTGCTGTTTAGTATTTTTGAGAGATTGATTTCTTGTTATGCACAATTGCATTGAGACCTATTGGATTTATAAGTACTTTTCTTGTCTATCTGTTTGGTTAATGGTCCAAGTTTTTTGTTTCCATCATGGCTGAGAAATTTGAGTATAACATGCAGATGAAGCCAGAAAAATTACTCAATGCTTTTGAAGAATTACTCAACGTTTTTGTATACCAGATGAAGAATTACTCAGTGTTTATGAATCCCCAAAATGCAGATGAAGCCAGAAAAAAGCATCATTCTTTTTTTGACAACTTAGGTGTCCAGCTTTAGCACACGAAAAAGTATCATTCTTTAGTGATTCGTAACCCGTAAGTAACCGAAAACATCTAAGAGTGAAAGTCCTTTGATAATGCTGATTGGTTATCCGTTCGTTAAAACCAGTAATTAACCAGAATTTTGTACTGTATATAGTATCGGATTGCAAAAGAAAATAATTCTTTTGGTGAAAGCTTTGCAGTTGCTTATTATTTTCCTTCCAATCCAAATATGAACAGGTTTTTTTTTTTTTTTTTGGAAAAGATGAACAGGTTTAGTACTTGCATGATTAATAGAAGAGGGCTTTCTGGCTACAAAAATTAGTACATCGTGGTTATAAGGCCCAGTTTTTCAAAAGATTTTAGCAACCAAGTGCTAAAATCATGATTTTTCAAATAAAAAAATGAAGTGGTTCCGTGTATCATTTTTCGATTTTTTTTTGCACCAAACTAAAGTACACGAGGAGTACTTTAATTTGGTGCGAAAAAAATCGAAAAGCGATACACAGAACCACTTCATTTTTTTATTTGAAATATCGTGATTTAAGCACTTCGGTGCTAAAATCTTTTGGAAAACTGAGCCTAAGATGTGTCACACCACACTGTAAGTGGAAAACAATTTAGGGCACGCAAATCAAGATCAAACTGATTGGGGATGAGAATAGTAGATGATTAGCAAGTGGGACTATGTGGAGAAATCTGGGGACTGGTGAAGAATCAAGGCTAGAACAGTAGAAAATAACCCTTGGCAAGATTCCCTCCCTGAATGAGAGTGACTATTCTCTTGAGGATATTCTCTCTATAATCACTCTCAGAGTTCGTGAGAAAAAATGTCCTCTGAAAAGTAGGAGGGATGCCCTGGGGACTTGGCCTCTCTTTTTTGGGCCGAATCCACTTATAAAATCAGGACAAGCGTCCCATGGGTCATGCACAAATATTCCTTCCTTACTGTCTAGGCCGCAACCCCCGCAACGCCTGTGGTGGTCCTGCCGGTTCTACTTCACGAGTGCCTTTCCGCAGCGAACCCTTGTTCTTAGCCACCAATCTGCAAAATTTCCAGTAATTCCAAAAAGCGGTGCGGTCATGACCTCCTCGATCGTGTTGGGACCACGACCAATCCTCTTATATGGCTTCCCTCTAGCGCTGCCAAGTTGGCCGGGGCGGACCAAATCGTCCGGGTTTGTTTTGGAGAGTCGATGTCTATCCTTGTCATGTCCCCGTTCTATGGGGTATCACGATTGATATCCTTTTTATCGCCTCTTGTTCGAGGACTTGGGTGAGATAGGTAGTGGCATAGTTGGACTTGGGCCATGTTTCAGTTTATTTCATGCCTTTATCGGATCATGCCCGAGCACGTCGAGCTGAAGTTAAGTCTTGTTCATCCTTTGTCTTTGTATTCACGCTTGATCTGCGCGAGGTCCTGCATTCTCGAACTTCTAAGTAAATCCCAAGGTCCAATTCCCTAAAAGAAAATTCAGTAGCAAGGGTACAAGGCCCACTAGCTAGAAGGTTCACCGGCTTGGTGTGCCTCCGGTCCAGTGGGACATGTGGATAAGGCCCGACGCTGGTCTGGAGGTTCCATCGGCCGTGCAGCGGAAGTAGGTCCAACGGGTTGAGGGGGATTGGCCCACTCGGGTTTGGAGGGCACGAGGGCTCAAAAGGGGACACCGGTCCAATGCCCCCACCGGGCTTATGCTCCATCGGTTCTAGGTCACACCGATCTGGGTCCACTAGGATTGAGCCACCGGTTGGGGGCTGTATCGGGATCGGTAAAGAAGAGGGCCCACCGGAAATCGACCCAGCGAAAATAGGATAGGCCCAATGGATTGGCTCCACCGGTTGGGGCTCCACCAGACCAATGCCACCACTGGGCTTGGTCCACCGGTTGGTGGCCCACACGGGTCCTAGGCTCCACCGGTTCCAGGTTTGTGAATCAGGCCGTGTAGGTTGGATGCTCCCCTGGTATTGGGTCTGGTGGACTTGGGTTCCGGAATCGGCCCATCAGTCAGCGTCCACTGGTGAATTCTCTCCAATGGTGAAATGGGCTCACCCGCTTATGGGGCCAACGGTACAAGGGCACCTTCGGTTTGTGGGTCTCCCAGCTTTGTTCCAAATTCATCCATCTTGGGGTAATTTCGTTGTACAAATTTTGTTCATCACTTTTCCAAACGTTCTTCCAATTCACATGCCACGTGTCCGCTTTAATTTTTATCCTCTACACACTTATAAGGCTGCAAATGAATCGGATTGCTCAAGAGCAGCTCATTGTTAGGCTCGTTTATTTCCCAAGTTCTAGGCTAGTTTACCAAGCGAGCTGAGTTCAACATTCAAAAGCTCTAGTCAGTTCGCAAAATCTCAGCTCATTTGTATAAGCTCAATCGAACACTACAAAGCTCGTCTCGATTTGACTTTTTGCACCCCTACTCACACAAGTAACCATATCATCAAATGTGATTTGGAATTGGTTCATATGAGAGGTCGCAGTAAAACTGCTACTTGGTTGTAGGCAATGCTAGACCACTTGCAATAGAGCTGATACTTTTTTTCTGTTCCCAAAATGTTTTCTCACTCTTTTTAGAACGCTTCTACGAGCACAGACCACCGTGCACCGACCACGTACCGACGGCGTCGGGGACGCCGTTGTGGGTCCCAACCGATCGATCTGAGCCGTTCATCCTTCTCAAAATCGAATTCCGAGTGGGTCCACACAAGAATCGAGGCAATTGGACGCCGTTGTGGGTCCCCGACGCCGTCGGTACGAGGTCGGTGCAAAAATCTTTTCCGCTCTTTTTAACCACATGTTAATTAGTAATGTTTAAAGTCTAAACTTCCCCCTTAGCCATCTCTATCCAGCATCTTTATCATCATTGCAATTGATGGTTTAGTTCCTACAAGGCTACAATGCAATCCTGGTGTTCATAATGATAATCCTAGCGTTAATTAGGGTGTGTTCCATGCACTAAGCCAATTTTTAGAATAGATTGACTTTTCACGGTATTTTATGTCATGTATTGTGAGAGAATGACATGTCTTGGTTTTTGGAAAAAATTATTTTTTTGTTAGTGGAACACCCCTTAATTGGCATAGATATCTTGCTCTACCAATCTCATGATGGGAAGAAAAATAACAGGCACATCGTTAGAACAAAGATTGCCAAATTATAGCATTTGAAATTTTCGTTCGTTGTGACATATCAACTGACTGTGACGGTCTTACTTTTTGAAGAATCCAGGGGAGGCGCTGTGCGTTGGGTATTGTGTGGTAAAACTACGTCGCTTTTCTCATTTTCTTGGTACATCTAAGGGCCCTGTTTGGAGAGTTAATTTTGGTGTTCAATTTTAAGGGATTTAGGCTCTTTGGGGTAGGGTATAGTGGGTTTAGACACTTAATTTGGGTTTAGAGTTTAGGCACTTTGTAGTGGTTTTTTCTTCCTCTAAACAAGGCCCTTGAAAGTTTTGGAGATATGCACAAAAATCAAGCAAACACAACGTAGTTTTGTCGCACACCACCTATCGCATAAAACCCACCCCGGATCATTGAAGCGAAATTGTCTTGAAAAATAATAGGCACATCATGAAAGCGAAATTGCCAAATTAATAAATTATGGCATATCATGACCAAATTTTCCTTTCGACATATTGTTGTGCCGAAACCCGAAGTAGAGAATATATCAAAACTAACAAGAAAAACAAGAGACAAGGATTTACGTGCGTGGTTCCCCCCAAACACAAAGCTCTAGAGGTACGTCCACGGGGAAAGAGCAAGATGATTCACTAACAACGGGGAGAAATACACAGATCCAGCTATACCTGTAACTCTCACTTGAAGCATCTACACAATATCTAGGGACAAATCTCCGAGGCGCGACAAGATCAGACAAGGATTTACGTGGTTCCCCCTCAAGCACAGAGCTCTAGAGGTATGTCCACGGGGAAAGAGCAAGAGGATTCACTTACAACGGGGATAATACACAGAGCTGGCTATACCCGTAACTCTCACTTGAGGCATCCACACAATATCTAGGGACAAATTTCTGAAGCGTGACCTACAGAGCATCAAACGTCTCACACACACAAAAGAGACGCACACAAACCCTGGATATCTCAAATCCCAACTCAAGACTACACCAATGAAACAACCAAAGGCATATCTCCAACACATATCAACTAAACCGCGATCGTCTTACTTTCTAAAAGAGTTAGCATATTCAATGAGGTCATTAGTTCGCAATTGCCATGAAAATAGGATAAGCTATGTCAATTCCTAGATGTCTTAAATGGGAACGTAATATTCACAAGTCATATATTGACCAAATTGGCAAGCTACCTCGTAGACCGGAAGTGGTATTTGAATTATGCTTTGGTTTGATGCCAAATCTCAAGACTTTGGGTGAAAAGTTCACGTGTTGTACTTGTACTTTGTAATTAGCAACTCGTTTTAATGAACTTCAAGATAAGTAAGCCATGCAATTTCAACTAGCGTGATTTTGTTTTTGGTACAAGCACAAGAAAAGTTCAAGGTTTGAACCGCGATAAGCAATGAAGCTTCCATTTGGAAAATCGGGATGACAAAAATGTCCTTTTTTTCAAAGTTATCGGCAAAGCCCATTGAACTAAAGAATCATAGCTAGATACGCTACTTATGGAAGATTACGCACCAATAATAATTTAAAATATATTTAATGATGATAGACTAATCTGCATCAGACTTAACGTCTTGAGTTTGTAATATATACGAGGCCGGTTGAAGCCATATACGGGGAAAATATTATAATCTATTTTGCAGCCATTATAATAAGCTAAATATACGTATAAATATACGCATATACATTTCTCTTTGATTTTCTTTTTAAGCACCATGATGGATGTTCTGCAAGAGGGAACAAAAATACATAATAATAACTAAAACCTTAAGACTATGGATAATGGATATATCCAAGTTTTCTTGACGTGTTTATTTCGTATTCTAGGTGCTCCAAAATTCAAAAGGCCTCCTATATTTGAAATTGAATGGTTAGAATTTTTTGCATATGAAAAGCAACCTATATTTACCCATGGTCGCTGCCAACCTATATTTATGCTCGTCTAGAAACAAAAATACATGTAATGGACACGACTTTAGAAATAACGATTTATTAGAGACAACACGCTTACAATAGCTCATAAAATTTTTGGGGATGTTTAACAATGATATGATCAAAGACAATATGGATGAGTTGGTTGTTAACAATTTAATACTCTCTCTGTCACAAAATATATGTTTGTCGATTTGCAAAAGGAGGACTAAAAATAATACTTGCATATTTTTTCAAATAGAATCTATATAATAAAACAGTTCAGTTTTCAAAGTTATACGTAAATCCAATAAAAATGTCCCAATAAATCATAGAGCTGAGATTGAGATTGATAGTTTTCAAATTTTTAATTTCAACCGTTCATAAATAGATAAATCAAAGGCTACGATTATGTTTGAGAAAATAGCAAAAATATACGGAATTTATATTCAGATTTGTTTTCAATTCTCATGCTTCTTTCCAATTTCAAAGCTCGCTCTTTCTCCCTCTCCCTCTCCCTCTCTCTCTCTTACACACACACACACACACATCCCAACTTTGAAATCAAAATCTCATCCTGAACGATGAACAAGAACATAAATGACATATAAAGGGAAAAGTAAAGCAACATCTATGCTAAGAGAACGAAAATATGTGTGGTATGACTTCTTCATTTAAAAAAAAAAAATCATGTCTTTTGTTAATTGTTGCCAAGGCAAGCTTTACTCTCTCTCTCTCTGTCTCTCTTTTCTCTCTTTTCTCTCTCTCTCTCTCTCTCTCTCTGTCTTTTCTCTCTCTCTCTCTCTCTCTCTCTCTCTCTCTTTGCGGGTAATATTTTCTTATAGAAATCAAGACATATTTTCATACAATTAATTTTCATTTGTGTTTCTATAGCTTAAAAGGGAAATCTCATCGAGCTAAATTAGATTCGTCAAGTAGAATTCAAGGTTGATGTCGATTGAGGCTATATTAGATTCGCTTGTTCTTAAACTCGTGCCTTTAGGTACAGACATCTGAAAAAATATTGAATTTTTCTTCAAAAATTATTTTATTTTCATTTCTTCATTTTGCGGATGAACAAACATTTTGAGGCGGTGAGAGTAATAATCATCACAATTGACCAGCCAGAAATGCTTGATTAATCTATCCATACAAATCTTGCTACTTTTAAACAACCATGTTTACCTGCAAAAGTAAAAATGAATGCTACTAGTATTTGGTGGATATTCAACTTCATGTCAGGAAATATTTCGTACAGATCACACAAAGGGAATTTTCTTACACAGCGTGCATGAGGAAACGAAGGAGTACGGAAGTCAAATTCTGACAAATAGGGATAACCAAAATATTATGGATAAATTTCATTGAGACCTCCTGGATTTTACTATAATCACATTGTCACCCTCTCTATTCTTGGAAATCACGTTGCACTCTTTTACTTTTGTATCTTTTGCAAAACTTTTGTCCATTTGCTCTATTAATACCAATTTTTTCCTTGCCAAATAAAATAACTGAAATAACGAGGCAATTAAAATTAAATGAACGTAAAACTAATAAATTAGTACTAAATCTCCTAAGGCTCTACAAAATCGATCAATCCAATAAGTTGTTTGGCAAAAATTAATTAGTCGAATTTATCTTGTCCTTTTAAATTATTATTAGTTTTACCTTCAAGTCTTTCAATCTATAAAGTATTTATGTGTAATATGGATTTTATTTGATAGATCTCAATTAGTTCTATTATACAAAGTTTTTAAAATCTTTAAAACTATGTTATAGAACAAAAGATATGAACAATTCAAAATTGCATCAAAACTCGAATAGGGCAAACAATTTAGGACAGAGGGAGTATTACGTTTTCCGATTTGCTTTCATGAGAGAAATATATAAAGTAAAAGAATTATGACAAAAAGCTAAAGAGTGTTCATTGAAGACAACATAATTCATAGCAAACAAGCTTTTATTTTCCTTTTGTTTGATATATTTCTTTGTAAGTTCAGTTCATACTTTCTATGTTTTTCGATTCTTGTCGGGTATAACTCAATTTCATTGTGGGTGTATAGTTTTAAGCTTATAGTCAGAATATTTGATTTTTTATATCCATCTCAACAAGAAGAGCCCAACAAATTAGAAAATATTGATGAAATAAAAAATTCAAAAAAATAAAAGAGAACAGAAAAAAAAAAACTCAATAATTTTCTTTATCTTTGATCAAAATTCTTTTACTTTTTCTATTTCTCTCATTAATGCTATATAAAAGCAATAAATTGCGGGACAAAACTAATCAAAACCTTAACAAACAAAATAGTAAATTTAGACTAAACTATCTCGTACGTAGATTGGTTGATTTAGTAGTGGTTTAGAACATTTGGCATTATTATTTTGTTACTTTTATATTTATTTAGGTTTACTCCCTTCGTCCCAAAAGTTAGACACTTTCACTATTCCACCCCGTGAAAAAATCATCTATATTTTATAAATCATAATGTTTTTTACAAGCAATGTCCATCTTATTTAATAGATTTCAGTTAGTTCTATTAAACAAAGTTTTGGAAATCACATAAAACATTATGAATTGAAAGATATAAGCAATTTAAAATAACACGAAATCCCGATAGTGTCTAACATTATTGGACAGAGGGAGTAATTAACAAGTTATATGAGTTGTTTTATTTTGGCAAGGACAAAATTGGTATTAACAGATCAAATGGACTAAAGTGTTGCACAAGGGCAGTTCCAAAGAGTAAAGGGGTGAAAATGTGATTGAAGTAAAATCCAAAGCATGAAAGTGAAATTTACCCAATTATTTTCTCCCGGTCCCAATTTATTTGTCCATTTTTTAGAATCCATCTTTTTTTGGGACATAATGGTTAACACCAAAAACATTCAACTTTCCAATATTTACCCTTTGAACTTTTTTGAAAAGTTTGTTCAAAAAATCAAGGGTAAAAAGGATATTTTGTTCATTAAAAAATCAACTCAACAAACATTTTATGACATGCAAAAGTCTAAAAGTGGACAAATAAAGTGGGACGGAGGGAGTAATAAAAGTTGTACAAGGAATACGTGACCAATTTCCCTAGAGCTTATGGCCTATTGTTCAATTGTTGCACAAGTAAGGTTTAACAAATCCAATTTTGATCATTTTGTAGATGATATAAACTCGTTTGAGGACATAATTAACAAGATTTTCATTTCATACATGAAATAAACTCATTGGAGCACATAATTAACGATTTAGATCATTGAAGTGAGACCTGATAGGCCCATGAACTATGATTTTAAATTTTTAATCATCAATTTGCATCATATTGGAACCAGAGATAATCCTAATAATAGTAACAAGGGTTCTTCATTTCTTCGTTTGAACTTTCTTTGTACGAAGTTCTTGTGGATAGACATGAATGTAGAATCTTGGAAAAGTCACATTTTTCATACCTCATAAGGAACCTCACATTAGCACTATAAATAACAGGCCTTTCGTACAATATCATCATCAAACACAAAAATGAAGACTCCAAATGTTTCATTGCTTTCCCTTACAATTTCTCTTCTCTCCTTGATTTCACGGGCAACTTCAGCTCATCCCCATGAGAATTTCCTTCAATGCCTTTCCCTTCATTTTCCAAATTCTAACTCAATCACCAAAGTTGTTTACACTCGTTACAACTCTTCGTATGAATCCATTTTAGAATCTGCAATACGAATGGAGCGATTCTTACCACCCGCCAAAGTCCCCAGGCCTCTAGTCATCGTTACACCATTGCTGGAATCCCATATCCAAGCAGCCATTAGCTGTTCCAAACAGCATGGCATGCAACTTCGGGTTCGGAGTGGTGGACATGACTACGAGGGTCTATCTTACATCTCTTACCAGGCCCCTTTTGTCATTGTTGACCTAGTAAATTTTCAATCAATTGATATTGATGTCGAAAATAGCACCGCATGGGTTCAAGCCGGGGCTACGATCGGTCAACTTTACTATACAATAGCTAAGAAAAGTCCAACTCTTGGCTTTTCGGCTGGAGTTTGCCCTACAGTAGGCGTTGGTGGACACTTTAGTGGGGGAGGATATGGGATGATGTCCCGTAATTATGGGATCGCTGCTGATAACATCATCGATGCTCGACTAATCGATGTCAATGGAAGAATTCTTGATCGGAAATCCATGGGAGAAGACCTATTTTGGGCCATTAGAGGAGGTGGAGCTGCAAGTTTTGGTGTTGTTATTGCATGGCACATAAAACTATTATCCGTTCCAGAAACTGTCACGGTTTTCACCGTAAACAGAACATTGGAACAAAATGCAACTAAGATTGTACACCGGTGGCAATCCATTGCAGAAAAAATTGATGAAAAGCTACTTCTCAGGCTCTTTCTGTCGAGAGAAAATTCCAGCCAGTACGGAAAAGAAACAGTACAAGCCTCATTCGTTACCTTGTACCTTGGCGGAGTTGACACACTCCTCCCATTGATGCAACAAAACTTTCCCGAGCTGGGTTTGGTGAGGTCAGACTGTATCGAAATGAGCTGGATCGATTCGATACTCTACTTTGCAGGTTATAGTGGAGAACCGCTTGAGATTTTGGCCAATAGGACTTCATCGAGGACGGGTACATATTTCAAAGGAAAATCGGACTACGTGACCGAGCCTATTTCTGAAACCGGGCTCGAATCCATATGGAAAAGGTTCCTTGAATATCCAGAGGAGATGAACCAGATGCAGTTTAGTCCTTATGGTGGAAGGTTGAGTGAGGTTTCAGCAACCGCAACGCCTTTCCCCCATAGAGCGGGGACCTTATACAGCATTCATTACGGAGTTTGGTGGACTGAACCAGGGGAAAATGCATTAAACAGGTATTTGAGAGCTATCCGAAGGTTCTATCGTTTCATGACTCCTTATGTTACCAAGAATCCAAGATCTGCATATCTCAACTACAGAGATCTTGATATAGGGGTAAATAACAGAGGCAACACAAGCTATGAACAGGCAAGTAATTGGGGTTTGAAATACTATGGGATTAACTTTGAAAGATTGGTTCATGTGAAGACCAAGGTTGATCCCGGTAACTTCTTCAGGAATGAGCAAAGCATTCCACCTCTGTGATTTTGCCCTTGTGACTGCGGTATAGAATAATAGTGGATGTAATGTATCATTGGGCAGAAAAGATTAGCTTCTGTTCCACATATTGCTATAGTAAATAAATGTTCGTAAACAATGTAAAAGAAAGTTTTTGTTGAATAAAAGGATGTTTGTTTGTTTGTTTATTTCCTCTGTGTGCCATTTAAAATTCATCAACTTTGCTCGTTCGGAAATACGTTTCAAGAGCTGAAACAGCCATTTGATCCAAAGCCTTTCCAACGACTACTTCATATTTAGACCAAATTTAAAAATGAAAGCATGTTGTACTATTAATCACAGTTTTATGACTGATATCTTTGTCTTCCTTCTGGCAAATTCAAAAAGCTTAATTCATTTTGTAGTGCCAACAAAGTGCATGGATGGATGGTTGGAAATCATGCACATTTTGATATTATAACATTAGTGTTATCTACTTTCATTGGGAACATCTGGCTGTTAGGGGATTAAGGAGATCTGGAACCCTAACCTGAGCTCCACCTACTGGCAACGGTAAGTCCATGGATAAGGGTGAGGGCGAAAGTTTTCTGGGCATCTTGTCGCCGTTTTTGTTTCCCTTTGAAAGTCGTTTGGGTGTTTTGTTTTTCGCCGGTGAAGTTTTCATTTTCTTCGTAGTTTGCTCAACCTTATCGATGGTTTCTTTCTCTGGTAAAAATCTTGTCTTCCTTTCGTCTTCCTCTGGGGGTGGGGGTATCCTTAAGGTCTATATTGATAACCTTCCAAATGGGGTCAATTGCACACAACCTAGGGTCAAGTGCACTGTTATGTGTTGAAGTAGACATCTCTGTTCTTCTTACCATCTCCTAAACGATATTAAAAAATTCATGCACGAACAACTTTAAGAAAGGTGAAGCATTTTTTAAGGGCATCGTGCATGTTTAATAAGAAAAGATAGATCCACAAATGGGTGTCGAGTTTGCAGTAACACAACAAATGATTTCGAAAACATGGCTGTTTCACGCGTTTAAGGATTGTGGGGAAAATTGTGGGGACGGCAGTTTCAAATCTAATCTTAGTCAATCGCTTTTTGTCCGAATCAATTATTCTCTGCGAATATTGTTGAAATGTTGTAAATAACACGTTGTTTATGGGCAATTTTGAAATTATAAAACTTGACACAATGACATCAACACCGACTTGTCTTCTCGCTTTATATACTAAAAACAGATGCGTAACTAATGAGTCAAAAAATTTGCATGATATGCATACCGTGCACTACGATTATTATGTGTACCATCCTCCGTATACTTCTAAGGTACACCCTTGCATAACTAACCAAAATAATGTATAACACCCACAAAAAGAATACATACCAATGGTAGGTTTCTTCTAAACATGGAAAGCAATTGGAACCCCAAGGGGTTCGCAAAGTGGTCTTATCTTGGAACATAGAAATTAATTTGCTTTTCCTTAAGGTCTCAGGTTTAATTCTCCTTTCGAGCAACCTCTTGGGGTCACTGGGGTTTATGCCTGGTCATTATCTCCAGGCTCTAGAATTAGTCGAGGTACGCGTAAGCTAACCAGGACATCCGGTTATTAAAAAAAAACATAGAAGCAATTGGAAAATCCAAATTTCACACCTCGCTTAGAAACCTCACAATATATATCTCTATAAACAACAGGGCCTTTTCATCCCATTCTATCATCATCCAATACAAAAATGAAGACTCCACCAACTGCTTCAATTCTTTCACTTGGAATTTCTATTCTCTCCTTCATTTCATGGGCAACTTCAGCTCCTAGTCCAGATATTTTTCTTCAATTCCTTTAATTCCCTTCAATTTCCAAATTCCAGCTCAATCTCGAAAGTTATTTACACTCCTCAAAACTCTTCGTATGAATCTGTTTTGCGATCCTCCATACAAATGAAGCGATTCTTAGCACCCGCCGCAACCCCCAAACCTCTTATCGTCTTTACACCCTTGCTAGAATCCCATATCCAAGCAGCCATTAATTGTTCCAAAAAGCATGCCCTGCAAATTCGGGTTCGGAGTGGTGGACATAACTATAAGGGTCTCTCTTACATCTCTTAGCAGGGCCCGTTCATCATCGTTGACCTAGTAAACTTTCAATCAATCAGTATTGATGTCGAAAATAACGGTGCATGGGTTCAAGTAGGGGCTACAATCGGTTAACTGTATTATGCCATAGCTATGAAGAGTCAAACTCTTGGCTTTTCGGCCAGTGTTTGCCCTACAGTAGGTGTTGGTGGACACTTCAGTGGGGGAGGGTATGGGATGATGTCCCGTTCTTTTGGGATTGCTGCTGATAACATCATTGATGCTCGATTAATCGATGTCAATGGAAGAATTGTCGATCGGAAATCGATGGGTGAAGATCTATTTTGGACCATTAGAGGAGGTGGAGGAGCTAGTTTCGGTGTTATTATTGCTTGGAACATAAAACTTTTACAAGTTCCTGAAACCGTCATAGTTTTCACCATAAACAAAACCTTGGAACAAAATGCAATGAAGATTGTACACTGGTGGCAATACGTTTCAGGAAAAGTTGATGAAAAGCTACTTCTTAGGATAAATTTTGGAAGAGCCAATTGTAGCCAAGCTGGAAGTGGAAGAGAAACTGTACAAGCCTCATTCACTACCTTGTACCTTGGTAGAGTTGAAACACTCCTCCCTTAAATGCAACAAAGCTTTCCTGAGTTGGGTTTGATGAGATCAGACTGTATTGAAATGAGCTGGATCGAATCAATACTCTACTTCGCGGGTCTTGGGTGGGAGCCGCTTGATAGTTTGTTGAATAGGACTTCGTTTTTTTGGGGTTCATATTTCAAAGGAAAATAGGATTTTGTGACCGAGCCCATCTCAAAAACCGGACTCAAAAACATCTGGAAAAGGTTCCTAGATTATCTAGAGGGGATGAGCCAAATGCAATTTAGTCCTTATGGTGGAAGGATGAGTGAGATTTCAGAATCTTCAACGCCTTTCCCCTATAGAGTGGGGATCTTATATAGCATTCATTACGAGCGAAATGCAATTTAGTCCTTATGGTGGAAGGATGAGTGAGATTTCAGAATCTTCAACGCCTTTCCCCTATAGAGCGGGGATCTTATATAGCATTCATTACGGAATCCGGTGGACCAAAGAAGGAATAAGTGCATGGAATATGCATATGAGAGGAATCAGAAGGTCTTACAGTTTCATGACTCCTTGTGTTACCAAGAATCCAAGATCTGCATATCTCAATTATAGAGATCTCGATTTGGGGGTGAATAACAAAGGCCACATAAGCTATGAACAAGCAAGCATTTGGGGTTTGAAGTATTATGGGATTAACTTCAGAAGATTGGTTCATGTGAAGACCAAAGTTGATCCTGGTAACTTCTTCTGAAATGAGCAAAGCATTCCACCTCTATTTCTTTGTTGTGAAGTGGTAAACTTATAATTGTAGATGAGCTTGATCTATGAGTGGGCCATTTTTGTGTGTTAGGAAAGAGACAAAGAACGAGCTGGGCTTAATGAGAGGATGCCAATACCAACTGGGTTCTGGTGGAATTACATGGGAGGTTGAGAGTTAGTATATTATTGAGTTTGGTTATTGTCTATTGTACATGTATGCTATAGATGCATGTGTATGTACGAGTCAAAGGTGTGGGAAAAGAAAAGAGGAGAGAAAAAGAGATGGGCAGGAAACGTGGGGAGCCCCTAAGGGGGTCTCCCCCCATCAAAGAAGTGTTGTGTGCATGTGAGAGTAAATTTTGAATGAGTGTATATGAGAATTGTGTGATTGTATTTTATTGGAAGTTTTGAATAAAATATTAGTCAATATTTGTGTGAGTAATTCTCTAATTTCCCATCGTGTGGTATCAAAGAAGGCAAGAGCTCCTGAACCTTTTGATGAAAAGTGAGGAGTGTTTCCGTAGAAGGAGAATCTGGCTAGGGAAAAAAAGGATCATTGGAGAAACGGGTCAAAAATTTTGACTTAGGCCAAAATTATTTTTCTTGACCCCATTAGAATCGTTGTCCAGAGACAATCACAGATCAACAAAGTTTGTCGAGAAAGGATGTCCGAGATCGCGTCATGTGCCAGTGGGAGTGGCAATGGGTTCCAAACGTAGCGAACGTGCTGCTAATGCACCCACGCATCTTTTTAGGGGAATGACGAGTAGGATATGTTGGAGCCGAATATGAGCTAAGATGATGCAGGACAATATATACACCCCTATCACTTATGGGAACATTATTTTTGTAATAATTTTTATTTATGAATATTCTTAGAAGATTTTATTTGTGCTGCCTGTTTTGCAAGTTCCTAGTTTAGTTTTGGTTAGATTTTATTTTATTTTCTTTTAGCTAATAGTCTCGGTTTCCAAGTAATGATTTGCTTGGTCGCCACTCTAAGTAATTTCCTTTTAGTTAGGACTCCTACTAGTATAAATAAAGATGTAGCCTATGGGCATATTTAACTTATATTCAATTAATATAACTTTGAGAATTTTCTCTCTTTTTCTTGTGGATTCGAGAACCTATCACGTTTGGACTAGTACGCTAACTAGTCTCTCATGAATTCCGCTGCGTCACAAGAGAAAGGAAGAAGCGCAAGATGGGTTGATCCTGCAAGACCAAGCCAGCATGGAGGAGGTGAAGTCGTGGCCCAGTATGGAGCGTTTCGAACCATCCCTATAAGAGATTTACTACTCATAAAAGAGTGAGAGAAGAGCGAAAGGAGACCTCAAATGTCTAGATAGAGGTGGAACAATAAAGTGATTGATTTCAAAAGAAGAAAAAGAGATAGAACACTCAGTGCACAGATTGTTCTACTAGAGAAGAGAGTGCGCTAGCGCGCGCGAGAGAGAGAGAGAGAGAGAGAGAGAGAGAGAGAGTGAGTGTGCGAGGGAGAGAGAAGAAGTTGATGAAAAAGGGGAGATAGAGAGAGAAACGAGTAGAGATAGAATGTGGGGGACGAAGGATGAGTCTCGAAGGCCAATCAAGTTTAAGGGGGAGTGTTGTGAAGTGGTAAACTTTAATTGGAGATAAGCTTAAAAAGAAGTTGATAAAGAAGAGGAGATAGAGAGAGAAGTGAGTTGGGGGTGTTCCACTAAGGGAGTTTTGTTTTAAAACTGTCTTGGTTTTTGTGTTCACACATTTTTATGTGATGTATTGTGAGAGGATGACCTGTCTTGATGTTTAGGAAAAACTAATTTTTGAAAAAAAACTAGTTAGTGGAACACCCCCAGAGTGTGGGGACAAGGGATGTGTCTCGAAGGCCAATCAAGTTTAAGGAGGAGTGTTATAAAGTGGTAAACTTTAATTGGAGATAAGCTTAATTTATGAGTGGGACATTTTTGTGTGTTGAGAAAGAGACAAATAGGAAGTAGGGCTTAATGAGAGGATGCCAATGCCAACTAGGCTCTGGTGGAATTAAATGTGAGGTTAAGAGTTATATTTTTTAGTTTGGCTATTGTTTATTTACAATAGAGGAACTCTCAAGTGCTATGAACTAAAAAAAGGGGGGAAACTATATCATTTTTGATAAGTCCCCAACAATGTAAATAACATGGCTTATCTCTCTCATTTTTATCACACGCATGCATATTACAGCTCTTATATGATTGATGTTTTGGGTGGGTGCATTTTGATAGTTTCAGGTAAAACTCGAGAATAAGACGTGTTTTAACGCCATGGATAGCCAAAGAGGTACCTGAGTACCCAAGGTCACGTGACACTCCACCACTGAACCCCGATAATCGAGAATGTAGCATTGAACAAGGCTTGAGAAGACTAAAAGGCAAAAGAGGATACCGGCATCACCATAATGCCCCTACTGATATCCAACATCCAGAGAACTTAGCTTTGGCTATTGGGATTAACCCCATTATTGGTAGCCAATGCACTTTTTGGTAGATTTTATGCCCGAAACACAGCTTCTTTCCAGGGGCATTTTAGACCTTCTGTACACGGTTTTGGGGGCTGTGAAAGCGACCCAACATCAGAATTTTACGTCATATTTTATTTCCACAATCTCTTTGTACCTCCCTCCATTTACTCCGTTGTACTCTCACTTCTCTTCAAATTTGGGACTTAAAGACTTAGTTCAAGTTACTTTCATATTCATTAATATTATTGTACTCATCATTTGCTATATAGATCTCAATTTTATTTCTGTTTTAGTCATGTTTCATGTTTTCCTACATTTTCCCTTAATGTCTAGTTTTAATATATGTGAGTCATCACGTAGGCTCAGCTATGGGGTGATTATCACCCCATGGCTTAGGTTCATTAATGATTTCTCATATTTTGGGCTTATTATTGGGTTTGTAAATGGATTAAACTCATATTTTTTGTCTTAACTTAGAATTGTTAACTTCCATGATTGGGTGTAGATAATACACATGGCACACACAATGCTTTGAATCATGACACTCTAGGTGTTTGACGAAATGTTTGACTGAGTTTATTTCCATTTGCAAACCCCATATTTGAGAAGAAAATTAGGTTTTATGGTCACATATTCCGGGTGGGATCAAGTGTCATTGAATCTTACTTGAGTTATATTCGAGAAGCTATAAACGGCCTAAGTTATGGGTGATTCGAACCCCAACCCCAGTCCATTTTAATCAACTACAAAATTTCATTTTCTAGTCATTTAGAGGTTGAGAGAGAACACCAAACAAACCCACTTTAAAGAGTTGGCTATCTTAATGCCAAAATTCTCATTGCAAGTCAAGTTATCATTTTGGTAGCATTTGGTCCATGTGGATTTGACTCCAGTCTTCAAGGAATTATGCTACAACCGACCTAGTCCTACGTTTCAAGCAAGTCTTTTTACTACCCACGGAAATTAAGGTCGTAAGCAACACATTACTAATTCTTGTTGACCGCATAAATATGATATGTGAAAACCAAATTAGCCAAATCAAGAAACTAGGGTCGTTCCGCAACCACTAACTTAAGTCAAAATGGCTTTAGCACTTTAGGTTGGTAAGCTCAAGACAAGTCGTTGCACTGACTTAAGATTTGTTACTGACTTATGAAAATATTGCCTTTACTTTGGCTAACTGCCTCATTTTTCCCTAATAAGGGTCCAAAGGCAAATGTGTCATTTCACATTCCGACCCAATCCGAGTCTAGAAAAATTGCTTGGATCGAACCACCCGATTTAAGAATGTGTGCTCCCATTACGAAATAATCGGTCTTTGTGCGTGTTTGCGAGCCTTAAGTCAGGTGTCGCAAAAGAGGGCCTGAAATTGCGCTATCCACTCCTAAAATTGCATCATTCCATGAAAAAAAATATAAAATTAATTTTTTTTAAAAATACTAAATATTCCATAAAAGATGATGTCAAGACATGTGGTCCACAAGCAATTATTTGCCGACACTTCTCAAGTACTGTTCACCTGGAGAAGTTTCTTTCATAGTACTGTATTTACTTGTACATCAATTGTCATAATCTTTGAATTTAGTATCTTTGAATAATGTTTGATTCCTTGTTGCAATTACGTCGTCAGCTGTGTTTGGTTAGATAGTTTAGTTTAGTTTTGATGAAGTCAACATGTGTAATGAGTGGAGAGAGATAGAGAGAGAAATGAGGGAAATGATGATATCATCAAAACTAAAACTAAACTGGAAAATGAACAGGGCCGTCATAATTTGGAACTCGGGGCTCTGCTGTCCCTTAAGAGACGGCATATCCTACCAACCATGATTTCAGCTGTCCATCTCTGCAATTAACGGTTCAGATTCGTTCTTTCTTTTTAACTTGTCAAATTATTTCTTTTCCGGTAAGAAAACATCTGTTATTTGAGCCGTATAATTATTGAGATGGACGATCTGGATAGATTGATAGGACTTGCCGGCACTAAGTGATAGCAGAGCCTGAGTTCCATAATTTGGCATGATATAGACTTTGGGTGTAAATTTCATGTGTTTGTTGTACGGGTACTTTTCAAAAAGCTTGAACAATATGAATAAAGAATCAGAAACCAATGGCTTCAGAATAAATCAATATTTGGCCATGGGAAAAGACTTATATAGTTATATTTATCGGGTGTTCCTATTTTCTTTCCATAATCATACCCCAGTTTTCATGTTGCAAGCGAATCAAAATACCTACAATAATGATCCTGTTTTCCTTGTGTCAATTTCGGTCCAGTTTGGGTAATTGTAGGCCCTTACTTGCCCACAACAATGATCGTAATAGTTTATTTTGTAAAACTTGTTGATTAGAATAACCAATGAATAAATTAGATTAATCGAATATCAATAACTATATGTAGCACAAATCAACTTTTTTATATAAATATTGATGTTCAATTAAGTTAATTTTTTACATGCATATCCTACTCGACGAGATCAACAATGTATTTATTTTCAGTGATTATTGTGGGCCAAGTAAGAGCCCACAACACGGTCAAAATTGGATCAAACTGGACACAAAGAAAACTGGATGAGAGCTTGCTCAATGGAGTTTCCAAGACCTTCGTATCAATCCTTTTCAATTGGATACTGCTACTGTGCTAGGGGTACCAACATAAAGGTACATAAAAAAAATGTACAAAGCGGTTCTGCGGGGTTGACTTTTGGGTCTCAAATGAATAATCTGAACTGTTTAATAAATTTAAAATAACTTTTCAAGTGGCATTGCAAAAAAAAAAAAAAAAACTCAATTGGATATGCGTAAGTAGGTGATCAAATATTTCAATTTCTCATTTAGAACTTAGGATCCTGAATTCTAGTTGAAATTTTGGATCACCCACTTACGCATATCAAATTGAGTTTTTTTTTTCCTTTGCAAAGCCACTCGAAAAATTATTTTAAAATTAATGAACAATTCGAATTATTCGTATGAGACCCAAAAGTGAGCCACGGGGTTGCTTTGCACATTTTCTGTACCATAGGACGGGTACCATATCTTTGTCCTTTTCAATTATCCTATGGTTCTGTGGTTTTTGGACTTTTCTTTAATATTTGCTATGTTCTCTATGCCATTCCATGACAAAAAAGGGAGATGCTTGCTATAATGCTTAACTAATTTAAATGGGTTGCTTGCTGATGCTTAATTAGTTCAATTGGTATCAAGGCCGAGAAAAAATTACAGGAGGAAGAGAGCACTATAAACAAAACGTAAAAACAAAGAGTTTCTTACACTCAATCTATGACTTCTCAATATTGGCTAAGAACCTCTTGGCTGACTCCTCGTGAACTGCTCTAATAAATGCTCCTCTAGATTTGATTTCTCCTGTCACGCCCTCGATTTTCAACATAATAACTAAACATTTCTCACAAAGAAAAATACTTTAGTTTCATACATTTGCTTCCAAAGATTGCATCATGATGTTCCATAAACTAAATCCACTAACTACCCATATCCCTTGAGAAAACATGAATAAAGTATTAAGTTATTACATCCTTCCAAGTCAAAAGACCAATGACTAAAGTTACATTTTTATCTACAAAAGCGGTTTTGGAAAGATGAAAAGATAACTCCTGGTGTATGATTTTAAAAGGATTGATATGCACAGCCTAATAGGAAAATCTTCTACAATCGTTAAATACATTTGGAATGATATGAGCCTGAAAGAATATGACATTGCATAGGCAAGCAACAAAGGAAACAAAGAAATACGGTCAAGTTTTGGGATCAATGTGTCTCATGTCTTAAAACCCTTTTGTCAAGTCCGAGTATCAACCAAAAAAATATATATTTCATTCCTATTTCAAATTCCATCATTTATTCAAATCTTCATCACCAAGAATTTTGGGACCCTCATTCCCCTGTCGAGTTCTTGGGCTTCGTAATCCTTGCCTAGCATTCGGGACGTCTCCCTAGGACCTTGTAGCCCTTTGTCAAGATTCATGGGCCTCCTAACCCCTGTTGAGATTCACGAGCCTCCTAACCCCTGTTGAGATTCACGAGCTTCGTAACTCATGCCTAGAGACGCATTTAATGGTTGCCCTAGTAAAACCTTTTCAAAACCTTTGTTAAAATACTTCTCAATTTCTCAATTCATCAAGTACCATTTCATCTCTTTTCAAAGCGTGTCCATTAGTTCCATATACATACCGTTCTTCATTTTTCACAAAAGCTAGGTGTCCGTTTCACAAAAACTAAGTCTCCGTTTGTTTCGATTAAACAATTGTCCATTAGTTCCAAGTACAACATCTTCATGTGTCAAGTAAGCATGTAGGATCACAACGTGCATTGTGTCCAAGGCACTGTCGGAAATACAAATTCAAAGTCCTAATATGAGGAATCAAGTATGTTTCAAGGAGATAATAATCGTTGTCGCAATGACTTCAGGCGAAAGATGTACCGGAGGCCCAATAAGAACCAACAAAGGCCACAATTTACCAAAATGTGCACTGTGGGCAATCTGGATAAACCATCCCGACAATTGGACTATCCGTCCAGATAGGGATAATAGTGACAGACAGAAAATGCAGCAGTCAAGGCCATATTCAGGGGTTTCATCAAAACTTAGAAGTAGGACATGTTCAGGGCCAAGTATTACATCAAAATCAACTTCAAGCACTTGGGTAAAGATGGATTTTCAATAGATTAAGAGATTTGAATGAAAAACAAGGATTTATACCATGAACTTCAACCAAACAAGAGAGAGATGATTCAATCCAATAATTCATGAACATATCAACTCAAATAGATAAGAAAGAGTAGAAACAATCTCTACTTGAATGGGTTTTGCTCGAAACCCCCAAATCCCAAACAAACCCCAACTTGGACCTTGAAATCCAACCAACAATAAACTCCCCTAGCTTGATCATGTGAAGAACAAGCTAAGGTTGACAAAGTAAGAAGAATTTGAGGTGGTTTAACTTCGGTTTTTGAGTGGGATAGTGAGAGAGAGGGAGGGCCCACAGAGAGAGAGAGAGAGAGAGAGGCGTGGACTAGGGGTGAGCATGGACTGGATTGGTTCAGTTTTGTAGTAAACCAAGAACCAAATCACTACCTACGGATTATGAATTTGGAGAACCAAATCATCACACAAAAGGCATAGAACCAAACCAATCCAAACCATTAAAATACGGTTCGGATTCGGTTTCGAACCACGATTTGCTTAAAATTGAGATATTATCTCCGTAAACTATTTAGAGTACTTAAAATTTAGGTTTACTACGTTAGGTTTATATAGAACGAATAGGTCCTTGTATATAGAACTTTAGGGTAATTATTATATAGAATACGAATAGGTCCTTGTATATAGAACTTTAGGGTAATTAATCATGGTAATGAAGGAAATCAAGGAATAGGAATAGGCTATGACCGAATCATGTATAGAAATTTGAAAAAATAGAAACATGCTGCGGAATCAAAATTAGAATGGAGAATTTCATCACCGAATTTATTTGCTATGACTAGCCACTATTGGTGTATTGGAATTAGGGGAATAAGTTGTGAATCTTAGGCAAATAAAATCTTGCTAAAGAAGGAATAATGAATAAATTAGGGATTTTGTTTTCTGATGTTAGGCCCATTTTAGGCAATCAGGTGGCCCAAGAAGATGAGAGTAGGCTCTTAGCTCCATCTGGACTCAATACAAGTACCAATGCTCAAGTGGTTAGTGAATCTGGTGAGTCTAACCATTTGGTGGAGGTCCATATTTTCAAAGCTTCAGAGACGGAAGAACATGGGATCAACCGAGTTGGGTCGGGGCTCAAGAGATCATCAATTGGGAAAAGGAAAAATTTTGTTTCGGCTGACAGGAAAAAGAAGGTTGGAGCTGGTCTGTGTAGCAAGGGCAATGAAAATGGCGACAGCTTCCAGGGCCTTGGCAAACGGCGATTGGGGGACTGGGGGGCGAGTAATTTGGCTTCGTCAGATGGGAAAAGGATGCTTTTGGGTGACATCTCAAACTCAGTGAGGGTGAAGGCGGCCAACCCCAATGGGCCCCCAACCTTCCAATGAAAGTCATGGTGTGGAACTGCCAGGGTGTGGGGAACCCTCTGACAGTTTCCCGGTTGCGGGAGTTTTGGAGACTCCATTCCCTGGATATGGTGTTTTTGATGGAAACCAAGAACGATGAGAGATACTTGGTTGGGCTTCAGAAACACCTAGGTGTAGACGACTGTTTTTGTGTTAATCCCGTAGGTTTGGCTGGCGGTCTGTGTATATATTGGAAGAAGGGGGTGTCTGTTCAGATTATAAAAGGGGATATGCATATGGTGGATAGCTATGTCTCGATGGGTCAGTATAGGTGTAGAATTACGTTTGTGCATGCCCCAAATTCTGCTCACGATAGGAAGAGTTTATGGCAAGAGCTCTTAAGCGTGGCAAGGATGGAAACCATTGACTGGCTAATTGGAGGAGATTTTAACGCTATTTTACACCCGGATGAGAAGGTTGGTGGCGCCCCTCGCCAGGCTTGGGAGCTTGCAGATTTTCAGAATTTTATTCAAGACAGCAATCTTGTTGACTTGGGCTATGTGGGGTACCCTTTCACCTGGAACAATAAACGTCACGGAGGAAATAATGTGCGGGTTCAGCTTGACCGTTTCCTTTCTAATCCCAGGTGGCGGATTCATCATCCGAATGCAGTAGTTAAGCATTTAATGCCGGGTGGTTCGGATCATTGTCCTCTACTTTTGGATGCTATGATTAGAGTGGAGAAATTCAAGCATAGGTTTATCTTTGACAGGCGATGGGCAGAGTATGAGGATTGTGCTGCTATAATTCGACAAGCTTGGAGCTGCCATGTTCAGGGTTCAAAATGGTATCAGATCCAAAGGAAAATTAGGGCATGCCGAATTGGGCTTCTACAATGGAGGAAACAACACAACATAAACTCCAAGTATAACAAGGAAAACTTGGATGCTAAATTACAAAGCCTCTTTGAATGCCCCAATTTTGATCATGTGGAATATTCTCATACGGAGTTATTGCTCAAGAAAGCCCTAAAGGATGAAGAAATTTATTGGAGGGACAAGGCAAGGAATACATGGCTGAAGGCAGGAGATAAGAATACAGCTTTCTTTCATGCCCAAACGCTGCAGTGGCGACAACAAAATCGACTAATGGGACTTGAAGATGAGACAGGTATATGGCGGGATGGAGAGCAAGCAGTGAAAGGGATTGCGGGTGCTTATTTCTAGAATATTTTTGCTTCTGAAGGAGTTACAAACGTGGATGCTGTGCTTCGATGTGTTGATCGCAGAGTATCTAATACAATGAACAGGTTTCTCACTCGACCCATTTCCTTTACTGAAGTTAAAACTGCAGTTTTTGCTATGGATCCTGGAAAAAGCCCCAGGTCCTGATGGCATGGGGGCGGGTTTTCTACAAAAATATTGGGATGTAGTTGGGTCGAGCATTGTGGGTGCAGTGCGTAGCTATTGCTATTCGGGGCACCTTCTTCGCAGCATCAATCATACCCATATTGTTCTTATCCCTAAAGTGCAATGCCCTATGAATATGGGTCAGTTGCGTCCAATTAGCTTGTGCAATTCAATTTACAAAGTGCTATCTAAAGTTTTGGTTAATTGCCTCAAGCGCTTTTTACCGGAGCTTATTAGTGAGAATCAGTGTGCTTTTGTGGGAGGTCGAATGATAGGAGATAACACCATTCTTGTCCAAGAAGCTTTGCATTACATGAAGAATTGTAGGTACGGTAGCAATCGATCTGTAGCATTGAAGCTGGATATGAGTAAGGCATACGACAAGGTGGAATGGGGTTTCGTCGAAGCTATTGTGCGAAAAATGGGTTTTGCAGAGGTGTGGGTTCGTTGGATTATGGGGTGTATCTCATTTGTTACCTTCTCTTTGCTGCTTAATGGGCAGGTATCAGGGTACATCACTCCGTCTCGTGGACTCTGGCAAGGTGATCCTCTATTGCCATATTTGTTTCTTCTGTGCGCGGAGGGCCTCTCGGAGATGTTTCGAAAAGCTGAAATGCGGAATGTGATTCATGGGCTACGGATTTGCAGAGGTAGCCCGTCTATCAGTCATCTTTTATTCGCGGATGATACAATAGTTTTTTGTAAAGCTAAGAGGCAGGAGCTGCAGGCGATTTCCACTATTCTTAATGATTATCGGAGAGCATCGGGGTAGCTTATCAATTACCAGAAGTCATCAATGTTTTTTAGCAAGAATACTGAGCAAGATTTAAGGCGTGAGCTAAGTGATGTGCTAGCTATTCTAGTTCGAGCTGATCTTGGGAAATATCTAGGGCTCCCGACAGAGGTGGGAAAGACGAAAATGGAACTGTTTAGTTATATAAAGAAGCAAGTGTTGCAAAGGCTAGCTGGGTGGAAAGAGAAGCTGCTAAGTCAGGCAGGGAAAGAAGTCCTACTCAAATCCGTGGCTCTCGCTTTACCAACTTATGCAATGTCTTGTTTTAAGCTTCCGAAAGGGTTATGCCATCAGATTGAGTCGGCTATGGCTAGCTTTTGGTGGGGGTAGAAGGGTGACAAGAGGAAAATGCATTGGTTGAAATGGAGCAGATTATGCAGCGACAAACTTAAGGGAGGTTTGGGTTTTAGAAGTCTCAGTGCTTATAACCTCTCGCCTTTGGCGAAGCAAGGATGGAGGATCATGATGTCGCCTGGGTGTCTTATGGCGAGGGTGCTAAAGAGTAAGTATTTTAATGAAGGATCTTTCCTGGAGGCAAAGCTAGGAAACAACCCATCATGGGTTTGGAGGAGCATTTGGGAGGGGAAGAAAATTTTAAATGCCGGTTTGCAATGGTCCATCGGGAATGGAGCTGCAGTTCGTATTGATGATGACCCTTGGATTCCAAAACCTGGGGCTTTTATACCTCAGAGGATTATGGATGATGCTAATTTTGTTACAGTGGACCAACTTATAGATCCGAACACGAAAGCATGGAAAGTGGATGTGGTTAACCGTTTGTTCGTGAGTGATCAGGTTGGGTGTATTCTTAACATTCCTATTTCATGGACAAATGAGTCTGATAAGCTGGTTTGGCATTTTTCCCGCACAGGGAATTATGCGGCTAACTCGGGTTATATGGTAGCTTTGGATCTAAAAAGCCAGGGTTTGCCTAATTCTGGAGATGGAGGGAGCACTAGTACAGAGGAAATTGCAGAGAAGCGATGGAGGCATCTGTGGAAGCTCGACATCCCCAAGGAAAATCCAGTTTTTTATGTGGAAGTGTCTTCATGAGATTTTACCTACGAGGGGGGAGCTTTGTCGGAGAAAGATGCCGTTAGACCCAAGTTGTCCAGTTTGTGGGGAGGAACAAGAATCAATTGGTCATCTCTTTTGCTCTTGCCCACTAGCAAAACAGGTTTGGAGAATCTCACCACTTAAAATGGACTTTGGGAACCACCATTTTAACTCCTTTATTGCTATTTGGGATTTTATTGTCTTGACATGGCAAAATGCTACAAATAAAATGTGGTGCTCTTCTTTAGCTGCTGTTATCTTGTGGTATATATGGAAGTGCAGAAAAGGGGCATGTTTTGAGCAAAAAATTTCACTTCCTCGGGTGGTAACCAAGCGAGCGATGGATTGTTTGAGCGAGTATATTGCAGCGAATCAAGTGATTGCACAGTCAGGTCCGAGAAGTGTGGGAGAGAATAGGACTTCATGGCAACGACCGCAAGGGGGTTTTTTGAAAATTAATGTTGATGGCGCATGGAAGAAGGAGTCGTTGGCTGGAGGCTATGGGATAGTGATTAGAGGATGTGCCGGAGAATTTGTTGCTGCTACTTTAGGAAGATTTCCGAGATGTGGTAGTCCTGCACTTGCAGAAGCTATGGCCATTCGACGAGGAGTCCAGCTTGGTCTTGAGTTAGGTTTGAGTGCGGTTATCCTGGAGAGCGACTCACAATTAGTTATAAACATGATTATTGATCAAGTCAAGATTAGCCAAGAGCTGAGAGTTATTATTAATGATGTGAGGAATTTGGGTAGATGTTTTCACTCATGTATTTTTCGGTTTTCGTGTAGATCTCTCAATATGGTAGCACATCTGTTAGCTGGAAAAGGTGTGGTTGATTCGGGGTGTAGTCTTTGGACTGAGTCCCCACCTGTGTGGTTACTTGATCCCTTATCAAGGGACGAGTGCTCATCTTGATGTTTTCTTCATGAGTAATAATATCATCTGTTATCGTCTTGACCAAAAAAAAAAAAAGAATAAATTAAATTAGGAAGTTAGTTGAGTATGGCTTTTATATGTATATACATGGTTCGGATCGGATTGGAACCGAAACCATGAACATAAATGCACAAACCAAACCATTGACTACAGATTCTAGTTATTTTAAACCAGGACCAAACCATGCTACTAAAAAACCGAACCAAACCCATCGGTTTGAATTGGTTTGGACTGAATTCACGGTTTGAAGGATTTTCTGCTCACCCCTAGCCTGGACCGCGGATATATGAAAGAGAGAATTTGATTTTTTTATATGTTAGAAACACATGCACACCTGCACAGATATATTAGCTTAATCACACACCCACACACACCCTCAAGTATATTGCACATTAACTTACGCCCTTAACCAACAAGTTCTCTCCCAATGAACCCACATAACTCCAGACATTTACATTTTGCATCAAACCCATATATAATTTAGGAAAAAGCTTTTAATTTTTTTTGGGTCTTTACACTTTGAATCTTTGATCTAGTCGCAGGACTCCTTTTTTAGACCAACCACCAATCGCCTTTGAACTCCATCAACGTACTTCAAATAATCTAGAAGATGATCAATCTACCTTGAGAGTATGTAAGCATATAGATCAAAGAACTCATCAAATCTCTCGAGGAATCAACCCACAAGTGTTTCTTTTGCTCTCACGAACTTTTTCTATCCCTAGAAACAATGTGGCTACGCTGAGAAATGATCGGTATGAAAAGCGCGCTTTAAATAGACTTTCTGACCTAGCTTGGCTCATTCGAGCGGTCTCTCTAGGTCGCTTGAGCAACTTATTTAACTTTGCCATGTCCAAATTCCCTATGTTTTGAATCTTCAATCCAATTCGGCTGAGGTGCTAAATACTAGCTAGACTCCAACTCTACCACTAAAACAACTAACTAGTAATGATTTCAATTACATGAAAATCCCACGGAATTACCCAATCACAAATAAGGAACTTATAGTGTGTAACATAATTTATACAAGAATAAGTTATGTTTGGATGATGCAGCCATTTGTGAGCCCAATCATGCGTTTATTGCAGTAATCTGAACCATTCACTTGTAAGACCCACAAAGTAGGGTATTTGTGCAAAAATTAGCTTGATAACATCGGTAGGTATATCAAAACTTCTACTTCGGTTTGTAAGACGAATGGCCTGGATTTTGTCAACGATTTTTAAGTTAAAATGCCCATGACTGTCAATTTTATAAATTAAAATTCAATTTTTGATATATGTACTGATGTCACATCAATCTAATTTTTTGCGTGAATACATTACTCTGTGGGCTCTATAAGATGAACAGTTGAGATTAGCGCAATAAATGCACAGTGGGACCCACAATAGGTGGCGGAAATCATAAATTCCATGAATTCCGTCTCATCCGGCAATAACTTGTTCTCAAATACAACAAAGATGACTTTATTATGCTCAGTATTAATTGGAAATGAAACATAACTTAAACAAAACACGTTTCGAAAATAGTGTGGTCATACAAAAATTTTGCAACCATCGGTTATGTTGGTAGTGTAGGTCTGCCGCGGAAGTCCATGTAGAAGACCGATATCGTCTCTTACCGAGCCTATCAATTGCTCGTAGTCGGCCAAATCAAACCTGTTGCTCCTATTTGTGAGTACGTAACAACAGTGAACCACTTTCGGTAATGTCACTACAAAAAAATTGAGTTTTAATGACAATGTTGTGACAACATGTCGCTCCTAGTTCCGAAGGACAGTGAAAGCTTTCTGAAATTGGATTGGTTTACCCAACTGAAAACAAATATAATGTCCTAACGAGTCCTGGAGGGGGGTGAATAGGACGACAATTTAAAAATTAATTCTTATTAAAAGAATCACAATCACCCAAGCTCTCACCTAAGCGTCATGCTAATTGTCACAATTTAATTTGTAAGATATAAACCAATTAAAGTAAAGAGACAAGACAAACTATACGTGGAAACTATTTAAGATCTAAACACCCTAAGCATAAAACCACGGCCCGGTCCTACTTATGCATTCCATAAATCAAAAGTTCTACAAGAATTACCCAACAAGCCCCTTGGGACACCTAGCTCCAATTCTTGACATGGTACCCCGTACCCCTCTTTGATTCCATGGACTCCACAAGCACACCCATTTTGATCTCTGAGTCAACTTGGCTCCGGTCTAACCGGGTCACGTAGGTACCAATGCAATCAACCATGATATGAATGACATGATGATAACTGAAGATTTTTGTGAATATAAGAAAAGAACGTTTCTTGATGATGTGATGAAGATTTTGAGAAGAATCAAACTAGAGTATATGCATAGATATTAGAAGATAACACTAGCATGAATAAAAGATGATCAAATCAGAGTAGAAATCACCTCTAAAGCATAGAACCCCATGAACAAATGAAGGAGAAGTGTTTCTCTCTCTAAGGTGGGATAATACTCTCAAAATCTGACCTAAAAGTGTGGGAAAATCGATTATATAGTGCCAAGGTTGGAGCCCTAAAGAGGACCAATGATAAAATGCCACATACCCAAGAAAATAGGCGTTGCACTAATAAGCGCTAGCAAAATAGTTAACGATCGAGTGCTATACGAGCGCAACGGAGTTAAAAGGTGACATCATGCATGACCTCAAAACGTGTGGCGCTAGTAATCACTACGAGTGCTACGACAAGCGCTCATCAAGCACTACGCCCATAAACTATCTAGAACAAAGTGCTAGAAAGACAACAAGCACCAACAGGGGCGCACATCAATCGCTAAGCTCTGAAACTCATTTAAAAGAGGTAAAAGCCTTAGAAAAATTTTCTCTATCAAATCTAAAGGCAAACAAAGAATTTCAATGCCATATAAAACAAGATTTTCTAATGAGACTTATAATCAAATTAACCAATATAATGCACGGAAAAACTTGAACATGAAATGCATATATCTCTTGTTATCGAAATTGGAGCAATCTTCATTTTTTAATTTTTTTTTAAAGGAAAAAATAATAATTTTATTAACCTTTGAAGATTACAAAGATTAAAGAGAGGAAGAGAGGAAGACATCCCAACCAAAGGAGGCAACCCAACTAGGTTGGCACCCTTCCAACGGACAATCATATGCTACTCCACGACTGAGATAATTGGCAAGGTTCCAACTAAAAATAGATTAGAAAACCTTAAGAAGGATAGACCCTTCCGAGCAATCTTCATGGCAATGGCTTTTCAACAAATTTTGATCCCTCCTGCGGAACATCTAGACTTAAAACACTAAAAGACCTCTCAAACCAAAATGGAAAAGGAACAAAATACAGACTCCAATGGTTTGTCGGAATTTGAAAAATGCCAATAACAATGACACCAACATCTGACTGGAAATTATTTTAGATGTAGGGCGATGAAAGGGTCTTTAGACGCTACTGTCTATTTTGTATGATGGAAATGAATTCTAAGATATTTCAGCAAAAAAACTTGTTCGGTTAATCAGGTGCCCAATTGACTATTGATTCAATTCAAGCTTTTTTAAGCTCGGGTACAAGGATGAAACCCTCTTTGGTTAACAAGCGAATCTATGTAGCTTGGGGGTTGTCTGAGAAAGCTATGTTACGTGAATAGTTTTCTACTGTATAGTTTTGCTAGCTTCTTGTTCCCGTTTCTTTGTTCATGCTTGAGATGTATACTGTAGTTGCTTTGCTTAGCATTCAGTTGTAATACCAGGACTATCTCCTTAGTTTGTTTGTTGATTGTTTGGGTTTTATAAAAGTGAAGTACTTATAAAGAAAAAAAAAAAAAACAACGCGTGTCAGTAAAAGTTTGTTTTTTAAAAATATTCAGTGACAGTTTTTTGTAACTGTCACAGGATTAGTGACAACTCACTAAAAAGTTGTCATCGAATACTTTTAAAAATACACTTTTAATGACAACCTAGTGACAAAATTGTTGTCCCTAGAGATCAATTTTTTGTAGTGTGTCTCACGTTTCCCATGCCACAACTGCTACCCGCGTATTAGAGAAGCAATACACATTTGGATAAATACAAACATGAGTTTACGGGGCCACACGCAAACTAATAGTAATGCTATATGGATGATCTCTAAGCATGAGAGTGTGTACGTAATTACATGCGTGGTTCTTAACTTTTTGTGCAAAGTCGTCACGTTCATGTACAAAAACCATTTTCATGATTTGGTTACTTCAAATTCTTAGCTGTCAAAGCTTGAAAAAGATAGTGATCATTATGAAGCATGTTTTTGTTGAATGATGAGAAATTTTCTGCTCATTGACCATGACCTTTGACTCCTAAAAAGAGATCTTGACTGCATGTATTCATATGGACATAGTAATACAATATCGATCATTCAGAAACGGAATTGTTTATTCTTATTATATTTCTATAAAAGTCTTCATTTTTTTTCCAACCCTAATATGTTGTCGCAGCTTCATCGACTTGCCTTGGCAGCGTTTACCACCCAAAGTCGCATGATCCATTCCCTCAACAGCAATTTGTCCTCAGAGCCACCTCACCTGCCAATAACGCATGGAAAGGGCTATGAGAGGGGCTGGAGAGATTAGTCCGATTTATCGGGACATTCTTCATTACCCAAAAGAAAAAAAAGAAAAAAAAAAGTCTTCATTTTTTCCTTTTCTTTTCCTTAATCAACGCAGAAATAAGAAAATACATAATCTTATACATCAAGTCCAGAAAAAATTCAAAGGTAATTGGATTGGGTTGTTGGTTCCAGCTTTAAAATAGTTGAAGTTCTTCCTTTCTTCATTTGAACTTAATAGTGTATACACTGCTTTTGAAGAGAACTTCAATCTAGAAGGTAGAAAAGTCACAATTTTGGTCACAAGCAATCTCAAACAAACACTATAAATGTAACAAACATTTTACCACCTTTCCAACCATGACACCAACAAAAATGAAGACTCCAATTTCCATTTTCTTCCCACTTCTGTCACTCCTCTCCTTCATTTCATTTCCAGCTTCATCTCAAAATCTTGACAATTTCCTTCAATGCCTTTCCCTCCAATTTCCCAACTCTAGCTCAATCACAAATGTAACCTACACTCAACAAAACTCTTCATACGAATCAGTTTTAGAAGCCTCGATCCGAAACCGACGATTCAACACACCTTCTACCCCCAAACCTCTAGTCATTGTGACACCATCGCTAGAATCCCACATTCAGGCCACCATTAGTTGCTCCAAGGAGAATGGCATGAATTTCAGGATCCGAAGCGGGGGCCACGACTACGAGGGCCTTTCCTATGTTTCCTCGGAAACCCCGTTTGTCATACTCGATTTAGTTAATTTTCGATCGGTCCAAATCGATGTTGCAAATAACACTGCTTGGGTTCAATCAGGTGCAACTATCGGCGTACTTTACAATACGATAGCCAAGACAAGTACAACTCTCGGCTTTACAGCCGGGGTTTGGGCAACCGTGGGCGTTGGTGGACACTTTAGTGGGGGAGGCTATGGGATGGTCACACGTAAATATGGCCTGGCTTCTGATAATGTCATCGATGCTCGAATAATCGATGTCAACGGGAGGATCCTCGATCGGGAAGCGATGGGGGAAGACCTATTCTGGGCCATTAGAGGCGGCGGAGGCGCTAGTTTTGGTGTCATTCTAGCATGGAAAATAAATCTAGTCTCTGTTCCGGAAACCGTGACCGTTTTTCGTGTACCGAGAACCTTAGAACAAAACGCGACGAATCTCGTCCATCGTTGGCAGTACGTTGCCGACAAGATGGACGAGAATCTCACGGTCAGGATCTTCCTCAGAAGAGTGAATTCTAGCCTAGGTGTAAATGGTACAACAGTGGAAGCTGCTTTCACTTCACTGTACCTTGGTGGAATCGATACACTCCTTCCCTTAATGCAACAAAGCTTCCCTGAGTTGGGTTTGGTAAGAGAAAATTGTACCGAAATGAGTTGGATCCAATCCGTACTCAATTTCGGAGGCTTTAGCATCAATCAACCAATCGATGTTTTATTGAACAGGAGCTCTGTCGTGGACAGCTTGTACTTCAAAGGGAAATCGGATTTCGTGACCGAACCCATTTCGCTAACGGGAATCGAAACGATATTGAAAAGGTTCAACGAGCAACCGCAGTTGGAGTCGTCCGAGGTTAGTTTCAATCCTTACGGGGCAAGAATGAGTGAGATTTCGGTATCCGAAACGCCTTTCCCGTATCGAAACGGGACTATATACAACCTTCATTATTCGGTGTCGTGGCAAGAAGAAGGCGCGTCGGCTTTCGATAGGCACATGAATTGGATCCGAGATTTTTATGCGTTTATGGCCCCGTATGTTACGCAAAATCCGAGATCTGCGTATCTCAACTACAGAGATCTTGATATCGGAGTGAATAATGCAACAGGGAACACTAGCTATGAACAAGCTAGTGTTTGGGGTTTGAAGTACTTTGGAGTTAATTTTGAAAGATTGGCACAAGTGAAAACCGTGGCGGATCCGGGTAATTTCTTCAGTGTTGAACAGAGCATTCCAGTTCTGTGATCCGGGTAAATTTTTGTGTTACACATTTATAGTAAAAATAAATCAAGGATATGGGGCCTTTTGAGTAATTGTAAAAGGAAAATAATGTGGGAGTTGCTTTTTGTTTCATGACTTCATCTATGTCCCAGTAGCTTTATGTGCCCTGAACATTGCATCTCATTCTTTTGGTATAATGTTGTGATGTTCATAATCTTTGGGTAGCTGCTTGTTGTTCCTCGGTTGGTCGCGGAGGTGGCGGTTTTGTTCTTTTGGTCGAACTGGCTGCTGTTGAAGTTTGTTTGCGTTTGGGGTTTTGTAGTTGAGGGGCTGTGATCCGTTACGGCGCCCCTCTTTCGCCGGTGTATTCTCTGGGAGGTTTCCGGTGTTGGCCGTTCATGGTCAACCAAGGATTGGTTGGTGCTCCTGCCGGATTGGCCTTGGAGGTGCAGCGCCTGCTGCTGACGTTTGGCTTCCGTGGCTGGCGGTGCGTCTTCGGCAGTTGTTTAGTTTTTTTTTTTTTTTTTTTTAGGGTTTCAAGGTGTTTTTTGGTTTGGACTTAAGCTATTTTTGGGGTCTAGCCCATTTTGAGTGTTTTGGATTGGTTTCTTACCGACATTGGAGTAGGTTTAGGGGGCTTCGGCCGGTATGCCCTTCACCCTATTACCTTTGTTTCAAGGATAATAAAATCTTTTTGCCGAGAAGAAAAAAACATGCAGTTAACAAACAAATGAAAAGCAGTAGATGTCGGAGAGTACTATCTACAACTAATCTTCTTCTCTCTCCTTTTCCTTTTCTTCTATACAATGGCTCACAGATTCAATGAGCCAACCGATGATATAAAAAAGGAAAGGAAAAAACTACCTAATGAGCCAATGGCAGGCCATATGTGCCAAACTCTCTTTTCATCAACCGAAGGATTTCTTTCTTTTCATCAACTGAAGCATTCCTGAAAGCTTTAATGGGTGGGATACTTTGTTCATACCTAAAGAAATCCTCTGGATCCACCATAGTCTTAACATTAACCAATCTATCAAAATTGGACTTGAAATATTTGCTCCCCCAGATCTTAGCTTCAGAGTAGCTTGCACTATCAATTGGATTCACACCTAGATCAATATCTGTGTTGTTCAGATATGAAGCCCTTGGTGATTGAGATACATAAGGTGTCATGTATTCATGAAGTTTTCTAATGCCATTCAGATTGGTCTCAACAGCTTCTTCCTCCTCTTCTTTCCAACTACTGAATCTTGAAAATGTTGCCACTTCTATGAGGAAACGGAGTTTCAGACTCCGAAATCTCACTCATTCTTCCTCCGTAAGGATTAAATGCCATCACGGGTTTCTTCAGTTTGCTCATCACCTTCCATATCCCTTCAAGATCAGGTTTAGATTTCGGCTTCTGCACGTAATCAGACTTCTTTTTCAAGAAATTCTCTGACTGTGTGGCATTCTGTCGAGAAGTACATCCGCAGAAGTCCCATTGGGATAATCCCACCAAAAAAGAACCGACTCAATCCAAGTCATTTCCAAACAATCTTAACTCTGCAAACCCAACTCAGGAAACTTCTCATTCACCAGATTAAATAGTCTTTTCGCATTTCCGAGAAACAACCCCACAAATTTCGCTTTAATTGTATGATAATCTTTCTTGACTGATGGCATAACAACAACTCTGATGAAAAGCTCACTATCCACCTTACTGGCAAAATGTTGCCATTCATAAACAATATTGGTAGCACCTTGTACCAAAGTCCTTTCAACTCTAAAAACTGAAACCCTTCTCGGAACAAGAACAAGGTTAATTTTCCAAGAAACAATCACACCGAAACTCGCCCCACCTCCTCCCCTAATCGCCCAAAACAGATCCTCACCCATTGTTTCTCTATCCATAACTCTACCATTAACATCAATAATACGAGCATCGACGACATTATCAACAGATAGCCCGTATTTCCTCATCATATTCCCATACCCAGCTCCACTGAAGTGACCCCCAACGCCCACCGTTGGACAAACACCAGCTGGGAAACCATGGGTTTCACTCTGTTTAGCAATTTCAAAATAAAGTTCACCCAAAATGGCCCCCGACTCAACCCAAGCCGTCTGATTTTCCAAACTGATGGATATCGAGGGGAGATTGAACGTGTCGAGGATTACAAACAGGAGATCAGATCTGTAGGAGAGGCCATCGAAATCGTGTCCCCCACTTCGTATTCTGATTTGGAAGTTATGGGTTTTGGAGCAGATTGCTGATGCTTGGATGTGGGATTGGTGGGTTGGGGTAACGATGAATGAGGGTTTTGGGGTGGTGGAGGAGTTGAATCGGAGGTTTCTGATGTTGGATTGGAGATTGTTGGGTAGGAGGAGTTGGTGGTTGTGTAGATTGGTGGGGAGGAGTACTGAGAGCTTTGAGAGAGGCATTGGAGGAAACTTTGATGGAATGGTTGTGGATATGAGTATGAAGAAATGCAGAGGAGGAAGCAGTGAGGGGATTGGAGGTGTTTTTGAAGGTCTCATTTTCGTTTTCATGTGATCAATTGGTGGTACTCCATCCAGTTGAGATGATTATCTGAAGGCAAATGATCCTGGTTAACATGCATGGGTGGATAGCGGAACAAATTGGAGAAGTGTCCATCAAGTGGTGATGTGTGTGGTTAGTGGCAAAATTGTTTTGTCTACTTTGCATGCATGTGCTACGTGGGGGAGAAAAGAGGAGGAAAGGTGGATTTTGGGAGGGGAGTTTTGGAGAATGGAAGGCAAAGGGAGAGGAATAGCTATTCTTTATAAATGGCAAGAGGTTGCCAATAAACTATACCTGAATACATGTTCATAAGACTTCAAGTTGAACATTGGCGCGAGCATATCAAAATTTTTTTTGTTAGATTCATCGCCCTGTACCTAGGAAAAATGGACACACTTCTCCCAATGATGACTCAGCGTTTTCTCGAATTGGGTTTGAAGCAAAAGGATTGCGTCAAAACGAGCTGGGTTGAAAGTTGAAACCACCCTTCTCTGGGAGGAAATCGATCCAAAACAGAGTAACCTCACCGCAAGATTACTTGACCGAAAGACCACCTCAACTTTTGGTCCTAGTCGTTTTAAGGTGGAATCGGACTATGTGAAAACACTGGTTCCAAACACAAGCATTGGAAGAATTATGGAAGATGGCAAACCAAACAATGAGATTGACAATGCAATGAAATCCATATGGAGGGGAAAATGAGTCGGATTCCAGACTGAGTGACGATATGAGTTTTAGCGGGGTCAAGTATTTCAAGGGGAATTTTGAGAGTTTAAGAAAGGTGAAGACGGAGTTTGATCCGGGTAATTTCTTATTTTCTTTAGAAATGAACAAAGCATTCCACCCCTTTTGGCTTAGAGGAATCATTTAATTTGTGCCCCGAATATGTATCATTTTCCTTCTTTATCCCCCCCAAAAAAAGTTTTTCTTCTCACAAAAGATGCAAACTGTGCATGTGTGCGTAATGTACTGTTTTCCTTCTCACACTCACTAATAGGCTTCACAGATGCACCAATGCATTGTCAAGATTCCTAGCCATAAATATGGATGACTAAAGGGTTGCTCATTCTCCTAATTTAGGTGAAATTCGAAAGCCAATTTACAACAAATATGAACAATATTAGGGGGTGTTGGGCGGCGCTTGTTTTGAGTTTTGTTTTGAGATTTTATATTTGAGTGTTTGGGAGCTAATTCAAGATGCATCCTGTTAAAATGCATTAATTCTGAAAATTGAATTGTAGAATGCATATAGTTCAAAAATAACATCTATAGGAACTGTATGAGATTCACTAATGATGAGAGATTTCAAAAAGTTGGCTATATCGATCCATCACTCTCAAACAAGCATCCAACAACAATAGGAACAATATTTGGGACGAAACTTTGGTGAAACTCAAAAGAGAGGGAAACTTTAGTGGAACCCAAAGAGATATGCAAAACCCTAATATCAAACCCTAGGAACCCCGAATGGCTCTATATAGTGGAAAGCACAAAAATTAATCCTAACTGACTTAAAAACGGGTCAACTCCGTATCCGGTTGTCCTAACAAATTAAGCCTCATATGGACGGAAGTCACAGGTAGTTGTCACTTTTCTGCTGGAACGGGCCCATCTGAATGGACGTGATCCCTTTTGGAAGATTGCATCTGCACCCAATTCCTTATAATTTGACAGATTTAGGAAATTTGAAATAAATGTCATCATTTTCTTCCTTTCAATCATCTTCTTCCTTGAATCTAACTAACAAGTAAAATTCATCCTAGCCATTCACAACGCATTAACTAAAGAGTAAAGAATCTCTATAAAAAATCATGTTGATAGGATATTGACAACTCAATGATCGGAGAAGAACACTCATATGAAAAGGAAAGGCAAAATTTATCATAATCAGAGAACATTATTTGATCGTGAGGTTCATATTGTCTGATCGACCTAAATTTTGGTATAATACTCATCAAGCTCTATATAATATGAATGGTTTCGAATCCAATTTTTAGATGGGAATGAAACTCATATTAAGTGCATATAGCAAGGCTGCTGTCCTTAAGTCAAAACACTATTAATATGAATGGAAAAAATGACTCTGCGCAGAAGTCCATAAAGCATAGGGTAGTTATGTTACAAATTGTACATCAAGTATAGATAGATACATCAATTATAGTACTTGACCTTGTACTATGTAGTGGGCCGAAATCTAGCAGCTCTAATGGGGCTCGATGGTTGAACCCAGAAGGGTCAAGGCCCAAACAGGTCACCAAGCCCACTTGAGGAATAAAACACCATGGGCCTTCCGAGACAAACCGGTGTCTCTGTCGAAATGAACTATGAACCGGACAAGTCATCCGAGGCAGATCATATCTGAGATGGCTCGGAAGGATGATCCGATATATCGGTGACGTCCTTCGTGACGTCACCTGAGGCGGTTAACACTCATAACAAACTTGGGAAGACACATGTGCATGCTACAGCTATCCCTATGTCAGCATGACGGTACCCGAAGCGGTTATCCTACGTGCCCAATTCTAATTGAAGGACGTGTGCATGCGATGATTACAGATTTGGCTCATGACATTCGGTGACGTCATCCGAGCCAGAATGATTGATCTACCCCTGTATTTGGGGAGCCTATGTAGAAACGAAGTGAAGGAGCCCTAAAGAGGTACACAACACTTTCTCTCTCAACCTGCACCTTTTCTCTGGTACTTCCTTATCCGATCACTCACTAGACCGTTGGAGTGTCTTTCCTAGCCACATTCCGGCCAGGTTAGGTGCTAACGGCGTGTGCTATGTGTGCTGGTGTACCAAGAGGCTCACTCGTACCTCACTCTTTGCACATTCGGGTCAAGAGGCATTCAAGAGGTTCATCTGGAAATTCAGGACACCACACATAGTCTTTCGAATTTCTATTCACTCATGATATTTCGCCACAATGGGGCTATGGGAGTCGAACCATTTCTTCCACGACCCCCCCATAAAGCATAGGTAGTGTATTCTGGCATAGGGCAAACCACAACGGGTGTAAGTGAAGTTTGTGCTGCTTCTTTTTTTCCTTCTCAGCGGAAGTCAGTATATCGTTCGTTGCAACTTAATTTTTTTTCCCCCCCTTCTTGCACCATAAGAAAAAAGTTTTTCTTTCCACCAAAGATGCAAACACAGCATGTGTCCAAAATGTGAAGTCCCATTAGAATTTTTTCCATTTTTAAGCAAATTACTAAGTGGATTCACATACATGCAATTAACCTCTCTACCCTTCATATGTGAACCAATGCATTATCAAGATTCATAATCATTAATATGGATGACAAAAGGTCTTACTCATTCTCCTTATTTAGGTGAAATTTGAAAAACAAATTTGAAGAAAAATAATTACTACAATCAGTAAAATAATCTAGCACAGTGTTGCAATATTTCAAAAGATTTAGCAAATGTTGAAAAATAAGTCAATATTGTGTAGTACTATCTAGTATGAAAGTTTATCCCTAAATTGAATACGCGACAATTACTGGAGATAAGGCTTATTTCATTTTATACCCCAATTACTAATTTGCTTCATATCCACCAAGACATGATCAAGATAAGTCTTGACTTATAGACGGATTCAAGTTCTTAAAGATGGAAAAATCTATGGTACGCCTCCTTGATTTTTGGTGATTGTTACGTATTTTCTTGACAGATTACTTTTTAAATAGTAACGAGAATCCGTGAATAGGAACTTGAATATATAGTGAATTCTTTTAGAACCCATAGTGGGTTGTAACAAGTACCAAAACCGTACGTAACAATGTTACCATAGAATAGTGAATCCGTAACGGTTTATAACTTGACCAAAATCATACACAACAAATACCAAAATCCAGGGGTAGACGCACATTAGGGCAAGGGGGGTCACCTGACCCCACTGGATTAAAATTTCCTATAGAGATGTACATATATTTTTAGACATTTTGGTAATTTTTCCCTAATACTTTATATGCTATTCTCTAGATTTTGCCCCAAGTAACATGAAAGTATTTACAACCTTTCCCAAATGGTTCACCGAATCTTCCCTGATCTTTTCCTGTTTTTATGGCCCCACCATTTTTTAACACACTCTCTCTCATATGCAGAAAAGCAGAGCATACATATTTTTTCTTTTTTGTGCTCCTACTATTTTTTAACTCCCATCTTTCTTTCTCACTCTCTCTCTCTCTCTCTCTCTGCCCCAAAGAACACGACATACCACTTTTTACAATTATTAGACAAAAAGAAAAGGTATTTCATTCAATTCATGATTTTTTAATTCTCACAAAATTATTGAACTAATCGAGATCTTTAATTTAGTATGAATAAACTCGAAAAAAATCATGTGCGAAAGTATGTTAATTTTTAATCTGAAAAACATACTTTCGTAGGGAACCATCAAAATTAAAGAAGGGAGTATATGCTGTAAATTCTTGACCTCGCTGATGGTAAAGCTTGCGTCCGCCCCTGCCAAAATCATAAGTCTAATAAAAATATACATAATGAGGCGTACTGAACGCCCCATTACGATAAGGCGTGCTATAGCGTTCTCCTTCAAAAGAGCCAAATAAGGACGATCTAGTCATAATTTTACAAGGGATGTACTCCTAAGAAAAAGGTTCATATTGTGTAGTTGTATTACGTAGAATTTTACTGACAAAACTCTGCAAATGAAAAAAGAAAAAGCGGAGGAATTAGGGGTGTTCCATTAATGGTATTTTTAAAATAAATTAGTTTTTCACGGTCTTTTATATAATGTATTGTGAAACAATCACTTGTCTTGATTTTTAAAAAAAATTATTTTTTTATTAGTGGAACACCCCTTAGAGCATCCTTATCAGCTTACCCAAAATTTTCACCAAATTTAACCTCAAAAACACTTTTTATAAATTATCAAGTCACTTTATCAAAAACTCACAAAATCAAACTCTCTATTTTAACTTTACTATATTAAACTATTCCCCTCAAATATATTTAAAAAAAAGAAAAAATTTCTTCCTAAAACCAAATCTCCCCACTTGGGGAGATGTACTCGGTCCAGAGAAGCAAAGAAAAGTGACCCCCCCCCCCCCCCCTATTGACCTTTCCCCCCACAACCACACACATCGCCACGTGTCCCTACCCCCCCCGGCAGCAACTCAAAAAAAATAAAAAGTATGCTGGAACATGTAGGATTAAAGATCACGCTTAAAAAAAGAAAGAAAAAGATAAAAAAGTATGCTGGAATATGTAGGCTTATATTTTTATCTTTTTCTTTCTCTATGGTCAATCCAATGAACTGACAATAATAGAACGACCCAATAGTAAATTCAAATAAATGATCAAGTTGCTCCGTTATTTTCAGGCAAGAATTGGAAAGCTACGTCCCTGACAATTTGGAAGATTGGTCAAGTTGTTCAGCTGAATTTATTGCAAACAGCGACTTCCACGTGCATTCCACTTTATGCATTTTATAATCTCTCTCTCTCTCTCTCTCCCTCCGTCCGCAGTCCCTAACTTCCCTCTCAGTCTCTTTTTTTTTCCCCAACTTTTCTTTTTTTCTCTCTCTCCATAACTTTCTCACTTTTTATTTTTACAAATTAAAATGCTCATAACTTTTATTTTTCAAATCTCACGTTGAAAAAAAATGTATACTGAAAATCTACTCGATGACATCTATCAAACACGACCAATATTGAATATGTAATTACTTATAAAAAAATAACTTTTTAGATATAAAAAAAGTCTACCTTAAAAATCATTTTACCGACAACAAAAATCGAACATGTAGAAAAGAAGGTTTGTCGTGATATTGGATTATCATTCCATTATGCACATTAAAAAGTTCATGTTTGATTACAGATTTGGCTCATGACATTCGGTGACGTCATCCGAGCCAGAATGATTGATCTACCCCTGTATTTGGGGAGCCTATGTAGAAACGAAGTGAAGGAGCCCTAAAGAGGTACACAACACTTTCTCTCTCAACCTGCACCTTTTCTCTGGTACTTCCTTATCCGATCACTCACTAGACCGTTGGAGTGTCTTTCCTAGCCACATTTCGGCCAGGTTAGGTGCTAACGGCGTGTGCTATGTGTGCTGGTGTACCAAGAGGCTCACTCGTACCTCACTCTTTGCACATTCGGGTCAAGAGGCATTCAAGAGGTTCATCTGGAAATTCAGGACACCACACATAGTCTTTCGAATTTCTATTCACTCATGATATTTCGCCACAATGGGGCTATGGGAGTCGAACCATTTCTTCCACGACCCCCCCATAAAGCATAGATAGTGTATTCTGGCATAGGGCAAACCACAACGGGTGTAAGTGAAGTTTGTGCTGCTTCTTTTTTTCCTTCTCAGCGGAAGTCAGTATATCGTTCGTTGCAACTTAATTTTTTTTCCCCCCCTTCTTGCACCATAAGAAAAAAGTTTTTCTTTCCACCAAAGATGCAAACACAGCATGTGTCCAAAATGTGAAGTCCCATTAGAATTTTTTCCATTTTTAAGCAAATTACTAAGTGGATTCACATACATGCAATTAACCTCTCTACCCTTCATATGTGAACCAATGCATTATCAAGATTCATAATCATTAATATGGATGACAAAAGGTCTTACTCATTCTCCTTATTTAGGTGAAATTTGAAAAACAAATTTGAAGAAAAATAATTACTACAATCAGTAAAATAATCTAGCACAGTGTTGCAATATTTCAAAAGATTTAGCAAATGTTGAAAAATAAGTCAATATTGTGTAGTACTATCTAGTATGAAAGTTTATCCCTAAATTGAATACGCGACAATTACTGGAGATAAGGCTTATTTCATTTTATACCCCAATTACTAATTTGCTTCATATCCACCAAGACATGATCAAGATAAGTCTTGACTTATAGACGGATTCAAGTTCTTAAAGATGGAAAAATCTATGGTACGCCTCCTTGATTTTTGGTGATTGTTACGTATTTTCTTGACAGATTACTTTTTAAATAGTAACGAGAATCCGTGAATAGGAACTTGAATATATAGTGAATTCTTTTAGAACCCATAGTGGGTTGTAACAAGTACCAAAACCGTACGTAACAATGTTACCATAGAATAGTGAATCCGTAACGGTTTATAACTTGACCAAAATCATACACAACAAATACCAAAATCCAGGGGTAGACGCACATTAGGGCAAGGGGGGTCACCTGACCCCACTGGATTAAAATTTCCTATAGAGATGTACATATATTTTTAGACATTTTGGTAATTTTTCCCTAATACTTTATATGCTATTCTCTAGATTTTGCCCCAAGTAACATGAAAGTATTTACAACCTTTCCCAAATGGTTCACCGAATCTTCCCTGATCTTTTCCTATTTTTATGGCCCCACCATTTTTTAACACACTCTCTCTCATATGCAGAAAAGCAGAGCATACATATTTTTTCTTTTTTTGTGCTCCTACTATTTTTTAACTCCCATCTTTCTTTCTCACTCTCTCTCTCTCTCTCTCTCTGCCCCAAAGAACACGACATACCACTTTTTACAATTATTAGACAAAAAGAAAAGGTATTTCATTCAATTCATGATTTTTTAATTCTCACAAAATTATTGAACTAATCGAGATCTTTAATTTAGTATGAATAAACTCGAAAAAAATCATGTGCGAAAGTATGTTAATTTTTAATCTGAAAAACATACTTTCGTAGGGAACCATCAAAATTAAAGAAGGGAGTATATGCTGTAAATTCTTGACCTCGCTGATGGTAAAGCTTGCGTCCGCCCCTGCCAAAATCATAAGTCTAATAAAAATATACATAATGAGGCGTACTGAACGCCCCATTACGATAAGGCGTACTATAGCGTTCTCCTTCAAAAGAGCCAAATAAGGACGATCTAGTCATAATTTTACAAGGGATGTACTCCTAAGAAAAAGGTTCATATTGTGTAGTTGTATTACGTAGAATTTTACTGACAAAACTCTGCAAATGAAAAAAGAAAAAGCGGAGGAATTAGGGGTGTTCCACTAATGGTATTTTTAAAATAAATTAGTTTTTCACGGTCTTTTATATAATGTATTGTGAAACAATCACTTGTCTTGATTTTTAAAAAAAATTATTTTTTTATTAGTGGAACACCCCTTAGAGCATCCTTATCAGCTTACCCAAAATTTTCACCAAATTTAACCTCAAAAACACTTTTTATAAATTATCAAGTCACTTTATCAAAAACTCACAAAATCAAACTCTCTATTTTAACTTTACTATATTAAACTATTCCCCTCAAATATATTTAAAAAAAAAGAAAAAATTTCTTCCTAAAACCAAATCTCCCCACTTGGGGAGATGTACTCGGTCCAGAGAAGCAAAGAAAAGTGACCCCCCCCCCCCCCCCTTGACCTTTCCCCCCACAACCACACACATCGCCACGTGTCCCTAAACCCCCCCCCCCCCCCCCCGGCAGCAACTCAAAAAAAATAAAAAGTATGCTGGAACATGTAGGATTAAAGAGCACGCTTAAAAAAAGAAAGAAAAAGATAAAAAAGTATGCTGAAATATGTAGGCTTATATTTTTATCTTTTTCTTTCTCTATGGTCAATCCAATGAACTGACAATAATAGAACGACCCAATAGTAAATTCAAATAAATGATCAAGTTGCTCCGTTATTTTCAGGCAAGAATTGGAAAGCTACGTCCCTGACAATTTGGAAGATTGGTCAAGTTGTTCAGCTGAATTTATTGCAAACAGCGACTTCCACGTGCATTCCACTTTATGCATTTTATAATCTCTCTCTCTCTCTCTCTCTCCCTCCGTCCGCAGTCCCTAACTTCCCTCTCAGTCTCTTTTTTTTTCCCCAACTTTTCTTTTTTTCTCTCTCTCCATAACTTTCTCACTTTTTATTTTTACAAATTAAAATGCTCATAACTTTTATTTTTCAAATCTCATGTTGAAAAGAAATGTATACTTAAAATCTACTCGATGACATCTATCAAACAAGACCAATATTAAATATGTAATTACTTATAAAAAAATAATTTTTTAGATATAAAAAAAAGTCTACCTTAAAAATCATTTTACCGACAACAAGAATCGAACATGTAGAGACGAAGGTTTGTCGTGATATTGGATTATCATTCCATTATTCACATTAAAAAGTCGATGTTAAATTTCAAAATCAGATCGACCTTCTTTGTTATTGGAAAATTATAGTTTCAAAATTTTTTTTGTTGGTGCATATGATCACGTGCAGGGTAAAAGACTCTTATCATATGCACCAACAAAAAAAAAATTTAAAACTATAATTTTCCTAAAACAAAGAAGGTCGATCTGATTTTGAAATCAAACATGAACTTTTTAATGTGCATAATGGAATGATAATCCAATATCACGACAAACCTTCTTTTCTACATGTTCGATTTTTGTTGTCGGTAAAATGATTTTTAAGGTAGACTTTTTTTATATCTAAAAAGTTATTTTTTTATAAGTAATTACATATTCAATATTGGTCGTGTTTGATAGATGTCATCGAGTAGATTTTCAGTATACATTTTTTTTCAACGTGAGATTTGAAAAATAAAAGTTATGAGCATTTTAATTTGTAAAATAAAAAGTGATCGAGTTATGGAGAGAGAGAAAAAGAGAAAAGTTGGGGAAAGAGAGAGAGTGAGACAACTCGGTGCTGGTAGCAAAACTGCCAAACCAGCTCCTTTCTTCCCCCTACAAATAGCCATGGAATTTCTCACAACTTGTGAATTCTGATAAGAAACAAGAACCAAACATGAAGACCTCAGGCATTGCAATGCTTTCAACCCTTTTCTTGTTGATCCAATTGGCAACTTCCGATCCCTCCAAAGAAGCCTTCGTCGAATGCCTAAAAAACCAGGCCAGTAAGTCTCCAAAACCAATCTCTAAAGCCATATTCACTGCCGAAAGCCCCGCCTTTGTGCCTACTTTATTTGCCTATTTCCGAAACTCTAGATTTAACACTACCACAAAACGAAACCCCACTGCCATAATAACAGCCATGGATGAAACCCATGTCCAAGCAACTGTGATTTGTACCAAAAATCACAGCCTTCTCCTCAGAATCCGAAGCGGGGGCCACGACTCTGAAGGCCTTTCTTATGTGTCAAACGAACCGTTCATTATCCTCGACATGTTTAACCTCCGATCCATTGATATCAACATAGAAGCCGGAACTGCATGGGTACAAGCAGGTGCAACACTTGGCGAACTCTATTATAGCATTTCGCAGAAAAGCAAGGTCCATGCCTTTCCAGGCGGAGTTTGCACTTCTGTTGCCACAGGTGGGCATTTCATTGGAGCTGGATACGGAAACTTGTTGAGAAAGTACGGATTATCTGTTGACAACATAATCGATGCAAAAATAGTTGATGTTAATGGAAAAATCCTCGATAGAAAATCCATGGGAGAGGATGTTTTCTGGGCCATTAGGGGCGGTGGAGCGAGTTTTTGTGTCATTCTCTCTTGGAACCTTAAATTGGTTTTAGTCCCTGAAGTCGTCACATTTTTTAGGGTCGATAAAGCCCATGAGGAAGGAGCAATAGATATTGCTTATAAGTGGCAAGAAGTTGCCGATGAACTACCTGAAGACATTTTCGTAAGACTTCAATTTCATCACTGGGGTGAGCCTGTTAACAAATTTACGGTTAGATTCATCGCGTAGTACCTAGGCAATATCGAAACCCTTCTCCCGATGATGAATCAGCAATTTCCCGAAATGGGTTTGGAAGAAAAGGACTGCGTCGAGACGAGTTGGGTTGAAACCACCCTCCTCTGGCAAGACATGGACCCAAAAAAGACTAACCTCACTGAATTACTTAACAGAAAGACGTACCCAGCTTTTGGTATTTTTCCCTTTAAGGTGAAATCGGACTATGTGAAAACATCAATTCCAAAACTAGCATTGGAAGATTTATGGAAGAAGGCGAACCAAACAGGGGATTTGGTAATGCAATGGAGCCCATATGGAGGGAAAATGAGTCAAATTCCTGAGTCAGACACACCATTCCCTCATAGAGCAGGGTACAAGTTCAAAATCCAATACTGGTATTATGATAGCGGGACGTTAGTTGATTTGCAAAAGGTCTACGACTTTATGGCACCATATGTTTCGCAGTCGCCACGTGAGGCTTTCCTCAATTACAGAGACCTTGATATTGGCACGAATAGAAATGGAAAGGATCCGAATGTTTTTGGGGCTAAGTATTTTAAAGGGAATTTCGAGAGATTGAGAAAGGTGAAGACAGAGTTTGATCCGGATAATTTCTTTCGGAATGAACAAAGCATTCCTCCGCTTTCGGCGTAGTTGAATCATCTAACAAAGCTAGTTTATTGAAGAAAGCTAGTAATAATGTTGTGATCTTGATAATGTTAAGCTCAGCTCAAGGTAACCATGTGATTCATGAAAAAGTTTGGCTCAATCAGGTTTAGAAAGTCCTTTTTATCAAGATGCGATTGATAGTAAAGTAAGTCTTTTGCAGTACAGTAGCTACACGACCACGACACAATCATTGACGATCAAAATTGGTCATGTTATTGTGCTTGTTGATTGAATCCTTCATGTGAATTTTTTACTTCATCTGGTTTGGAAAGCCCTTTCATCGGGACACAAACTCCTGGTTGATACTTTTCTGTGACTAAACAAGTGCTCACTAGAAATATTGAAACCATATCTTTGGTGACCAAATACTACTCACCAAGACTATTATGACTTTTTGGTGCATCATTTTGTCAGTGGCGCCAATGTTTTTGTGACTAAAAAAAATTGAGTCACTATAGAATTAGGCATTAGTGATTAAACAAAAGTTTAGTCACTAATTGTCTCATATTTGATGAGTAAATAATATTTGATCACTAATTGTATCATTTTCGGTGACCAAAATGTTGTTGGTCAGCGATTGTGTCTTTTTCAGTGACCAAAATGCGATTGAAATTCTTACATTGGAAGAATGAATGAGATCTCGGAGTCTGAAACTCCATTTCCTTATAGGAATGGCAACAGATACAAGATCCTATACTTTTTTTTATATACGAGTCTTCTCTTATTCTTCCATCCGTTCTTTTGGTATAATAATATATGTATCGGCTATGTTAAAAATAACTTCCAATCAATGTGAGCTTGACTTTAATAGAAAAATCTTCCAATCAATGGCCATGTCACTAGGACTGCATAGAACGAAAAAGACTTCGAAAAATCACTGGTCATTATCAGAGCATAGATGAGAAGAATCTTTACCTCATTTTTTTTGTGTTGGTCCCGTTGCGATAACATTGTGAGCTTGGCTGGTTCAAAAAATCTTGCGATCACCAATGGCATATTCGTTGTACTCCATAAAGCAAGCCAAGACTTGGAAAAGCCATTTGTCAATGTGAAAGAATAGACAAGAAGAGTCTTTCCCTCATCTTTCCGTCTCCGTTATGTGGTTTATAGTAATGTGGGCCTGAGTCATTCAAAAAATCTTGCAATCATGGATGGCCATATTCCCAAGACGCTCTGACTTGGGAAAGTCATGTGTTATTATGAGAGAATATAGAACCGTTAGAAAAATCTTGCAATGGAACTCCATAAAGTAGCGTAGACTTGGCAAAGTAACTTGCAATTAATTATTGGCGAATTTCATCTCGCCTTCATAGTTTTTAGTGTATAAACTTGGAACTTGCCTCACTAAAAATATTGCAGCTGAGTATAATTTATTTACTATTACTGACATGGCACTCTACACCTTTATCATGTAAGACCGATACCGTCCTCCATAAAAGAAACATGAGGGAAAAAAAAAAGAAAAAAAAAAGGGCATTTATGCCCCCCGAGGGGAGCTCGAGCTGTTTTATATTTTCGGATTAGTGGTTTGAGAGCTTTCCCCCGCATTTTCGGATTAGTAGTCTGAAAAGGATATTATAGCTCTTGACGAAGTAGAGGAAAGTACCTCCATTTCCATAGAGTTATGATATTTCCTTTGTTGGTGGTGGAGTCTCGAGACTGCGGCTTTTTGGGGTTTTTGTTTGGCTTTGGCGTGGTGGGTTTTTTTGTCTCCTAGTTTGTGTTATGGTTCTTTTGGTTTTGCATGTTCTTGGCTTCGTTTGGGTTTGGTTTTGGGGCCTTTCAAGAGTTTTGTTCTTGGTTTTTTATTCTCTTTCGGTGTTGTGGCTGGTATCTTGTCATCCTTGGTGTTTCCTTGTTATTTCCCCTTTTAGGTCCTTAACGTTTCTAGTCTCAGATCCTTTTAATCTTTGTAATTCGTTTTCAAATATTAATAAATTCTTTGCTTAGCAAAAAAAAAAAAAAAGAATGAAGCAAAGACTTAGAAAAGCCATTTGTCATTTTCAGAGAATATACAAGAAGAATCTTAACTGCATCTTTCACTCTGTCTCATTTTGTTTGTCAATTTTCGAAGATCGTGTCGTCGGTTGAATGCTTGTAACTTTTAATCTACTAGCAATTTTGTCACATGCTTTGCACATGATACAAATTTTTCGGCATTATGTTGTTTGGAGCAAGCTGAACAGGATCAAAGTTATGAAGTTGTAGCATTTTTATCAACATCCACAACTGTCATCATGGAACCAAATCGATTACAAACTACAATGTCACCCTTCGTCCAACTTGGTGTTAGGGATTTTAAGTTTCTATTTTGTGAAGGTGGTTAGAAGATCGATCATTTTCTTCGGTGCCAGAGAAATAGGTGGTATCTTGGTAACGCTCCTATAATACATACACGAAGAATTTACATCAGTATAGGCAATTGTTAAATTTATGAAACTATTCCTACAAAACAATTCCTTTGTAAAGTACACACTACGAAACCATTCCTATTCGTAAAGCTAATGCAGAATAGGCAATTGTTATTTATGAAGTGTACCGCTAAATTTTTGGCATTATAAGTTACTAGAATCTAGACATGTTAGATCTTCAATATGCCCTTATGGAGTCAAGACTTCTTTATAGCTATATCTTACCGTAACTCTTTCCTTCTTGTTATGATTCCAATTTCTTGAGGACTTTAGTTGTTGAAATGGCACAAGATAAAGTGATGTATAATTGGCCATCAGAGAAAACAGGTTAGGAATCATTCACTTGCGATATTCACAATATGTATAACTGATCAAGAGTACAATGTGAATACAAAAGAATTTTTACTAACAAATTTGATGTAGGACAGGCATAGATTTAAGTATTTGTTCATCCATTAATACAAATTTTCAAATGATTTCCAATCCTTTTGGAGTATGATACGGTTCGACAATCCCTCTCGTTGGGAAATCTACGGGACCACGACACATAAAATGTATCCAATAAGAAAAATAAATGGGTGGAGAACACCAACACGCCTTGCCTAATTAACGGGTGAAGGGGGAGGGGGTTTGAACCCATGACCTACTAAACTTGAAGCAAGCTCTCCAGCAGGGCTACCTTGCTAGATCTAGAAATTCCATTTCCTTACAGCACCTTGTAGCTCTCTGCTCTCCTTTGGCGAAAACAATTACGCATGACACAACTTATAATGCACCCAAGACTTTGCCATATAAGTCATTACTTGGTCTTTTTGTTGTCTTTTCTAATCGAGCTGCTTGACAGGTGGTCGTGTCAACCACTCCGAAACCCAAATTTGCAGCCCATGCTGTTTGGAACAGTTAATGGCTCTATGGATATGGGATTCTAGCAATGGTGTAATGACGACTAGAGGTTTGGGGGTCCCAGCAGGCGCTAATAATCCCTTCGTTTGTATGGAGGATTGCGAAACAGATTCATACGAAGAGGTTTGAGGGATGTAAATAACTTTCGAGATTGAGATGGAATTTGGAAAATGAAGGAGGCGGCATTGAAGAAAGGTCTCTGGAGTGTGAGCTGAAGTTGCCCGTGATATCAAGAAGAGAAGAGGAGAAATCGCAAGTGAAAGAAACGAAGCAGCTGGAGGAGTTTTCATTTTTGTATTGGATAATGATAGAATGGGAAAAATAGGATAGACCTATTGTGAGGCTTCTTGAAAGGTGGGGAATTTGGATTTCCCAATTCAATTACTCCTATGTTTAGGAGAAACACACCAATATCTTGTGAGGGGTGAAATTTGGATTTCCCATAAAATACTTGGGTGCAAATAAGGTACAACTGACGTGGTGGTTGAGCGAGTATCTCGCCTGTCCAAAAGTATTTTGGATGGTCCAGATTTCTCCCTCCCTCTCTCCTCTTTCCTCTCATTTTTATCATTTTTTGCAAATATGATAAAAATAACATGATGCTAAATATTCTGATTAAAATACAACAAATAAACTTTACAATAGTCAAAACATACGTTCAGTTTTAGTGCCGATCGTCTAATACGTTAGCTCGATTATACAGTAACATTAACGTGATGTGTCTCATTTTACGTCACATGAAGAAATTATGACATCAGATTAACGTGATGTGTGTCCGTTATAATTCTGGAACCGTGAACCATAGGGACATTTTCTCAGAGCTTCTTGTCTTCCACTTGATACATCAAATAGTCTAGTGAATGAACCCCAAATAAACAAACAAACATCCTTTTATTCAACAAATACTTTCTTTTACTACAGCTATATATGCTGAAACAGAAGCTAATCTTTTCTGCCCAATGATACATTAATTACCACCACTATTATTACAATCACAAGGGCAGAATCACAGAGGTGGAATGCTTTGCTCATTCCTGAAGAAATTACCAGGATCAACCCTGGTCTTCACATGAACCAATCTTTCAAAGTTAATCCCATAGTATTTCAAACCCCAAATGCTCGCCTGTTCATAGCTTGTGTTGCCTTTGTTATTTACCCCTATATCAAGATCTCTGTAGTTGAGATATGCAGATCTTGGATTCTTGGTAACATAAGGAGTCATGAAACGATAAAACCTTCGGATTGCTCTCCTATTCCTGTTTAATGCATTTTCCCCTGCTTCGTTCCACACGACTCCGTAATGAATGATGTATAAGGTCCCCGCTCTATGGGGGAAAGGAGTTGCGGTTGCTGAAACCTCACTCAACCTTCCACCATAAGGACTAAGTTCCATCTCGGTAACCTCCTCTGGATATTCAAGGACCCTTTTCCATATGGATTCGAGCCCGGTTTCAGAAATGGGCTCAGTCACGTAGTCCGATTTTCCTTTGAAATACGTAGTATACGACGATGAAGTCCTATTCAACAAAATTTCAAGTGGCTCTCCACTATAACCTGAGAAGTAGAGTATCGACTCGATCCAGCTCATTTCGATACAGTCTGACCTCACCAAACCCAGCTCGGGAAAGCTTTGTTGCATCAATGGGAGGAGTGTGTCAACTCCGCCAAGGTACAAGGTAACGAATGAGGCTTGTACTGTTTCTTTTCCGTGTTGGCTGGAATTGGCTCTCGTCAAAAAGAGCCTAAGAAGTAGCTTTTCATCGATTTTCTCTGCAATGGATTGCCACCGGTGTACAATCTTAGTTGCATTTTGTTCCAACGTTCTGTTTACGGTGAAAACCGTGACAGTTTCGGGAACGGGTAATAGTTTTATGTGCCATGCAATAACAACACCGAAACTTGTGGCTCCACCTCCTCTAATGGCCCAAAATAGGTCTTCTCCCATCGATTTCCGATCAAGAATTCTTCCATTTACATCGATTAATCTAGCATCGATGATGTTATCAGCAGCGATCCCATAATTACGGGACATCATCCCATATCCTCCACCACTGAAGTGTCCACCAACACCTACAGTAGGGCAAACGCCGGCTGAAAAGCCAAGAGTTGGACTTTTCTTAGCTATGGTATAGTAAAGTTGACCGATCGTAGCCCCGGCCTGAACCCATGCTGTGCTATTTTCGACATCAATAGTAATTGATTGAAAATTTACTAGGTCAAGCATGACAAACGGGGCCTGCTGGTAAGAGACGTAAGATAGACCCTCGTAGTCATGCCCACCACTTCGAACCCGTAGTTGCATGCCATGCTGTTTGGAACAGTTAATGGCTGCTTGGATATGGGATTCCAGCAATGGTGTAACGATAACTAGAGGTCTGGGGACTTTGGCGGGTGGAAAGAATTGCTCCAATCGTATAGCAGACACCAAAACCGATTCGTACGAAGAGTTGTAACGAGTGTAAATAACTTTGGAGATTGAGTTAGAATTTGGAAATTGAAGGGAAAGGCATTGAAGGAAATTCTCATGGGTATGAGCTGAAGTTGCCCATGAAATCAAGAAGAGAAGAGAAATTGTAAGGGAAAGCAATGAAGCATTTGGAGTCTTCATTTTGTATTGGATGATGATATAATTTGTACAAATTTAGGCCTGTTATTTATAGTGCAAATGTGAGGTTCCTTGTGAGGTATGAAATGTGACTTTTCCATGCTTCTATGTTCATGTCTATCAACAAGAACTTCATGTAGAGAATGTTCAAACGAAGAAATGAAGAACCCTATCTACTTCGCAAACAGATATACATTTGGCCGTAAGAGCTAGGGAAATTGGCCAGGTATTCCTTGTACATCTTTTATTACTCCATGTCCCGATTTGTTTGTAAACTTTTAGACTTTTGCATGTCCAAAATGTTTGTGGATTTGATTTTTTTAATGAACAAAATGTCCTTTTAACCCTTGACTTTTTGAAACAAAGTAAGTTGTCAAAAAAGTTAAAGGGTAAAATTAATGTTGGAAAGTTGAACGCTTTTTCGTGTAACCATTACGTCCCCAAAAAAGATGGATTCTAAAAACTAGACAACCAAATTAGAACAGAGGGAATAATATTTGGGTAAATTTCACTGACACCCCTTGGATTTTACTCAAATCATAATGTCATCTCATTTACACTTTAAAATCATGTTGCACTCCACTATTTTAATTACTCCCTCCGTCCCAATTTGTTTGCTCACTACGGTTATGGGTGCCTTTTTAAAACTCTTATAGTTTTCAATCTATAATGTATTTTATATGCAATATCGATCTTATTTGATTGATCTCAATTAGTTCTATACGATAAAATTTTCAAACTCTTTAGAAACACTACAAATAAAAAGTTATAAACATTTAAAAATGGCACGGATATTCATAGTGAGCAAACAAATTGGGACCAAGAGAGTAGTATTTTGTGTAATACTTCAATCAATTTTCTCTATTAATTCTAATTTTGCCATTGCCAAACAAAATAATTCAACTTGTTAATTACTCGCTCCGTCCCATAATGTTAGACACTTTTGGGATTGCATGTCATTTTTAAATTTTGTGTATCATTTAATTAATAATGTTTTATGTGATTTTCAAAACTTTGTTTAATAGAACTAATTGAAATATATCAGAAGAGATACACATTGTTTATAAAAAATATTTTGGATTAAAAATATTAACAATTTTTCATAGGGCTAAGACAGTGAACGTGTTTAACTTTTTTGGACGAGGAAGTAAAACTAAATAAACAAATATTACTACCAAATGTTCTAAACCACTACCAAATAAACCAATCTACGAGATAGTTTAGCCTAAATTCTCTATTTTGTTTTTTTCTAATTTTGATTAGTTTTTTTCTAAAACTTATTACTTTCCTATTAGCATTGATGAAAGAAATATAAAAGTAAAAGAATTATGATCAAAAGATGAAAAAAAAATTCTATTCGCTTTAATTTTTTTCATTCCATCGATACTTTTTAATTTGTTTGGCTCTTCTCGTTGAGATGGATATGAAAAGTCAAATATGCTAACCATAAGTTAAAACCTATAAATCCACAATGAAATTGAGTTATACTGACAAGAGTCGAAAAAGCTAGAAAGTATGGACCGAACTTACAAAAGAATATATCAACCAAAAGGGAAAAAAAATAAAAGTTTGGTTGCGTTGAATTATGTTGCCTTCAATGAACGTTTTTTAGCTTTTTGTCATACTCCCTCTCCGTCCCAAAAAGGATATCCAAAAACGATATTCACACCTTCTGAAGAAATTCCGATGTTTGGTCATTTATAATAGTTTTTATGATTTTAAAAATTTTCTTTCATAAAAATAAATGAGATCTATCAAAAAATATCCATAATGCATATACAAATCATTATAAATTAAAAAAAGATAGATATTTACTTTTTATATTTCTCTCATGAACAAACTAATTGTGGACAAACTATTCCTTTGATTGATCGATTTTGTAGAGGCTTAGGTGATTTAGTACTAATTTATTTTTTTAAGTTAATTTAGTTGCAATGACCTAGATTTATTTGGAAGAGCAAAATTGGTATTAATAGAGCAATGGACTAAAGTGTTGCACAAATGCTAAAGTACGAGAGTGCAGCTTGATTTTCAACGCTTGATTTTTGTTGTCCCTATTTGTCAGAATTTCAGTACTTTTCCATTTCCTTTTTTTGGTGCAGCGGAAATTCTTACTTTCCCATTTCCAAAACCGTGGTGCTGCTGCGAATCATTCCTCATTCCTCACGCACGCTGTGTAAGAATATACTCTATATCAAGAAACCGGCGAATGCGCATGCATGAAGACACGAGTTTAAGCATGAGTGAATCTAATACAATCTCACTTGACATCAACCCTGAAATCTACTTGATGAATCTAATTTAGCTCCATCAGATTTCCCCTTTACGGTATGGAAACACAATTGAAAATAAATTGTATGAAAAAATGTCTTGATTTCTGTAAAAATGTTCCACAAAGAGTAAATAAAAAACAGAGAGAGAAGATTGGCTTGGCAATAATTTATAAAATACATGCAATAATTTAAAAGAAACAAAAAAAAAAAAAAAGTCATACCCCACATGTTTTCGTTCTCTTAGCACAGAGGGTTACTTGATTTTCCCTTTACATGTCAATTTGTGTTCTGTCGCATAAATCATGGTGAGATTTGATTTTGAAACTGGAATATGAGAGAGAGAGAGAGAGAGAGAGAGAGTGTGTGTGTGTGTTTTGAAATTGGAAACAAACATAAGAATTAGAAATAAATCAGAATAAAGATTCAATATATTTTTGCTATTTTCTAAAACATAATCTTCTAAGAGTATCCTTATCTAGAACACCAAATTTAACCTCCAAAATACCATTTATATATACTTTAGCAAGTCAATTTTTTAAAAACTCCCAAAATCAAACTCCATATTCTAACTTTACTATATTAAACTATTTTTTCTCTCTGCTCCTATTTTTCTATCAAATACTACCCACCCACATTTTATTTCTACAGAAATTTTAAAGGTTTTTTTTCCTTTGTTAAGTGTATAATGCCATCTTCTTTAATAAGTCACCGTAGCAAAAGCAAATTGCTAAGTTGGAGTAGCAAGGCTGGTGTGGGAGTGTTTTTGAATATTTGCTCCTTACTTTAACCAAAAATAGAATTTCTTAAGCCACATGATCGCATGCTCTTAGTCATAGGATTTATCAATTTATGAACGGTTGGATTTATAATTTTGAAAACCATCAATCTCAGTCGTATGATTTATTGGGACATTTGTAGAATATTGGAATTATATACAAGTTTGAAAGCCGAGCAATATATATGTTGTGGCAAATCCAGAGACACAACTTTAGACACAAAATTAGACACTCCATCTCAGCCCTTGAAATCAAGAGTTGAAATTAAAATTAAAATACTACATGTTTAACTACCAGAGATAACACGCTTACAATAGCTAATGACTTTAAACAACCAACTAAAGTGTAAAGTCTTCCTATAGATGGTCAATGTACACTCTAAAGTCTTTTATATTTTATATTACTTGTGATAAATTTATATCAGGTTTTGTTTGAATATTTATACTATGAACACTCACCTATCCTAGTGATTCACAATAGAATCCTTAATACACCAGTCCAAAACAAAGTGCACGCTCTTTAAGAGAAAATTTAGAAAAATCAAGAAAAAAAAAAGTATTTTTTGTATTGATATGGTCCTATGACTTCTCTCTGAACAATAATCAACTCTCTATATAAAAAAAATAAATATCCATGTGAATCTATTTGGCACACAAATTTCTACAATAAATATTAGTGTATTTATCCCGCGATTTAATTGTACTTCACCCAATAACATAGGATTCGTCAAAAAAAAAATGTAACATCTTATGTATTTTTTATATCATTTGGCCTCATTATTCACACTAATATATTAAAAATTTGTATGTATCTACTACTTAGTAGAGATAATAGAGGTAAGGTAAATGTTGAACATTCTATCCAAAATTTCTAGAGCCGCCAGTGTTTGCACATGCATAAAATTCTAACCATCTCTGCCTCAATATTCTCCCAATCATATCCTGCCTTTGGAATTTTGGAGCACTTAAACACGTCAAGAAATTGGTTGTATCCATAGTCTTAAGACTGTAATTATTGTTATGTAATTTCTTTTCCCCACTTGCAGATCATCCATCATGGTGGTTAAAAAAAGAAAAAGGAAAGAGAAATGTATATTCGTATATTAATTTATACGTATAGCATATTATGATGGCAATGCAATATTTTCCTCGTATTTGGCTTCAATCGGCCTCGTATATATTGGAAACTCATGATGTCAAGTCTGTAGATTAGTCAATCATCGTGAAATGTATTTCAAACTTGGGTCCGTTTTTGGGGAGGACATAATATAGAGGCTATTCATGCAATAAGGACATTAACTTTTTTCATAATGCAAACAGAACATTAATTTGCGCAATAGGTGACAAAAATACCCTCACAAGGGCCTTGTTTGGCTAACACAAATAATGAATTTTTCATTTTTTTCAGATCTGATAGCGCAGATAAGGTTATCTGTTGACCCTCCGGGAAGGGCCTTGTTTGGCTAACACAGAAAATGAATTTTTCAATTTTTTTCAGATCTGGTTGCGGAGATTACCTTATCTGTTGACCCTCAGGAAGGGCCTTGTTTGGCTAACACAGAAAATAAATTTTTCATTTTTTTAGATCTGGTTACGCAAATAATTTTATCTGTTAATACAAAATATGTCTTTTTTGTATTTTTTTTTTCAATTAGCACATATATCGTTATTTGTTATTTTTTCTATTATACAAAAAATTGATGACATAAATACCCTAATATGTTGATTTTTTTAAGGAAATATATATGTAATTGATTAGCATAAATACACTTATTAGTTATTTTTTATATTTAATCACTTGAATTCAATATTTAAGTAAGGAATAATGCTAAAATAAGCCTCATAGGCTTCTGTTAAAATTTTAAAAAATGTGCTGAAATGTGTAAAAAATGTATAAAAATAGTTATAACTATATTAAGAATTGTAAAAGGCGCATTAGAGTGCTTATGCCAGCAAACCAGACATATATGGTAGTCTGTTGTAATTTGGCCTTTGTTTTATGCCAATAACAGCAACAGATTACCAAATATGTATAGATCTGTACTTTATATCATACTAGCAAAGCAGATGTAAGAACCCGTACAAAAAATCACTTTTTGGAGAAGTTTCGATTTGGCCGATAAAAAATGTCGGTAATTGTTCCTTGGATTTTTCTAATCACAATGGTATAATTGGAAGTTATTTTTTAGTAAGGCAAAGTTATCTTTCGCCTATTTTATTCGGAGAAAAATCTGCCGTTTTTCAGTTTTGTACTAAAAGTGGGGGGATGAGATTTTGATGTGATTAGAATTTGAAAATTTTAGAAATGCCATTGTTTCCAAATGGGGGGTACTTTCTTATTTTCATAAATAAATTAAAGTAAAGAAAACTGTTTTCTTTACTTAAGTTTGGTTTATGAAAATAAGTATTGTGGTCACATATTATATAAACAAGTGACATTTGGGTGTGAGGTGCAATTAGGGGGTTATAATAAGTAGTGTGGGGCAAATTTGCAAAAACACAAAATATCTCACTCTCCCTCTCTCCTCCACCGATCGGCTCACCCTCCCTCTCTCCTCTCCTCCATTTTTTCACACTTCAAGCTCAAAACTCTCCCTCCCCACTCAACCTCTTCAAGAACCAAGGCCATATTCACGTTCTACGCACCGTGGGGAGCTTGGGTCACCTTGGATTCGCACCGGGAGAACAAAATTCGAGATTTGGGGTTTTCTACACCTAGGGTTTCATCCATCTTCATTTTTCAAGCAAATCCTTGAGGTAGGGGAACAATGTCTACTCTCTCTAGTTATATGTTTATGATTTGTTTCATATACTTGATTTTTGGACTCAATCTCTTTGAATTTCATGTTTTCCCCAATTTGTGTGGGTTTTTCCACTTTGATTCTTTGATCTATGAATTTGCTTGTTGATTGGTGAAATTGGGAGTGAAATTGACCTCCCTCCATGTTTAATTGTTGCCTAGCATTTCCAATTTGAGCCTAAACTATCTCTATTATGATTGGGTTGAAATTCCACACCCTAAGGGTGAAAATTTGCACAGTTTACTGTTCCTGGCTGCTGCCCCTGTAATTTCCAGCCACTGCCCCTGTTTTTGGGGTGGTTTTCGGTCACCCTTTGATGTCCGTTTGGTCCCCGATCGCTTATTCCTTCATAAAATTGACTTTTGGCATCACTTGCAACCATGTTTTGACTCGAGAACTTTGGTTTTATATACAAATATGTCATTTTACGTCACATGAAAGTTTGATGGTTTTTAGAAAGCGTGAGTGGGTGTGTGCGTAACCATTTTTATTGAAAGATGTAGAATAACGAAATGAAATTTGGAAAACGGACTTGTTGTGAAAGTTTAATGGAATGTTTGGGATAATGAGGTGTTTTTAAACCTATACCATCATTGGTAAGATTTTTGATAAAGGCACGCGGAGCCTACGGAACCCGGCAGAGGCACGCGGGGCCTACAGAACCCGGCAGCGGCACGCGGGGCCTATGGAACCCGGCAGAGGGATTAAATCCCTAGTACTAAATAAACATGATGGTTTATGATTTTTCTTCAATGAAAGAAATGAGAAATGAAGTTTTGGACTATCCTTAAAGTCTTGTCAAAACCCGTTATGCAAACTTGATTTTGACTCGTGTGATAACTTGGGTGGTTGGGTGTAATGAAATGGATATTTGGGTTATGTTTTGGACACTTAGAAAGAACTTTTGAAAACATGAGTTGTGGGTGGATACTTGGAAATCACTTGGATACGTTGAAACTTTTTAAATTCTTCCTCCATGACTTGGATACTTGGACTCGCACGTGAATAATCGTTTAACATATCTTACCCTCATGTGCATGCATCATATTCATATGCCTAGCGTTAGTAGAATAGTTCTCCTACGAGCAAGTGTGCTCACCCTATCATTTTCAGGTACCCAGCTTTGATCGTGCATGCTTTGGAGTGCATGACTTGGATGATGAGCATACATGGCATGGAGTTATTTTATTCATCTTTTATGCATTAAACTTTGCTTTTGGGGAGATGATATTGTAACTCTAATCTTTTCTCTATCTTTTGACTATGGATTTGTAATAACTTATGGGATGTTTATTTGATTTCACCTTTGGGGCAAGGGTGCCCAAACTTTATTGTTTGATTACACCTTTGGGGCAAGGGTGCCCAAACATTTGATAGCCATTGGACTAAGGATGTACTTTGATTTATGGAAATCTTTAGCTTTTGACTTATTTAGTGTTTGAGATTCTTTTACTTATGTTTTGGAAAAAAATGAGGGCGTGACAGCAGACATATATGGTAGTCTGTTGCAATCTGACTTTTGTTTTATGCTAATAACAGCAACAGATTACCAAATATGTGTAGATCTGTACTTTGTATATCGTGTATTGCAATCTGACCTCTATTTTCTGCCAATAACAGCAACAGATTACCAAATATGTGTAGATCTGTACTTTGCATTAAGCCATCAAAGCTAACATATATGGTAGTTTGTTGCAATCTGGCCTCTGTTTCATGCCATTAACAGCTACAGATTGCCAAATATGTGTAGATTTGTACTCTACATCAAGCCAATAAAACAGACATATATGATAGTCTGTGGCAATCTGGCCTCTGTTTCATGCAAATAACAGCAACAGATCACCAAATATGTGTAAATTTGTACCCTGTATCTAAACCAGCTCATGTTCTAACATCCATTTTCTACCAAAAGTGTTTGTGAACTATAGAATAAATAAGATGAATGTTTAGAAAAGCTCTACAAAAATGGTTTTGTCATTATCATTTTCCTAAATTAAAAGATATAAGTCGTTGAAAATGCATGCAATTTCAAAAGGGCCACTTATTTTTGAACGGAGGGAGTAATTACAAGTGATAATGAGGCTAACAAAATGACGAAAAGCAATGCATAATGGGTCCAAAACCATGAACCCCAGGAAATGCGTGTAAATTTATTCCAGAGCTCAAAGTATACATGTGGCCTAAAAATTAATCAAAAATGATATGTGCAAGGAAGATTTGCAAGGAATCACGCAAGGAAAGCCCTACGGGGCCCAATATGGATCCCAAACGGCTGATCTGAGCGGCTCAAAAATTTTAAAAACACATTTCGAGTGGGCTTGCGAGAAACCAGCTCCATCTGATATGTGTGGATGCTTGATCAAAACTTTCATTTTTGAATGGCTCGGATGAAAAAAGAAAAAATGAAAGTTTGGATCGAGCATCTAAACATATCGGATGGAGCTGGTTTTTAGCGGGCCCACTCGAAATGTGTTTCTAAAATTCTTGAGCGGTTCGGATTAGTCGTTCAAGATCCGTACTGGGTCCCGCAGGGCCTTCCCTGCGTGATTCTCTGCAAATCTTTTCCTTGCATATAGCATTTCTAAAAAATTAATACTACAGTCTAAAAGTTTTGTTTTTTGCTTGCAGTGAGATAGAACGAAAGAGAATAGATGGGAATAATCTAACGAAAATGGTAACATGTGTTCACTGGGTAGATATTAAGATTGAAAAATTATAGTGAAATGTGTGAAAAATGTGTAAAAGTAGATGAAATATATTGAAAAGTGTAAAAGATATACTATTAAAGTGTGTTTTTTTTTTTTGCGTATCGCGTAATGGACACACAATAACAAGATCCATAAACTAATTTGAAAATGAATTGTGAGTGTAGTAGTCTATTGCGCTCAAACCAATTTGGCAAAAAAGTAAAAAACGGTTTTTTAGTTTTTTTCATTTTGTCTCTATTCAATTTTTTTTTGCACTTTTTGGTTTTGCGTCAAGAGTAAAAAATTATGGTCAAAAGTAATATTTTTTTGAATAAAGCCGAAAATACACCAAAATAAACCAGTTTATTGGTTTAATTTCGGCTTTATTAAAAAAAAATTAGTTTCGACTCTAATTTTATACTCTTTAGATTCATCTGTACGAGACGAATCCATAAACCACAAAAACTTGTGGCAAAACTAAAAAATGCAATTTTTTTTTAAATAAAGACAAGACGAAAAAACCAAAAAACTGTTTTTTACTTTTTTTGCCAAATTAACACACCGGTCTATCATAAAATGCACTGCCAAAGTTTGTTTTTCCTCCTCCCAACTACTGTCCTTTTTCCTATTCCCAAAATCGCTTTTAATATCCAGAAGAAAAGCTAGCTTACTTTGAAAGAGGCGTAAAAAGCAAGTCTAACGGTCAGAAGAGAGAGAAGCAGACGTAGGGGCGTGCAGGCTCCGCTCGCTCACGAGAAGGATATTTTTGTCCATTTTTGGACTCCTCGCATTAATATTTTCACAGCTATGGATTGCAAGCCTTACCAACATGTAGCTTGGGCTAAAAGCCTATTAGACCACTAATGTTGGTCTTTAGCCCAATTTTCTGTTTAAACTTCCATCGGTATGTACTCTTCTATAAGTAGCGTATCTAGATAATGGATATGATTATTTCGCTCAATCGGCTTTGCTGATAACTTGAAGAAAGGAAATTTTTGTCATCTGATTTCCTAGATGGGCTGTGCAACGCCAATGCTCTGGATACTGAATGAAAGAAGCATGGTAATGTGCACATAAATCAAAATGATTCTTGGGTCTGCCCTCTCTGATGCCTTTTGGCTTTGATTTGAGGGCATGATTCCGCAGCAAACGCGACGGTATAGGGGGATCACTGTTTCAGTGGTATTCTGTGAGCAGCCACTTTGTGCATTTATTGCCAAAGGTTAGGTCTGTCTCCAATCCATCTGTTTCAGTGGTATTCTGGGAGCAGCCACTTTGTGCATTTATTGCCAAAGGTTAGGTCTGTCTCCTATCCTTCCCCCGCCCATACCCCCAATTATTGGGGACTAAATGGGTTATGTTATTGTTGTATTGTTGTTGTTGATTTCCTAGATGGAAGCTTCATTTCGCTATGGAAGTTATCGCAGTTCAAACCTCAGAAACTTTTCTTCTCTTGTACCAAACAAAATTATGCCAGTTGAAATTGCATACCTTGATTATCTTGAAGTTCCTTGAATAAATGCCAGTTGAAATTGCATAGCTTACTTATCTTGAAGTTTCTTCAATAAATCGAGTTGCTAAGTAACAAGAACAAGTACAACACGTTAAATCTTCCCCCAAAGTCATGAGATATGACAGCAAACCAAAGCCAAATTCAAATACACTGGCGGAAATTTATGTATGGTAGCATGCCAATTGATCAGTATATGCCTTGTGAATGTTATGTTCCCATTTAGGACATTTAAGTACAACACAAGACTTAGTTTGTTATTAATTACAGATAACATATAGATTATTAAGGTCATTACCAAGTCAATTCTTTACAAAGGTCGATCTAAACTGTTACGATTTTACGTCTCACGGATTCCATCGGCTATTGACCACGTGATCGAATGACATTTAGTGCACCCCGAGGCATTATTACAATGGACCATCTTACCTCCACGTTAGTTTTATTTCAGCAATCTAGACCATTAGCAATTTCCCGAATTGTGTTTGAAAGAAACAAACTGTGTTTTTGAACATTTGCTCCCTACTTTAACCAAAAATGGAATTTCTTAAACCACGTGAGGATGCTCTTAGTCATAGGATTTATCTATTTATGAACGGTTGGATTTAATAATTTTGAAAACCATCAATCTCAGCCGTATGATTTATTGCGACATTTGTAGAATATTGGAATTATGTATATGTATATGTGTATATATATAGGGAATGGATCAAATGACACAACATTTGACGCTTATTTTGACACACCCTTTTTTTCTAGTCTCCACTGTGAAGTTCTGATCCGTAGATCTTGTTTAAATGAGTAAAATAGGAGGTCCTGCAAAATTTTAGCTCAATCGGATATCGGAAAGTGCTTGATCCAACTAGTTTTGCAAAAACTATGACAGGAAAGAGTGCTTTTTAAAGTGTTTGGATTAAGCACTTACCGATGTTCGATTGAGCTGAAATTTTGCAGGACGTTTTATTTTACTCATTTAAACAAGATCAACAGTTCGGAACTTCACAGTGGGCCCCAGAAATGTGAGGTGTCAACTTAAGCGTCAAAATAATTAATGGGGCAGATCCAAGGACACAACTTTAGACACAAAATTGGACAGTGGACACTCCATCTCAGCCCCTCAAATCAGGGGTTGAAATTAAAATTAAAATACTACTACATGTTTAACTACCAGAGACAACACACTTACAATAGCTGAAAACTTTCAACAACCAACTAAAGTCTAAAGTCTTCCCATAAATGGTCAATGTACACTCTAAAGTCTGTTATATTTTATATTAAATGTGATAAATTTATATCGGGTTTTGTTTGAACATTTATACTAGGAACAGTCACCAATCCTAGCAATTCACAATAGAATCCTTAATACGCCCGTTCAAAACAAAGTGTACACTCTTTAAGACAAAAATTATGAAAATCAAGAAAAAAGTTTTTATTGTATTGATATCGTCTTATGACTTCTCTCTGAGCAACAATCAACTCTCTATATAAAACAATAAATATCCATGCAAATCTTTTTGGCACACAAATACAATAAATATTAGTGTATTTATCTGCCGATTTAATTTTACTTGACCCAATAACATAGAATTCGCCAAAAAAAATATATGACATCTTATGTATTTTCATATTGCCATGCCTCATTATTCACACTAATATTGAAAAATTTGTATGCATATACTAATTAGTAGAGCTAGTACAGGTAAGGTAAATGTTGAACATCCTATCCAAAATTTCTGGAGCCGCCACTGTTTGCACATCCACAAACTTCTAACCATTCAAATTCAAACGATCTCTGCCTCATTATTCTCCCAATCATATCCTGCCTTTTGAATTTTGGAGCACTTAGAATATGAAAAAAACACGTCAAGAAAACTTGGTTATATCCATAGTCTTAAGGTTGTAGTTATTGTTATGTAATTTTTTTTCCCCACTTGCAGAACATCCATCATGGTCCCAACAGAAGCTTCATTTCGCTACGGAAGTTATCGCAGTTCAAACCTTCAAAACTTTTCTTTTACTTGTACCAAACAAAATTATGCTAGTTGACATTGCATAGCTTACTTATCTCGAAGTTCCTTCAATAAAATGAGTTGCTAAGTACCAAGTGCAAGTACGACACATGAAGTCTTCACCCAAAGTCTTGAGATATGACAGCAAACCAAAGCCAAATTGATCAATACATTTGCGGAAATCAATGTATGTTAGCATGCCAATCGACCACTATATGACTTGTGAATAGAGAATAATAGGGCCGGCTCTGAGTTTCTTGAGGCTTAAAGCGAACTTTTTAAAGGAAAAAAAAAAGGGCCTTCAATCTTTTTTGCATAGTGAATGATACTTGAGAAAGAAAAAAACATTCATAAGAAAGGCAATGCAATAATTTGAGACCATAAGTACTCATAATCAATAGTCATTACAATACATTAAAAATTGTCATTTAAAGATTACTCTTCTCGCGTTTTTAGCAGCAAAAATACTAATTAAACTTGCATAATTAAGTTTCTCCACCATAGCCTTTTCAATAGACAACATGGCCAATCCGTTCCGTCTCTCTTGTAACATCGTCGGCCTAAGATAAGTTTTGATCAACTTCAACTTAAAAAAACCTTTTTCACCAGAGGCAACTGTAAATCGGAATAGTCAATAGTATTCTGTACGCAATCCACACATTCAGAAAAACAAACTATCCATTGTCTTCAAGTAATTGAGCACATCAATGGGCTTTCTTAGCTCTTTTGGTAAAATTTTTCTAAAGACTTTCAATTCCGAACATAATCCTTCCCATCAATATCAAAAAGCTCATCTCTTTTGAAAATATCTTCAAGATTACATTTGGGCCCTTTCACTTGGGCCTTATTTTAAATTAGGCCCTCAAATTTTTTAGACAAATTAAACTTATTTTTTTTATTGATACCTAGTAACTATATGGACGTATATTATTGGGGGCCCCAAAAATTAGACAAAATTTGAAGGCTTAAAAGCGGTTGCTTTACAGGCTTTAGCCCAGAGCCGGCTCTGGAGAATAAGTTATTTCCAAAGCCGATGGAAACAAAAGTTTCCTCCAAATTGATTTTATTGAGCCAAGTGTCCAAACAGTGGTCCCAAATAGTAGAACTTGGACATTTGGCGCAATGCAATCGATTTAGAGGAAACTTTTGTTTCCGCTGGCAGTGGATATAATTTAAACTCCTTATGGATATTATGTTCCCATTTAGGACATTTAAGTATAACACAAGACTTAGTTTCTTATCAAATACAATTAACCTATAAATTATTAAGGTCATAACGAAGTCAATTCTTACAACGCTCAATCTAAACTGTTACGATTTTACATCTCACTGATTCCATCATTATCACCAAAATCGGAGACCATCGGCTATCGACGACCACATGATCGAATGACATTTAATGCACCCCAAGGCATTAAAGTATTACAATGGACTATCTTACCTCTACGTGAGTTTTATTTTGGCAATCTTGAACCATCTATTTTTAAGATACTATTATTGAGTACATTATTCGTGCCAAAAATAAAGTTGATCGGATATTGGTGTACATTTAATCGGACAAAAGGTATCATTCAGAAAAGAAAAATTGTATTCCGATCAAGTAGCTTTCTAAACTCAATCCAGTCAAATTTTTAAGATAATGATTTAATAAGCACAACAAAATGATCAACGGTCTCAATCGTTAAAATAGTTTGTTTTATTGAGATTTGCTTCACATTTGCACTGAGGATTATTACCAAATGTGTAACATCTTATTAGAAAATATATTTTTGTCACAATAAATGTTAACCATGGTTAACTTGGGTTAGGAAAACAAAAAAATTGTTCTGTCGTGCCCCGTGCCGTGCCGTACCAACCCACTTTCATGCCACGCCCATGCCATGCCAGTCTAAGATCGTGCCGTGTCCGTCCCAAACCGTGTTCATGCAGGGTCAGTGCCAGCCCGGCCTGTTAGACACCTCTAGGTATGTGTCATGCCACATTTAAACGTGTCGTGCCACATTTAAACGTGTCGTGCCGGGTCAGTGTCAGCCCGCCCCGTTTGACACCTCTTAGTATATACCTGTTGGGATTGCTGCCCAAGCATCTCTAGAATATCTATACCTTGCCTATCTGGAGGCATATCATCTGTTAAGTTAACAACATTCTATGTTGGTTGTTGTTGTGATGTCATTACCCTTCTTAATAGGGCAATCAGTTCTTATGTAGACTCATTCTGAGGGTTGGCCAATGTTTGGGCCAATTGCCTTGTCAAATTAATTTTATAAATCTATCTCTTGTGGCTCCTGGCCATTGATTTGGCTAATTGTTGGAATCCTTTGATCAGGATTTACTGCACAGCTTTTCTCCTGATCATGATTTTCATCATTTTCGTGTGATGGTTCTTTTTATTGTCCTTCTGATCTCTTCTTTGGTGCTATTATTTTCAAATTAGTAATGATGCCCTCCTTCTAGCGCCAAAAATTGTTTACCAAATAATTCTACTCTGTCGATAACGACTGAGTTTGTGAAAGAGATGATGAAAAAGTGGTGTATAAAAGTGGAGTTTGGTTCCTTGCCGTAGGACTTCTTTGGATGCAAACAAGGGATGAAGAATAACAAAGCAAACTTTATTAAACTTCAAAATGGTACAATCTATAGAACTGGAGGTTACAATCGACAAGGATCTTATATTATTAGGGTCTGAGTTTTGTTGGGCTTGTTGGTTCTTTTCACTCTGGGTTGGGTCTTTTGGGCATTTGGGTATGCTAGGTTCTTTGTTGGCTGTTTTGAGGTTGCTATGTCTGGGTGTATCTACCGGTGTCCTCTGGTTTGGTAAGTTCTTGTTTTGTTGGGCATGTCTACGTCTTTTGGTTTTGTCTGGGTTTTTATTTGGTTTTTCTGCAGGTACTCTTGAGTCTGCCTGGTTTGTGCCTTGGGTCTGTCCTTCCTCTTTGTTTGGTTGGCCTGCTGTATTTGGATGGGAATAGATTACTCATATTGTTTGTAAGCTTTGTACCAGGTCTCTCGTCTATGTTTGGTTGCTGCCTCATACCACTACATTACAGAAATCTGCTGCTGCTCATGTTTCCAACATCTTATAGATTGTTTCTGATAGCTGCTTGCTGCTTGTTGCTTGTGTTCCTTTGTTCTGATGAGGATAGAACTCAAAATTTGGTTGCTGCTACTGCCCAGAATTTGCTGGCTGCTCTACTTTAGGAATGCATGGAGGTCGGGATATTTGTTGTGGTGGAAACTTGATCCCACAATGTGATTGAATTTGGTCACTTTTTATCCCCCAAAGGATTGATGGCCATTTTGCTGCTATTCCTAGTTTGCTGAAGCTCCCTTATCTGTCCAAAGTATTGGCATATGAAGCTCTTTTGGAAATCTCTTGAACCTTATGCTATGGAGCTATTGTCATTTTTATTAGATCCCACAGTGTATTTGATTCCATTCGGTTGACTACTGGTTAACCATTATTATTTCCCCTTGGGTTTTTGGTAGCAAATGATTGTCGCGGTGAGGGTGCCAACCTAGTTGGGATGCCTCTATCGCGTTGTGATGCCGTTTTTTTCAGGATCCATTTAATCTTTGTAATCCGTTTTCAGAGATTAATAAAATCCTTATTTGCCGTTAAAAAAAAAAGGATCTTATATTACTTTTTCTCCTAGAAAATGTTGTGAAGTACAAATAAAAAGAAAAAGAAGTCTTTGGGTGGTTGATCAGATCTTCAAATTGTTGTTGCGGTTGATTGGTATTTACAGGCTTCTTCTATTTCGAACATGAAAAGTTTTTCCCTCTTGAATTTGAATATGGCAGTTATTTTGGTAAGGCAGTTATGTTGTCTTGACGCCTTCTTATGGAAAACTGCCTTTGTCTTAATTCTAATTTGCTTGATACTTGTCCTTGACAAGTCATCGCCACGTGTCCATCTTATCCACTAAAAAATTTAGTCAAAATATGGTGTAAACAACGGGGTAGTTTCTTTAGGAATGAACAGAATATTCCACATTTTCCGGCTTATTAAGAAGGAATCACAGAGGAAGCAAAAGAAGGACGAGCACCACATTCAACATCATAGCTAGCCTGAGTATCAATGAAAATTATCATTCTCTTTCTCTACTTGGTTAACAAGTGTTGTACATTTATCAATGAAAATTATCCTTCTCTACTTGCAACAATTTCCTTTGCTAAGAGATGGTACAGAGCTGCTAGCTTATGTCCTCCTTCTGAACTATTGCACCAAAAACTCTCATTCTTTCCATATGCATCCATGCTTTCTTTTTTACTCTCTCTTGTGGGATGAACGATAAATTTCATATAGTGGTATCAGACTATCAGAACTATCAAACACTTGAGCAATGCGGATCAACAATATTTCGAAACCACAAAATAAATGAAATGGTCACAGATACATCTCAAAGGTAAACACATCAGATCAAAGTAGGGCTTGGTTGGTGTAGAAATTCCGTGTTAATCAAGAAAGGAAAAAAAGATATCCCAAACCACATGGATCTATTGCCCTCTGAACTAATCCTCACGAAATGATGATGAAACCTCCCACCCATTTCCATTGCTTCTCCTCCTAACCAAATGGACAATGAGAACTGAAAATCATGATCTCAATCAGAAGCAAAATGGTTTCAATTCTGTGTGAATATACCCACCAATTGAACTGAAAATGATGCCCTCCGTAGTATTTAACACTTGTCTTCTATATTTAATCTGCACATTAAGATCCACTTCACAAAACTTTTCTCCATTGCCTTTCCTACACCTCTTGGCCCTTTACCTACACACCCAAGTTCCCAACAACTCGTCCAACAATCTGTTCTCCAATCGTAACCCCTACCAACGAAGATTCCACATCCAATCAATAATAATCTTCTCTAAACTCCATAACCTCCAACAATTTTCGCCCTTACAGTGGATTGGGGAGCCATACATGTGAAAATGGGACCATTTTGCCTCCTCTATCGGATTTTAGAGCATGTGCAACAAGGAGCATAGCCAAAATTTTAATTAGGTGTGACGAAAATATATTGTGGGTGATTGGGAGTGCTGCATAATACTGCAATCTAACCAATTAATTGAGCCTAAAATGCTACAACCAAATTTCAACTTTGGCTCCATCATTGTGAGCAAACCTGTGCCACAACTGTTCCCCTTGGCACCATCATTATCAGTAATTCAAATAGTCTATAATGTGAGGTGTGTTAGACAGAATGGCCAAAAAAAATTCTGTTTTTCTGCTAATTTCAGCACGTCCTACAAACAGCTAGGCATTTTGCCTTTCGCTAAATGTGCTACATGACACATTACCTTTGAAGCTAACAAGTATGGATGGATAGGTAAAATACCAGAGTACCAAAAAGTCCATAGGGAAAATGAAGAGGTACGTCTTTCTTGTTCTGGGCTAGAGAAGATAGGTGTTATGGTGTTAAGAGGCTTATTACAGAAGCGTGAGATTCATGGGACTCAAACTACTTACTAAATGCCTACTTCTTAGAAGTTAGAAGTACATATTTATGTGGTCATATCCAGCAATCCATGCATCTTCATAGTTCACGTACTTTGCGGCCACACAAATTTTCTCCACACCAAAAATGCAACCATTCATGTACAAATTGTAAAATGTCCGGGTGGAAGAAGGCCAAATAGAGACAGTCTGGTCGTATATTGTGTAGTTGTATCCTATAGGTGGAATTTTAATGACAAAGCTCTCACAAAAAAAAAAAAGGAAGAGAAGATTTTGGCGTGCGTGTGACCGATGACAGAATGTCCAGGTGAAAGGCAGTTCTTGGAAAACAGTTCAACAAAATTAGTAAATTTGAACAAAATGGTCAAGTTGTACACTTATTTCTGGCAAGAATTCAAAAAACTTTCCTGTCAATTTGAAAAATTGGTCAAATTGTACAGCTGAATCTTGCAATTATTCCCAAAATAACTGCACGTTCCAAATTAGTTCCTTCCCCCTACAAATAGGCCATGAAATTTCACGAAACATCCTAACTTCTGAATTCTGAAAAGAAACAAGAACCAAAACATGAAGACTTCAGGCATTGTTGTTCTTTCAACCCTTTTGTTGTTGATTCCATTGGCGACTTCCCATCCCTCCGAAGAAGCCTTTGTCGAATGCCTCAAAAACCAGGCCAGTATGTCTCCAAAACCAATCTCTCAAGCCATTTTCACCCCCAAAAGCCCCGAATTTGTGCCTACTTTATTTGCCTATTTCCGAAACTCTAGATTTAACACAACCACCAAGCGAAACCCAACTGCCATCATAACAGCCATGCATGAAACCCATGTCCAAGCAACCGTGATTTGTACTAAAAATCACAGCCTTCTCCTTAGAGTCCGGAGCGGGGGCCACGACTACGAAGGTCTTTCTTATGTGTCAAGTGAACCGTTTGTTATCCTTGACCTGTTTAACCTCCGATCCATTGATATTGACATACAAGCCGAAACTGCATGGGTACAAGCAGGTGCAACCCTTGGCGAACTCTATTATAGCATTTCGCAAAAAAGCAAGGTGCACGCTTTTCCAGGCGGCGTTTGCGCTTCTGTTGGCACAGGTGGGCATTTCATAGGTGCAGGGTACGGAAACTTGTTGAGAAAGCACGGATTATCCGTTGATAACATAATCGATGCAAAAATAGTCGATGTTAATGGAAAAATTCTCGATAGAAAATCCATGGGAGAGGATGTTTTCTGGGCCATTAGAGGCGGTGGAGCGAGTTTTGGCGTCATTCTCTCTTGGAACCTTAAATTGGTTTCAGTCCCTGACGTCGTCACGTTTTTTAGGGTCGAAAAAGCCCTTGAGGAAGGAGCAATAGATATTGTTTATAAATGGCAAGAGGTTGCCGATAAACTACCCGAAGACATTTTCATAAGACTTCAATTTCAATATCGGGGTGCACCTGTTAACAAATTTAAAGTTGCATTCATCGCCCAATACCTAGGGAAAATCGAAACCCTTATCCCGATGATGAATCAGCAATTTCCTCAATTGTGTTTGAAAGAAACGGACTGCATTGAAACGAGTTGGGTTGAAACCACCCTCCTCTGGCAAGAAATGGACCCAAAAAAGACTAACCTCACTGAATTACTTAACAGAAATACGTACCCAGCTTTTGGTCCTAGTCCCTTTAAGGTGAAATCGGACTATGTGAAAACATCAATTCCAAAACTAGCATTGGAAGAGTTATGGAAGAAGGCAAACCAAACTGGGAATTTGGTAATGCAATGGAGTCCATATGGAGGCAAAATGAGTCAGATTCCTGAGTCAGACACACCATTCCCTCATAGAGCAGGGTACAAGTTCAAAATCCAATACTGGTATTATGTTAGCGAGACGTTAGTTGAATTGCAAAAGGTCTACGACTTCATGGCAACATATGCATCGCAGTCACCTCGCGAGGCGTTTCTCAACTACAGAGACCTTGATGTTGGCACGAATGGAAATGGATGTGATCCGAGTGTTTTTGGGGCCAAGTATTTCAAGGGGAATTTTGAGAGATTGAGAAAGGTGAAGACAGAGTTTGATCCGGACAATTTCTTCAGGAATGAACAAAGCATTCCACCTCTTTCGGCTTAGAGGAATCATTTAACTTGTAATATTCTTTCATAAATCTTTTGATTATCATGTTGGGGTGTTGATTAATGTAATCTTATTCTCAAAGTGACAATGTGATTCTATTTCTGTTGGGTACATTATTAGACTGCCTAACTCTAAGCCAAACAATTCAAAGACAAAGATTTGTTCCATAAGAATTGAAGGATGGGCTGAGCCCTGCAGATTATGTCTAACACTGGCAGAAATCACAAGAAAAAAAAAATCTGAATCTCAGTTCACAATCAAAAATCTTGAAGTGCACCATAATTCACATCACTAATACTTTGGTGACCATATTCGGTAACCATATTTCACCAAACATGATCACCATTTTTTTTGATCTTGAAAGAAGAAGATTTATAAAACTCGATAAGGTACATCAAGAGAAAGAGAGAGGGAAAAAGCCCTAAGGCAAAAAAGGAAAAGAAAAGGGATCAACGAAATGTTGGAGACCCAGGAAAAAATAACATATAGGTAAAGATAAAGACCAATTCCAGAGCAGCCAAATTAAATTCTGATTCTTCGAATAGCTTCTAGGTTTCCTTTGAAATCCTCAATTGGAGATCCAGCCAAAAATAACATGGTCACCATTACATTCCTCAATTCACAGAAACGATTATACGACTCAACAAGAGAAGCTTTCTGCGAAGGCCGAAGCTAACAAATGAACAACAAAGATTCCAAGTTCCTCTGGGCTGCGAGGTCAATTTATAATTTAAAACTTTTGGCATGACGGTTTTTAGACTATGATTTCAGAGCAAGGAAAACTATTTAGCAATGGGAGTTTACCGATTAAAATTTGGAGACTACTTTTGCAGTTTCGAGCTTTGGAATTTTTCTTTTTCTTACGCTAAGTGCAATAAGCGACAATGTTCTTGGAACTCAATTGATTATGTGGTTAGGGGCTAAAACGTCAAAGTGGGAAACAGGAACTAATTCAAAGGCATATAACGATCATTTTGGTCCTTCTAAAGTCAATCGTTTGCATTTAATCTTCCTTGTACTTTGCGCCCACCTGTTCAATTCAACGGATAATCCGTGGGATCACAAAATAAAAAATCACCTGGAAATTCTATTAATACCCCATTTTTTTTCTCAGTGTCCACACCTTGTCAATATTACAAGTATACCCTTGAATAAAATTACTTAAAAGGACATTTTATCAAAATAGGTACACCCACTCCTCTTTCACTACCCTTCTCCTCTCCCCTCATTACACCCCTCTCCTCCACCAGTCAAAGCTTCCTTCATCTTCATCTTCAATGTTAAACCTCCCCAAAACCCTCATCCATCTTCATCTCTTATCATACCCCTGCAAACACCAATTACTACAGTTTCATAAACCTAAGTCTACACAAACTATAATTATATTTCCCCCAGTCAAGTTTGTAGCCGACCAAAATAATTCCTTAGAAAAAAAAAAAAAAAAAACCCCTGTCAAGATAAAGCAATTTTCAAATGACAAGTTAAGATTTGGATATAGGTTTAATTTTAGTCCTATTCGGCCATATATTCAAGCTAGACTTCAACATTATAGGTTTAATTTCAGTCCTATTCGGCCAATATTTAAAGTTTAAATTAGATTGGTATTTTTAACATTTTAGGTTTAACAATGACCGATTATTTGTGTTCAGATGACCAATGTTGAACAAATTAAGATTGTTTGGAAATATAAATTCTCAAAAATAATGTTCGTTCGTACTATTAATAATTAACAATTGAATTTTTTTTCTTGTTTAAAATTCCAAAATAATTAGCTTTGTTCAATTCTTAAAATCGGAACAAAGTGGATATGTAAGACATTTGTATTATGTATGCGTCCCTTTTATGGGTTTTTTTGAGAATTGATATAGCAACTTCATTACCTACATTCCATGTATCCATACCAATTCCATGCAGTGAAGCATCTATTCATCCATCACCAATATTTGAAGAAAACTTTACCAAGGATTTTATGGACAAAAAAGAACAAGGATTACCTTTCATGTGAAAGAAGTGGTCAATATGGACAAAAAATGAAATCTAAAGAGGATCTTATGTAGGGGTGTACACGGTCCGGATCGGATCGGATTGGCATGAATCCAATCCTAATCCGCGAGTCACGGTTTTTAGAAAATACAATCCGTGTCCGGACCAAAAGTCTCACGGTTCGGTTCCAATCCGATCCACGAGTCACGGATCGGTTCCGGTTTTATCCACGGATTACATGTTATATATAAACAAGTAAGAAAGTTATATAATTGAAATTTTACCTAATGGTGTAAACACAACTAATTAGAGAAGAGGCCTTCGTTGGAATCTCACACTAATGGTGTAAACACAAATACACAACTACTAATTGAATTTATTATATGTTGTCACAAATCCTGAGTTTATTTACTCTAGATAGGGGTGAGCATGGACCGGATTGGTTCGGTTTTGTAATAAACCAAGAACCAAACCACTATCTACGGATTATGAATTTGAAGAACCAAACCAACCCACAAAAGGCATAGAACCAAACCAATCCAAACCATTAAACTACGGTTCGGATTCGGTTTCGAACCACGGTTTGCTTAAAATTGAGATATTATTTCCGTAAACTATTTAGGGTACTTAAAATTTAGGTTTACTACGTTTGGTTTATATAGAATACGAACAGGTTCTCATACATAGAAATTTAGGGTAATTAATCATGGTAATGAAGGAAATCAAGGAATAAGAATAGGCATGACCGAATTATGTATTCTCTAGATGGGGAATATTAGACTGCTTCCATGGTCATCAATAAAAATACACATCCAAACACAGTTATCAACCTAATTTTGAAAGAGATCACAGTTTACCCCAGAAATAGATAACAAGTACACATAGTAGAAGTTTGTGTAAAATTATGTGTGTGTGTGTGTGTATATATTTTTTAAAAATTTATACAGTATTTAATAAAAATCTCACGATCCGAATCGGTTAATCCACGGTTTCAAAATTAAAATCCGTGTCCGGACCGCGAGTCACGGTTTACTAATTTTTCAATCCGTGTCCGGACCATTAATCCACGGTTAAAATCCAAAACGCGCGGATCGGTTCGGTCCGGACTGGATTCACAGTTCACCGGTTTTTTTGTGCAGCCCTAATCTTATGTAATGCCCAGACTCACGGAGATGTTATTAAAATCGTTTCTTGAAAATAGAATAATTGACAAAGACAATTATTTTAATAACGCAGCAGAATCTAAATTAAATTTCAAAATTTGACTCAAGTCTATTAAAATGAAGTACTTAATAAACCTCTATAATGTAAATAACGGGGCTAATCTCACTCAATTTTATCATGCACACTTGTATACTTCATCTTTATACGTACGATTGATTTTGTGCGAGGTGTGTTTTTTACGAGTTTCAGGAAATCGAAGCTAAAAAGCGTGTCCAAAGCTCCAAATAATTCTCGATTGTATCCGGAAGTATCCAAGGTCCCGCAATGCCATAGAGGACAATCGCCAAAGGTTAGAAGTCGATTTGAGGAGCTTGGGAAGGTTCAAGGAAGGCCCAGAACAAAGGAACATGAAAATGAAGCTATAAGCCTCGAGGAAATCCGACACACTGATAGGAAAATGCTCATTTCACTCAAGATACAAAGGTTATGAATATGAGGTCAATTGAGTTTGGAAGTAGACTCATAGTGCTTTCCAAAGGTTTAAGAATTGCCTCATTCCGAATTCGGATGAAGCTAGGGCAAGCCTGCAAATTTGGGTAAAAAATCTTCCGAGAGATACCGATAACTGTTTTTCCCACTACAGGTATCTAGGGCGCAGAAGCATTTTTTTAGCCCAGATACCTGTGTCTATAAAGAAGGCTTATTTTGAGATACCGGTATCTCCTGCAAAATCACCTCTCCTCTTTTGCTGCTAATAGAATTTTGATTGGGGGGAGAAAGGCTGCCGCTTTCTCCTAGCCGGCCTCTCTAGCCCATGACCTTTTATCCTCGAAGACCTCTGCGCTCTTCATCAACCATCTACCCATCGTTGACAGAGATGGAGGATCTAATCCACCTCTATCGTTTTCGTTCAAGTCTTAAAAGGGCCAGATCTGATGAGATCGCGTGATTTTAGGGTGATTCGGCAACCCCTCCGGCAAATAAGTGGTTGAACCCGAGGCGGCAACTCTGGTAACATCTCCAGCGAATGGAGATTTTTCGTTTTCCATTTTTATGTTTTCTTTGTTATCCCCTGCGTGGGATTGCTCCAGTTGGAGAGTCTTCGATCTGTGGAACTCTCTTTACCGTTTTACCCTCTAGGCGGTTTCATCTATACTCAGTGCGTTACCATCCAAATCACATGGCTAACCCATTTAATCCGTTGTGGGTTTGAGGGCTTCATTTTGGGATTTGTAGCCCTTTAGGGCTTTCCTGAGTTTATGGATATCTCGTTCAAAAAAAAAATCGACTGTCTCTATTGAGGAAAATATGTAATTGGGTCAACGGGTGGGTCGAATTTGATTTTAAATAAATGGGTAAGGTTGGGTACGTATGAACAATGGGTCATATAGCTAATTGGGTTGTAAATGGGTCATGCGTTGCCATTTAGGTTGTTTGGAAAAGATCGAAGAATGAGATATTTTAAATTTCAATCAGAAGGGAGTGCAATTTTTTTTAAAAAAAAAAAAGACGTCAATCTCATTAAAACAAGAGCCCGAAGGCAAAACAACGCAAGAAGACTGAACAATGATTCCACAAAAAAAATACAAAAATAAGCTACAACTACCCAAACTTCAACTAAAAGCGCAGCATACACTATAAACACAGAACCGAACTAGAGGCACATTCTGCCGAAGCAGGCGAACTATTCTGGTAAGCATTGAGCACTTCCCAGTTTAGGCAGCGGAGATTGATGCCGGGGAAATCTGAACTCAAACCAAATGAAGCACGGGTGAAATCATCGAAGCAAACTACAATTAAAACTAACAAAAAAACTAAAAAAGACGTATTGTTCAAAAATCGATAAACTGAGTTAACCTGAGTTTCCCATCACTGGGTCACACCAAGTCGTCACTGGGGTGAGCCTGTTAACAAATTTACAGTTAGATTCATCGCGCAGTACCTAGGCAAAATCGAAACCCTTCTCCCAATGATGAATCAACAATTTCCCGAATTGGGTTTGGAAGAAAAGGGACTGCGTTGAGACGAGTTGGGTTGAAACCACCCTCCTCTGGCAAGACATGGACCCAAAAAAGACTAAACTCACTGAATTACTTAACAGAAAGACGTACCCAGCTTTTGGTATTTTTCCCTTTAAGGTGAAATCGGGCTATGTGAAAACATCGATTCCAAAACTAGCATTGGAAGAGTTATGGTGAAGGCGAACCAAACAGGGGATTTGGTAATGCAATGGAGTCCATATGGAGGGAAAATGAGTCAGATTCCCGAGTCGGAGACACCCTTCCCTCATAGGGCAGGGTACAAGTTCAAAATCCAATACTGGTATTATGTTCGTGGGACGTTAGTGGAATTGCAAAAGTTGTATGACTTTATGGCACCATATGTTTCGCAGTCGCCACGTGAGGCTTTCCTCAACTACAGAGACCTTGATGTTGGCACGAATGGAAATGGAAAGGATCCGAATGTTTTTGGGGCTAAGTATTTTAATGGGAATTTCGAGAGATTGAGAAAGGTGAAGACAGAGTTTGATCCGGGTAATTTCTTTCGGAATGAACAAAGCATTCCTCCGCTTTCGGCGTAGTTGAATCATCTAACGAAGCTAGTTTATTGAAGAAAGCTAGTAATAATGTTGTGATCTTGATAATGTTAAGCTCAGGTTGACCATGTGATTCTATTTTACTTCTTTTTTTTTTTTTGTTGATTTTCTATTTTACTTATTTCTGTTGGGTAAAACAAGATTCCCTTTAAAATGATTATAAAACTCGACAAGAGTAAACTTCGGGTGAAGCTCTCAAATGAAACAACGTGCATGTTCATGACCAATCTTAATTCCAGATACTAGATCCAAACCACAACAATTGTTGTCAGAACACTTAAACAAACAAATGAAAAGCAGTAGACGTTCTGCAACTAATCCTCTTATTTCTCCTTCCGCTCTTCTTCTTTACAATGGTTTACAAACTCAATGTACCAATCGATGATTGCATCTGCTGTTAGGATATTTGAGCAACCGTTCGATCCCACAACGCCCTTACGGATTTTGAGGACAACGAATCACAGAACAAAACAAGCAAACAGTCGTGCGTAATGAAAAACGGAAAGACAAATACGAGACATAAGATATAGCGAGAAAAAAACGCGAGAGCCACACAAGTTCACTGGGAAATCAAATCAAGAGTACAAGTCTTCTCGCAATCTCTCTCAGATCTATGTTTTTTCTTGCCTCTCTCTGCTTTTTTTCTCTAAAACTCATAACCCAAATACATGCTAACTGCAAATAAATAGATCGGATCCTATGGCCGAAATCACAAACCCAAATACCTTTGCCACTACATCTTCTTGCTTGAATCCAACCAATATATTAAAAATTTTATCCTCCGAGCCATTCATAATGAATTAACCAAAGAGTAGAGCAGGTCAAATAATATTGACCGGACATCAATAACTCAATAATAGGATAACATTATTTTCATGAAAAGAAAAGGCAAATTTTAATCATTATGGGAGAGCATTATTCGATCACGTTAGTTTCCCGTTGTCTTATTGACTTGAATTTTGAAATGGATGTAGTACTCGCGTAGCTTTACAACATAAACAATTTCGGATGCACAAATTAAGCACAGGGTAACTATGTGCAACAAATTGTACATTAGGGAGTGTATCCACGCATAAGCCCCACAGCGGGTGTAAGGGAAGTTTGCGCTTTTTTTTTTTTTTGCCTCAACAGAAGTCAGTGTTATTAGTTGCAATTAGCTAGTGAGGTCTAAACCCCAGATAAATGATTTACTGACTTCAATGCAACCTAATCTTTTTTCCCTCTTGCAAAAAAAATTTCCATCCAACAAAGATGCAAATCTTGCATCTCTGTTGACAAAATGTGAAGTCCCATAGAATTTTTCCTATTTTGAAGCCAATTAATAATTCATGAAAAAGTTTGGCTCAATCAGGTTTAGAAAGTCCTTTCATCGGGACACAAACTCTTGACTGATACTTTTTTGTGACTAAACAAGTGCTCACTAAAAATATTGAAACCATGTCTTTGGTGACCAAATACTACTCACCAAAACTATTATGACTTTTTGGTGCATAATTTTGGCAGTGGCGCCAATGTTTTTGTGACTAAAAAAAATTGAGTAACTATAGAATTAGGCATTGGTGATTAAACAAAAGTTTAGTCACTAATTGTCTCATATTTGATGAGTAAATAATATTTGATCACTAATTGTATCATTTTCGGTGACCATAATGTTGTTGGTCACCGATTGTGTCTTTTTCAGTGACCAAAATGCGATTGAAATTCTTACATTGGAAGAATGAATGAGATCTCGGAGTCTGAAACTCCATTTCCTTATAGGAATGGCAACAGATACAAGATCCTATACTTTTTTATATACGAGTCTTCTCTTATTCTTCTATCCGTTCTTTTGGTATAATAATATATATATGTATCGGCTCTGTTAAAAATAACTTCCAATCAATGTGAGCTTGACTTTAATAGAAAAATCTTCCAATCAATAACCATGTCACTAGGACCGCATAGAACGAAAAAGACTTCGAAAAATCACTGGTCATTATCAGAGAATAGATGAGAAGAATCTTTGCCTCATTTTTTTGTGCTGGTCCCGTTGTGATAACATTGTGAGCTTGGGTGGTTCAAAAAATCTTGCGATCACCAATGGCATATTCGTTGTACTCCATAAAGCAAGCCAAGACTTGGAAAAGCCATTTGTCAATATGAAAGAATAGACAAGAAGAGTCTTTCCCTCATCTTTCCGTCTCCGTTTTGTCTTTCATAGTAATGTGGGCCTGAGTCATTCACAAAATCTTACAATCATGGATGGCCATATTCCCCAGACGCTCTGACTTAGGAAAGTCACGTGTTATTATGAGAGAATATTGAGAGACTATAGAACCGTTACAAAAATCTTGCAATGGAACTCCATAAAGTAGCGTAGACTTGCCAAAGTCACTTGCAATTAATTATTGGTGAATTTCATCTCGCCTTCATAGATTTTAGTGTATAAACTTGGAACTTGCCTCACTGAAAATCTTGCAGCTGAGTATAATTTATTTACTATTACTGACATGGAACTCAACACCTTTGTCATGTAAGATCGATACGGTCCTCCATAAAAAAAGCAAAGAAAAAAAAAACGGGCATTTATGCCCCCGAGGGGAGCTAGAGCTATTTTATATTTTCGGATTAGTGGTTTGAGAGCTTTCCACCGCATTTTCGGATTAGTGGTCTGAAAAGGATATTATAGCTCTTGACGAAGTGGAGGAAAGTACCTCCATTTCTGTAGAATTCTGATATTTCCTTTGTTGGTGGTGGAGTCTCGAGGCTGCGGCTTTTTGGGGTTTTTGTTTGGCTTTGATGTGGTGGGTTTTTTTGTCTCCTAGTTTGTGTTATGGTTCTTTTGGTTTTGCATGTTCTTGGCTTGGGTTGGGTTTGGTTTTGGGGCCTTTCAAGAGTTTTGTTCTTGGCTTTTTTATTCTCTTTCGGTGCTGTGGCTGGTATCTTGCCATCCTTGGTGTTTCCTTGTTATTTCCCCTTTTGGGTCCTTGGCGTTTCTAGTCTCAAATCCTTTTAATCTTTGTAATTCGTTTCCGAAGGTTAATAAATTCTTTGTTTAGCAAAAAAAAAATAATGAAGCAAAGGCTTAGAAAAGCCATTTTGTCATTTTCAGAGAATATACAAGAAGAAACTTAACTGCATCTTTCACTCTGTCTCATTTTGTTTGTCAATTTTTGAAGATCGTGTCATCGGTTGAATGCTTATAATTTTCAATCTACTAGCAATTTCGTCACATGCTTTGCACATGATACAAACTTTTCGGCATTATGTTGTTTGACGGTACATATGTTTAGTTTCAGAGAAAAAATGCAATGATTCGGGGGATGTGTCGGCTGAAGGGGTTTTGGCATTTGGAGGGGAGGGGTCAATGACTCAATGGGAGAGGCGGAATTAATCTGGATAAGCAGGGGCAAATTTGGAAAGGAAAGAGTAGAAAACACCTTCGTGCTTTTAAAAGAAGTAGTATAGATGGGTTAGAGAACAATGAAGCTGCAGCAGTCAATCAAGCTCTAGAGAAACTGCAAAATTTCTACAAGTTTATGGGACCTTATGTTTCAGTCGCCACGTGAGGCATACCTCAACTACAGAGACCTTGATGTTGGAACGAAGAAGGAGAGGACCCAAGTGCTCTCGGAGTCAAGTATTTCAATGGGGATTTTGAGTGATTGGGGAAGGTGAAGATGGCCGTCAATCCCCGTAATTTCCTTAGGAATGAACAGAGTATTCCATGTTTTCTAGCTTATTAGGAATAAATCACAGAGGAAGTAGAAGAAGAAGGAACACCACATTCAACTTCATCGCCTAAGAATCAATACTTCTGATTAACAAGTTGTGTACATGTATCAATGAAAATTATCCTTCTCAACTTGCAACAATTTCGTTTGCTCAGAAATGTTACAGAGCTGTTAGTTTGTGTCATGCTTCTGAACTATTGCTAAAAAAACTTTGATATTTTCCATATGCATCCATAATTGCAATTTCCCCAACGAATATTCCACATCCAATCATTAATATTCTTCTCTAAAAAAAAAAAAAAAACGAACTTACAGTTTTCCCCCTTATAATGGGTTGGGAAGCCATACAGGAAAATGGGACCATTTTGCCACCTCTATCGGATCTTAGAGCATGTGCAACGGGGGGCATAGCCAAAATTTTAATTGCGGGTGATGAACATATGTATATTGTGGGTGATTGGGAGTGCTACATAATACTGCAATCCATCCTATTAATTGAGCCTAAAGCTCCGTTTGTTTCAATGTAAAATATTTTTATGTGAAATATCTTTTGCAAAAGAAACTTCATAACTTGTGAATTCTGATAAGAAACAAAAACAAAAACATGAAGACTTCAGGGATTGCAATTCTTTAGCCATTTTCACCCCCAAAAGCCCCAACTTTGTGCCTACATTATTTGCCTATTTCCTTAACTCTAGATTTAACACAACCACACCATGCGAAACCCACCTGCCATCATAACAGCCGTGCATGAAACCCATGTCTAAGCAACCGTGATTTGTGCTAAAAAACACAGCCTTCTCCTTAGAGTCCGAAGCAGGGGCCATGACTATGAAGGCCTTTCCCAGTCAAATTTCAGACAAAGGGAAAAAATATGCCTGATTCATGACGGATCTTAATTCCAGAAACTAGATCCAAACCACAACAATTCTTATCACTAGTTTCACGAGTATTATGCCTGCGTCTCTGAAGGCAAATTCATGGCCTCGCATCTCATTATTTGTCTCCGAAGACCAATATTACCAGTGTTATCCAAGCCAGTTGTTCTGCTCATGGCATCGCTGACGTAATATTTGGCCCAAACAAAGCTGTCTCTGTTTGCAAAAGTTGACATGCTCAATGAGGAGGCCATCTGGGTTACTTTCGACCTCAAGTTTAGAAGCATGTCCTTCTGTCGATTCATCTCTTTCTCTGTCTGTGTACGATAAATGAAGCTCCAAGAGATATCCAAATACCAGTATACCACAATAAGAGCAACAAGAATTAGACTTTCTTCTGCAGTTCATGGCCAAATAATCACTTCATAGCACAAAGACAATTAATTCCAAACCCAGCAAACAAAGGCGTAGGTGTAACACCAATTAAGACTCAGGCACAGTCCCCCATCGGTGGGTTTACGAAAAGATAAATAGCTATTGTTTTTGAAGCCACGTTGCGAGGCTATAGTGTGCAGATCCAATTTGTTACAGTAGGGGTTGATTAAGAAGGTTTCATGGGAGAGGCAATCAGCTAAATGCTGTGTTGGCCTCGTAAAAGTATCATGAAATCACCTAACAATGGTATAGTGCTTTTCAGCCCATAATGAGCAATATTCATAAAGAGAGCCCATAAAAACTCTGAATTCCCAAAATTGCCCATCTGGCCCATGCTGTGATGAATTTCCAAAATTCCCTTGTGTAATGACTGCATCACTGCATGTAATTCTCAACAGGATATATAGGCAATTTTCACATGATTTTCTTGTTTTGCAGATATTAAGATCTGTTAGTAGCGAGCTCTTTAATGGAGGGGCTTAAATAGCGGTATCGGGATACGTAACGGTACCGGTGATATGGTCAAATATTGGCCGATATCGGCCTATATCGGACCGTATATCAGTCAACATCGGTTTCAGCCCCTTGAAAAACCGATACATATCGGCCGATAAGTCGCGTATCGGCGTATATTTAAATCCTTGATAGTTACTCATTATGGATTAAGTATGACACTTTTCTCTCATTGAGCTCTTCCAAAGATCCATTTGCAAATCACATTAACCCAATAGCATCAACTTCTATCCAAGAAACCTCTAAAACTGTCTAGGGAAAGTGAATATGCAAACTAAAAAATAGCTTCCTTGTGAGAAAAAATGAACGGAAATAACGTGAATAAAACTCTTGATCTACTGATTTTAGTCGGGTCGTCCCTTCCTATGGTTGAAATTCGTTTGCGAGTGCATGATGACTTACATAGGCTGTTTTCCAGGAGTCTTTCCAACAAGGGACTGCAGGCTATCAAACGAAACTAAAACTTCCATGGGAATAACCAGTTTATTCCAGATCTAAACAATACGAATTACCCTAGAACCCAATTCTTAAAATTACTCAAGATTTGATTACAACAAATTATACTTTTGACATTGGATGATGACAAAAAAGTTGCTGAGTTTCCAAAAACCAAACATTCAGAACCTAGAAGGGGCGGCAAACAGGGCTCTGGCAACGGTTGGTCCAACGGACAACTTCCTGGAAGCTATTTCGGTTGGTCTGATGCTAAATGGTAATGCAGATTCAGTGATGGGTTTCAGTTTTATCACATTGAGAGTCAATCGGATCTTCGAATAGCGATTCAACAACCACATTGCTTTTCATACAATTGAAGCGTAGCAGTATCAGAACATAGTTAATATGCATTATTAGGCTAGTATTACTCGTTTCAATTAACAAACATGCCTTACTTACAACGGGACTTAAGTTAATACATTAGAAATAGCTCATAAAGCTACCAAACACTAAGAAAAGGATGATTCCCGATGGCCATAATTTTCCACATATACCAACTAAAACATATACAACAATTGGGGGGAAAATTGGTGTTATCTTGCAACAATCGCATGCTGATTTGATATCTTCAAATTGCGTTTGCTTTCAATATAGCTATGGCAGACAAGAAGCAAATGATCAATTCTATTGCAACCAACGATTGCATCCAAATGCACTCAGGAAAACAGAGAGATTTCATTCCTTCTGGCATGCCAGCCACAACGAACTGAGGGCCTGTAAGCGTGACATGTAATCACCAGAGCCAGCTTTGGGCTAAAGCCCGTAAAGTAACCGCTTTAAGCCTCCAAATTTTGTCTAATTTTTGGGGCCCCCAATAATATAAGTCCATATAGTTACTAGGTATCAATAAAAAAATTAAGTTTAATTTGTCTAAAAATATTTATGGCCTAATTTAAAATATGGCCCAAGTGAAAGGGCCCAAATGTTATCTTGAAGATATTTTGAAAAGAGATGAGCTTTCTGATATTGATGGGAAGGATTATGTTCAGAATTGAAAGTCTTTAGAGAAATTTTACCAAAAGAGCTAAGAAAGCCCATTGATGTGCTCAATTGCTTGAAGACAATGGATAGTTTGTTTTTCTGAATGTGTGGATTGCGTACAGAATACTGTTGACTATTCCAATTTACAGTTGCCTCTGGTGAAAGAGGTTTTTTGAAGTTAAAGTTGATCAAAACTTATCTTAGGTTGATGATGTCACAAGAGAGACCAAAAATAAGTTTAATTAGTACTTTTGCTGCTAAAAACGCGAGAAGAGTAATCTTTAAATGACAATTTTTAATGTATTGTAATGGCTATTAATTATGGGTACTTATGGTCTCAAATTATTGCATTGCCTTCCTTATGAATGTTTTTTTCTTTCTCAAGTATCATTTACTATGCAAAAAAGATTGAAGGCCCATTTTTTTTTCCTTTAAAAAGTTCGCTTTAAGCCTCAAGAAACTCAAAGCCGGCCCTGGTAATCACTGATGACTAATATAGTGCTCGAGCTGCTTGACAGGTGGTCGTGTCAACCACTCCGAAACCCAAATTTGTAGTCCATGCTGTTTGGAACAGTTAATGGTTCTTTGGATGTGGGATTCTAGCAATGGTGTAATGACGACTAGAGGTTTGGGGGTCCCAGCAGGCGCTAATAATCCCTTCATTTGTATGGAGGATTGCGAAACAGATTCATACGAAGAGGTTTGAGGAATGTAAATAACTTTCGAGATTGAGCTGGAATTTGGAAAATGAAGGAGAAGGCATTGAAGAAAGGTCTCTGGAGTGTGAGCTGAAGTTGCCCGTGATATCAAGAAGAGAAGAGAAGAGAAATCGCAAGTGAAAGAAACGAAGCAGTTGGAGGAGTTTTCATTTTTGTATTGGATAATGACAGAATGGGAAAAATAGGCCTTGTTTTTCATAGACCTATTGTGAGGCTTCTTGAAAGGTGGGGAATTTGGACTTTCCAATTCAATTACTTCTATGTTTAGGAGAAACACACCCATACGGCCCTGTTTTTTATTGGCCTATTGTGAGGTTTCTTGTGAGGGGTGAAATTTGGATTTCCCATAAAAAAAGCTTGGGTGAAAATAGGGTACAGCAGACGTGGTGGTTGAGCGAGCATCTCACCTATCCAAAAGTGATGGTCCAGATTTCTCCCTCCCTCTCTCTTCTCTCCTCTTTCCTCTCATTTTTATCATTTTTTGCAAATATGATAAAAATAACATGATGCTAAATATTCTGATTAAAATACAACAGATAAACTTTACAAGAGTCAAAAACATACGTTCGGTTTTAGTGCCTTGCTAGTTATAACTTTAAAACAAATAAAATTCCATCGATCGTCTAATACGTTAGCTCGATTAAATAGTAACATTAACGTGATGTGTCTCATTTTACGTCACATGAGGAAATTATGGCATCAGATTACCGTGATGTGTCTCCTTATAATTCTGGAACAGTGAACCATAGGGACATTTTCCCAGAGTTTCTTGTCTTCTACTTGATACATCAAATAGTCTAGTGAATGAACCCCAAATAAACAAACAAACATCCTTAATTTTATTCAACAAATACTTTCTTTCACATCGTTTACGAACGTTTATTTACTACAGCTATATATGTTGAAACAGAAGCTAATCTTTTCATACATTAATTACCACCACTATTATTACAGTCACAAGGGCAGAATCACAGAGGTGGAATGCTTTGCTCATTCCTGAAGAAATTACCAGGATCAACCCTGGTCTTCACATGAACCAATCTTTCAAAGTTAATCCCATAGTATTTCAAACCCCAAATGCTTGCCTGTTCATAGCTTGTGTTGCCTTTGTTATTTACCCCTATATCAAGATCTCTGTAGTTGAGATATGCAGATCTTGGATTCTTGGTCACATAAGGAGTCATGAAACTATAAAACCTTCGGATTGCTCTCCTATTCCTGTTTAATGCATTTTCCCCTGCTTTGTTCCACACAACTCCGTAATGAATGCTGTATAAGGTCCCCGCTCTATGGGGGAAAGGCGTTGCGGTTGCTGAAACCTCACTCAACCTTCCACCATAAGGACTAAATTGCATCTCGGTTACCTCCTCTGGATATTCAAGGACCCTTTTCCATATGGATTCGAGCCCGATTTCAGAAATGGGCTCAGTCACGTAGTCCGATTTTCCTTTGAAATATGTTGTATACGATGATGAAGTCCTATTCAACAAAATTTCAAGTGGCTCTCCACTATAACCTGAGAAGTAGAGTATCGACTCGATCCAGCTCATTTCGATACAGTCTGACCTCACCAAACCCAGCTCGGGAAAGCTTTGTTGCATCAATGGGAGGAGTGTGTCAACTCCACCAAGGTACAAGGTAACGAATGAGGCTTGTACTGTTTCTTTTCCGTATTGGCTGGAATTGGCTCTCGTCAGAAAGAGCCTAAGAAGTAGCTTTTCATCGATTTTCTCTGCAATGGATTGCCACTGGTGTACAATCTTAGTTGCATTTTGTTCCAACGTTCTGTTTACAGTGAAAACCGTGACAGTTTCGGGAACGGGTAATAGTTTTACATGCCATGCAATAACAACACCGAAACTTGTGGCTCCACCTCCTCTAATGGCCCAAAATAGGTCTTCTCCCATCGATTTCCGATCAAGAATTCTTCCGTTTACATCGATTAATCGAGCATCGATGATGTTATCAGCAGCGATCCCATAATTACGGGACATCATCCCATATCCTCCACCACTAAAGTGTCCACCAACACCTACAGTAGGGCAAACGCCGGCTGAAAAGCCAAGAGTTGGACTTTTCTTAGCTATGGTATAGTAAAGTTGACCAATCGTAGCCCCGGCCTGAACCCATGCTGTGCTATTTTCGACATCAATAGTAATTGATTGAAAATTTACTAGGTCAAGCATGACAAACGGGGCCTGCTGGTAAGAGATGTAAGATAGACCCTCGTAGTCATGCCCACCACTTCGAACCCGGAGTTGCATGCCATGCTGTTTGGAACAGTTAATGGCTGCTTGGATATGGAATTCCAGCAATGGTGTAACGATAACTAGAGGTCTGGGGACTTTGGCGGGTGGAAAGAATTGCTCCAATCGTATAGCAGACTCCAGAACCGATTCGTACGAAGAGTTGTAACGAGTGTAAATAACTTTGGAGATTGAGTTAGAATTTGGATATTGAAGGGAAAGGCATTGAAGGAAATTCTCATGGGTATCAGCTGAAGTTGCCCATGAAATCAAGAAGAGAAGAGAAATTGTAAGGGAAAGCAATGAAGCATTTGGAGTCTTCATTTTGTATTGGATGATGATATAATTTGTACAAATTTAGGCCTGTTATTTATAGTGCAAACGTGAGGTTCCTTGTGAGGTATGAAATGTGACTTTTCCATGCTTCTATGTTCATGTCTATCAACAAGAACTTCATATAGAGAATGTTCAAACGAAGAAATTAATGAAGATCGGATTCGTTAACCTTGACCAACAATTAAACATTTGGCCATAAGAGCTAGGGAAATTGGCCAGGTATTCTTTGTACATCTTTTATTACTCCACATCCCGATTTGTTTGTAAACTTATAGACTTTTGCATGTCCCAAAGTGTTTGTGGATTTGATTTTTCAACAAAGAAAATGTCCTTTTAACCCTAGATTTTTTGAAACAAAGTAACTTTTCAAAAAAGTTAAAAGGGTATAATGTTGGAAAGTTGAATTCTTTTTCGTACAACCATTACGTCCCAAAAAAGATGGATTCTAAAAACTGGACAAATAAATTAGGACAGAGGGAATAATATTTGGGTAAATTTCACTGACACCCCTGGATTTTACTCAAATCATAATGTCATCTCATTTACACTTTAAAATCATGTTGCACTCCACTGCTTTAATTACTCCCTCCATCCCAATTTGTTTGCTCACTACGGTTATGGGTGCCTTTTTAAAACTCTTATAGTTTTCAATCTATATTGTATTTTATATGCAATATCGATCTTATTTGATTGATATCAATTAGTTCTATACGATAAAATTTTCAAAATCTTTTGAAACACTACAAATAAAAAGTTATAAACATTTAAAAATGGCATGGATATTCATAGTGAGCAAACAAATTGGGACCAAGAGAGTAGTATTTTGTGTAATACTTCAGTCAATTTTCTCTATTAATACTAACTTTGCCATTGCCAAACAAAATAATTCATATAACTTGTTGATTACTCGCTCCGTCCCATAATCTTGGACACTTTGGGATTGCATGTCATTTTTAAATTTTGTGTATCTTTTAATTAATAATGTATTATATGATTTTCAAAACTTTGTTTAATAGAACTAATTGAAATCTATTAGACGAGATCCACATTGTTTATAAAAAAATATTTTGGATTAAAAATATAAACGATTTTTTCATAGGGCTGGGACAGTGAAAGTGTTTAACTTTTTTGGACGAGGAAGTAAAACTAAATAAACAAAGTATTACTACCAAATGTTCTAAACCACTACCAAATAAACCAATCTACGAGATAGTTTAGCCTAAATTCACTATTTTGTTTTTTTATAATTTGATTAGTTTTTTTCTAAAATTTATTACTTTCCTATTAGCATTGATGAAAGAAATATAAAAGTAAAAGAATTATGATCAAAAGATGAAAAAAAAAATTATTCGCTTTAATTTTTTCATTCCATCGATACTTTTTAATTTGTTTGGCTCTTCTCGTTGAGATGGATATGAAAAGTCAAATATGCTAACCATAAGTTAAAACCTATAAATACAATATGAAATTGAGTTATACTGACAAGAGTCGAAAAAGTTAGAAAATATGGACTGAACTTACAAAAGAAAATATCAACCAAAAGGGAAAAAAAAATAAAAGTTTGGTTGCGTTGAATTATGTTGCCTTCAATGAACGTTTTTTAGCTTTTTGTCATACTCCCTCTCCGTCCCAAAATGGATATCCAAAAACAATATTCACACCATTTGAAGAAATTCCGATGTTTGGTAATTTATAATATTTTTTATGATTTTAAAAATTTTGTTTCATAAAAATAAATTAGATCTATCAAAAAAGATCCATATTGCATATACAAATCTTTATAAATTACCCCCTCCGTCCCAAATTGTTGGTCTTTCTTTCCTTTTTTGGCTGTCCCAAAACATATGGTCATTTTAAAAAGTTAACAAAGAAAAGTGTGTACTTCTTTCCTTTTTTGATACTTTTCATAAAAAGTTGGATTCTCAAAGTAAGTCTAACAATTTGGGACAGAGGGAGTAAAAAACATAGATATTTACTTTTTATATTTCTCTCACGAACAAACTAATTGTGGACAAACTATTCCTTTGATTGATCGATTTTGTAGAGGCTTAGGAGATTTAGTACTAATTTATTTTTTTAAGTTAATTTAGTTGCAATTACCTAGTTTTATTTGGAAGAGCAAAATTGGTATAATAGGGCAATGGACTAAAGTGTTGCACAAATGCTAAAGTATGAGAGTGCAGCTTGATTTTTGTTGTCCCTATTTGTCAGAATTTCAGTACCTTTCCATCGATAATCCTACGGGTACAGAGGTGTTGGTACAGAAAATATACCGAGCTCTCTCGGGGACCCACTTTTGGGTCCCACACGAGTGATCCGAATCGTTCATTATTCTTAGAACATTTTTCCGAGGGGACCCACAAAAAATAGCTCAATCGAACGGTTAAAAGTGCTTGAACCAAAGTCCCACCATTTCAAACAAAAATCCCCGAGAGGGCTCGGTACATTTTCTGTACCAACACCTCTGTACCCCAGCAGGGTCCCTTTTCCATTTCCTTTTTCCTCATTCCTCACGCACGGTGTGTAAGAATATTCCCTTATGTTATCTGTACAAAATATTTTCTGACATGAACTTGTTGTCTACGAGTAGTATTCATTTTTACTTTCGCAAGTAAACATGGTTCGTTTTTGAAAAGTCGCATGATTTGTATGGGTAGATTAATCAAACATTTCTGGTAGGTCAATTATTACAACCTACGTCTCAATATATTTGTCCATTCTGATCAAAATACAATTTTTTGAAAAAATAATTCAATTTTGTTTTAAAAAATATACTCTATATCAAGAAACTAGCGAATGCGCATACATGAAGACACATGAGGATGCTCTTAGTCATAGGATTTATATATATGTACGTATTGGGGAAAATTCAGAGACACAACTTTAGACACAAAATTAGACACTCCATCTCAGTCCTTGAAATTAAGAGTTGAAATTAAAATTAAAATACTACATGCTTAACTACTAGAGACAACACGCTTACAATAGCTAATGACTTTAAACAACCAACTAAAGTGTAAAGTCTTCCTATAGATGGTCAATGTACACTCTAAAGTCTTTTATATTTTATATTACATGTGATAAATTTATATCATGTTTTGTTTGAATATTTATACTATGAACACTCACCAACCTAGTGATTCACAATAGAATCCTTAATACACCCGTCCAAAACAAAGTGCACACTCTTTAAGACAAAATTTAGGAAAATCAAGAAAAAAAAAGTATTTATTGTATTGATATCCTCCTATGACTTCTCTCTGAGCAATAACCAACTCTCTATATAAAAATAAATAAATATCCATGCGAATCTATTTGGCACACAAATTTCTACAATAAATATTAGTGTATTTATCTCCCGATTTAATTTTACTTGACCCAATAACATAGGATTCGTCAAAAAAAAAAATGTAACATCTTATGTATTTTCATATCATTTGGCATCATTATTCACACTAATATATTAAAATTTTGTATGTGTATACTAATTAATAGAGCTAGTACAGGTAAGGTAAATGTTGAACATCCTATCCAAAATTTCTAGAGCCGCCACTGTTTACACATGCAAAAAATTCTAACCATTCAAATTCAAACCATCTCTGCCTCAATATTCTCCCAATCATATCCTGCCTTTGGAATTTTGGAGCACTTAAACACGTCAAGAAATTGGTTGTATCCATAGTCTTAAGGCTGTAGTTATTGTTATGAAATTTTTTTTCCCCCACTTGCAGAACATCTATCATGGTGCTTAAAAAAAAAAAAGGAAAGAGAAATGTATATTCGTATATTAATTTATACGTATAGCATATTATGATGGCAATGCAATATTTTCCTCGTATTTGGCTTCAATCGGCCTCGTATATATTGGAAACTCATGATGTCAAGTCTGTAGATTAGTCAATCATCGTGAAATGTATTTTAAATTTATATCGGTATGTACTCTTCTATAAGTAGCGTATCTAGATAATGGATATGATTATTTCGCTCAATCGGCTTTGCTGATAACCTAAAGAAAGGAAATTTTTGTCATCTGATTTCCTAGATGGAAGCTTCATTTCGCTATGGAAGTTATCGCAGTTCAAACCTCAGAAACTTTTCTTTTGCTTGTACCAAACAAAATTATGCCAGTTGAAATTGCATACCTTGCTTATCTTGAAGTTCCTTCAATAAATGCCTGTTGAAATTGCATAGCTTACTTATCTTGAAGTTCCTTCAATAAATCGAGTTGCTAAATAACAAGTACAAGTACAACACGTGAAGTCTTCCCCCAAAGTCTTGAGATATGACAGCAAACCAAAGCCAAATTCAAATACACTTGCGGAAATTTATGTGTGGTAGCATGCCAATTGATCAGTATATGCCTTATGAATGTTATGTTTCCATTTAGGACATTTAAGTACAACACAAGACTTAGTTTGTTATTAATTACAATTAACATGTAGATTATTAAGGTCATTACCAAGTCAATTCTTTACAAAGGTCGATATAAACTGTTACGATTTTATGTCTCACGGATTCCATCGGCTATTGATGACCACGTGATCAAATGACATTTAATGCACCCCGAGGCATTATTACAATGGACCATCTTACCTCCACGTTAGTTTTATTTTAGCAATCTTGAACCACCTATTTTTTAGATGTTATGGAGTACATTATTCGTGCCAAAAATAAAATTGATCGGGTATCGGTATACATTTAATCGGGCAAAAGGTATCATTCAAAAAAGGAAATTGTATCCCAATCAAGGAGCTTTCTAAACTCGATCGAACCAAATTTTTATGACAATGATTTAATAAACACAACAAAATGAGCGGTCTCGATCGTTAAAATAGTTTGCTTTATTAAGATCCGCTTCATATTTGCACTGAAGATTATTGCCAAATGTGTAACATATGATTATTTTTTTTTTTTCCCGGAAAAATATGGAATATTATTAAGAAGAAGAATGACGGTCTAAGGACCGCATATCACTGAGGGCAAGGTTAGCGAGCCAATGGGGGACAGGACCCCCCCACGATTCGAACCTAGCATGAGATAGGGATTGCTTAGCCAACGCATGGGCTACCCTATTACAATCACGTTTCACATGATTAAAACAACAAGAGGAAAATAAAGGTAAAAGCTCTATACAATCAGAAATGATAGAGCTACAGTCTGAAAAGGAGTTTCCGGTCTTGTTGAGATTCTGGACGATTTGAAGGGCATCGCCTTCTACTATGATATCCGTAAGACCATTATTTGCAGCAAAGACAAGGGCCTCACGGAAGGCCAACGCTTCAGTAACTCTGGGAGAAAGAGAGCCAGTAATTGGTGAGGAGAGAAAACCCACAATATGCCCAACAGAGTCACGAGCCACAACCCCAATACCCACTTTTCCACTTGCCTTACTGGTAGCGCCATCCACATTCAGTTTAATGACATTAGAGATAGGAGGTTGCCATGCCGGATTCACAGAAGGATGAGCCGGTGCCCGAGAAGACGGTAGAGGTAGATTAGCTTCCCGAAACTCCAAGCAAAGGGATGTTGCTTTATCTAAAATTGTAGTAGCTGTCCAAATAAGATCATCAAAATAAACAATGTTGCGAGCTTTCCAAATAAACCAACATGTGGCAGCTAAAAGACCAAACATCTCTTCGACCTCCTTATGGTTAAAAAGTGAAAGAGATATAGAATGCCACCAATCCTTGAAACTTGAGACATGCCGAATACCATAAGTGATGGAAGAAAAGGGGGAGCATCGCCATACCTCTTTGGAAGCTTTGCATTGGAATACCATATGCTCGAGCGACTCATGCCCAGATTTGCAGCGAGGACAGAGGGGATGAACATCCACATTTTTATTATGCAAATTAAGTAGGACAGGAATAGCATTGTGAGAACATCGCCATATAAACATCCTAACTTTGTTGGGTACGGGCAGCGACCATATAGATTTCCAGACATCATTTGAGGGAGCACCTGAACTTGTTTCACCATGCTCTCTGGAGTGTCGCGGTTGAACTTCAAACTTGGCCAAGTGATACGCAGACCGAACTGAAAATAACCCATTACCAGTAAAATGCCATATCCCTCTGTCAGGGGCCCCTTGGGAACTAATGGGAATAGAAAGGATAGCCTCTTGATCTGCAGTAGAAAATAAAGATTGGAGAAGAGGGATATTCCAGCTGTGGCTATTATTATCAATAATATCAGACACTTTATGAACATTGGAGAGGGGAGAGCCTGGTGTTGGAGGAGGGCTTAATACTCGAAAGGATAAGGATCGTGGGAGCCACGGATCGCGCCAAATATCGATTGAATTTCCATTTCCCACATTTCACCTCCAGCCTTTTTTTAGAATATCCCGTCCTGCACAAATACTTCTCCACGCCCAAGAAGCGGTACTCGGGCAACCAGCGTTCCAAAAAGAGGAGTTATGAAAGTATTTCCCATGAAAAATTTGCTGAAATAACGATCGTGGGCCGTTAATGAGTTTCCATCCTTGTTTAGCAAGAAGAGCTAGATTAACAGCGTGGAGATCACGAAAACCAAGGCCACCTTTGTTCTTACTCTCACAAAGTTTATTCCAACCCACCCAATTAATTTTATTCTCCCCATCTTTAGACCCCCACCAGAATTTTCGAATAGCACAACAGATCTCTTTACAAATCTTTTTGGGGAGAAGAAAACATTGCATAACATAATTGGGCTTCGTGAGCAATACCGACTTGATCAAAGTCTCTCTTCCTGCCATATTTAGAGTAGTCTCCTTCCAGCTTTTCAATTTCTCAAGAACACAATCCTTAACATACCGAAAAACTCCTGTTTTAGACTTGCCAATAACAGAGGGAAGTCCCAGATATTTGCCGCCAAGACTTTCACAACGGATATTAAGAGAAGTGGAAATACCTTGCTTGACATCGCTTGGAGTGTTAGGACTAAAGAAAAGGCTGGATTTGTCTTTGTTAATCATTTGGCCCGACGCTTTCTCATATAGCTGGATTATTTCATTAAGTGCATGGCATCCCGAAGCCGTGGCCTCCCAAAATAGGACTGAGTCATCTGCGAAAAATAAGTGAGAAACAGGAGGGCAATGGCGACCAATTTTGATACCACGTAGAGCACAGTCAGAAATAACCTTTTGGATAAGATAATGGAATCCCTCAGCACAAAGTATAAACAAGTAAGGGGACAAAGGGCAGCCCTGTCGAATACCCCTTGAAGGGGTGAAAAACTCTCTTTTATCCCCATTAATAACAGTAGCAAAAGACACTGTCGTCACACAAGCCATAACCCATCGAATCCATTGTTCTGCAAAGCCAAACTTGCGCATGACCTCCTCAAGATAGGGCCACTCAAGCCGATCATAGGCTTTCGCCATATCAAGCTTGAGAGCAACCCAGCCACGATTGCCTGCTCTTCTATTCTTCAATGAGTGCATCACCTCATGTGCAATAAGAACATTATCAGAGATTTGGCGGCCTCCCACAAAAGCACTTTGGTTTTCTGAAATAATAGTGGGAAGAATAGGTTTAAGCCTATTGGCAAGAATCTTTGTAATGATCTTGTAAGATACATTACAAAGACTGATAGGTCTGAATTGATTTGGCTTTGTTGGACAGCTCACTTTGGGGATAAGTGTGATCAAGGTCTGATTTGTGCTGCGCAAAAGATGAGAAGTGTGAAAAAAACTTTTAATAGCAGCCACCACATCCGCCCCAATTGTTGGCCAATAAGTTTGGAAAAAAAGCGCTGTCATCCCGTCAATACCAGGGGCTTTAGATGGTCCCATCCCCTTTAGAGCTTCCAGAATTTCAGGTTCTGAGACTGACTTGGTAAGACACATATTCATTGCGGTCGTAACCTTGGCAGGAATTAAATCTATCACACCACTAGTCTGGAGAGCAGGATCAGTTGTGAAAATATTGGAGAAATAGTGCTTAAAACTAAAATGTACCTCTTGTGGATTAGTAGTCCACGTACCATTACTATCCTCAATTCCAGCGATATGATTATAGGATCTCCTTTGCATCACAGAGGTATGAAAAAAACGGGTATTTTTGTCGCCATGCTTTAGCCAATTGACTCTCGATTTCTGCTTCCAAAACAACTCTTCCTTGTCCCATTCCTGCTTAAGCTGCCATTTAAGATTTTGAACCAAATTTGTTGGAGGGCCAGTGCTAGAATTTTGAGCCGAATTGATTTTCTGTTGTAGCTCCCTTATAGCTTGACCTGAATTGGAACGTTTTCGTTTCTTCCAATCCACCAGAGCATGTCGGCAAGCTTGAATCTTTTTGTAAACCGAAAAGGATTTAGACCCCTGAATAGGGGTAGCCCAAGCTTGTTGAACAACGCTGAAGGACTCCTCATCTTCTATCCATCTAGCATCAAATCGAAATGGGGATCGAAAGAAAGAGGGGGCAGCTCTGATATTTAAAAGAATGGCGTTATGATCGGAACCCACCGTCTCCAAATGAGTAACTACAGCCTGACCGTAAAGAATACGCCAAGAAGGAGTAGCTAGCACCCTGTCCAAACGCTCCTGCACATAATCTGATCCACTACGGTTATTTCGCCATGTAAATAGGTATCCTGAAAATCCCAAATCAACCAAACCATAGGCATCAATAAAATTCTTAAATCCCCGAAAGGACCAAGATGAGCGAGCGTTTCCTCCTTGTTTTTCCTCAGCACAAGTAAGGTCATTCATGTCACCCCAAATAACCCAATCTGGACCCAAACAAGCCTTATAATGTATAAAAGATTCCCACTGATCCTTCCGAATTGTATCATCCGAGCTAAAATATACATTGACTAAACGCCAAGATTTATTAAGAGAGGCATCAAAGATCTCAACATCGATAAACCAAGAGCACATCTTTTTCAAAGTAACCATAGACGTACCTTTCCAGAAAAGAGCCAATCCACCGGCAATACCCACTGGATCAACTCGAATGAAGCTATCCATTTTCAGAGACTTTTTCACCAGGTCCAATTTATTCACTCTGTTCTTCGTCTCTGAAAGGAAGACCAGAGTGGGGGAGTGGAGTCGAGCAAGCTCCTTAAGTTGGTGGAATGTCAGGGGGCTCCCCACACCCTGACAATTCCAGGCAATCATTGGGCGATTGGAGACCAGATAGGGCTGGTCTCCACCCCCGACAAGGCACAAGATGCAACATCCCCAGCAGCCACAAACCCCTCTTGGCAAGTTGTTTTTTGTTTCTTTGTTTTTCCGCCATTCTCATCCTCATCGAAATCCTCAGCCCCCAGATCCGACTTCTTCTTGCGCTTGGTTGAATTGCCCACACTATCTTTATGCCCCTCTTGCATAGACATATGAGTGTCATTAAGTTTCACAATCCTCCGAAAGCCCCTCCCAGAATGCTTCTCTTGCTGCCCCAAGGAGTTTTGAATCAGATTTACCTTCCCCGTAGGTTCAGTAACTACTTCTTCAACCTCTGATTGCTGCCTCTCCACTGACTTGGAAAAAAGAGAGATCCCTCGTTCCTCGAGAAAAGCTTCATCAAGTTCTTCCTTACGTGCTAATTCCTTCTCTTTCACAATCCGCTGTTTTTCCGTAAGTATTGCGTCCGAAATGTGACCCATTTGGAAAATAGCAATACGTGGTGAATTTGGGGCTAACATTCCTTGATCCACCTTCATATTATCCAGTGGGCCTTTAGTTAACTTATCATAATGGGCCTCCTGTACCAAAGTATCTTGGGTTGGATTAGAAGTAGTGGTGGGCTCACTACTAGGGCCTTTAGAAAATATTTTTTTGTCACAAAAAATGTTAACCATGGTTGACTTGGGTTAGGAAAAAAAAGTTTTTGTTGTGTCGTGTCGTGCTGTACAGACCCCTTTTTATGTTGTGCCAATCTAAGACCGCGCCGTCTCCATTTCCGTGCCATGTCCGTCTAAAACCGTGCTCGTTTCGTGCCGGGCCGGGTCAGTGCCAGCCCGGCCCGTTTGACACCTCTAGGAATCTGTCGTGCCACATTTAACCATGCCATGCCGGGTCCGTGCCAGCTCAGCCCGTTTAACACCTCTAGGTATATACTTGTTGGGATTGCTGCCGAGGCATCTCTGGAATATCTCAACCTTGCCTAGCTGAAGGCATATCATCTGTTAAGTTAACAACATTCTATGTTGGTGGTTGTTGTGATGTCATTACCCTTCTTAATAGGCAATCAGTTCTTGTGTAGACTCGTTCTGAGGATTGGCCAATGCTTGGGCCAATTGCCTTGTCAAATTTTATAAATCCATCTCTTGTGGCTCCTGTCCATTGATTTGGCCAATTGTTGGAATCCTTTGATCAGGATTTACTTTAGAGCTTTTCTCCTGATCAGGATTTCCATCATTTTCGTGTGATGGTTCATTTTGTTGTCCTTATGGTCTCTTCGTTGGTGCTATTACTTTCAAATTAGTAATGATGCCCTCCTTCTTTACCAAATAATTCTACTCTGTCGATATCGACTGAGTTAGTGAAATGGATGCTGAAAAAGTGGTGTATAAAAGTGGAGTTTGGTTCATTGCCGTATTTCAGGACTTCTCTAGAAGCAAACAAGGGATGAAGAATAACAAAGCAAACTTTATTAAACTTGAAAATGGTACAATCTATACAATTGGAGGTTACAATCAATAAGGATCTTATGTTACTCCAACTCCCTAGAAAATGCTGCAAAGTATAAGGAAAGTAAAAAGGAAAAAGAAAAGCCTTTAGGTGATTGATCAGATCTTCAAATTGTTGTAGTTGATTGGTATTTATAAGCTTCTTCTTCACATTCGAACTTGAAACATTTTTCCATGTTGAATTTGAATATGGCAGTTATTTTGGATAAGGTAGTTATGTTGTCTTGTCGCCTTCTTATGGAAAACTGCCTTTGTCTTCATCTAAATTTGCTTGAGACTTGTCCTTGACAAGTCATTGCCAAGTGTCCATCTTATCGACTAAAAAATTTAGTCAAAATATGGTGTAAACAACGGGGTAATTTCTTTAGGAATGAACAGAGTATTCCACGTTTTCTAGCTTATTAAGAATGAATCACAGAGGAAGCAAAAGAAGGTGTTCAACTTCATAGCTATCCTGATTATCGATCAATGCTTGGTTAACAAGTGTCGTACATGTATCAATGAAAATTATCCTTCTCTACTTACAACAATTTCCTTTGTTAAGAAATGGTACAGAGCTGCTAGCTTATGTCATGCTTCTGAACTATTGCTCCAAAAACTCTCATTTTTTCCATATGCATCCATGCTTGCTTTTTTACTCTCTCTTGTGGGATGAACAATAAATTTCATACAGTAGTGGTATCAGACTATCAGAACTATCAAACACTTACGCAATACGGGTCAACAATATTTCAAAACCACGAAATAAATGAAATGCTCACAGATCCATCCAAGGATTGAGCCACGCGGTGGCTAGTAAGGGTTGTCGTCCCTGCTACAATTTGAAAAAACCTTACTATTACATTGATATATATATATATATGTAGTCTCCTAAGGGATCCCTTATTAAAAATTTGGTGCGGACCTAGCCTTTTTTCAACTTTCTGGATCAAATTTTGACGATCCGAACCGCTCAATGTTTTTAAAATGCATTTTCCAAGGTCCACGCGAGAAATCTTCAAAAAAAAATACCTGGAAGGGCTTGATCCAAACAGTTTTCGGTAAAACTGTACATATGTACAGTTTTACCGAAAACTGTTTGGATCAAGCCCTTCCGGGTATTTTTTTTTTGCCGAATCTTCGCGTAGGCCCTTAAAAACGCATTTTAAAAACTTTGAGCGGTTCGGATCATCAAAATTTGATCCGGAAAGGTGAGGTCCGCACCAAATTTAAATAAGGGATCCCTTAGTAGAATATTCTCCTATATATATATATATATATATAGGAGGCATTTCTAGTAAGGGCTCCCTTATATAAGTTACAGTGTGGGATTTTTTTTTTGGCATCAAATTTCAATGATCTGAACCGTTATTGGATATTTGTTGTTGTTGTTGTTGTTGTGTGTGTGTGTATATCAGCAAATTATTTACCCCGCCCCTCCTTCACATATAGCCCGTCCCTGGATACGTCTCAAAGGTAAACACAACAGATCAAAGTAGGCCTTGGTTGGTTTAGAAATTCCGCGTTATCAAATGGATCTATTGCCCTCTGAACTAATCCCCGCGAAATGAGGATAAAGCCTCCCACCCATTTCCATTGCTTCTCCTCCTAACCAAATGGACAATGCAATATTTTCCTCGTATTTGGCTTCAATCGGCCTCGTATATATTGGAAACTCGTGATGTTAAGTCCGTAGATTAGTCTATCATCGTGAAACGCATTTTAAACTTATATTGGTATGTACTCTTCTTTAAGTAACGTATCTAGATATGATTATTTTGTTCAATGGGCTTTGATGATAACTTTGAAGAAAGGAAATATTGGTCATCTGATTTCCTAAATGGAACCTTCATATCTTTTTCTTTTTTTTTTGGTAAAATGGAAATGGATTAAAACTTAGAAAACAAGGTCAGAGTACATCATTAGGTTCAACAACATAAAACGCAGCAAAGCAAACAAACAAGGAAAGACTAGAAAGATAAGTGCAATCAACACTAATCTAGGAACTGACGGATATTCAACTTATCCCTTGTCATGAACTCTCGAATTTCCAGAGGTGGTCTGTCCGAAACCACCAATTTTCATTCTGTTCAGCTCCAAGGCCAGCTAGGAAATCAACACACTCATTTGCACTCTGGTAAGTGTGGGTGAGGGTGCTTTCTGTTCGGTTTAAGAGGTAGTGTCCGTCATTTATAATGTTACTTTGAGGGTTTGAGGGTGATTGGGGTTGGCTTTGTCATTGAAGAGAAGAACTGCAGCTTGGGAGTCTGACTCTATTTGGACCTTAGAAATCCCTTTCTCTAGCAAGATGGTTAACCCCCTGTAAATAGCCCATATTTCCATTTCCAGACTCGAGTTGGCTATCATTTTCCCGTGGTATCCAAGCACCCAATCTCCTTGAGCATCTCTAATTAGACCTCCAAAGCCCGCCTTCCTTGTGCTTTCAAACCGACACCCATCTGTGTTAAGCTTAAGGGTACCTGTGTTGGGAGGAAACCAAGAAATTAGTCGGTTTAAAGGGGGGTCAGTAATAAGAGGGGAATTAAAAGCCTCTACAATTTCAGAAGTATAGGAAGTTATATTCTTGAAACTCATTTCCGGAATCGACTATATGTTATCAAAACTCATTCTATTGCGATCCTTCCAAATTTTCCAAAGAGTGATACCAAAAAAGATATTCCAAGGTATATTCGTTCCCAAGCGTAAATTTTTTTTTTCTTTTTCAGATTGGCAGAAATCCAATCCGACGTGGAATTAAAAAATCCCGCTCTCATTAGCCGGCCCAAGGGGATTTTGTCCCAAAGCGCAATAGCCTTAGGGTAATCCCTAAACAAATGATCCAAATTTTTCAGAGCAAGGTTGCATCTAGGACAACAAACCGAGGTATTGATACCCCTTTTAACACGCATCAGGTTGGTAGGAAGTTTATCATGGAAAATAAGCCAAAGGAAAGTTTTCAATTTTTGAGGTAGCTTCATTTTCTAGAACCACTTCCAACCGTTAATATCATTCACATCTTTATTGATGAACTCATACGCAGCAGAGACAAAATAGCTACCATTAGATGATCTAGTCCAAGAGGGGTGGTCACTGGCTTGATTAAAAATAGGCAGCATAGTATTAAGAATGTCAGGCCGAGAAACTTCATCCACAATTTGTTCAATGCTGTCCAAATTCCAGATCCCATTGTCAATAATTTCAGCCACCTTAGTGTTGTTTCTAGTATGCAACCCGGGGTGTCTCTTACCTAGAGGGCCATTCCCACACCACCAGTCATTCCAAAGGTCAACAGAAAAGCCGTCACCTATGGACCATTTGATACCCTCCTGAAGGATATCTGTAATGTGGAGTATACTCCACCACGTGTGAGAGGCAGCTCTATTTCCCGGTCAAGAATGGAGAGAATGATGTTTTAAATATTTGCTCTTGAGAATTTTAGCCCATAGACTATCCTCATCATTCATAAGTTTCCATCCTAGCTTAGTAAGGAGAGCAAGATTTTGGTTTCTCGCTTTCCTTAAACCCAAACCACCCATATCCTTGCTTTTACGCACCGTGTTCCAGTTGACAAGATGGAGTTTCTTTTTTCCGGGAGTGTCACCCCACAAGAAATCCCTATTGATACGATCAAGTTTATCACACACAGTGACAGGGAGACTCATGGTCTGCATGGTGTAACTGGGTATAGTGGACGTGGTAGCTTGGATAAGCGTGGCCCGTCCTGCAAGCATGAGGTTATTGGATATCCATGCATGAGGGTATTGGATATCCATCCTGAGAGCTTAAATTGAACTTTTACAATTATGTGTTTGAAGTGATCCTTGCTAGCTATTTTGTGGAGGAGGGGAACCCCAAAGTACTTGCCCAAGTCATTGGTAAGAGCAATACCACAGAGGTTGCTCAAACGACGGGCTTTAACACGGGACACATTAGGGGAAACAAAAAGCTTAGACTTAGATAAGTTCACAGTTTGACCAGATAGCATACAAAAATCATTGAGAACCTCCATAATAGCTCTACAATTAGACTTATTAGCATGACCAAAGAGAATTAAGTCATCCGCAAAGAATAAATGTGTAAGCTCAATGGAATCTCTAGAGACTTTGATGCCTTTTCTAATTACCCTCCCCACATTTGGAATTAATAAGAATAGAAAGATGTTCCATGCAAAGCACGAACAAATAGGGGGATAAAGGGTCTCCTTGTCTAATACCACGTCCAGGAGAAAATTCCTCCAAAGATTCCCCATTCCAAAGAATGGCAGTTTTTAGACTAGTGACATAGCTCATGATAAGGGCAATCCAAGCAGGATCCACATTGAAAAATATAAGCGTATCAAGAAGAAAATTCCAAGAAATTTTGTCATACGCTTTCTCTAAGTCGATCTTAAGAAGAATACCACTCTTGTTGCCTTTTTTAGTGCGGAGAGAATGCAAAATTTCTTGAGTGATGATGATGTTATCACTAGTAGATCTACCAGGTATGAAGCTTCTCTAAAATAGGCTAATAATCTTATCAAGAAGAGGCCTAAGTCTAGCAACGATGATTTTGGTAATGATTTTGTATCTCACGTTGCAAAGACTAATGGGGCGAAACATTTTAATATTCTCAGGGTTATCCGATTTAGGGATAACCGAGATGAGAGTTTTATTAGCTTCCTCAGGAATATTGCTCTCGGCAAACCTATTTTTCACAAAATTGCAAATGTCCTCACCAATTACGTTCCAATATTTGAGATAAAAAAATGGCTTGGAGGCCATCCGGACCCGAAGCTTTAAAAGGGGCAATACTTTTAACAGTATCCCAAATCTCAGCATTAGAGATAGGAGTGCGAAGAGTCTCATTGTCCTCAGAAGAAAGGGATTTATGAGGATTTAAGGAGAAACAAGTACCCAAGGTGTCATTTTGATTACGGAAGAAGTCTATAAAATAATTTTGAACCAACTCTTTAATCAAGTCAGGATTGTCAATCCAAGTGTTGCTATAAGTAAAGTAATCTTGGATTTTCTTCTCCTTATGATCGTAGAAAAGTGAAAATATCGGGTATTTTTCTCTCCTAAAACAATCCATTTAGCCCGAGATTTTTGAAACCAAAGAATTTCTTCTTGATTTAGAATGTTGTTGCAATGAGAAACCAACTCTTTCTCTAGGGCAATAAGGTTATGGGAGAAATTTTTTCTTTGAGACTCTTGCACACCCTTAATTCTAGCTAGAGTCCATCTCTTTTTCCTAAAGATATCGCCAAAAACTTCCTTATTCCAACCAAGAGCAGTTTGGGAAAAGTTAAAAATTTTGTCTTTGATATTGTTGCCATTCCATTCGGAGGAAACTATAGATTCAAAGTTGGGGTCCATCATTCAAGTAGTTTCAAACCTAAAACGTCTAGGAATGTATGCAGTGTAATGGAAACCATTAACGCTAATGAGTAACGGGCAATTAATGATCAGAATAAGTACGAGGTAAGTTTTGGATCGTACCTTCTGGAAACAGTGTTCTCCATTCCTCATTGCACAGCCCCCTGTCCAAGCGCTTTTGGACATTAACAGCACCTTGGCGACCATTAGTCCAAGTGAACTTAGGTCCCGATGCGCCCATATCCATAATTTTACAGGCATTAGTGTTTTCCATGAACTTCCTTCTTTGATTATAACCTGTATCAGTGGATGAACTTCTACTTTCCTCCGCTGTAGCAATTTCATTAAAGTCTCCAGCAGCAGACCATATATGCAAGAGAGTTAGAGTTAGCAAAATCCTTCAAATCCTCCCATAAAATTTCACGGAGTCTAGGGTTGGGACTAGCGTACAGGGCAGATAAGATCCGATCTTCGTAACCATTCTTTCTGATTTTGACGTGGATAACTTGACGTTTAATATCTATGGTGAACACTGCAACTTTAGTAGGATCCCAGAGGACCCAAATTCCACCAGATCTTCCATTAAGGTCAGTGAAAGTGTCTCTTGTAAATCCCAGATTACGGAAAAAGAAACCCATAGACTGGAGATTAACCTTCGGTTCAAGAATAGCCACAATTTCAGGATTGCGCTAACGAGCAATTTCTTTAAAATTGCTTTTAAACCAATCATTTCCGGCACCTCTACAATTCCAAATAAGAATTTTATAGCCGTCCATAAGAAAATTACTATCTAGAGGAATAGAACCTGGAGGGTATAGGATGTTCCTCATATCAACCAATGTTGGTCTCCGTTTCCTGAACTGTTTCGCAGTCGCTTGGTGTGGATCCCAGCTTCCTAGAAACTGTTCTTTAAGCTTTATCTTCAGACTCACCTCCTCCGTCCACCATGCCACTCCGGCGAGGTGAAACACTTCTATCCCGACATATAATGACCATCTGGTCTTGTTGTAACTAATCCTTGTTGTCTAAATTTCAGGAAAATTCATGGTACGTTTGAGTAGGTAAAAGATTGATATCTGGGGGAACTTTGGTCGAACTGGGCTGGGGTGAGGAAAAGGCTACTCCTGACGAGGAGGGGGTGGAGGCATCAAAGATGCTGATATCAGGAGGAGAGATAGGGATTAGGTCGATAATAATGGAGTTGGTAGGCATATAAGTGGACTGTTGGGCCATGAGTTGGGCTTGCTGTTTAAGAAGTGGATTGAACTCAAATTTGTATTCTCCTTGAGATGATACTCCTTTCCTTTTCTGGGCTATCAAATTGTTTGATTTGGGCTTGGTCACAATGGGCCGGTTCATGTTTCTCTGATGTTGGGTCATATTTCCTTTGTTCTTTCCAGCGTCAGTTTTAGATGGGCCTGCACTTTTGTCTCTCAAATATTGGTTGGTAACCTCTTTATCTGCATATTGGGCTTTGGATTTTTGCTCTGTGTTGGACCCTCCTGTACCAAGACCAGAGGGCTTAGTTTTAACCTGGTTACGTCTAGTAACCAACATCCAATCGCCATACCCAATGGTTACATCTAGTAACCAGCATCCAATTGCCATACCCAATCTCGTTGGGTTCATCGGATAAAATAGTGCCGTTAAAAATTACAACCTTTAGGGTAGGCTTTGCAGGAGCAGCAACGGTCTCAGGAGTGGTGACCAACTTTTCCGATGCCGACGTCAAGTTGCAAGGAGCCTTCCAGTGACCGACCCTGCCACAAGAGAAGCAAATGAGATGGATATGTTCACACTCGATTTGATAATCAAACCTGCCTATTGCCACCGTAACTTTCAGTCGTTTGCTTAGATCGATCTCAAGGCACACACGGGCGTAGCTTCCTCTCATTCCGTCAATGGCATTACTGTCTACTTTAAGAGGTTTTCCGAGTTTAGCAGCGATGGTAAAGAGATTGTCTTCATCATAGTACTCATAGGGAAGATATTTGAATCTGATCCACACTGCGGTAGTGATGGTGGAGGCCTTGTCGGCCTTAAATTGGGGATGCCACCTTCTCATTGTCAAGTAGTGATCTTGAATTCTCTAGGGGCCACCCGTATAAACTTCGTTGTAGTCTAATTTTGATTCAAACAGAATTAGATACAATCCCAAACCCAAATCTACCGGGGTAAATAAACCCTCAAGATTCCAAAGGTTTGATATTCTATCCATAAGTGGTTTGAAACCCATATTCTTGCCCAATAGTTTGATAATCAAGCATCCCTTATGATTCTGTCGGATACTTTGTAGATGCTCCTTAGAGAATTCCACCTTTATCCGAGAAATAGTTTTAGTGTTCTCTGGCTCCTCCTCTTCCTCATCACTTTCTGTATGAAACTCAGAAATCTTCGATTTATCGGAATCCATTAAGGGGCTCTGGGCATTGAGAAGGGTTGCGCCTTTTCCTGTGGCTTCTTTTGGCTCTTGAACAATTTCACTGGTTCCTCTTCTACACCCTCAGGATGTGGGTTATCCATGGTAGTAGCGATTGGATTGATATGGGGAACTTGATTTGTTTCTGAATCCATAAGGCTGCAATCCTCAGAATGAGAGAGATCGTTGGAATTGCTCTTAATTTTCTTGGTACTCCTTTCTAAATGGTCTCTTTCTTCCTCAGAAATAGGTTCAGAGGTTGGATTTTGGGTTAGGGAATTTGGCATTTTTACAGAGAGAGGCTCTGGAAGCTTCATTTCGCTGTGGAAGTTATCGCAGTTCAAACCTTTGAAACTTTTCTTTTACTTGTACCAAACAAAATTATGCTTGTTGACATTGCATAGCTTACTTATCTCGAAGTTCCTTCAATAAAACGAGTTGCTAAGTACCAAGTACAAGTACAACACGTGAAGTCTTCACCCAAAGTCAAAGCCAATTGACCAGTATGACTTGTGAATACTATGTTCCCATTTGAGACATTTAAGTGTAACACAAGAATTAGTTTGTTATCAATTACAATTAACCTCAAAATTATTAAGGTCATTACCAAGTCTATTCTTATAACGGTCAATCTAAACTATTACGGTTTTACATCTCACTGATTCCATCATTATCACCAAAATCAGAGACCATCGGCTATCGACGACCGCCTGATCGAAGGGCATCGAAGGGCATTTAATGCACCCCGAGGCATTAAAGTATTACAATAGACTATCTTACCTCCACATGAGTTTTATTTTGGCAATCTTGTACCATCTATTTTTTAGATCCTATTATGGAGTACATTATTCGTGCCAAAAATAAAGTTGATCGGATATCGGTATATATTTTATAGGACAAAAGGTATCATTCATAAAAGAAACTTGTGTCCCGATCAAGGGGCTTTCTAAACTCGATTGAGCCAAATTTTTGCGACAATGATTTAATAAGTGCAACAAAATGAACGGTCTCGATCGTTAAAATAGCTTGTTTCATTGAGACTCGTTTCACATTTGCATGAGGATTATTACCAAATGTGTAACATATGATTGGAGAACATATTTTTGTCACAATGTTAACCATGGTTAACTTGGGTTAGGAAAAAAAATGTTTTTGTTGTGTCGTGCCCCGTGCCGTGCCGCGCCGACCCATGCTCGTGCCATGCCAGTCTAAGACCGTGCCGTGTTCGTCTAAACCGTGCTCGTGTCGTACCCGTACCAAGTCAGTGTTAGCTCGGCCTGTTTGACACCTCTAAGTATGTGTCATGCCACATTTAAACGTGTCGTGCTAGGTCAGTGCTAATCCGGCTCGTTTGACACCTCTTGGTATATACTTGTTGGGATTTCTGCCCAAGCATCTCTGAAATATCTAAACCCTGCCTATCTGGAGGCATATCATCTGTGAAGTTAAGCAACTTTCTATGTTGGTGGTTGTGATGATGTCATTACCCTTCTAAATAGGGACAATCGGTTCTTATGTAGACTCATTCTGAGGATTGGCCAATGCTTGGGCCAATTGCCTTGTCAAATTTTATAAATCTATCTCTTGTGGCTCCTGGCCATTGATTGGCAAATTGTTGGAATCCTTTGATCACGATTTACCGCAGAGTTTTTCTCCTGAGCAGGATTTCCATCATTTTCGTGTGATAGTCCCTTTTCTTGTCCTTCTGATCTCTTCTTTGGTGTCATTACTTTCAAATTAGTAATGATCCGCTACTTCTAGCACCAAAAATTGTTTACCAAATAATTCTACTCTGTTGACATTGACTGAGTTTGTGAAATGAATGCTGAAAAAGTGGTTGGAAAGGGCTACAATACACACCCTTTATTTGGGTGTGTATTGATACACACCCCTCTAACAGTTACGATTTTTTTTATTAAGGAAAAGGCTACAATACACACCCCTTATCTGGGTGTACCATATGCACCTATTGTATGGTCCAGATTGTGCCACCTCATCGACAATCGTAACATTTTTTAGTTTTTCGTAACTTTTCAACAATATGATTCGTAACATTTTCTATGATTCATAACATTTTAGTGTGTCTCGTAACTTTTATAAAAAAAATTCGTAACTTTTACAAAAAAATTCATAACTTTTTAAAAAAATTCGTAACTTTTACAGGGGTATGTATGATACACACCCAAATAAGGGGTGTGTATTGTAGCCATTCCCTTTTATTAAAGTTACGAGATACACCAAAATGTTACAAATCATATTGCTAAAAAGTTACCAGAAACTAAAAAATGTTACGATTGTTGATGAGGTGACACAATCTAGACCATACAATAGATGAATATGGTACACACCCTTAGTGGATGTGTATGTATTGAAGCCATTTCCATAAAAGTGAAGTTTGGTTCTTTGCCGTATGACTTCTCTGGAAGCAAACAAGGAATGAAGAATAACAAAGCAAACTTTATTAAACTTCAAAATGGTACAATCTATAGAACAGCAGGTTACAATCTAAAGATCTTATATTAGCTTTACTCCTAGAAAATGTTGTAAAGTACAAGGAAAGTAAAAAAGAAAAAGAAGTCTTTGCATGGATGGTTGATCAGATGTTGAAATTGTTGTTGCACTTGATTTGTATTTACAGGCTTCTTCTTCACATTCGAACGAAAGTTTTTCCCTCTTGAATTTGAATATGGCAGTTATTTTGGATATGGCAGCTACGTTGTCTTCATGCCTTCTTATGGAAAACCGCCTTTGTCTTAATCCAAATTTGCTTGATACTTGCCCTTGACAAGTCATCACCACGTGTCCATCTTATTGACTAAAAAATTTAATCAAAATATGGTGCAAACATCGGGGTAATTTCTTTAGGAATGAACAAAGTATTCCACGTTTTCCGGCTTATTAGAATGAATCACAGAGGAAGCAAAGAAGAAGGAACACTACATTCAACTTCATAGCGAGCCTGAGTATAAATGCTTGGTTAACAAGTGTTGTCATGCTTACAACAATTATCCTTCTCTACTTACAACAATTTCCTTTGCTTCTAATCTATTGCTCCAAAAACTCTCATTTTTTTCCATATGCATCCATGCTTGCATTTTTACTCTCTTGTGGGATGAACGATAAATATCATGGAGTAGTGGAATACTATCAGAACTATCAAACACTTGAGCAATGCGGGTCTACAATATTTCGAAACCAAGAAATAAATGAAATGCTCACAGATACGTCTCAAAGGTAAACACATCAGATCAAAGTAGGCCTTGGTTGGTGTAGAAATTCTGAGTAATCAAGGGAAAAAAAAAAAAAGTTTTCTCCACCGCCTTTCCTACAACTCTTAGCCCTCCTCAATCTCCTTGTTACCTACACCACCCGAGTTCCCAACAATTCGTCCTACAATCTGTTCTCCAATCGTACGTAAAAAAAAAAAACTCTGTTTCAATTACTCAATCTCCCCTAATCCTCCGTCATCATAACCCCACCGACGAAGATTCCACATCCAATCATTAATAATCTTCTCGAAACGTCATAACCTCCAACAATTTTCGCCCTTATAGTGGGTTGGGGAGCCACACATGTGAAAATTGGACTTTTTTGCCACCTCTATCGGAATGAAAACCTTACGAAAGGTTTTCATTCACATGAATGGTTTTCATTCCCTTATAGTGGGCTGGGGAGCCATACATGATACATGTATGGCTTTCACCCGGAAATGAATGAATGGTTTTAAGACAGTTCATGTGGAAGGCAGTTACAATTTTCACATGTATGGCTTTCACATGTATGGTTTTAAAAAAAGGGAGGGAAGAATTAACGGAATGTCCGGCTGAAAGGCAGTTCTTAGAAAACAGTTCAACAAAATTAGTAAGTTTGAACAAAATGGAGTCGTATACTTATTTCTGGCAAGAATTCGAAAACTTTCCTGTCAATTTGAAAATTGGTCAAATTGTACAGCTGAATCTTGCAATTATTCCCAAAATAACTGCACGATCCAAATTAGTTCCTTCCCCCTACAAATAGGCCATGAACTTTCACGAAACATCATAACTTGTGAACTCTGAAAAGAAACAAGAATCAAAACATGAAGACTTCAGGCATTGTTGTTCTTTCAACCCTTTTGTTGTTGATTCCATTGGCGACTTCCCATCCCTCCGAAGAAGCCTTTGTCGAATGCCTCAAAAACCAGGCCAATATGTCTCCAAAACCAATCTCTCAAGCCATTTTCACCCCCAAAAGCCCCGAATTTGTGCCTACTTTATTTGCCTATTTCCGAAACTCTAGATTTAACACAACCACCAAGCGAAACCCAACTGCCATCATAACAGCCATGCATGAAACCCATGTCCAAGCAACCGTGATATGTGCTAAAAATCACAGCCTTCTCCTTAGAGTCCGGAGCGGGGGCCACGACTACGAAGGTCTTTCTTATGTGTCAAGTGAACCGTTTGTTATCCTTGACCTGTTTAACCTCCGATCCATTGATATCGACATACAAGCCGAAACTGCATGGGTACAAGCAGGTGCAACCCTTGGCGAACTCTATTATAGCATTTCGCAAAAAAGCAAGGTGCACGCTTTTCCAGGTGGCGTTTGCGCTTCTGTTGGCACAGGTGGGCATTTCATAGGCGCAGGGTACGGAAACTTGTTGAGAAAGTACGGATTATCCGTTGATAACATAATCGATGCAAAAATAGTTGATGTTAATGGAAAAATTCTCGATAGAAAATCCATGGGAGAGGATGTTTTCTGGGCCATTAGAGGCGGTGGAGCGAGTTTTGGCGTCATTCTCTCTTGGAACCTTAAATTGGTTTCAGTCCCTGACGTCGTCACGTTTTTTAGGGTCGAAAAAGCCCTTGAGGAAGGAGCAATAGATATTGTTTATAAATGGCAAGAGGTTGCCGATAAACTACCCGAAGACATTTTCATTAGACTTCAATTTCAATATCGGGGTGCACCTGTTAACAAATTTAAAGTTGCATTCATCGCCCAATACCTAGGGAAAATCGAAACCCTTATCCCGATGATGAATCAGCAATTTCCTGAATTGTGTTTGAAAGCAACGGACTGCGTTGAAACGAGTTGGGTTGAAACCACCCTCCTCTGGCAAGACATGGACCCAAAAAAGACTAACCTCACTGAATTACTTAACAGAAATACGTACCCAGCTTTTGGTCCTAGTCCCTTTAAGGTGAAATCGGATTATGTGAAAACATCAATTCCAAAACTAGCATTGGAAGAGTTATGGAAGAAGGCAAACCAAACTAGGAATTTGGTAATGCAATGGAGTCCATATGGAGGCAAAATGAGTCAGATTCCTGAGTCAGACACACCATTCCCTCATAGAGCAGGGTACAAGTTCAAAATCCAATACTGGTATTATGTTAGCGAGACATTAGTTGAATTGCAAAAGGTCTACGACTTCATGGCAACATATGCATCGCAGTCACCTCGCGAGGCGTTTCTCAACTACAGAGACCTTGATGTTGGCACGAATGGAAATGGATGTGATCCGAGTGTTTTTGGGGCTAAATATTTCAAGGGGAATTTTGAGAGATTGAGAAAGGTGAAGACAGAGTTTGATCCGGACAATTTCTTCAGGAATGAACAAAGCATTCCACCTCTTTCGGCTTAGAGGAATCATTTAACTTGTAATAGTCTTTCATAAATCTTTTGATTATCATGTTGGGATGTTGATTAATGTAATCTTATTCTCAAAGTGACAAATGTGATTCTATTTCTGTTGGGTACATTATTAGACTGCCTAACTCTAGGCCAAAACATTCAAAGACAGATTTGTTCCATAAGAATTGAAGGATGGGGTGAGCCCTGCAGATTATCTCTAACACTAGCAGAAATCACAAGAAAAAAAAAATCTGAATCTCAGTTCACAACCAAAAATCTTGAAGTGCACCATAATTCATATCACTAATACTTCGGTGACCATATTCGGTAACCATAATTCACCAAACATGGTCACCATTTTTTTTGATCGGGAAAGAAGAAGATTTTATAAAACTCGATAAGGGTACATCGAGAGAAAGAGAGAGGGGAAAAGCCCTAGGGCAAAAAAAGAAAAGAAAAGGGATCAACGAAATGTTGGAGACCCAAAAAAAAATAACATAGTAGGTAAAGATAAAGACCAATTCCAGAGCAGCCAAATTAGATTCTGATTCTTCAAATAGCTTCTAGGTTTCCTTTGAAATCCTCAATTGGAGACCCAGCCAAAAATAACATGGTCACCAGTACATTCCTCAATTCACAGAAACGATTATACGACTCAACAAGAGAAGCTTTCTGCGAAGGCCGAATGAACAACAAAGATTTCAAGTTCCTCTGGGCTGTGAGGTCAATTTATAATTTAAAACTTTTGGCATAAAGGTTTTTAGACTATGATTTCAGAGCAAGGAAAACTATTTAGCAATGGGAGTTTAGCGATTAAAATTTGGAGACTACTTTTGCAGTTTCGAGCTTTGGAATTTTTCTTTTTCTTACGCTAAGTGCAATAAGGGACGATGTTCTTGGAACTCAATCGATTATGTGGTTAGGGGCTAAAACATCAAAGTGGGAAACAGGGACTAATTCAAAGGCATATAACGATCATTTTGGTCCTTCTAAACTCAATCGTTTGAATTTAATCCTCCTTGTACTTTGCGCCCACGTGTTCAATTCTATTAATGCCCCATTTTTTTCTCAGTGTCCACACCTTGTCAATATTGCAAGTATATCCTTGAATAAAATTACCTAAAAGGACATTTTATCAAAATAGGTACACCAACTCCTTTTTCACTACCCTTCTCCTCTCCCCTCATTACACCCCTCTCCTCCACCAGTCAAACCCTCCTTCATCTTCATCTTCATCTTCAATGTTAAACCTCCCCAAAACCCTATTCCATCTTCATCTCTTATCGAACCCCCAAACACCAATTACTACAGTTTCATAAACCTAAGTCTACACAAACTATAATTATATTTCCCCCAGTCAAGTTTGTAGCCGACCAAAATAATTCCTTGAGAAAAAAAAAAAAAAAAACTATCAAGATAAAGCAATTTTCAAATGACAAGTTAAGATTTGGATATAAGTTTAATTTTAGTCCTATTCGGCCATATATTCAAGCTAGACTTCAACATTATAGGTTTAATTTCAGTCCAATTCGGCCAATATTTAAAGTTTAAATTAGATTGGTATTTTTAACATTTCAGGTTTAACAATTAATGACCGATTATTTGTGTTCAGATGACCAGCGTTGAACAAATTAAGATTGTTTGGAAATATAAATTCTCAAAAATAATGTTTGTTCGTATTATTAATAATTAACAAATGAATTTTTTTTCTTGTTTAAAATTCCAAACTAATTAGCTTTGTTCAATTCTTAAAATCGGAACAAAGTGGATATGTAATTTTATTCAAGGATATACCAATAAATGTATAAAGGTCCCTTTTATGGGTTTTTTTTGAAGAAAACTTTACCAAGGATTTTACCACAAGCGAGGTACCTTTATACATTTATTGAAATCATACGTCTAATTGTAATTTCATTTACTAAAATAATTGCATTTTAACTTGAATATATATTTGATAGTCGTGAAGCATTGATATCTTGGGCTCTGATGATGGAAAAAAATAGTTTTGCTATAGCAATCAAATAATCGGATTTCCGGGGGGGTAAAAAAAAGAACAAGGATTACCTTTCATGTGAAAGAAGTGATCAATATATATGGACAAAAAATGAAGTCTAAAGAGGATCTCATGTAATGCCCAGATTTATGGAGATGTTATTAAAATCATTTCTTGAAATAGAATAATTGACAAAGACAATTATTTTAATAACGCAGCAGAATCTAAATTAAATTTCAAAAATTGACTCAAGTCTATTAAATCAAGTGATTCTCATTTCAGGAATACAATTACATATTTTTAAAATAAAGTACTTAATAAACCTCTAGAATGTAAATAACGGGGCTAATCTCACTCAATTTTATCATGCACACTTGTGTACTTCATCTTTATACGTACGATTGATTTTGTGCGAGGTGTGTTTTTTATGAGTTTCAGGAAATCGTAGCTAAAAAGCGTGTCCAAAGTTCCAAATAATCTTCGATTGTATCCGGAAGTATCCAAGGTCCCGCAATGCCATGGAGGACAATCGCCAAAGGTTAGAAGTCGATTTGAGGAGCTTGGGAAGGTTTCAAGGAAGGCTCAGAACAAAGGAACATGAAAATGAAGCTATAAGCCTCGAGGAAATCCGACACACTGATAGGAAAATGCTCATTTCACTCAAGATACAAAGGCTATGAATATAAGGTCAATTGGGTTTGGAAGTAGATTCATAATGCTTTCCAACGGTTTAAGAATCGCCTCATTCCGAGTTCGGATGAAGCTAGGGCAAGCCTGCAAATTTGGGTCAAAAATCTGCAAAGAGATACTGATAACTGTTTTTTCCACTACAGGTATCTGGTGCCAAGGTTGTGAATCTCGTACCGTATCGTCCAGTAAGTACCGGATTTACATAAAACCGGTAACGTCACCCTATAATTCCGTCCCGTCCTCAATACCGATCTGTTCTGGCCATTCCGGACAATACCGAACTGTATGAAGGTACCAGCTGTACCGCCCGAGATTTTGCAGATCTAGATTGAGATTTTGCAAAAAAAAGTCATCTACTCGAGAGAGAGTATTACAACGCCGGAAAGTTAAAAATCATCACCTCTAGAACGCCAAGTGGGAACGAGATAGATCTAGAATGACGGAGACGGTTGTCTCTCATGCCATAGATCTAGAATGACGACGCCGGAGATGGGTGTCTCTCACACCGGAGATGGTGGGTTTTCGTCCAGTAGAGAGAGAGAGAGTAATTACACTTTTTAGATCTGAGAATTCAGCCGGTGAAACGGGCAAACACAGTAGCAGGAAAAGAAGTGAAGGCTATTAAGTGTTAACAATAGAAAAAGGCATTATATATGAGAACCCTACAAAATACACAATTACCAAGTTAACCCTTTGAATCTCACATTTTAACCCTTTTTACCAGTTCTACTTCTACCCGTTGGTACTTGGCAAATATATATGGGTATTAGATTATTAATTTTTTTAAAATGGAGTTTCATTGATAATAGATTTTTTTTTTTTCTAAAAGGAATTAGATTTAAGGCCTTATTAATTACATTTTGGTACTATTCCAATACTTGTAGCCCCATAAAGATTGGCAACTAACATTTAAGGCCTTGTAATTACATTTTGGTACTAGTCCAATACTTGTATTTTGCTAATTGAAGGTATTTTGTTATGAGAGTTATTTTATTTTATGATGAATTTTATGATAAATGATATTATATGAGATTTTTTTTGATATATATATATATATATAAATACACATATATATACAAGTAATACCGCTATATCCGAAACGGTACCGGTACTGGTCCGGTACCGGTACTGTTCCATACCAGTAAGAAAACCGGTACCCTGTCCGGTACGAGATTCAAAACCTTGTCTGGTGTGCAAAAGCATTTTTTTAGCCTAGATACCTGTATCTACAAAGAAGGGTTATTTTGAGATAACGGTATCTCCTGCAAAATCACCTCTCCTCTTTTGCTGCTATTAGAGTTTTGTTTGGGGGGAGAAGGGCTGCCGCTTTCTCCATCTTTTTCTCCTAGCCAACCTCTCTAGCCCACGAGCTTTTATCCTCGAAGACCTCTGCGCCCTTCCTCAACCAACTTCCATCGTTGACAGAGATGGAGGATCTAATCCACCTCTATTGGTTTCGTTCAAGTCTTAGAAGGGCCAAATCTGATGAGATCGCGTGATTTTAGCTAGGGTGGTTCGGCAACCCCTCGGCAAATAAGTGGTTGAACCCGAGGTGGCAGCTCCAGTAACATCTCCGACGAATGGAAATTTTTCGATTTCCGTTTTTATGTTTTCTTTGTTATCCGCTACGTGGGATTGCTCCGGTTGGAGAGTCTTCGATCTGTGAAGCTCTCTGTACCGTTTTACCCTCTAGGCGGTTTCATCTATACTTAGTGCGTTACCATCCAAATCACATGGCTAACCCATTTAATCCGTTGTGGGTTTGTCCCAACGGAGGGCTTCATTTTGGCATTTGTAGCCCTTTAGGGCTTTTCTGAGTTTATGGATATCTCGTTAAAAAAAAAAAAAATTTTGACTGTCTCTATTGAGGAAAATATGTAATTGGGTCAACGGGTGGTCGAATTTGATTTTAAATAAATGGGTAAGGTTTGGTACGTATGAACAATTAATGGGTCTTATAGCTAATTGGGTTGTAAATGGGTCATGCATTGCCATTTAGGTTGTTTGGAAGAGATCAAAGAATGAGATATTTTAAATTTCAATCGGCAGGGAGTGCAATTTTTTATTTTTTTTTTAAAAGACGTCAATCTCATTAAAACAAGAGCCCGAAAGGCAAAACAACGCAAGAAGACTGAACAATGATTCCAAAAAAAAAAAATACAAAAAGAAGCTACAACTACCCAGACTTCAACTAAAAGTGCAGCATAAAGTGCAGCAAAAAGCAGACGAACCATTCTGGTAAGCATTGAGCACGTCCTGGTTTAGGGAGCGGAGATTGACGCCCGGAAAATTCGAACTCAAACCAAATGAAGCACGGGTGAAATCATCGAAGCAAACTACAATTAAAACAAACAAAAAAACTAAAAAAGACGTATTGTTCAAAAACCGATAAACTAAGTTAACCCGAGTTTCCCATCGCTGGGTCACACCATGTCGTCCCAGTTAAGAGGAGACGCTACTCCGGGGTGTAAACCCATACACCAAAACCGCCGCCAGCTTGCCGCCCAAAGCTGTCGGAGCCTTTATTCGTCGGAGGGTTCCTGGCCAAGGTATAAGCCTAAGCTAGGTGTTCTGTACCAACGAATTATCTCTCTATTTTCTTTCGGTAGTTTTCCAATTTCTTTTTTTAAAAAAAAAAGGTCTTGTTCAAATGGTACTATAATATACAATAAATCAAACTGGAAACAAAGTCCACAACCACTAGAAGCCCAACCCAACAAAAGCCCCCTTCAAGGACAGAAATACCCAACAAACTGAAAACAATACTTAAAAACCCAACCCAATTAATAGCCCCATTAAGAAGAGAAATAACTCAACAAATGCAAAGGGAATGACGCTCACACACAAATAGAGATATTTGAACTCATGACCTTATAGTGAGATGTAGGAGTCCTAGTCAAACTGAGCTACGCTAATTGGTTCTTTAGCACACTTAAAACATGAGAAATCCGAAATCATGCACGCGTGTAGATTTGGGATTCTTTTTATGCTACTAGTTTATTGTGCTATTCCTCTTACAAGCTTATCATTGACCCAAGAAGTTGACCTAGCTCCCTCCTTACATAGGCGCACGAGTTATAAAAATAGTACTAATATACAGGCCGGTGCATGTGTGCCCTATATAAAAATTAGAAGGGTATAATTAGTGTCCTTATCCACCAACCTCAAGTGAGACTATTTCAAAATTAAATTTTGTGAAATCACGTCACTCCAAACTCATTATCAGGGGCAAATGCATGCACATGCAACCGCAAGGTTAGGCCTGAGAAAATCAATTAATACGTAATTGTCATCCATGAGTTCGCATGCAAGTTCGAATCTCGCAAAGGCACACATTCTAAACCTTGAGGCCACTAGAGGGTTTACCTGACCGTTAATTACAGAGACCCAAAATTCGTAGAGCTACGCACAAACTGGTCCAGATACCCGGTTCTAAAAAAATAAAAAAAGTATGCATTTGTCTAACTAGAAGGATGAAGCAGAAAGTTCTTTCGTGCAAAAAAAGTCCTTGTCCTAAGCCACAACACATGCACAATTACCAAACTTTTCTCAACTTGGATTAATTAACTATTGACTAAGTTTGTTATTCTTGAAGTCAAAAACCGAACAATACAATGACATAATCTAGATCTATTCATAAAATTCATCTTAACCGAAGTTTTTTCAAAGTCATCGTTTACATTTCAAACTGGCTGAGTCTAGGCTTTAGTTTTGTGATTACCATTTGCTGTACACTTGTTTGGTTTGGCTATCACTATTACGTTATGGCCCAATAGAAATGATGTCTTAGTGGAGGTTGGTCGAAGTCCACGGGACCACATCATTGGACAACGCCTAAATTGGACACTTGCGAATATTCAATGCCTAAAGTGGACAACTTGACCCTCCCACTAAATCACGGGACAATCGCAGATATTCTTTTCACAATCTATGCGTAAGGGTCAATTTACGCACATTATTAATTTGAATTAAAACCCTCTTGTGACAACCGCTAACAATATGAAGTGGTTCGACTACTGACGGCGGTGGTAGTGGTAGCGGTGATGACATTGCAGGAGTTCTTGAGAATAACTATGGAGGTTTGTTGGCCCTTGGAAAATTTGGTGCTTAACAAAAGATATACTTTGTTCACAAAATGGCTTCACACTGAGCATTTAAGCATGTAACAAATAGTGATTAATTGCAAATTCAAAAATTTAGGGAAAACCCTATGCAAAACATCAAATAACCGACTATTGATGTCATTTGAAAAAAAAAGGTTCGTGTGGACTTAAATTTATAAATCTTATCGACAATCAGTATTGATGTCACGGAAAGTTTTTTTAAGGTATTGTTAAAACTTTGCAATTAATCATTGGCGTTGAGAATCAAAAAATTATATGAATATGGACAGAAATCACCAGAAATTCAGATAAGACAAGACGAACAAAAGGAAATGAAACTGTCATTTTCAAATTTAGAAAAAAAATAATTATTTGCTTTTCATCATAATTTATATTTAGATTTCGCTCCTCAAGAAAAATAATTATTTTAGAAAATCTACTACTAATTCTATCAAAATTTCAAAAAAGATATACTCCTAAAAAAGACAATGGGATGAAACTCGTGAATAATTTTTCAAGGGCGCCAATTTTTGTCAAGAGTTTGCTGCCATATGACTTTTCAGGGAAGACAAACCGAATCATCGGGGGACGTAACTTCTGATTATCAGAATATTAGTAAAAACCGAGTTGAATCTCACAAGTCATATATATCCAATCAAATTCAGCGGGTGTTCCACTAAGGTGGTTTTTTTGAAAAAATTGACTTTTCACGGTTTTTTATGTGATATATTGTGAGAGAATGACTTGTCTCGGTTTTTCGAAAAAACAATTTTTTGTTAGTAGAACACTCTCTCAATCTGATCTAACCGCGTGCATTTGATTATTTCGCTCCTTTGACCCCTGTTTAACAATAATGATGTGGACACAACAATCGGTCACAACACTAACCACAACATCGCACAGAGGTGTGAGACTCATATGTCTCATATGAGTGTTGTGACCGGTTGTTGTGTTCCTAGAATTATTGGTAACATAGGCCTTGTTTGGGTAAAAATCTTAATCCGGTTTTTTGGTTTTTTGGTTTTTTGGCAAATAATCCAAAAAACCGGTTTGGTTTTTTCTTAAACTTAATCCAAATTATTCCCTCCTTTGGCTAATAATCCAGATTATGGATTATTGGATTATTCGTCTGTCCTTATTCAAAAAATTTTGAGTTCTGACCATAATTTTATACTTGTTAGATTCGTCTCGTCGAGAGAAATCCAGAAACCACAAAATCTTAATGCAAAACTAACGAATGCAAAAAAAATTTGAATAAGGACAAACGAATAATCTGAATTATTGGATTATTGGATTATTACCCAAAGCACTCTGGTTTTTTGGATTAAGATTATTACCCAAAGCACTCTGGTTTTTTGTACCCCAAAAAACCAATAATCCGGATTAAGTTTTTTACCCAAACGAGGCCATAATTTGAGGTAAAACATTGAAGACAATCATACACTTCTTGTTTTCAATTCTACTAATAACCGTACCAAGCATAATCTATGTTAACAATGGAAAGGGGGAGAGAAACGTGGAGTAAAAAATTAATGCGATGGCTGAAAATTTTGAACTGTATCATTTTCAAGTGGAAAAATGCAGGTAGAATAGTATAATCTAAACATGTAATCGGACAAGTAAAATCTCATAATTTTAAAAATACTATCTTTTTTGAAAGGAAAGAAAAGAAATTTATTAATCCTTGCAAATAAATTACAAAGATTAAAATGACTCAAAACATGAGGCTACTACAACGGACCAAAAGCAAACCAACAAGGCACCGCCTTTCTCCAATGATATTCATGTGCCGTCAGGACCAAAAAAAAAAAAAAAACAACACAAAATTGACAAAATGCTAACCAAGACCAAGAAACAACACACCTACATAAAAGAGCACCCACTCACCTATAGGAAATAATAATTTTAAAATAACTATGAGTGTTAAAATATTAGATTTTAGCAAATTTTATCAAATGAGAAGCACACCTGTTTAATTTTAAAGGGTCTGATATTGTTATTGTGAGCCCACTAGACTCACAATAAGTACAGAAAAAAAATTAAAAAAATAAAAAATGCACATCAATGCGCTTTAACACTTTTCAATATATTCACATTTAATATTTTTATACAGTTTTCACACATTCCAATACGATTTTTAAACTTTAACACGAGTTCACTATGCTATTTTAGCATTCCTTTAGCATTTTTCTATTTCTAATTTTTAAACCCGAATCAGGCAATTAGAAAGACACGTGAATTTGTCAAATCAAAATAGGACAAAACAGGTCATTTTCACTTTTCCGTGTTTGAAACCTTGCAAAAGCCAACCAATGGGGTTTGACAAGTCATTATGAGCAAACAGTAGCTATTGGATATCCAATTGGTGGTGGTGGATTCAGAAGGGTCATTTTGGATAGGTAAGAGCATCTTTATCTGGAGCACCAAAATTTTCACTAATTTGGATAAAAAATTTAATCCAGATTATTGGTTTTTTGGTTTTTTGCCAAATAATCCAAAAAACCAGTTTGGTTTTTTCTTAAACTTAATCCAAATTATTCCCTCCTTTGGCTAATAATTCAGATTTATGGATTATTGGATTATTCGTTTGTCCTTATTCAATTTTTTTTTGCATTCGTTAGTTTTGCATCAAGATTTTGTACTTGTTAGATTCGTCTCGTTGAGAGGAATCCAGAAACCACAAAATCTTGATGCAAAACTAACGAATGCAAAAAAAATTTGAATAAGGACAAACAAATAATCCGGATTATTGGATTATTACCCAAAGGATTCTGGTTTTTTGGATTAAGATTATTACCCAAAGCACTCTGATTTTTTGTATCCCAAAAAATCAAAAATCTGGATTAAGTTTTTTACCCAAAGGAGGCCTTAAATTTAACTTCAAAAACACATTTTATAAATTAGCAAGTCACTTTATCAAAAACTAACAAAATCAGACTCTCTATTTTAACTTTACTATATTAAACTATTCCCCTCAAATCTATATAAAAAAAAAAAACTCCCTAAAAGGTAATCTCCCCACCTGGGGAGATGTTGCGGTACAAAAACAAAGGAGTGGACCCCGCCATTATAATTGCTCCCCCCACACACAATGCTCCACGTGTGTTATGACCCCCCAAGGCTACTGTTCCCCTCCCTCTCTCTCCTCTGACGCGCAGCAATCCGGACAAAAGCAACCTTGAAAAAAAAAAAAAAAAAAAGAGGTGCGTGAGCAGTACCGCACCAAATTTGGTGCGGTACTGTAGCAAAAATGATTTGAGGAGTGAGAATAGAGAGGCTGATATTGGGTATTTTGGGGGGTTTGACTCCTTATTTTAACTCAAATAAGGATGCCCTTAAGAGTGAATAAGCTTGATAAAAAATATAAAAAAAAAGAGTGAATAAACTTACTTCGTGATCAACCATAGCTGCCATAACTTTCTGCAATTACTCTTCTGATTTATGTGCTGAAGCTGTCCAGACCATCTAGTTGTATAATATTTAATCGTACATTCAGTGTTCTCTACATGAGATGTTTTGAGTCACTTAATTGGTTTCGGTCAGTTTCTACCAGGAAATCTCCTTAATAGTGGAACTATCCTACAATTGCTCAACAACGTTGGATATCCTTCTTTTATTTGGTTTTGTTATTTGTCTTTTCTTGTATGTTGTTTGTTATTTTCGACTGTTTTAGTCAATCGGTATGTTGTAATATTTCTTGTCAATAAAATTCTTACAATTCTTCTCAAAAAAAAAAAAAAACTACTGTACCTATACCTATGAAAGAAAAATACACCCGTTCACTATTACGGATATATCAAAAACTCGTGAATCCAATTGACGTAAAAGTTTTTGTACACATAAGTACAAACACTTCATTGGTCCCAAATTATTAATTGTTCATTTTCACTATTACGCACATCTTAAACAACTATTTTTTTTTTAAAATGTACAATACTTTAAATATGCAATATGGATCTTTTTTCATTGATCTTGATTATTTCAATTAAACGAAGTTTATAAAATCACATAAAACATGCTAACATATTGGAATATATATGAATATATATACATATATACAGTCTCATTCCTATCCACGCCCTAAAATGCAGACCTTCCATTCACACCTCACTTTTCCGATCAAATTTTCATGATCTGAACCGACCAATGTGTTTAAAATGTGTTTTTAAGGACCTATAAGAGAAATCATCTAAAGAAATGACCGGGAAGAGCTTCATTCGATCAATTTTTCATAAAACTGAATAGGAATTAAGCTAGGTGTTCATATCTATATACTCCCTCCGTCCCAATTTTATAGTCCCTTTTGAGAGTTCATGCCACTTTTCAAAGTGTTATATCTTATAATCTATAATGTTTTAGGTGATTTTGAACACTTTGTTTATTAGATTAAATCAAGATCTATCAAACAAGATCCATATTGCATATAAAATGTATTTCCGATTGAAAGATATAATCGTTTTTTTATCCGGTTAGGATAGAACGAGGGACTATAAAATTGGGACGGAGGGAGCATATATAATTTAAGACTTACACGCATATAAAAAATGAACAAAATTTGGGATGGAAAGAATATTACCTAAGCTTTCGGAAGATGTGTAATCAAGTTATTCACCCGTACATATATGTATATTTATTAACCTTCCGAAAAGATTACAAGGATTTAAGGACCCTAAAAAGACGGCATCACAACGAAAAATTGAGAATCTCAACAAAATTGGTACCAAGACCAACAATCATCTTCATTATACCCTCTTCCCGAAAACACCGCTTGTTGCAACAGAATCATTAGCTAACCAACTATCCATTGAATTAATCAGTGAGTCTTTTTAATGAACTCGTTCCGTTTATGCTTCTAAAAATATGTGGCAGCTTTGGTTGGAAAAGGGATTACCACGCGATTTACGTTGAACACCCACCCCTGTTTTTTTTTAACTCTATAAAAATTAGGGATTCAAATGAAGGGAAAAATGGGACGTGAGAGAGAAGAGAAGAAGTTAACGCATTAGAAATGTATTGTTTAATGGAATTGATTAGGAGAGAGAGAGAGAGAGAGAGAGAGAGAGAGAGAGAGAGAGAGAGAGAGAGAGAGAGAGAGAGAGATTTATTTAGCTAATTAGAATGAAAATTGTGATTAAAATTTGAATTACCATAAACTCGTAATAATGGTATATCCCTTTGTAATTGTGTGGAAATTGTATCCGCAGAAAGAGGGAGAATTCCATAAATATTAATTGAATTTCCCAAACTCCCTTATAATCTGCTAATCCTCATAAAGATTTAGTTAAGTGTCGACTAAGATTTAAACTTTGAAATTCAATTGTTAGTGTTACCCTAAATATTGGGGTCACTTGTCGAAGCCATAGCACTTCCCCTGAAAAGTCATTCTGCAATAATATATATGTCATTCAATTTTTTTTATTAACCATTCATTATGTTGAGTTGAATCTAAACATTCTAAAATTATGAAAAGAAATTCACAAAAACAAAATAAAAATTAGGATTTCCAAAACAAATTTTGTAGAAACTATACAAAAGGATTAAAATTAGAGACTATCATAGTTAAGATTAAAGAAAAAATTTAGAGACGTGAAAAGACGTCTAAAAAGTTTATATATTTGACATTTAAATGTGGTACTTGAAAAGGATGATGTTAGCTGTTGTGTCTAGTAACGAAGAGGTTTCAACTCGCAAGTTTGAATTGAGGCGCGCTCGCAAAGAATTGGGGGATGGTGTTGTCCCTTTAGGGCCAACATTCATGTTGCCCCAATCTGCGCCATTTGTGCTTGGCAATGGACTGCTCAAATTTGTTTGGTAGCGGACGGTTTGAATTTGTTTGGACAAGATGTGATCCGAGCCGTCCATCGCCGGGCAAGGACGGCCCAGATCGAACAACGTGCATGAGGGACAGCATGCACCCCGAGTCCGCTTGCAAAGGAACTAGAAACGCATCAATTTGAGTATTCTAAATGTTTGGACAGGAAAATTTCCTCGCCTATCTTCTTAACACGGTGTTAGTTTTGCGAGGATAAAGATAGCAAAGAAAAAAATTGCCGCCAATAGTATAAGAATAGGCGAGGAAATTTATGTGTGTGTGTGTATATATATAGTCCACTTCCAATCAGGTATACCTGATGGGCTTCCCGATCAAATTTTCATGATCCGAAAATTAATCGGATTCGGATCAAGTCCTTCCCGATATTTTTTTCACTAATTTCTCGCGCGGACCCTTAAAAACACTTTTTAAACTTATTGGACGGTTCAGATCATGAAAATTTAATCGAAAAATTGGAGAATTGTAGGACTCCCTGATTGGAAGTTTGGGGTGTGTGTGTATATATATATATATATACACACACACCATTGGCGAGGAAATTGAATGCTTTGACGAGGAAATATAAATCCATTGCGATAGCACAATTTTTTTGTAATGATTTGAAAGGTGACTTTAAATTATTTCATGTTGAGAGATCTGGTGGACCTATCTGATCCTTCAAATTTTCTAAAATTTTGAGATTTGAATTATCTATCGGAGATGCTCTTATAGTTATATACTGAATCGTATTTTTATGGCCCGCTACCCATTCACCATACTGGGTATCTTATTTGTAATCTGTTTTTTTCAAACGGACCATAATAGATAGTCCTAGGTATGTGAATCTGCGGTAATTCAAGGGGTATCGACCCCATGCACATGCCATGTATTGACCGCTCTCTGGGATTCACTTGTGGGTCTCATATGAGTGATCTAAACTGTTCATTTATCTCATAACATTTCTTTGAGTTGCTCTATAAGAAATCAGCTTAGGCATAGTTTTCCAAAAGATTTTAGCAATCCAGTTGCTAAAATCATCCATGATTTTAACAAATGAGTTCAGCAGGTGCTAAAATCAATTTTTTGAAATAAAAAAATGAAGTGGTTCTGTGTATCGTTTTTCAATTTCTTTCGCACCAAATTAAAGTACTCCTCGTGTGCTTCAATTCAGTGTGAAAAATTCAAAAAATAATACACAAAAACACTTAATATTTTGATTTAAAATATCATGATTTTAGCATTTCCTGAGCTCATTTGCTAAAATAATGATGCTTTTAGTAACTGGATTACTAAAATCTTTTGAAAAACTATGCCTTAATCCAACATGTGTAAGTAATTGATCCAAAATGGTCCAATTTTATTCAAACAAAATTAATTGAAATGGGAGAATTTTGAATTAACCACATCCAAAATTCTCCACTCGAAAAAATATTTTAAGATGAATTAACATATGCGAGACCCACAAGTGAATTCCCGAGAAAGGCCGGTACATGGTCCGTGCAAAGCATCTATACCCATAAACACGTTGGTGAATCCCATATGGAATTGAAGACACCTGTTATAATAACCTTTAATGCACTTTACAGAACATTTATGCTTGTGGCTCTAAATATTTCCAATTAGATACTATTTTCTCAACAGGGTACGACCAGATAAGATGATACCTTTATTGCCTTCTGACTCTCGTCTTTTCTCGATATTTTCATCAATCAATACTATTACCGCAATTGCTTAATTTTCCCAGTCAAAACCTTCATGCCGTTGAGGAAAATTCTAATTAAATCTCCCCATCATTCTCCCAAAAATTTCGATTTTCTCTGTCGAATTTTCCAATCAAACATTTAAACCCTTTTGAAGATTCACCTGTTTTTGTGTCTTAAATCACAATCCCAAAATCAAAATCCCTACAATTTTGGGCCTCTCTCCTCTATATAACCAAATCAAAAACCCTCCCAATTTTCTCAAATCGCAAAAACAAACAGCAAAATGGACAAAACCTCCTCTTGCAATTTCCTCTTCCTAATCCTTTTCCTTTCCTCTCTTTCACTGGCATGCTCCGATACATACCAAACATTCCTCCAATGCCTCCAATCAAAATCACCCCAACCGTCACAAATCTCCTCAATCCTCTACGCCCCAACCAACTCTGGCTTCCAACCCACGCTCGAATCCTACGTCCGTAACCTCCGGTTCAACCGGTCCACCACCCGGAAACCGGACCTCATCGTCACCCCGAAAACCGAGGCCCATGTTTCATACGCTGTACTCTGTGCGCAAGCCGTTAATACCCAACTCAAAATCCGAAGCGGCGGCCACGACTACGACGGGATCTCCTACGTGTCCGAGCAGCCCTTCATACTCCTCGACATGTTCAACCTCCGGTCCATCTCCATCGACCTCCCAACCCAAACCGCTTGGGTCGGAGCCGGTGCCCAACTCGGCGAACTATACTACCACATATCAACCAAAAGCAAAACCCTCGGTTTCCCGGCCGGTGTCTGCCCTACCGTTGGCGTCGGCGGCCATCTCTCTGGCGGAGGCTACGGCAACATGCTGAGAAAGTACGGCTTGTCCGTTGATCACGTGCTGGACGCGAAAATAGTTGACGTGAAAGGTAGGATCTTGGATAGGAAAGGAATGGGTGAGGATTTGTTTTGGGCTATTAGAGGTGGTGGCGGTGCTAGTTTTGGAGTGGTCTTGTCTTACAAAATTGGGCTAGTTCCGGTGCCGGAAACCGTCACCGTTTTCCGAATCGAGCGGACGTTGGCTCAGAATGCGACGGAGATTGTTTATAGATGGCAGTTTGTGGCTGATAAGATTGATAACGGGTTGTTCATAAGGCTTTTGTTGCAGCCAGTTACTCTGAATAAAGTCAGGACGGTTAGAGCATCATTTATTGGACAGTTTTTAGGTGACGCTGAGAAACTTGTGCAAGTGATGGGGGCTGGGTTTCCTGAATTGGGTTTGAAGAAGGAGGATTGTATGGAGACGAGTTGGATTGGATCTGTGCTTTACTGGGCGAATTTCGATAACGGCACGAAACCTGAAGCGTTGCTGAGTCGGGTTCCGAATTCAGTGAGTTACGGGAAGAGGAAATCGGATTACTTGCAGAATCCGATTTCCAAAGATGGGTTGGAGTTGATTTGGAAGAAGATGATTGAGGTGGGGAAAACGGGGTTCGTTTTCAACCCATATGGAGGGAGAATGAGCGAGATCCCGGCGGGGGAAACCCCGTTCCCCCACCGGGCTGGGAACATCTGCAAGATACAGTATTCAGTGAATTGGGATGATGCAGGACTAGCTGCAGATAATGAATACATCGATCAGATCAGGAGGCTGTACGCATTCATGGCTCCTTTTGTGTCAAAAGCACCTAGGGGTGCATATTTGAACTACAGGGATCTTGATATCGGTACCAATCAGAATGGGAAGAACAGTTACGAGGAAGGAAAGGTTTATGGGGACAAGTACTTCTTGGGGAATTTTCAGAGGTTAGTGAAGGTGAAGACCATGGTTGATCCAGGGAATTTCTTCAGGAATGAACAGAGTATTCCGACTTTTCGGGCTTAAAGGAGGAACAGAGGAAATTGGTAGAGATACAGAGATCATGATTTATTGCTGTTTCAGTTTTTTGGTTACTGCTTTGATTGTTCTAGTAAATTGATAATGATTGTTTTGGATTTTAAGGGGGTGCCGAAATGTTTGGTCATATAAAAAATAAACTATTGGAGTCTTCATTATGGCTCTTTCCATATTTAACTTGCTTGGTTGTACGAGTAGTAGCTTATTAATTTTAGTGCTGTGTTTTTTTTTTTTTTTTTTGGTTTTTTGAACGGATTTTAGTGCCGTGTTAGGTCAATAGATTTTTGTGAAAGGATTTAAGAAGACAAAGGGGAAGAGCAAAAGAAATTTGTTGTTCCAACCCAAATTGAGGCTTTACGAGAGAGAGAGAGAGAGAGAGAGGGGTCATTCTTCGTCTCAAAAAGTCAACTTAAATCAATTTCTGAACAAATATTCTTTGGTTTGGTTTTTCAGTTTGGTATTTAGGTAACAATTGGAGGAATAAATTAGAGTAATAATTAGAAATAGTGGATAATAATCGGATACAAATAGAAAGAAATAAGAATGATAATTAAAAAGTAAGGGTAATAAAAAAAAAGTAATGTAAATAATGATTGAGAAATAACAGAGAATCAAACTTCAAGCCTTCCGAGAAAATTTTACCTTTTTGGTGTTTACTATTTACCGTTTATGATTTTCTCTAATTTTTTTCTTTCAATGCTACTGGGAGTAATTATTAGTTTACCGTAAATCCATCTTACGAATAATTATTAGTACCTCATAGGAGTAATAATGTAATTGATAAAACACTCACAATCCCATGTACGTGGATGCTTTGGAATGATCCTGAAGTCAAGCACCCACAATCCAGTGAACTCTCAACTCACCACAGAAGATAGCTTTTCAGACATGTCGGCAGACACGTTTTTAAATTACTAGTATTACTTCTTCCATCCCAAATTGGATGTCTATTTATGAAATTTGTACTATTTTTTGATTGTTATATCTTTCAATTTATAATGTTTTTCGTAATTATGAACACTTTATATTATAGAACTCGTCGAAAATTATCAAACAAGATCCATATTGAAAGATTTAAGCCATTAAAAATGGCACGGATTTAAAAAATAGACATCCAATTTGGGACGGAGGAAGTACTATATTATTGTAGGGTTAGCCGCATGTACTTATAGACATGCGTCGTTTATCTTTTTGTGTGATTTTCTTCCGAAGAGTTCGTAAACTTTCAGAGTTTTTTCTTTATTCAAAGCAATTTTACATTTGTTAATTTTGCATTAAATTTTTGTGAATTATTGACTTATCTGGAGGAATCGGAAGAATATTTTTTCAGAAAGACAAAAACTAAGTCTTTTTAGTTTTTTATGTTTTTTTTAAAAGTTTGACGTAAACCTAACATACGTAAAACAATTTTTTTAAATAAAGGCAATCTACAAAGTTAAAAAAAATCGAAAACTCAAAAAACTAAATAAGTACCTGTGGCTTTTCAACCAAGAAAGACTAATGTCATGTCAACAATAAATCAAAAAAAAAAAAAAGGGTTCCTTAGCAATAAACTAAACTTTTATTAGTGAAACTTGACAAGGGGTACATCGAATTGGGGAAGGAGATCGAAGAGACTCCAACCGAGATTGAAGAAATTAAAAAAAACTTGAGAGCTAAAGCCCAAAAAACTCAGTGGGGAAAGCCCATAATACCTAGTGGCCTAGCTCAGTACAATCAATAAAGACAGTGAAGCCTAGTAAAAAAGAGGCAAACTCAACACAAACTATGAAGCCCAAAATCATAAGCCTAAAAAGGGAAACCCTAGCCAAACTTCAGCCGCCTCACAACCCAAACTCCACCACGCCACCACCCAAACTCCAAGCTAACTCCCACACGCCACCCCACCAACCACCCAACAGAACCACCCCATCCCTTGTCGTTAGGAGCAAACCAGTCCCATTCAACAATGAGAAACCGACAGGTGAGCCAGAGCTGACGATGGAAAGGCCAGTGATAATGGTAGCCACCGACGTCGTTAAGCTTACACGGATTCATCCAACAATGAAGCCCACGGCAGACATACAAAGCCAGAGAAGCTAATGATTGAGGAAAGGGGAGTAGGAGACGAGGAAAAAAGGGCACCACAACCAATCGGCCATCACCGCCGCTAACACAGCCACCATCCAAGGAAGACAACCATGTCAGCGTGTCCCTTAAGAGTGGCCATACTCTGTGAGTGGCCCCAAGAAGCACCACTTCGATTCTCATAAATATCCTGGAGAAATGGCAACCAAGGATACCAATACACCACTGTAGCCGCCAACCGCAACCACCACGCTATCCACATGCACCAAACCTGCAAAACAAAGGGAAAAAATCAAAGAGAGAGAGAGAGGAGCGCCCTCCCCTCACACTGCCACTGGAAGGCCACGGACTTAGTGCGGCGATTAGGGTTTGTATCTAGAGAGAGAAAGACAAGAGAAGGAGGAAAGAGTTTTTCATCAATTAAATGAAATTTGCAAAATGTTTGGAACTGCTTTCACGATATCATAGTCACGACAAAATTATTTCGGTTTTTCCATCAAATGCGCAGTGGTGCCGTTGGGTAATCAGAAGTTTAAGTACCCATAAAATGCATTCAAAAAAATTACTCAGAATTTGAAGTCAAAGTGACTCATAGTTTATTTTATAGATATGTAACCACATCTAGTTGGGTAATAATATACTCCACCAACCATCAGACAATTGCCTAGCGCCCCCGGATTCTGATTTCCCCAACTTTGAATAGTTGTCATTGTTATCTTTCACTTCTCATTTTCCGACTCCCCAGCTTTGACAAGTTATCATTGCTATTTACCCCCCTCCATCTTTCTCTTCTCACTCTACAAAAAAGTGACTTTATTTGAATTCGCAATAATTCTAACTTAAGTTTCCTTTCAACACCATTTTCGATTCTCAGCCACACCATCCTAACCCTTCGTCGCTCATTCACCACCATGCCAATCACCTACGACTATAAGTATTTATTTTGGTTATACTATCTTCATGGATTTAAATTCTCATCATTAATTATGAAATGTTTTGAGATTTTACGTACATATACTAATCAACCAAGTCGAGAACAAACATTATTAAAAAAATCATGTAGTATTTGGAATCAACCTTAACATTGTTAAACTATAGGGTGAGTTTTAACTAATTTTATGAAAAATAGTGATTTCTTTTTTCTTTTCTTTTTTTGGTAAACAATAAGGGGTTTAGTGAATACTTCTTTAATTTTTCATCTGAAATTTTAAACTGAAAAAAAGGGAGATGGCACGATGGAAGGGGTGGCAGAATGGGTTAAGAGTTTTGGCGGAGCCAGATTTAGGATAGGTGGTGGCACTGCTTGATGAGAATTCACTAGTATTTTTTTGCGGAACAGGAGACCTTACTACACCCCTGTGGTACACAATCTGAGCCGTTCAAAAGTGTTTTCATTGGTCTAGATTTTAAATATTATTCTACTCGTAAGATGTTTACCTTATATGCAAAATAATTTGGACAATTGATTGCCAAACGAATAGCTCAGATTGGACGCTACAAAAGTTTAGTGCCTTTGGTTACTATGGGAGGTCGAGCTCAGTTTTTTTTTTTCCCCTTCATGTTAGTCATTAAAATATGAAGGGAACTGTTAAATGTAAAATTAGGCTTTGTCTTAATTTTTGTCCGTTTAAAAATAATAAAGGCTTGGTTCTACTATTTTGTGGTTTTTTTTAAATAAATTTTATTGAGATATTGTTTTTGTGATCCAGCTATATCCAAGTCATTTTTCAAATCTCTATTTTTTAAATCAATTCAGTAAAATCATTTTGGATCCAAATAAAATCATTTCATTATAGAGTGAGAAGAGAAAGAAGGAGAAGAGGGGTAAATGAAAATATATATATAAGTCAAAGATACTCCCTCTGTCCGTATTTGTTGGTCCACAACATTTTTTTTTTCCGTCCATTAAAGTTTGTCCATGTTTGAAAGTCAATGAGTGAATTTTGTCAATTTCACTCTTTGACCCTTTTCTTCAAGGGGAGTGATTTCCACACTCCCTTTTTGTCATTTAGTGAAATTTTTATGTGTAAAGGTTTCAATAAAGGACAAAAGAGAGAGTGTGAAAAACAAATTGGGGGGTGTGAAAATCAATTACCTTTCTTTAAAAATTTAATTAACAAATCAAATCATGATTGTAAGGTAAAACTGGAACGACAAGAATTATACAAAGCAATCATGATGCTCTCTAAAAAAATTAGAAAACCCAAAATGACCTAACAAACACGGATAAATAGAGTAATTTTTCAGAAGCACATAATACCAATCATAACTATTCAAAGCATGTGGCAGAACGGAAATAAAAATCTGTGCAAGCCATAATCGCAAGCCCAACAATGGGTAGGCAAAAACTCCAACACTACTCTGTATTTAATATAGTATTGCAGGATGGCTTTTCGTGAGGAGGGCTCTCAACGCGACAAATGGCTTCATTTGATTTGGCCAATACAATTAATCCAATTTTCTTTAAATATTTGAAATAATTCTTTTAGGTTAACAAATCCTTTATAGGATAACTGTTACAAAAATTGAAAAATATTTAAAAAGATCCTATTAATTAGGGCAGAATTTGTGCAAATTGAACCATTCCTAATTGAATTTTTTCTTTCTGTTTGGTTCTTCTCTCACATAGTATTGCGGGATGGCTTTTCGTGAGGAGGGCTCTCAACGCGACAAGTGGCTTCATTTGATTGGCCAATACAATTAATCCAATTATCTTTAAATATTTGAAATAATTCTTTTAGGTTAACAAATCCTTTATAGGATAATTATTACAAAAATTGAAAAATATTTAAAAAGATCCTATTAATTAGGGCAGAATTTGTGCAAATCAAACCATTCCTGATTGAATTTTTCTTTTTGTTTTGTTCTTCTTATATTTTGAATCATTCCTAATTGGATCAGTTTCCTAATCATTCCTAACCAGTAGAATTCTTTTAGGTTAACAAATCCTTAATTTATAGGATAACTGTTACAAAAATGGAAAACATTTAAAAGGATTAAGGATTCTATTAATTAGGGCTGAATTTGTGCAAAGAAACATAATTTTAACATTTACGGTAGTAACCGGTAAAATTTTGCATAAATTTAGAATTGACAATAAAGAAAACAAAATGACCTTTGTAATTTCCTATTACGTTTTTTTTTTATCCGAATTTCCTATTACGTTGGCTAGATAGTTTAGATCTCAAACAGATCGGATAAGTTAAAGAATCAATTAAGATTTTTAAAACATCAAGACACTTATGGAAATTAAAGTACATGCCATTCTTACTTTCTTTAACTCTCCCGATTGCATCTTTCGGTATTAGTTTTAGTAACCATCTGCACGTAGTAAGTGTTTGAGTCATTTTTCTTCAAAGCCATTACTAGAAATTTAAAATTAAAATTACTGTTGTCTAATATTTCAATGTTTGGTTCTCTCATATATTAATTGGATCACTTTCATAATCATTATTATCTCACGTATTTGAATTTTTTTTCTTTGCTTTGTTCTTCTTATATTTTGAATTTGGCCATTAACTTGGTATGTGTGTACTGACTGAATAGACTACATTTGGTCATCAATGCCTACAAAAAAAAATTGAATTGGGTACGTTGTTTTTTCCATTATTGTTTTGTTAATGTGGTTTTGATCAAGTTATATTCATGGAGTTTTGGATGCATTAAATAATTTTTATTTATTTGTACTTTGGAAGGAAAACAAACTCAATTTTACAGGAATACACGCATGGGATGTTGATCCTAAAAAGAATGACGTTTAGGAGCACGAAAATTGATCGAATGGCGATACCATGGCAACACCATCTATGACTTTGGGAGAAAGCACAAAGTTAATTATTGCATATTGTATTGTTAATTTCTTGAAATTTTTATTTTTTAAATAATAAAGAATATTTAATTGACCAAAAAAAATTGAAACGATAGATTTTATCCACCGAATCTTAGTATTTGGGCTTGGAAATTTCAAAAACTGACCATACACCTTTCTTTATCAATTTGTACAATTCATGAAACAATGGTACTGAGTTTTATTTTCTTTTCCTTTTTCTTCTTCTTTTTCTTTTTGGCAGGAAAAAGAGGAATGAAAGTGTGAGGAATATGAAGATTTGTCTACATATTTATGAAGGTGGCATTTATGAGGTATCGACAATTCTAATGTATTTGTTGTTACACCTCTAAATATGAAGGTATTTTTAATTGGTTGGTATGCGATCTTAGTGTTGCATGTGATCATACATTTACTCAATCCCTTTGGATTATAGTTTCGGAATTTTTTAGGAGAGTGGATCAGATTTGGAGGCAAATCATTTTTTTTTTAAAATTGAAAATAGCATTATTTTTTAGGAGAGTGGATCAGATTTGGAGGCAAATCATTTTTTTTTTAAATTGAAAATAGCATTGAAGGTGTTCTGCATGCATTTAAAATATTTTGTTTGCTTGTTTGTTTGTTTTCGAAGAAACTTGCACGTCTTGAACTCTTAAAAGATAAAATGCCTCAGCCCGGTAAAATCACTAATTTGAACATGCAAGAATACTAATAAGATTGATCAGGTTTACCTGTTCTCACTAAATGTGTCATTAACTGGCATCGTAATCGGTGTTTGTAAGTTCCTAAATTTTTCCTCTATATAGAAATTTTTTTTGCGTGCTAATAGGGTATCACATGGTATCCCTAGGGCACATCCGAGCCCTCTAACAAATGCAACCGATTTTAAAAAGTTTCAATGCCACAGACATCCAGACTGTCGGATGCATTTTTGGATGACCCAGATGTATCCCAAGGGTGCCACATCAACTATACCCTATTTGCGCCCAAAATCTTCTCAGATCCTCCGCTTGCATATAATTTACAGTAGCTATAAATAAAAAAAACTAATGACAAACAAGCAATTTTCATGGTGCATTAATTAGGTGGGAGTTATGCATAAAGTTAAAAGAACATTATTCACTCAATTACTTTAAAACGTGAAAGAAGTGGTGGATTCATTTTTAAAGAAAACTTCATAATTAGAATTCTATACTCTCTCTCCCAACTTGCTCATTACTGGAAGACTCAACATCTTCTCACGCTTAGTTAATTAATTTTGTTGTGTCTCTCCATTTTGTAGGATGAATTATGAGATGTTGATCATATTATTCTTGATACAAAATATATATATTTTTGAATGGATTATCCATTCAATTGAAAATAGGGTTATTTAAGTGGCGCACCAGTAATGACGGTTTTTCTTATCAAAAAGTATGTAAAAAAGCACATCATGTTAGATCGGCATCATTACATTAATGTTGAATTTGACGGAGAAATTTAGTTAGTGCTATTGCTATGGTATATGCCGACAATGATATGTAGATTTTGTCAAGGGGATCATGGGTACCCTTAAGAGTTCTTTCGTATTAAGGCTGAGTTTTTCAAATGATTTTAGCAACCCAGTTGCTAAAATCAAAAATCAACCCTGATTTTAGCAAATGAGTTCACAAGGTGCTAAAATCAACGCAATTGCTAAAATCAAACAGAAAACTCAGCCTAAGTCATTGATAGTTCAAACTATTTTTTGAAAAGTACAGGCTTCATGGAAACATGTGCACTTTACATTGATAGTTCAAATTGTGCACTTCATTGATAGGTCAAATTGTGCACTTTACATTTTGTTCCGAAAATGACAAAAAAAATTTAACACGAAAGTACTTTATTAATTTTTTAATCTTAGAATGTCATATTTATCAAAACAAAAAAGAACAACAATTGGGACGTCGTGATTATTTTTGTTTTTGAAAATTAAATCAAACATATATTATTTTGTTATTGTATTTGCATCAACCCGATGTACTTGAATTCGTCCCGTACATAGCACGGGTTTTCTGCTAGCTCTACATATCAGCTATTATTACATATATTCTCTCTTTCATCCTTCCCCTTTTTTTATATTTAATTTTATGTGAGGAAGTGAAGAGAGGAAGTAGGTAAGAAAAATGATAAAATGATCGATAGATAGTGAATAGTATCACAACAAATGAGGGCATATTTTAATTCCGAAGTACCAAATAAAAATGAGGACATATTTATTGAGTTACTATTCATGAATGCACTTTACCTAGTAATTTATTGAGTCTTTTGTAAGGCATATTTGTTGTTTTGCCCTTGGTGAAATTCCTAAAAAAAGTAAAATAGTTACACAGTTGGGCTTGCCCTATTGGTCTGGTGGTTGATGGAGTGATACACAACGTAAATGTGCGTTTGACTTGCAAAACTGAAATTATTTATCAAGGATTTTCTTGGCAACTCACATGTAGGATTAATTTTTGTTAACTCATTTATTTTTTTTTACCTGTGGAATTATTTGGTTATACTCATGATGTGTCTAGGCTAGTTTACAATCACCCTGACTAATTTAGGGTTTCAATTCTATCGCCTACTTATGGGGAATCCCAATTAAAGGGACCCGTCTAGGGATACAGAAGATTGGGACCAGAAAATGTACCGATCTCCTTGGGGGATCCCACACGAGCAATCTGAACCGTTCATTACTCTTAAAAACAATTTCCGAGGACCCCACAAAATTTCAGCTCAATCGGACGGTTAAAAGTGTGTAAACTAAACTCCCACCGTTTCAATCAACACGGTTAAAAGTGTGTAAACCAAACTCCCACCGTTTCAATCAAAAATTTTTTTGATTGAAACGGTGGGAGTTTGGTTTACACACTTTTAACTGTCCGATTGAGCTGAAATTTTGTGGGGGCCCTCAGAAATTGTTTTTAAGAATAATGAACGGTTCGGATCGCTTGTGTGGGACCCAAAAGTGGGTCCCCCAAGCAGATCGGTACATTTTCTGGTCCCAATCTTCTGTACGCGTAGGATTTTCCCAATTAAAGTCGAAGCAACAAAGATCTATTTGGACGAGTTCCAAAAAAGTTAATAGCACGTGAGAAGTTTCGAATATGATATTTAAGCAAATAAGAAGACAAAAAAGAGAGCATATTTCAGTGTACTTTTTACACTTTTTAACATATCTTCACAAACTTTTTAAACATTTTAATACACTTTTTAAATTTTAACAATAGCTCACTGGGCTAATTTTTGAATTTTTCAAGGTATAAATCCGACGTCTTCGTTTGTAGTTTTTTCTCAAAACTAACTTAAACTCAAAAATAATTTATTATCTCTCACAATATATCAACCAAACTTAAACTCAAAACTAACTTATTGACTCTCTCACAATATATCAACCAATTTAACTCGTTAAAGTCTATTCCGCAAGTGGTGATTAGCTCATACGGTGGAGCTTTTGGATGTTGCATACTGAATTTCGAAATCAAGTTTCATTTCCCCATCACCCATGTAGTAAATTATGAATAACAAATGAAAAAAAAAAGTCCGTTCCATTTTCGCGGAGGCGGAGCACCCACAAATTCTTTGAAAAACGAGTAAAGTCCTTTTTGCGTGGACCAAGTGGTCAAAGCCTAGTGTACAATCATCGAGGTGCTCATGTGAACAATGTTGTTTTCCACTTGGGGACACCCAAGTAATAAGGTGAGATTTGGCCTAAAATACCAACTTAACTTATTTTTTTGTTTTTATTTGATTTTTTTTTACGTTTGTTAGTTTTGTATCAATTTTATTAGTATTATTGGTTCGTCTAGAAATCCAAAAAGGCAAAAGATTATGACTAGAACTCTCAATTTTTTGAATAAGATCAAAAAAAGTGTAAAAAACTGACTTTTTGACTTATTTTTGTCTTTATTAAAAAAATTATGATTAGATCATAATTTTTTCCTTTTTTGATTTCTCTCGCCGAAACGAACTAATAATACACAAAAAGTTGATGTAAAACTAAAAAACACAAAAAAAATCAAAGAAAAACGAAAAAATAAGCCAGCTAATTTTTTAAGCCAAAACACCTGTTGAGGCTGATTTTGGGGTGTTTTTTCCCCTTTGCTTCAACAAAGTAACCATCAGGGGGATTTGCCTCCCCTGATGAGGATGCTCTTATATGCTAGTTGTGTTCCGTTGTCACATGAAAAGTCCGGAACAGGATCCAACAATGGTATTAATAATTCAGACAGAGGGGAGGTGCTGCGCAGCATGCTGTGCGGTGACTTTCGGCGCCGTGCCGGCATCGTTTCGACGATCGGAGACGTCCACCGCGTAGAGCTCGTCGAATACTCCAACTCCACCAAAAATCAACTCAATTGGATATCGTTAAATGCCATATTGGAACACATATAAATTGACAAAAATTAGAACACATATAACTTGAAACACTGGATGAAAACCATTGAACTCATTTTTTTCAAGTTATTTTTGTTCCGATGAGAGACTTAACGATATCTGATTAAGTTGCTTTTTGGTAGAGTTATAAAACTCGACGAGCTCTACGCGGTAGACATCTCCGATCGTCGAAACGATGCTTGTAAGGCGCCGAAAATCACCGCACAGCGTGCTGCGCAACATCTTCTGTCCTAACCTTACCAAAAAAATAATTCATTTCCAACAGCATTTGGCATAACTTTTTTTTTTTTTAAAGATACAAAGAGAATTGCCATGGACAACAGCAAAATACAACAGTAGCAATAAAACACCCTGCCAATTAACAACAAACAAAGCTACATAAAAGCAAGTGGTGGGTAGCTCATGTGTACAACTTTTGAATGTCCCACACTGTATCGCGTGATCTAGTTTCACTCCCTCCTCCTCATGTACTCCCTCCGTCCCAAATTGGATGACCATTTGGACGCTTTTTGTCGTCCCAAATTGTTTGTCCATTCTAAAAAGTAAAAATATGAAACCAACTAACTTTCCAATTTTGCCCTTATCTCTAACTATTCAATTTTTTTTTTTTAAAAAGGACCAATAAAAGAATTATTTCTTCAAAAACAGAAAAACATATATTCTCAAAATTACTTCATCACATGTTCATTTACGTTAGTACAGCTACATCAAAAAAGATCACAGTACATTTCACAAAACTTCTTTACATTGCACTTCTTTTAAACGCAACTTTCCTAGCATTCCCAAAGCTACATGGTTGAACTGCCAAACATTGAAGCTCTCAAACTGATTGAACTATGTCAAAGCATTCTAAGAAGCTTTACGGAGGACTCCAACGGATGAGGTTTCTCAAACAAAAACTACAAAAGATTTGTGGAGATTGCCCTGAACAAAAAAAACGAAAAAGGAATAAGACTTGGTACGCAAACAGAACTTAGTGGATGACAAAATAGAACTAATCACCTTCATGAAATATCTCAATTTTGTAAATGAAGCAGGGCATTTTCCACAATGGCACGCGGACATTCAAGTTGAGAAGGAAGAGTGTCATCTTCTCTCATGATATGAAGTTTTCCCATGTGTGGCAAATTGTAGTTGTTACCTCCATCAACCTTCATTACCTCAATTATGGAAGCTTGTAAGGTCAAAAACACTCGATTGAGACTTTTCGGCAACCATTCTTCAAAAGATTTTTCCACGGCATGAACAAGCTCATCAATGTTTTTCGGGGCATGTTGATATTGCAATGATTGAATTGCCCGGAAAAATCCCAGATCCAAATCATTCATATCCGGACTATTCAGGCGTTGAAAAGATAAGCGAATGTCAAAACCTTCTTGATTTGCAGCTTCGAGAAATTCATCATTGAATCCTATAATGTGTGGTTTTGCATTATCCTGTTCGATATAAATGGTCTCCATTGCACTACAACATGGCCCTTTAGACCGACTAGCGGGCAAAACTTTTTCAATCAAACATTAACGACTAATATCCTTAGTTACCTTGATAATCGCCTTAGTCTCCAATGTACTCACAGCACAATTTTTACTTCTCCATTTGGCTGGTTCCTTGTATGTGAACGAGAAGATTCCAATTTTGTCCAGAAAACTCTACATTGTTTTCTGCATCAAAACGTGGGTGAGCTACTGCGGCTAAAAACATCACTTTTGTTATGAATGGCTTGTTCTTGCAAGTACGGTGAGGTAATTCAAGGGGTATCGACCCCATGATGTCCTGTGTCTTAAAAATCACAATCCCAAAATCAAAATCCCTACAATTTTGGGCCCCTCTCCTCTGTATAACCACATGAAAATCCCTCCCAATTTTCTCAAATCCCAAAAACAAACAGCAAAATGGACAAAACCTCCTCTTGCAATTTCCTCTTCTTATTCGTTTTCCTTTCCTCTCTTTCATTGCCATGCTCCGATACATACCAAACATTCCTCCAATGCCTCCAATCAAAATCACCCCAACCATCACAAATCTCCTCAATCCTCTATGCCCCAGCCAACCCGTCCTTCCAACCCACCCTTGACTCCTACGTCCGTAACCTCCGGTTCAACCGGTCCACGACCCGGAAACCGGACCTCATTGTCACCCCGAAAACCGAGGTCCATGTTTCATACGCTGTCCTCTGTGCCCAAGCCGTTAATACCCAACTCAAAATCCGAAGCGGCGGCCACGACTATGACGGGATCTCCTACGTGTCCGACCAACCCTTCATACTCCTCGACATGTTCAACCTCCGGTCCATCTCCATCGACCTCCCAACCCAAACAGCTTGGGTCGGAGCTGGTGCCCAACTAGGCGAACTATACTACCAGATATCAACCAAAAGCAGAACCCTCGGTTTCCCGGCAGGTGTCTGCCCCACCGTCGGCGTCGGCGGCCATCTCTCTGGCGGAGGGTACGGTAACATGCTGAGAAAGTACGGCTTGTCCGTTGATCACGTGATCGACGCGAAAATAGTTGACGTGAAAGGTAGGATCTTGGATAGGAAAGGAATGGGTGAGGATTTGTTTTGGGCTATTAGAGGCGGTGGCGGTGCTAGTTTTGGAGTGGTCTTGTCTTACAAAATTGGGCTAGTACCGGTGCCGGAAACTGTCACCGTTTTCCGAATCGAGCGGACGTTGGCGCAGAATGCGACGGAGATTGTTTATAGGTGGCAGTTTGGGGCTGATAAGATTGACAACGGGTTGTTCATAAGGCTTTGGTTGCATCCAGTTACTCTGAATAAAGTCAGGACGGTTAGAGCAACATTTGTTGGGCAGTTTTTAGGTGATGCTGAGAAACTTATGGAAGTGATGGGGACTGGGTTTCCTGAATTGGGTTTGAAGAAGGAGGATTGTATGGAGACGAGTTGGATTGGATCTGTGCTTTACTGGGCGAATTTCGATAACGGTACAAAACCCGAGGCATTGCTTAGTCGGGTTCCGCATTCAGTGAGTTACGGGAAGAGGAAATCGGATTACTTGCAGAATCCGATTTCCAAAGATGGGTTGGAGTTGATTTGGAAGAAGTTGATTGAGGTGGGGAAAACGGGTTTCGGTTTCAACCCATATGGAGGGAGAATGAGCGAGATCCCGGCGGGGGAAACCCCGTTCCCCCACCGGGCTGGGAACATATGCAAGATACAGTATTTAGTGAATTGGAATGATGCAGGACTTGCTGCAGATAATGAATACATCGATCAGATCAGGAAGCTGTACGCATTCATGGCTCCTTTTGTGTCAAAAGCACCTAGGGGTGCATTTTTTAGCTATAGGGATCTTGATATCGGTACCAACAAGCATGGGAAGAACAGTTATGAGGAAGGAAAGGTTTATGGGGAAAAGCACTTCTTGGGGAATTTTCAGAGGTTAGTGAAGGTGAAGACCATGGTTGATCCAGGGAATTTCTTCAGGCATGAACAGAGTATTCCGACATTTCAGCCTTAGAGGAGGAACAGAGGAAATTGGTATAGAGATAGAGATCATGATTTATCAGGTTTCAGTTTTTTGGTTACTGCGTGCTTTGATTGTTCTAAATTGATAATGATTGTTTCACACATTAAGGCCATCTCTAATGGTAAAGTTAAAAATGTGTTGTTATATGACACAAAAGTGTAAAAAGTGAGTCTCATTTATGTGTTGTTATGACAATGTATTGTTAAGTTAATAAATGTTGCAGTGGTGGTGTTAAAATATTGTTAAAGTGTAAAAAAATGTGGTAAGTATCACCTTTTTCTCTCTCAATCCTTCCTCTCCCTTTCTCTCTCTTACTTTTTCCCTCCCTCTCTCTTCCGTCAAACCCATCCTTCCTCTCTTGGCAATGAACCCTACAAAAAAATTTTCACTTTTTCAACAGGGCCCCACTTGGGCTGGTGCTACTGTGGGAGTTACAATTCATTTCTGCAGTGACAATTTCTAACTACTTAGACTGTTTAACTTCACACTAGTTACACTATTGGGAGCAAAAAAAAAAGAAAAAGAAAAGTTAGCTAACTGTTTTAACACTTGACTAATTTATGGTGTTAGCTACACTACTACAGATGGCCTAAGGGGTTGCCAAAATTTTTGGTCATATAAAAAATAAACTATTAGAGTCTTCATTATGCTATTTCCATATTTATTTGGTTGGTTATAGTAGCTTATTTTAATTTTAAGGTTGTGTTTGCTTAGTAGATTGTTTTGAAAGGATTTAACAAGAGAAAGGGGAAGAGTAAAAAAAATTTGGTATTCCACACACTGACTTATTTTCAAATTGACGCTTACGAGAGAGAGGTCATTCTCCAACTCAAAAAGTCAATTTAAGCCAATTTCTGAATTAAGATAGATCTTGTTTGGTTTGGTTTTTGAGTTTGGTTTTTAGGTAATGATTGGAACAATAAATTAGAGTAATAACTACAAATAGGGGTTAATAATTGGAGGGAGATAAAAAGAGAAATAAGAATAATAATTGAAAATAAGGGTAATAAATGGAGAGAAATGTGAATAATAATTAAGAAATACTTTCTCCGTTCCAAATTAAGAGTCCATTACGAAAAGTCGTGCCATTTTTCAATCAAAAGATGAAGTACTTCTGTGTATCAGTTTTTGAATTTTTTTGCACCAAATTAAAGTACTCGATGAGTACTTTAATTTGGTGCAAAAAAATTCAAGAAATGATATACGGAAGTACTTTATTTTTTTTATTTGAAAAATGGTAAGAGAGAGAAAGTGGGGCTCTTATTTAGGAACGGCGGGAGTAATAGAGAAAATCGGTCTTCAAGGCCTCGAGAAAAACCACCCTTTTGGCATTTACTATGTATTTTGATTATGATTTTCTCCAATTTTTACTTTCGATGCTTAAATCTCTAACATGAAATCATTATGGCCTTGTTTGGTTGGTGGGATTTGGTGGTAGGATGAAATGGGACCCAAAATCCCATGTTTGTTAACATTTTTTCAAATGGAATTTGAAATCCCTCACCAAGTTTTATCCCAATCCGTACAGGATATAAAATCCCATAGGGGTGTGGGATTTGGATGGGATATATATGGATTTTCAATGGCTAAAACAACAAAAAAATGTTTTTCAATGGCTATATCCCGTTGAACACAAACATTGGACATGGATTTTCTCCATCCATTGATATCCTGAGCAATATCTCATAGATTTCATATCCCACCCATATCCCAAGGGATTTCATATTTCATTCATTTATCTCCGATCAAAGAAACGAGGCCTATGAATTCTATGGGTACATACATATTGGTTCCCACAAAACAGTGATTATGTAGAAAATCTTGGAACACTGTTCCATATATAACAACGGCGTTTGGGGGACGGCGAAAATGTTTGCTTCGACGGCATCGATTTTGCGGGGGAACAGGTCGATTGTTGTGTGGGTGGGTCTGGGCATAGAGTGGTGGTTATGGAGACGAGAGAGAGAGAGAGAGCGAGATGTTTGGGGTTCGAAAGTTTAGTGTTGAGGAGAGAGAAGAAATCTTGGTTTCAAAAGGAATTTTCTAAAATCCCCAAAATTTTGGAACCTGAATTTGCCAAAATGGAGAGAGAAAAAAAAGGAGAGAGACTGTGAGACGAACCCTTCTATATGTAGCGATTGTGGTGCACCGACCACATATGGACGGCGTCGCCGATGCCGTTGTGGGTCCCAACCGGTCGATCCGAGCCTTTCATCCTTCTCAAAATCAAATTCTGAGTGGGCAGCGCAGGAATCGAGACAATTGGACGGCTGTATGAGCTCGATCCAAAATCACCCCCATTTCATTCAAAATTTTGGTTGAAATGGGGGTGATTTTGGATCGAGCTTATACAGCCATCCGATTGCCTCGATTCCCGCGTTAGCCCACTCGGATTTTGATTTTGAGAAGGATAAACAACTCGGATCGATCGGTTGGGACCCACAACGGCATCGGCAACTCCGTCGGTATATGGTCGGTGCACCACGATCGGTCCCCTTATATTTTCCCCCTTTCATGCCAGGTTAGATTTGTGCATGGTCGGTCCCCTAGATCGGTCCCAATAGAATTATTGGTCGGCAATTATTACCTCATGGCAATAATTGCTAAAGCACCCACAATCCCATCCCATCCCATCCCCTGTACGTGGATGCTTTGGAATGATCCTCAAGTCAAGACCCACAATCTAGTGAACTGTCAAGTCATCACAAGATAACTTTTCAGACATGTCGGTGGGCATGTTTTTAAATTGCATATACTACTAGTAGTATACTCCCTCCGTCCCAATTTTATAGTCCCTTTTGGGAGTTCGTGCCACTTTTCAAAGTGTTATATCTTATAATCTACAATGTTTTAGGTGATTTTGAACACTTTGTTTTTTAGATTAAATCAAGATCTATCAAGCAAGATCCATATTGCATATAAAATGTATTACCGATTGAAAGATATAATCGTTTTTTTATTCCGTTAGGATAGAACGAGAGACTATAAAATTGGGACAGAGGGAGTATTATTTGTATGGTTAGCCGCATTTACCTGCAGATATGGGTATTTATCTTTTTGTGTGATTTTTTTTGGTAGAAATGTTATGCGCAAGAAAGCTTACTTCGAATCATACATAGAATGTTAGTAATATGAAAATATAAAGTCGTATTTTGTAAACACATTTTTGAAAAAGCACTCACATTCTGTGTATGGTTTGGTGTAAGCTTTCTGTCGCATAACATTTTTGTTTTGGGGGGGAGTTTGTAAACTTTCAAAGTTTTTTTCTTTATACAAAACAATTTTACGTTTGTTAGTTTTGCGCTAAACTTTTGTGAATTATTGATTTGCTTAACTAGAGGAATTGGAAGAATATTTTTTCAAAAAGACAAAAAAAGAAAAGAAAAAGAGTAGCCTTTTTTAGTTTTTTGTAATAGTTTGACGTAAACCTCACAAATGTAAACAAATTTTTTTAATAAAGACGATCTAAAAAGTTAAAAAAATTCAAACTCTCAAAAAAATAAATAAGTACTTGTGGCTTTTCAAAGGATAGGTTAAGATTTATCAGCCAAGAAAGACTAATGTCATGTCAACAATAAATCAATTAAACAAAAATTTTTCTTTTTTTTTGCTCTGCAATATAGTTTTATTAGTGAAACTTGACAAGGGATACGTCAAGTTGGGGAAGAGGAAAGGACTCCAACCGAGGTTGAAAAAATTAAAAAACACCTGAGGCCCGAAGCCCAAAAAACCTGATGGGCAAAGCCTATAACACCTAATGACCTAGCCAGTACAAACAATAAAAACAGTGAAGCCTAGTACAAAAGAGGCAAATTCAATACAAAAGTCCAAAACCATCAGCCCAAGAGGGGAAACCCTAGCCAAACTTCAGCCGCCTCACAACCCAAACTCCACCACGCCACCACCCAAACTCCACGCCAACTCCACCATGCCACCACCACCAACCACCCAATAGAACCACACTACCCCTTGTCGTTAGGCACATATCAGTCCCATCCAACAATGAGAAACCAACGGGTGAGCCGGATCTGACGATGGAGAGGCCAGTGATAATAGTACCGATGTCGTTAAGCTTACATGGATTCATCCAGCAATGAAGCCCACGACAGACATACGATGCCGGTGAAGCTAAGGATTGAGGAAAGGGTAGCAGGAGAAGAGGAAAAAAAGGGAGCCACCACCGATCCACCATCCGAGGAAGACAACTACGTTGGCGTGTCCCTTACGAGTGGCCGCACTCCGTGAGTAGCCACCAAGAAGCCGCCACTTCAGTTCTCATAATAGCCTGGAGAAATCGCAACCAAGGATACGAAGGGGGGAAAGAGTTTTTCATCGATTAAACGAAATTTGTAGAACGATTTTTTTGGCATTTGGTTGCTTTCACGGTATCATAGTCACAATAAATTTATTTCTTCAAACGCGCAGTGGTGATGGGTAATCGGATAGTTTAAGTATCCATAAAATGCATTCAGAAATTTACTCAAAATTTAAAGTCAGTGACTCAAAATTCATTTTATAGATATGTACCACGCTAGTTTGGTAATACTCCACCAAGGCACCAACCATCAGACAATTGCCTAGCGCACTGGATTTTCATTTCCCCAGCTTTGAAAAGTTATCATTGCTATTGTTCACTTCTCATTTACCCCTTTCCCATCTTTGAAAATTTATTATTGCTATCTTTCTCTTCTCACTCTATAATAAAGTGATTCTATTTGGATTCGCAATAATTCTTGAAAAAGACTATAATACACTCCTTTTATTTGGATGTGTATCATACATATCTCTACAACAGTTACAATTTTTTTTATTTTTTATAAAAGTTATGAGACACACGAAAATGTTACTGAAACATATTGTTGAAAAGTTACGAAAAACTAAAAAATGTTACGATTGCCAATGAGATGGCACAATCTGGACCATAAAATAAGTGTATATGGTGCACAGCTTTAATGAGTGTGTATTGTAGCCATCATCATTTTCGATTCTCAACCACCATCCTAACCCTTTGTCGCTCATTCACCACCGTGCCAATCAGGGCCGGCCCTGAGCTAAGGCTCAGTAGACCGTCGTCTTAGGCCCCCCAAAAAAATGAAAAAATAAGGCTCCCTAATATTTTTTAGAACCAAGTATGTAGGCCCATTTTAAGTGATGATGGTGGACGATGCTTTTGATTCTTATAGTATAATGTATTTTTTGGGTTTTTTTCGTGTTAAATACATGCATGTAGTTTTGAAACGGTGTTTATCGACTTTATATTTAGTTTCGCTAGCATTTTTAAGGGTCTTCATTTTCAAACTTCGTCTTAGGCCCCTGAAATGTCAGGGCCGGCCCTGGTGCCAATCACCTTCACCTACTACTACAAGTATTTATTGGTTATAATATGGATTTAAATTCTCATCATTAATTATGAAATGTCTTGAGATTTTACGTACATATACTAATCAACCAAGTGGAGAACAAACATTATTAAAAAATCATGTAGTATTTGAAATCAACCTTAACATTATTAAACTATAGGGTGAGTTTTAACTAATTTTATGAAAAAAAAGTGATTTCTTTGTTTTTTTTTTTGTAAGCAATAGGGGGTTAGTGAATACTTCTTTAATTTTTCATCTGAAAATTTAAACGGAAAAAAGGGGAGATGGCACGATGGAAGGGTGGCAGAATGGGTTAAGAGTTCTGACAGAGCCAAGTTTAGGATAGGTGGTGGCACTGCTTGATGAGAATTCACTAGTATTTTTTGTGGAATAGGAGACCTTGCTACACCTATGTAGTGCACAAGCTGAGCCATTCAAAGGTGTTTTCAATGGTCTAAATTTTAAATATTATTCTATTTATAAGATATTTACCTTATATGTATAATAATTTGGACAATTGATTGCCGAATGGATAACTCAGATTGGATGCTACAAAGGTGTAGTGCCTTTGGTTACTTGTATGATCTCTGGTTCAGTTTTTTTTTTTTTTCTCTTCATGTTATTCGTTAAAATACGAAGGGAACGGTTAAATGTAAAATTAGGCTTTGTCTTAACTTTTTCTGTTTAAAAATAATAAAGGTTTGGTTCTACTATTTTGTGGTTTATTTTTTTAATAAATTTTATTGAGATATTGTTTTTCAAATGTCTATTTTTTAAAATCAATTCTGTAAAATCATTTTGCATCCATAAAATCATTTCCTTATAGAGTGAGAAGAGAAAGAAGGAGAAGAGGGGTAAATGAGAAATGAAAAAAAGAAAAAAAAACATATAAGTCAAAGATACTCCCTCATCCATGTTTGTTGGTCCATGACATATTTTTTCCGTCCACTAAAGTTTGTCCATGTTTGATAGTCAATGAGTGAGTTGTGTCAATTTCACTCTTTTACCTTTTTCTTCAAGGAGAGTGATTTCCACACCATCTTTTTGTCATGTGGTGAAATTTTTATGTGTAAAAGTTTCATTAAAGGAGAAAAAAGAGATTGTGGATATCAATTTGGAGGTGTGAAAACCATTTACCTTTCTTTAAATATTTAATTAACAAATCAAATCATGATTGTAAGGCAAAATTGGAAAGACAAGAACTATACAAAACAATCATGATACTCCCTAAAAAAAATTAGAAACCCCAAAATGAACTAACAAATATGGATAAATAGAGTAATTTTTTAGAAGCACATAATACCAATCATAACTATTCAAAGCATGTGTTCAAACGAAAATAAAAATCCGTGTAAACCAAGGGCAAGCCCAGCAATGGGCAGACAAGTAGTGTACAGTAAACATGTCTATTATAGCAAGACACTTTTTCTATAAAAGCTCCAACAACACTTTGTATTCTACATCAACTATTATCATATACATTCTTTCTCTTTCATCTTTTTTTTTTTAAAAATTTTGTGAGGAAGTGGAGAGAGGAAGTAGGTAAGAAAAATGATAAAATAATTGATAGATAGTGAATAGTACCGCAACAAATAAGAACATATTTTAATTCCGAAGTACCAAAAAAGAAAAAATGAGGACATATTTGTTGAGTTACTATTCATAAATGCACTTTACTTAGTCATAAAATAGTTGGGCTTGGTAGGGCTTGCCCTCATGGCCTGGTGGTTGATGGAGTATTACCCAACGCATGTGCGCTTTGGCAAAACTGAAATTATTTATAATTGGATTTTCTTGGCAACTCACATGTAGGATTATTTGTTTATAACTCATGATGCGTCTAGGCTAGTTTACAATCACCTCAATTATTTTTAAAATTTTTAATTCTATTGCCTACTTAACGGGGAATCCCAATTAAAATCGAAGCAACAAAGTTCTATTTGGACGAGTTCCAAAAAAGTTAATAGCACGTGAAAAGTTTTAAATCTGAGATTTAAGCAAATAAGAAGACAAAAAAAGGCATATTTCAGTGAACTTTTTACTCTTTTTAACATATCTTCATATACTTTTCAAACATTTCAATAATTTTTTTCAAATTTTAACAGCGGCTCACTGGGCTAATTTTAAAATTTTCCAAGGTATAAATCCCACGTCTTCATATGTAGTTTTTCCTCGAAACTACCTTAAACTCAAAATTGACTTAAACTGAAAACTAACTTATTGACTCTCTCACAATATATCAACCAAACTTAAACTTAAAATTGACTTAAACTCAAAACTAACTTATTGACTCTCTCAAAATGTATCAACCAATTTCACTCACATTTCGAAATTGAGTTTCATTCTAAAAAAAAAAAAATGTCCGTTCCACTTTCGTGGAGGCACAGCACCCACAAATTCTTTGGAAACCGAGTAAACACCTTTTTTGCGTGGACCAAGTCAAAGCCTTGTGTACAATCATCGATGTGCTCATGTCAACAATGTTGTTTTCCACTTGGACATAAGAATCTAGGGGACACCGAAATAAATATGTTTGTTGTATTCCGTTGTCGAAAAGTCAGGAATAGGATCGGTATCAATAATTCAGTTCTAACCTTATCAAAAAAGAGGGGGACCCCTTCTATATGCACCGACGGTGGTACACCGATGGCTCGGGATCCTCTATCCCATTCCTCTGTCCCCATCTTCTGTCCCACTCTTTGTTATATTGACACGCGTCCCCATTTAATCCCAACCTTTGAATCAATTCTCTCTCAGTTTACACTTCCATCTCCAACGAAATCTCCATTGCTGCCTTCTCTGTTTTGTCGCCGGCGAACGAAACCATTTTCGGCGGGGCGGGGTCACCATGCTAACCGACCTGACCCTCTTACAGCTTCCTGTACTCCCCTCCCCTCCCCTTCTTTCCTTCTCTATGTACTACTTGCGATGCTAGTAGAAACTGGAAAAAAAAAAAAGAAAGCATATCGAAAAACCCACTTTTAAAGAAGAAATTCTTGAATTGGAACTCCAATCAGTGTGGTGTTTGCTGATATTTAGAATTCTTTTAGATAATTGGTGTTCAATCCTTAATACCATTGCTTGTGATTCTTATTGATGTTTAGATAAGTTGTACTTTACTGGGATTTTGAACCAAAGAGACGCGAAAATGGAGGTGATGAAGGTTGATTGGCGACAAGACTTTCACGGCAATGTTGGTTTATGAAAATATGTTTGGTTTACCGCCCCGCCGAAAATGGCTTCGTTCGCCGGTGACAATCGGAGAAGGAGAGATGGAGTGATTTTGCTGGAGATGGGAGTACAAAGTGAGAGAGAATTGATTTAAGGGCTGGGATTGAATTGCGACACGTGTCAAGATAATAGAGAGTGGGACAGAAGATGGGGACAGAGGATCCCGAGCCAGTTCCAACAACATTTGGCATAACTAACTTTTTCTTTGTTTTAAGAAACAGAGCAATACAACAGTAGCAATACAAACACCCTGCCAAATAACAACAATCAAAGCTACATAAAAGCAAGTGGTGACTAGCTCATGTGGTAGAGCTCTTAGATGCTCTACACTGCATCTTGGGTTCAAGTCCACTCCCCACTCCTCATGTAATAGATTAAAAATGACGAATGATAAAAAGAAAAGAAAAAGGCTACATAAAGAAAAACAAAAACCATGCCGCTAAGCCCATCAATAGTGTCTAGATGCCGAACAAAAGTAGCAAAAGCATGCTTGGCTAAGACATGATCACGCTCTACTTCCTTACGCGCAACCCTGGAGATTTTACAAAAGGTGGACTTAGAAATCTCCGATTTGAGGTTGCGGATGAAAAAGGCATCATGGTGATTAGGGTTGGCCATTTCGTTCGACCCCTCCGAATTATGATCCCATCCTCGAACAGATCGGCAATTTGGAGATCTGTTTGCAGATTGGATAGGATATAGATATTTTTTTTTAAAAAAAAAATTCAGGGATCGGGTAGAAGGTAAAGACAAGCATATCCCACCCTAAATCCACACCGAATACGTAACTTCCTTGATCCATCGCCATCCCCATCCCCAAAACATAGGGGTCTATTAATGAGTTATAAAATTTTGGGGTCTCACTAAATTTTCTCCAAAACATATAAAATTTTGGCTTCTCAAAGGAGATTTTGAAGGGTGTCATGTATTCTATTGGTACTGCCTAATCTTTTCATTGGGATGTACATGTGTTTTGTTCACACAATAGGTTTGGCTCAACTCTTGGATTGTTTTTGCTGCTTAATGGTGGTGGCATTCAGTCTTCCCTGCAATCTTCATGACAGCATTAAGACAGTCAGTAAAAATATATGCAACATTACAATCATGATTTAAAGACCAACGTACTGATTCCTGTATTGCTAGGATTTCTGTTTGAATAGAATTGGTACTATAAGAGAAGATCAAGATCTGAGCAAGCAATGTGCCATCCGGTAGAGTAGCTGTGAAGCCTAATCCACACAAAGAATTTCCTTCCTTCCAGGCGCTATAAACAAGGATGTTGCAAGCCTTTCTTTTTTTCTTTTTCTTTTTTATCAGCAATAAAATTTTATTAGTGAAAACTTGTCATGAGTACATCAAGTTGTGTGTGTGTGTGTGTGTGTGTGGGGGGGGGGGGGGGGGGGGGGGGGGGGGGGAAAGAAATTAAAAACACCTTATGAGACGAGGCTAAAAAACACTTGATGGGCAAAGCCTGAAACATCGAAACATCTAATGGCCTAGCCCACTAGCCCAGAAAGGCATACCCAATACAAAACAATGAAGCACCAACCTAAAAGATGGAAACCCTAGCCCTGCTAGCCGCCATCCCACAAAACCAGATCACCAGCCGCCACCGGCATTCACCACCAGGTTGCGAAAACAGAACCAACCCACTCCTTGTCATTAGGCCCATACCAGTCACATCTAGCAATGATAAATCGGAGGGTGAGCGGAGCCGACGACAAAGAGGCCTCATGAAAATGGCAGCTAGCAAAAACAATAGACCGATGCTATAAAGCCAAAATGGATTCACCGAGCAGTGAACCCCACAGAAGACTGAAGATGCTGGTGAACAATGAATGAAGACAAAAGAGAAGAAGGGGAAAAGGGAGCAGGAAAAAAGGAGCCATCACCCCTGCCAACCAGACTGCGAATTGAGGACGACAACGACCACGCCGACACATCCCTTGCGAGCAGTTGGACTTTGTGAGTGGCCGCCAAGACACCGCTAAATCGGATCTCATAAACAGCGCGGAGAAACGGCAACTGAGAAAACTAAAATGCTGCCGTAGCCGCCATCCATCACCACCGCACTAGTGATGGTCCACACCACCATAAAAAAGAAAAGAAAAAGAAGACAAAAAGTTTGGCTAACCATTCGGGGTAGGATACACTTTGAGGAACCCTGCATCCCATTGCTTCATTACTACTGTTCTGACTTGCAATGCTCATAGCTGGTTTAAGTTTCCTTAACTTCTGCTTTATTGGCTTGCATTGTGGCTTCAAGTGCAAGTAGTGAGATTTCTCCTTGTTGCTCCTCTCTTTCTTGATAGCCATTTTTGGTTGTTCTGCTTCTGGCTGCTGTGGATAAAATGTTGGGCCTGGAGTGCCCCATGGATTTGGTTATACAATGCCACTCCCTGCGACCGCTCTAAAAACTGACTTGCGGGTGCGATGTCGAATGCCATAAAAGACTTAATTGAAACCCTTCCTACTACCAATTGGTTTTAGGAGAGTTGGTGGAAAAGCGGTCCAACAAGTGGTGTCAGAGCCTAGTTGCTCTGTATCTGGATTTATCTCCTGAGTATTTGATCTTGTGATCAGGGACTTAAATACACCTCGTGAGGGAGCCTCAAACTCAAGGCCGCCCTATTTTGATGGGAATGATTATCCTTATTGAAAAGCACACATGACAATATATTTAAGTTCCTTATTAGGGTTTGGAGGTCCGTGAGGTACGGATTTGAAACTCCCAAAATGGAGGACCCTACAACCAAACAAATGAGTTAAAGAGGACACTGAGTGGAACTCGGGTGATAATGAAGGTTTTGAGTCTAATTCTCGTGCTTTAGAAGCTATATATGGTGCTTTAAGTAAAACCGAATTTAGTAGCATCTCCGCATGTGCTACCACCAAGGAAGCATGGGAGATTTTGCGCGTTACCCATGAAGGTACTAAAATTGTCAAGGCCTCAAAAATTCAAATGCTAACCACTCGCTTTGAAGAACTTAGAATGTCAGAAGATGAAACTTTCGATAGTTTTATCACAAAGCTAAGTGATATTGTTAATTCTTTTCATGCTTTAGGTGAACCCATTTCTAATCTCAAAGTTTGCCGTAAAGTACTTAGATCTCTTCCTGAAAGGTTTAGAACTAAAGTTGTGGCTATTGAAGAAAGGCCTGGAATTGACGATATGCTTTTTGAAGAATTGGTTGGAAAACTACAAACATTCGAGTTAAATCATTTGACTAAGAAAACCACTTCTAAGGTCAGTAAAAGTATCGCTTTTAAAACTTCCAATGTAAAATCCTATGTGCCTCAAGATAGTGATGAAAAACCTGATGAAGAAGAACTTGCTTTCTATGCCAAAAAAATTAAAAAATTTGTTAGGTTTCGAAAAAATAATAAGCAAGGAATCATTTCAGCTTCTAAAGATAATTCTAACGTAAATAATTTTTGTTTTGGTGAAAAGAAATTTCCTACTGATAATTCTAAGAAACCCCTAGGCATTCAATGTCATGAGTGTCACGGTTTTGGTCATGTTCAAGCTGAATGTGCCAACACGCTTAAAAAAGACATCTAATAGGGGTTACAAAGTCACTTGGGATGATGATAGTGAGGAAGAGAACGATTCTCAAAATAGTCACGAAAAAATTGACGAAGTCCCTAGATACACTGTTCTTGTTGCTAATGTCACATCGCCTACATCGCCGAAAACTGCTGTGTCCACATCTTCGTATAGTATTGCTGATAACTATGAATTTAGTGGTGAGGATAATTGTGATGATGAGGATGACTTAGAATCTATTATTGATGCTTATAACGAACTGTTCAAAGAATGCGTTAAATTGAAAAAGAAAAAATAAAGATTTGATTCAAGTCATTAAAAAGGTTGAAACTAAAAGAACTGGTCTTCGTGTTGATGTTGACTCTAAGATTCACGACATAGAAGAGTTAAAGGCGCACCAAACAAAGTTCAACGAAAAATTTGCTGAAATTGAAAAAGAACGTTTGGTGGCCTTGAAGGCTTTTGAGATATTTAAAGAGAGGGTTAAAATCTTAGAACATGATTTAAGAGAGGCCAGTGAGGCCATTAAGAGAAATGACTGTGGTGCTTCTCGTATAGCTGAATTAACACGTACTTTTAAAAATAGAAGTGGCCTTGGGTTCATCGACCCACCTTCTCTTACCCCTCAGACTAGCGAAAATTCTAAGAAAGAGATAAAATTTGTGAAACCCGTGTCGCCGACTGTTCCTAAGATCGTAGAACCTCCTATCCCTAAGAAACGCACTATCACTTGCCACCATTGTGGCACTTTAGGTCACATTCGTCCTTATTGCTACAGACTTCTTAAGGATAATAAAAGGAGAAATGGTAAGTTTAAAATTCCTAATGTTTACTCTGGGACAAAACAAAGTGTCTCTAAGTTTGAAATACCTCGGGAAGTATTCCAGCCGAAGTCTGAAAAAATTAATGGAAATTTTGAGAAACAGTTCAATATTTTGGCTAATCAAACATCTCACATTGTTGAGGAAATACAAAAACTTTCTAGTTTTGCTAAAGCAATGAAGAAAAGTAATACCTCACCTGGTCAGAGTTCTCTGACCACCTGTCTCAAATGGATAATAAACCTAAACAAGTTGGGAGGAAAGTTGACATAGTGTGTCATGTCGCTCACACTGCGTTCAAAGCAAATAATATGCATGTCTGGTATTTAGATAGTGGTTGCTCTAGGCATATGACTGGCGACAAGTCTTGTTTTAGCAAGGTAGAAAATTACAATGGTGGTCTTGTCACTTTTGGTGATGGTAATACAAGCAAAATTGTCGGACAATGCACCATATCTACTCTAGGCCTCCTCATTTAGAAAATGTCTTATATGTTGAGGGGTTAAAACCTAATTTGTTAAGTATTGGTCAATTTTGTGACAACATGCATGTAATTCAATTCTCTAAAAATGGTTGTTTTAATCTGGTGCATGTGTAGTTAAAGGAGTGAGATTGTCTGATAATTGTTACTGTGTTGAAATGGCTAATCCTGCTGTGTGTAATCGTATTATGCTTGAAGATGTTGAACTTTGGCACCAACGTTTAGAACACGTTGATTTCTCATATTTGCATCGAATTACTAGAAACGAAGTTGTGAGAGGTGTGCCTAAACTTGCCAATGGGCAAGGCTTAGTTTGTGGAGGTTGTATGAAAGGGAAACAAATTAAAAGTTCCCACAAAAAGACTAACATCATTGCTACCACTAAATGTCTTGAACTTCTTCACATGGACCTTATGGGTCCCTCTCGCACTGAAAGTCTAGGTGGTAAAAGATATATTTTTGTCATTGTAGATGACTTCTCTTTGTTTTTTGTGGGTTGGTTATCTTAGAGAAAAATCTGATGATTTTGCTTTAAAACTATTTGCCAACGTATACAAAATGAAAAAGGGTATCCTATTATATGTGTTAGAAGTGATCATGGTGAAGAGTTTGAAAATTTTGAAATTGAAAAATATTGTGATGATGAAGGCATTAAGCATGAGTTCTCTGCTCCTCGCACACTTCAACAGAATGGGGTTGTTGAGAGGTAAAATAGAATTCTCCAAGAAATGGCTAGAGTCATGCTACATGCTAAACATGTCCCTAGAAATTTGTGGACCGAGGCCATTAACACTGCTTGCTACACCATAAATCGGGTCTATGTGAGACCCGGTGCTACTTGCACTACCTATGAGATTTGGAATGGTAAAAAATCCTCTGTTAAATATTTTAGAGTTTTTGGTAGTAAATGCCACATCTTAAGAGATAACGAATCTCTTGGGAAATTTGATTCACAGAGTGATGACAGTATTTTCCTTGGATACTCCAACACTAGTAGAGCTTTTAGAGTGTATAACCTTAGTACATCTACTCTTGTTGAGTCTACGAATGTTGTAGTTGATGATACCACTCTTGATGAACATATAAACTGCAATGACGATGATGAGAGAAGTTGGGATATTTTTAAGGGGGAGACTTCGTCTGATGCCATTGATTATATCTCTCCTACTAACTTAGAAAGTGATGTGTGTGAGCCTGAGAAGGTTCATGAGGAAGAATTAACTGTTATTGAACCTCAAATAGATGAGGAACTAGGTCCGCATGACTTGTTGCCCTCAGATGCTAAAGAACCTTCGTCTCATGTTAAACTGAATCATTCTAAAAACCTTGTTATAGGAAATCTTAATGATAGCATGTTAACTAGACAAAAGGGCTAAAATATTGTTTACTATGTTTGTTATACTTCCTCACTTAAACCTAAAAAAGTTGAAGAAGCCTTAAATGATGTGCTATGGATAGAGGCCATGCAAGAGGAATTGCATCAATTTGTTAGGAATGACGTGTGGTACTTAGTACCAAGACCCTCTCACACTAATGTCATTGGAACTAAATAGGTTTTTAAAAATAAAAAGCAAAGTGATGGCATTGTGGTTAGAAATAAAATGAGATTGGTCACTCAGGGCTATACACAAATTGATAGAGTTGACTTTGAGGAAACCTTTGCTCCTGTTGCGAGGTTAGAATCAATTAGGTTACTTTTTGGCATTGCATCTCATTTGTACTTTAAACTTTCACAAATGGATGTTAAAAGTGCTTTTTTAAATGGTGACCTAAAGGAGGAGGTTTATAATGAACAACCTAAGGGTTTCGTTGATCCTTCTTGTCCCAATCATGTGTACCGCCTATGTAAGGTTTTATATGGATTAAAATAAGCCCCTCGTGATTGGTACGAACATTTAACTGATCATTTATTAACTACCGAATTTGTTCGAGGGGGAGTTGACCAAACCTTGTTTATTCGTAAAATAGAGAGCAATCTTTTGATTGCTCAAATTTATGTTGATGATATTGTATTTGGTTCTATGTGTGACTTGTATGCCAAACAATTTGGAGCCCAAATGTCCCATGAATTTCAAATGAGTCTTATGGGGGAATTGACTTATTTTCTAGGGTTTCAAGTCCATCAAATGGACGATGGTATATTTTTGTCTTAATCTACTTACGCTAAAGATTTGGTTAAAAAATTCGGCATGGCAGATTCTAAAACCACAGGTACACCTATGAGCACAAGTATAAAAATTGCTAAAGATGTCAACAACGCTAGTGTTGATCCTACTCTTAATCGTAGCATGATAGGGAGTCTCTTATACCTCACTGCTAGTCGCCCTGATATTTCCTTTAGTGTGGGTGTTTGTGCACGCTATCAGTCTGACCCAAAAGAATCCCACATGACCGCTCTCAAACGTGTTATTCGATATGTTAAGGGCACCTCATCTCTTCGTCTTTGGCACCCTAGAGGTAAAAATATCGATTTAGCGGCTTATTCAAATGATGATTGGGCTGGTAGTGCTGATGAACGTAAAAGCACTTCCAGTGGTTGTTTTTATCTTGGAAATTGCTTAATTGCTTGGCATAACAAAAAACAAAATTGTGTTTCCTTGTCCATTGCCGAAGCTGAACATATTGTAGCTGGCAGTTGTTGCACTCAACTTTTGTGGATGAAGCAAATGCTTCAGGATTATGGTTTATCTCATGGTGCAATGCCCGTCTTCTGTGATAACACTAGTGCTATCAATGTCTCTAAAAATCCCATTTAGCACTCTCGTACTAAACATATAGACATCCGTCACCACTTTATTCGCGAACTTGTAGAAGATGGAGTCGTTACTCTTGAGTTTGTTCCCACTCATGATCAAAAAGCTGATATTTTCACAAAATCGTTAGATTCTCGTCTCTATGGATTAAATTCAGTGGGTTTGCAAGTCTCTCATTTGCATGCTTTGTGTGCCATCATTCTAGAGTAGACATGTAAAATAATTTTTTCCCTTTATTATTGTTTCTTTTTATTGCTTTGCATTTTTTTTGCTTTATTTAAATAATAATAATAATAATAATATTTTTTTTTGGGACTAATGGTCTGTGTTTTTCATATTCATGACCCTTATAATTAGAATATTTGCGTCCAATGTGCTCTTTCATCTTTGAGATTTTTTAGATTTGGGATGCATCATTTTTTCATGGCACTATGATTTACACTATCTCAGGTACATGGTTATATTGCTCCTTAACAACTTGGTTATTCTCATCTGCTAGGCCATATTCATGTATTTGTCCCCCTTGAGATCGATCGTTGGCTACTATTCCCGAGTGAGTAAATTCCTTAATCCCTGCAAGAACCTATCTGGGATTTGTTTATTTTGTCTTCTTATCCGGGCCTCTGCTGAGTAATCGGGCCTCCTGCCTTAGTAAGCAGTGAGTGTTGGCGTAAAAAAGCAGTGAAGTAATAGTGGATTTATTTATCATCGAAAAAAAAAGAAAAAAATAATAATAAAAGGGGAATAAAGTTCAACAAAAAAAAAAAAGATATTTGTTTGGTAGTTTTGGGGTTTGTTGCTCTAGTGCACCCCCTCTTTATATAGTTTTGGGGTTTGTTGCTCTAGTGCACCCCCGTTTAAGTGGAGATATTCTTTATTCTTCTTTTCACTTTGAGGACCTAGGTTAGTTTGACTTTTTGAGGGGGAGTTATCCTGAAAATCCTTGCTTCCATGAGAATATCCTTTCCAGTTTAATTCGACCTTGACATTATGTATATGATGCACACACACAAATTGTCATACAATCATGCCTTATGCTGCATTTTTATTCTTGATATCTCATTGATGCAAGCTTACATTGCGACTAACGATGTTCTGCTTATGCGGTGTTTTGAACATGGTTAGCATTGATTATGTTCGCATGTGTGTGGGTATCTTTTGTCTTTATTACATCTGTATGATTTTTCTGCATGTGTTTGCATCTCTATCCTCATATCCTTAGTCGATAAGTTTTCTAGCCTCCTTGGTCAGTTTGTATCCTTGGTTAGTTGTTGTTCTGTTCTCTCAGATTTTGGTGCTTCTTGGTTCCCTCCTTTGCCTCCGCGACAAAAAAGGGGAGAATTATTTTGAGATGTGAGATGAGTGTTTTTCTATCTCCTTGGTCATTTGGATAATAATAACTTCCTCAACATGCTGTTATAATTAGAATTGATTTATATATTCTGAATATGCTGTTATTTTTTGGGAAAAATACCTATCGTGGCATATTCTATTGATGGTTTTTAAGTGCAGGTTTTACCGTCTAATTGATCAAGCTTAATGTGAATCCCAACTACTCATTTCTTTTGTATCTGTAATATGTTTCGGGTGGTTTTGTCCCAGAAAAGCCAAAGGGGGAGATTGTTAGTTATTTTGGTTTGTCATTTTCTGGGGTTGTTCAAAACACACTCTAATTCAATCGATTCTATTTTCTTTGTATTGTAATGGGTAAGTTGAATAGGGGGTAATTTCTCGGGGGTAGTTTCTCGCGCGATGCTCCTTCCTTTGCCTTCAGCTTTTTGACCCTATGAAACTGCTTGAATTCGACAAAGGTAAAATCATCATGGCATTTCATACATAGCATTTTTATATATTCATCTTTTATTAATCATATTTTAAAATGCTTTAAATTACTCCCCCCGTTCCCATTTGCTTGTCCCTTTTGGGGAAGAGAGTTTTTAAGGGGTGTGAAAATTTTGTATTGTCTTTTCTGTACGTTTTGCCCCTAAATCCAGTCAATATTACTGTGACCAATTTTGTGGGGCTAATTTATTATATAAAACTCAAAACATATGCAATACCGATCTTGTTTGATAGATATCAATTAGTTTTACTATACAAAGTTTTCAAAATTATAAGAACCGTTATAAAGTAAAAGATAATGGACAAACCAATTGAGATGGAAAAAATACTTTTTAAGGGTAAATCTGTAAAGTGGCCCTATTTTGATGGATATTTTTAGAAATGGGACAAACATTTTGGAACATCCCAAAATGGAAAGAACCAACAATTTGGAATGGTTGGAACGGAGGGAGTAGTTTTTTTAAAAAAATTAATTAATAGGGAATTATTTTCTTGATCCCACATCATGCTTAATTTATGGAATTTTCATTTCTCAAATCTTTTATCGGTTTCCTAAATACACTTTAGAAAATTTCCGTTTACTCCAGTCAAGATTTATAATGTCCTTCCTTTTTCATATTTTTCATGAAAATTTTAATTACCTACCTAACACAGAATAACACAAAGCAAATAATGGCAAGATCTTTAGCATTATTCCCTTTTTGAATAATATCATATTCTACTAGTCTAGATCATTTCCATTATGCTACCCATTTTCAAATTGATTACCAAACCACAACAGAAACGTGGTCTATTAATTTTGGAAACCTTGGAAATCGGCTACAAATAAATAAATATATATTGGATTTAGTTTCATGTTTCCTCTTTTATTAACCATCAATCAATCTTTGGGATTCTTTTTTATATATAAACACATCCTTTATTCTTTTCTTTTTACATCTCTACACTTTTGCAGAAATAAAAAAGAAAACAAACAAGTTTTGAGTGCTAGAGTTTATATTGTTTTGTATGAGTTGACAATCAAATCAACTCATACATAGTGTTTTGTGACAATTTAATTCAACGTTCTTGCATCATGCATTTATTCAAACGTTTTTTATTGTCTTGTTCATTCCGCATATCATTCATCATTCATCTGGTGATCCGTTGGTGCCTTGTTGCTGTTGGCCGGATTGACGAGGAGTCTATTGGGAGCAGGTTGATTCCGGAGATTGAACTTGAGGTTTGTGGCAAGCTATTGAATAAAAAAGAAGCTTTGGGAGCATCGCGAGTTGGCGAGAATAGGTAACGCTTAAGGGTGAGGCTTGAGGTAATCAATTTTGCAATTTTGCATTGTAACTCTCTTTTTGATTAATAGAAAATAGTATACTAGGTCGTGGTTTTGTCTTAGGGTTATCCGGACCCTAAGGTTTTCCACGTATATTGCGTGTCTTGCCTCCTTATTTATTTTTTGTTGTCTTATTGTTTGTTCTAATTGTTTAATCTCTTTAAAAAAATATCTAATAAAAGTTTTTCTTAAAAGGGTTATTTTTTATTTAGTCCTATTCACCCCCCTTCTAGGACATTTTTAAACTTTCGCGTAATTTCAAGTGGTATCAGACCCAGGAGGTCATGGGTTCGAGTCGCGGGAGCGTCATCGTGAGGGAGGGATTGTTGGTCTCGAAGTGCCTTCATGGATTTAGTTACACAATGTCACTACCTACAACCGCTCTAAAAATAGACTTGCGGGTGCGATGTCGAATGCCATAAAAGACTTAATTGAAACCCTTCCTACTACCAATTGGTTTTAGGAGAATTGGTGGAAAAACGATCCAACAGAAAAGAGGATATCAAAAAAGGGGAGAGAGAGAGAGAGAGAGAGAGAGAGAGAGAGGGGGTCGCCCACCCTTCTCGCCGCCACTAGGAGGCCGAAGAGAGAGGGCATGATTAGATTTTAGGTTGCAAGCCGCGACACATTTATGTGATGTCATTTTAAGGTTGTGGGCAAGGTCAAGCATATTGTTACTATTCACGATTTGCTCATGTGAACCCAATTGGTTAACCCGAATCTTAAGTTAGTGGCATTGAAATAAGAACGCGGTTTCACATCTGGCATACATAATTAGATTTGCAACTGCATTCGGAAAAGAAAAAGTTTTTTTTTTTTGGAGAAAACTTGCGCAGAATAATCACTATCCACGTGGGAAAATTTTGGTTGTTGGCTGGGTTACCAGTGGTGGTATCTAATGCGCATTTCAGCTGTCTAAAAGTGTTTTGGAGGGTCCGTATTTAAGAAAAAGAAAGAGGAGAGAGAGAAGAGGGAGAAATCTAAACCGTTCTATTTGGAGAGTCTACTTGAATCCCCATCTTAGGTTTGAATGATTATGTTTTCATTTTGAAATTTGAAAAAACCCAACAATGGCCTTGTACCCATTTTCTCATAATACCCAATTAATCCTCCATAATTATTTAGAACCCATAATTTCTCTCCTCTCAAACCTAGCCACCGTCCACCACCCACCATTTGGACGACGACGATCAAGAACGGTTGGCGAAAACCAGATAGTTGCCCACCCACAAATCATTTAATGCCGGCGAGAGGCAGGGGCTGTATGGATGTTCTGGAATGCTATTGTCGAAGGACCGAATGATGACCGCCTTATAGCATTCGAAACGGCCTTCCCATTCCTAGAAGACGGTCAGAACCGGTTTAGACATGAATCCCAAGAAACTTGGGCTAAAAAAAAATTTTAGAGCCCCTAATTATTTAAGAACCCTACATATATATACTAGACCAATATAATTTTTGTGAAGCCCTCCATACAAAAAAATAGCCAAATTTGAATTTATGGTCCACAATTCATGAGGTGGCAATTGTGAAATATTTGAATTTGAGTATGCCAATTTAATTATTCAAACTAGAATGGGGACATAAATAAGTTCCCCAAACAAGATGGCTATTTAAGTTCCCCTAAACATAATAATGTACAAATATTCTTTGGGTGGTGCCGACACCGTTACACCATATACGCCGCCATCTTCAATTGTGTGGTTATTGTGCTACTGGATGACGGCAGTGTGGTGATGAAGGGTGGTGGTTGTAGTTGTGGTGGTGGTGGAGAAGGTGTTTGCTGCGGCTGTAGTTGAGGGTGATGGTGGCCATGCGATCTCCTGCCCCCTTTTGCTGTCCCCATCTCCTACCCCCATTTCTTGTATGCTTCCACGTGTCCTAAACAGATCTCAGCCCTAGGGTTAACTCTTTTTTTTTTTTTTCCCTCAAGATACATGCCACTTTTTTTTTTTTTGCAAGCTACTTGATTCCTAGCTGTTCTTTTCATCCCAATTTGTTTGTCCACTTTTAGACTTTTATTGTCCCAAAAAATTTGTCTATTTAACTCCTAAATGAGCTAAATTTCACTTTCTATCCTTTGATTTTCAAATAAAATAACAAAATGATTGATTACGACACACAATATATTAATCTTATTGACAATCTGATGTTTTATTTTCATGATGGCTAATCCATTCAACCTTTCTTATGACATAGCTAAGTGAACATTTTCAATTCTGAAAAAAACTTCTTCCTCAGAAAATAAGTGTAATAGAAACAATCAATTATGTTGAAAAACAAAACACTCGGATTTTGTAATGAATACCAAATAAAAAGGGCCCTTAAAATTTTTGAAAATTTTCAAGTCTAAACTGTCGGCACATCGCACTTTAACTCAGGACCAGCACTGCAGCTCCAGGTCTGGTGCGGTCCTCTAGCTTTGCCATAATATTCAAGAATCCAACATCCTCTCTTCCCATGAAGACACCTCCAAATCCCTCGGATCCTGGATTCCCTAGACTGCTCCCCTGTTCAGTTTTAACAATTCTAATTAATGTTAGGGTCACAAAACCCAAATCAAATCGTGTTTAATTAGGTCGGATTGGACACTCTTGCTCGGAGTCTATTGAGGCCCAGGTAAAAAATAAACAAAGCCTGCCCAAACCTTAATTAGATGACTTTATGAATTGGGTTTTAAGGGGGAATTCAGAAGAGAAATGATTTTTACATTCTATTTTCATCAATTGACACTATTTTTTTTGGTCTTTATTCACTTAAAAACAACAAATGGGAAAAAAGAGAGTGTGAAAATTATTTCCCCAAAAGAATCAAACACATGCTTATAGAGAATTCGAGACTCTGAATTTTAGGCTCAAGATGATTAGAGACCAAACCCATCATATGTTCACTGGAGCTACACCTCCTCTCGTGTCCTTACACTTATTAGATATTCTTTGAGGCATGACCTAAGTCACATACTTGTATACGTGAGTGTGAGCACGAGTGTGAAATCTTTTGAAAAATCTCCCAATTATAATAATTTCCAAGAGTGAGGATTAACAAGGGCGCGGAGAGTCTACTGAAGCTGAAAAATTGTGTGACATAAGGCATGACACCTTAGTAGACTTTTATTTATATATTCAAAATCAAAGACTCTTCGGATCCTTCCATAAGACTTCATTAAGTCTATGTGTTTGTGTTTGTGTTTGTTGATTTACGTCTTGTACGATGAAGAAAAACTTCTTGACTGCCCTATGCTGTCTGTGTCGTGCCGATGCCGCCACTACTTGCCATTTTTTTTCTTTTCCAAACAGAGATGGGCTGTAGATGAAAGGTCTTTTTTTTTTTTTCTGAAATAATTAAATGTCCAGGCCGTTTTATGCGTATCTAGCTTAATTCCACCGCTGAGGAGGAAAAGTTGGATCCCCACTCGCTACTTCAATTATTGTCTGTTGACTGACTTTTCCCCGGGCTGGCATTATGAGCGAAGTTCACGAAGTCATCCTGCCATTATTGGCCGTTTATTTAAGTTTGTTTGCCACGGATCTTTCGGCCTGCAAAATACCAAAACCTTTTGAAAAGTTAAGCTCTTGCATTCATCTACTGTCTGATAACGTCAATCAATTGAATTTCCCATTTTCCCAATCTGTGAGGATGTTGGTACTTGGTGTTACACTTGTCATGCAATTAACTGGGGATTGTTATGCAATTAATATAGAGGATGTTGGTATTACACTCGTCGGACCGTTTTTTCACATCTCTCTTAATACCAATTGGTGTTAGGAAATGTTTCAATTAAGTTTTTTAAGGCATTTGACATCGCACCTGCAAGTCTGTTTTTAGAGCGGTCACAAGGAGTGGTATTGTGTAACAAATTCATGGGAAACTCCGCTCCAATAACATTTGTGGGAATTGCTCAATACTTCAATTGTTGACTTTTCCCCGGTCTACCATTCTGAGTGACGCTCTCCATTATGGATTTCCTTTTCTTCAATAAAGTCATTGACCGTTTACTTGGACAAAATTAAACATTCCTATCCACAAAAATTCGAGAGATTTCCTTTGCCATTGCTTTTTCAGCCTGCAAAATGCCACAACCATTTTTCCAGTCTCTGAAAATCTTTCACCCATATCTAAGAACACAAGTGATCAGACTTTTGATGTTATTAAGGTGAAAATGGGAATTTCATTTTCTGGCTTTCTCTCATTAGCTTTCCTCCTCTGTATCTCAACTCCATCAGCAGCTTCAAATTCAGATTCCAACAATTTTCTCGAATGCTTTCTCTCCAAAACAAATCTTTCCATCTCCAACTCCACCTCCGATGTAATTTTCGCTAGAAACAGTGAATCGTACGCCTCCGTCTTGCAATCCTCCGCTCAAAACCTCCGATTCGTGACTCCTTCCACGCCGAAACCAACACTCATTATCAGGCCACTTAGCGAATCCCACATTCAAGCAGCTGTCGTTTGTGCCAGGGAAAACAGCATTAACATACGAATCCGAAGTGGGGGCCACGACTACGAGGGCCTTTCTTTTGTATCCACCGTCCCATTCATCATCGTCGACCTTTCCAATCTCCGGTCCATCACAGTTGAAATAGAAAAGGAGACTGCCTGGGTCGAATCAGGCGCAACACTAGGTGAATTGTACCACGCAATTGCCGAGAAAAGCAAGGTTTATGGCTTTCCAGCCGGTAGTTGCTCCACGGTAGGCGTTGGAGGGTTCATAGGTGGCGGGGGATTGGGTACCATTTTCAGAAAATATGGCCTTGCCGCAGATAATGTCATCGATGCGAAAATAGTCGATGCGAATGGAAGGATATTCGATAGGAAATCAATGGGGGAAGATCTTTTTTGGGCTATTCGCGGTGGAGGAGGAGCGAGCTTTGGAATAATTTTCGCTTGGAAAATAAAGCTCGTTCCTGTTCCATCGATAGTTACTGTGTTCAAGGTCCGAAAGACATCGGAACAAGGAGCGACAGAGCTCCTACAAAAGTGGCAACTCGTAGCCGATAAACTATCCCCAAATCTATACATCCAAGTTGTCATAGAAGGTGTTCATTCGGGTAGCGCAAATTCAAACAAGACGATTGCAGCTTCTTTCTGGGCTTTGTTTTTGGGAGGAAGTGAGGAACTCTTGACTACGCTGGATGAGAGTTTTCCCGAGCTGGGCGTGGAGCGAAAGGACTGCACCGAGATGAGTTGGATCCAATCGGTACTTAACTTCGCCGGATTCTCAACCAAGCAATCATACGATGTTTTGCTCAATCGGACTAATTCAGACAAGTCCCCTTTCAAGGCAAAATCGGATTACGTTAAGGAACCCATATCGGAAAAAGGGTTAGAAGGGCTGTGGAAAATACTTCTCGAAGAACAAAGGGGTTACATGATATGGAACCCTTACGGCGGTAGAATGAGTGAGATTTCTGAAAACGAAATCCCTTTCCCGCATAGAAGTGGGAACTTGTACGAAATTCAGTACATGGTTACTTGGAAAACAGAGGGGGAAACAGATGAACATGTGGATTGGATTAGAAGGCTCTATGAATACATGACACCTTTTGTTTCGAAGAATCCAAGATTGGCCTATCTCAATTACAGAGATCTTGACTTGGGGATTAATAGGAATGAAAATGAAAGCTATGGAGATGCTAGTGTTTGGGGATTGAAGTATTTCAATAGCAATTTCAAGAGGCTGGCACAAATCAAGGCCCAAGTTGATCCGAGTAACTTCTTTTGGAATGAGCAGAGTATCCCGTTGTTTGGGTTAGAGGGGAATGACTCGTTCTAATCCGGCCCGTTTACCTTGGAATAAAGATTTTATGCATTCACTCTCCTTTTCTTTGCTTATATTTTCATTTTCTAAAATAGTCTTTTTTACATTCTCTTTTTGCATTTTACGCAATCGCAGCTTTTTTATATGTCCTATAATTGTAATCTATACCTATGTAATAACTAATAAGGAAGTTCGTTGGGAACTGTTTTCGTTCCATTTTAAATATCGACTGTGCCCCTGGATTGGCTGGTTATTTTTGGCAGTGCCTTCGTGCAAGTTTTCTTCATGTGGGCCTCTGTGTTGTTGACTGACATTTACGTTACTAGTAATAATGGTTTGCACGTGGAGTTCATCAATAAAAGAATTTGAGTCTATTAAGACAGATATTTTCTTGGCCTTAACACACATAAGTTAGATATACACTATGCTTTTGTTTTAATTGGGTTCCCTTCAAGTGAGGGTGAGATTCAACCCACAGGATTAGTCGAGGTTCGCTTTAAATCACCTGGACACCTGGATTATGAAAGAAAGAAGAAGATATATTTGCCATCATGTGTCTCAACGTCTCTTTGAGGAGTTTATCATTTCTTCTTGTGTCATTATAAAGTTCTCTAGTAACTGGGCTACCCATGAAATAGAAAATAATTTGTTGGAAAAGTACAACATCAATAGCCATATGCATCAATTATATGTCTACTTGCAAACAAAAAATAGAATTCCGAGTCCTTTTTACTCTTTCTTCGTACTGTCTTTGAGAAGAATTGTTATACATTATACAGCCCAGCACATCAAATTTTCATGCTCTTATCATTACTACACAATGAATTGCTCATCCCCACAAGCATGCCCATTATGGTCCACCCAACATCCAAAGGTAAAAAATGGAAAGAGGAACAAAAAAAAAAAATGCCAAAGAAATAGTCTAAAGATGCTACTACTGCAACTATTACTCCCACCTTTCTTGGAGAACTTACAAGTAACATGTACATGGGATCTCGCTTGAAGTGCTACAAGAAAAAATGTCAAGTATAATTCCTGCACTTCATTCTGTAAATCCACCAAAGAATTCCTCCTTTCTCATTGTTTTTTCAAGATTAGATGAGTACATTCACCCTCCTCTGTATCCACGCTGAAGCTCCTCTGTCATCCCTACAATAATAGCCCAGATTTTGTCACTAACAACATGGTACATTCAAAGGTCATGTGTAAAACCAAGGACATGGGTGTTTAACAAGAACGGTCTTCACTCAACTTAAGAAGGATCTATAGATAACATACATCTGCACTCTAATGTCATTGCCTTTCCACAATACCATATTTCATGCAAATTAAATATCCTTATGATTGATTATTTATTAAATTTACCCACTGCAATAATTATTCATTCAATTAAATATTCAAAGGTTTTGTCGCACTCTACAGTTATCAATTGATAATTTAGATTTAGGGAAGGAATTTGAGGCCAAAAAAGCTTAGTGATTTCCCTCCACATAGCCTTATTAGCTTTGCAAACCACTATCAGAGCCGTTGTGGACACCGAACTTAGTGTGTCATGTTGAAATACAAATTTTGAAAACAAATTTGTGGGAGCATATAACTTAACCTATTAATGGTTGTTAATGATTAAATGTCAAGTGCCAAATTAAACAAGCGGCCAATGCATAACCCAAATTGCTGATTGGGTTTAATTTGTGGGCCACATAAGTTTTAGCTCACTTGGTTATCAAACAAGAGAAGTGGAAATAGACTTCTTGAATGTGCTTAACTTGAAAATTCAAAATCAGTTTTGTGTTTCTAATCTCAAGAAAAGGCCACGTGTATGACCTATGGGTAGTTATATCCCATGATCTCCTCACTGCCCAACGTGGGCTAAAGGGCAAATCAATTCCATTTGGTTCTCTATACACACAAAAGAAAGAAGAAGAAGAAAAAAACCACCTATACTAGTTAGTGGGTCGGTTTTGTGGCAGAAATGAACGTGGGAAACTGCCTCTTCATCTGCCTATATAACGAAGAGAATAGCATCCGTAAAAAAGGGGAATTTCCGGAGAAAAATTGCCCATGATCTCTCATTGACTTGTTCAAACTCTACCCAAGAAACTACCCACTACCAACAAACTTCCCTACAAAGTTGTGCCACTGCTGCATCTGCCTTTTGCCTATGTATATGGACAAAGGCAAACAATTGAGGAGAGAGATAGAGAGAAAAAGAGAGACTTGGGAGAGAAAATTTGGGAGAAGTCAAGAAGGAGAAAAACAGAGATATAAAAAAAAGTAAAGTTCTGAAGAAGCACGAAGCAATTCAAGCACTTTCAAGTGTGGGTTTCAAACTCCTTTCTCTCTCTCTCTCTCTCTCTTTCAAAACCAAAGTTTTCTATGGGAAATAAAGCAACTTTCCCGTAGCAGAATTATGCTTCCTCCTCACTGGAATTTCTATTTCCAAACGCCGCCGGATGGTACAAAATCAAACATCAGTCACGCGCCGGGAGTGCAAAATTGAGACATTTCCTAATGCACCAGGGGTGCAAAATTAAAAAAATCTCTTTTGCACCGGGGTGCAAAATTGGAACATTTCTCACGCAACGGGGTTGCGAAATTGAAACAATGCTTCTGCACCAGGGGTGCAAGTAAAAAAAATACTTCATGCACCGGGGGTGCAAAAACTTGAAACTTCTTAACGCACCGGGGGTGCAAAAGACTGAAACACTTCTTGTGCACCGAGGGTGCGAACTTGAAACATTTCTTAATGCGCCGGGGGTGCAAAAATTGAAACATTTTTTTTGTGCACCCGAGGTGCAAATTAGGAAAAAAACCTGTTATGCACCGGGGGTGCAAATTGGAAACTTTTTGTGCATTGAAGGTGCGAAATGGAAAATTTATTGTGCACCAAGGGTGCAAAAATGTGAAATCTATCACACGCCGAAGGTGCCAAAATTAAAAAAATCTACTTGATTCCGAGTCAAATTCGGATACGTAGGCAACCCATTCAAATGGGTACAGTCACAACCTAGTGGACCCTAAAATGTTCACTAAAATAAATATTGTGAACTTCAAAAGTTCATTAAAATTCCACCAAATAAATAAAAGATTTGGATTGGCATATGAATGATAAGGGAGTGGGTGCCAACCTAGTTGGGATGTGCTTTTCTTATAGTGATGCCTCAATCTCTAATTTTATAAATGAATCTCGAAGATTCCCCAAACTACCAAATGAGCCGCAAAGGCTCGGTAAAAATAAAATCATGCAAACACGAACTACGTTTGGCTTGATCCCAAATAATGGGTACGTAGGCAGCCTAGATTTTATATCTAGGTTCAGCCCCTAAAATAAAATAAAATCCAATTCCCCTTTCCTTATTATGAAAAGAGGATTAAAAAAAAATATAGTTGGAATCAAAGGGTTATCTTTTGAATGAAAGATGTAATTTCTTGAATGGGTCCAAACCAATTAATAAAAACTCGTGTGTTTTATTTTTATGCGAGTGAGATTGTGTTTAGCAAAAGAGTTAAATTTTTGTCTAACATGTCATTTCATTGTGCTTTTAAAATTGAAGGATAAAAAGAACACAACTAAAAAGAAAGCAAGTGCTCCCAATTCTGCAAACTAATAACCTCATGACCAAACCTACACAAACCAACAAAATGACAAACAAGTACAAAGAATAGGAAACCCATGAAAGGAAAAAGTAATAACAAGGTAGGAATTAAGAATTAACTCACCACACTGCCCTATTAAGAGCTTAATTTGTTGTTACCAACTTCTTCAAATTCAAATGATTTACAAGGTTTTGTTATTTTCCGGAAACTTTCAAGATTTGCTCAACCGTACCTGCTTCATGTAAAGACGAACTATAGTTTTCCTTTCTTTATTTAGCAAGCAAAGATGGTGTGGGACGTTTAATATATATACATCACTCATTGTCGAACTACAAAAACCCTAAAAGGTCATAGTTTGGCAAAGTGGTCTGCCTTGGTACTTGGGGTTTTGCTCCCATCTAAGGTCTCAACTTCAAATCATCTTGCTAGCAAACTCTTGGGGCCACTGGGTGTTATGCCCGGTTGTTACATCTAGGGCCCCGGAATTAGTCAAGGCGTGTGCGAGCTGGCCTGGACATCGGTTATCAAAAAAGCATTGCATATTGAACAAATCACAAGAAAACGACCCTGTCAATACTTAGTTAAATCAAACTATAAATCCTAGAGGTGTGCAACATTTGACAGTCAAAATATAAGTCCATCGAGGTTGCCTAATATCGTAAAGCAGGGATGAAGCCAGGATCTTGGTTTAGTGGGGTCAAACCTAGAACATAGTCATATCTAGTATTTTCCAGGGGATTTTATTGGAAAAAATAGAAGTAGCAAAAATCTTACAGCACAACATACTTTCTATTTCCAATTATCACACATCACAGTGGTCAATGGGATATTTCCAGATATCATATCTTGATGAAGTTGGTGAATAACACAGGAGCAGTCAACACTGGAGCAAGGCTCAAAGCAGGCTTTCCGGGGACATTAAAGTTTGCAACCAATTGCTCCAAACACCACAGGTGTGTGGGACCCACACAATTGTTCTTGTTTGGTACAATTGGGCTGTCACTGCCTGTAACCTTTCCCATATTTGTCTGATAGCATCCATAAAGTTAAATTATTGGACAAATATTCTTTAGTATTCTAAAATAGAACTGCGCATTTGGACATCAAACTTCTCAAACTGCGCACTATTTTGACCTGTTTGATTAGGAGAATTGGATTAGGAGAAAATAAATTGGGTCCACCTTGTAAGGAATTGTCCCCAGTCCTGTTGGTAAATAAACAAGGGGCGTGGGATTGGATTAAGTTTGGGACGAACTGGGCCAATAATCTACCTTCAAATTAGTTTACAAGTTCGATCCAACAGCCAATAGGCCCAATACTAATACTCAAAACATTATCTCATTCGAACCAATCATGGAAAAAAGGTATATAAAATCTTACCCCTCGCCCCATTGAAAAAAAAAAAAACATCTGGATGCCTCAGTATTAGCTAATCCTCATTTCGGAAAAAACTTCTTATTCATTCACTGTTAAGATATAGAATTATGAGTTTTATCCATCTATGTGTCTATATCATCTGTATCATTCATCTAAATGTCTATCAATCACGAAACACATAATTATGAAATATCAATACCGGTTTTGAAGAGTGCTTTTATCCTATTGAGATGTCCATCTTTGCTCTGGGCAACAGCAAAACTGGTAGAGTTGATAATGGCCAAAGCATGCTCAGAGGAGTAATATCCATTGCAACTTTTGCTTCCACAGGAAAGAGAAGTTTTGCTAATGCAACTGAGATTAATCAATCAATCAATAAGCTGGCTGATGATTACGTATCTGATTTAACCAGAAATAGTATTAAGCATATCAAATGATTCCACATCAAAAGAAGTACTCTGCGCGCCTGCTTGATTTCATGAAGAAGAAAATATGAATTATTCCTATTAGCATCATGAATCGTTCACCAAGTTGTTTCTAATAATTCCAAAGTTATTTATAGACCCCTTTACTCCACTGGAAAAAGAAAAGGATTGCGCACAGCCTACCACTTGAAGTTCACATTTTCGGAATCATCTTTTTGAGATCTTCAAAGCAAAACTCCTTAGGATAAAAAAACCAGAACAAAGGTTTTCGTTTTAGAAAGAACGTACTATGTAGTCTATTGCTAAGTAATGTCTTACTATGTGCTCTGTGGATTTGGACAGTGGGCTACATAGTAAGATTTTAGTGTTTGGAAAAGGAACATGTGTTTTTTTTTTCCCTCCAAATTTCATATTCAAGTGTCAATGCTCCTTAAATGATAACTGAACGGAGTAAGTTTGCAACGTGGAAGATATAGGTGCAGAAGATGGAAATGAAATGGCAAGGAGATTCTCATAATAGAAGGAAGAATGTGCTGAGAACTGTCCCGAAAGTGTCCCTAAATTGTCTTGTGCCTTTCCTTAAAGTGTCGGGAAATATATTATGAAACTTTGAGATGAAGTGCCGGACACATGTCCGGAGCATATCCGTGTCCGACACCGGCACATTACTTCCGGAAAAGTGTCGATGCTAAATATGCTGAGAGATAATAATGGAAAAGGTAACATCTATCTTCTTTAGAAATAGAGAGAAGTACTTTGGCTTCCTATGTGAGAAGAGACATTATAATATTAGGCTCTTTTTGCATAGCAGCAATGTGAAGCAGGGTGTAACCCCTTGGGTTTCTTTGGTTAACATCAGCAATTGCAAGTTCAAGAAGTTTCATTGTGGTCTTTGCATCGCAATATGCAATAGCATAGCGAAGGGTACATGCATCATCTATTTCCATCGAAATTTTCCCCTGCCATTCATAGCATGTTCACCGGACAAAAGGGTTTGTCCCAAAATTCTAGCCTTGGCTTCTCACTACAATTGCTTGATTCCAAACTTCTCATGTGATCACGTCATAATCAGTGATTATTAATCACCATACTTATGCCCAATGTCAGTATGTGAGATACCTATCCAAATCAGGTTGGGGAAACTAAACTATTGTCGCCTAGGTATCATTGCCCATGGTTTGCGATCCAAGAGAGATTTAGGGGAGAGATTATGAACTTACATCAAGGTCCTTTTTGCAGCAAATTTTCACTGAGCAATGCTGCAAAAACAAAAAATAAAAAAAAAATCTTTTTCAGCAAAAATTGCAAAGAAAAAAATTTGACAGAACAAAACTTAACGCTAGTGTACGAAAGTGCCAACCAAATGAAAAAACTTGGGGTTTCATTTACGCTTCATGTGCTCAAGAAAAGAGCGTTTAGAATGGCTTTCAATAAGAGAAGTAGACAACATAAGTTTGAATTTTCATTCTCCATAATCACAACCAAATCCAAGTCATTCACGGGAGATTCTTCTAAGAGATTGAAAAGAGAGGTGATTCCCAAAGGAATCAACAAGAGAAATGAAGAGGGAGATAAACACCTCAAAAAATCAATGGGCTCTTGAATAATTTCCTGTTAATTCTATGGGGTCAAGAGAGTGGAAACTACCAAAAAAAAACCCTTATCAAACTACTTAGCAATTTAGAAGGCAGTGGGGTCAAGTGACCCCCCTGACGTAAAGCCTAGGTGACGTTACGTGGACATACACTTTGATAAGTGATAGATGGTGCCAATTTCCTAAATAACATAATGGATATTTTTCTTGAAAGGTCTTTCATCAACCACGTCTAGGGTTGCCCTAATTAGTGTTTGATAGACCCCAAAGAAGACGACTTGATGCCCTTCCAATGTCCTAATTCATGTGCTATGGATGTTGTGTTAGTAAGGTCTAATTGGTTGAGGAGAACAGTAACATAGCACCTTGACCAATTCTACAATATTTGACATTCATATCCACTTAACTTAAGCCAATGAGGTGTGGGTTAATGTAGTAACTTAAGCCAATAAGGTGTGGGTTAATGTAGTAAAAGGAGGAGAAGATTTGAATAGCAACATGCTTTATCCTGCATTGACTACTCGCTTTTGAAAAATAAAAATACACTCCTAAGATAGGAATGATGGAGGAAAAATATTGTAGGTTCAGTCAATTACACGGTAAATCTAACATAAACACATGGGTACTTGTTATGAATTTGGCGGAATGGAGTCGGGCTTGCTAATTTCTAGTCTCTTTGCACCAAGGGAAAAGAAATCCCTTAAATCCAGCACCCAGAAAGAGGAATTCCATCGATCAATTGGTGTGCAACAATGCGGTAGCAGAAATTTTACCGAGAAGATTCTTTTAAGGATCAAAAACAAAGTGACATCGATATTTAGCCTGAGGAATGACCTTTTTTTTATTGAAAGTAACCCCACAAATGCTACTCAACCAACAAAACTACTAACTAATTCATGGGTGTGCTGGTTTGCATGTGTAAGTGTATTTGTGAAGAAAGGAAAACAAACAAACTACCTCTTTGGGATCTTCAAGTCGTTGAGGGTCGTTGTGGGTTTCGGAGTGAGCGTTGGAGTAGATGAAGAGACCGAAGTAACACAACATGGGGCTGTGCACGAGAGAGAGTACGTGAGAGAGAGAGAGAGTTCTCGAAGTCAGAGTTGAAGATGTAGTCGCCAAGGGTTTCGGTGTCGGCATCTGAGTAGAGAGTAAAACACAGGCAACACAAGGTGCGGCATTGCGAGAGCGAGAGCGAGAGACAGAGAGAGATGAAGAGGTGGGTGGGATGGGATAAACGAAAGGGAGTCAAGATGCCAAACGATGCACTTGTTCGGTAAACGATATCCCAGACCCAGATCATCGTGTTGTATCGGGGAATGAAAGTGGAGAAGGTACCACTGTAATTTCCCCCTACTAACTGAGGGTATTTTAGGAAACGAAAAGTAGATAAATCTACGGACTTTTATAAGAGCACCTCCAGTCCAGACTCAAGCTCAAACCCAAAACCAAAATCTGAGTCAAAAACCCCAAAATCTCACTCCACTCTTTGAACCAAACTCATACCAAATCAAACTTTACTCAAATTTTTCCTCAAATTTGGGGAGAAAAAAGGGTTTGAACCAAATTTCCACCGCCTTCCACCACCGTCCTCGTCATTGTCGGACCACCTTCCACCACCGTCCTTGTCGTCGTCGTCACCACGGTTGTCGTTGTTGTCACCACGGTCGTCGTTGTTGCCACTGTAGCAGAACACCGTCGTCGTGATTTTCCAGATCTAGATCCACCAGTCGATTTTCAAGAGTTTTGCGGCGGCGGGAGGCGGCGGCGGGCGGCAGGCGGTGGAAGAGGTTCAAAATCTGAGTCAAGGGCTGGAGTGACCCACATCAAATGAAGCTTTGAACCAAATTTTTGCATCAAATTTGAGGGAAAAAAAGGGTTAGGGCTGGACTTGCTCTAAGTAGATTGGCACTATTTGGCCTACCTGGTGTCTTGTGATTCATTCCTTTCATCCCCACCACTTTCTCCCCTAGAAAACAATGAACACTGATCTCCCTCCATTTCTTTCACTCCTCTATTAATCGTAATTCATCTCGCTCGCCTTCTTCGACCACAACAGGGACGAATCAAACATTTTTCAAATCTCCTGTTGATTTTTTTTTAATATTTTTTTTTGGCAAGTGTCCTTGAGTTGATTTCATTGCTTTATTTTGAGTAATTAGGTTTCAGACAAAAGAGAAGGGAGTTTGGGGGCTATTTTGAAGCATCCGGATGATGTGTACCCATTCATAAAGTTGAAGATGGAAATGCGGCATGCGAAGAAGGAGATTCCACCGGAGCCTCACTGGGCCTTCTGTTACACCATGCTTCACAAGGTTTCTCGAAGCTTCGGCCTCGTTATTCAACAGCTCGGCACCGATCTTCACAACGCCGTGAGTTTGGATCCAATTTTTTAGTTTTCTACTGGTCAAGGTTATTTTGGTAGTTTTGGAATTTCCAATAATTCGATGCCTTTATCATGTTTTGAAGTATGGTTACTTTGTATGGAGCCACTGTCAACGCCTGGTTCTGCAATAGAAGCATTTTGTGGCTTGTTCCATGTCACCCCATTTGCTGGCTATGGGGATACTTTTGTTATAATTTTCTCTGTATTTGTTCCACAATTGCACTCAAAAGCTTAGCGATGGATTAGTGGAAAATGCCAGAATGTTCTCTTGTAGTTATGTTTACAGCCTATTCGTTGTTCAAATTGCACTTAACAAACTCACTGAAGTATAAATTTGAAGATTGGTTCATTCCGTTCAGTTAATCAAGTTGACTACTTGTATCCAAACTTTAGCATAGCATCTGAACACATCCATATTCCCAAAGTTTGTTGGTTCCTAGGAAAGGAACGTAAATATGATGACATTGGTGGTGGTTAACAACTTGAGATACTTATTGGGATGAACCTATTTGTTAGTGAACGTGTTTTTTCTAATTCATGTACCTAAGAAACCTATATTCACAAACATTGTGTAAATGCAAGCATAGTTTAAATAAGTAAGTGTGAACAACATACGATCACAATGCAAGTGTTTGTATTATAGCTCATTGTACGGTCACATCTGGTGAGGGAGAGCGATTGATAGCATTTTCATCTATCTATTTTGGGTGAATCCCAAACCTTTATATAGACATAGATGTGACCGCTGGCCAATGATCACATCTACTTATTTAAACCCAAACCTAACTGTCATACCTCTTGGTTTGATCGCGTCTATTCATTTAAATCGAATAGACACATCCCTTGCATTTAATCCACCAGTTGCATCTATTCATTTAACCAGAATAGATACACCTATTGGATTAAAACCGTTCACCAACTACAACCTTTAATATTCATTAAATATTTTGGAAATGTTCCAACAATCGCCCACCATTTTCAAAATATTTAAAATATAACTTGGTTAAGTTCCAACAATCCCCCACCATTTTCAAGATATTGAAAATAAACATTGGATTGACTCGGAAAATTTGTGCATAAATGAAGGTAACTCACGATTTTAACTATCACCTAGTGAAACACATCAAAGTTAGTCAGAACGCATGGTAGACTTGTCTTTTAACCAGTGATCCTATAATGACCAACCGGACACGTTTCATGCACAAATTTTCTTCTCCTTAGATAATTCATAAAATCCGACCCGTGGATTGGCCTTGGGTCTTTATCTTGGTTTCATGAGTGCTCTAAAGTCAAAGCCCCTGAGACCTATAGGAAGCGGCACTACCTCCACACTCACATAGGTAGGATTTCATCAATGTCCTTGTAACGAAAACACTAAAAACCCTATTAAAAGCTAAGTAGCTCAGTCTTCTATTTTTCTACATTACAGGTACCAAGCACTTTACCTTGGGATGTATAATAAATTCATTAAGTGCTTGCTATCACGACATATGGTGTACTTTGCTCATTGAACCCAAGACTTGAAGTATATAACAAGCAGTGAGTCGAGTTTCCACCAGAAGTGATCAAAATAATACGGGCTAAGTCACATCCCTATTGGTGTTTACCACATCATAACCCTTGCAAGAATTTACCATTGCCCCGAGGGCAATATTTTTCATAGTTGTAAACTATCATAGTTCATGATGTGATTTTCATGTCCGGACTATCATCACAACCATAACTACCAACACTCTCTTGTAAGTGATTTATTGAGAAATAACCGTGACGAAATGCCACGTCACCTCATCTCAATATTAAAAAAAAAAAAATTAATTCAAGGCTTCAATGCTTAATGTATCAGGCGCCTTTGTATCCATTAAAACTTATGGATACCAATTACAAACATATAAACCAATCCTCCAAAAATTAATTTAGAACTAAACTTGCGGGTCGTAGTTATCTATAACAACCAAGTAATCAAAACGGTAGAAACTAATCATTCAACACATTTTATTTCCTCCAATGAAACTACATTTCATTTATTTCACACTACTAGATTTAGCTTCCAATGATTAAATCCAAAAGTCCCACCTTTTGGGTTACACCCAATGGTTATATCCTCAACCTTCACATGTGTAAGTCAACATGTATGTCCAAAGGTGTCTTATGGTATAAATATCTTTCCATGTAAAAAAGATCTCATTTATGCAAAAAATTTCCAACACTCACCATTATAGCTACCGTACACAAAACTTGCATACAAAATTACAAACATATGATGAAATGTACATTGTAAAAATGACTTCCAAATAAAGAACATTAAAACTACATATCTAGCATTTGCATAAAACAAAACCAAATCGGTTAACTACCGATCACGTGTCTCAAAGTATTGTAACTTGCACCTATCTTGACACGATTGTCTGATTGGTGGTCAAGACCGTTAAACACTAGCCATTCAGAATCATATAACACATTACTGTTGCATAAAAATATAACCATGGCCATGACACAAGTACCATGTCAAGTGTCACAAACGACAAACCACATAAACCTTGGTCATAAAAATATATTCGAAAAAATCCATGGTAATATTGAAAAATAAATTCCATCAATAAGAGACTATCTCATGCTGAAAAAAGAAACATTATATAAACATAACCGTTGAATGTAATATAAAAACATGGGGGAAGTCTCAAGAAATCCCACTAGAAAGAGAGAAAGAGGCAGCCAACGTAATGAATTAAACTCACAACTATTCTGTAGTAGTATTACTAACCAACAAATCCCATTTAATTGGTTGGCCAACCAGCGCCATACCACTTAAAGTTACAGACCTGCCTTCTACCCATATGCAACATTTTCAGATCTAGAAAATTCAAACTAAAGGAATTCTTGTAGAAGGATTTAAAAAACTAATCAATCGGCACTAATTAAAATAAAAATCATCAATAGACATTAATGATACCTAATAACAATGTCGAATCCAGTAGATCAATCGAGTCAACCATTACAAATCAATTTCTGTTTTCCACAATATCTTATTTCAAGTCATAATAGGAAATCGTAACATCACATTGGACCTTGATAGCCTGACCCAACCGTACTCCAAACAATGCTATACCCATATTAATAGACATTAACAAATCAAATTGTAAAACTCAAATAATATGCATATCACTGGTAATTACTAGAAAGATCATACCCAAGCAAAAATTTAGTTCACATTTTAAACACCATGGGTATAACATAAAAGAGTGTTTGAGTGTACCTTACTTCACGAGAATATATTATATGAGGGGAGGCAACTTACTGAAAAACACATCTCCATAATTTACACTCATTAGATAGTCTTTGAGGCATGACCTAAGTCACATACTTGTATGCGTGAGTGTGAGCACGAGTGTGAAATCTATTGAAAAATCTCCCAATTATAATAATTTCTGAGAGTGAGAATTAACTAGGGCGCGAAGAGTTCTAGTGAAGCTGAAAAATTGTGTGACATAAGGCGTGACACCTTAGTAGACTTTTATTTATATATTCAAAACCAAAGACTATTCGGATCCTTCCATAAGACTTCATTAAGTCTGTGTTTGTGTTTGTTGACTTACGTGTTGTACGATGAAGAAAAACTTCTTGATTGGCTTATGTCGTCCGTGCCGTGCCCATGCCGCCACTACTTGCCATTTTTTTTTTTTCAAACAGAGATGGGCTGTAGATGAAAGGTTTTTTTTTTTTTACTGAAATAAGTGGATGTCCAGGCCATTTTACATGTACCTCGACTAGTTCGACGCTGAGTAGGAAAAGTTGCATCCCCACTCGCTACTTCAATTATAGTCCGTTGACTGACTTTTCCCTGGGCTATTATTCTGAGTGAAGTCCACGTAGTCATCTTATCATTTTCTTCAATAAAACCATTGGCCGTTTTATTTAAGTTTGTTTGCCAGTGATCTTTCGGCCTGCAAAAAAACCTTTTGAAAAGTAAAGCTCTTGCATTCATCTACTGTCTGATAACATCAATCAATTGAATTTCCCATCTTCCCAATCTGTGAAATTCTTTTCTTCAAATTCAGATTCCAATAATTTTCTCAAATGCTTTCACTCCAAAAAATATAGAGGATTGCTCAATAGTCAATACATTGAAAAATATAGAGGATTCCAATGATTTTATTGAATCTGAACTGGGGATTGTTATGCAATTAATATAGAGGATGTTGGTATTACATTTGTCAGACCGTTTTTCCACCATCTCTCCTAATACCAATTGGTGTTAGGAAGGATTTCAATTAAGTTTTTTAAGGCATTCGACATCTCACCCGCAAGTTTGTTTTTAGAGCAGTCGCAAGGAGTGACGTTATGTAACCAAATTTATGGGGACACTACGGGCGCAATAACATTTGTGGGGATTGCTCAATACTTCAATTGTTGACTTTTCCCCAATCTACTATTCTGAGTGAAGTTCTCCTAGTCATCTTTTCATTTTCTTCACTAAAGTCATTGACTGTTTACTTGGAAAAAATTGAACATTCCTATCCACAAGAATTCGACAGATTTTCTTCGCCATTGCTTTTTCGGCCTGCAAAATGCCACAAACCATTTTTCCAGTCTCTGAAAATCTTTCACCCATATCTAAGAACACAAGTGATCAGACTTTTGATGTTATTAAGGTGAAAATGGGAATTTCATTTTCTGGCTTTCTCACATTAGCTTTCCTCCTCTGTATCTCAACTCCATCAGCAGCTTCATGTTCAGATTCCAACAAATTTCTCCAATGCTTTCGCTCCAAAACAAATCTTTCCATCTCCCATTCCACCTCCAATGTAATTTTCGCTAGAAACAGTGGATCGTACACCTCCGTCTTGCAATCCTCCGCTCAAAACCTCCGATTCGTGACTCCTTCCACCCCGAAGCCAATACTCATTATCAGGCCACTTAGCGAATCCCACATTCAAGCAGCTGTCGTTTGTGCCAGGGAAAACAGCATTAACATACGAATCCGAAGTGGGGGCCACGACTACGAGGGCCTTTCTTTTGTATCCAACGTCCCGTTCATCATCGTCGACCTTTCCAATCTCCGGTCCATCACAGTTGAAATAGAAAAGGAGACTGCCTGGGTCGAATCAGGCGCAACACTAGGTGAATTGTACCACGCAATTGCCGAGAAAAGCAAGGTTTATGGCTTTCCAGCCGGTAGTTGCTCCACGATAGGCGTTGGAGGGTTCATAGGTGGCGGGGGATTGGGTACCATTTTCAGAAAATATGGCCTTGCCGCAGATAATGTCATCGATGCAAAAATAGTCGATGCGAACGGAAGGATATTTGATAGGAAATCAATGGGGGAAGATCTTTTTTGGGCTATTCGCGGTGGAGGAGGAGCGAGCTTTGGAATAATTTTCGCTTGGAAAATAAAGCTCGTTCCTGTTCCATCGATAGTTACTGTGTTCAAGGTCCGAAAGACATTGGAACAAGGTGCAACAGAGCTCCTACAAAAATGGCAACGCGTAGCCGATAAACTATCCCCAAATCTATACATCCAAGTTGTCATAGAAGGTGTTCATTCGGGTAGTGGAAATTCAAACAAGACGATCGCAGTTTCTTTCTGGGCTTTGTTTTTGGGAGGAAGTAAGGAACTCTTGACTACGCTGGATGAGAGTTTTCCCGAGCTGGGCGTGCAGCGAAAGGACTGCACCGAGATGAGTTGGATCCAATCGGTACTTAACTTCGCTGGATTCTCAACCAAGCAATCGTACGATGTTTTGCTCAATCGGACTAATTCAGACAAGTCCCCTTTCAAGGCAAAATCGGATTACGTTAAGGAACCCATATCGGAAAAAGGGTTAGAAGGGCTGTGGAAAATACTTCTGGAAGAACAAAGGGGTTACATGATATGGAACCCTTACGGCGGTAGAATGAGTGAGATTTCTGAAAACGAAATAGCTTTCCCGCATAGAAGTGGGAACTTGTACGAAATTCAGTACATGGTTACTTGGAAAACAGAGGGGGAAACAGATGAACATGTGGATTGGATTAGAAGGCTCTATGAATACATGACACCTTTTGTTTCAAAGAATCCAAGATTGGCCTATCTCAATTACAGAGATCTTGACTTGGGGATTAATAGGAATGAAAATGAAAGCTATGGAGATGCTAGTGTTTGGGGATTGAAGTATTTCAATAGCAATTTCAAGAGCCTGGCACAAATCAAGGCCCAAGTTGATCCGAGTAACTTCTTTTGGAATGAGCAGAGTATTCCGTTGTTTGGGTCACAAGGGAATGGCTCGATCTAGTCCGGCCCGTTTACCGTGGAATAAAGATTTTATGCATTCACTCTCCTTTTTTTTTTGCTTGTATTTTAATTTTCTAAAATAGTCTTTTTTACATTCTCTTTTTGCATTTTATGCAATCGCAGCTTTTTTATATGTCCTATAATTGTAATCTATGCCTATATAATAATGAAGTTTCGTTGGGAACTGTTTTCGTTCGCATTTTAACTACCGACTTTGCCCCTGGATTGGCTGGTTATTTTTGGCAGTGCCTTCGTGCAAGTTTTCTTCATGTGGGCCTCTGTGTTGTTCACTAACATTTACATTATTGGCACTATTTGGCCTACCTGGTGTCTTGTTATTCATTCCTTTCATCCCCACCACTTTCTCCCCTAGAAAACAATGAACACTGATCTCCCTCCATTTCTTTCACTCTATTAATCATCATTCATCTCGCTCGCCTTCTTCGACCACAACAGGTACGAATCAAACATTTTTCAAATCTCCTGTTGATTTTTTTTAATTTTTTGTTTGGGTAAGTGTCCTTGAGTTGATTTCATTGCTTTATTTTGAGTAATTAGGTTTCAGAAAAAAGAGAAGGGAGTTTGGGGGCTATTTTGAAGCATCCGGATGATGTGTACCGATTGATAAAGTTGAACATGGCAATGCGGCATGCAGAGAAGGAGATTCCACCGGAGCCTCACTGGGCCTTCTGTTACACCATGCTTCACAAGGTTTCTCGATGCTTCGGCCTCGTTATTCAACAGCTCGGCACCATCTTCACAACGCCGTGAGTTTGGATCTAATTTCTAAGTTTTCCACTGGTCAAGGTTATTTTGGTAGTTTTGAAGTATGGTTACTTTATATGGAGCCACTGTCAGTGCCTGGTTCTGCAATAGAAACATTTTGTGGCTTGTTCCATGTCACCCCATTTGCTGGCTGTGGGGATACTTTTGTTATAATTTTCTCTGTATTTGTTCCACAATTGCACTCAAAAGCTTAGCAATGGATTAGTGGAAAATGCCGGAATGTTCACTATTGAAGAAAGTCTAGTTGGGGTCCATTAAATGTGGACATAACCATTCTTTTTGTGTATACATGGCAGGGGGAAAAAATGAATTAGCTCATAATACCTACATGAACAGTAATCATATAAAAGGAACGTAAATATGATGACATTGGTGGTGGTTAACAACTTGAGATACTTATTGGGATGAACCTATTTGTTAGCGAACGTGTTTTTTCTAATTCATGTACCTAAGAAACCTATATTACAAACATTGTGTAAATGTAAGTATAGTTTAAATAAGTAAGCGCGAACAACCTACGATCACAATGCAAGTGTTTTGTATTATAGCTCATTGTACGAGAGCTAATTAGTGGCATATTACATAAGAATATTTATTTGCAATTGTGGAGATGAGGTACTTCGGACGTTCACGGGAACGGGTAGGCGAAAATTGCAATCACTTTGATTAGCTTGATAATGCCATCAACGAGTGTTGGAAGGAAAGTGATTTTGTCCATGAGAGATGAGATACTGGATCTAAAAGAGAAGCTAAAGGAGGAGCAAATAAGGTAAGCTCAGTTTTACTCCCCCATTGAGGCAAGGGAAAAGGTATACCATTGTGCTAACTATCTCCTGGGTTACCTGTGGGATCTGCAATTTTTTCCATATGTGGGTGCTTTGCCTACAGCAACAATGCTCAACATCTAGACAGACAAAAGGGGATGCAATAGCCATTACACTAATCAGAAGAGCTTAGTATTATGTTATATATAAAAAAAAAAACTTGGATTTTTGTAATGGCTATTGACAAAAATATAAGTGTCAATTGACGAATGGTATCTTAGTGTAAGTGTGTGAGGCTCTGTAAAGCTCAACTTGGGAGAGGTTTTTCATTTTAAGTTCAACTTGGGAGAGGTTCTTCACTATTTGTATTTGTACAATCTATTTTCGTCAATTGACACTTTTGTTTTTGTTTTTATTCACTTAAAAATATCAAATTGCCCATCATATGAAAAAGAAAATAAAAAAGGAGTACAAATCTATAACTTCTTATAAAAGTATGAAGATTTGTCTACTTTTTGTTTCCTAAAGTACCCCTGTAAAAAGTGGGTAATAACAGTATGAGGCCTTTGCCACTTTCTTCCCGCCATACAACACGTTGATCCGGATCCGGGATATCCTTCACCGAACAACTACACCCTTTGACGTTTGACATCTGAAACTCTCGTTCATTTATCCTTACTCACTTCTTCATTTCCCAAAAAAGAATCAAACACATGCTTATGGAGAATTCGTGGCCCTTAATTCAGTTTGGGGAAGCTACATCTCTTCTCGTGTCGTGGCACTCATGAGAATGAAATCTTTTGAAAGTACTCATAATTGTAATAACTTGTGATAGCGAGAATTAACATGGGCACAAAATGCCGAAATGTGTACATTTAGGCCGCCTAATTTACATTTGTTATGTCCCGTATTATTTTATTTAATATCTTTTGTTGTATTTTTGTGATTTTAGGTTCTAAAAGCAGGGTACCAATTTTAGCCGTAAATTCGAGAATTTGCAAAGGAGCTATCCATACTTGCATAGCACTGAATCATTTTTCCATCATCAACATGTGCCTTTTCTTCTTCTTTTTCCCATCATCCATTCCACCGAATAATTGAGGGAGTAATCAGCATGGTATTCAATGGGCTTTATTATAAAGCATGGGATCTCATGCTGGGAAAGATAGAATTGATGGAACCAAGTCAGAGAGAAAATGATGGCTGGGCATCAGGTCATCGGGAGGAGGTTTTTAGGAATACAAAAGAGCAGACCCCTTTCAGAACAGAGGGCGGACAGAGGGCAGAAAGAGGTTCTCACCATCACAAGACACAATTTTCGGACAAGAGACCCCTTAAGAAAATTTTCGGAGAGAGACATGAGAGGAAGGTTCTTCACAACCAACCGCAGAGAAACACAGTTCCATGCAGTTACAAAGGCCCACGGCTATGAGCAGTCCAGTTGCTATGCTCTGCTAAGCCCCTCATCTAGGGGAAGATGAAACTCCGTACCAAGTAAAATTAATTGTGCGAAGGCTTAAGTTTATTTATTTGAATCGATTGTATAACTAGTACCCGTTTTGTTTTCAATTGAACGGAACAATTTTTAATGCTTTCAATTTACTTCGTACTCATATCCGCGGTTTTTTAATACAAGTTATACAATGGTTTTCTGTAGTTATGCTTGGATGATTAAGATGGGTTATGCTCATAAGACGGATCGTGCCACTGGACAGCTCATGAAAGTGATGGGTTGTGCTAGCAAGACGGTCCGTGCTATGTGATAGTTCATGCCTATTAACAACACAATTATTTTCTTGACAATTATGATTCAAATAATAAACTTAGCTTACACATAATCTTGTTATGCGGTCGGGGTGGATTCGAAACCCTAGATAATTCTTCACCAGTTCCGCTCAATTCAATTACTGCTTTTCTTTAGTTTAAATTATTTTGAGAATTAAAATCAACCAATCAATCTTTTCTGAATTAAGTTAGAAGCCAATTGAAATTAACGTAATTTAGTCAATCTGTCTCCGTGGATTGATACTCGGAGTTAGCTAGTCATTGATGCTAAAATAGTCAATGCAAACAGAAGAATATTCGATAGGAAATCATTGGGGGAAGATCTTTTTTGGGCAATTCTGGGTGGAGGAGGAGTGAGCTTTGGAATAATTTTCGCTTGGAAAATAAAACTCGTTCCTGTTCCATCAATTGTTACAGTGTTCAGCCTCGAAAAGACATTGGAAAAAGGCGCAACAGAGCTCCTACAAAAGTGGCAACTCGTAACTGATAAGCTCTCCGAAAATCTATTTCCCCAAGCTGTAATAGACGGTGTTGATTCGGGTAGCAAAAATTCAAACAAGATGATCGCGGTTTCTTTGGCGGCTTTATTAATGGGAGGGAGTGAGGAACTCTTGACATTGATGGATGAGAGTTTTCCCGAGCTGGGTGTGGAGCGAAAGGACTGTACCGAGATGAGTTGGATCCAATCGGTCCTTTACTTCGCTGGATTCTCAACCGAGGGATCATACGATGTTTTGCTCAATCGGACTAATCCAAACAAGTCCTCTTTCAAGGCAAAATCGGATTACGTTAAGGAACCCATATCGGAAAAAGGGTTAGAAGGACTGTGGAAAATACTTCAACAAAGTGGTTATATGATATGGAACCCTTACAGCGGTAGGATGAGCGAGATTTCTGAAAACGGAATCCCTTTCCCTCATAGAAGCGGGAACTTGTACGAAATTCAGTATATGATTACTTGGGAAGGAGAGGAGGAAACCGATGAGCATGTGGATTGGATCACAAGGCTTTATGGTTACATGACACCTTTTGTTTCAAAGAATCCAAGGTTAGCCTATCTCAATTACAGAGATCTTGACTTGGGGATTAATAGGAATGAAAATGAAAGCCATGGAGAGGCTAGTGTTTGGGGATTGAAGTATTTCAATAGCAATTTCAAGAGGCTGGCACAAATCAAGGCCCAAGTTGATCCGAGTAACTTCTTTTGGTATGAGCAGAGTATCCCGTTGTTTGTGGCACAAGGGAATAGCTCGATCTAGTCCGGCCCCGTTTACCGTTGAGTAAAGATTTTATTCATTTACTCTCCTTTTCTTTGCTTATATTTTCATTTTCTAACATTAAGGCTTTTTACATTCTCTTTTTGCATTTTATGCACTTGGAACTATTTTATATCTCTAATAATCCTAGTATGATGGTAGTGCTAATGCCAAAATTATTTTTGATTGTGCCAAAACTCAAGTGCATAAAATGCTTGTACTCATATGTAAGGTACAAGCTCTTTTATGCTTTGAAATTTTGGCGCAATCAAAAAATAGTTTTGGCAATTTTTGATAATTGTGAGCTTAGTTTTTTTCATAGATTGGGGTGGCATGCAAACATCCGTTTAAATTTATATTTGAGCCTCCGAATTTCGTATGGGCTCAAGATTATTATAGGGGCAGGATGAAAACTTATGTAGAGTTCAAAAAATGATGATTATATAATTACCTAATTATTATACGAAACCCATCCAAATTTCGTTTGGGCCAGGTGGCACACATACATGCGTATGGTATGAATGAATACAGAGCCAAACCACAGTTTGATATGCTTCATGGTTTTGAAAAACAACTCAAAAACACAGTTCTGAATCCTATACCAGCTAGGGTACCGATTTTTCAACTAGTACGGTACAATACCAGGTACCGTTTCGGATTCAGCAATATATATATCATTTAAAAAGGGACGAAGGGAGTACATAAAAGTAAGGGAACAGATGTTGCTAGCAAGGTTTTGAGTGGCACCCAATAGGGGTGAAAGAAAAAAATAAAAAACTGGACCGAGACGTAAAACTGAACCGGACCAGATTTTTTTTTTGTTTTTTTTCTTCACCAGGTTCGGTTCGGTTCAGAAAATTTTAAAAATTGATTTTGGTTCGGTTCTCGGTTTTCAAAAATTTTTGGCCGAACCGAACCGAACCTGTTTTATTATTATTATTATTATTATATATATATATATATATATATATATATATATATATAGTCCCCTTCCTATCCAAACCACTAAATACGGACCTACCGTCTGGACTTCACTTTCCGGACCAAATTTCGACGATCCGAACCGTTAGATGTGTTTAGAAGGTGTTTTCAAGGCCCAACGCGAAGATTTGGCCAAAAAAAAAAACCCGGAAGGGCTTGATCGGAGCAGTTTTTCACAAAAACGCTATATCTCGGATTTTCAAAAAAAAATTGGGAAGGTGGAGGTCCATAACTTAACAGAATGCGGGAGTTTGGATTGAAAGCTTGGTGTGTATATATAAATATATAGGATCAACTTCTAATATGGGATCCCTCATTTTAAATAAAATGAGGACCAAGCAATTTTTTCGCTTTCCGAACTGAATTTTGACTATCCGAACCGTTAGATGTGTTTAAAATGTGTTTTTAAGGCCCACAGCGAGGATTCGTCCAAAAAAAATACCCGTAAGGGCTTCATCTGATCAATTTTTGTTAAAAAAGTTATATATAGCGTTTTTAACAAAAACTGGTCGGATGAAGCCCTTACGGGTATTTTTTTGGACGAATCCTCGCGGTGGACCTTAAAAACACATTTTAAACACATCTAACGGTTCAGATCGTCGAAATTTGATCGGGAAGCATGAGGTCCTCATTTTATTTAAAATGAGGGATCCCTCATTAGAAGTTGATCATATTATATATATATAAGATCCGGTTCTTATAAGGGTGCCCTTACAAAAATAATGTGGGACACGTATCTGGGCCGTTGGATCGTTTCACGGGATCTACGGCTGAGATTAAAAAATAGACACGCGGGTCGATTGGGGGTCAAAATCAAAATAGGTTCGCGGGTCAGGATCCGAGTTAAAACCCCATCCGGATCCCTCCCCCTTCATTTCATCCGGTCTTCACCGAGAGAAGAGAGAGAAGGAGAGAAAAATGCGATTTCAAAAATCTACACCCCGATCGACGAAGAACGATCGATTTCGTGAATAAATCGACCAAAACGAAGGTATAATCTCTCTCCCTTCTCTTCTCTCTATCTCTGGTTCGTATTTCTTGGATCTGTACTCAAATTGATTTCTGGGATTTGTAGGGTATTCAACCACAATCGATTTCTGGGTTTTTGTTTGACAAAATTGACGAAGGTTCTGCTCTCTCTCTCTCTCTCTCACGCTGGTTTTCGTTGAGAGAGAAGAGAGAGAGAAGATAAACGACGAACCAATTTCGAACTACCACGGGACGATGAACGATCTAGGGCTAGGGTTTTGAGAATCCACCACCAAGGTACCCTCTCTCTCTCCGTACATCGAATAATTTCTATGTTTATGGTTTTTGAAACCTTAGACCACAGGATTGTTTTTGAAAATCAGATCTCTAGGGTTCCGCTTTTGGGCTTTTGTTTTCGTGGAGATTTTGGCAGATACCAGTGTGTATTCATAAGTTTTGTGTATCAATTGCCAAACTTCACGTGTTTGGCAGAAACCAGAAAAATTAGATTATCCCAAACTTCATTTTGTGATAATCTATGTATTCATAAGGTGCTTCCAAAAACTTATGGATAATCTTGTCATGTCAACACATAGATTTGGATTGCATTTATCATGGATTACAGAAATATCCATACATTGGATTGAATTTGTTTGACTGAATTGCTTGATATTTGTTACAAGGGAGTTTAGTCAAAACTCGAAATCTGAAATGGATTTTTCAAATTTATGATTGCACCTTCTTCAGATTTGGTCATGAACTCATGAACTCTATTGCATTATTGGCCATGATCAGTGGTTAATTTGATTGGAACGCGGTATTAATATTAATTTTGACTGAAAATTTCTCTGACATTCTCTCCTGCTCCTAACTGCAGGTGGATAAAGCTCTTATGCAGCTAGGTGGTCCAAAAGCCTATTTTATGCACTGCTTGGAACCGTATGCACGCACAGAATGCAGTGATCCTTGAGAGTGTTAGAACTTGGGCAACTTTAGTTTGTAATCTGTTTTTCATTTTTTGTTTGATACCAAGGTAGTGACAGTAGGCTAGAAAACTTGGTGCTTTGTCCTTACATATTTGAGTTGTTTGTAATTGGTATTGGAATGTCAGGGAGATCAATTTTGTATCTTGTACTCAGATGATGTAATTATATTATACGATCAATAAAAATTCAGTTCAAGCTTTCTTTTTACCTATGAATGTTGAATTTGGAATGGTGTACCTAAATCTGTTTCTGGATCTGGAAGTTGTTCTGTTTGAGAATTTGGAAGTTTGAAACTGTACTCAGTTGAATCTGTTGTGTTTGAATCTGGAATGACCATATTTTTGAATCTGTTGTGTTTGAATTTGGAATTACCATAATTTTCAATCTGGAATTTCAATGTGGAAGTTGAATCTGTTTCTGGAATTTTTGCCTGGGTTCAGTGCAGTGTGAATCGCATCCATTCCTTCCATATTTTTGTATCTGGGATTGATCAAACCCAGGTTGTTGATTCGAGGGACATGGGAGAAACAGAAAGTTTGGATGAATATGCAATGAACCTTGTTAGCTCATTCAGACTTCTTGTCAGCAAACTAACTGCACAAGTATTACAGTATACTTGTAATGAAGAGGTACATTTGGAATTAGTACCACTTTTCTGAATCTGGAAATTTTGTAACATTTGGAATTAGTGAAGATCCCCTTGCGACGAGCTTAGAAGGCCTACTACTGCCTTGAGAGTTTCTCTCTCTAAAAGTTAGACCCATCTAGGGTTTTATCCCTTCTTGCCTGCCGGCAGCCCTTTTTTCCGGCTTTCTTCTTCCTTTTCCTTCTATCTTTCTTTTATCTTCTCCCCTCTTTCTCCTCTTCTGCTTCTTCTTGCCCGATTGGGTTCCTGAGGGGTGGGGCTGCCACCTCCCGGCCCCACCCCTCCTCCTTCTAGTCCTTGGGCTGGATCCCCACCATCAACCCTTGGCCGTCCACCATCCCGGCCCCCCTCTCTCCTCCGGTCTTTACCCTACCACCATAACCCAGATCTACAACCTGTCCTCTAGCTCAGATCTGCAACGTCACCCCCAGCCCCTCCACCATTTCTTCTCCCCCGTTCCTTACCCCTCCGTTCACCATACCCCACCTCTCCTCCGTTTCTTCCCCCTTTTTTTGTTTGGGATGGCTCTGTACGACGATGGATTGATTTTGGGTATCTTTGCCCCCCCTCCGGTTAATAATGTTCCCTAATGCCACTGGCGGCGGCTAGGGGAACGGGGCCTCGTCCGGGGAAGTAGCTGCTCGGTTAACTCGTGGAGACTTGGTGCGACTTGGTCAACTCAGCGAGGCGACTCGTGGCGACTCAGTTTGTACAAGCTTTTGGGTTACCTGATGTAGTTAGGATAGTTTATTACTGTGGCTGTTTTGTTTTCCAGTTCTATGTTTTCATTATATTAAAGCTGTAATGTTTTAAAGGGTTTGATCCGGGTACCCCGTGGGTTCTCTACTGCTAACATTTTGATAGGATTCATCATTCCATCCCGAAGGTGTTGGGTCTGCTTCGGCAGGTGTGTCTAAGAGCTAGTGGCATTATGCTGAGCTAAGGCCGTGCTCATATCAACTGTTAGTAGTTTTGGTTTCACTCCTGTCTTTGAAATGTAATCGTTGCCGGATGGCATTTATAATGAAATTGTTGACTTGATTCAAAAAAAAAAAAAGATCCCCTTGCTTGTACGAGAGTTGTGAACAAATTTGAAGAATAACATTTCGTGGATAGTCTCCACATAAATGGATGTTTCTGAATCTGGAAATTTTGTAACACTTGTTTTTGAATCTGTTTGAGATGCCTTTAGAGCAACTTCACCCTTTACTCCTTTTTTTTACTCAAACTCCTCCACTCCTTACCCACACCTATATCAAATTGGGTTTTTAGTCAAACTTAAATGTCGAAAGGGAATAAGTAATAAACTAGTGCTTTCACAATTCCACCAAAAATAAATTCTAAAGTCGAAAGGGAATAAAACTCCTCTTCATGGCACAAAGAGTTGAAAGGCAAAGAGTCACATTTCTCATCCTAAATACACAAAGCAAAAGTCATAAGATTCTAAGCCAAGCCAATCCAATTCAATCAAACTATTCATATCTGAAACCAAACATCATTACATTTATCCACTAAAAAGGCGGCGTAATACATAAATCATAAAATAATGTACAATTCCACTTTGAAACTCCCTACACAAAAAAGCCAAAAACTCCTTTCGGTGAAACCATTATCTTCCTCTTCTTCTTCTTCCTCCTCGGTGTCCCAAAGAAACCGAGCATGGGAAGCCATCACGTAACTGCAAATCACCAAAAACAAAGATCACCTTAGCATACAAATGAATACAATTAGACCCAACAAAAATAGAATGTGCTCCACTGAGGCCATGTAAAGGACAGTTTGTTGATGGTATCAGAGAAGTGTCGATGCCATCTAATCTCAACTTTCTACAATCTGTGTGTGGTGCAAAGAGATGCCAACAGACTTGGCATTTGTCTATGCAAAAAATTCTACACACAAAAGAATTGATAGCACACAAGTGAGAGCAGTGGGGGATCCAAAAATTCTACACACAAGAATGTCGGGGCACACGCAATGCGTGTGCAAATGCACCAGCCTTCATGGAAACTGGCACAACGTCACTTGACTACAACAGATCACACTGGTACGCTAATTCAAAAATTACTAATTCAACCAAACTCGCAACTGCTGGATGGTAAAAATGAAAGAAAAACTATCTACCCTAATGTCTGCAAAGATGAAACATCACTGAGACATGAATTGTAACTTCAGAAAACTCGTAATATACAGTAGTAGGCAAATAGAGATCAAATTGGAAAAAACAAAATAAAGCAAGTGAAAAGGGCCAAGACTACCTAGAACAATGAGGAATCGACATTCAATGCTGACTGGTCATCCATCCGAACCAGCAGTAAATGAAACATGGAATCCTTTTTCTAACCGAAAAAAACCCTAAATTGAAAAAACATAAAAAAATTAGGTATGTCTGACAGAAGGGATGATTATGAACAATTTAGGGTTTGAAAATTTAAATTTTGAAAAAAAAAAAGGGTTTAAAAATTCAAATTTCAAATTCACGGAAACCCTCAAAAATTTGAAGAACCGAGGTAAAAATTCGAGGTGACGAACCAGATAGAGCGAGGGAAGAGAGACATACGTGAGATTTCTTGGTCTTCGACCTCTTGTTCTTGGTTCTTCGATTTCTGCTGGTAAAACCCTAAAAATAAAGCAAAATCGATTGAGTTTGAAAACGAACAGAGAAGAAGGAGAATCGAACGAGGGAAGAGAGAGAAGAGGTGAATACCTTCGATTATAGCCGGATGTTCTTGGTTCTTCGATTTCTGCTGGTAAAACCCTAAAAATAAAGCAAAATCGATTGAGTTCGAAAACGTACAGAGATGAAGGAGAATCGAACGAGGGAAGAGAGAGAAGATGTGATTACCTTCGATTATAGACTGATCGAGGTCGGAATATTCACGGGGGAGATGCTCTGCAGTCGATCGCATTTTTCCTCTCTCTCTCTTCTCTCTCTGTCGAATGGAAGCAAATGGAAGGGGAGGGATCCGGGATGGGAACTTAACCCGGATCCTGACCCGTGAGATGATTTAAACCGGCCATATGACCCGCGTCTGGAGTTTTTAATCTTAGCCGTTCGTGCACTGTGCGCATCCAACGGCCAATAACGTTTTTCCCTCATTTTATTTGTGAGGGAACCCTCACTAGATCTTTGTTGTGTATATATATATATATATATATATATATATATATATATATATATATATATATATATATATATATATATATATATATATTAAATACTCCTTATCTTTGTTCCTAACCCTAAAAGCACTACTCTCGTCTCTTAGTCTCTCACCCTCTCAGATCTCAGGTGAAGCCGTGATCCGACACTCCTCTCTCTCTCTCTCTCTCTCTCTCTCTCTCTCTCTCTCTCTCTCTCAGTAATCCATTGATGACTGAACTGATCAGTTCGTCTACAGGTGAAATCGGAGATTGAAGAAGCCAAGAAGGTGAAACCGTGAGGCGTGGTCAAGATCTTTGATTCTCTTGTGACTCTCTCTCTCTCTCTCTGTATTGACTGTGGTCAAGATCTGTGATACTCTGTGGTCGAGATCTCAGTGGTCAAGATTTGTGGTTTGTTGAAGGTCAAGGTTTTAGAAAGTTCATACATGTGATGCAACCAAAGTGGACCAAAATCCCATCTAGATTAACGGTCGCAAAAAATGTTCTTGAATTGTTCAAAGATGGGAAGAAAGCGTTGAAGAAAGTATTTAAGAACCAAGGAATTTGCCTTACCACGGACACTTGGACTTCACTTCAAAATCTTAACTATATGTGTCTCAAGGCCCACTACATTGATAGTGATTGCAAACTAAATAAAAAGATTATTAACTTTTGTTTAGTTCCAAATCACAAAAGTGAGACACTTGGTAAGGAGGTTGAGAGATGTTTGGTGGAGTGGGGGATAGACAACATCTTGACCATCACAATTGATAATGCAAGTTCCAATAATGGCATAATTGATTTCATGAAGAAGAAGACCGCGAAAAGAGACTCCACTATTCTAGGCCATGAGTTTTTGCATGTTAGGTGTTGTGCTTATATATTGAATTTGATTGTCCGTGAGGGATTGAAAGATGTTGATTCATCAATTTCAAGGGTGCACAATATTGTTAGGTATGTGAGATCCTCACCTCAAAGGTACCTTAAGTTTCAACAATGTGCTCTTACCGACAAAATTGATTCTAAACTTAAGTCTTGTTTAGACGTGCCTACTCGTTGGAACTCAACTTTTTTTTTGTTGGAAAGAGCTTTGATATATCAAAAGGCTTTTGAGAGGTTGGAAGAAGAAGATAATCTCAATGTTTTATGTGGTGTTAGAGAGGATGAGATCGGTATAGACAATGCAAATGATGTTGGTTTGGAAGTAGATGGGCCAAGTGACATTATGGAGGGTGGGATAGGGCAAGGGGAAAGGGAGAGGCAAGCAACCAATAATTGGTACTCCTTCTATTGATGATTGGAATGTTGTGGATTTGTATGTTGAAATTCTTAGATTGTTTTATGTTGTAACCGAGAAGTTTTCGGTTTCTTTATATGAGACTTGCAATTCATTTTTCAAAGAGGTCATGACCATTAAAATTGCAATTGCCAAATTGGAAGTGAGTGATGATGTTAACTTGGTGCTTTTGGCAAGGGGTATGAACAAGAAGTATGACAAATATTGGGGTAACTTTGCAAAAATAAACCCTTTGTTGTTGTATGCTAATGTGCTTGATCCCCGTTACAAGTTTGTTTATGTGAGATGGAGCTTGGGCAAATACAATGACAAAAAAGATGTTGAAAGCAAGGTTGTTGAAATGAAGGACGGGATGAAAAAGCTTTTTAATTGGTATGAGAAAAGGAGTATTAACGAAGGGCAAGCACCAAATGTTATTGAGTCCTCTAGCAACAAAGACAAATGGGGAAAGGGGGGTATGGATTTATGTGAGGCAATGGATTCAGAATTCTTTCAACACATGGAAGAAGAGACTAATATGGTCAGAAAATCGGAGTTAGAGAGGTATTGGTTGGAGGGTAATGAAGATCCTAAAGTTGAAACCTTTGATCTCTTGAATTGGTGGTCCATTAATTCTTCCAAGTATTCCTTTCTCTCTCAAATGGCACGGGATATTCTAGCTATTCCGGTATCTACCGTTGCATCCGAATCTGCTTTTAGCACCGGAGGACGTATTCTTGACCCATACCGGACCTCTCTTTCTCCCAAAATGGCGGAGGCCCTTATTTGTGCACAAAATTGGTTGAGGTACCTAAGTGAAATATCTCTTCGAGATCAACTAGATGAGGTGGAAGAACTTGAATCGGGTACTTACTACTCTTTAACTATAATATGTTTGTTGAGTTTTGTTCTAAGTATTTCATGGTTTAACTTGATTCATATTCTATGTTTTTGTTATTTTTTAGTGGTTTCGGAAGCATTTGAGGAATCATGTATCACCGACTTATAGTTGTTTCAGAAGCTAGTTAGGTACCTTAAAATTTCGTTTTCTACCTTTTAATGTTTTTAGTCTTTACAAGAACTAATTTTGGATTTTTTTTTTTTTGGATTTTTTTTTTTGGACCAATTGAGGGGCTGTTGGAAAATGGATGGAATGGAATGAAACTTGATGTGCTTGCTTGCTGTTGGAAATTGTTACTTGCTATGCTTGCTTGCTGGAATGGAATGGAACTTGCTGTGTTTGCTTGCTGCCAATGTTGAATGTTAGACTGCAAATGGAAATTGTTATTGCTAATATGTTGGCAACATGACATGTTTTTATTAAGATTTTTGTGATGTGTTGAATTTGAATTAGACTGCTAATGTAGGCAACTTGTGTATTTGGATTGAATTTGGGTTGAATTAGACTGCTAATGTTGGCATATAGTAAGATTGTAGTAGTAGTGTTGGTAAGTGTTAAAAGACAAGTAGTTGTAGACTGTAGTTGTTAGTAGTACTTATTTGTTAACTTGTTTTTTTTTCACTAGCTGCTCTGTTTTTATTAATTTTTGGGCTTTATATTTGTGTGAAGTGTTGAATGGGCTGCAAATGTACTTTCATGGGTTGCAAATGTGCTTTCATGGGCTATAATGAATTTTATGAGCTGAAACAGTTAGTAAATGGGTTAACATTCATTGGGCTTCGCCCATATTGAAGCCCATCTGCCTGAACCGAACCGGAACCTAACCGAACTGAGGTATACAAAATTGGTTTCGGTTCACCCATACTCCCGAACGAATTTTCTTCGGTTCACTCAAAATTTTTCCAGAACCAAACTGAACCGAACCGGTTTCAGCCCTAGCACCCAACATGCCAACGTGGTACCTGGTCACCTTTTCCTTTGATTTGCACCGCTGGATGGAACTTAAGAAGTGGGGTTTTTTTTTTTGGGATACAAAAGTGGGTTTGATATGACTGCACTTGTTCCCCTTGATATTATCGCATCTGTTTTTCTTTATTTTCCTTTCACATTAAGTAATTATATTTATGTTGAATGACATTTATTTGTTAATTTTAAGTCCATTTTATGATAGCTACGGCATGTTTGGATGCCGGAAAAGAGGGGGGATTTGCGACACGCCCTGATGATAAGCCCCCATAGTTGTATATATCTGGGCTTATCTAGCTCTTTTTGTTCACACACGCACGCATTTTAATGCCTTATACGATTGACGTTGCGCGAAGTGTATATTTGGAAGTTTCAGGTAAAATCACGGCATAAGGCGCGATTTGAAGCGCTTTGGGAAGCATCCTAAGAATTCAAGGGCCACGTGTCCCCATGGCATGCCACCACCGGGCCTCAAGAGCCAAGAAATGGAGACTCGGCTAAGGCCCGGGAAGTCGAAGAGCCACAAAGCCAAGCCGGAAGGCTAAAGCCGTGTCTCACGCTCTCAAAGACTCCCGGTGGAATCCGGGAGTGAACAAGCCCTCACGAGACCAAGTGCTACCCTTCCCGAAGCTCGCACGATGTTCAGAAGTGTTTTGGAAGATGCCCAGTAGCACACAAGGCCAATGGATGGCAAAGAAAGAAGAGACAACCTCAAATGCCTTAGTATTGGTACAGGTATTGATACCAGTATTGATAGGTATCAATACCTCTGAAGAACAAAGTTGGACAGAACACTGGGTATCGATACCCCCACACTTGGTATCGATACCCAGGCCTTACGGGAAACATTTTTGTATGCAGGTATTGATACCAGTATTGATAGGTATCAATACCGAGCAATCCAAAAAGTTGTGCATCCCACTTGTTGGACTTTCTACTTATGGAAACTTTCACCTTTAGTTGCTTTTAGGATATTTTGTGAGAGAGAAAGGATATTTTGTATATATCTCTCCCTTCCTCTTTCTCTCTCATATCTATTACACTTTTACTTAGCTTTATTTTGCTCTCTTCTCTCTTCTCCATTGTTGAAGGGGATTGAAGCTTTAATTTCTCAAGAACTCAAGTAAGCTTAAGTTGTATTCCATTTTCTCGTTTATTAATTGTGTTTGTAATCTCTGGACTAGTTTGTTCGTGTTTTTACCGGTTAAATCTTATCTCTCCTCTCCTAGCCTTTTCCTTTGAAAACTCAAGCTTTTATGTGTTGTTTGTTAAATTCTTAAGGTTTAAAGTTGTAGGCAAGGTTAAGATCATCATATAAAATTAGTTTTTAAGAATGTATGTTATGTTCTTTATTTCCTTCAAATTTCTAGTCAAACCTCCTAGCATGTTTTGTGAGTAGTTTACTTAGGCTTAGTCATGGGGTGATTAACACTCCATGACTCGAGTTAATATGTTCCTCTCGACAAAATGGCATACACCGTTTGTTTCTCAAAGAATTAGGATTGATTTTATGTATCAAAATTTGGGTTTGTTAACCCCCTTGATCACACGTCGCCAAGGGCTTGACCACTTGGCACGTGTGATGCTTAGGGCTATGGTAACCCAAAGGTTTGTCTAAATGGAACAAGAATCCTAATCTTTGTGAAACACATTTTCTAGTTAATGGTTTTAAACTCTATATATTCCGTTCGGGAATATCTAACGATGTCCTGAGCAGGTTATCGAGAGAGGAACGGATTAACTTCGGTTGTGGTTTGTTAAAATCCCCTAGACTTAGCCTTGCTTTTAATTAGCTTTTTAATCTTCCGAGTCATTCACGAAGTTAAGTGAATTCCACCTCCAAACTCCAAACGCCAAGTTTGCCGCTTTAAGGCTAAACCATCATTCGCGACTCAATCATCACGCGCGGCGCATTCGGTCTCAGTGGATTCGACCTTGTCTTATCGGTTTTGATGCTACGTGACACCTAAACCCTATGCTTGGGGAATTAACATTTGATATACAATCCAAGGTCGCAAGCATTTTTTGCGCCGTTGCCGGGGACCCAATGGTCCGCTCCCCGTGAATTTGCCTCGAGCCACACCACTGTAAGTATCCCGTTTCATTAGTACATATCGCTTAGTTTATTTTTGTTCAACTAGTATAGTTCTAAGGGCGGATACCTCTAACCAAACGGTTGATTGTTTAAATTGAGGTTTAACGAAGCTCGAGGAAGTATATTAGTTTTTAAATTTCTGTCATATATATATAACGAGGCGGCGGAATAGCCCCTCGGAACTGTTTGTGGTGAGGTGGTGGTATAACCCCTCCAGTCTGCTGTGTAGTGTATGCAATTCTACGTGAGAGATCCTCGTCGTAAAGTCATTGATTTTGTAAATCCGTTCGCCGACATGGACGAGCGTGAGCAACCACCACCACAGTCACCACAAGAGCAGTCCATGCGACAGTATCTTAACCCCACACGCCACGTACCACCATCACCCATTGTTCATCCCACACCCACGGCCAATCATGTTGTTTACACGATTAAGCCGAACACAATTTCCATGTTGCCTGTTTTCTATGGGATGAAGTCCCAATGCCGTTACGATCACGTGAGGGACTTTTTGGACCTTGTGAACACACTTGTCACGATCCCTGCTGAGCTTGCTTCCAAAGCGTAATCTTGAATTCAATATGAATTTTTCAATACCACATTCAGGGAAAGAAGCAAGCATCCGATTTTTCAAGACTTCCGAATAGGTGGGATGAAATCCGAAATCACTTTGCCAAACACCCTCATCTACAAAGGCTGTAAGGTATTGGAGCAAAGTTTCCTCTCCACCTCACTCCAATGACGATGTGCCATTCAAACAAAGTGAAAAACAAAAATATTGGACTTGTTTTTTTGATTGAAAATTTGCTTGTAAAATAAAATGAGTTTGTTTGGAATTTATAGGAAAAAAATCATTTACCATTCAACCACAAACCCTCCATTCAATCACCTATCTACCACTCCACCAACCATTCATCATTCAACCACCATCTACTATCCATTCAACAATAAATAAATAAATTTAAAAAATAAAAAAAACCTAATCTCCATTCAAATCAACCATAAATATTTCTTTTAATTATGTTAGAAATTTTCCACTAAAAATTAATTAAATAATTTTTTCCGGAAAAAAAAAACTTTTAATATTGCTCTAATTATTTTATGTATTTTTTTCTATTTATTATAATTATTATGTATTTATTATAATTGTAATTAAATTAATCAATTTTATTTACTAAATGGGAAATGCTACATACAGCCCAATGGGCGTTCGATTACCTCGATTCAATATCACCTTTTTTCCAACAAAAGCTGTTGCAAACTCAGATTCCCATCAAATCATGTATTACATTTACATTACTGACTCAAATTTCATAACTACACCATTTTCCTTTTCATTTTACACGAAATTTGTGCATCACCCACTTGGAACATTAATACCCGTTTGGCTTAATAAAATATAGTAAACTGGATTTTTAATTATTTTTTTCTCATTCAAATTTTTCAATATGTGTTTTTTGCGTCATTTTCTTTTATAAATTATTGATTCACATATATGAGAGAAATTTTAAAAATTTAAAATTATTAGCCGAATTTTTTTGAAACAAAAAATTATATTTTTTTGATTGTCTATTTTGGATTAATTGTATTTAGTGATTTTTTTTTAAATCATAGTAATTGTTTACTTTCTAAATTGCTCTGGTTGAGATGATGTATTAATCTAAAAAAAAACGACACAAAACTACCAAATATGATTTTTTTTATAGTACTATTTTATTGTGTTGGTATAATCTGCTTCATTTTACAATAATTTAGTCCTATTTTGGTTCAAAAATTTAAAAGAATTATAATTTCATTTGTTAATATTAAGAGAAAATTTTGTTTTTACCCCCTAAACTATGCACATTTTCTCTATGTAGTCCCTAAACTAAGTATTGCTTCTATGTCGTCCCCAAACTATTCGATTTCTTCCCACGTGGTCCAATTGCTAACCTTCCATTACTTTTTGGACGGAAATTGCAACATGTGTTGTGCATGTGTGATCATTCCCCAAATGAGAGGGGTAAAACAGTCTACCTCTTCCCCCACACACGATGGGATGTAACTGGTATTTGTTCGAGTGGGTGTGCCTGTAGACTTGGGTGTTCCACTAAGAGTATTTTTTTAAAGTAGACTGACTTTTTACGATTTTTTATATGATGTATTGTGAGAAAATGATCTCTCTCAATTTTTATGAAAAACTGATTTTTTGTCAGTGGAACACCCCATTATAGTTCCTTAAAAACAAAGTCGCTGATGAAAGAAGAGAGTACACTTAAAAAATACAGTAAAAAATAAATAAAGTGAAGGGTGACATTATTTGTCACTTTTCGTGTAAGTATTTGATGTCATTTCAACTGGCGCATGAAAGGTGAAAGGATTTGTTGCAGGTAGAAACCTGCGCGTGTAATGCACATATACAACACGTAGGGTTGTCACTGGCTTTTCCCTTATTACTAAATTAATAAGGTGGAGGCAATTATGTCATTTCACCTACTATCCTAACATATTCACCCTCCAAATTCTCCTTCTCAAAATATCCTCCAAAAACCCAATATACAAATCCACTCTTCTTAAGAGGTAGGCCCGCCCTTATTACAAATACACCCTCAAATCCGCTCTCATTATAAATCCACCCAAAATCAAATCCGTCATCCAAACGCCCCGTTAGTATCTAATGACAGTTTATTTCATAATGTGTTAGTATCTAATGTGTTTATCTTATTCATATCCGTTTGTTGCCTTCGGTTGGATTTGTCTGAAAAGGTCGCAACTATTGACCCAATTTGCTACCGGGTGCTGTTTCGTTGGTCTGAGAAGACGTTATGAAGGAGAAGCATGTTAAATGGGGAGGAAGGGGTACCATTCGGTGGGAACCGCGATATGAGAATGCAACGTGTTTTTTGGAATGGGGGCAGGTTGGTTATTTGTAGTTTTGGATAGGGGTATTTTTGGTAGGGGCAGGTTAGTTATTTGTAGTGTGGGAAACACTTTTGGTGCTTCCCCTTTTCCCTTTTTTAAAGTAGTAGTAGGTATTTTTGTAGCCGTAAAAAATTCACTTTCGTAGCATATTTTTAAATTTTTTTGCACCAAATTAAAGTACTCAAAGAGAACTTTAATTTGCTATAAAAAAATACTCACTCCGTTCCTAAATAAGAGCCCCGCTTTCTCTCTCTTGCCATTTTTCAAATAAAAAAATGAAGTACTTCCGTGTATCATTTTTCGAATTTTTTCGCAACGAATTAAAGTACTCGTCAAGTACTTTAATTTGGTGCAAAAAAATTTGAAAAATGATTTACGGAAGTAGTTAATTTTTTTATTTGAAAAATGGCACGAATTTTTGTAGTGGAACATTATTTTGGAACGGAGGGAGTAATAAATAAAATATAAAGAAATATGTTTTTTAGCGGCAAGAATGATACACGTACATCACAAAGCTCCAATAGCAAAAACGACGTCGTTATGGCACTGCTGGAAAAAAAAGAAACTCAAAATTTCAAAACCAGATCAGGAACTCCCTCTCCCACCCTCACTTCACTCGACCAAACATAGAGAGAGACCACCACCACCGGCGACCTAACTCCTTCTTCCTCCCTCTCCACCTCTGGCGGCTGTCGCCGCTGCTGCCAACAGACGACCGGTACCAGCTTCCAACAATCTCTCTCTCTCTCTCTCTCTCTCTCTCTCTCTCTCTCAGCTTGCTCCATTCATAGAGATAACCTCAATTCAAAACCCTAATCGGTTGAAAAAACTAGGGTTCCAATTTGAGAATTTGAAAACCCCTAATTTGAACCACCTAATTCGAAAACCACTAGTTCGAAATAATTAAATCGTGACATTTTGATACTTCCTGTGTAGCCTAGTATATTATACTACTCTTACTGATATTGACGGCATCACTAGAAGTTCGATTATTTTTCATGTCTTCTAAAGGATTCTAAACAGTTTATTTTAAAATCTCTCTCTTGTAAATATTTACCTCAGTTGCTTGTGTATTACATGCATGTGCTATATAACTAATTGTATTGTTATTTCTTCATGAACCAGTACATGATGTCGTCGGAGTCTGTTCCATTGGCAATGCCTCCTCCTCCTCCAGTAGTAGAAGAAGAGGAATGGACTTGAGACAGTGAAGTCAAAGTAGAGGTGTGCAGTGGTCCTTCGAACGAGGAAGGAGATAAGATAGATACTAATGGGAATTGTAAATATCCAGAAAATTTAATTAGTTTTTGAAAAATCACTTTTTGGAGAAGTTTCGATTTGGCCGATAAAAAGTCCCAGTAATTGTTCATTGGATTTTTCTAATCACAATGGTATAGATGGAAGTTAGTTTTGAGTAAAGCAAAGTCATCTTTCGTCCATTTTCTTCGGAGAAAAATGTGTTGCTTTTCGGTTTTGTACTAAAAGTGGGGGATGAGATTTTGATGTGATTAGAATTTCAAAAATTTTAGAAATGACATTGTTTCCAAATGGGGGGTACTTCCTTATTTTCATAAATAAATTAAAGTAAAGACAGTCTTTACTTAAGTTTGATATAAGAAAATAAGTATTGTGGTCACATATTATATACACTAGTGACATTTGGGTGTGATGTGTAATTAGAGTGTTATATTGAGAAGTGTATCGGGAAGTTTGCAATTTGTCAAAACAATACACTCATCTCCCTCCTCCCACCCGATCGGCCCCTCTCTCTCCTCTCTCTCCTCCATTGTTGCTCACTCCAAGCTCAAATCTTGCCCTTCTCACTCAACCACTTCAAGAACCAAGGCCATTTTCATGTTCTACGCACTGTGGGGAGCTCGGGTCACCTTGGATTTGCACCGAGAGCTCCAACTTCGGGATTTTGAGGTTTCAACACCTAGGGTTTCATTCTTCTTTCATTTTCAAGCAAAACCTTGAGGTAGAGAAACAATTACTACCTCCTCTAGTTATATACATGTGATTTGTTGTACATACTTTGTTCTTGGCTTCAATTTCTTGAGAAATCATGTTTTCCCTCTTTGTATGAGTTTTCCTTATTTTGATTTTGTGATCTACAAAATTGGTTATTGATTGATGAAATTGGGAGTGGAATTGACCTCCCTCCAAGTTTAATTGTTGTCTAGCATCTCCAATTTGACCCTAAACTATCACATTTGCATTTGGGTTGAAATTCCACACCTCTATGGTGAAAATCTGCCCCTTTTGAGCTGCTGCCCCTGTTTTGTTGTTGCTACCCCTGTTTTTTAGTAAGCTGCCCCTGTTTTTTGGGTGGTTTCCAGCCACCCTTTGGCGTCCATTTGGCCTCCAATCGTCCGGAAAAACCATTTTGAAATCATCAAACTATGTAATTGACACGTGATTATATGGAAAATTTTGTTATACGTATTGGATACAAAGTATATTGGATTGGTCGGCCCTTTTGGCGAGAATTGTGGCGTTTCAAAAGACAGGGTGCTTTGGTGAAATGAAATTTGGGAAATAGACTTGTTATGAAAGTTTTAATGAAATGTTTGGGATAATAAGGTGTTCTAAACCAATACCATCATTTGGTAAAATTTTTGATAAAGGCACGTGGGGCCTATAGAACCCGGCAAAGGCACGTGGGGCCTATAGTATTTGGCAAAGGCATGCGGGGCCTATGAAACCCAGCAGAGGAATTAAATCCCTAGTTTTAATAAAAATGATGGTTTTCTTCAATGAAAGAAATGAAAAATGAGAGTTTGGACTATCTATTGTGTTTTGTCGAAACTCGACTTGTAGACTTGGTTTTAGATTTGTGTGAGTAACTTGGGTAGTTTTGGTGAAGCAAAAATGGAAACTTGGGTGGTGTTGAGTACTTGGAAACGAAAATGTTTGGAGACACATATGGTAATTTGATAACAATGGATACTTAGACATGATTTTGGACACGTGTTATAATTATTGGTGACTTTGATAAACTTAATGAATTTATTGGATATCATGGGACACCTTGAAATCCTATTGGACACTTGATATTATTTTGGACACGCGGGTACTTCTTGGACACATATTCCTTGTTTTAGCTTCCATTGTGTTCCTTTGACCATCTCTTATCTTGGCAACCCACATCATGTGCATTTATCACACTTATATGCCTAGCAGTTGTAATATGGTTTTTCTATGAGCTAGTGAGCTCACCCTATCATTTTCAAGTACACGGCATGGAGCACGAGATTGGATGCTTGTGGAGTGATACATTGCATGGAGCTTACACATGCATGAAGTTATATTTTTCCATCTTATAACTAGTATTTTTTATAGATGGCAATGTAATTTCTAATCTCTCAATTTTTGACTCGTTGGGACTTATGTAATAACCTTAAACCTTTCTGTCGAGCATCTATGTATTCAGGTATGAGTTAGTACTGTTTAGCGAACCATTGACCGGTGTATGTATGGAACTTTGACTTGGACTTTTCTAAGGAAAATTGTTGACTTTTGGACTTGTGTCATGTAGACACTTGTGATATTTAATTTATTGAAAAGCAGGGCGTGACAGGAATGGGAAGGAGGCAATAAAGAATTGTGAAGATACGGTTGAGGACAGTTGAAGGATGCGACTCTTTCATGCAGTCGTGCAGGAAAGACAAAGGTGACAACAAGCAACCTAGTCAATCCAAGGCCACAATCAAGAATTGGTTGTCAAGCTCACATTGTAGTTGCCACATGTGAAGAGGATGGAAAGTGGTGGTTAAGCCGGGTTGTTTTGGAGCACAATCATGAATAGAGCCCAGGAAAGGTAAGGTTTTTTAAGAGCAATAGGGTGCTTGATAAACACATAAAAAGGAAGATTGAAATGAATGACAAAGCTGAGATAAAAATGAATAAGACTTATGACTCACTCCAGATTGAGGCTGGGGGACTGGATAAGGTTACATATCTTGAGAGGGATTGCAGAAATTATAGGGACAAACTTCGGCTTTTACGACTTTGAGAAGGAGATGCCGAAGCGATGCATGGTTATTTCATGAGAATGAAAGCCGACAATTCTGGATTCTTCTTTGCAATGGATTTGAATGAAAATGGTCGACTAATAAATTTATTCTGGCTTGATGCAAGGAGTATGGTAGCATGTAAGGAGTTCGGTGATGTTGTGGCATTCACACAACTTGCTTGGTAAATAAGTATTACATGCCTTTTGCTCCATTTGTAGGTGTCAATCATCATGGTAAGTTGATTTTATTGGGTTGTGGACTCGTCTCTCATGAAGACACAGATTAATTTGCGTGATTATTCGAGACTTGGAGGATATGCATGTCGGGTTGTGCTCCAAATGCAATTATTATTGATCAATGTATGGTTATGAAGAATGCTATTGAAATTGTATTCCCTGATACTCAACATCTGTGGTGCATTTGGCATATAATGAAACAAGTGCCAGAAAAGTTGAGTGGGTACGAGAAATATGAATCAATTAGTTGGTATTTGCGCCATGCAGTTTATGAATCCCTATCAATTCAAGAATTTGAGGATGCTTGGAAAAATTTCATCGCAAAGTACGAGCTTCAAAATAACACATGGTTACACGGGTTGTATTTGGAGAGAAATCGGCGGGTGCGTGCATATGTGAAGGATGTATTTTTGCTGGAATGTCGTCCACACAAAGAAATGAAGGTATGAATGCATATTTAGATGGATACATTACTTCTACTACGACTTTGAAACAGTTTGTAGAGTAATATGGAAATGCATTGGCAAACAAGGTGGAAAGTGAAAAACTGGATGATATGAGAAGTTGGAGCTCTTACATCCCATGCATAGATGATAATGATGAGTTGGAGAAGCAATTTCAAAGTGTTTACACGCATCAAAAGGTTAAAAAGTTTCATAAAGAATTGGCCCAAAAAATGAGGTGTCATTTGTTTAAAAAAGGAGGTGAGATTGAGTCTGAATATGAGGTAAAAAAGTGGGTTACATTTGGAGAAGGAGACACGAGAATGAAGAAACAAGTGTCATTTATTGTCAATTTTAATGTTGAAACCAATGAGTCACATTGTAATTGTGGATTGTTTGAGTCTAGAGGAATGGTGTGTAAACATCAACTTGTTGTGTATATGAAAGGGGAATTGAAAAAGTGTCTGACAAGTATGTCTTGAAAAGATGGTGCAAAAATGTTAAAAGGGTCCACAGTAAAGTTAGGATAAAGTACGATAACTCGGCAACGACAATTGAGGCCCATCGGCATGACAACGTTCGCAAACTTTTTGGTGACATTGTGGATATGGTGGAAGATTCTCAAGAAAAATATGGAATGGTGATGAAATGGGGACAAGAGCCAAAACAAGAGTTGATTGACGTTTCGGTTGTTTGTGCAAGTAATATGGCGCATTATACTCTTGTTGATTCTTTTTCACTTGGAGACGGAGTTATGCCTTCGAATCAAAGCATGATCATACATGAACCAGAACCTCTTCGTCGTAAAGAGAGACCGTTGACTAAAAGAAAGCAAGGTTTTGTGGAAAAAGTACTTAAGAAGAAAAGGCAAAAAAAAAAAAAAAAGAAGACATTGTCCAATGAAAAACCAAGGTTTAAGTTCTTTATGATTTGTTACTTACTAGTTAATTTGGACATATAGATATATTCGATGAATGCTTAATAGTTTAGTTTATTAGCTAATTTCAGAAGGTTGGGGAGATTACGGTTGATCATGTGTTTGGAACATGAGAGTGTTGCAAATGTACACGTAAGTATATATTTTTTTCATTCTAATTTTCCATTTCATGTTAAAGTTATTGATAATCCCTTATTTTTATGGTTGGGCAGAGTTGCCGGAGCTCTTACATGAGGCCACCAATGTGGCCAAATATGATGTTACATAATATGCGACCAAATATGATACATGGCAGAGGCATCTTCCCATATTCTCCAACTTTAGACCCAACTGCATCAACTTTTAACCAATTGGTTAATAACTTTCCAAGTTCACAAAGCAACATGCCAAGTTTATTCAATAGTCAAGTGTGGATAGGGCAACCAACTATTACGGCAAGTCAGTTTGGGAAGGAGGACAATCAAGTTTTTTTTGGAAAATCAAGGTCATGGTTGGGGAGGGCAACAAAGTTCTACGGATATGATGAACGCAAAGAATAATGGCGAAGAGTAGAATAGTTGCTTGCTTCCAATGAATATGTAATGTTGGAGTATTAGTAATGTTGGAATATTTTGGAATCTTGCATTTGTTACTTTGAATGTGTAATGTTGAAGTATTAGTAATGTTGGAATCTTTTGGAGTATTAGTATCGTGTTATGTCTATATCCCGTGTCCATAACAATCCAATGATGTTGTTAGCAGTGGCGTAGCCAGGAATTAGCGATACTGGGGGCACCTTTAAACGCACTTCAAAAAAAAAAAAAATTCGTTGTAAGCAATGTCAAAATATTAAAAGAACGTTTTGTGCTAAAGATATTAAAAAAGCTAACATGTTTACTAAGAAATGTGTAATTAATTTCACATATTGTGCAAACAAATCAATTGTTTGAAGTAGCAAATTAAATACACAATAACTAGAATGTTAATATTCAGCATTTTTTATACGATTAGACCCAATTAATACTTTTCTTCTAAATTTTATCCCTAAACCTTCAAATTCGTCTTCCGTTACAATTAATAAATTATAATCCATGATTTAGCCACTTATGAATTTGGATATTACACATTGGAGAGTTGCAGATAGCCAGTGGTGGCTATTTTTTTGACATCTCATTGCGCCAATGTATGAGAATTGTTGTAATATTTGAGATGAAAAGTAAAGAATGAAATAATATACAAAATCTAATAGAATAATTAAACAAAGAATACGTTAAGAAATCAATTTATAAGAAAAACGAAAAATATGAAGAAAAAAAAAAAAAAGAGCAAGAAGTCAGTGTGGGCATGTGCCCACACTAGACCTCAAGTGGCTCTGCCACTGGTTGGTAGTCTTGCTTATGGAAATGTAATTTCTTTGGCAATCTATATCGTGTATGTATCCCGGGTCCATAATTGTTTTGTTTGAAACTGTATTGGTCATTAACGGTTAGTGTTTGTTGCTATAATATGAAAAGAAATATTGATATTTGTCTATTATGAATGTTAAAAAAAAATAGGCTATTCTGGAAAAATTGGGTAGCATCTCCTCTATTTTTTTTCCTGGCCCGACGTCTCAACATCTCATCAAACAGTCAACAATAGCAGCAAACACAGTTCATATAATAGATGCTCACAGAGTAATGCTCATATTCAAGTCCAAACTTCATTTAAAAGAAAACTCTTATAAACAAGAACAAATTCGGGCTTTCATTACTTGAACAAGACCATACATGAATCCAGTTTCTACATATGTCCAATAATATGGCTCTATGTACAAACAAAAAGAAAGATAAAAAGCCCAAGTGTCTAGTCGTCCTCATCCTTGTCCTCATCATTCACACCCTGGCTACTCCATTCACACCTTGACTGCTTTACTTCGGCACATTGTGGCGCGCTCCTTATGGCAGACTAGTCTTCTTCTCCTCATGTCTCCAAATGGTAGAAATAACAAGGCCGAAAAGTAGTTGGTTTTGAAGAAGTTAGAGTTGGCCTGATCAACAATAGTGAAGCCCCCCTGTCTCGCTAAAACTCTTCCACTTTGAGCTTGCATGCATGCTACACAAGGGACAACGAAAAGAAAAAATATCAAAAGGCAGGAAATGAGACAAATACTAGACTAGCACTTAGCAGAATTGCATACTCATCCCGCTCAGCACTAAGAAAGCAATCTACACTTTGATAACTTTGGTTGCTGGCTGCTGTAGGTGTCAAGTTATGTAGCAGAATTGCATACTTACGTAAATTAGATCATGAAAGTGCAGACTCGACGAAGCCCATCTTTGGTTACTCCAAGTGAAGAATGCCATAGTAAACAGCCAGCATTTTGAAAGAAGTTTGATGTTTCATATGACATACAAACACCTCAAATCCTAATAATCAGAATCCCAATCTATGAAGTCTTTTCTTAGGTAAGTATAAAAATACAATGCACAAGGAATGGAACCTAGCAAAACTCAATTGATGTCTCAAAACCCTATGGAACAAGACTATCACGTGGACAGAATTAATTGGAAAACATTAGTACCAGTACAGGAAATGTGAACAAAATTCTTACCAAGGCATGGAAGGACATGGTGGGGCTAGCATAGGTGACAGTCTTTTAGCCGGTCGGAACCACAGATTGCACCAAGCATACCAGAGACTCCCACTGATTCCTCATTATGGAATCACCCACTAGACGTATGCTTTTCCTTCTCATTTTCTCCAGAAATTCTATATCATCAAACCTGAATTAATTACCAAAATAACAAATTATGGATAATATCGTAGACTAGGGATTGCCCATGCCTAAAGGCACGGCACGTTGAAGTAATTTGCACTCAATTTTTTTTTTGATTGGCAATAAAATTTTATTAGAACTCAACAAAAGATACAAAGCCGGTAAAAGAAAGCCAATGCCCAAACACGTGTAAGGTAGAGGCAAACAAAAACTCTATCGAAGTGCTGAAAGGAGAAAACCAATGCCCCAAAAGGTACCCCATCAAACTAATTTAGTTTTAGTACGGTTCCAGATTTCTCCATAACTAAGAGGCTAAGTAGGTCATATACCCAGCCAAACATCCTATTGGTAAGTTGATGCTTGACATACTTTGATGGAAGATCCTCCTTCCATGAATGCATGCCATGAAGCTTCATGTGTTGTCTTGCAACAATATGATTCCAACATTGGAAAATAACATCTGCAAATAGAGAGTTTCAACAATTTATGTATAATATAGTAGGTAGACTGAAATTAATGCAATTTGTGTTCGGCTAAGAAATTTACTTTTGTAAGAAACATCTAAGCTGCCGGATTAGCACTTTCCATACAAGCAAAACAATGAATAACACTGCCAAACCCAATTGTTCTATTGCAAAGCTAAGGGAACAATCAAAACAGGGGTCCAATTAACCCATTTGTGTTCTATTCGAAATAGGGGGTTTTCAATCATGAACCTTAGTTTCTCAAGAATTAGGGTTTCCAATTAGGGGTTATCTAAATGAATGAAACAAGCAGGCATATATATATATATATATATATATATATATATATATATATATATATATATATATAGAGAGAGAGAGAGAGAGAGAGAGAGAGAGAGAGAGAGAGAGAGACCAACCTTCGTGTGGGTCTTGTTTGAAGAGATCATTGGAAGTTGGCGAGGGTCATCTGTTTCAGAGCTTTCTTGGTGGCGGCGGTAGTTGCCGAAGGTGGAGAGGGAGGCAGGAGGAGCTAGGTCACCAATGGGATCGCTGGTGGTGGTGGAATGCGAGGGTATTTGCCCTCTTTTTGTCTCTCTTTGGGTGAATGAAATGGGGGAGGGGGAGAGAGCCCACATCTGATTTTGAGTTTCTTTTTTTTCAAGCAGTGCCAAAATGACGTTGTTTTGGTTGTTGGAGAACTTTGCTGGAGCTTTGTGTTGTACATGTATCATTTTTGTTTTTAGAAGTTTGAAATTGCACGTGTTCCAATAGTGATCACTGAAAAGGGGACTGAGGGAGTACAATTTATATGAATAATGATAGATACACACACTCAACCACACACAACCACACACGCACTCACATGTGGTTGTGTGTAGTTGAGTGTGTTTGTCACAATCATTTTCGAATTTATATACTCTATATAACCCACTTTTCTTCCTTTTGTTGTAATAAAACAAACAGCAGAGCTGCTGGGTTTTACTGCTACTATACAGCGACGGAGCGACCGATCGTCTCTCTCTTCACCAAGTTCATCTCTCTCCCTCTCTCTCTCTCTCTCTCTCTCACTTGTTTATATCAAAGAACTAGAGGGCTCCAATACGCACACAGATCTGAACAGAAAATCAATCGTCGGAAAGCAACTTTGCTTTGAACTTTCTTCTTCCCTCTTTGTCTCTCGATTTTTCTTCGTTAGGGAAAATGGGTTTGACGATGTAAGAGAGGATGGGATAAAACCGTGGGTGGGGCTTGATAGATTTACAAAATTGCCACAGCAAAATCTCGGCCGGAATTCTCCGGAATATCCAGAACCGTTCAGTAAGGGCTGGTATTGAGCCCGTGACGGAATTAGGAGTTCTAGGTACCGGTTTTAGCCGAATCCAACACGTTCCGGCAGGTACGTAACGGGATTCACAGTCTTGATAAAAAAAAGCATCTTTCTATTTAATCTGAGCCGTTTGACCTCAAAATCCACGGTCCGGATTTGTTCGGCGCAAACTACTCCTTCACGGCTCCTTCGTGAAAAAATTTCTCTTCTTTCAATTGTCCAAATTTCCTACAGTCGTGTTCGCAAATACTTATAATTTAATTTAAGTCACATACTTGTATGCGTGACTGTGAGCACGAGTGTGAAATCTATTAAAAGATCTCCCAATTATAATAATTTCCGAGAGAGAGAATTAACAAGGGTGCAAAGTGTTCTACTTAAACTGAAAAATTATGTGGAATTGGGGGATGGTGTCGTCCCTTTAGGGACAGCATCCATGTTGTCCCAATCTGGGCCGTCCGTGCTTGGCAATGGACTGCTCGGATTTGTTTGGTAACGGACGGTTCAGATGTGCTTGGACAAGATGTGATCCGAGTTGTCCATCGCCAAACATGAACGGCCTAGATCAGACAACATGCATGCTATCCCCCACCCACGTGACATAAGGCATGACACCCTTAGTAGACTTTTATTTACTACTGTATTTATTTAAAACCAAAGACTCTTCGGATCTTATTAAAAGTCTACGAGAGTTTGCGTTTGTTGATTTACGTTTTGTACGTTGAAGAAAAACGTCTTGATTGCCTTATGGGTTAGTTTATTAGGTTTGGATGCATTAAAATTCAATGCCGGCGTGTCCGTGTCGTGCTTATGCTGCTACTACTTACCATTTTTTTTTCTTGGGTCTTGCAAATATGTGATCAATTGGCATACAACAAGCACACAAACAAACAGAAAAGAGCACACACTTCAGTACACTTTTCACATTTTTCAATATATTTTCACATATAGACTTTTCACATATTTCAATAATGCAATCGTTGACTTTTCCCTAGGCTACTATTCTGAGTGAAGTTCTCGTAGTCATCTTGTCATTTTCTTCTTTTTTGAACACAAGAAATCCCTATACTACTCTAACCTATGGGGGAAGGGGGGAGGCTGGTAAGGTTTGAACCTGCCACCTCATGAACAGAGTATGGGCTCCCAATCCACCTCATTTTCTTCTTTGATACCATTGACCGTTTACTTACAAAAAAATTAAACATTCCTATCCACAAAAATTCGAGCTAGAGATTTTCTTTGCTATTGATTTTTCAGCCTGCAAAATGCCAGAACCATTTTTCCAGTCTCTATGAAAATCTTTCACCCATATATAAGAACACAAGTGATCAGACTTTTGGTATTATTAAGCTTTATCCAAGTGGTGCATGACAGAATAAAATGGGAATTCATTTTTCTGGCTTTCTCACATTAGCTTTCCTCCTCTGTATCTCAACTCCTTCAGCAGCTTCAAATTCAGGTTCCAACAATTTTCTCCAATGCTTTCACTCCAAAACAAATATTTCCATCTCCAATTCCACCTCCAACGTAATTTTCGATAGAAATGGTACATCGTACGCCTCCGTCTTGCAATCCTCGGCTCAAAACCTCCGATTCGTGACTCCTTCCACGCCGAAACCAATACTCATTATCAGGCCACTTCACGAATCCCACATTCAAGCAGCTGTCGTTTGTGCCAAGGAAAGCAACATTAACATACGAATCCGAAGTGGGGGCCACGACTACGAGGGCCTTTCTTATGTATCCAACGTCCCGTTCATCATCGTTGACCTGTCCAATCTCCGGTCCATCACAGTTGATATAGAAAATGGGACCGCCTGGGTCGAATCAGGCGGAACACTAGGTGAATTGTACCACACAATTGCCGAGAAAAGCAAGGTTTATGCCTTTCCAGCTGGTAGTTGCTCCACGATAGGCATCGGAGGGCACCTAGGTGGCGGGGGATTGGGTACCATTTTCAGAAAATATGGCCTTGCTGCAGATAATGTCATCGATGCTAAAATAGTTGATGCAAACGGAAGAATATTCGATAGGAAATCAATGGGGGAAGATCTTTTTTGGGCTATTCGGGGTGGAGGAGGAGCGAGCTTTGGAATAATTTTTGCTTGGAAAATAAAGCTCGTTCCTGTTCCATCGATAGTTACTGTGTTCAGCATCGAAAAGACATTGGAAAAAGGCGCGACAGAGCTCCTACAAAAGTGGCAACTCATAGCCGATAAGCTCTCCCAAAATCTATTTCTCCATGCTGTAATGGATGGTGTTGATTCGGGTGGCGAAAATTCAAACAAGACGATAGCAGTTTCTTTCGCGGCTTTATTTTTGGGAGGGAGTGAGGAACTCTTGACATTGATGGATGAGAGTTTTCCCGAGCTGGGCGTGGAGCGAAAGGACTGCACCGAGATGAGTTGGATCCAATCGGTCCTTTACTTCGCCGGTTTCTCAACTGAGGGATCATACGATGTTTTGCTCAATCGGACTAATCCAAACAAGTCCTCTTTCAAGGCAAAATCAGATTTCGTTAAGGAACCCATATCGGAAAAAGGGTTGGAAGGGCTGTGGAAAATACTTCTCGAAGAACAAAGCGGTTATATGATATGGACCCCTTACGGTGGTAGAATGAGCGAGATTTCTGAAAACGAAATCCCTTTCCCTCATAGAAGTGGGAATTTGTACGAAATTCAGTACATGGTTACTTGGGAAGCAGAGGGGGAAACAGATGCACATGTGGATTGGATTAGAAGGCTTCATGATTACATGACACCTTTTGTTTCGAAGAATCCAAGATCAGCCTATCTCAATTACAGAGATCTTGACTTGGGGATTAATAGGAATGAAAATGAAAGCTATGGAGATGCTAGTGTTTGGGGATTGAAGTATTTCAATAGCAATTTCAAGAGGCTGGCACAAATCAAGGCCCAAGTTGATCCGAGTAACTTCTTTTGGTATGAGCAGAGTATCCCATTGTTTGTGTCACAAGTGAATGGCTCGATCTAGTCCGGCCCGTTTACCTGTGGAATAAAGATTTTATGCATTCACTCTCCTTTTCTTTGCTTATATTTTCATTTTCTAAAATAAAATCTTTTTACATTCTCGTTTTGCAATTTATGCACTCAGCTATTTTATATGTCCGATAATTCTAATAAGATGAAAGGAAACTTTGATGATTGTGAGCTCAGTTTTTTTCATAGATTGGGATGGCATGCACATTGCACACATATGCTTAAAGAGAATTCGAGCCTCCGAATTTCGTTTGGGCTCAAGATTATTGTAGGGGCAGGATGAAACCTTACGCAGAGTTTCAAAAGAAAGATAATTATTTAATTACCTAATTATTATGCCAAACCCATCAAAATTTCAAAGGCGGAGCTCTGCTATCCCCTTAGGGTCTGTAGGTCCTACCAATCCCAATCCACACCATCCAAAAGTGTTTTGGATGGTTTTCTAATTTAAAATAAAACTCTTCCATAAAAGAATTTTATTTTTCATCCAGACCATTTAATGTCAAAATGAACGGTGCTAGACCTTGTCAACCCATAAGGACAGCGGGCATGGGTTCTCCAAATTTTGTTTGGGCCACGTAGAACACATACATGCTTATGGTATGAATGAATACAGAGGCAACCCACGATTTGTGTTTGGTTCTTTTACTTCTTTGAAATGAAAAATAATTGTGTGCGAGCATGCCAGAGAGAGTTTTTAATCTCCTCCCTCAGATTAACTTTGGAAAACCAAATTCAATCAGGCGACTGTATTTTAATAATTCAATTACCTCAATTAAGAGGATTTTCTTTCAAAGCGAAAAAATACAAACCAATATACTTAGGAAATTAAAGAACAACAAGGAAACAAGATACTTTGATTGATAAATCAAAGATAGACTTACTTCGAAATTGTCTTCAACTTCAAACAAAAGGTAACAAGAACTTCGAACAACTGATTGTTACAAGAACAATCGAGATATATTTCTTAAACTACTTCCTAATCTACTTCCTAACCTACTTCGAATGGAGTCAAAATCCTAATTCTACTTGCCAATGAACAAACCAAGCATCATTCTTTGATAGCTGTTTGTTGAAGATTTGTCCGGGGGTTTTCACTCTTCGATTTCTTCTATTTATAGGCACCGCTTGCAATTTGAACTTGAACTTCTCGCTCAAAGTATTTGAACTTGGCTTGCTTCGAACTCCATCTTTGTACTTCAAATTGGCAGTTTCTTCCCTCCAACAGACCTGAACTTGAATTTCTTTAGTCTTCTTTCAGAAGCTTTAGTTTGAATATGCACGGTTGCTTAACTAACTCAAATGATTTTGTCCATGAGAGAGCTTAAATAGCTCACATTCTAAATCAACAGCAATAATCATAGGATTCCAATCAACTGCTTGGATGAGTTGTTTGTTATGATGCTTTTGACGCACCGAATAGCTCTCTTATTCTACACTACCAGAGGCAGCAATCACTAACGGAAAAAAAAAAACATCTAGACAGACAAAAGGGGATGCAATAGCCATTACGCCAATTAGAAGAGCTTAATATTATGTTATATAAAAAAAGACTTGGATTTTTGTAATGGCTATTGACAAAAAAATAAGTGTCAATTGACGAATGGTATCTCAATGTAAGTGTGTGAGGCTATGTAAAGCTCAACTTGGGAGAAGTTTTTCATGTTAAGCTCAACTTGGGAGAGGCTCTTCACTATTTGTATTTGTACAATCTATTTTCGTCAATTGACACTTTTTTTTTTATTCACTTAAAAATATCAAATTGCCCATCATATGAAAAAGAAAATAAAAAAAGAGTACAAATGAGAATAAAAAGTGTGGAAATTATTTTCCAAAAAAGAATCAAACACATGCTTATGGAGAATTCGTGGCCCTTAATTCAGTTTGGGCTCAAGATGTTTAGACCAAACCCATCGTAAGTTCAGGGGTGCTACACCTCTTCTCGTGTCCTGACACTCACGAGAATGAAATCTTTTGAAAGTACTCATAATTGTAATAATTTGTGATAGCGAGAATTAATATAGGCACAGAATATTTTACTGAAAAGTTATGTGACATAAGACATGACACCTTAATAGACTTTTATTTATTTAATTAGTTAAAACCAAAGACACTTCGGATCTTTCATTAAGACTTATTAAGGCTATGAGTTTGTGTTTGTTGATTTACGACCTCTACGATGCAGAAGAACTTCTAGATTGCCTTATGGGTTAGTTAATTAGGTTTGGATTCAATAAAATTCAATTAATATGCCGGCGTGTCGGTATCGTGCTCATGCCTCCACTACTTTTACCATTTTTGTCTTACACAGATGAAAGGTTGCATCCCCATAATTCAATCGTTGACTTTTCCCTGGGCTACTTTTCTGAGTTGAAGTTCTCGTAGTCATCTTTTTTTTTTTTCAAAAAATCTACGTGCACGCACGTTTGTGTACAAAAAACGTACGTACACCACGCGGGGCCTCACTGCGGGCCCCAAAAAAATTCTAAAAAAATACCATAAATTTTAAAATATTATTTTAGGAGGCCCCGTAAAAAATCAGCTCAATTGGATATCGGCAAATATGTTTTCTAGATTCACAGGGACGAAACAGCAGATTCGTCTCGGATTCCTTTTTTTTGGATAAATAACTCGTAGCCCCGTGTGGGGCCCGCAGTGGGCCCCCCGTGTGGTGTGCGTGCATGATCCGTGCACGTTTGTGCGTACACATAGTCGGATTCTTTTTTTTTGGATAAATAACTCGTAGCCATCTTGTCATTGTATTGAATGAAATCTGTGACCGTTTACTTAGAAAATACTTCCTTCGACCTATTTTAAATGTCCTTTACGTAAAGTTGTGCTATTTTAACTTTAAAAGAAAATATATTTCTAAATATTTTTTTCAAAATTTTTTACACCATTCAAAAGTACTCGTTGAGATCTTTTGAACGGTGCAAAAAAAAATTAAAAAGTAATTTCGAAAGTATTTTATTTTTTCAAGTCAAACTAGCCCCGTCTCCCGTAGGGGACATTTAAATTGGGATGGAGTGAGTATTAAACATTCCTATCCACAAAAATTCGCGAGATTTTGTTAGCCATTGATTTTTCAGCCAACAAAATGCAAGGACCATTTTTCCAGTCTATGAAGAATCTTTCACCAATATCTAAGAACACAAGTGATCAGCCTTTCGAATCTTCGATATTATTAAGCTTTATCCAAGTGGCGCATGAGAGAATAAAATGGGAATTTATTTTTCAGGCTTTCTCAATGTAACACACAAATTTGAGTCATGAAATAAAGACCCAATAATGACCCCAGAGCCGGCTTTGGGCTGAAGCTTGTAAAGCCATCCCTTTAAGCCTCCAAATTTTTACTAATTTTGAGGGCCCCTAATTATATAGGTCCATATAGTAATTAGACCTACATAAAAATTAAAGTTGATTTGTTTAATGATTTTAAGGCCAAATTAAAAATAAGGCCCAAGTAAAAGAGCACAAATATGATATAATTTGGCCCCTGTTTTTTTACTATTATGAAAAACTAAGGGGGTCTAAGTGTTAAATAAGAAGTTAAAAGATCTTCGCCTGCTGAGTACTTGTTTTCGAGAATATCCTCACCCTACTGACCATGGTCTTCTTCTTTTGTTTTATTTTTGTCCTCATTACAGCTGCTCTTCTATTTCTTAGTGAAAAAAAACACTACAACCTTCTTAACCCACCCATAGCCCACCAATCAATACTTCACCGAATAATAGTTATTGACATTGGGAACCTATGCCCTCAAATGATATATTTTCCTTCAAAGTATTTTAATTATGCAAAGTAGATTGATGGCCCATTTGAAAAGATTCTCTTAAGTCTCACAAAACTTAGAACCGGCCCTGAATGACCCTTATCCATAAGGACCGCAGGGCCCCGGGTTCTCCAAATTTTTTTTGGGCCACGTAGAACACACATGCGTATGGTATGAAAGAATACTTAATCATCTTTGAACAGCAACTCAAAAAAAGAGAATACTTATAATCATCTTTGAACAGCAACTCAAAAAGCATCTTTCGATTTCTCTCAATTGTCCAAATTTACTATAGTAGTGTTCGCAAATACTTATAATCTAATTTATTTAATTTAATTACTCTCCTACCTTTGGCAAAAAAACTTAATCCTGTTTTTTGGTTTTTTCGTTGTCTTTATTCAAATTTTTTTTGCATTTGTTAGTATTGCGTCAAGATTTTGTGGTTTCTCGATTCCTCTTGATGAGATGAATGTAACAAGTATAAATTTATAGTCAAACCAAATATTTTTTTGAATAAAATCGAAAATACTTGGATTATTAGATTAATTTTGGCTTTATTCAAAAAAATTTGAGTTTTGATTATAATTTTATATTTGTTAGATTCGTCTCGACGAGAGGAATCCAAAAACAATAAAATCTTGACGCAAAATTAACAAATGCAAAAAAAAAAAAATTGAATAAAAATAAAATGAACAATCTAATAATCCGAATGATGGATTATTTGCCAAAGAAGAGTAAATTTGTTATCAATTATAGCAGCGATAAAGCCACACAAGACTTTATAAAGCCACAAACTTTTTCATGTTTTATTTATAAAGCCACAAACTTTTTCATTATCTGACGATCTCACCCTCGTAAGTAGTCAAAGAAAAAATGTCAGAATTGATTTTTCTCCAAGCTAGTCTCTCTTTCAGTTTGACTTTTTCTCTTTCAAGGAAACGTACCCAGCTCTCCTCCTCTCTCATTCTCGACGGCTTGTTTGATTTGATTCACTCGCAGCTTATTGGCGATGCTGCAAGAAATCATTAAGAAAATTAGTATGGCCATGTGTTGAAAAAAAAAAAAGAGTTTAACAAAATATTTTTTAGCAATATTACTTTGCGCACGAAAGTCTGTTTATGTACGATGCACAGACATATCTTGACCGTCCAAAAGCATTTTTTACTGTCTGGATTTTATTTATTTTTGACCTGTAAGAAAGCTTTTTGACCGGTCAAAAAGTAATTATGATTCGAATCATTGATCTATTGAAATGGATGGTTAAGATGCACGCGTACCTACGGAGGATAGAGCTGTAAATGAACTGGACTGTTGGTGAACTATTCGAGGCTCGGTTCGGTAAGAGGGTTCGGTAAGAGCTCGTTTGAGTTCGATTCGTCTACTAAACGAACTGAACTTGAACCTCAATATTAGGTTCGTTTCATAAATGACCCGAACTTGAACCTAAGTGGATTCGGCTCGGTTAGGCTAGAAAACCTAAGGTCAAAATGTAATTAATAATACTTTAGGGGTCTACATATAAATATTTTATAGTTGAGAAACTTTGATGTAATTTGTTCTTCTTTTATCCCTAACTAGATTACTCTACTACGAATAGATGAGTTTTATTCCTAATTAGAGTACTCTATTTAGTTCTCAATATTTATTTTATCGTGTTCTTTTTCTTTTGATTTCTTGATTATTGTGGTAGATTTGTTTATTTTTGTTTGATTTTTTGATTATTGTGGTAGATCTACATGTAACATTGTTTTGAAGCATATCTCTTTCCCCTCTCAGTTTGTGTTCTAAATTGCTAATGAGCCCTACCGAGTTTGATTCGAGCCTAAATTCGGCTCGGTTCGGCTCGTTTGAGTTTAACGAGCCCTACCGAGCCGAGCCCGAGCTTTGAAATTTTTTCACAAGCCAAACTCGAGCTTACTTATTTAGGCTCGAATCAAACCCGAGCCCGACTCATACCTTAACGAACTGATCCTAAACCTCATAGGGTTCGGCTCGATTTAGCTCGTTTACAGCCCTAATGGAGGATAGACAAATTGATTTTTGAGTTGGCTGCCTTAGGCATGGGTAATTTAATATAGTATACAACGAAAAACCCCCCTAACATTAATGAATAGATGCAACAGGTGTAGAGACGGAGTCCGGATTTCATATCCCAGGGAGCCGCAACATAAACAACAAGATTTTGAAAATTCAAGTTTTAATATCTAAAATAATTAAATGTCTAAATTGTACCTAATGCGAAAATACAACATCTACATGCTCTTAACAAACAAAAACACCTAAAAATTAAAAAAAAAATAGAAGTATTTCAATGATTACTGTGACACTTCTTTAGATCGCAAAAGTCATATATTAATGAGTCAGAACTAATTTTCGAAATAATTTCCTTCTCGATGAATAAACCCAAAGCAACTGTGAGAAACTCATCCTCCATTTTCTAAATGAACCCTGTGGCCAGAGCCAAAACAAATACCGAGTGTGGGATTTACATAGTTCTTAAATTTACTAGAGTTGAAAAAGGTAATTCAAATTTTTTTTGTAAGGGACCACTCATGTGATGTTTTCGTAAAATATAAGAGTGCGTTTTCAATACGATATATCTGGTACTTTCATCATTCTTGGACTACATACCAATTTGATACCTTGTAGCTTAAAAATACCAAAAATACTGAAAATACCTTAATGGAAACACAGCCTAAGAGACAAAATTTGTTGGCCCGTGGAGTTCTATATTAAAGTAGAGGTGGTCCATCTGTAAGATGTCTACTCCTTCCGTACCTTAAGTGATACTTTGGGAAACGAGTATTTTGTGGGCGTTAAAAAATATACTTCCGTAGAATGTTTTTAATTTTTTTTTGCACCAAATTAAAGTACTCAATGAACATTTTAATTTGGTATAAAAAAAATTAAAAATTATATAGAGAAATATATTTTTTTAGGGGTTTGAAATTGCATGTTTTCCAATAGGGGTCACTTAAAAAGGGACGGAGGGAGTAGTAAAAAAAGATAGTGGAAATTTTCTATTGGGGTTGCCTTGGCCCCCAATAACAAACTAATAGCTCCGTCCCTTAATAAGTGCATAACAGAAAACGTACTCCCTCCATCCCAAACTATTCGCCAAAAATATTCATTACCCGTTTTTCAGTCGCTTATATTTATCGAACTACTTTTCAAACTTAGCTGTTTGTTTTCTATCAAAACCACTTTTCAACTTAAAAAACATTGACAAATTTCCAAAGACATTTCCTACATAAACAAATCACAAGCGTGTGAAGATGACATTCCTTGTCATGGAACCTTCTAAAATTGGTGTATCTGTGTTGTGTTCGTGTTGACACTACTCAGTATATTTCTTAAGCCAATTCGGGAATATTACTCAATGCCCCGAATTAATGTTCATTTGGTAGCATCCGTATACGTCAACGTTTGTTTTCTTATCACGGTTGCAAAAAAATAAATTCTTAATAAGAAATTATTTGTAAATGATGCCCTTAATTATGTGTCTACACTATCATCGATCTAATATTAATAAATCTTCTTAACTTCTTGGGGTCACTTGTACAATATTCCATGGTTCTCATCGGGTATTTGCTTTGCCGATACATGTGTATGGTAGGACGTACATAAATCTTGGGATTAGTTGAAGATACGCACAAGTAGACTCGGACCATCTAGTTATTAAAAAATTTATGTATATATCAATAAATCTACATAGACACGTGTTGTGGATCCAGTCCAAAACTCCCAAAGAGTTGAAAATTTCCTATCCCCAAAAATTGAGATATTTTATTTTTAGTTGAGTCAATTAATTGAACATTAATAATTGAAAAAAAAAATCAATTGAACTTCCTAATTTCTGGTCTATAAAAACACAAGGGATCAGCCTTTTGGTGATATCAACTTATCCAATTGGTTGAGAGAAGAATATGGGGATCTCTATTTTTGGCTTTCTCACGTTAGCTTTCCTCCTCTTTGTCTCCATTCCATCAGCATCTTCAACCTCCCGCTCTACTAAAAACTTTCTCAAATGCTTTCACTCCAAAACAAATCTTTCCGTCTCTAATTCCTCTTCCGACGTAATTTTCACCGAAAACAGCTCGTCGTACACCTCCGTCTTGCAATCTTCCGCTCAAAACCTACGATTCTTGACTCCTTCCGCACCAAAACCACAACTCATTATCACCCCACTTGACAAATCCCATATCCAAGCCGCTGTCATTTGCGCCAAGAAAAACAGCATTAACATACGAATCAGAAGTGGGGGTCACGACTACGAGGGCCGTTCCTATGTATCCAACATACCATTCATCATCGTCGATCTTTCCAAACTCCGGTCCATCCAAGTCGATATGGAAAGCAAGACAGCTTGGGTTGAATCAGGCGCAACACTGGGTGAGTTGTACCACGCAATTGCTGATCAAAGCAAGGTTTATGGCTTTTCAGCCGGAACTTGCCCTACGATAGGCGTTGGAGGGCACTTAAGTGGCGGTGGAATGGGTACCCTTTTCAGAAAATATGGCCTTGCCGCGGACAATATCATTGATGCTAATATGGTAGATGCAAATGGAAGAGTTCTCGATAGGAAGTCAATGGGGGAAGATCTTTTTTGGGCTATCAGAGGCGGAGGAGGAGCGAGCTTTGGAATCATTTTCGCTTGGAAAGTACAGCTTGTTCCCGTTCCATCCACAGTTACCGTGTTCACAATCACAAAGACATTGGAACAAGGTGCAGCACAGCTCCTTCAGAAGTGGCAACTCGTATCTAATAACTTCTCCGAAAATCTATTTCTCCGTCTTGTTATCGCAGGTGCTGATTCTGCAGGTGGAAACAAAACGATCGCAGTTAGTTTCGCGGCTGTGTTTTTGGGACCAACTGAGCAACTCTTGACTACGATGGAGGAGAGTTTTCCCGAGTTGGGCGTTGCTCAAAACGACTGCAGCGAGATGAGTTGGATCGAGTCGGTCCTTTATGTTGCCGGGTTCTCAACCTCGGCATCATACGACGTTTTGCTCAATAGGACCAACTCGAACAAGTCATATTTCAAGGGGAAATCGGATTATGTGAAGGAGCCCATATCGGAGAATGGGTTGCAAGGGTTGTGGAACATACTTCTCCAAGAACAAAGTGGTTATATGATATGGACACCTTACGGCGGCAAAATGGATGAGATATCCGAATATGAAATCCCTTTCCCTCATAGAAGTGGGAACTTGTACGAAATTCAGTACATGATTACTTGGGAAGCAGAGGAGGAAACAAAGGAGCATGTGGATTGGATCAGAAGGCTTTATGGGTATACGACACCTTTTGTTTCACAAAATCCCCGATCTTCATACCTTAATTATAGGGACCTTGACTTGGGGATTAATGTGAATAAACATGAGAGCTATGGACAAGCTAGTGTTTGGGGATTGAAGTATTTCAATAGCAATTTCAAGAGGCTGGCACAAATTAAGGCCAAAGTTGATCCAAGTAACTTCTTTTGGTATGAGCAGAGTATCCCATTGTTTTCGTCCTAAGAGAAAAATAAACTATAGCAATGTTTCGGTCTGGCCATTATCCATGTAATGAAGATTTTGTGTATTCCTTCACCTTTTATTTTATTCTATTTGCTTATCTTTATTTTTCTATATAATACTCTTTACGTCCTCTTTCTTGCTACCCTTACACCCTATTTGGATGCCGGATATGCGGTTGATTTCTGCAGCGGGTGGAGTATATCTCCTGGTCGCACCCATTATCCGGTGTTTGGAAGCATTTTTCCTCCCCCTTGTTTATTTTACTGTTTAGCATCCATCTCCACCCAAGAATGGATTAGCCAAGCATTGCTAACCCCTGTCATTACCAAACCCAGGGAATTTAGGCCCAAAATACCCTTCCAAATCGACCTACACTTCTTGCCAAAATACCTTTTGGTGTTTCTAGAAAATGGATGGTGGATATACTTGAAAGTGGCTGACGAAGACGAAAACGACCGACGAAGACCCGACGTCGATGGTGATTTTTTCGTGTGTGTGTATGTGTGTGTGTGTGTGTGTGTGTGAGAGAGAGAGAGAGAGAGAGAGAGAGAGAGAGAGTACTTGATCTTGCAAATGGAGAAGTGTGGTCGTCGTTGTAGTTCCTCGTTGGTCGGACCGCGTCGCCGGAGCTGATCGAAAAATGGGGGTGGAGGTTTTAGATCCGATCCAAAAATGGGGGTGGAGTAGGGGATGACAACTAGTGGTGCATGACCCAGCCCAGCCTGATTTTTTGAGGTGTGGAAAAAATATTTAGGCCCATAGGGCCAGGCTATGATGACATTTTAAGCCCGTTTACTAATTGAGCCGTGTTTGAGAAATCCTTCTGTGGCCCAGCCCAGCCTAATTCAAATAATATTTTTTATTGGAAATTGATATTCGCACTCCCAATTTTGATGCAAGGGCTCCAAGTTACAGTAGTTTTCTAAAATTACCCTTTTACAAGTTCCATGATTTACTTTAGGCACTCTAAAAACTTTTACTCTTCTCCTTTACTCTAGGCACTCTAAAAAAGCAAATAGTTTTTTTTTTTATCAGAAAAAAGCAGATAGTTGTTAAACTCCTTTTACTGCACGTCACTAAATTGCTTACTTCCATATGTAATGTTTCTTTAGTAGAGTCTTTATGTTATTGTCTCCATGTTTTGCACCAGGACAACCTGGATGAGTGGTCTTCGGCCTATGATTGTAGAACCATCCTTTTGTCCATGCAAAATCTCTTGAGAGTTCTGTTACTTTTCTTCTCACACTACAACAATTTTCCCCATTGCCGACTAAAATTTTAGTCGGAAAATGTCGTAATTTAGTCGGCAATAGTAATTTTCGACCAAAAATTTAGTCGGCCCGTTTGGTCGACGGAATGAGGTAGGAGATTGTAATTTCCGACCAAAACAAGTTTGGTCGGAAAAAGTTTTGTTTTTACCGACTAAATATTTAGTCGGAGAAAAATTTAGTCGGATTTCCCCATTGCCGACTAAAATTTTAGTCGGAAAATGTCGTAATTTAGTCGGCAATAGTAATTTCCGACCAAAAATTTAGTCGGCCCGTTTGGTCGACGGAATGAGGTAGGAGATTGTAATTTCCGACCAAAACAAGTTTGGTCGGAAAAAGTTTTGTTTTTACCGACTAAATATTTAGTCCGACTAAATTTTTCTCCGACTAAATATTTGGTCCGTGAATATTTCTTTTTTACCGACTAAATGTTTGGTCGGTGAAATATTTATTTTTCTCCGACTAAATATTTGGTCGGTGAATATTTATTTTTCTCCGACTAAATATTTGGTCGGTGAATATTTTTTATCTCCGACTAAATTATTTAGTCGGTGAATATTTTTTTTATCTCCAACTAGATTATTTGGTCAGTGAAATTGTTTTATTCTCTAACTAATAATTTAGTTGATAAATGATTTTTTTTTTTTTGCAATTTTAATCCGAGCTCGTATTGAATCGTTAAATTTGTCAAACTTGGTTTCTGACCATCGATTAAATCAAGCAATCATTCCATACAAGATTTCACCAACCTGCTCTAATTAATTAATAAAGCACCAAAATTGAAGACTTCCCAAATTAAAGGTCTTCACCTAACAAAATAGTATCATACTACAAAATCTGCGAAATACAAAAGCCAACCACAATGTCCATAGCATCATCCAAAAATAATCCATCCAAGGATAAAATAAAAAGTATCCATCCAAACACTAGAACGCACGATAATATCCAACCACAGTAGAGAATACATGGCAAAATTTCAACCTTTTCATCTAGCTCATAACCGGATGCGACACTCCATCTGTAAAAAGAACAAAACACCACGATTATTAGATACAACCTTTTCATCGACATCATGGTATCAAGGAGTAAATGATAACATGGATATTGAAATTCAAGTAAATACATAGTCCTATGCATAGTGGAATGCCCAAAATAAATCATACCTCGCCAAGGTTCCTTAAATGTTGATTGAGGGATTTCCCAGTTTGGCCACAAGGAGCACGGGTTTGGATGACCTGATTGAAATGAGAAGTTACTCAAATATTGTGGGCATTTGTCCCAACACAGCAATAAATTTGAGTGGTTCTTATGTACTTGGCGGCACAAACCATAGATCTCGAAATATACCTTTTATCCCCTGGCCCTTGTTTCATGATCAAGCTTAGACCTTGGGCCTTTGGAGGCCATGGTTAATTAACGTCATGTAGCATAATGAAATGCCTGGAGATTAAACAAAAATTTACATAATATATTAGTCCAACCACTCATTTAAGTGAACCATAATAGAAAAGGATACAACATTAAAAGGGAAGGGGAAAATATTAAGCTACCAATGCAATGGAACTCTATCTTCAGCAAAATGTAAAGGTCATCATACTTATAATAAATGTGGAGATTGACAATAGAAGTTTGAAAATTATAAACAATACGAAGACAGAGGTGGTGTACATGCTGCAACGCTCAATAGAAGAAGATTTGGACACAGGAAAACCAGCATAGTTTTTGTTCTTTTTCCCCTTTTCGCTATAAATAACTCACATTAGGAAAACAGAACAACAGGAACAGGGAACCAGGGCAGCTAGAGTTACTTAGCCAACCACATAATCTAGTGAAACTTCAACTTCCAAACAGTAAAAAACTCTTACCAAGTCATATTCTCTAAGATCAGGGCAGCACTGGGATCAATAAACACAGGGCCAATCAAACCCCCCAAGATCTTACTTGATAAGTCGAATATTGCACCCAAAAAAGAAAAACAAACAGGTAATTTTAGCCTTCATTCACCTTTGTGAACGTTATGTGGAAGTGGAAGGAAAACTATTTGGTACTTTCACATGGGGCAGTAATTTTAACTACTCATTAGCACTTTCTCCTAAAACATTAACCTTTTAAATACGTAGAACAAAGAACAACACCTCCACTAATGCTCTTAAGAGGACAAAAATACCTAACGACGACTAAATACAGGTGGACAGACTTATCTAATGTAGCGTGTCTAGTAATCACAAATAAAATGATAAAAAGGTAGCTAATTCAATCTACCATTTATCCTCATTGTTGATGTTTTGTGTCCAATTGAAAAGGAGTAGTCCGCACCAACAACTCCAGCCCTCTCTCAAGTTTGTTTGCATGTTAACGGAAAAGAATTAGCTATTTTGTAAGAGCACCAAACCACACTCAAATCTCCATTTAAATTTCAAACATCCAAATGAATACATCGACTACCTATACTACATGAGCACTCTAACAATTGAAACTGGATTCTCCAATTAGCCTTAGATCAGCGAGGCATACTTATTAGAAAAGGAAGCTTGTAGCGGGCTTCCTCTCCAAGTAACAATCGAAGAACAATGCCCTTCCTGAGACATAAGTAACCAAAGAACAATCAATTGTATCATCTTCTACTTGAATCTCTTCTGATTATAAAACCCCATCCACAGAAACCCTAACTTCAAGTGAAGAAATTAACAAGGGACAAGATTCGGATGGACGCTCATATACACAATCATAAATACACAGATCTAAGTAGAGAGAGCATTCCCTTATATTTTGCCGATGCAAATTGAAACACCAACAAAAATTGACAGAGCCAAAGAGACGGGCTTTAGCTTCAAATCTACCTTCTGCAAATTAGATCTGAGCGGGAAAGGGGAAAGAGAGAAGTGGGATAGTGTGGGTTTGGTTTGGGTACTGCAATGGTAATTGGTAGGACCGTAGGAAACAAATCGCAAAATCGGCAGAGTGTACATAAGCACCAAACGCGAATTTTTTGAGCATCAAATCAAAAATTGGTACATGGTTGAAATTTCCCCAAAATAAACTTGAATGTAAACATACCTTGGGTTCACCGTCGAAGAAAATTACGGATCCATGGGCGTAAGGGAGCAGAGAGTGGCTATTCTTGGGGTGAAAGCGGATGGGACCCGTGACCTGGCTGCGGGTTGTAGGCAAAGACGGATTTGAAACCCAACTGGAAGACGTCGATCGACTAAGCTATTTCGATTCTGATTTGGTTCTGGTACCACTTGTTGAAGCCCGACTTGAGGACGTCTTCGCTGTTAAAGGTGGACCTCGACCTCGAGGACCTTGGTCCAAACCGATCTCGTCGTCGGTAGTACTGGCGAATAATTGTCGGTGGCAGTGGCGGAGCGCTTCCACGTGGTGGTGGAAGCCAACCGTGGAGGAGGGAGGAAGAGAGAGACACACACACAGAGAGAGAGAGAGAGAGAGAGAGAGAGAGAGAGAGAGAGACGCTTTGGTGGCTGGAGGAAAGGCGAAGAAGAAGATGGAGTTGAGAGGGAAGACTGGAGCAGGGAAACCCTAGAAACTGGAACATGAGAGGGAAATTTTCAGCGGGAGAAGTGAATAGAGGACTTCCAGCGGGAGAAAGTAAAATTTCAGATCCTTTTCGACCAAAAAAGAGCGGGTCATTTAGTGCATGTGTCACACCATATGCCTATGCACCCAACGGTACAAATTACCGTAAAATTGTACTACTCGACGGTCGTCAGATTATTTTTCTTCAAATCGAAACTTTCTACGTTTTACGTGGTAGTGATTATACCCTCCACGCAAAAAATGAAGTAAATTAATTATCATTAGGTACACTACAAGAAAATGTGCTTTTGGTGTCAACCTATTTGCGTCAGCAGATATTGCCGTTGTAAAAAGCTATTTTATTGCGACAGCAGTAGATCCTGTCTCAAAAAGTATCAATTTGCGTCAGGTGTATCCCCGTCGCAAATAACTGGTGGCAAATAGGTTGTATTTGTGACAACAAAATACCCCTTGAACGTAAATACTCCTTTTAGAGCAAAAAAAATAAAAATATTCCCAAATTGGCGGACGGACAAAAAGTTTAAACTTAGTTCTTATTTTTTGGGGTTAAAATTTTAAATTATTTTGTTTTGCTCTAAAAAGTTAGAGTTAACCTTAGTTAAGATTTATTATGACAAAAATGTATTTTCTAATTATATGTTATGTATTTCGTAATAATTTTTGGTACTATTATGAAGCGGATCTCAATAAAGCAAGCTATTTTAACAATTGAGGCTGTTCATTTTGTTGTGCTTATTGATTAAATCATTCCAGTAAAATTTTGGCTCGATCGAGTTTAGGAAACTCATCAATCTAGACCATATTTATTTTTTTAATGATACTTTTCTTTTGATTAAATGGTTGAGATCCACTTATTTTTTTTGTAGGAATGATGGACTCCATTACATGTAAAAGATAGACGGTTCCGATCACCCAAACAAATTTAGTTGGAGATCGGGTTGTCCACTAGGACGTTAATGCCTCGAGATGCATTAAATGTGATCCGATTACGCGGTTGGCGATATTCGATGATCTCTGATTTTGGCGACATTGATGATATCAGCAGAACATGACACTTTAACGGTTCAGATCGACCATTGTAAAAATTGACTTGGTAATAACCTTTAAAATCTATACATTGAATGTAGTTGATAACAAACTAAATCTTGTGTTGTAGTTGAACGTACAACAACCATGTGACTGCAACACAATCAAGATAATCGAGACCGTTGATTTTGTTGTACCTATTAATTAAATCAATATTGTAAAAATTTGGCTGAATCGAGTCTGGAAAGGTCATTGATCGAGACTCAAACTAAATCTTGTGTTGTAATTGAATCTACAGCGACTACGTGACCGTGACACAATCAAGATGATCGAGACCTTGAAATTGTTGTGCCTATTAATTAAATCAATATTGTAAAAATTTGGCTGAATCGGGTTTGGATAGTTCCTTGATCAGGACGCAAGCTAAATCTTGCACTGTAGTTGTGTGTACAACGGCCACATAACTACAACACAATAAGATGATCGAGACCGTTGATTTTGTTGTGCCTATTAAATCATTATCGTAAAACTTTGGCTGAATCAGATTTAGAAAGGTACTTAATCGGGACGCAATTTTCATCGAGTAAATGAGTTTTTATATCAAAAAATTTCTCCCCCAAAATTTTCACTCAAAATAAAAAATATTCCCTCAAAAATTTTCACCCTAAAATTTCCCGCAAAAATTTTCAATGAAAATTAAAAAATCCCCCCAGGCCTCATCCCCCCCAAGGCCCAAAGGTAAAATTTCCCGCAAAAATTTTCATTGAAAATCAAACATCCTCCCAGGGCTCATCCCCCCCCCCCCCCCCCCCCCCCCCCAGGCACCAAATCCCTAAGGGTCTGTTTGGAACATGTGGAAGGGAAGAGAAAAGAAAGGAAAATTAAAATTTTTCCCTCATCTTGTTTGGTTTGGAGGGAAAGAAGAGAGAAAATAAAAAATTTTAGTATTGTGAATAGTAAAATTTTCCTCCCACTTTCCTCTCATTTTCCTCTCATTTTATTTTCTCTCACTTTCTCTTTCTCTTCCCCATGTTCCAAACAGACCCTAAATCGGCAAATTCCCCCAGAATCAGCCAAGTCTGAGATTGAAATCTCTCTTTCTCTCTGTCTCAGACACACACACGGTCTACCACCATCCACCTCCACCAGGACCACCACCATCGGAGTCCGCAGATTCCGCCACCACAACATCGAGTAATCGAGGTAATCGTCTAAATCCGCAGATTCTTCTCCTCCAATGGCGTCCAGTTCGCACAGAGGCAGTGACATCTACAACGCTCTCCTTATTATCAAGGTAATCGTCTAATTCCTGAGAAATTTCATTCATGCGATTATGATATGTTTTCTGTAAATTTTCTGCTTGATTCTCAAGAATCTAGTATACAAAAACCCAGGGACGGTAACTGAACCCTTGTTTCTGGTAAATTCAGCCCTAATCAATTTAATCAACGTTCGATTTGTTTAATTTTCCTGTTCTTACTGGTTCTTCGTGGAGGGATTATTTTCTAATATATCTGAGATGTAAAAGTAGGAAACATGGAGAAGAAAATTGGGGATAGACTTTTTTTTTTCCCCCCCTTTTCTTGGGAGTTTTTCCAGGCAGTTGAAAGCGGTAGTTTAGGAAGTTGAAATGCATGCCAGCCTCAAACTTTGTACAAGGAGTTGAGATACTGCACATGTACCCTGATTTTTTAATCAAGAAGGGTACAAATTGAGTTTTGGAATAAAGGTAAATGATTTTGGACATTTGCAGTCGTTTGGTCACAAAATTTGCAAATGCTGCTTGCAGTGCTCACAACATAATCGATAAAATGCTGAAGAGAATTTCTTCCCTTGGCTGCAAAAGCTCAATGGGGGGAAATGGGTACTGTGGGAAACAAAAGAACAAAATGTGACACCAATCCATTTAATATGGCAATATGAGTATGATAATATCCATTTGACCAAAGAAATTTATTTTCATGCAGCGGCAGAAGTGATATGATTAAGTTACTCTATGTTTCATCTTTTCTGTAACTTGTAGTTTTCCAGCGATATTTCATATGGTTAATCTGTCTCATTTTGTGTATTTGTTTTATCTCCCCCCAACTGAAGAAGAGGACCAAATAGAACCATTACATTAATTTGGTTTTCTAAGCGTTGATCTATTTTCCTTCAATAGCGTCCTTTTACTAACAAACTGGAATTGTGTAGGATTTGATGTGAATACTGGTGAAAAAAATAAAGGAGGAGACCGGTGGGAGCATGGGTGTAGGATTTGTGAACTCTATTTATCGTTATTAAAGTTGGCTAGATTGCGAAGCATAATCCATTTAAAATGTGTTCGGAACATTTCGCTTCATGCCTTTGGCACGAGCAAACCCTAAAGAGATTATTTGGGTTTTTTTTTTTTTGCAAGTTGCATTGGGTAACTTTTTAACAGATGTCATTTGGTTTTAGCTTGAAGCTTAGAAAGTCTCGGAGTGAAAACTAAAGAGATTATTCAGTCATTTGGAGCTCGAACTCATTATTACATTTTGGAAATGATGCTGTATTTTAATTCACTATAACATTGTTTTTTCCTTTTCATAGACAGACTTATTCTCTCACCCCCTCCATTATTGCCTTCTGATGTCATTCTCTATTCAGGCATCAAGAGTCATCGTCATCGGAAGTTGGCTGCTTGGTTTCCGTGGTTGCGTCCAACTTCAATTGATGAGGTAAGTTTTCCTCCTTTTTTGGTTCATCTTGAAGCCCCCAATGGCCCAATTGCTAAAAACCTAATCGTCTTTTTGGTTGCTTAGGCGCACAAAATAGGGTCTGCCTTCTTGCCCATTTTGATTCTCAGCCCTTAGTTTCCAAACTACTGCGCTGATTTATCTTTTGATTAATGTACTCTATGAAGGTGCAAGGCAATGAAATACCAGTTTGAGTCCTCCAAACAACTGTGTTTATTTATCTTTGTTTGTTATTTATTAGCTTTGGAGGTTAGCAAGACCCTATGATTTGTGGTCAAGTTTACCAGTTCAATGATTATGCTTGGCCTATTATTTTTCGCATAGTGAGAATTGTTACAGAGAGTTGAGATACTGCACATGCACTCCTGTATTTATGAATTCATAAGATACCTAGATACATTTCAGTATTTATACAAACTATGTATAGGGTCCTACCCTTTTGAATCAAAGTGAACATATAGCACTCGGCAAGTCGGGCTTGCACTTGCCTGTGGCAACACTATTGTCCTCAAGACTGCTGAGTAAACCCCATTAACTGCTCTTTATATGGCAAAGCTATTTGATTTAGTTTTCGTATAATTTGTGATATTTACGTTTAATTGGTCTCTCTAATGGAGAATTCCCTTTTGTAGCTCGTTATTTTACAAATGAGGACAAGTGGAATTACTTCAAGGTCTAATATGAAAGTGATGTACGTATCCCAAACCACTTGAAGGTACATGCTAAGCCAAGCCTCCTCATTTGGAATCTGCTTGATTTACAATTACTTGCATTAAAAATGAATTCAAGCCATGAATGAATTCAGATCGATTGTGTTCTCATTGGTCTATTTGGACTTGGACTGGCCTTCAATTGCTGCATTGCTCTTTGGGGATCGAGCCAGAGAATACTAAAAAGCTTTGATTAGCTGCACCATTGCATGTAGTCCTTGATACATAAAACATTGCACTGCTGCTATGTGGGTATCTTCTTGATGAAAACAAACTTAACTAATCTGAGTCAATTATAGTGGTTAACTCTTGACTCCCACATCAGTATAGTTGTTAACTCTTAACTCCCACATCGGATTCTCAATTCGTGAGTTTGTGAGTTCATCCCTGTGATTGTAAGTCCTGCTAAATTCGACTTATTTCATTAGAGTACTGATTGCCTCTTATCGAAGGAGGCCAATTGTACGAGACTTTGGTTGATGACGTCATTACTGTGGTTCTGTCTTAGTCCCCAGAAAAGGAATAGAAGAATGACTTTGGTTCTGTCTTATTTCAGAAACAATCCAGCTTGGAATGACTACGGCAACGTACGAATTGTACTTTCAGAGGGCAATGTCTGGGATTCCTTCAGGAAATGAAAAGATACACTAGTTCTTGGTACTCTTAGTCCTCCCATTTGGAAGGACTCCCTTGTAATGGAATTTATTTTCTAGGTCACCATTGATCTGGGTGTATTCTGGGATTCATTGGCTGAGCAAAATGTTTTTCTTTCTTGCGTAATGTAAATCCTCTGGGGGCAATAATATTACTCACTTAAATCTCATGCATTAATATCGCGCGAGGCCTATTGAGTAGTACTCCATTCGGATGCACTTTGGTAGGAAATTAGACAACTGATTATATTAGTGGCGCCTTGTCCTAGACTAGCTAATGTCAATTTTTTAATGATCAGGCTAAATGTCGATTTTGAGAGGAGCATGAGAAGGATTGTGTGCATCGTAAGGTGCTTCGTCCATCAACCCAAACCCGTTTGGTAGTGTTATTATTTTGTTGAACTTGCAGATTGATACCCTTACGATTTTGATTACATTGTTGGTGTATCATAGAAAATGGTAGAACAACTGAAATTGTGAGTGGGAGAACATAAAAGAGTTGATTTTTTTTATTAAGCATGTTAAAATTGTCTGGTTAAGGTTGCTAAATTTTCTTATAGAAGTCAGAAAAAAGAAGTATTATGCAGTTATTTTGTGTCTATATGATGTATATCTCATTCTTCTTTTCCTTTTTCTGGTGTTTGCAGATTAAGATGGGCAACCATTGAGAAGATGGAATGGGGTCTACTTATATTGCATTGTTTTGTTACTAAACTAAAATATTTAGTTATCTGAAACTTGAAAGTACAAGTTGTATTTGACTTTTTATGTCTAGTAAACATGTATTCTGGGGTAATGAAGTTTGTATTTTGTGGGATTGAATGATGAATGAGTTTGGCTTTTATATGAACGAATGGTTGGTTATAGATGAGGGATTTGGCGTTTTTATGTCTGAGTAAACATTTATTAGCGTTTTAATTAATATTGGTATTCGGAAAATTGGGGCAAATAGCAATCTTTTTGCGACTGCGTATACTTGATGCCAAAAAGGGGAAAATTTGTAATTTTGGCTTTAATATTTTGCGTCGGCATGTACCCGACACGAAAAGAGAGCATTTGCGACGGCAATTGACTCCGGTGCTAATATTTTCATATTTTTGTTTTCTTTAGAGTCGGGAATAAGGCTGACGCAAAAAGTGACTTTTGCCGTTGCAAATAGTTAGCGACGGGTGCTTGCCGACACAAAAAACTTTTTGAGACCCCACCAAGGATGTCCCCCCCTTTGCCGTCGCAAGGCCGTCACAAAAAGGCTTTTGCGATAGCAAGATGAGTATTTGCGACGGCCCTATCTTGACGCAAAAAGCGTTTTTTTCTAGTAGTGGTACTTGATCGAATGAGACAAATTTTTAGTTTATAATAAATCAACGTCCCGATAAAAAGGCTTTCAATGGCCGATAGACTTCAAATTTGTCGAGAGCAATAAAAACAGCAATACAAACAAAATGAACGGTTTGGATCGTCATAATTGTGTTGCGGTCATGTGGCTAATGTACATTATCCTATAGCATAATAGATTAGTTCATAACCAAGTATGTTCGATCTTTAGGATTACAAATCAGGTGCATACTCGATTTCTCGAATGTTCGATCTAAACCGTTACGATCTCATATCTTATCAAATCTATCATTCTCCCCGAAAATGGTGACGATCAAATGTCTGCAACCACCTGGTCGGATCACATTCGGTGCATCTATGAGCAATAATGTCCTATAAGGCATGACTCGACGTCCATTAGAGTAGTTTTTTTCCGAATCGGAACCGTCTGGATTTAAAAGTGGGAGTGATTATATCCTCTATGCAAAAAATGAAGTGATTTAATTATAGTTACGTACTTGATCGAAGGGGACAAATTGTCGATTGATAATGAATCAGCGTACCGATGAAAGGGCTTTCAATACTCGATAGACTTCAAATTTGGCGAGAGTGATTATAACAGTAAGACAAACATAGTGAACGGTGTAGATCTTCATAATTGTGTTGTGATCATGTGGCAAGCGCATAATACAATCAAAATTTTATATATATTACGTAATTAAAGTAATTCAATTTTCACCTATCAATTCAAAAATCAAATTATTCGTTTCTATTATTAAAAAAATTCATTTGTTTCTCATTTTTTAAATAAAATAAAATTTATTTTATAAAAATGTATTTTTGACTATTACGTAATTACAAAAATCCAATTTTCACATATCAATTCAAAAGTAAAAATATTCATTTTAATTATTTAAAATTTTATTTTTTATTTTTCCTCGTTTTTGAAATAAAATAAAATTTATTTTATAAAAATGTATTTTTGACTTATTATGGCCCATGGGCCATAAGTCAAAATTTCAAAATTTATATTTTTTTGTGATCAAAATTTATTTTTATTTTCCCCATAATTTTTTTTCATTTTTGTTATTCAGAAATTCATTTTAAATTTCCCCTTGCTTTTTCCCTTATTATGGCATTTGGCAACTCAATTTATTTAATAAAAATGTATTTTAGATTATTTATTTATTTATTTATGGCTGTGCCGTGCTTGTGCGACTCCTGTGCCCGTGCACAATTATTTTTTTGTCCAAACTCTCTCTCTCTCTCTCTCTCTCTCTCTCTCTCTCTCTCTACAAAGAATTATTATTATTTTTAAAATTTTTTATTTTTTTGTTCATGACTTAGCGACTTACTTACAAGTTGCAAAACACTATTTTTTAATTTTTTAAAATTTTTTTCATAAACAAAAAAAAATTTCAAAATGTTTATTAGATAAAAGGCAATGTATCAATTATCAAACATGGCAAAAAATATTTTAAAAGCGTATTTTATTTTTTTGTCCAAACTCTCTCTCTCTCTCTCAAAATTAAAATATAAAATAGGAGGGAAGGAAAAATAGAAAAGAGACGACGTCGTGGTGACCAAATAAATGGTGGATCCCGCCAAATTTTCCCCCCAAATATTTTTGGCAGACTTTTGTAAAATGAATTGCCGACTAAATATTTAGTCGGAAAAAATAAAAATGAATTGCCGACTAAATATTTAGTTGGAAAATATAAAAATGAATTGCCGACTAAATATTTAGTCGGAAAATATAAAAATTCCAGCCGAAAATTTCGTGAAATTTTTGGAAATCGTTGAATTGGCGGAAAACTATTATTCCCCGACTAAAAAAATTTTAGTCGGCAAATTAGAGAAATTTCCGACTAAATAGTTGGTCGGAAAATTAAAAAATCCCCGCCAATGTTGAGAGTATAATACTCAACGTTGCATAAATGTGTTCAAAATTTTCATGATCCGAACCAATCAATGTGTTCAAAACGTATTTTTTAGGGTCCTCGCATGGAATCAGAAAAAAAAAAAAAGATCGAGAAGGATTTGATCCGAGTAGTTTTTAATAAAATAATTTTATCGAACACCGCTCGAATCAAGTCTTTCCCGGTCCTTTTTTTTTGCGATTCATGGTGTTAACCCTTAAAAATAGTCGGTAAATTTCTTATTTTGCCGACGAAAAATTTGGCCGGAAAATACTAATTTCCCTGCTAAAGGTCTCACGAAAATTTGTCAATTTCCCGACTAAAAGTTTGGTTGGAAAATACTATATTTTCCCGACTAAAAATTTTTGGTCGGCGATTAGTTTATAATTTCCGACTAAAATAGATTTAGTCGGCCAAACCTTTGAATATTGTCCGACAAAAAAAAATTTAGTCGGTGATTATACTAATTTCCGACTAAAATTATTTAGTCGGAAAATACTAAATTTCCCGTCTAAAAGTTTGGTCGGAAAATACTAAATTTTCCCGACTAAAAATTTTTGGTCGGCGATTAGTTTATAATTTCCGACTAAAATAGATTTAGTCGGTGATTGATATAAGAAACACCGACTAAAATCATTTTAGTCGGGCAAACCTTTGAATATTTTCCGACAAAAAAAATTTAGTCAGTGATTATACTAATTTCCGAATAAAATTATTTAGTCGGAAATTTAAGTGATATTTTCCGACCAAAGTTCATTTAGTCGTTGAATGAACAACAATTTCCGACTAAACATTATTTAGTCGGCGATTTTAGTCGGGAATGGTGTAAATTGTTGTAGTGTCAAGAGTTCTCTAACTTTGGTGATGTGCTTTGTTTGTCTCATTATGAGTTTTAAAATGTAGATTTGCAGCCGTTATGAAGATTTTAAGGGAAAAATGGTAGCTAATGAGTATGAAAATATAAAGATTTTGTGTCGCAGCCGTTATGAAGATTTTAAATTGTGGGCTGTTTAGTTTGGAAAATTCTAGCAATGTTTAGTTTTTTTTTTTTTTGATGCAAAGTGGCGTGAAGCAATCTGATATAGATGCATGTTTAACGTTCGGAACCTAATATTTATGTTGTGGATGTTTAATGTTTGGAACGTAATGTTAATGTTAATGTTCAAAACCTAATGCTTATGTTTGGTTTTGGTTCATGTTTCCATTTGGAGTGCCTTAGTAAATGAGGAGATATTTGGGGGTGGAGTGCCTCCAATAATTTTTATATCTTAAAAGGGGTAATTTTGTAATTTCATTAAATATTGGAGTGCCTGCATAAAAAAAGGGAGCCCCAAAATTAGCATCCATTTTTATTTTAATACTATATATATATATGCTACTAGAATCTACCTGCAAAGGATTTGTTTAGTCGGAAAATACTAAAATTATTTCCGACTAAAATTATTTAGTCGGAAAATACTAAATTTCCCTACTAAAAGTTTGGTCGGAAAATACTAAATTTTCCCGACTAAAAATTTTTGGTCGGCGATTAGTTTATAATTTCCGACTAAAATAGATTTAGTCGGTGATTGATATAAGAAACACCGACTAAAATCATTTTAGTCGGCCAAACCTTTGAATATTTTCCGACAAAAAAAAAAATTTAGTCAGTGATTATACAAATTTCCGAATAAAATTATTTAGTCGGAAATTTAAGTGATATTTTCCGACCAAAGTTCATTTAGTCGTTGAATGAACAACAATTTCTGACTAAACATTATTTAGTCGGCGATTTTAGTCGGGAATGGTGTAAATTGTTGTAGTGTCAAGAGTTCTCTAACTTTGGTGATGTGCTTTGTTTGTCTCATTATGAGTTTTAAAATGTAGATTTGCGGCCGTTATGAAGATTTTAAGGGAAAAATGGTAGCTAATGAGTATGAAAATATAAAGATCTTGTGTCGCAGCCGTTATGAAGATTTTAAATTGTGGACTGTTTAGTTTGGAAAATTCTAGCAATGTTTAGTTTTTTTTTTTTTGATGCAAAGTGGCGTGAAGCAATCTGATATAGATGCATGTTTAACGTTCGGAACCTAATATTTATGTTGTGGATGTTTAATGTTTGGAACGTAATGTTAATGTTAATGTTCAGAACCTAATGCTTATGTTTGGTTTTGGTTCATGTTTCCATTTGGAGTGCCTTAGTAAATGAGGAGATATTTGGGAGTGGAGTGCCTCCAATAATTTTTATATCTTAAAAGGGGTAATTTTGTAATTTCATTAAATATTGGAGTGCCTGCATAAAAAAAGGGAGCCCCAAAATTAGCATCCATTTTTATTTTAATACTATATATATATATATGCTACTAGAATCTAGCTGCAAAGGATTTGTTTATCTTGATGAAGAGACGCATTTATTCATCTCTTATCTAGTCAGATCTTATTTTAATAATATATATATATATATATATAGTACCGTTACCGCTACGTAGTGCTCCAAATGTAGAGTGCACGGTCGGAAATCCATCTTAGGAATAATTATTACTTCTACTAATTGCTAAAGCACCCACAATCCTATCCCATGAACATGGATGCTTTGGAATGCTCAAGCACCCACAATCTAGTGAACTCTCAAGTCATCAGAAGATATGTTTTTAGACATGTCGGTAGGCATGTTTTAAATCACTAATATTGGTATTAGGGTGAGTTCTCCAATGGGATTTTATCTTAAACCTTTAATTTTATCCATTGGTAAGGAGAGTTGATAAAATCTGGAGATTTTTGTATTCATAAATACAAAAATCTACAGATTTTATCAACTCGCTTCACCAATGGATAAAAGTAAGGGTTTGATTTTATCAAATTTTGATAATCCGTTGGACTATATTATTTTTTTGATCGGCAGTATTACTACTCCCTCCGTCCCAATTTAAATGTCCCCTACGAGAGACCAGGCTACTTTGACCTTAAAAAACAAAATACTTTCAAATTACTTTTTCAATTATTTTTGCACCGTTCAAAAGATCTCAACGAGTACTTTTGAATGGTGTAAAAATTTTTGAAAAAAAAAATTAGAAATACATTTTCTTTTAAAGTCAAAATGGCACAACTTTACGTAAGAGACATTTAAAATGGGACGAAGGGAGTATATTATTTGTAGGGTTAGCCGCATGTACTTCCAGACATGCGTCGTTATCTTTTTGTGTGATTTTTTTTCCGGAGAGTTTGTAAACTTTCACGCCCTGTTTGTTCGAAGGAGATAGAAGGGGAATATAGAGAGAGGCCGGCCATTTGTTTTGTTTTTTGTTACCCGGATATAATATCCTGGGATTTCTATATCCCTTTGAGGAGGGATAAAATATAGGCACCCTCCCCCCAGTTTATGTTATATCCGGCCTCACTTTCCAACTTACCACTGTGCAAGCTGTTGTTACCTTTTACTACTGCCTTGAGAGAGAGATAGAGAAAGGGGCAAGGCTGGTGGCAGATGACCCCACCACTTCTCTTTTTCTGTTTTTTAATTGGGACAAAAGGGGTATTTTACACAACTTTTACATTATCCATCCTCTCATATCCCCTTCTATAACAACAAAACAAACCCAATAACTTTTCATCTCCCCTTGTAAAATAATACCACTCCATCCATATACCTCTCTATATCCCCTTCTTATTATATCCTCCTTTCCCCCTCATATACATATCCCTCAAACAAATAGGGCGTCAAAGTTTTTTCGTTGTTCAAAGCATTTTTAAATTGGTTAATTTTGCATTAAATTTTTGTGAATTATTAATTTACTTAACTGGAGGAATCGGACGAATATTTTTTCAAAAAGACCAAAAAAAAAGTCTTTTTTAGTTTTTTATGATCTTTTTAGGAAGAGTTAATTACACATCCTATATCACAAATTTCTTTATGATTTCATCCTGGAGAATTTGAATCATTATGTTTACATCCTGACTTTCAAATAATACCAAAAACACCCTTTGTTTAAGTTTTCCTTTATATTTCATACATTTATTTACAAGATTTAATAACTGTTCACATCCTAAAAAACATCCCAACATTCCATTCTCTCTCATCCTGGTCCAATCCCTAAAATCACACACCCACTTCCCATTATCTCTCATCCATTGCCCAAATTGGCCACATCCCACCATCCCATCCCAAATTTTTTTAACAGGAACATGGTGACTTTAATTTTAACAGAAAACATGGAATTTTGCTTTATCATGTTTTTAATGTGGAAATACCAAAGTGGTAAACAATATATCATGTTTTATTGTATCAAATCACCCAATATGTTATGTGGAAACACCAAAGTGGTAAAACAATATACCATGTTTTATTCTATCAAATCATCAAAGATGGGAAATCAATAAATCAACTGTACATTATATGAAATAACCGTCCCTATTTTTCATAATCCATTTTCTAAGGACATGAAATCATGTTTTATTGATTTACAATGTTTAATGTATTGAATCATCCAACATTAAAAACCAATAAACCATGTTCGCTGTATGGAAAATCAGGAGTAACATCATGGTAAATTATTAACCTTGGAATTTGCAAAACTATCGAATAACAAGATAAATCAGTTACCTAGCACATCAAAATCTGAAAATGTAGATACGATCTATACAAAAATGCATCGACATATGTATAATTGTTTAACCCAGAATAACCAAGAAATAATAAGAAATAATCTATTCATGAGAAAGGAAGACTTTACAAAGATAAATTGATTAACCCAAAAATAACCCACAGTGTATATATAGGCTCCACTTCTAGTCCGGACCTCCACGTTCTCGATATTTTTTGACAATCCGAATTGTCCAATGTGTTTAAAAGGTGTTTTTAAGGGTCCCCGCAAGAAATCAACTAAAAACAAATCGGAAAGGGCTTCATCTGAGTAGTTTTTCACAAAACTGAATATGTACAGTTTTTGTGAAAAACTGCTTGGATCAAGGTCTCCCCGGTATTTTTTTTTTTATGATTTCTCGCGGGGACCCTTAAAAACACATTTTAAACACATTGGACGGTTCGGATTTTGCAAAAATAATTTTTAAAACATTCAAAAAAACCAAAAATCCTCCTGGACTCCACGTTCCCGATATTGTTTTTATAATCCGAACATTCCAATGTGTTTAAGACGTGTTTTTAAGGGCCCCCGCAAGAAATCATCAAAAAATACAAGGAAGACCTTGATCCGAGCAATTTTTCACAAAACTGTATATGTACAGTTTTGTGAAAAATTGCTCGGATCAAGGTCTTCCTGGTTTTTTTTTTTGGATGATTTCTCACGGGGGGCCCTTAAAAACACATTTTAAACACATTGGACGATTCAGATTTTGTAAAAATAATTTTTAAAACCTTCAAAACACCCAAAAACCTCCAGTCAAGGATCCCTGACCGAAAGCTTGTCATATGTGTGTGTGTGTGTGTGTACACCACACCAGTTATCCAATCCAGTATCCTTTTGAAGGTTTTAAAACATGTTTTTGCATGATCCAAACCGTCCAATGTGTTTAAAAAGTGTTTTCAAAGGTTCTCGCGAGAAATCGTCCAAAAAAAATATCGGGAAGGGCTTGATCCGAGCAGTTTTTCACAAAAACTACACATATACAGTTTTGCGAAAAATGCTCAGATGAAGTCCTTCCCGGTATTTTTTTTGGACGATTTCTCGCGGCGACCCTTGAAAGCACGTTTTGAACACATTGGACGGTTCAGATCATGAAAATTTGATCTAGAACTATGAGTCCCGGACCTAGGGATCTCGGATAAGATCTGGACTCTCTTTTGCAAAACTGTATATGTGCAGTTTTTGTGAAAATGCTCGACAAATACATTTTTGTCGATAACTGCTCAGATCAAGCCCTTCCGGGTATTTTTTTTGGATGAGTCCTCGCGTTGAACCTTAAAAACACATTTTAAACACATCTAACAATTCGGATCATTGAAATTTGATCCCGAACAAAAAAGTCCCTCTCCGTGGAAAGGGAGCCCTTATTGGAGATGTGCTCTGATAGACAATATGTATATGTGTATATATATTATCTAGTCCGAGATCCCTAGGTCCGGGACTCAGTTCCGGATCAAATTTTCATGATCTAAACCGTCCAATGTGTTTAAAACGTGTTTTCAAGGGTCCTCGCAAGAAATCATCCAAAAGAAATACCAGGAAGGGTTTGATCTAAGTAGTTTTTCATAAAACTGTATATGTATAGTTTTTGTGAAAAACTTCTTGGATCAAGCTTCCCGGTATTTTTTTTTTTTTGACAATTTCTCGCGGGGACTCTTAAAAACACTTTTTATACACATTGGACGGTTCGGATTATGCAAAAACATATATATGTATATACGCCAATTATCCAATCCAAGATCCCGGACTGGAGGTTTTTTTATGTTTTGAAGGTTTTAAAACATGTTTTTTGCATAATCCGAACCATCCAATGTGTTTAAAATGTGTTTTTAATGGTCCCCGTGAGAAATCATAAAAAACAATGACTGAGAAGGGCTTGATCCGAGCAGTTTTTCACAAAAATTGTACATATACAGTTTTATAAAAAAAATTGCTTAGATCAAGTCTTTCCCGGTATTTTTTTTTTGCATGATTTCTCGCGGAAACCCTTGAAAACACGTTTTAAACACATTGGACGGTTCAGATCATGAAAATTTGGTCCGGAACTATGAGTCCCGGACTTAGGGATCCCAGACTAGATAATATACATACAACTATATGCATAAAACCCAAAGAAAGAAAAAGCCATACTTAGATCAAGACAAAAACAACATCTAGATCCATAAACCAAAGAAAAGCGTTGAAGTTCTGTCTTGGATCTGAGCACATCGCCCTTGAGCATGGATCGTTAAGCAGAGGCGACAGCCTGTAACAACGGAGTAGAGAAAGCCAAATAAGATGCGGTGTTGGTGCCGATGTCTTCAAGTTGGAGATGGGGCGACATGTGATCCAGAGGGGAAGGGGAAGAGTAAGTGTGTCGTCGTCGAAGGGGACCCACCATTTGGGGAGGGAGCCAGTCGGCGAGGGCTAGCTGTTGGTGATTGGGACATAGAACCCCAGAGAGAGGGGGCTGCCAATTAGGGTTAGGAACAAATAGATTATATATACATATGGAATTTGTATAAAATAAGGGCATTATTGGGTTTTTTCATATATCGGGATGTAAACATAAGTATTGAAATCCTATAAGATGGGGACATAAATAAGATTCTCAAATAGGATGCCTAATTAAAATTCTCTGCATTATTCCTATGATTTAAATACACTAAACATGAACGGTGTGGATTTAGTCAATTGATTTCCTAATTTTTTCTCATTAAATATTTTCCAAGTAGAGTACTTTATTACTTGGCCCTATTTCTTCACTGATTACTAGTAATATTCTACTATTTTTTAGTTGGTTGATGTTTGTGAGTTTTGGTGATTTTTTACCGAACTTGTCTTAATATAGTTATGGTTAACTTATATATGTAATTTTTAAGAATTTTAAATTGTTTATGATGATGATATCACAATTTCAAGAGAACCGTGGTTCAAAACCGAAACCGAATCATATTTTAATGATTTGGATTGGTTTGGTTCTATGGATTTAATGGGTTGGTTTGGTTTTTCAAATTCATAATCCATAGGTAGTGGTTTGGTTCTTGATTTATTATAAAACCAGACCAATCCAATTCATGATCACCCCTATGCAATTGCACTACAAGTCTTAGAACGGGGTGAATAGGATGAATGAAAAATCTAATCGAAACTAGTGGGAATCAATAGCCCAAACTCCATGGCGAATCAACCAATCACAACAAGTTCAACAAGGAGAAATTAAACTAAAGAGACAAAATACGCAATATATGTGGAAATACTTAGGGTCTAACACCCTAAACATAAAACCACAGCCTTACTATTTTTATTTTTATTTTGAACGACAAAAAATGATTTTATTAATCTTTGGAAACAAATTACAAAAATTAAAAGGAACCGAGGGAGCGGCATCACATCATCACCAAGAGACATCCCAACTAGGTTGGCACCCCTCCAAGCAACAATCATATGCCACCTCGGACCAAAAGGGAAAAATAACAAAGTTAACCAGAGGTCAACATCAAACTTCAGAAATGTGAATCAACCATAGGCTTATTAACAATTGCATAGCCAAAACAAAGGTCGCTGGGCTCCCAATGCAAACAAGGTAACATGAAATAAACCTGGGCTCCCAATGCAGACAAGGTAAAATGAAATAAACCTTTCAGCATGATGAAATTTCTATTTCCACAAGTTTCCAGCAAGGTGAAGAATTGTGGCCTTCAGACGCATAAAAGCCCTCCTGCAGATCTATATGCTTCAACATCCAGAAATTTAGCACATAGATCCTTGATTTGTTTCTTGGAAGAAAACCATGTCCACCTTTTTGTCTCTCAGCAACTTTTTAATTCTGCCCCTTTTTTCCTATTTACTCAAACCCCTAACATTCCAAGATAAAATTTTCATGATTTTTAGGGACCTGAGAAAAACCAAGATAAAAACCACAGCCTTACTATACTTCTATTCCATAATTCAAAAGGTTCAAAATAAGTCAAAGATTAGAAGTTTACCCTGAAGCATCATGCTTTTCCTAAGTCCAACTCTTGATGTAGAACCCTATGTTCCTTCTTGAATCCATAGACACCACGAGGACACCTTCTCGATGGTTGAAGCAAACTCACTACAACAAAAACTACCTATGTCGACGAAATGTGGCGAGGAAATTCAAATTTCCTCGCCAAATGGGTCTTTATAGCGAGGAAATTGATTTCGTCGGCAAAGGGTACTCTATGTCGACGAAAAATTAACTTTCCTCACTTAAAAGTTAAGATTGGCGACGAAATTATCTTTCCTTCCTGTGGTTTTTACCCGTATTGGGGTTTTCCACATATATCTAGTGTTCATCTGTTTAATTACTTTTTGTTTGTGATTGGTTTATATATTGATTGATGTTTTTTTATCAAGATAAAAATTCTAGCAAATTATTAAACCTAAGTGATCTAGGATTTTGCATACAAGAAAAAGTAGTACTCTGCTTTGAATTAGGAAAAAATATAAAAGGTATAAAGACTTATAAAAGGGTATAGAAAAATATTAAATTGTCACAAATGTTAAAGTATAAAAAATATTAAATTAGAAAGATATAAAGACTTATAAAAGGACATAGAAAAATATTAAATTATAATTAGTGATTAGCTTTGATCTATCTGCATGATCTTGTGAAGACGATTCAAAATTGGGTATCATTCATTTTTGTAAAATATAAATAGTAGAGTAATACATAGGAAGGAAGGCAATCATCAAAGTGAAGTCAATGTTGCATGCTTCCCATTTGATGGGGGTGTGATCCATTGTTAGCATATCTTCCCATGTTCAGGCTCAAAACTTAACCCCAAAAATTTGCTAGTGATCATCATTATAAGAATCGAGTCTAATTTTGTAAGAAGAATCGTCGACGGATAATTGAATGACAGAAAAATCATCGTACTCTGATCGGATGCTGGGAGAGAAGGAGAGGGCAAAGATGATTGTGAATATGATGAGAGACAAAGAAAATAGCAAATAGGTGGGCATGATCGGGGGGTGAGTTTTCTTGAAGTTGAAAGAAGAGAAAGCTCACTGTTTGTTCTACTATCAAAATAGTATCACGATTTCTCATATGCAAAAGCCCATAAAAACTTCAGTAAAAGCAAATAAGATTAAAAGATTTAAGAAACAAGTTTAAAGAAACACTACAAAGAGACCAAAGTTAGACCCAAAAAAAAGATTTAAAAAAAATTAATGAGGTGAAAAGAACTACAAAAGGTTTATATATTAAAAGTTGTAGCACTTTGCATTGGAAAGGAAGTTGGTGTGGTGGATGGGTCACGCGTTGCTAGAGAAGAGGTTGCTGGTTCGATTCCTAGTGGAGGCGGAGGAGCTGGGAATTGAAATCTCTTTTTTTTTTTTTTTAGTTTCAGGAGTTTTAGCGAGGAAATTTATGGTTCCGAATAGGCGAGGAAAAACTTCCTCGCCAATTGGCAGAATAGGCAAGGAAATCTATTTTTCCTCACTAGAATACCTTCTGTGACGATCTCTTGGTGAGGAAACCTGGCGAGAAAAATTTTCCTCGCCAATTCCTTTAGCGAGAAAATTTGGTGCTTTGGTGAGGAAACTCAATCCTCACTGTAGACATTTTTTGTTGTAGTGACTAGACTTGAAGGCAACCAAACATGACTTATGAAAAAGATTTTATTTTTATGAAGGTTTTTGTAAACTAAAATCAATTTAGAGTCAATCCATTGGGGGGAAAACACTAGATTGAATAAAGATGATTGAAGCAAACTCAAACCATCAAGAATGATAAGCCCAAAATATTGTAGGAGCTCTATACTATATGTTGTTAGCCCATAATTGCGCGAAATTGGCTATGCTTATTATCTTTTTGGTCATCTATAATGAATTATTTATCTACAAGAAAATATGATAATAGTACGTGTTTTAGCCGTTGGAATCAATATCACAAAATTCCTGCTTCCGGAATTTCTCATCACGAATTAGAGAGCCACCACATGCCATAAAATGAGGCGCCAATTTGAGGAGTGTTGTACCAGATTTGTAAAGAATCAAAGAATATGGTACAAATCTTAATTTCCATGGAAAGGATATCACCACTTGCTCATTAGCCATCTTAATTTGGACGTGTATTTTAGCTGGTAATGATAGAATTCTTTGGGATTTGCTTGGCGAATACTAATGCTCTAGGATTTTGAAGTCAATGCAAAGTCCAAAGATTTATAAAGAGAGTTTGATTAGGAAAGGAATCTTCTTGATTCAAAGGAAAGATTCTCGGCATCTATTTAAATGTAGTAAGGTTGTTGAGAAGGGGTATCACGAAACAAAAGAAGACAAGTACGGCTGCACCATCTGGACGTATGACATCAGAGTTCACAGTTAGAGAACAAGATAAGCAAAGGAGATTTTTGTAAGGCTTTACTTTTATCTATGTTAGGCTAAACTTTTGAACTAGGGTTGAGGATGAAATCCCATAATTTTTATTGAATGATTTTATATATATGACTTTTCCTGCATGGTTTATCGGTTATTGTTCTCGACTCGTTAACTAATATGCATGAACTTTGGATATGGATTCAATCGTTATGAATGGTTTTTTTTTTCCCATGATTTGATGTCTGCATATTAATCGAATTGTCTGGCTTATTAAAATTGATATTTAAGTACAGGGTATCCACTATGATTTGTTTTCATGGATACAGTGGATGATTTTGGCTTAAACTTTTGAAGCTGAGGGAGAACATATTTTTATTAAAAAGAAAAAGTGTTTTATCATAATATTATCCACGATGGTTAGGATTAGCTTCTAAAATCATTGTGTAGAATTATTGAAAAAATCATTGCATAAGATTATTCGATATATATTTATGGGTGTGGATTCCGAAACCTTAGTTACTTTTCTCAACCGTTAATCTCCACTATTTTTCCTGCGATAATTTAGTTGTTTCTTTTGTCATTATTTGCTTAATTTCTCTTTTACAAATCAATCACACTTTTGGGAACTAGGTTAGGGTTCAATCAGTTTAAGTTTATTTAGTTTTCCTATTAAAAAAGCACACAAGTTCTTTTGGGTTCGACCTCGCACTTGCATAACTATGTTATCAATCTGATTCGTGCGCTTGCGAGTACAATAAAATTTCACAACAACGAACATCAAGCTCAAAAGAAATAAGAGGGGAGGAGTCTCTCTTTCTAAAAGTGGGTTGATTCTCATAAAGTGTACCATAAATGAGAGATAAAGATGCTTAAATTCATAGCCCCCAAACTAGTCACTTAGAACAAGACACATGTCACTTAAAGCTCTACCAGACGTGTGTAAACGCTAGGGAAAACTATAGACAAGGACTAAACACGGGCTACCAAATGCTTACAAGCACTTAAGGGAAAACAAGGGACAAGAGACTACAAATCAAATGCCTCATGACAAAATCATGATTTAAGAAATGAACTAGTGCACTTGATTAAGTAATAATCATGCAACCTAAACCAAGATGATAAATCCTAAATGCAAACATGATGTGCACGATTATACCTTTCCGGATTGAGATTCAAAACACTTGGCATGGCATTTGCTTGACAAAGAAGCTTGAAATCACTTGAGTGGAGAATCTAGATTCAAACCCTAAAACTTAACTCCCAAACCCCAAATGTAAAATAAACAAATTACGGACTCCGAAAAAACTTGACATAACCCAGAAAACGCCAACAAAACTAACAAAGGCTTCCATTTTTGTTTCTTCTTTCTGTGCCCAACTCACAAGTTTATGACCTGCTTCAGTCAAATTCACACTCTGTAGTAGGGAGAGTGAAAAAGCCTAATTTGGAATGGGTGTTGTTTTGGGAACAAATGATTGAAGATACAACTGTACAATACTACCATTTTTTGATGAATTTTCTAATATTGCATCATAGTTGTTGTAATGTAACTTTTAGTTTGCCCCGTCTAAGTTTACAACTTAGAGACTTATTAGTGATGGTATACTCACAAGGAAGAAAGGAAGAGGCCTCATGTCCAATGTCGTGGTGTTTAATTTAGGCATAAAATTCCACAGGATACAACTATCCGATATTGACTTATTTCTCTACATTCACTGAATCTTTTGAAAACATCGCAACACAGTTGTAAGAGGCCCAACCTTTTTTAGATGAGTTTACTACTTGTAGTAAATTTGTTTTCAAGAAATTAGCTCTCGGGTTTCACCTAAATAAGGAGACTGAGCAAGTCCTTTTGTCACACATATTTATGACTTTGGATCTTGATAATGCCATTAATATAGGACGCGTTTTGTATAAAAGAATCCAAGATCTGCCTGCCTTGCAGAGATCTTGACCTGGGAACTAATAACAAAGATTTTGTGTAGTAATTAATGTCATTAGTTCATGTCAATTGAAGCTAAATTATGTTCACCCGTGCCTTCAGGAAAGCTAATGGGAGAAAGCTAGAACTATGCAATGCCTATGCCTAAAAGTACAATGCAACGTGATTTGACCTCAATCTAATGAACTATCGCTCTGCTATTTACCACTGCAAACAACATTTTGCTAATGAGAATATAAGGAGTTGAAAGTATGTGTTGACATACAAAACGCCTATCCTCCTCAACCTTATTCCTCCTAATTTCCACCTAATCTTAGCTGATACTATAAATGATATTTGCATTGTGACATTTTTATGATGTTAGAAATATGCGTATCTTTTTCAATGAAACACATTGTACGTTAAACATTTTTTGATTTACTCTGTGCATAACACGGGTTATGGGCTAGTTTCTTGTATAAACAAAAACAAGAGTGATGCTAATATCCCATGCAACCTTTTAAATTGGCATATCTGCATCGTGTCATGCTCGCACCGATGCTTCTCAGCATATATTTCTAACGCCAATTCAGCAATGTTACTAAACACCCTAAAATCCTGTTAATTTGTTGGCATCTATATACATAAAAATTTGTTTTCTTGCCATGGTTGCAAAAAAATAAAATTTCTTAGGCATGAAGTTACTTGTAAACGATGCCCTCCTGTATCTACACTGTCATCTCTTATTAACTACTCTATATCCGTATGTGTTGTGGATCCAGTCTAAACCCCAAAGAGTTGAACTTTGCTATCCCCAAAAATTTGAGAATCTTGATAATTTATTTTGCTTCAGTCAATCTCTCGAAGTAAATACATTATTAATTAAAAAATATAAAGTCAACTGAACTTCCAAATGTCTGGTCTATAAGAACACAAGGGATCAGCCTTTTGGTGATATTAAGTTTGCCAATTGGCGAGACAAGAACATGGGAATCTCTATTTCTGGCTTTCTCACGTTAGCTTTCCTCCTCTTTATCTCCACTCCATCAGCAACTTCAACCTCAGTCTCTGCTACTAACTTTCTCAAATGCTTTCAATCCCAAACAAATCTTTCTGTCCCCAATGTAGTTTTCACTCCAAACAGCTCTTCGTACACCTCCGTCTTGCAATCTTCTGCTCAAAACCTACGATTCTTGACTCCTTCCACACCAAAACCAAAACTCATTATCATGCCAGTAAACGAATCCCACATTCAAGCCGCTGTCATTTGTGCCAAGCAAAACAGCATTAACATACGAATCAGAAGTGGGGGCCATGACTACGAAGGCCGTTCCTATGATTCCCGCATACCATTCATCATCGTCGATCTTTCCAATCTCCGGGCCATCAAAGTCGATATAGCAAGCAACACTGCTTGGGTCGAATCAGGCGCAACACTAGGTGAATTGTACCATGCAATTGCCGAACAAAGCAATATATACGGCTTTCCAGCCGGTACTTGCCCTACGGTAGGAGTTGGGGGGCACTTTGGTGGCGGTGGAATGGGTACCATTGTCAGAAAATATGGCCTTGCCGCGGATAATATCATTAATGCTCATATGGTAGATGCAAATGGAAGAGTTCTCGATAAGAAATCAATGGGGAAAGGCCCTTTTTGGGCTATCAGAGGAGGAGGAGGAGCGAGCTTTGGAATCATTTTCGCTTGGAAAGTACAGCTTGTTCCTGTTCCATCCACAGTTACAGTGTTCACAATCACAAAGACCTTGGAACAAGGCGCAACAAACCTTGTTCAGAAGTGGCAACTCGTAGCAAGTAACTTCTCAGAAAATCTATTTATCCGGCTTGTTATAGGAGCTGCTGATTCTGCGGGTGGAAACAAGACGATCGCAGTTACTTTCGCAGGTGTATTTTTGGGACAAAGTGAGCAACTCTTGACTATGATGAACGAAAGTTTTCCTGAGCTGGGCGTCGTGCAAAATGACTGCATCGAGACAAGTTGGATCGGATCAGTCCTTTACAATGCCGGATTCCCAACCGGGGCATCAATCGATGTTTTGCTCAATAAGACCAACCCGAACAAGGCATATTTCAAGGGGAAATCGGATTACGTGAAGGAACCCATATCGGAGAAAGGGTTGGAAGGGTTGTGGAATATACTCCTCCAAGAACAAAGTGGTTATATGATATGGACACCTTACGGTGGTAGAATGGGTGAGATTTCTGATTTTGAGATCCCTTTCCCTCATAGAAATGGGAACTTGTATGAAATTCAGTATATGGTTACTTGGGAAGCAGAAGGGGAAACAAAGGAGCATTTGCATTGGATCAGAAGGCTTTATGGATATATGACACCTTTTGTTTCGCAAAATCCAAGATCTGCATATCTCAATTACAGAGATCTTGACTTGGGGATTAATATGAACAAAAATGCAAGCTATGAACAGGGTAGTGTTTGGGGATTGAAGTATTTCAATAACAATTTCAAGAGGCTGGCACAAATCAAGGCCAGAGTTGATCCAACTAACTTCTTTTGGTATGAGCAGAGTATCCCATTGTTTTCGTCCTGAGAGAATATAAACTGTAGCAATTGTTCGGTCAGGCTTTTATCCACGTAATGTAATAAATGATTTTATGCATTCGCTCTTTCTTGTGACCCTTGGCGCTTGTCGGACTTGTACCAATTGTGGTCATTGTAATGATTCACTCCTAACTCCTAAGTGGGGTATTATTTCACGACTGGAAAACCGTGACAAAAATATGGCTGAAATTACACACCGAGGTCTAAAAATATGGTTCCCAACCCCGGTTGGAGCTCTGCCCCCTACACCCCAGACTAGACCGTTGCTAAAGGTTGTTTGCACCCTAACATACATGGGATGGGAATCCTTCTGGAGGTTGTGTTAAGGAAAATGTGTTATGTGACTCGTTCCACATATATTTCGGTGATAGTTTTCTTCTCATTCAAGCATCTATTTATCTTGTATCAGTATTTAAGCTTCTTATCGAAACATTGCGCATCTCCCTTCATTTCCAACGAGTTGTTGTCTATGTTGCTGTTGAGCATTCTCCCCTTCCTTCTCTGGTTCTGTTTATTAGGCATTGTGCTGTAAGTGTGTCGAATTCAATCCATGGAGCTTTGCTTTTGTTGGGAAGGAACATTTAAGGGCGGATCCAGGACACTAATCTACCCTAGGCTAATCCAAACTTCTGCATTATGTAAATGTTAAAAAATACACAAAAGAAAAGTTCAACGAAAAGTACAAAAAACGTACACTATTACAATGCTCGACAAAGCAAATCAGTGATTCCCATAATTTTATGCATCAAATGCAAAATAATTATGAATTCAAATAATTTCATCACAATTAAAGCACCTCTAGCTTCCCTACGAAAAGAGATATTGGAGGTCTCCTTAAGTTTAAAAAATTTTAATAGTTGCACCAAACATATCAATCAAACCGTAAATAGAATCAAAATGAGAGCTCCAACGAGTTGCTCCCCGTCTCACGTTCACCAGTATCTAACATACGTTCAATTTCAATAGTTTGGGCAGATTTGTAACTCAGTATGCCATTTTGGAGAAGCACCAACAAGATTGACAATAGAAGTCAACTTTGAAAAGAATAACCAGATAGAGCTCTCAATTTTAGCATCTGCAACCAATGCTAGTTGTAGTCGGTGGGCAAAACAGTATATATATTACACAAATTGACAATCTCTAAGAAATAAGGTTTTTCAAATCAACGGATTCATCAAGAGCTAAGAGCACATGATTGCAAAGTAAGACACCGTATACTCTCAATCGTTGTCATAAGCCACAACCTGTTTTTTCTGAACTTCTTCTCAAGTTCGTGCATTTATTACTTTGTCAATATGCCGACCAATGTTCATTAAATTATCACAAGATTTCAAACAGGCTTCATTAGTCCTCTTCTAACTTCTAAACCCCTCACCAGTTAATGAGGAACGGTTTGCTGTCTTCTTTTCAAAAATAAAGCATGGAAAACAGAATGTTGCATCTTTTTTAGGAGAATACTCCAACCAAGGATGTTATTTGAACCAAGAGGATTGAAATCAACGATATTGATTTCCTGACTCGGACCGTGGAAACTCAGTAAGATTAGGTTGAGACAAAATGAGGTGGGCTAAATTTATTAGGGTATAATTTTACATATAATATTTTGTTTTTCATTTTTTTGCACCATACCTAGGGTAAAGCCCACCTTAGTCACATCTTAGATCTGCCCTTGGGAACATTGCAGTTTTATTTAGGTATTTTTTACTCAAGCCCGGCCCTGAAATTTTCGTGGCCCCAAATTTGACTTGGTAATCTCGAATGTTGTTCAAGTCGCGTGATCTTTCTTTAATGTGAAACCATTTCGTTCCTACCAAGTACATTCATAGTCAGCTGGAGAATCAAAACTTGAGATCTATGTGACACTAGACCTGTCACATGCATGTTAATGGCAGCAATGAAATAGCAGTATCATAGCGTAGTGTATCAACCGTTGCATAATGGTTTTTAGCCTCTCCGATACCGTTACACCCCGGTATACTTGTGAGAGGGAAAAATCGCATGTGTATCGGCTGGTTCCCGTCACGTATCGGTCCATATCCGATTCATGGACCGGTTCACGACCACTACGGCCGATACTCGACCGTTACAAATTATTTAAGCAATTTAAAATTATTTTGATAGTTTTTAAAAATTCACGACCGCTACACCCGATTCCGGTTATGTAACGTTCGATACTACTGAAACCGTTACACCAAAATCGTTACCGTTACGTATCACAAAACCGGTATCTAAAACCTTGAATAGAACACATTGTTTTGTAAATGCACTGAAAAGTCTTAACATGGTGTGAGGGTTTTTTTTTCTTATTTCGCATGTACCTTACCAATCCTCCACCGGAAATTTATCGGATGTTATTTCCTTGTTGTCACGAAACGGGACAAATCCATATCATTGAAGATAATATGAACCATGTATTTTTGGCAATGGAAGAAGAGAAGCGTCTGACATGAAAAAGAAGAGACTGTCAACTTAGCCAAGGAGATTGCCTGAAATCAAACCAAGGGTTTTGAATAATGCTGATGATCTGTTTGATTATTTCCAGATCCCTTAAGGAGGAGAAGCAGGCAAATCATCCTTGGCTACTCAACAAATCTCTCATCTTCATGTGAGACCTCTCTTCCTTCTTCTTAATGAAAAGATGGCATTTGATGGGGTTTCCAATCCTCTATTTATAGACCAAGGGATTTTTCAAAAAATTTTGTGTCAATTTGTATTCGGAATATATTCTTTCTTCCTTTGGGAAAGACCAAATCTGGAACGAATGTCAATTATAAAAGCTTTGTGAGAAAATCTGCAACATGCATGGAAATCAGTCGTACAGCACAATTATTGACCATCAACTTGCATCGTCTCAACTTTCTTGACCCTTTGGATCTTTTGAAAGGATATGAGATGAGGATGCTAGAAATAAAATTGATACAAAATAAAATGAGAATTTTATCCGGAATGAGTCATTAAATTAATATGACATGATCGTAACGACTCAACATGAAGTCAAGATTTTTATTCTATCAGGGAATAATCCTATGCGATAAAAAAAAAAAAAAATTTCCCCCCTCTTGTTCCACAAGCAAAAGTAGTATAAATAAATATAAATGGTAATAAAATGCAAGCTTCTATGATATGTGTAAAATAACATCTTATGCTTTTAGGTTGGCAACTACGAACCACTCATGCATGTTAAAACGATGTTACATACTCAAACAAATGGCCTTTATATTGTATTGATAACAATGGAAGGTGGAAAATTTGTGAGTCATGTTGTATTCGAAAGTCATGGAAGGAAAAGAAAATAAGAGAATTAAACGATAGATAGAAAGAGAGATAAAGGGAAATTATAATGTTATTTTTTAAAAAAATTGAAGTAAATTGGGAGGAACAAAAAGAAATAAAATTGATAAAGGGAAATTAATTTGTCACTTATATTTCTTTGATTTTTTTCCCCTCTCTCTCTTCAAACTAAGAATCATATCGGATGATTTTTTTCCTTTTTTCTTTCTCTAAGTTCCATACAAATTCTAAATTCATTATGAGTGTGACCACAATCCAAATTACACCAACTTTACATCTACTCTATACAACTCATTATTCTTTGATGTTTTCGGTAATATGTTGAAATTATTCTTTTATATTTCCTATAAAATATCTGAGTTTGTGTTTTATGGTCATATAAAATATTTGAGTTCATATCGTTCTCTTTGTTACCGAAAAAAGGAAGGCCCAGCGGAACACCAACATTGATGAGTCGGCCCACTATGCCAACCCCTTGGGTTCTCTGGCCTTTTATCCATGTAACAAAGAGAACGATATGAACTCAACTAACTTGGGTTGATCCACTACTAGAATAATTGATAAAGATCACACTAAGAAAATTTGAAAGATTACGGTTTTGATGAAACCGTGATAAAGAAATGCAAGGTGAGTTTTTAATGTCACTTTGCTAATAAAACCGTAGTGATTAATCATAATTATCACAGGTTTAAAAGAACTGTGATTATAATTGCTTAATTTAATCACATTTTTCTACAAGGGTGATAAAATGTGTTTATTTTTACTACGCTTTCTTACAAGTGTGATAAAATCTGTTTATTTTCACCACGCTTTATTACAAGCGTGATAAAATGTGTTTATTTTTACCACGCTGTGTTACAACCGTGATAAAAAACTTTTTTATCACATTTTTCCCAACCGTGATAAATGTGTTTCTCATATTTTAACCACACTTCAATTACAAGTGTGATAAAATGTGTTTATTTTCATCACGCTTTGTTACAAACTGTGATAAAATGTGTTTATTTTAATCACGCTTGTTACAATTGTGATAAGAAAAAAAATTTATCACAGTTTTTCCAACCTTGATAAAATGTGTTAGCATATTTTAATCATACTTCGATTACAAGTTTGATGGACTAGTAACTACTTTATTGTTTATTTTAGGTTTTTTTAATTTTGTTGTCTTATGCATCACTTTTGGTGACGAAACAAATGTTTGTCGCCTCATGCAATGCTTTTGTCGACCAAAATATGAGCTTAGTCACCAAAGTAGAATCTGGCAGAGACATAATGGCGACAAAAAATGCTAGTCTCGAAAGAGAAAACATGTCACTAACTAATTTTTTGTTAGTGTCTACTAGTAAATTTCTAGGTGTCGCCAAAGGTTAATCTACGGCTACCAAATTTACGTCGTCGATTGCATAATTTCTATAAATTAAAATATTATAATGTAATGTAACATAATATATAATATAATATATATATATATATATATATATATATATATATATATATATATATATATATTATGTAAAATATATTACATATTTGTTGTAATATAAAAAGGGAATAAATGAAAAGATAATACATATACATAATTTTTGGGAAATGTGACAGAAAGACTTGGGTAGCCTAGTGGTTGAGTGTTAGGATAAGAATTGGGTGGTTGAGTGTTAGGATAAGAATTGGTTGGTTGGAGGTTCAATTCTCAGCAAATGCATATTGGGATAAGAATTGGGAGGTTGTGGAGATGATTCCACGAGACACGTCACATAAAATACATATAACACGTTTTTATGTCCAAACTGTGATGGTATAGTTAATCCAATCATGGTTTTTTGTCCAAACCGTGATAATATAATTAACTTAAATAACGGTTTTTTGAGCATACCGTGATTGTATAGTATTTTTAATCACGCTATTTGTCCAAACCGTGCTCTTAAAACTAATTTCATTCCAGTTTTATCTTCAAACCGTGATATTATTGTTGATTTAACTATAGTTTGCCATGTAAACCGTAATTGTCTAATGTTTTTAAACACTTTTTTGTTCAAATCGTGATCTTTTACAATCTTTAACCACGGTTTGTTGTCCAAACTGTGGTCTTATCTTGTTTATCATCACACCTTGTGTGTTTCCATATCAGTTTCGACTTACATTTAATTGCAGACATAAACCGTGGTTGAATTTTGAAGACTTTTAATAACGGCTCCATCAACCACGGTTTTAAAACCATGATTAAATTATAAAGATCACAGTTTTTACCCGTGATCTTTTAAGTTTATTGTAGTAGTGATCCGAGTAACTTCTCTTTTTTTTGAAAAGCAAAGAAAGATTTCATTATTCCAAAGGAGCCAAAGATGAAATCAGTACAATAGGAAAATATCTGAGTAACTTCTCATACCCACTTTGTCGATCCCTTGCGTTCCTCGGCCTTTTAGATTTAGTACTGGATCTTCTTACCTCTTTTATTTATTTTCCGAAAAATAAGACTCTTCACATCCTGCAACCCTTGTGGATTGTTAGCTCACTGAATGTAATAAATATTGGAAACAATATATAAACGAAAATTGTGTTTAGAAAATAAACAGACTCTGCAGACTCGGGGACCACACTTAGCTTACATTTATTATAAGGAAAAAATACTAAAACAACTCGCCGAGCTGTTGTTAATGTTGAAAAAGTGTATCAAAATATACGAAGAGCAGAAGTACATAAAAATGTATTGAAAAGTGTATTAAAGTATGTGTGTTTTATCATTTTCTTAGCTATTGACAGCAAGACCCTTAGGCCCCGATTGGATGTGGTATTATTTTCAGGGGGATAAGTTTTAGAGGGGGGATAAGATAAGAGGGGTTATTGTTTTTTTAGGGATGGCCCACATTGATGTGATATTTATGGATGGGGGATAAAAAAAGTAGATGGTTTGGATGAGAGATTAAACAGGGGGATAACTTTTGACTTGGTTTGGATGACTTAAAAATAAGAGGGGGTGGATGATGAAAAAAGCTGTCAAATGACTCTTTTGCGCGCCCTTGTGCTATCCCAAACTTGATTATGCATTAAGTTAATTATATAATTGCAAAACCTAGTCTATTTTAATTAATTTTGGACAATTTGAAGGTATAACAATTTATTTGATTGAAAAATAATTTTTTTAAACAATTTAAAAAAAAACGATTTTTTTTATATAAAAAAAAAATCAAGTACATTTGAATGGTTGGTTATCCAATTTTAATTTATGAATTGTTAGTACCCAACTTTTTTTTATTTTCATTTATCCATTACCCTATATTTGATTTGTACTCAAAACCAAGTTCAATGAATAAAATGTGTTTCTATTCCCTGTTCTACTATAGACTATGGAGCATCAATTCCAAATTTTCATCTGTCAAGATGTCCGGTGAGGTATAGAGAGAAAAGACAGCACCATAATTTTTTATTTATCGGCAATAAGATTTTATTAAAACTTGACAAAGGGTACATCGAGGATATGGCCAGGCTACATATCCATCAAAATACTGAATAGAAAGCCAAAGTCAGAAAAAATGAAATGCAATTACAAAAAGAAAATGACGAAAGCCATGATCAAGTCAGAATACATAACAAAGGCCCAAACAAAACATAATCTTCAAAGATGCAGAAATCATCAGCGACTGGATTTAGTTCTCAGCATCAAAACATGGTGTACTCTAGATAGCAAAGACTGCAATCACAACTTTCACAGCATAGGCAGCAACATGACAACAAAGCCTGGGATAAAAAATTGAATCCATGAAAGCATAGGCAGCATCCAAAGCATTACCAAAAGAGATTTTAAATTCCTGCTATTTGAATAGATTTCATGGCCAACATAATCTTACCTGCGGAACAAGGAAAAAAGACCCTGCAGGACGATGCACAAGTATCTATATCCGGAGCAACAGTCCTTGAAGCAAGATGCTTTAGCATTACTCTTAATGGGGCACCCACAGGTCCCACACACACAAACAAAAAAAAAACCATTAACATCGTGTGCAAACACTTGCATGAAGTCCAAACTGAACCTACCAAAGACCTGCCAAAGCTACCAAGTGTAGCAAACACTTGCACAAAGTCCAAATGAGCTGCTAAGGACATGAGCTGTACAACAGAGTTCAACATACAGCAGCAATTGTACCAAAATGAACCCTGGAATTGAAGCTGGACATGAATATTGTAACAACCCGGATCCTCAAGCATCATGATAAAACAATAATATGACTCTAATAACGTTTATAACTGTTAAGAACTCTCTCCCTAACACTAGCAGCACACACACACACCCAATGTTCCACGTGCACTTCTCTGGCCAAACCCACATCTTATAGATATCCATACTTTGACCAAAGCTCAAGCTTTGGTTTATTGCAATTAATATACTTGCCTAAGAGTTATAATATTAACAAAAACTTACAGGGTATTACAAATATAACTAGCAAGTAGCAGTAACTGTGTTACCAACAAGTGTCAATTAAATGGGCTCAGTTAAACTCAACGGCATAGCAATTTGAAAAGGCTCAGTTAAACTAAAGGTTAATACATATCATCACAGCCCATTAATGCCCAGAACTTGCTGCTTAAGGCCCATAAATTGTAGCATGTTAACATTGGAAATTCATAGGCCTATCAAGCACAAGTAGTAAACAAACTAGCATATCCCAAGGCAGCTACAGCAACGACAGTAGAAGCAGTGGAAATGAGGAGCATAAGTGCCAATAAAATAGTAGCATAAATGCCCAGAAATGAGTACCACAAATGCCCACAAAACAAGCTTGGCTCAAGAATCATCATTGCCCACAAACCAAAAATAGGACTGCCCACTACTGCTATATGGAAACAGTAACAGATTTGTAGATTTGCAGCAATCTTAACAAGTTTTCAGCAGTATCAATAAGTTTTGCAGCAATATTAACAGTCATGCTTCTCTTTAAACAGGCAACATAGACGCTTGTCTTTAAACAGGCAACATAGAAGTAAAAAGGGCTCAGAAATAAAAAAATTTATCCACAAGGTTACGCATGGCTGCAACCAAGGTTGCCACGCCAAGTAACTACCGTCATTAATATTTGGTTTAATTCATCATCGCCCATTCAAAAGTCAAGAACCACCCATAAACCTGTCATGCAAATATATTTCCAATTACAATTCAAAGTTTACTAAAAAGAGCATCAAATGCATCATGCGTAATAAAGAGTTTATCTACAATCGTTTGTAGTTTAGCTCACACAAATTAAAGAATGAATTTGTATGATCTGGGAATGAGCAAACTTAGAAATATTTAGGTTGTGATTTGTTTAATTTCTCATGACTGCTTCAGTTGCTCTCAAAACGGAAAGCATAAAAGCATTGAAGACTTATTCGGGAACTTCGGAAAAATTTGGGAACAGCTCAATGTACGAAGGTTTAGAAATCCACGTAGGAGATCAATTCAACGAATATGCAACTCAATTAAAATACAAAACAAATCGAAATCTACGGGTTGAATACAAATCAAAATCCACACTAGGCATATATCATTTTTTTCGTTTGTAGCTTTCAATATGAAGATCAAACAAATTGCAAAATCAAAACCCAGATAGGAAAAATCCCAATCTCAGATCGAAAAAATCAGTAAACATAGAGGTTTTTGGGTCGAAGTCATCCATACCTGCGAGATTTCAACTCAAATCGCCACGAAATAGCAACCCAGACACCTCTATTCAAATCGCAGCTCAAGCAACAAAAACGGTGTCCATCGTCTTCGTAAAAGGGGATAAGGAGGGTTGTTTTCGTCAAAAACCCTCCCTTCTACAGCCGGATAACTTTTGGGCAGGGTAGAGGCAGCCCAAAAATAATCAGGGAGAGGCGCCTCGATGCGTAGAAGCGAAGAGGGGGTGAAGGGAAATCAGGGATGCAGAATGGCGTTGCCAAAAGGGGGATAAGGGTGGGTCCCCCCTCTTAAGAGGGGGTGAAAAGTTATAAGGGGCTTATATCCCCCATCCAAACAGCCCGTTATTGTAATAGTGTCACAATAAGGGGACATTCAATGTGAGATTGGTTGTCTGATATGTACTTTTTGTTTAATCCAAATTTCAAAGTCTCTGTTTCTTCGAATTTGTAATTCAAAAATCACGTCTCTTTATTAAAAAATTTCTCGCTGTTACTTTCATGTCAAACTTTTACGGATGACTAATTTTTTTTGACGAGAGAAAAATCACAAAACTAAAAAATTGGGCCCTTCTATAGGTACACCAATTGCACACCCCAATTGGGCATGAACAATTGGGCTTCATCCCAGGGAATATTCCAAGACTCTAAAACATGACTGCTGGGCTGGCTTTATGTGTTCTTCCTGAGTTCAGGAGATAAAACCCAAACAAAGCAAGACATACATACAGCCCAACGCCCCAACCTAGTGTGATCAAATCAAAGGGTAGGGAAGACTATGTTCAGAAATGATTTGTTTTTGCTACGCCTCAAATTGGTGAATCTAACTTCTCTCCCATAAAACATATATAGGGGTAGTTTTTTTTTAGGAAGTGTGTGTGTGTGTTTTTTCTTTTTTTCAAACAGTAAGAGAATACAAATATGAATTAGATTACACTGAAAACACCCACACGCAAGTAAAAAGATTCGAAAGAAAGTCCACAATTACTACAGGATCAACCAAACTAATAGCCTCAAGGGCAGAAATAGCCTAACAAATACGAGAAAAATAACACTCACAGTCTCACACGCATGTGAAAAGATTCAAACTCCTGAGAGATATAGTAGTAGGCAATATCCATTTGTTTGGTTTGTTGGAGGGGATACGGAAGGAAGATTATGAGTGGGAGATGATATAAAATTGATGCAAATTACCAATTTACCCTTTTGAAAACATTATACCATCTAAAAAAATGAATTTTATGACATGCTAATATGATGGAAAATAATTTTAGTACTTGATGTTTCCTTTTCTAACCGATTGGAAAATTTGTATATATAACCAAAATATAATTAGTGCAACCTCTTGGGGTCAGGTCAAAAGAGAGAAATCTCTTGTCCACCCCCTAGCCTCAGCATGAATTGTCTTCTTTTGATCGGACCGGGAAGGAAAATAATCAAGGTGCGGTTAAGGTGACCTGGAGAAATCCTGACCGTCAAATCAAAAAAACCAAAATTGTAAAGCCTATGGCAGTCTATGACATTTGACATGCAACAAAAAGTTACATAAATATGCAGACATATGGTAGGTAAGGTAGGTTTGAATTACTTGACAGTGTCAACATATTTGGGTGCAAAACGAGCAGGGTTTGACGGAAGTGTGAGGCCAACCTTCACATGCAAGACGGTCGAAATTCAAAGCGTGGGATAAGCTACAATTTTGATCTGTGGAGCGAACCGGTCCTCAAAATTTTTAATATCATAAAAATTTATACTAAAATATAAAATCTTCTGAAAATATTTGTTGGCGGTCGCCTCGCCTTCTCTGCCCCGTAGATCCATTAAAATTTTTAGTCGCATTAAAAATAATGCATTTGCCATCCTTTTAACTCAAAACTCCCAAGTCGTATTCCAAGTATGCTTTTTATTTTAGTGAAACATGGAAAGCTACTAGATGAAGTAACTTTAAAAATTTTAGAAAAACAAGATAAAAAAAATGATTAAAAAACTTAAAATCTGTAGAGTCTGCTGTGATACAAACTTCTAATTCACCCTTCAAATTATGTAGAAAGGTAGCAAAGTACAATTTTAAAAATAAATTTTGTAAACTCCGCTAGAGAGGTGCATTAATTCATTTAGCTAGGAAAGTGGTGGCAACCATCACTATCTTCTTATTGGCAAGGAACGTATCCTCAACCAAGATTAGCATATGCTTTCATCCTCACCACCCACTTCGCTTCCAATAGTTTGTGATTTCGAAACTAGTGGCCCTTGTTTAAACTGAGACCCATTTTGTAATTAATCTAAGTATTAATTTTGTTGTATCTGTTCCAACAATAAGTACCAGCAATAATTTTCACGAACTCAAGTGTAATAGTACTCAATGTATTTGTAAGTCATTTACAGCGGAAAATGTACTCACGCAATTTTAAAACACAACTTGGAACAGTTCCATTCATGTGTGTCCGTACTCCATGTACATTTGATAGATTCGAATCAATTGTGCCTGGAATTCTATTTTAAAGTTGTGTATAGTATATGCTCCGTTTAGAATACACACTTCACCTCTATAGAAGGGTACAAAATCTAAGTGTGCCTCAAATTAATATTTAAAAACTTATTATTACTAACAAAAAATGATAAGAAATCATTGATTATTAAATCTCCGGTGTGCATCCTACGTAACTTTTGTTGGACTGTATATCATAAAACTTCCAACAAAAATTGTTAATTAAGAAATCATCGGGTTAGGATGGTCGGATCACTGGTGCATGAACATCTTTTGTTTAGTTGCTTATCAGAAAAATTTCCCTATTAATTAATGTTCCTATTTGGAAGTTAATTAATACTCCCTTTGTCCGGATTTGTTGGTCCGTTTTGGGGATTCCAACTTTTTTTCCATTAAATTTTGAGTTTGTTAATTTCCTATTTTATCCTCAATCTCTCCATTTAATACTCCCTCCATTTCAATTTGATAGTCCACTATGAAACTACGTGTAATTTTCAAACTAAAAAATAACGTAGTTGCAAAAATTATTTTTTTATCAATATGGATCTTATTTGATAGATCTCATTGAGAACTTTAATACGGTGTAAAAAAATTCAAAAATGTAAACACATTATTTAAAAAAATTAGTTTTTGTGCTGTTATTTAAAGTTTTAGAAAATGGGCAAAAAAAGTAAATTTTTCATACTTTATGCTCTCACTTTTGAAATGGACAAATATTTTAGGACTTGAAAAAATATTTTTGTGAACTAACAAATCCGGACAGAGGGAATAACAGATGTTATCCACCTAGTTACATGCATGTCCATCTTGTCAGTACTATTCGCCATAGTCCCAAATTTTAAAAGAAAAGTTGCTTTAGTGACTTCACTCACATGTCACCAATTGCAAACAAGATAAGAGAAAGTGGTTTAAGAAATTACATTAAAACCACAAAACTAATAATTGTACTTATCTAAAGAGAATCATCACAAAGAAAGGTACAAAAACGTATGATTGCCTACGCTTGTGACTATTTTTTTTTTTTTTTCTGGCAAAATTTTTCAATACAGAGCAACTACTGACAAAGGGTAAATCGAGACCGGAGAAGGGGAAAGAGAATCCAACCAAAGACAAATAAGAAAAAAGAAAAATTAGCAAAACCACATCCGACGGCCTCAACTTTATCGCCCTCATCGGTGAGTAGAGACCGCGCCATGCCACCGCCGAAGTCCACCACCAACCTCGATTAGAGAAGATTACGCCATGTCACCACCGTAACTCCGTGACCAATAAAACAGACGCCGAACAAATCACTCAAAAGAAACAAAATCCAGTGCCGACCCACTGAAACCCCGACACAGCACCCAAAAGCGCCGTACCCACTATCTCTGTTACTAGTTTGGTTCATAAATAAAGCTGTTTCACTCAAATTTATACGGAGTAGTAAACAATTTTAAAAAATACTACCAACACTTCACTGGGCGTTGTTAATGTTGAAAAAGAATATTTAATTATATAGAAGACAAATAAAAATATATGAATGTGCATTGAAAAGTACTAAAAAAAAGTATAGATGAAATTTTTTTTTTTTTTTGGGGTCATTTCATTAATGCTTATTGACACTCTAGTGAATGGCCATAAATATATCATTGGAGGTAATAATGAAAGACAAGTCCCACACAGACCCCATATAAATGGTCAAAGCAGTAACTGCTGATAATTGCTCGTATTGATCCAAACGAAGCCAATTTTGAATTTCAACCCTAGCTCAATGCCTTGAACTGTTTTCCGATTGTATTCCCACAAGCTAGCTGCAACTTTATGCATCCATGCCTTAATATTTCTTGGGCCATCACGGGCAAAAAATCAGTGTTGATTTAACCCTATGACACCTACCAATATGGAACAAATCCTTAATATGCAACATCCTTGTTGCAACACACGTGGCCCAACAACTTTGTCAATAGCCATGGTGTTGACCACATCTCCTATAATGTAGGCTGAGATTGCGCTCTGATACCATTTGTACCAATCATCCTTAGTGGCTCAATAACTTGTTTGAGCTTAGCAACATGGTCCAAAAAATTTATTGGGAATTTTTTTCCTGATTTGCTTCCGTTAGTATTGATCGCCTCGGAGCATCCACATTAACATCCCTTGATTTTGAACCAAATTAGAGAGAAAGAGAAACTTTTCTACATTAGCAAGCCACATTTTAAAAAATTTACTGCATCAGACTCCCTATTTTACCTCTATTCTATTAAACTATTATTTTATTCAAATTTTTTTTTTTTTTTTGCTTTAAGTTTTTCCAAAAAGTGATTGAGATAGTTGAAGGAGAGAGAAACAAATACTCCGTACTAAAATAAGAGTTGGGCATGAATAGCGACTCCTTATTTTTTAGGAGGCACAACAACAAAATCAATTTGTTGAGGTGCTTTAGGGAGGCTAATAAATTAAACGACTAGTTTTAACCGGTTTCTCCTGAATTTAGCTTAGAATGATATTTAGGGAGTGAGACATGGATGTTATGAGACCCAACATATAGAAAGGAAAATAGGAGTAATTGGGAACTTGTTTTTTTCCTTTTTACGTAACCTTAATTATTCATAAATAAAACAAAAAGAATTACGTCATTGAACGTCAAAAGCAAGTTGTTCTAAGGTAGAAGGTTGTTCTGTCTAGTACTCTAAGTGCCAATGCCTTACATGGGATCATGGGATCAGCAGTTGACACCCCCAACTGCCGTAGGGTTGTGCTGGCATTCTTTTCTGTACCTTGTTCTCAAGATGATCAAATTTGCAAGTACAAGATTCAAGAGTAAAATTGCTTAATTTTAAATCTATTTGCATTACACAAGCTATATATATTGCGTAACTTTATTTGTTACTATTTGGCTGTATTTGGTAGTTGGAATACCTTCCAAATATCAACTTTGTTAATGTGGAGTACCAAATAAGAGACGTGACCCCTTTTTCATGGTTATTCCGAAACAATAGTCCAACGAGTCAATCATGACATACTAAATAATGGAAACAAGGGTGCTCCGCAGCCCCATGCTTTGCAGCATGTTGTGCAGGCTCATTTCGGCACCACACCGGCACCGTTCCGAAGATCGGAGACGTCCACCGTGTAGAGCTCGTCGAGTACTATAAGTGTACCAAAAATAAACTCAATCGGATATCGTTAAGTGCATCATTGAAACACAAATAAGTTGAAAAAAATGGTTTCAATGATTTTCATCCAGTGTTTCATGACACATGTGTTCCAATTTTTTTCAGCTTATTTTTGTTCCGATGAGACACTTAACGATATCTGATCGAGTTGATTTTTGATACGTTCGTAGTACTCGACGAGCTCTACACGGTGGACGTCTCTGATCGTTGAAACGGTGCCGGCGCGGCGCCAAAATGAACCGCACAGCACGCTGCGCAGCACGGGGCTGCGCAGCACCTCCCCCGTTCCGCTAAATTTAATAGTACTATTTTGTTTTGGCAGTAGAACTTCATGCTTTTATACCTTTTGTCCAGATCTCTCTCTCTCAATCATGACAACTAAATAGATCTATTCACGCGAAGAGTTTTATTTTCAATCCAGACGATCTATTCTCGCGAAGAATTTTACTTTCAATCCAGACCATTGATTGTCGAAATGGACGGTTTAGATGTGGCTGGCAGGACCTGTCGAAGCCTCCGGGTTCATAAAACTAATAATAATACCACATACGTCTTGTACTATGGTATGTCTTAACCATTTGGGAGGTTATATGTTTGATACATCTTTAATTGCAAACATAAGAATTTAACCTTTTTATCTTTTTCTTTAGTACTAGCAAGAAATCTATTCTAACCTAACCTGCAACGTGACACAGAAAATTCCATGATGAGAATTGATCATCTTGATAAATAACCGGAAGAGAAACCCTCGCCGTAAATTATAAGAATTTAACTAGATACAGAATATCTAATTATATAGTCTGCTTGAACAAATTGTCCCTGACGAAATACCGAAAACAAATAGTAAGTTGTTAGTTTCAATTTTTTTTTTTTTTTTTGTGTCTTGCTAAACGATAGAATATTATTATGTAACTTAAATTCGATAATTATGGCAGGCCAATTTCGTTCCATCAACTTAAATCTCGGGACCGATTGAGCTATAGCTCTGTGTCTCAGTTTCAATTTGAACATGGACACGCGAGGGCTTTTCCAACTTCCATGGCGTGATGTGCGCTGAAGGGCCATGGAAAATCATGGAATGATTAGTAGGTCCTTTGGTTCGCTTCAACCCCTCAAAAGCCTCAACTGATCACCCTTTGGTCAATTAAGCAAATCGAGAACCATTTTGAGGAAACTTTACACTAAAAGAAAAGTTCCGTTGAACGTTTCAAAAGCATCTTTTTATTTTCTCGACTTTCAAACGACGTGTTCTGTTGTGGTAAACGTTGCTCTTGTCGGTGGGAGTAGGGCTGTCAAAAAAACCCGCGAACCGTGAATCCAAACCGGACCGAACCGAACCGTAGGTTTTGGATTGGGTCCGTGGATTAATGGCCCGAACACGGATTGAAAAATTAGAAAACCGTGCCTCGCGGTTCGGTCCATGGATTTTCATAAAAGAACCATGGATAAACCGAACCGGACCGTGAGAATTTAATCAATACAAAAATATATATTTATATATATAATATTGGGATAAGAATTATAATTAAACATATTATTCTTAATTTTATACCCTAAATAGGTGAATATAACTGAAAAGTAAAGGTGCAAACTGTAATTAACAATTGTAATTTTGTTTGCACGTATATTAGCTACTCCCGGACTCGGGACTGGTTGTGGTGAAGACTTTTGTTTACTCGCTTTATATTATGTTGTTTCTGCATCTTTTTACTGCTGCTAGTGATACTCTCTTGAATTTGAATCTCTTTGAATCATTTTGAAACAATGTTGTTGGTGACTTGGTGTTATTTTTTAAAACTTAAAAGCTACTAATGAATTTGTTCCAAAAGTTACATTGAGAATGTGAATGTGAAATATGTTTTTTATTTTTTTTATTTTTTGGAATGTTATAATCCGTGGATAAATCGTGAACCGAACCGTAATTTTTTTTATTGTTTCGGAACCGGACAGTAGACTTTTGGTTTGGACACGGATTGCCTTACGTTGGACCGTAGACTTTTGGTTCGGTCCTCGGATTTATACCAATCCGCACCAAACCGGACCTTTGACACCCCTAGGTGGGAGAGCCAGAAATCGAAATCGCAGTCAAAGTCGAAGGAGGCCGGATTTTGAAAGTAATATTGGTTCTATAATTTTTTTCAAGATTAAATCCAGTCATTTTGCGTTTTAATTGGACGGTTTTAATAAATTACAAAATTAATCAAGAGGGAAAATGCTAGGTGCCCAAAAAAGTTGCCTAGAAAATACCCAGAAAATTGCAATGAATGTCTTAGATTCTCTCCCAAGTGAATCTGAGCCACTCACTTCAATTTGCTGGGTACTTTCTAGGCAATTTTTCTGGATATGCAGCACTGCTAAATCTCGAGTACTGTTGTTATCATATCACTCGACGAGCGCAGTATCATTATCTCACGGTATTATTTACCATAATTTAGTGTTCTCGAAATGAAAATTATTCTAACCATTTATTAATTTTTGAAATTTTTAATTTTTTTAAAAAGTATTTATAAACAATGTACAAAATATAAGCAAAATAAGATTATATAGCTCCGTCCCTATCTCTGGTAACTTTTCCTACCTACCAACTGATTTTTGTTACTCAAAAAAAATACGAATGCCGAAAAACCGACTTTTGCTTTTGAGGTCAATAATTAGTGTGGTTAATCATTGCTTCACTTTACTTTTAAGTTGTTTTCCCCAGATAAAGGGTTGATCCCCCCCCAAGATAACCCTTTGTTTCGTCTTCAAACTGGAAACTGTTATGTCTAAGAATTGTTTTAGGGAAATGATTTTCACACTCCCTATTTTACAATTCACACTCCCTTTTTTGTTTTTATCCACATGAATTTACAATATTACCCTTGCATGTGTGAAAAAGGTGTATTGAAGAAGAACAATATTGTAAATTCATGTGGAAAAAGACAAAAAAGGGAGTGTGGATTGTAAAATGGGGGGTGTGAAAATCATTTCCCTTGTTTTATTGTCGTTGCTGAAATTGTAAATATCCAAATCCAACCCAAAATCTTATGTTATTAGGTGGGTAAGTCCCAAGATTTTATGAAGTGATCACTAATTATCATGCCCAAGTATTGTGAAATCGTAGTCCTTAACATCTCTCCAATTTGCGCTTTCGTTTGAGTTCTGCTGGTGTAGTAGTCTCTTTTTAGGTCTATAAGCAGTTAGTTTTTTGTGACTCAGCGTATTCGGGCCAATTTTTGCACATCGACTAATTCCCAACTATCCAATCATACGTTCCACTAGCGTGTAGTCCAATTAAAGCCGATGCAAGTTCCCTTACGAGTGACCTCATGAGAATCGATAGTACTAACATATTTTGAATTACTAGAGACTCCAGGAGAAAGCAGACTCTTAAGTTCTAGCCCCCGATCAACAAGGCCGGACCCTTTGGTTCAAATTTCTCTCCGTTCAATAGTCGTGATAGAAACAACTACTATTGAAGGTCACTTTGTTAATGGAATGGAAAAATTGACAATCACTTTCATTCAAGATTGAGTGGAAAACCCACATGCACCATCATGTCTTTTTGAAGGCAGAACTAATTCTTTCTCGTGTATCTGAGAAAAAGATGACATAATTAAACAAATTTGTGTTGTCCTCTCATGGCCTACAAACTGATGTCAAGGTCAAAAAAAGAGGCCACAATCGTAGAAGTTGGAACCTAATAGTAATCTAAAGCCCAGAATCACTAACTAGAACTCACAATTTGTCAAGTACCCTATGTTTTACTGTACGATGGATTTGAAGCGGCATTTGTAAGTGTTAGATTTCTTGGAGGTTTTTAATCAAAAACAAATTAAACTTGGGTGGTTTGGATGAGAAATATGGGATAAAGTCTAACACTCCTCTTCAAGTGCAATCCGGATGCACGTGGAGGTATAGATTGATGAGGGGCGGTGATCGATTGACTTGGACGGACACTCGACCACGTGAGGTGAAACGACCCATGACGTAGCTCTGATACTATGTTAGATTTTCTGAAGGGTTCCAACCTGAAATCAATTGGCTAATACTGGAGTAACTTCTAGATTATATATTAACCAAGTCGGAGTAGCTTGAGCAATATGGGATAAGAATAAAAGTGAAACATTATGAAGAAAAGATAAGAAAATCCTGAAATAATTAGCCTCTCTTATTTTCCCCATTACCTCAAAAATCCGAACACAAAATTTGTATCATCATTGCTCTTTGGCAAAATAATTAATCCAGTTTTTTTTTTATTTTTTTGTCCTTCAACAATTTTTTTGGTGTTTGTCAGTTTTGCATCAATATCTTGTGGATTATTGATTTGGCTCGACAAAAGAAATCTAAAAATTAAAATATGTTAATCAAACTAAATTTTATGTGATTAAAGACAAAAATAATTCAATAATCCACAAATGTTTGGATTATTTTTATGTTTTTAGTAATCTTTTCTAATATTGTGATCATAACTTTTTTCTTTTTAAAGATTACGTAACTTTCCAGGTCGCATTTTTATCTTTAGTGAACTTTTGATAAAAATTTAATTGTGAGCATTAGATTGGGTTCCAAGTGCTTTTACGATTTTGTATTTAAAGTTACGTAATCTTTAGTGAACTTTTTAAAGATTACATATTAATTTTGTGTTTCGGATTTTTACTCTTTAAAGATTATGTTAAAATTTTGAATAATTTTAAATCCTTTTTTTTTACTTCTGAAAATTTTGAATCTTTGAAATTCATTTATTTCAAAGATTACGTTCTCCTTACCTCATGATAGGGTCATCAAATCACCATCCACTCTATAAATAAAACCTCAAGAGTCTCTAACTTTTCCACACAAAAAACAGACCAAAAAAAGCAGAGAAACTAAAGCACAAAACACTTCTATGGAGTCCTCTTCAACCTCCACCATCATTTCATTACTTGTAATCCTACTCTCCTTTTCTTTGGCATCTTCAGACTCCTTTCAAGATAACTTTTACAAATGCCTTAACTCCCAGATTTCCGTCCCCCTCTCCAATTGTTTTTACACCCCAAACAACCCCTCCTTCACCCCCCTCCTCAACTCCTCTGCCCAAAACCTCCGGTGCCTACTACCTTCCGTGCCGAAACCCGAGCTGATTTTCACACCCCTGACCGAGTCCGATGTCCAATCGGCAGTAATTTGCTCGAAACAGCTCAATATTCAGCTCAAGGTCCGGAGTGGAGGCCACGACTACGAAGGCCTCTCGTACATCTCAGAAACCGGGACACCATTCGTAGTCGTGGACCTGTCCAAGCTCCGGTCCGTCAGTGTTGACATAGAGGGAAACAATGCTTGGGTTGAAGCCGGGGCGACCGTGGGCGAGCTTTACTACAGGATTGCTGAAAAGAGCAAAATCCACGGGTACCCTGCTGGCCTTTGCTCTAGTTTAGGCATTGGTGGACATATTACTGGGGGGGCATATGGGTCAATGATGAGAAAATATGGCCTTGGAGCTGATAACGTCCTCGATGCGCGTATCATCGACGCGAATGGGAATATTCTTGATAGGGAATCCATGGGGGAGGATCTTTTTTGGGCTATTCGAGGAGGCGGCGGAGGGAGCTTTGGGATCATACTTGCATGGAAAGTAAAGCTGGTACCTGTACCGGAAACCGTGACAGTTTTCACGGTTACCAAAACATTGGAACAAGGCGCGACGAAGATTCTTTACAAGTGGCAACAAGTTGCCGATAAACTTGATGAAGATCTCTTCATCAGAGTCATCACTCAAACTGGAGACGGCGCGAAAAAAGGCGTAAGGACCGTGAGCAATTCCTACAATGCCCTTTTTCTCGGTGGCGTAGACAGGCTCCTCCAAATTATGGCCGAAAGTTTTCCTGAATTGGGTTTGCAACGAAAAGATTGTGTCGAAATGAGCTGGTTGGAATCGGTCCTATACATCGCCGGGTACCCTAGCAGTGTCCCCCCCGAAATTCTCCTCCAAGGGAAATCCACGTTCAAGAACTACTTCAAGGCGAAATCCGATTTTGTGAAAGAACCGATTCCGGAGAGTGGTCTCGAAGGGATTTGGAAAAGGTTTTTGGAAGAAGACACGCCTTTGATGATATGGAACCCCTACGGTGGGATGATGAGCAAGATTTCGGAGTCCGATATCCCTTTCCCTCACCGAAACGGGACGTTGTTCAAGATACAGTACGTGACGATATGGGGAGACGCGGATAAAGCCTCGCCCGGACGGCACGTCGAATGGATACGGAAGCTTTACAACTACATGTCCACTTATGTTTCCAAGTTTCCGAGAGAAGCGTATGTGAATTACAGGGACCTTGATTTGGGCATGAACAAATATGGTAGCACAGATTTTGTGCAGGCCAGTGTTTGGGGGTCCAAATACTTCAAGAACAACTTCAACAGATTGGTGAGGATCAAGACGAAGGTCGATCCTGATAACTTTTTCAGGCATGAACAGAGCATCCCAACTCTTCCAAAGGAAGGAAAACAGAGAAGAAGAAGGGGTAGAAGATCCCATCATCAGGGGTGAAAATGGGAATATGTAATTTTAAGCTTGGAATTGTGGTTCTTATTCTCCAAAGTGTTAACAAAGATGTAATGGTTCTTTCCTGTGAATTTCTTCTGTTCACCTTTTATGGAAAATATATATGTATCTATGGCTATTAAGTGTTACTCTCTTTGTTTATTTTCCCACTTTGCCTAAGTTAATGGGGAGGTTTTTCTTCTTAGTGAAATCTTTGTAATTCAACTTGCGATGATTTTGGATCAAGCACTTAGGGCTGTCCGATTGTCTCGATTCTCGCGTAAAGCCCCTCGAAAAATGATTTTAAGATGATCTAACGGTTCGGATTTTCCGTTTGAGATCCACAAGTGGGTCTCCGACGCCGGTTGGTGCACCGATGGTGCACCACCGTCGGTTCCCTTATTTTTTCCGCGGCAAGAATACCCACATTAACAAGAACTTTTACGAATTGACGCAGTGATAGTTACCTCATGGCTAGGGGTTCCACGAAGTCTTTTAGTCTAGAGTTCGACACTTACTGTGTTGAGTCAATCCATACCGGATTTTGTCCGGCTTTAATTTGCCATTCAAAAATGGTGAAATTGACCCACTAAAGCAAGACTTTTGTTTATTTCAATTAAACGCATGATGGCTGATATCTAATGTAGGCATATAAGCATATAGCCATATAGGTGTTGACATCTAATTGCAGGTGTTGGAATATGTAGCCATCAAGTGTTTTTGTCCGACCAGCTTAAAAATACCTCAGCGTACACGTCATTCAGATCCGGACTCCTAACATCGGCGGCGGCAACGGCGACGGCGGCGTGACAACTCCGGCTCCGGTGACCTTTTTTCTTGTTTTTTGGGTGCCTTCGTTTTCTTTTCCCTGTATTTTTCTTTTTTTTTCGTTTTTTTTAGGGTGTAACTTGGATTTGTTTGGTGATTAATGGATTTTTTCTCTTCTCGCAAAAAAAAAAATATATATATATATATATATAGCCATCTCAGTGTCAAAATATGTTAGGTACCGTGCTCTTTCCGTTAGCAAACAGATGAAAATTGAAACCAGGTGTCGAATTTAATGCCGGCAGCCAAGTCCAGGTGTTTAATTGAAATAACCAAAAGTATAGGTGATTATAAGACATTGTCAAGAACGACCGGAGGTCGTTCAGAATATTTCCCTCCACCGAATTAGTTAATTCGTTGGTCGGACACCAAGTTATTAAAAAAAATCCTACACCGTCGAGATGATAGGGAAATCAATAGAGGACCCGTGGAAATTGCGCAGAATTGGAGCCCTACTTTTTTCCTAAATAATTGATAGATTTGCTATAAAGCAGGGAAAAGTAAAGTTTTATTTACTAGGCGTAGCAAATATTTGTCTGAAGCTAAATGTTGTATTCATGCTGTCCTTATATGCAAGAGTGCAATTGCAATGTACAGAATATTGTTGTCCAATGAAGTTGTGACAGTGTGTGGTGGTTAGAAATATTCAATTGAAACAAACCCCACAAGAAAACTAAAAAGGGGACACCTAAACCACATCCAAATGAACTCAAGAGCAGGTTTTGCTCCATTGAAGCCTTTTCTTGATTCCTTTCTGATATTGTATTTGATTGATTTGGATACACCTCACCAACCTCATGTGACCAAAACGATAGACATAGGTTCACCACAAAATGTGATGAACTTGCTGAATTATAGGACTTGGGGTTGCCGCTGTGCACCCCCGTGCACAGTAGGTGCGGTGCACATCTGGGCCGTCCGTTGTTCGGATGGACGGTTCAGATTTCATCTTGCACTCACGACAACGAAGAGTTCGGATGTAAAAGTGCCGAGGTGAAATCTGGGTCGTCCATCCGAGCAACGGACAGCCCGGATGTGAACAGAAGAAAATGATTGGCCCGTATGCTTGGCGAACAAGGAAGAGGGAATAATGAACAGGGATAAGAGGTGAATTTGGTTCTATAAGGAGAGATTAGTTAATAAGAAGAAGAGATTGGTAGAAAGAGAGTTTGTTTGATAGTTGATATTGGTGGATAAGAGTTGAGGGATAAAGATATAATGTGACAAATTACTTGATTGTCCTCACAAAAATAATCAAGAAATCTACAAAACAAAATTCGGGAACTTGGTGGAGGGACACACTAGTATTTGAAGAAACCCGGATAAGGAAAAGGTAGGGGTGGGGGTTGGGTTATCCTCTGCAAGGGTCTTTACTTATCCCACCCGGATAAGCAATCAGACCAATTAATTCTGTCAAACCCCGGATCTACATGGAAATGGATAAGCTTTTTCTTATCCCCTCCTTGTATCCCCAACGAGAGGTGTCCATGGATCGGTTTGGTTCTCGATCCGATCCACTCGTGACGGATTGTCATTTTTAAGATCCGCAACCGTCCGTGGATAACATACGGATGGGTCGGTTCGGTTAGGGATTGAACGGATCAGGCTGATTTGGCGGATCAAAGAAGGATTATTAGGCGGATCGAACCCGAACCGAACCAAACCGTCTCCGTCAAAGTAAAAATATTAGGATCCGTATCCATCCGTTACGTACCTCGGGTGAGTAAACAGAAGGATCGGTTTGGGCGATTGGGACGGATTAAATAGATTGGGCGATCCACTGGGCAGCTCTACCCCCAACAAATAGGCCGGCCATAAGCAGTTTAGTTATTCCTGAGACTTGGTTGGGGCACAAAGGCAGCCTAAGGGCCTATATCCAAAAACTTGTGATGCTCAGATAACTAGACCAAACCAAATGGTGTGTTACCCTCGTGAAATCTAGCATGTATGAGGGCATCCGCAGTCGTAGAGTTAAAATGTGGTGTTACATGATACAAAAGTGTAAAAAAATGGGTCCCAATTTTGTGGTGTTATATGACAAAATCTATTTTTAAGTTGTTGAACAAATAAGTGTTGCAGTGGTGCTGTTAAGATGTTAAAGTGTATAAAAATAGGGTAAATTACACTGACCTCCCCTGAGGTTACTGACATTTTCACTGACCTCCCCTCTGGTTTTGAAAATTACGTTAACCTCCCTTACGTTACAAACTAATATGCACATACCTCCCTTGTCGTTAAAATTGACTTAACGGTGTTAACTTTGAGTGCTAAAAGACTATTATAATATTAAAAAAAATACACTGTTAAAAAAGAGGGCTCGAAATTATTTAAATAAATTAAAAGGAAAAAATACACTATATTAAAAAAGGGAAAAAATTTTGGAGTATTTAAATATTTAAAAGGAAAAAATTTGTGCCAAGTTTTGAAAATAAGATAGTAACAGTAAAAATTTTAATCCCTTTTTTTTAATATAGTGTATTTTTTCCTTCTAATTTATTTAAATAATTTTCAGCCCTCTTTTTTAACAGTGTATTTTTTTTTTTAAGGTTTGTCCAATTTAATATCTTACTCTTTTTTGTCAATATGTGTTAACATAAAATAGGTAATGATAATGTAACATAAATTGTTTGCGAGGAAGGGTATAATAGTCTTTTAGCACTCAAAGTTAACACTGTTAAGTCAATTTTAACGGCAAGGGAGGTGTGTGCATATTAGTTTGTAAAGTAAGGGAGGTTAACGTAATTTCCAAAACCAGAGGGGAGGTCAGTGAAAATGTCAGTAACCTCCCAGCTCTCTCTCTCTCTGCATCACAGTAGCACCACTGTGATGCACACAGTTATTACCGCAACAAATATTTTGTTGCCTCTGATACCCACTAACAACACTTTAACTCTATTATTGGGTACAAAAAAAATACTAACATCAAATAACTGTCACTAACTCTTTTCTTATCTCTATTACTGCGGATGCTCTGAGGAGACGTAATCATTACACTTCATAAATAGCGTCCCAATGTCATCTTGAGAAGTTTTTGACCAAATTAACTTGCATTTGAAATTTAAAAGACAGAAGGGTACTAACAGCGTGTTGTCACCAAATTTCGCTTGTCGTTTGGTGGTTTCTTGCTTTTTAGGGTGTTTTCGATACTTCTGGCTTTGCTTGCTCTTGGTTGGTTTAGGGAAAGGATCTCTTTGGTTATTTTTGTTGTCTTGCTGTAGTTTTTAGGGGTGTCTCAAGAGTGTTTTTTCTGGTTTTTGGTTCTGGGTTGGTATCTTGCCACCCTTCTTTTTTTTGTTTTTTCCCCTTTGGGCCCTTGACGTTTTCAGTCTCGGGTCCCTTTAAACTTTGTAATTCGTTTTCAAAGATTAATAATTATTTGCCTAGCAAATATATATGCATCTGCACCGTCCAAAAGTATTTTTGACTGTCCGGATTTTATTTACTCTTTGACCATTAATAAAGCTCTTTAACCAGTTAAAGACTAATCAAGATCTGAACCATTGATTTGTTAAAATAGACGGTACAGATGTGTGCGTGCGGTTACGTGCGTACGGATATTCAGATTCTTACGATAGTGCACTCGTAAATGTGAAGAGTGAGGTTGATCCAACTATCAAAGCATTCCACAATTCACTTTAAGTGGAGGAAAAGAGAGGTATAGACGAAAAGCTTAGCACTTACTATTTCAAAATTGAAAGAAAAGACTAAAGCTAGAACTCTCCCATTATAATCATTTTTTCCATCCGAACACACTCGAGAATCACATGAGGATATATTATATCATTTGATGGGACATCTTACATGAATCTCACACTCACGGAGGGCCGATAATTGAGACTTTATAATTAGGCGCTTGGCTTGGGTTTTAAGCAAGGCCTGATCTATTACAAAAGTTCTTTTTTCCCCTTTTGGCCAGGCCTGCGCTAGACTGATAAGGTTGGTGGTTGTTTCATGTTTGGGTGGCTAAGGCAACGATGGCTTTAGGTGGGTCGGGCCTTCATGTGAAGTCATAATCTTGTGTATCAAACAATAATAAACACACCTACATGCAAGATTTATTGAGCATACCTAATAATAATGAAGGAAAAAAAAAATGAAAATTATCATTTCTCTTTTCCTAGCTTGATTGATGAAAGACAACAGATACTAGGGTTCCATCAAAATAGGGGGTGCTGCGTAGCGTGCTAGCAGCCTATTTCGGCACCGCTCCGGCACCGTTTCGACGATTGGAGACGTCCACCGCGTAGAACTCGTCGAGTATTACAAGTTAAACAAAAATAAACTCGATCAGGTATCGTTAGGTTCCTCATCGGAACACAAATAAGTTGAAAAAAAAATCAGAACACATGTGTCTTGAAACACTGGATGAAAACCATTAAACCCATTTTTTTTCAACTTATTCGTGTTCCGATGAGGCATTTAATGATATCGGATCGAGTTGATTTTCGATACATTTGTAGTACTCGACGAGCTATACGCGGTGGACGTCTCCGATTGTCGGAACGGTGCCAGAGCGACGTTGAAATAGGCTGCACAGCACGGGGCTGCGCAGCACCCCCTGGTTCCAGGTGTGAACCAGGGGAGGTGTTGCGCAGCGTGCTGTGCGACCCATTTCGGCGCTGCGCCGACACCGTTCCGACAATTGGAGACGTCCATCGTGTAGAGCTCGTCGAGTATTACAAGTTAACCAAAAATGAACTCGATCAGATATCGTTAGGCTCCCCATCAGAACACAAATAAGTTGAAAAAAATCAGAACACATGTCTTGAAACACTGAATGAAAACCATTGAACCTATTTTTTTCAACTTATTTGTGTTCCTATGAGGCACTTAGCGATATCGGATCGAGTTGATTTTTGATACACTTGTAGTACTCGACGAGCTCTACGCGGTGGACGTCTCCAATCGTTAGAACGGTGCCGGAGCGGCGCCGAAATAAACTACACAGCACGCTACGCAATACAGGGCTACGCCGCATCCCCCCTGTTTCCGTACAGAATACAGATGATTCAGTTTTCTGAGGACCTTATAAATTATGGAGTAGATTGAGGGGGCATTCCTATCAAAACCAACAGTTTGGCATTTCTATTCAGAAAGTTATAAGCGAAGCAGTTGTATCGACGAAATTGGTACTTAAAGTAAGAGTCCAGGAAAAGTTTCCTCGAAAATATCATTTTTGGGGTGACTTTTCCTCTTCCTAACATTTTCGATAGTTGTTACTTGCTAAGTCATCTAGTTTTGTACTCCAGTATTTATAACAAAAGTGTGGCCCAGCTCCATTTCGAGGCCTTAATGGGCCTGTTGGGCTGGATCTGTGAAAGTATTACTAACTATTTACCAACTATGATGAAGGAACGACAACCTGATTCTAACAAAATGTTATGCACCCTATGAACTATTATTGTTTGACCCACGGTTATGGCCCAAGTGGCCATGGAGCGGGCCTTAGTGCCCATGGAGGAATCCTCTAGTTGGAATTGATGGAGCAACATTATTTGTATTTTTTTTTTGCTCTGCAACATTATTTGTAATTTATAATTTATGAACCACTAAAAGCATCTCCAGCTCTTGAGTAAAAATTTTGAACAACAACTTCATTTAAGATGAAGTACTCCAATGGACAAATCCAAGTATAAGCACAAATTTGAGTAAAACATTCATTAATGACATAGTTACAAATTGTGAAAAACAAAACAAGCCTTGAAAATTTGAATAAAATTTGAGTCAATGGAGTATGTTTAGAGGGATTTGAAAGAGTAAATGCTTGAGATGCTCTAAGAGCAACAACTCCAATGCAATTGGATTCTCTACCCATATTATAGATCAAATTTTAGAAATAGGGTCTTCAATGGGGATTCAAAATTGGTTAGAAAATGGAACAAATGGATATTTGGTTCTATATTTGGAACTAGTCATCCTTGCCAACTGAAATCTACCAGAAATTGGTCATTGGATGAGTCTTGAAAATGGCCGAAAAATGGCCGGAATTTGAGAAGTCGCGGGAATCTAGAAACTGGAATAGATGCATCTTCAAATCTCACGGGGAAAAACTTGACGGTGATGATCTATGGGTGACGATCGCGGGTGACAGGGCTTTGATGATTATCAATGAACTAAAGCAGGTATCAGATCTCGTTGGCAAACAAACCTGAAAGCTTGCAACAAATTCGTGGGTGTCTAAGGAGTATTGAAGCTCTACATCAAGGTGGAATGACCCATCAAAATGAGGTAATTCAGTCTTCATTACTAGTTTAAACTTGTTATTATGTTTCTCTTTAATTAAATTTTCTGCTCCAACGTATACAGGTTCATCAAGAGAAGCAATCGTACTTTGATGACTACTGAAAAATATTTCACTGGTATGGATGGTTGTTAGGCAAACCGGGTACCCGTACCCATAAGATAAGTAAATAAGTCTAAAGTTATTACATTTTCCAATGTCAAAAGTAAAAGATAAGTTACATATTCATCTGCGCACAAATAAGTCTAATAGATGATCATGTAACTCCTTCAATGATGCACTCAAAAGATATATCACATGACATGCACCTCACTTCATGCTCCAAGCTAGGTACCTGAAAATGATAGGGTGAGATCACTAGCTCAGTAGAAAAATCTTTCTACTATCACTATATGCACGTGGAATGATGTGAGCATGGTCAAACAATGAGATACAAGACTAATATTTGAAAGAGAGGCAATTTATAACCAAGTAGAAGTCGAGTACAACTACGTATCCACATATTCGCAAATCCATTTATCACTTAGTAATATCTTAAAAGAAATCCACCGTGTCCACATACACATGCTTACTAGTTATTCTCGTTCGATTTATCTATCCATAGTCATTCACCAAGGGAACAGAATCCCTAGACCGAGTTTCCTGGGCCTCGTATACCCCTGCCTAGTTTCGTGGACCTCATGTACCCTTGCCGAGAGACACACCAAACGATGGCTCTAGTGTTACTCCTCAACATTCATTTCTTCCCAACAAATCTCATTTGATTCCATCTTACTCATTTACCACGTTCCAAGTATACACACGAATTCATAATTCTCATCGTGTCCAAAGAATATTCATCAACATCAAGTAGTAATGTGCCAAGTGATAATTAAGCTAATTTAGAGTCAAAGAGATCATGGTCAAAGAATTATAGATCGAATGTGCCATTGGAGGCCAAGGGAGGATGTTTTAGAGTTTTAAGCCTCTAGGTATCAATACCAGGTAATTTGGGTATCAATACCTAGCTCTCAGCAAATTTCAGAAAAAATGGACAGAACCTCTGGGTATCAATACCTGGAAACCAGGGTTTCAATACCCAACTCTTTCAGTAATTTTTCAAATAAAGATAGACATTTTGGGTATCAATACCCAACCGTATGTTCTAACATATTTTTAACAACTATTCTCCAAACTCAACAACGGGATCCAAGCTTGAAATGACCAAAATAAGCGTGAGGGATGAATAATCTTCAATCAATTGAAGGTTCTAACAACAATCTTTAAGGAATAACATGGATTTCAAAATCAAAATGTAGACTAGATGGGTTTTCTTCAAGAGCAAGAAGGAAATCAAGATGGACCAAGCAAACTACTATTCAATCAACCATATACACATAGAAAAGTAGAGATAATCCTCTATCCCAATGAATCAAGCTCCAATCAAGCCAGAATGTGAAATCCTAACTTTTCCTAGCAAACCCCAACTGAATCTTGACCTCTCGGAGTAAATACAACGCAACGCAACCCAAGCTCCAATACATGTGTAGTTGATGGATCTGTGCAAGGTGCATGGAGATTTAGAGGTTTTGTGGAGGTTTTGGTGAAGAAATTTGAAGCAACAATGTGGAGAGATTGGAGAGATTTGATGTTTTCTCTCTCCTCTCTCCTTTTATACTACAATTCAATTTATTGCACCATACGCCCCTCATCTTTCTAATGTATTTCATTTTAATCAACAACTTTCACCCTTCTCACATTAACCCACATTCTATTAATATAAACCATTCTACATATTTTCCCAACTTTATTTTCAGAATTTTTTTAAATTTTTTTTAGATTACGGGTCCTTACATCACAACCCGCTATTAAAGACTTATTACCAATATCGCAAGGGTAAAATCATGGAGAAATAGGTCATCTCAACTTCTACGGTTTATTTTCCTAATTTACCCGATTATTGATTGTTTTAGTTTTCTTTTTTTATCAAATGTTACCCTTTTCTGCACTTTAGTTATTATTTTCTTGATGTTGCATTTTATTAATGTAACTTTGACATTCGAAAATGAAATACTTTTTGTTTAGATAATTTCCACAACACGAAACAACGTTTTACAATAGTCAAATTAAGTTCACAACCATAGAAGTACAATTATTCTAAACTATAGGTATTCAACAAGATCATTATGAAGCAAGTTATATGCCTTAGAAGATTGGATTGCCTTGTTACGAGTAAGAAAGTCGCTGAATGTAGGTGCTGGCTCTCTCAAGACTTTAATTGGCCTCTCGCAAAGTAGTTCAATATCTTTACAATCTGCATATTACCACTTTGGTATTCAATTATCATCTTATGCAAAATAACACAGGTTTCCATGATGTAGTAGCGATCTTCCTAATCCCAAAAACGTGTCGGCCCTTTCACAATTGCCCAGTGTGCTTGGAGTACGCCAAATGCCCTTTCAACATTCTTCTGATATGCCTCCTACATTCTCACAAAGAGTTGCTTCTTTCTTCTTTGTAGTTGAGAAATGGTTTGGACAATAGTGACCCATATTGGGTAGATACCATTAGCAATGTAGTAGCTCATGTTGTATTGGTGTCTGTTGATGACATAGTAGGCAAGAGGGGCACAACCAGCATAAAGATTGTCAAAAAGATGAGATTGATCAAGTGCATTGATATACTTGAATGAATCAGGAATCCCAAAGAAAGCATGTCAAACCCACAAATCATGTGAGGCAACAACTTCAACTATGATGGTGGGCTTTTCGACTTGTCCGGTGTACATGTTGTGGTTAGCAGTTTGACACTTTCTCCCACTGCCAATACATACGGTCCAAGCTGGCATTCCAGGGAATCTACATTCGCTTGCCGCATGGCGGAGCCTAGCAATTTCTGCTTCATTTGGCGATTTCAGGTATTGATTGTTTTAAAACCTGTACAACTCATGTACATAATTTCTTGAGAGATTCTATTGTTGCACTTTTGCCGCTATTGACATGCTCATCGATGCTATCAGCAGGCAGGATGCAAGCATCCTCAGCACTCCAGTCATCTTTTGGACGATGACTGGAGCTCCCGTAGCGTCGTTCTTTTGGACGAAAAAAGCGTCGCGTTGTTGGAGACAAGTCAAGATCCTCTCAAACGACGGATTTGCCATTTGAAAACGTTGGCAAAACAAGCTTTCTCCATAGAAGAGATTTTTACAAAAGTAATCAACATTGGTTCTCTCGTTGGCGACATCGTTATCAAGGGGGCTGAAAGCTCGACCACTTGTAGAACCAACGTAACCCCCTTACGACGCCTTTGCATTATGATGTACTGCCTTGCTGTGATCATTTGCATCATTCTTCTGCCCTCTTCGTAAGAGGAAGATCCGTCAAAACCTCCCTGTATTATCTTTTTGGTCAAGTAGCTCACGATATTAGATTGGAAGGGAAGATGTGATGACTAAATGACCTTTGAGATGTGTTTATTTATAGAGGAGAACCAGGAACGGGGATTGAGAACGGGGATCAGAAAAGTAGATAATAAAAAATCAGTTGAGAACGGTTGCCGAAAAAGTAGATGAAAATTTATTTGAGAATGGGAATTGAGAACGGGGTTAAGAAGAATAGCTGAAAAAGTAGTTTAGAATGGAAATTGAAAAAGTAGTTTAGAACGGAGGTTGAAAATGATGTAGATAGTTAAATTGGGATTCAGAAAGTCGAGAAAAATGAGGTGAAGGGAAAGTTAGTTAAATTTGAAACTTTTTGGTTCTACAATAAAATCAACCATTGGAGAGACAGAGAGACAGTTTCATAATTTGGTACAAAAGCACTTTTTGGTGTCAAATTATGAAAATGACAATACTCATTATCCAACCACCATCGGACTTGCTAACACTACCATTGCGACAGAGAAAATTTATACTTCTTGATTATAGTTTTTTATTTTTTTTATTTTTTTTAGAAACATGGGAGTTTTGAGAGTTGAAGATAACAGATACAAGTGCTAACATTCAGACGTAAATACACAGTTTTTTTACTCCCTCCGTCCCAATTTTATAGTCCTTTTTGGGAGTTCGTGCCTAGGGGTGAAAACGGGCCGGTTCGGTCCGGTTTTGGCCTATATCTGGGACCGGACCGGGAATTCGGTTTGGGCAAGTTTGAAACCGAAACCAGACCGAATATTCCGGTTCGGTTTCCATTCGGTTTGTCCGGTTTCGGTCCGGTTTGGCCGGTTTGGGCTAGATCTGGTCACGCACAGCAGTCACGAACTCACGCAGTCACACACAGATCGCACGGCACAGTCGCGTACTCACGCACAGACGGCATAGTCAGGCACACACAGTCACGCACAGCAGAGTCAGTCACGAACTCACACACATACGGCACAATCACACACAGATCCGCACGGCACAGTCGCGTACGGTGGTGGCCGTGGCCGGTGGCTTTGATTTCTTTGTATCTAAAAAAAAAATAGAGAATCGGATGGAGGAAAGAGAGAGAGAGAGCGAGAGAGTGCAATCGATCTTTGGTGCGTGCGGCGGCTTGATGCGTGCGGGCGTCGTGGAGTTGGGAGTCTGGGAGACGGAGAGGTGAGAGTGTTGAGAGAGAGAGAGAATCGGACGGAGGAGAATTGGTGGCGGTGAATGGTCCGGGAGGAGCTGTGGTCTGTGGAGGTCTAGAGAGAGAGTGAGAGTGAGAGGGTCAGAGAGTGAGAGGGAACGACTGAATGGGGGCGGTGGGGTGGGGAGTACTGGTGAGTAAATTGAGGCAGTGGGTGTGTGTTTTAGTTTTATATTTAGGGTTAGGTAATATAATAGGGAAAGGTAAGGAACCTGAGAGAAGAAGTACTGGGTGGGTGCGTACTGAGGCAAAAGTAGGAATAGAAAATTAGTGGTAAAAATGTTAGTCAACAAAAGGACTCGTTTACCAACCCAATATAATAAACTAATGTATTAAAAACAAAAGGACTCGTGGATTTAATAAAAAGACTCACTGGCATTAGGGCCACCCAATATAATAAACTACTATATTATTTTATATATATAGGATCCGGTCCGGTCCGGTTTTCAGACCCCTACAACCGGAAACCGGACCGGTTTTCCGGTTTTTCGAAAGCATGAGACCGGAACCGGACCGATTAAATTAAAAGAGGGACCAAACCGGCCGGTTCGGTCCGGTTTCCGGTCTGGTCCGGTTTTGGCGGTTTGCACTTTCACCCCTATTCGTGCCACTTTTCAAAGTATTATATCTTATAATCTACAATGTTTTAGGTGATTTTGAAAACTTTATTTATTAGATTAAATCAAGATCTATCAAATAAGATCCATATTGTATATAAAATATATTACCGATTAAAAGATATAATCGTTTTTTTATCCGGTTAGGATAGAACGAGGGACTATAAAATTGGGACGGAGGGAGTATTTTTTTGTAGGAACATGGGAGTTTTAAGAGTTGAAGATAACAGACACAAGTGCTAACATTTAGACGTAAATACACAATTAAAATAACTATTCGAGACTTTGGATAACAGTCCTTTAACTCTTCGAGATACTATCAACTCTTCTGGGGCCATTAGAGATTTATCCGGTCATTAATTTTATGACTCCAATATTAATTAGTCGAAGTACGCACAAACTATTTGGTCATCTAGTTATAAAGGAGAAAAAAAAGTCTTAACCTTGCCTGCACAATTCTCCAAAATTATTATTAGTCTTAACAACAAAGCTCTAACCACATGGTACATGTGGTAGACAACAGCTGGGGTTTAATTTAATGAGAAAAAGCCCCTGGATCAATAATTTTCATCACTCTCTCTTTTGTACCCACTCAATAAAGGCATTGTCATTGATGGTACCTTGGCCAAAGATTTCACTTTCTTTTAATTTTAATACACAAATGACATCAGCAACTTCAGAAAAAAACAAAAAATCAAATTTTTGAAGATTGATAGGCACCAAAACACCGTTTCAGAACAGAGAGGAAACAAGAAATGGAGCCCAAAATCACTCATCAACTTCTTTCATCCATCTCTCTTTTGCTTCTCCTACTTTCATCTTCACATTCAAATCCACTGTATGATAATCTGGTCCAATGCCTCTCCCAAAACTCTCCATCCTTTAGTCCCATAACAAGTGTATTCTACACTCCAAGTAATGATTCATACTCTTTCCTCCTTCAATCTTCCATTCAAAACCTACGGTTTTCGACTCCCAAAACACCAAAACCACTGGCTATAATCACACCCGAAATCGATTCTCATGTTCAGGCCACAGTTATATGTTGCAGAAAACACCAACTGCAGCTAAGGATTCGAAGTGGCGGTCATGACTACGAAGGTCTCTCTTATACCTCCAGTTTCCCATTCATAATTCTAGACCTTGTCCATATTAAGTCAATTAGTGTCAATTTAGAAGAAAACAGCGTGTGGGTTGACGCGGGTGCAACACTCGGCGAACTGTATTACCGAATAGCTGAAAGGAGTCCGGTCCATGGTTTCCCGGCGGGTATTTGCCCTACTGTCGGGGTTGGGGGACACTTCAGTGGAGGTGGGTTCGGGACCATGTTACGGAAGTATGGTCTGGCTGCTGATAATATCATCGATGCTTACATAGTAGATGTCGACGGAAGAATTCTCAATCGAGAATTGATGGGTGAGGGTCTGTTTTGGGCCATCAGAGGCGGCGGTGGAGCTAGTTTCGGGGTCATTCTCTCTTTCAAAATTAAACTTGTCTATGTTCCGACAACTGTCACTGTCTTCAGCATTCATAGGACATTGGAAGAAGATGCTACTAAACTTGTTCATAAATGGCAATACATTGGTGATAAATTTGATGAAAATCTCTTCATTAGAATCATTATAGAAGCAGTGGGAGAAGGAACAAACAGAACTATTCAAGCCACATTCAACTCTCTTTTTCTAGGGAGAGCCAACCAGGTCCTAAAAATAATGAAGGAAAGCTATCCCGAGTTGAGTTTGCAGCGAAAGCACTGTACGGAAATGAGTTGGATCGAATCAGTCCTATACTTTTCCGGGTACCCGAAAGGGGAAACCCTTGATGCCCTTATTAACAGGAAACCCCAACCGAAAAGCCTATTTAAGGCTGCATCGGATTTTGTTCAGGAACCGCTGCCAGAAACTGCACTGGAAGAAATATGGAAATGGTGTTTGGAGGAAGAGAAGCCGATACTGATCCTGGATCCATATGGGGGTCGGATGAGCCAAATACCAGAATCGGCTTTACCGTTCCCTCACCGGAAAGGGAATTTGTACAACATACAGTACTTGGTGAAATGGGAAGATGAAAATACAACAGAGAACCACATGAATTGGTTAAGAAGGGTACATGAGCATATGACACCATACGTGTCCCAGTGTCCAAGGGCTGCTTATTTCAACTACAGGGATATTGATCTGGGTAGGAATGAGGGAATGAACTCAACCTATTCAGAGGCTATGGTGTGGGGTACTAAGTATTTCAAACAAAATTTCAGAAGATTGGCAGTTGTGAAGGGAGAGGTCGATCCGGGCAATTTCTTCACGTATGAACAAAGCATCCCACCTCTGTTTTTGGATGGAGAGAGTAGGGAGATCTGTGTAGAAAACAAGAACAAAAACTTGTTCCTCTTTCCTGTATTGTAGTGTTGTAACGGCATTCATCTCCTTATGAATAATTTCGAGTAATATCGATTTTCTGTTCTGTTCAAAACAGATTGCATGCAGTACTAGATCAATTTTGTACTCCTCCCAATCGACTCGAAAAAGGAAGCGGGATGGTGCAGTGCAGCAAATGAGCTGCACCGTGCGGGCAGATCTGGACCGTCCAAAAGTGTTCTCAACGTTCCGGATATAAATAAAATCTTCCCCTGAAGAGAAAACTCTTCCATGGAAGAGTTCTAATTGAATCCGAACTGTTGAAAATACCTTTGGACGGCTGAACCGCTGCGCTGCACGGTGCAGAGCATTTGTTGCACTGCAGGGTCCCCAAAAAAAGTGAAAAATAAACAACAATGCATGCAATAGTACATCAATATTGTAGTTGTCCCAATCGACCCGAAAAAAATGAAAAATAAACAACATTTAATGGAGTCCTTGAATATGAGAAAGAGTTCCAAGATTCATGGTGTCATATCATTTAACGTCATTACCATGGGAAACTAAAAGTATTACTACTAGTAATTACCACATTAATGTCCATTTATTCATAAGTCTGGCAAGAGTTTTTTTCTTTTTGGGCTGTTTATTGTTCAGTTACACAACCTGAAACAGTTCAGACAATTCATTCTTGTTCAATGTGATGGGAGTTACACTACATAGAGCCCAGATGAACCAGAACAGAGATGAACCAGAACTGAGAAAACAAAACAAGAGGGTAAACAAAAATGAACCATCTTATCTCAGTACTATTTACCCTACTCTCTTTACAGTTCTCACTATCCTCCGCGAAATCTCCATCTCCCAAACAAGAATCATCTGTCCATGACAAATTTACCCAGTGTGTCGCCCCAAAGTCGCGATCGAACAACTTAATCTACCCGAAAAGCTCGCCGTCTTATTCATCAATCCTTCAATCATCCATTCAAAACCTCAGGTTCAAAACCTCACAAACACCCACACCAGAATACATTATCACACCTCGCATTTATTCCCACGTCCAAGTTGCAATCAAGTGCAGTAAGAAGCACAATTTCGAAGTCAGGGCACGAAGTGGCGGCCACGACTATGAGGGCCTCTCCTACACATCACAGAGGCCATTTGCGATCATTGATCTCGCCAACCTTAGAAAAATCACAATCAACACGGATGATGAAAGTGCATGGGTCGAAGCCGGTGCTACAATTGGTGAACTCTACTATCAAATCGCCAAAAAAGACAACACACTTGGTTTCCCAGCCGGTACTTGCCCCACTATCGGAGTTGGTGGGCATATCAGCGGAGGCGGAAAGGGGACCCTAATGAGAAAATTTGGTCTATCGGCTGACAATGTTATAGATGCAGTCTTGGTTGATGTAAATGGGACGGTTCTTGATAGGAAAGCAATGGGGGAGGACCTATTTTGGGCTATCAGAGGAGGTGGAGCCGCGAGTTTTGGAGTTGTTCTTTCATGGAAGGTCAAATTGGTCAGAGTTCCTCCTAAAGTGACCGTTTTTAGCGTCTCCAAAAAACTTGAGGAAGGTGCAACCAAGCTGGTTTACAACTGGCAAAATGTTGCAGACAAACTTCATAAAGACCTATTTATTAGACTAATCATAAAACCTGCAGTTAATTCGAAGGATGAAGACACAGTCGAAGCTGAGTTTAAAGGATTGTTTCTAGGCAGGATTAAACGTCTAATGCCATTGATAAACTCAAGCTTCCCTGAGTTGGATTTGAAGGAGCAGAACTGCAGAGAAATGACTTGGCTAGAATCGATCCTATTTTTTAACAACGGGTACTCTAAGGATGAGTCTACTGACATTCTACTTGAGAGGAATTACACCGGAAGGGCGTTTTTCAAAGCAAAATCAGATTTCGTGACTGATCCTATCGAGGAGAAAGATTTAGAAGAGATTTGGGAGAGATTTCTAGCAGGCAAGGGTGTTATGATTTTGGACCCGTCTGGCGGAAGGATGAGCGAGATTCCAGGGAATAATTCTCCATATCCACATAGAGCTGGGAATTTGTTCATGATACAGTACTTCACGAGTTGGAAAAATCCGAAAAGTAAGGTGGCTAAGAAGCGTATGAATTGGATCAACAACCTTTACAATTTCATGGGTCCTTATGTTTCTAAGAACCCAAGGGCTGCATATCTCAACTACAGAGACTTAGACTTGGGAAGGAATGAATATGGAAAGGAAAGTTATGCGGCGGCTGAAGCTTGGGGCAGAACATACTTCAAAGATAACTTCGAACGATTAGCGCAAATAAAGACGGTGGTTGATCCAGAAAATTTCTTCAAGAATGAGCAGAGCATTCCACTCATATGAGAGAGAAGGAAAAAATAAGTTGGCATGCTTTGGATTAGAACTTAGAATACTCAAAACACCCATCAATAACGCCGGTCACAGAAATGAACGGAAAAATTGTCATGACTGGCTTGACCATTTCTTGGGGGAAGAAAAGTTAAATCAACTTCTCTATCAATACACCCGAACTAATGTCTTCTTCGACCTTCCAACAATGGATGGATGATTGTGGGTTTGCCTTGAAATTGGGTTTGGCCATGGCATGAGAGTGGTATCAGCAGATTTTTTTCCATTAAGTTTCTAGTAGTTTACGGATAATTTTGCTAGGAATCTATATCTAAACACATTTTAAATAATTTTGCTTGCATTTGTTGTATTTACACACACATACATACTCACATATACACATACAGGCAAAAATAAACTCACGTACAGATAAACTGTATAAATATACTTGTGTGTGTGTGTATATATATATATTGTGGTTTTCGGTTGCAACCGTAGTGAAGCTGGGGAAGGAGAGGTTTGACGGGCTAACGGTGATACACAATGGTGGTCGCCGGCGATGGAGACTTGGGTGTCACGGACAAATATGGGATGAGTGAACTAAGTTGGAAGTAAAATCAAAGTGAGTTAACTCAATGAGGAGATAAAAAATGAAGTAGAGGTCCATTTTTTCCCTGATTTCCATTCATCGACTTAACCGACGTTATGGATTGGACTCAACTGGGACCAAACATAAAATAAAAAAAGGGTTAAACCTGTTACAATTGATAATAGAGGGACAAATTTGAGACTAGGATGAAACGAGAGGAACGATTGGTGTAATCTACCCGGTGTAATTTACCCTTTCTTTCAAGCTTGTCTTTTATCGCAAAGCAGGCTTAGGAAAAACCTAGAAACGTTTCCCCGGCCCTTCAGGTATGATTACAAACTGGTAACTACAGTCAGAATCTATAATGTCTACTCTCCAAAAGAACCAGATAAAGAACCTAAAAAAGTTTCTCAACCATGACCCTGAAGGTAAATTTTACAAAAAAGAACACACCTAAATGCAAACGCGCACACAGAACAGCAAGGAAAAAGAAGCAGAACAAATCGCATTTTATAAAACAAGTGATCCATGGCAGTGACACTACAAGTTGGAACTTCAAAGTTTTAGGAAAACAGAGGTAACACAAAATTGCCCTATACCATCACTGCATGTTTTTTACTCCTTGTCACATGCAAAGCATTTGCGTCTTAAGTCTTGACCATGGTAAAGTTTATCAAAAAAAAATTCTACTTTCCAACCCCAGCTGTAAGAAATGCTACAACAAAATCCCAATTCAAACTTTGGCCGCCAGATCAAAAAGGTAGCAGTTAACTACCCGAAATTGTGCAACAGGACACACTAGCAGATTGTAGAAGGCTGAATGACAAGGACTGCTGCTCATTGCTCAGTCCAGAGTACCACTCCCTAATACAATTTGTAGGATCAGATGGACTTACAGCTGCTGGAACCTCGTCAGTACTCTTAATAAGTTCTTTAAAACTGAGAGGTAGGAGACCAAGTAAAGCATTGACAATGGCAATTTGAGAAAGCCGGGACAATTTCTTCGAAGAATTCTGGCACAGAAATGAAGACAACCTGCATCTCAAGTTTTCAACACCATTGTCTTCATACCCACTAGCATCAACACCAAGCCTGTAAAATATGGCAAGCTTAGGTAAATGAATTAATTACATAAACTTGAACAAAGGTATAAAATGAACCAAAATGTTGCAAGGCAACGCTATTTTCACTTCCTTTGAAACTCTCACTCCCCATGAGAGAGGCAGGATGGAAAAAGGTGTGAGAAACTTAAAGAGTGGAGATCATTTCCCTATAAAGTCATTAGCTCAACATGCTGATTTCAACTATAATTAATTAGCAAACGCAATTTTGGGACTTAAGAAGATTCTATGCAACAAAAGCAAAGTTATTTGGTTTATTGAAAGTGCTCCAACAATTTTCAAGCTGAAAGCATCGTACGCTGGCTCACGCCTATATTTTAGGAAGACTACCAGATGAGCATGTCATGCAACTCTTGCCTTTCCACGAACTGTGATCAGATAGCAAAGGGGTATTACTTGGTGGAGCTCTACATTAAGCGGTAGAAAAAAATGATGAATCCTAGAGCAATCAAGTGCTTAAAAGTCGTAACTAAAAGCATCCAATGGTTTATCACTCGAGCATGTTTGACAATAAATAACCAATTAACAATCATATTGCAAATAGGATTTTAATTTTAACTCAGAGAGATTTGTGTTGGATACACCTACTGGAAGGTGTTTCATTTTCATTTACCAAATTCATCCCAAGGTCTCAAATTGTTGTTAAACAAAAAGAATTTGGCGGGAGCCAGGAGGACATTATTTGAGATTAGGTCCAACCCAACCTTTTTAACCACACAAGCCTCATTAATGCACTTATTCCGGAAATACCCCACTGAACACACCCACCTCACATCCACCCATTGAGACCACGGTAAATCAGCTCGACATCCACTTAATGAGACCAAAATATATCTCCTCTACTTCTTTAGTATAGATCATCTACCAAGTTGTTTTTTCTTACTACGGTATATAATAAGAACAACATATATCATCATACTAATTGCTATCACAAAAGCTTTCTGAGAATGCAGTTAATTTGGCAATAAGTTAAAAGTATACAATCCATTTCAGAGATTTTGAAGGCATCCATCTGATCACAAGCGAACTAAAGTAACTTCAATCATCTTCAACTTTTGGTTGCATAGCTAGAAAAGGGATAGGCTTCTTTGAGGTCCACTGGCCCTCAGTAACTGGATTCGAAGTCCAGTTGGGATTGAGAGAAGCCAGACTTGTTACACGACGAATAGTACGCACACCGGATACTTTTAAGAGGAAAAAGTTAAAGGGATATGTACCCAAGGGAAGCTTGTAATTCTATGATTTTAAAGGATTGCCGAAATTTACACAAGGCTAAAATATTGTGTGATGTGCTCCAGTTGCAAAAACACCATGATGATAAAGCAGAGATTCTTTGCCAGTACCACAGCACTTCAGCAGAATATTAGGTGGATAACCCTTGCCAATAAAACTAACTGACCCCTCTAAATTAAAGCAACCAAGAGTTCACAACTTACCTTCCCAGATTACCAAGAAGTATAACAGTAACAGCAAAAAAGGTATCTTGGGCACATGATTCCAACAATCCCAACAGCTGATGCACAATGTTATTGCATGTCCAATCCCAACTCTATAAATCAAGAAGATCATAGATAGATATCAGAAAATACTTCAAAAAAGTAAGCATATCCAACATCTTAGCACCCAATATCAGAATCATAAGTAGTTCAGAGTATTTGATAATACCAAGAGATCAACATCATAAGGTAGATTGTTTACTATCAAGCAATAAACAGGGCTACCACCATCCCACAGCAGACGTACGTGCGCACACGTGCACATAGGCAAGCAAGCAAATAGAGCAGCAATCAATAGGGGAAAAGCGAAGGAAAAAGAACAGAGCATGAAAACAAAAGAGACTGGCTAATATATAACATTGCAATCATAACTGTAATAGTAAAATTCACAAACAGGGACTCGCAGATGAAAAGCATTTCTAATACACATTTAGATTATACAATGATTAGACAAAGGTATAAAAAGAAACAAATGAGCAAAAAATAACTACTCCCAGCATGAAACATCCACATTAGCCATCTCGTTTATATACTTATTCGTCTACCTCATACATCTCATCTTTGAATAACCAAATGGCTCGAACTTTATAGCCTGTGCAAATGAAAAAGAGCCTATTTTGTGAGTAGAGCCCAATTTCCTGTGCAAATGAAAAAGAGCCCATTTTGCTAGTAGAGCCCAATTTACAGCGTAGCCTATTTCGTCACTGTATCCCAATTTACCAACAATGAAGCACTCAATTCTATTATGTAACAATTACAAGAACAAAATAACACGACAAAACAAATGAAACTAAGAGCTTTTGTTTGGTTTGGTTTGGTTTTTGAGGGAGGGTTATGAGTGGAGAGAGAGATATAGAGAAATGAGAGTAATAATTGGTGAGAAAACGTATTGGGACCGTGATAAGAGAGAGGACGTGGTTTTGGAAAACCAAAACAAACAAGCTTGAATTTCCAGCAAAAATTGTGAAAAAATAAACACTATTTGTCCATAAAACTCTAAATCAAAATGAAGATTTGCAACTTCTACGACTTTAGCATGACAGACACTATGATCGACTGTACACCTACCAAATTTAGTCAAATAAACTATCCACTAGTCAAAAATTGCAAACGGAATGATATTATGAATTAGAAGATACTCAAAAGATGTGGAACCATACCATATTGCATGCTACAAGCTCCACTAGTGAAATTACATCACTGAAATGGCACAAATTCCCTTCACAAACAGAGTTTACTTGAGCGGTGGGCATATCGAGCTTGATTAAACAGCAGGATGCACTGCAGCTCATAGATTGGAGATTTAATTCTCCCTCCAGCGTCCAGGTGTTCTCCGCCTTCTCATTGTAGGACAGAAGCAAAGATGAATTTACTACTTCATTTGAATCTTGATTAACAGTACCAGACACTGCATACTTCTGAAGAAGTTGCAACAGAGATAAAACAACAATTTCCACAGAAACTGCATCCATGGAAAATGGGCATTGGCTACAAGTAGGGAACTCCAGCCGTGAGGTGGAATCACTTGCTATATTTTCTTTCTCTAGAAATGGGACCAAGGATTTCATGACAGACATTATCAAACCATAATCTTTGTGATTGAAATATTTAGATCCACACGCAAAAGCAAAAACATGAAGAATAGTCAGCACCAAGGCAGCATCCGATTTGTGCATTCTGAAGATGTTGTACGAAGCCTCACATAAGAACCCAATGTGGTCAATTGCTGCACATAATGCTGCTAATAAAATGCTCCCTGCCAGTAACTGATGCGTTAGAGCCATTTCGTATGACAGATGTACTTCTTTCCCCTTCAGAAAGATGTCGAATCTTGAACCACAAAGGGGAAATGAATGAGAAGAAACATCATTATACACCAGAATTCTTCTATTTATAAGGAAATCCTCAATGAGCGTAAGCAACTCCCCAGAGGCGCATAATTCTGAAAGTATACATCTTGTCTGCATATCAGACACCGCTGCATATGAAGCAAATTACAATTTGTTAATCGAAAAGATTAAGAAAATGACAAAAAGTACATGAATGCCAATCGACAACCCTACCTGTGTGCATGTGTCCAGCAAAGGATTCAAAAAAGAGGATAGAACCACTCTTGAGAAAATTTCTGAATTCCTCCATAGCAATTCCAGAAATTTTGTTCAGAAAAACTGAAAAAAATACGCATGCCTTCTCCCTGGAAACAGTAAACACAAACAGAACCCAAAAGAACCAGAAAATGATTAGTACCCATTTCAAATCACCAACTTATGGAACAAAAGTGGATCATTAACATTAAGTAACAACCACAAAACAAGCAACATTGGTTAAGAGTCATGCAAAATGAGAACAATATAATATTACCTAAAACCAATGTTTTCAAACTGAGATAGGTATCATGTATCGCTTTTTTTTCATTTTTATAAATCATATTGGGATACATATCCCGAATCGCAAGATACATTAACCATAATTAATAGACAATTAATAATTAGATATACCTCCTAACACCAAAAGACTATGCATATATGTAATGCATTAGGGGTTATGCTACTTGAAAGAAGGTTTGACTTTTTCCCAATACGTACCGAATCAGTGTATGCAAGTATATCATAGGATGTGCCCTTGTATCGTAGGATTCTATATAAAAATGATACAGGGTGGGATACTCTCATACTTATAGTTTTTTGAAGAAGACAATGCAAATCATAAGAATCATAGGTTTTTAACAACTATGCCTAAAACTACAATAATATGCAATATACGAACTTAAATTCGAAATCACTCACTTGTGTGAAAGATCTTCAATACTCAAAAGAGCAGGTAAAATCTTTTGCGCCAGATCGGCCTGAGAAATAGTAGAAAACTGAGACATACAACTTCCCGCAGCACAAAATATCCTAGACATGCTGCTACAGTCCTTGGTATCAGAAAACACAACATAGCATCTGCGAGTATCATCTAGCGCATGTACAAGTGCACCTTGACACAAATTATTTTCCCCTTCAGAGCCACAACTCTGAATATCTGGCATCCCCCTCTCTGCATGGGAATCCTGCGTCTGATGGGTACACGCATTGTCCTCAAATACAGAATTACGCTTACCATTTCCATTGATTGTCAAGTTCTCAAAAGGATCAGCAATACCTCCATTCTTATTCAATGGTGGAATATGGGAAGTTTTAGAAGTGCCAAATTTCCATCTATCGGACTCGGTTCCCGTGTTAACATCAATTTCGCAAGAAGGCTCCTGATTGGCCTGTTCACTTGAAAAACCCTCACAAGAAGTCTCATCTACTGAAGGTCTAGTGTTATCTAATTCAAATGAGTCATTTTGAACCTCAATCACAGGAAGAGTTGGTGACAGTGGCACCTGAATGGCTTTACGATAGCGGTCCTCATCAACGGCATCATGCAAGTCAAGCAGCTTCATATAGTTCCCTTCCATTTCCTCATAACTTCCCAAATTGCCCCTGCCAGAATCACCTATTACAGCATCAAATGCCTGCAATTCTCCTCTTTGCATGTCCTTTCGCCCATTAAGGTCACATAAATGGTTCAGCGCTGCTTCTTCACGAGATGCCTTTCTTTTCTTGTGCCCCCTGGCTGGCACAGCAATCGGATTACATTCCAAGTTAGACAGCATGCATGGGTTCTTTTGCAAGGATTTGCCTGTTTGACTGTTTAACATGCCATGAAGCAAGGATAACTTCTCCTCTAGTCGGAGGTGCTGGTTTTTACCCTCAGAAAACAAATGTTCAATGGATTTAACAGCATTCACAATCCTCTTTCTCTTTTTATTGTGCCCAGCCTTCCTCCCTACAGCATCAGTGCACCTTATTCTGGTAACTTCACCAGACAAACTGGAAATATTTGACTGTGATTTTGATTTCTCTCCTGCCACCATAGCTGAAGCCATGACAGACAAAGCACCTCTTTCCTGTGAGCCCATCAATGGTCCGTCAGAAAACGACGACGTACTTGAATTTAACACAGAACTCTGTAACATTTTTCTGTTGGAACCTCTAAGCAGAGGCTCCATTTTAGAATCAGTACCTGAAGTGCACTGAGCACAGTTTCCGATCCTACAAGGTAGCAATGGTGCATTACAATCTAGGGTTTGCTTCATAAAAGCTGCAGCATCCAGGTCGTTATTACAGTGAAGGTGCGCCGGACATGATTCTTTTGGGAAAAGCTTCCTCGTCAAGTTAAAGCTTGGGTTAATAAAGATGTTACCACTCTGCAGAATAAGCAAACTGTTAACTGCTTACTACATAAGCCATAGACAGAATCTCTTGGAAGCTAGAATAAGCAGAGAAAAAGCATAAAAGAAAATTAAAAAGCTTGCAAAGGAAAGAGAAATAGGATAAATGAGAAACCAAGAAAAGACATGAACAGTTGCATTCAGAGCCCTACGTCCCAAAACTGGCCAATTTGGCATGCAACAGCTAAACACCAATAAACATTTCATAAATAAGTAGCTAGATTGTTTCGAATGGAATCCGCACATAAAATTTACGTCCAATTATGAAGCGCCAGTTCCGATAAGATCTCACACACACTAGATTAATATACGGAATACCCCTCGGCCAAGTAATTATCTAATTCAGCTAACTTGTTTCCAAATGAACTCAAAATAATTACTACGTAATATCCAAATACAAAAGAGAAACTGGATGCGATTGATGACATAAATTTTCATACCACACACAAAGCACCCAAACAATTGACAGCAAATGAAGATGATGTATGCTCAGAGCTTTCATGCAAACGATAAGAAAATCAGAAACCCACCTTTGGCTTCTCATCTCTACCTTCACTGCAATATGAGAAACAGTTATTTAGTAAATCCAGATGATGTGAAAAGTGGACACGTTCCTGCTTTAAGAGATGCAGTTCTTGTTGTAAAATTTTGTTTCGGCTGATTTCCAACTTCGTAACTTTTTTGGCATGCTTCAGTTGCTTCTTTTCAAACTTCAATTGTTCTTTCAGCAGCTTCATTTTTGCAGTTTCAGAATTTGTGCGTATATCTGGTAGATCAACGGGAGCCTCAACCAGTTTTCTAGAGGACGCAAATTCTAATATTTCGCTCTGTAGGCCCTCTATCCTATGTCGATTGTCTTCTAACTGCTGAGCTAACTGATCTGCACGACGTTTTTCCTCCATGGCCTTTTCCATATTAGCTTCTGCAATCTTCCTTTGCTCTTCTGCTTTCCTCCTCTCTGAATCTGCGCGACTCTTTTCTCTGACCGCCTTTTGTTTCTGCTCCTGGATGCTTTTGATTATATTTTCAGACATTAACTCTTCCGAAACCAACTTCAACTCACCCATTTCCTGTTTTAACATCTCCAATAGGAGCCCACCTCTCCCTGTTGCATCAGGTTTCATCTCTTTATTGGAAAGATCAGCAGTCATCTTAACCGATGTTTTTGAGGATTCTTGTTCATCCATCTCCTTCTGTAATTTCTCAAACCTTTGTTTCATCTCTTGCAATTGTTGAGACAAATTATTGGCACGGGACTTTTCATCTATGACCTTCTTCTGATTCATTTCTGCAAGGTTCCTTTGCTCTTCTGCTTTTGCCATCTCAGAATCTGCACGTTTTTTCTCTTTCATCGCCTTTTGCCTTTCTATCTCAAGCTTTTTCTTTGCATCGACCTTTAGCTTCTCTAACTGGACTCCATTTTCCTCCGACTTTTTCCGTTCAATATCAGCAAGTCTCCTTTCCTCATTAGCCCGACTTTTTTCTGCCTCCACAATTTTCCATGCTTTTTTAGCCTCTTTCTTCTCCGCTTCAGCTTTCTTACACTCTGATTCTGCTTTGATTCTTTCTTTCTCAAGAAGCTCCTTGAGCCGATTTATTTCTGTTTCCCCTTCAGAAATTCGTGCTTGAAGAAGCTTTACTTCTCCATCTAGATCCTGAGATTCTGAGCTTCCTCTTTGCTGCAATGATAGTATCTCAGATTTAAGAGTACGGACCTCATTCTCCAAAAAAGTTCTCATAGCTAGTTCTTTTGCATTCTCCTGTCTTTGAATGTCAACCTGCGCTCTCCCCTCTTCATTCACTGGAAAAAGACAAAATATTACAGTAAAATTTAAAATAAAGAAAACGTTATTGACCTACTATATCATTATCCTCTCTAATTGTTATGTGCAAATATGTGTTAACTTTCATATGCACACAAAAGAATATAAGCCTAATTGAGACAGGGCTGCGGATATCCATGTAACTTCACTGTGTTCACTTCATTTCCTTGAATTCAAATAATACTTTCTGCTTTCCATGAAATACTCACAGTGAGAACTAGTATTACAGTCGTACATGCCAAGGTGAGAAAGGGTAGCATCTCCATAGCTAAAAGTCTGCTAGACTAGTAAAAGGACAGATAGTATCCCAAGTAAACTGATCACGGAATTATTCAATCTCTAGCCAGAAATAGATCACACCACTAGCATTAGGGATAAAGCTTCTTAGACAAGCGAGTAGTGTTTTCAGGTATGCTACCTAGGGAAAATAGAGATTTGTAATGCTGGGGAAGGAGCAAGTAATTGATGGGTATTGTAGATTGCTCCTTTTTGAAAGGTATTGGACGGATGAAATTTGGAAGAGTGCAAAGATTACGATTTGCACAACCAATGATCAAATGGAGATTCTGGATTCACAGTGCCACTGGCATTGTCTCTCAAACTGGCTACTTAATGCGTTAAACTTGAGGTTGATCATTCCACCAAAGGTGGAGACAGTGGAGTTACTAGTGAAGAACAACTTCACATTGCCAGCATTTGAAGTTGTAAATGTAAATGCACCTATCTTTTTATTTACGGAGTAATTTATTCTGGATATCCACCATCCTGCTCTCTGAGAGATATCATGTTCTATTGTTCCTTGTTTGGAAAATGGGGAAAGGGAGAGAAAGTATAAAAATTTTATCTTCCCTTGTTTGGTTGGAGAGAAAAGAGGAGAGAAAACAGTTAAATAAAGTTATAGGAAGAGTAAAATTTCCCCCCTCATTTTCTCCCATTTTTCTTCTTAAGTATTTTCCCGCCTCTTCCCTCACTTTCCATAAGTTCCAAAAAAAATGTTCACCATGACACCATCAATCAAACAAGAAAATCATGGGTTACGATAAACACATGTAATTTGATTTTTACCTTTCTGAAGACTCTGATTTTCCTTCTGAAGCTTGTCATAAGCTTCATTTAGGATATTTAGCCCTTGTCGTAGAGCTTGTCGTTTGGCTTCCAGCTTTGAGAATTTCTCTTTCAACTGTACATCAAAACATATATCAGTACTAGACGTGAGTCATGCGCGACTTTGCATCGAACAAAATTGGTTAGCCCGGAACAAAAAAACAAACAAACAAGGGGGAGAAAATACCGCAGCACAGCATGGATTCATGGCTTGGCTTTTCACCACTACATCCTCCTCCATTGCTGCAAGCATCACAGGGAAAGAAACAATTTGCACTAAGGCTCAGTTTAGATGCGCGGAATCTTGAGGAATGGCAATATGATACAGGATCTCCATGACTGGTACATTTGAGGAATCACTCGTTACAAGATTAAGCACAAATTCGTTCTCACAACCATGGTAATCTGTCTCTCCAGTGTTCTGGAACTAAACCCTAGTAGTTTACGGTGTGCGAAACCCTAGTTTCGAAGGGGACCTATTGCGGATATTTGAGCGGAAAAGAAAATCTAGCGGATTCGGAGCATAGTCGGTGCAAACAATGGTTCGGTTTGATGTATTCGGGTTGGTCCGATTACCTCGGCTTATAGTACAGCATTAGTTATTTTTTTTAATTTTTTGGATTCGACAGTAGAGTGTACGGACATTTTATTATAGGGTTAATTTCTTCTTCAGTCTAGTCAAAAGTAGACCATTTATGCACGTCGGGCTAGGAGATTCACTTTCCTGTGCCCCAACCTCAAAAATCAAATCTTGATCAAATATGTGAGGAACACACTCACCAATCAACCAGACTAATCCTTGGAGCCGTTTATCTGATTTGGACCTATAGACAAAATAGAAACTCATTTAACCCAACCCCATGGACTTGATAGATATTAAAAAGAAAACAGAAAAATTGAATGAGAAATTTTATACTTATATCGATAATTTTTTTTTTTTATTGGCACTATGGAATTCATCCATTAATTATTTGTTGGGGTTCACTATACTTTACAAGTGGGTGTACTTTTGCAAGTGGGTGTGCTCTAAACTTGTACTTTTCAAGTGGGTGTACTTTAAAGTGTGTTTACGACTGGTTGTACTTTAAACATGTGAAACCCACCAAATATAATTTTTGTACCTTTAACGGTTGCAATATTGCATCTATTATATTATGATTATTTTAATACTCCACTCACAAATATATATATATATATATATATATTTGTCATCCGTCATTCCAAATCTATTACATGGGTGAGGAGGACTTGATCCCGGGATGCAGTGTAGGACATCCAAGAACTCTACTACATGAGCTAACCACAACTTGCACTTACAAATAAGTTGGAGATGTGTAATGCGTTTGATGCAATTTTTATAAGCAAAAATAAAAGTTCAGGGCTGTTTGATAAAGCTGAAATCTGAAAACTGAAAATTAAGTACTGAAAACTGAATGTCGAATTTGTTAAGCTAATAAGTTGTTTGATATGCACTGAATGAAGCATTGAAATAAATAAGTTGTTTGACATAAATAAGGAGCTAAAGTATTAAATTCATTTATTTCTTACTTTGCCTTTCATATTTCTTTATAGGGGCTGTTAATTACCCATCCTAAACAAATAAAATTGTTAGGATTCCATCCTAGTGGTTTTGAAATATTATGAAAATAAAAAATGAAAATAAAAAATGTATTCTATCAAATTAATAAAAAAATATGCAGAATATTGGCAAGATGGTGGTATAGCAGTGGTGGTATTAAATTCACTAATTTTCTTACTTTGCCTTTCATTTTATTCATTCATACAAGAATACAAAATTGAAATCAATAAATAAATAAAAAAACGTAAATTTATCAAAATAATAAAAATATACAGAATATTGGCAAGATGGTTGTATAGAGGTGGTGGTGGTTGTGATTGGGGAGTGATCGTTGTAATTGTGGAGTGGTGGCCTCGTGGTGGTGGGGGAGTAATGGTGGTGTCGTGGTAGTGTAGTGGTGGTGGTGGTGGTGGTGGTGGTGGTGGTCACAGTAGTAGTGGTAGGTGTTAGAATGGTGGTGGTGGTGTAGTGGCGAAATGGTGGTGGTGGGGTTGCTGTGGTGGTCGTGTCAGTGGTCATAGTAGTAGTGGTAGGTGTCGGAATGGTGGTGGTGGTGTAGTGGCAGAGGGGTGGTGGTGGGGCTGCGGCGACAGTAGTGGTGGTAGTGGCGGATATGGTGGTGGTAGTGGCGGGGTGGTGGTGGTACAGCAGTGGCAGTGGTGGTAAAGTGGCTGACTGGTGGTGATGGTATTGCGAAGGGTAGTGGTTAGGGTTGGTCATTTCCTCCAACTTGTTCAAATCCGATCCGAACGGATCGGCAATATGAAGATTTGTTTGAACATTGGATAGGATATGGAGATTTTTTTTGAAAATATTTGGGTATCAGGTAAGGGGTGGAGATAGGCATGTCCCCGCCCCGAATTTGTTCCCCCAATCCATCCCTGCCCCGCCCCGCTCCGCCCTGTCCCCGATCCACTCCATCCCTAAATCATCGAATATAGGGGTCTATTCCTGAGTTATGGAACTTTTGAGTCCCACTAAATTTTCTCCAACCACATGGGGTCACACTTAATTAGCTTTAGAGTAGTTTGGTCATTAGCTAAGTGTACTTTTCGTACTTTACTTTATCTTAGTGCTTCATATGAAGATCACACTATTTAAATACTCCTTTATGCTATCTTGCTTGTGGTTTCTTTAGTTTTCAAATTAGAAATCTAGTTGATACTTGATACAACTTGAAAACACTTACACATGAATACCATGTCGTGCCAACGATAAACGTACTGTGCCCGTGACGTGCTCATGCCGGCCTAGCCCGTTTGACACCTCTACTCGTAATTTGATTTTAGCATTTAATTTGTGACTGGGATTCTAGATTTCTAGTAATCTATTTTTTTTAAATGATTGGATTCCCGAATCCCTGCGGCAATCCCCGTTCTCTATTTGGAGTGGGGATGGAGGATGAAAATAAAGCCCCGTTGGGGATTGGGTAGGGGATGGATATATGGAGAAGGGGTTTGGAGATTGGGGGTGGAGATAGTACTTTCCAGCCCTGATCCGTCCCCATGCCCATCCCTATTAGTGGTGGAGAAAAAAATGGTTGAACAAAACCACTCATAAATTCAGTTGCTCGAAATTTTTTTGTCAACATTTAGTTTACATTTTAAGAGCCACTTAATCTTTTAAGTAACGGATTAGGCCTTTGGGTGGTCTCAATGTTCTCATTTCGTTTGATACCGTTGATTTGTTGGAGGAATTTATGCTTGACAAGAATCGATGTTTGCCACAATGGTTTTCTTCCGTTGAGATTTGGCAAAACCAGAGAATTATGGCTTCCCGTAGTACTTGGATATCTTGTTATGGTGTTCCTGTCAATGCATGGAATTCTCAGACTTTCGTTAGTATTGGGAGCTTGTGGGGCAAAGTAGTTAAATTGGACGAGTTAACTGATCAATCAATCGCGTTTGACAAAGGGAGAATTTTCATTGTTACTAACTTCTTAGACTGTATCAATGAGGTGATCCACATTAAGGTTAATGGGGTTGTTTTCCCTGTCAAAGTTATTGAAGATCCCCTGGTTGAGACCACATGGGAAAAGCGTGTTTATACTTCCATTAAAGTTAAGAATGGTTATGGGAAGGATAAAGGTGATGCAGCTGTAGAAGTCGAGTCTGATGATGAGAGTTTGGAGTTGAATGCTGCTAATGATTTGGCCCATTCTCAGGTCCCCGATACTCCAATTGGTTCCATTGTTGAGAAGTCTGCCCCAACTATGGATAAAGGGGTCCATCTTTGTTTGAAGGAGGTTGATCCGGCCAATTTTGTCTCTCCCTTGGAGCAGGATTCGGTTGGGAGCAGATATGTGGATTCTCTTTCCACCTATGATTCTTTGGTGGGAGAATCGAGAGAGGCTATTGACTCTTTCGAGGATATTGCAGTTGAGAGCCAACTGGATTTGTTTAGGAACAACAATTGCTTGGTGGCTGGTGGAGTTGGTATGGATAGTGTCGAGGGGTTTAAGCAAGAGGGGCATCATCTACCCATTAGTCTGGACTCAGTGGAGGTGGTAATTAATAATGTTGTAGAACCAACCGATGATATTCCTTTGGATCAACCGGATGCCAATCACCTTTCTCCAGTCAAGGCAGCTTTAAAAGGAACCAAAGGGAAAAAGAAAAGGAAAACTTTGGATGAGATCCTGGGGTTCTCTAAGGCTTATCCAGGAAATTACAAGGGTGGGAGAAAAAATAAAAAATGTGTGGCTTTGAGGTCTGCTGTGGCTGCGGCTGCCCTTTCTGCTAAAATCTGTCTCATTGGATGGTATCGCAAATAGAAACCATATTCTTCTTAATGAAACTCAGGCCATTCGGACAATCAACAAGGCGTCAGTCTCTTCTTTTAACAAGATCGTGGGTGCTCATTATATGGGTGATGATGAGGAAGTCCTTAGTAAGGCTAAAGCATTGTGGGAGTCTCATAAGTCTATTGGTCTTGGTTACGATGGAAATGAAGAGGATGTCATTAGAAGGATTGCTCTTATGGAGGATGATCCCTAGATTCCTAGCTTTGTGAGGTTGTGTTGGTTAGGTTTTGGGGGCTCTAGGGTTGGTTGTGTTCACTTCTCGTCGTTTGGTTTTGCTGGCTTGGTGTGGTTTTGTTTTTTGTTTTCCTGAGGGCTGCATCAGGTTTGGTGGGTTTTTCTGTTCCTTTGGGTTTCTTCTTGGTTGGCTTCTTGCCAATTGAGGGTGTTGGTTTTTTCCTTCTAGGGTCCTGACGGCATGTGATTGTCGGTTGTGGTTTCCTTCTTCGAAGGTTTTCCCCACTTCCAGCTTGATGCTTTTGTTTTGGATCCCTTTAATCTTGTAATTTGTTTTCAAAGATTAATAATTTTTTTTGTCGTTCAAAAAAAAAAAAAAAACTTATAAGTAATGCAAAATATGGCTATCAAACCTACTTGGCTACTTAATTACTTATTACCTAATTTATTCAGTTTTAAGTGTTGAATCTAGGTTATCAAACAAAGCCGTAATCTACTCTTCAATGAAATGCTCTTCCGTAAAACCTATTTTTGCAACTTCAAATGAAGGAAAACAGTTAAAAAATGAGATAAACTCATTTTTTGGTCACATAAGCTAGAAAAGCTAAAAAAACGAATTTTTGCAACTAAAACCAGAGTGTTGCTACGATATGCCACTCTCCATATGAGATTTTTTGACTCAAAATATGAGATTTTGTGGCTCTAAATATGAGATTTTGTGGCTAGAGATATGAAGTGCATATGGTATGCCACTTCATATGAATAGTCACAAAATCTCATATATTTTCAGAAAATCTCATATTTGGAGCCACACAATCTCATATTTGGACCCATTCGGATTGCTACAGTAACTGCTACAGTAACGCTACAGTAACGCGATCTCATATTTGGAGCCACAAAATCTCATATATTCTCATATTTGGTGCCACAAAATCTCATATTTTGAGCCACAAAATCTCATATTTGGTGCCACAAAATCTCATGTATTTTGAGTCACAAAATCTCATATTTGGTGCCACAAAATCTCATATTTGGAGCCACAAAATCTCATATTTCCGTATGGGGTGCATACCATGTGCCATATCATATTTGGAGCCACAAAATCTCATATTTGGTGCCACAAAATCTCATATTCTCTCATATTTGGTGCCACAAAATCTCATATGCGGGGGGTGCACATTGTAGCTTGACCCCTAAAACCAAACACCATTTTATCACATAAGCTAGAAAAGCTTAATAAATGAGTCATATTTTAGGTGGTAGCAAGCGGGCTCTAATCCGAAAGTTTTTTTTTTTTTTTTTTTTTCATTCTAACATGTTTCTCAAACAGATGAATCATTGCGTTTGGGCATATCACCAATTTGTAAAAGTAAAATTCGATTTTTTTTGTTGGTAAGTGGCGGTTAATTTAGACTTTTAGAGATTTTGAAATTAATCAATCAATCAAGCAGTATACTATAGCAACCATCAGAGATTTTAGAATAGAAAATCCCACGTATACGTAAACTTTTCCTTCATCCTCCTCCATGCATTCCCTTATTAGTTCTATAGACCGACAACCATCGCGCCGCAACTACACCGAAGCTGTTCGAAGATGATTTTCGGTTTGTTTTGTGTCATTCGATCCTATATTCCTGTATTGCTAACGGTGTTTCCATTTTTTTGTTCTCTAGATTTTGATTAAAGTACGTAAGAGGCCGCGTTCTTACTCAGTTTACTACAATATTTAGTTTCTATACTCCTCATCCAATGTGCAAAGGTTAGTTCCAATATAAATTACATTGACAAATCAATATGTTCTGTTTTCCTCTTAAAGTTATGCCATTCAAGAGTGTGTGTTGCAATTCTTTGCCAACCAAAAAAAACACTGCCCCACTACGAGTAATTTTTTTAAAAAAAATTTATTGCTTATATTAGGTCTTAGTTTACTTACAATTTTTTCCTCCGATCGACACTTTAGTTATTGTCATTAACACCAGAAAAATATAAATTGTGTTTAAATTTTAATGTTCACACGCTACCTATCTTATGCTAGATATATTATGCGTGTATGACCACCTATTATGCCATGTATACATCGATTGTGTGTGCATGTCAATCTCACCTGTGCATAAGACGGGTTTAACGCTAGTCAATATACTATAGCAGTGCAGTTGAGCCCTCAAAACTCTCTAAACCCCATATCCTAATTTCCTAGAATTTCTAATAACTTTTACCCCCACAAAACCCAAACCCGCCATTCTCACACTTGCAAGTTGCACCCATTGCTTACACGTATCCCATGACTACCACACATGCACTTGTAGCTGCTCCTTTTTTCCCGCATTAGGCACCCCATGGCCCCATATGGCTTATAACTACCTTCACTCACACAAAACAAATTCATATGTCCACCCACACTCTCACGTCTCACATTCCTTTGCAAAACCCACATCTCAAATTCCTTTGCAAAAAAAAAAAAAAAACATAAATAATAAAAAAAAAACTACTCTAATTTCCCATTTGATCAAAGAGGAGGTGAAAAAACCGGTTAGTGCAATATTTTTCTCCCTTTCTTCATGATCTACTCTACAGGTTTTTGAGTTCGGTCCTTTTGTTTTGAGAATTTGCTCACTAGAGTGCATAAGAATTGCTTCATGGTATATTTCCATTTAACTCTTTCTGAGGAAAAATTACTCAAGTTTTTAGTTAATTATGTAGGATTACGTTACGTTCTGTTCATATTCTGGAAAAAAACTCAATTCATTTCTGGCCTATATCTCATGATTTGTTCTATTCTATTAATTTACGATAGATGTATTATGCATGTATGATCGATAGGGTCCACCTTCTACCTATTATGTGATGTTCATATAATGTGTGCGTGCATGTTAATCTTGCCCATGCATAACATGGGTCAACGCTAGTACATGCTAAAAAAGTGTGGTTTAAAGCGCAAAAAATATGCAAAAAGTAGACTTAATTGTATAGTTTAGTTGTAAATCTTGTTTGAAATAATTAAAGTAAAAAGATCTCTCCCTTTTTTTATGCTTCTTAAATGGAGCTGTAGGCATAGATTGTGTCTAACACAATCAAACTTTCTTTGAGAAGATTTGGTTTTGCAGAACCATTCAGTAAAATGTTTTCATTCCTTTTTACAGTGCTTTAGACAAAACAACAATTGTGTTGATTTACTTTTAGCCCTTCACAACCCCACATAAAGTCTCCAATCTAACTGAAAATGTTAGAGCAGCCGCAACCCTCACTCAAAACCAAACTCAAATTTGAAATCTGAGTAAAACTCCTCAAATCTGAGTAAATCTCTCCTCCAGTCCTTTACCCTTTTCCATACCAAATGAAGGAAAACCCTTTTTTTTTTTTCCCAAATCAAGGGACAACAAAAGCCAAACCCAAATTTCCAACGGCTATATTCTGGTGGCGATTGGTGGTCGCACGGTGGCAACAGGTGGTGATGAGTGATGGTGGCGGTGGAGGTGGTGGTTGGTGGTTGTAAGAGCAGAGAGGTCGTCAAGGTGTACTTCGACGGTGGCGACAGATCTGGGATTTAAGTCGTCATCTGGGTGTGCTATGGCGGTGGTTATGGCGGTGGTGGTGGTCTACGGTGGTGGAGAGAGAGGAGAATGGAAGATAAATTGTTTTTGATTTTTTTAAAAGCCACATTTGAGTAAAAATGATGTTGATGACCGGAGAGGATGTACCGAAATCAAGCTTTTTACTCAAATTTAAGTGAAAATTTGGTTTGAGTTTGGTTCAAGGCTGGAGTTGCTCTTATCGGCAAACCCTCCATTTTCTCAGGGCACCAGGATAACAGTATTGGAACAGAATGCTGAATGAAACTATTAGCCCATGAAGATCAACAACGATAGGTGCACATCCACTTTTACTTTCATTTTTACGACAGGTGTCACAAATACCGATAGTCTAGTCATCACGATGTGGTCGAATCCACCGTCACTTATAAAAGACGATGTCAAAATGAACGTGCTCGTATAATTTTCTGCTGGATACATTATTAGGGTATCCACAATGCAACAAGAACTTGCGACTAGAGACATTATTAGGGTATCCACAATGCAACAAGAACTTGCGACTTGATGTAGAATAGACTCTATCTACCGTTGTTAGAAAGTGTCCCGCGAAATTCAACGTCCTTCTCATACAAATAACTTGAAAGACAAGAATCCACGGCTGAGGATTCAAACTCACAATCAAATGAAAACCAAATAGGTGAAGGGTTTCGCAATGGAGAACCCACCACAGTAATAAGTGAACATCTAAGAAATAGAAGATCTTATCAACTCCCCACGTTAGGGTCCTTACAAAAGATGCAGAAGGGGAATGCAAAGTGAACAAGTGAAACTGCATTTGTACAGTAGGAATTTCCTAGGATCGTAAACACAGGAGTAACAATGGCAACCTTTAAAAACAATTCAATAAATTTCTCATTGAGAAAATTTACAACTTTGTTGGAATGAATACTGCAAAAAGTACACACAGAGGTATAAACTTGGGAAAACAAAAAGAAGGCAATTTCATTGAGAAATACCAACACAATCAATTCATTTCATATAGAAATACCATCCTGATATGCTAAACTTGGGGAAGCACTTCTTAGGATAAAACATACCATAGAAATGAGGAAAAAAGACTAAGAAGAATGATGAGGAAGAAAACTATGTTCACATCACCAAAACATTGCGGCATGACTGCTGAACAAAAGTCATTCTTAACAACTAAATTATTTACTTTTTCCAGCTGCTTTTGATTCAGGTAGTGTTCCAAATACCTTGTCCCATAATGACGAAGTGATACCGAAGCCTTTGTCCTGGATCCGGAAATGATGGTTCAAGTGATATTTCTGCATAAAAATCAACCAAACTTAGACAAAAAAGATGAAGCCCATTCCCTAAAAACACTTTTTGATAAACTTTACAGGTTTCTATCTTCCGCTTACACTTAAACGACTCTTTTGTCTTATTTGTCAAAAAAACATGTTTTGTGCACATATGTTTCACTGGAGTCACCAAGGTGGTGGCGTGAGGCGGAAGGTGGGGGGAGGTGATGCCTAGGGGCAACGCACAAGAGGATTCAAGTTGTATTAAAAAAAAAGTATTACCATCTTAGTATACAGAAACTTTACCAAACATTGCCCAAGTGTCCAACAAAAAGTGAGTCTTTCTATTGGGCCACCACTTGTGAAACACGTTTGATACAGGAATGACAGAGAAGAGAATATCGATACAGAAAACTTATCAAGTATGGTGTGGCAGAGACATTTCTGAAATTACAAGCCACAATGGAGGTGGTTTGGGTTTGAAATGAAAAGACCACACTTTCATATGCTGAAACTGGGATACGCGTAACCATAAACCAAATGAGGTGAGGATTTGGATATTTGGAACCCTCTATTACAAGTTGCACCAGCTACTGTTCTTACCTTAAGATTTCGGGGTAGTTCGCTTTTCGGCTGTCCATGGTGCAAGTAGTAATGGGTGACATCATAAATCACATAACCAAGTAAACCGCCTCCAAACATAGCAGGAGTGAGAGGAGGAGTGAATATGAGTTTTACCAAGTTCCAGAACTGGCAGAGAGAGAAACAATTGAGTCAATTAATAGAATTTTAATCAGAAGCACAATGACCCATGTTCACACAGATCTGTCTGTTTGCGATAAGAATATATATATATATATATATATATATATATAGGATAATGATCTATTGAGGGAGTCCTTAGGATAATTCCGTGCGGACCTCACCATTCCGAATCAAATTTTGACGATCCGAACCGCTCAATGTTTTTAAAATGCATTTTTAAGGGTCCACGCGGAAAATCTTCAAAAAAAAATACCCGGAAGGGCTTGATCGGATCAGTTTTTGTTAAAAACGCTATATATAGCGTTTTTAAGCAAAACTGATCCGATCAAGCCCTTCCAGGTATTTTTTTTTGAAGATTTTCCGCGTGGACCTTGGAAAATGCATTTTAAAAACATTGAGCGGTTCGGATCGTCAAAATTTGATCCGGAAAGTCGAAAAATGGTGAGGTCCGCACGGAATTTTTGTTTGAGGGAGTCCTTAGTAGATCGCCTTCCTATATATATATATATATATATATATATATATATATATATATTTTTTTTTTTTTTTTCTTTTCCTTTGAAAGCTTTTGCTATAAGATTCAAATCATGCATTCCTGAATATATCGACCAATTTGTCATTAAAATGACCAAGAAAGCACATGAACAGATTGCATTAGATGTTCACGTTTAGTCTTTTTAAAATTACTGACAAGTAGAGATGTAGCAAGTGCGAATAGTACATACTGGCACACAAAGCACAGCTGTTGCAGCAGGAGGGAAAACAAGTCGTAGTCCGTCCATGGGGTGCTTATGATGGCAACCATGTATAAGATAGTGTAAGGTGTTTCCCCTATATGCCAAGTATTAGACAACATTAAGCTCAAGTCATCAATGCTTGTTTTTCTGAGAGAAAAAGAGAGACTAACCAATAGCTCGTCGTTTTGATGTGAAAAAGGAAGCGATGCAAAGTGTATTCTATCAATGTCCATATAAAAATACCACAGACCATCATCAATGCTATCTGAGGAGAAGTATAGCCCATCCGAGCAGACACGGAGATGTTCCAGCATACAACTGGCAGCCAGATTAGAGGAATCACCCACCACTCGTTTTTGGTCAAAAACTGTTTCATGCGAAAATTAGTCAGAGAAGCAGCGGTATTTGTTGTTATCAATTATCCATCGTCACAAAATATTAAAAAACTACAAAACAGATAGAATACGAATATAGAAAAAGCAAATAGTCAAATGAAATGTCTTCACAAGTGAAATTGCTTAGTTGGTAATATTGAAGAAGAAAGAAAGAAAAGGTAGTACCTCCCAAAAATCGCTTTCAAAAAATCGAGGGCCTTCCTTGCTAGCAATAGGTTGGTGCACCCATTCTTGATAATCCTCTCCGAGGTGGCCCACCTGCGAAAGGTTCAAAACAAATTACAAAGGAAATTGAAATAGCATGGCGAACTCTGAACTGACTAGGGAGTGTGAGGTGGACATATAAACCACAATTCCTCATATCTTCGGTTCATTCCTTTTCTTCTTTCTTTAAGTGTGCCACAAACAAAATCAAACTTATTTTTATTATGTTTCCCCGACTTTGTGGGTACTTGCTGCCCACATTCGATTGAAGATAAAATGAAGGTCTCAAATCTGAGTCCATGTAAGTGTCTCCAATAAAAAGTCCATTACAAATTCTCATTTGAGAAAACAAAGAAAATTCAACAAAACAAAAGCTACCCAACTTAAAGTGTAAACAACATAATTGTACATAATATCTTTTTTTTAATCTATCTTTAGCATTAGGCATTCTAGGTGGAGTTAAAAGAAATGACAGCCTGAATGATACATAACCCTGAACCATCTTTAAACAACAATTCACCTGGAAGACAAGGGGTTTATTCAAATCCACTGTGAAGCCTTGTGCAACCATCTTGGAACCAAAATGCGTAACTGAGTCAGAGGGGCAGGAAATAAGGACACAACAAAAGTTAGACACCAAACAATCGGAATATTCAACCGCGTAAAACATTATTTATCAGAATATTGCTAGAAAAATAAACAGAAAAGAGCCACTTCTCTGAGATTTTTATAAAAACTTTTTTTTTTTTTTTTATCGGGATTTTTATAAGAACTTAGATAAGTCTAAATTGTGATGCCTGTCATAAGGAAATAGGAGCAGAGGGTTCCTTTTCCAACTTAAAAAGGGAAGTAAAGATGTTGGATCCAACAATTGAGACATGTAAATTTTGAGCAATTCCATTATGCCACGCAAAACAAGTAGCTCCATGTTCAAGCCGTCTCCAGTTCAAAATTTGTTTCAGCATTTTCAATGCCATGACATAATAAATTTCCTACCATAACTTGTGCAGTTGTGACAGAGTTTACAATACCGCTTATGCTCATAAAGCATTTCTTACCCAAGAGTTGATAATGAACATTGCTATCACAAAAAGACCAAGCAGGGCTAAAGAACAGACTTGTACAGCTGAGCAAGTCAATCATAGAGCGAGAAATAAGGTCCACAGCCTGAACCGCTTCGCTCATGAATAAGGCCCACAGCCTTAAATAGAATGCACACTTTTTCTAGGTACTTTTAGTAATGCATGATACTTATCTTTTTGAATACTTGTAATATTTCTCTTTAAAGTTGATTTATCTTTTGCAAAGTACTTGTTTTTTAATTATGTAGAGTGCCCGTTGAAAAAATTCTATCGGGCCCGAAGTCTCAGAACCGGCTTGCAAAACTGCAAATATCCCATTAATCTCAAGAATAAGGAAAGTTTCTGAATTTCCCTGTTCAATTTTGTATCTTTTTCAAATTAATGAAAACTGAATTTTACGAACTACCCATAAATCTAAAGAGCCCCTACACTACCACAAAAGCGACCACCAACCAAACAGATTGAAACAATGCAATAACTACCAACAATCACATCAAATCCCACAGTGTACCATGAAATCCCCACTTCGAATCACAAATCAATATACAATTGCCATAAATTGCAGGAAAAAAAAAAAATTTCCTGCTTAAATCCACCAAAAAACTCAGATCAAATTGAGAACATAAACTAACCCAGAAAAATGCGGTTCCGATCTGTGACTGCAACAAGATCTTTCTCTCTCTCTCTCTCTCTCTCTTGAGACCCAGTCTCTACTAGAAGCAGGCGCATCCGCCTCTTTCTCTCTCTCTTTAAAACCAACGACACAAGTACCAGGAGTTTGCCAACGCCGGCAAGTAATATATACTGCAGGAACAGAATGAACGAAGGTTACTCTAATTTTATACGCGAAGAATATGCGAGTGTGGTACGATAAATTACGCTATTGGTCCCTATTGGTTTAGAAAACTTTAAATTCGGTATTTATAATCAGGTATGGTTTCCGATTTTTTTCTAAAAGTGCTAAAAGTAATTGATGTATTGCAAAAAAATAACTTTTGCGATTCCATGTTTAACTCCTTTATGAGCTTGAGCACTGTTAGAAAAAAATGGGAAACCTAGCCTCAGTTTCTTCATTATAGTGCGTGTGGTTTCAATTCCGTCAGGGTGAATTCTACTCTAACTTCTGGTTAAAGTATGACCAATTTTTTAGGTGTTTCAAGGTGGTTCTAAAAAAAATAAACTTTTAAGGTGTTTTAGATATTTTCAGAACAATAGAGATAATAAAATGCACCATTATTAGTCCGTTTAACGAGTGGAGAAGTGAGGCAGATAAGGGTCTTGAGTTTATAAACTAATCTGGCCTCATTCTTATCTATTGCTTGGTTTATCCCAAACCTCTCCAAACCATTTTCTTATTGTCATTACAATGGGCAAAATGGGTTAAACCACACACAAAAACACAAAATTCGAGGTTAGACATTCTTCTCACATACATCAACTAAATATCTTTTCAGAGGAAATAAGTTGTCTAAAGTACAAAGTCTAAAGACAATTTTTTTTTAGCGGAAACTCACCGTAAGTTATAACAAATATTTTTTTTTTATCTATCCACTCTTATTCATCTATTTCAACTACCAAATTGACTTCTTTTTAGGCTGAGTTCACTCAATTTCATAAAATCAACCAAGATTTTAGCAAATGAGGAAACCATTTACTAAGATCTTGGTTAATTTTATCACCCGCCAAACTAGTGTATTAGTTTTCTCGTGTTCTAATTGGACCCCATCCATTTCGAAGTATCTCTTCCTATTGACAGGCATAAGTTGATGAAACTAATAGGACCAAAATGAAGTTCAAATTAAACAACGATGACTAATAGTGCAATTTAGCTCATATATGGACGTGAGGGAGAGATCTGTGCCATCTATTTGAACAAAGACGTGCACGTTGGATTCTAACGGTTGCCAGCCTGGTGAACCTTGTATTGTACAGCCCATCCGCATGATTCATAGGACGGGAGAGGATCTGGTGTGTCTTTACTCAGACCATTAAAAAACTCCTTTTGTTTTTACGCAATTTGATTGGAATCTTTAGATATTGTTTTGTTTTGTGATTTTATAGACCTTTTCAGTCTCTCTGTAGTCTGTATTGCCTTTCTGGACTCTTAAGAACCACTATCATTTGTACTGGGGGTGCTGTGCACCCAGGTGTCTTGCACCCCTCAGCCATCCGATCAGGTATTGGACGGCCCGGATGCGACAATTTAAATTTAATTTAAATTTATTTTTACCGGTAAGAAATAAAAACACATCCGGACCATCCAAAATACGATCGGACGGCCGAGGGGTGCTACATCCCCCGGATTCCATTTGGACTTGATTGGACAATGTACGTGTGTTAGTCACCATATACCCTTATTGGAACTCAACATGCTCTTAATGGGGCTAATTTAGTTGGTCCGGCTGTCAAGAGTTTGAATCCCCACACTTGCGTGCGGGTATTATTTCATTTATATTTGTTGGGATTATTTCTCCTAGGTGGGGCTACTGGGATTATTTCTCCCCTTAATGGGGCTATAAGTTGGGTCGGGTTCATAGTGATGGTGGACTTGTTTTGAGATTAATGTAACTCTGATATTTGTATTCTCTGACCGCTTGTAATATATATATATATATATATATATATATATATATATATAAATCACCCACCCGTGGGACGTTAGCTTTGATCCCTACATTAGTGGGTTGGGGCTCCCAATAGATAGTAGTATCGTGTGACGGAGCAACACTCCATGGTGGAGGTGATGAGATACTATACATGTTATCTTTCATATTTTGTAGTACAGAAAAGACTCTTGACAACCAGATGGCGGTGCTCTAGGGCCACTAATAATATATCTTTCTTAAGGGCAAAGCTAATGGTCAGAGTCAATGGTTTGTACTACTAAACTGCCATTCTTCAATTTGTTTGAGTCATTAATTGACAATGTCAGGCTTTGAAAACAACATCTCTCTCAAATCTCAGTTACTTACGAACTAAGGCAAGAGGGTAAAGTTCCAAAAAGAAAAATATGATTTCTAGAAGCCCTATACTTTCCAATGACTAACCCCTTCCAAAGTTCAACTTATTAATATTCATTTCATCTCTAAGTAAGTCTTTATACGTGTCTTAACTAAAACGCAAAACAAACAAATGCGTATATAGAACTAGAAAAATGGTGTTAGAATTTGAAGTATACGTTGCAGAACTCTTTGAATTGGTCGCGGTAGCAGTGGGCTCTTTGGGCGACGGTAATTAATTATTTTTTTTCCTCTTGCTATCAGCTTGTGTTTGCATGAAATCTGAAACTTCGAACAAAATCATGTTTGCCAACTGTTTTTCATAATTAGAAAATGAATAGTACCAAGTCATGCATAATTTTTTATGAAAGTGTGCAATCATGATTTCAGCTATTTTCAAAGTCAGTCTTCATTCTCTCCTCCCTTTTCCATTCCCACCTCCGGTCACTCCAACCCGTGCCAACACTGGCTAACAACGACCAAATTCAGGAAATCGCCAAAAGATCACTAGCGCCATACAACTTCGGCAAAAACCTTTGGCAACTCCCCGATCTTAAGTCGCGAAGCTATACAGACTTCGAGTTAAAATGCATATGTAGACCGTCAATTTTTTTTTTTTTTGCGTGTGTGTGGGGGAGAAGATAATTTCTCCTATACTAGTGGATCATACTTTAAGACCATTGGTCAATGGCATGAGATGTGTCATTGCCCCAATTTTGGTCAAGATAATGTTTGTTAGATTCATTCAGACTATGATGGACAACGAGAATATAAGCAAGGACGAATGCAGAACTTTACTTCATTGGTGGCAAATATGTATATTAAAATAAACGAAAAGATGGACTATGATATGAATATTTGTTGACTTTAGATAAAAATCAACATAACATATTGACGCGTTGCTTCTTTTCCTTCGGTTTGCTGTTAGGTTTCTTCCCTTTGTATTGATGTAACCGCTTTAATACAAACAAGGTTTGCATTAAAGACAAAATTTGAAGTTTGATTTTTCTTGAATAAGACTTCATGTTTCTTTACATATTTCATTTGGTCCATTAAATTTGGCTTTCGAACATCTTTTTTTTTTGCCCTCCTTTATTAAAGCAAAAACTAAACGAGTTAAGACTTTCTATAGAGCAAATAAATAATGAAAAAAAATTCAGGCCTATATAATTTGGGAATATATATTTTTTATTTTACTATAATGTTTGCATTTTTAAAAATCGTTATGCTAGTGACCGCAGTCACTTGTCCCTTGGCTCCATCATTGAGTATAAGGCTGACAAAGAGAGCTAGAGAGTTCCTTTCTCTGCCAAATATGACAATCTTAACACACTTTTATCTGTAGGATTGGCCCAACGCAATGATGGTTAAGAGAAAAACTATAGGAGAAACCTTTTTTTATTTTACTATAATGATTGCATTTTTAAAAATCGTTATGCTAGTGACCGCAGTCACTTCCCTTGGCTCCATCATTGAATATAAGGCTGACAAAGAGAGCTAGAGAGTTCCTTTCTCTGCCAAATATGACAATCTTAACACACTTTCATCTGTAGGATTGGCTCAACGCAATGATGGTTAAGAGAAAAACTATACGAGAAACCTTTTTTTATTTTATTATAATGATTGCATTTTTAAAAATCACTATGCTAGTGACTGCAGTCACTTGTCCCTTGGCTCCATCATTGAATATAAGGTTGACAGAGAGCTAGAGAGGTCCTTTCTCTGCCAAATATGACAATCTTAACACACTTTTATCTGTAGGATTGGCCCAACGCAATGATGGTTAAGAGAGAAACCTTATTAAATAAAGGGTTAAAGCTTTTCTTTTTTCTTTTTAATCAAACCTGTAGTTCTTTTTAGCAATATTTTTTGGATCCAATAACACTGCATGTGTATAATTTCCGCATTATGTTTTCCAACAGTGCTAGGTACCCAAAATATTTATCCAGAAATTTACCTAGAAATTGAAATCAATGCGTGTTGAAACTTGTGGCTCATATGGAGAGATACCAAGAAGTTCTGATGAAAGACCAGATACCGGAGCAGAGCGGAGTGCAGTAGGGCTATTGGTGGTACGGTACGGAATTATTAGGGTTGGAATAGAGTAAGGCTATATATATACTCTCTATTGTAAAAACCCTAGCCGATTTTGATCATAATAATACAAACTCGCTCTCGCTCCCATGAAGGTACCCGATCTTGGGGAACCACGTAAATTCCTGTGTTGATTCTTTACAGTTTTCGTATTTGTTATTGTGTGCGTGTGGTGATTATTCTAACAAATGGTATCAGAGCGCGGGTTTATTCACATGGATTAAATCACACAAAGAACAATATTGGGGAATACATCTGTGTCAAAGATCGATGTTGTAAAGTTTGACGGGATTGGTAATTTCGGACTATGGCAACAAAGGGTAAAGGATCTGCTGGTGTAGCAGGGTTAGTCGAAGGCGTTGAGTGGGGCGTCCAAGAAACCAGAGCAGATGTCCAACGCTAATTGGGAAGATCTGCAGGCAAAGGCTGTGAGTACGATTCGTCTGTGTCTTGCAAACGAAGTTATGTATCACGTGATCGGCGATGATTCGCCGATTGGGGTTTGGACGAAGCTGGAGAGTAGGTATATGTCGAAGTCCTTGACTAATAAACTGTTTCTGAAGCAAAAGTTATTCAGGCTGAAGATGGTTGAGGGTTCTGACCTAATTCAGCATATCAACACGTTCAATCAGATTGTTAGTGATTTGCTACGGATTAAAGTAACATTCGAAGAGGAAGATCAGGCTCTGATGTTGCTGTCCTCTCTACCGAGTTCTCTACTCTGGGGGAAAGAAACCCTAGAACTGGAGGAAGTTACTGCAGCCCTTCTGGCCTATAATTAGCGCAGGTTACAAACTGAGTCGGTGTAGGGCGAAGGACTGATGGTTAAGGGGTACGAGGAACGTGGCAGAAAGTTGGAGAGGGGGAAATCTGTTGAGTGTGGAAGATTGAAATCGAAGGCAGGTTTTGAGTTGAAGTGTTATAGGTGCCCTAAACCAGGACACTTCAAGAAAAATTGTCCGTATAAGGGAAAATGAGGGAACTGGAAGAAGAAACATGGAAAGGCAGGGGACAGGAAAGATAGATCATCAAATTCTGCAAACATGGTTGAGCAGGAGGATTCTGAAGATGGTGATATGCTTTTAGTCTCTGCCAATCCGGATCACTTGGTAGACTCATGGATTCTGGATTCAGCATGTTCTTATCACATGTCCCTTAACAGAGAGTGGTTTGACACCTATAGGTCAGTGGATTGTGGTAATGTTCTTATGCGTAATGATGCATCGTGTAAAGTAATAGGAATAGGCACAATTAAGATCAAAATGTTTGATGGTGTTGTGAGAACCTTGGGTGACGTTAAACATGTTCCAGAGTTGAGGAAAAATCTAATTTCGTTGGCAACTTTAGACTCCAATGGCTGTGGGTGTAAAATAGAAGGTGGAGTGATGAAGGTAACGAAGGGTGCTATGGTGATAATGAAAGGTTCCAAAGTTCCTGGTAATATTTTGCTTGCGACCTTAGATTGTGTCGTAGAGAGTGTCGCCCCAAGCGTAGGGCTAGGTCGGCAGTAGCATAATAACCGGTAAGACCGGGTCGAATCCACAGGGACCGAATGCACCCGGCGTGAGAGTTGTCTTGCAAGTGTAGGTTTTTAGCCTTAAAGCGGCAAACTTGGCGTTTGTAGTTTGGGGGTGGAATTCACTTAACTTCGTGAATGACTCGGAAGATTAAAAATGACAAATTAAACTAAGGCAAAGTCTAGGGGTATTTAACGACCATGACTTGGGCTAATCCATCCCCTTTTGATAACCGGCTCGGGGCATCGTTAAATGCCCCCGAACGGAAGATTTAGATTTTAAAACCTTTTACAAGAAAATGTGTTTCACAAAGATTAGGATTCTTGTGCCATTTAGACAAACATTTTGATTGACATCGCCCTAAGCATCACACGTGCCAAGTGGTCAAGCCCTTGGCTACGTGAGATCAAAGAGATTAACAAATCCAAATTTTGATACATAAAATTAATCCTAACTCTTTGATCAATAAGAAGTGTTTGCTTTTGAGATGAGAGGAACAGATTAGCCCGAGTCATGGAGTGTTAATCACCCCATGACCAAGCCCAATTAACTACTCACTAATTATGCTTAAGCTAATCCTAATTAGAAATTTGAAGGAAATAAAATTCATGATTAAACTTGATATTGATATTGAACCTAAGCTTCCCTACACTTTTAAGCCTTGACAAATTAACAAACAACAAATTTAAACTAGTGTTTCTTAAGGAAGAAGATGGAAAAACAAGAACAAGATTTAACCGGTAGAAATGCAAATAAACTAGATTTATATGTAGAGCCAACAATTACAAGAACTATTAATGAAGAAGAAAATACAATACAATAAAAGCTTACCAAGGTTCTTGAAGAAAATTACACTAAAAGCTTGAAGACAACAATGGAGGAAAATGACTTAAAGTAAAACTAAACTAATGGAGGAGGGTGGAGAGAAGAGAGGGGAGAATGATACTTATACACAAAACCCTCTTTCTCTCTCAAAATATCCAAAACATACTATTAATGGAAAAATTTCCATAAAAGGAAAGTCAAAAAGTGCTCAAAAAAATGCCATCCGGAGGGACTTGGATCGATCCAAGGTGTTGATGGATCGATCCAAGGTCTAATTTTCGACCATTTTTCTTCATTGGATCGATCCATCATCATCTTGGATCGATCCAAGGGCTTCTGTTGGGAATTTTTGAAGCTTGGATCGATCCATGGAAAGTGATGGATCGATCCATCAGCATCTGTTCAGACAGATTTTTGATCCAACTTCACGGGCACGCCCCGGCTTCGTCCGAACTCGGAATGAGGCGATTCTTGAACCGTTGGAAAGCTCTATGAGTCTACTTTCAAACCCAATTGACCTCATCTTCATAGCCTTTGTATCTTGAGAGAAATGAGTCTTTTTCTATCGGTTGGTCAGATTTTCTATAGCCTCATAACTCTAGATTTCTTGTTCCTTTGTTCCGGGCCTTCCTTGAACCTTCCAAAGCTCCTTGAATCGACTTCTAAGCTTCGGCGATTGTCCTCCACGGCATTGCGGGGCCTTGGGTACTTCCGGATACAACCGGGGATTATTTGGAGCTTTGGACACGCCTTTTTAGCTCCGATTTTCTGAAACTAATCAAAAACACAACTCGTGCAAAATCAATCATTCAAAGGCACAAAATGCACGTGTGTGTGATCACAACGAGCGAGATAAGCCCATATATATACAACATTGAGGGCTTATCATATTTACAAGCTGACAGGGAGTACAGTTGTAGGTGGAGCTGCTACCACCGCAACGGTTGATACTGATGATATCATTCTATGGCATATATGGTTGGGGCATATGGGGGAACGTGGGATGCTCGAGCTACATAAGAGAAATTTGTTGAAAGGGGTGAAATCGTGCAAAGTGGGGTTCTGTAAATTCTGTGTTCTGGGGAAGCAGTGCAAGGTGCAGTTTAAGAATGCTACTCATAGAACAAAGGGCATTCTTGACTATATTCATTCTGATGTTTGGGGGCTAGTGAGGGTAGCCTCGAAAGGGGGATCTCCGTATTTCGTGACCTTTATCAATGATTATTCGAGGAAAGTCTGGGTTTACTTCATGCGACACAAGTTTGAGGTTTTTGCAACGTTCAAAATGTGGAAAACTGAGGTGGAAAATCTGACTGGAAAGCGGATTAAGTGCCTCTGGACAGATAATGGAACAGAGTACAAGAATGAGGATTTTCTGAGGTTTTGTGAGGAGCATGGGATTCACTGACACTGGACAGGTCGAAAGACACCACAGCAGAATGAGGTGGCAGAAAGGATGAACAGAACCATAGTAGAAAGGGCAAGGTGCATCAAACTTAATGCAGGGCTTCCAAAGATGTTCTGGGCAGAAGCAGTGAGCATGGCAGTGTTTGTGATAAACAGGTCGCCTAGTATTGCTTTGAATGGAAAGGTAGCGGAATAGATGTGGACAGACAAGGAGGTTGACTACTCAGTTTTGAGGATCTTTGGGTGTCCAGCCTATGTTCATGTTCCCGGCAATGAGAGGTCAAAGCTTGATGCGAAGTCCAAACAATGTATCTTTATTGGGTATGAAAAAGGGGTGAAAGGGTACAAGCTTTGGGATCCAGAAGCAAGAAAGGTGGTGATCAGTAAAGATGTGGCATTTGATGAGGATTCCATGGTCAAAACACATCAAGGGGTGTAGAAATTCGAGTCAGGGGAAAGTAGCAAGCAGCGGGGTATACAGATTGAGCTGGGTGATTCTGACACAGATGGTGACACAGATACAGGTGGAGAAACAGGTGGTTCTTAGCCAAAGGAACAGCTTGATCAACAATAGCAGGAGCAACAGGAAAGCATAGCCACAGGGAGACCTAAACGTGTTATCAAGCCACCGGTGAGGTATGGGTTTGAGGATATGGTTGCTTATGCATTGTCCACTACTAGTGAGGATCCGTCTACTTTTTCAGGAGGCAATTACTACTTCTAAAAAGGATAGATGGATGGAAGCCATGGTGGAGGAGATGGAGACGTTTCATAAGAACAAAACTTGAGAGTTGAAAGAACTGTCTCAAGGGAAGAAAACAGTGGGTTGCAAGTGGGTTTATAAGAAGAAGGAAGCTGCGTCTGAAAAGGAAAATGAAAAGTTCAAGGCTCGATTGGTAGCGAAGGGGTACTCGCAGAGGAAGGGGATTGATTATGATGAGGTCTTTTCTCCAGTGGTGAGGCATACTTTGATTAGGATTCTCTTGGCATTGGTGGCTAGCTATGATATGGAGTTAGAGTAGCTGGATGTGAAAATGGCATTCCTCCATGGTGATTTGGAGGAGGTTATTTACATGGAACAGCCTGAGGGATTCGTGCAGCCAGGGACTGAGCACCTTGTTTGTAGGTTGAATAAGTCGCTTTATGGGCTAAAGCAGTCTACATGATTCGGATTGCGTTCACACGCTGTGAGTATGATTGCTGTGTTTATGTTAAGAGTTTTGATGATGGTTCATGTATTTTCCTACTACTTTATGTGGATGATATGCTTATTGCTGCAAAGAGTATGGTTGAGGTGAACAGGTTGAAATCTTTGTTGGGCAAGGAGTTTGACATGAAGGATTTGGGTGCTGCTAGGAAAATACTTGGGATGGAAATTCGCAGGGATAGGTCAGCGGGGAGGCTGTGGTTATCTCAAAAGGATTATGTGATGAAAGTGTTGGAGAGGTTCAGCATGGATAGTGCTAAGCCTGTTAGCACACCTTTGGTGAGTCATTGCAGGTTGTCTATAGAACAGTGTCCGAAGTCTGATGAAGAGATTCAGGATATGTCAAAGGTGCCTTATGCCAGCGTAGTTGGTTGCTTGATGTATGAAATGGTGTGTACTAGACCCGATTTGGCACATGCGGTTAGCACAGTCAGCAAGTACATGGCCAATCCGAGCAGAGAGCATTGGAAGGCAGTCAAGTGGATGTTTAGATACTTGAGGGGTACTGCAGGTCGTGAGATTATGTTTGCAAAGCAGGATCAGATTTTAGTTGTAGGGTTTGTGGATGCGGATTATGCTGGCGGTATGGATGACAGGAGGTCTACTATGGGTTATGTGTTTACACTTGCGGGTGGGCCTATTTGTTGGAGATCCATGGTATAACCTCTAGTTGCTCTATCTACTACTGAGTCTGAATACATGGCGGTGACTGAGGCAGCTAAGGAAGCATTGTGGTTGAAGGGTTTGGTGAAAGAACTGGGCATAGATCAAGGTGGAGTGCAGTTGTACTGTGACAGTCAGAATGCCGTTTATTTGGCGAAGCACCAGGTGTATCATGCGAGGACCAAGCATATTGACGTGAGGTTTCACAAGGTGAGAGAGTTGATTGCTTTGGGTGATTTGATATTGGAGAAGGTGCACACTTCTGAGAATGCAACTGACATGTTGACAAATATTGTGACTGTGGACAAGTTCGAGCATTACTTGGACTTGGTTAATGTCTCCAAGTGATAGAGAGGAGACGTCCCCAACCTAACGGTTGGATCCAGATGGTTGTCTTCTAAATGGGTGAGGTTATTCGCCAATGTGGAGATTGTTGGAACTTGTGGCTCATATGGAGAGGTACCAATGAGTTCTGATGAAAAGCCAGATGCCGGAGCGGAGCGAAGCACACCGAGCAGAGCGGAGTGGAGTAGGGCTATTGGTGGTGTATATATATATATATATATATACACCCTAGCCGATTTTGATTATAATAATACAAACTCGCTCTCGCTCCCGTGGAGGTACTCGATCTTGGGGAACTACGTAAATTCCTGTGTTGATGGTGGTATATATATATATACCCTAGCCGATTTTGATTATAATAATACAAACTCGCTCTCGCTCCCGTGGAGGTACTCGATCTTGGGGAACCACGTAAATTCCTGTGTTGATACTTTACTATTTTCGTATTTGTTATTGTGTGCGTGTGGTGATTATTCTAACAGTCAGATTCATATGTTTTATTCATGTAAAAAGTCATGACATTATCATGTTCTAGATTCTATATGCATGTAGCAGCTCATGGAAAAAGAAACAAAACCATTGACAATACAGAAATATATAAAAGCAAACAAAACAAAACAGTTTCTCTTTGTTGTTTTCTATAGCAGGAAAATAAGAAGCAAAAAACTTAAAACCTCCTAGCAGCATGTCTTACAGTGAACAAAAAGCATGTCTTACAGTGAGAAGTTGCCAGATTAAGGTATCATACAAATAGAAGAAAAGAGAAAAAATGGAATGCAAGAAAGAAAGAAAGAAGACACATTGGAAGAAGTAAGCTGAAACAAGCCCAGTCTTTGGTATTGCCAAGCAAATGTATCCTTGTAAGAAACTAGGCTCCTTCCTACCAGAAACTCCATCGGACAGTATGTACCATTCTCTACACCTCGAGTTGAATCATCTTGTTTTCTTGCCAGATTCTGGAGGAAGTGTTCCGAACACAATATCCCAAAAGGAAGAGGTGATTCCGAAACCCTTGTCTTGAATTCTGAAGTGATGGTTCATGTGGAACCGCTGTAATAAACAACAAATAGGAATTTGAAGGTTATAACTTACAATGGTATCATCTTGTTGGCAGAAAAAGAAATTATGTGCACGGTCGTCCTTGTATTGCAGATTTGTAAGGGGAAAGGAAAAGGATTGTTACATGGGCCGGAGCTTCAGGTTCCTGTTGTATTTACTGTGTTTGGACACATCAAACTCCCAATTTTAGGATCCCAGAACTAGACTTAGCCACAGGGATGCGTTGTCTAACTGACTTTACATGAATGAAACTCAAGTTTATTCAGGATATATCACATCATATAGGGCAATTTTACGGTGATAATAATATGTTGAAATCAAAAAAATAGGAAACACATGGACATTACAATATTTGTAAAATCTCAGTAATGTTTTTACTCCAACATATTTATTCTAAAGAGTAAACTCAGAAGTAATTGTTTGAAAAGAATCAGGGAACCCTTCCATGTTTCATACCCATACCCGTGTCCTACTGAGTTGATGGAGGTACCTCAGCAAAATTAAAAAGTCCGTTTAACGAAAGAAAAGGGTAATGGAATAAATAGTAGACAGATCCCTCACTAAATCCAAACAGAACCTAAAGAAGTACCTTCAAATATGACGGAACACCTTTATCTGGCTTCCCGTGGTGCACATAGTAATGAGTGCAATCGTACACTACGTATCCCAATACGCCACCTCCAAACAAAGCAGGGGCAATGGTTGGCGGCGTTGTAAGCTTGATCACGTACCACAACTAGCAGTGACAGGAAAGTAAATCAGAACCAGGAGAAGCTATCAGCAAAATTACAAAGTGTCCACATAGCCTTCTCTATGTACATATTGTCTCCCCCCTAAAGCACTAGCAACTTTTGCATTCGTTTGAATTCAAGTGTTGTGAAATGGCCATGAGGTTGCAACATCAATACAAAGTTGACAGTCTATGGATGGCCACATCACTATTAGTTTTAAACCTCCCTCAACTGTTTTCAAGCTTCGAATACTATGTTTTTGGTTTGTCTTTTACATCAATTGATCATGGAATGGAGATCTCCATTCCTTCCAATAATGATTGGTCGGATTATGAAATCTAGAACGGTAATGATTGTTTCCTCCATTTCCTCCATCCGGCTGAAGAAATGAAGAAAAACTTCAACCTTCCACAACTTATGGGAAAGAGAGAAGAAGCTAAAACATACTAGCACCGCTATAATTGCAGCTCCTGCGGGAGGGAAAACAAGTCGTAGTCCATCCATCGGGTGCTTATGATGGCAGCCATGAAGAAGATAATGTATGGTGTTTCCCCTGCATCATATTAGAATAGTTAGGAATGAAGAAATCCTAGGAAGGGATGTACATAAATAATCTAGGAACAAAATACATATTTTTGCCCCAATCCAAGCCTCATCTATTGTCTTACGTACATATATTGGCTTATAGGTTTTGTTTTCTGTATCTATGGAAAATCTTCTGATTTCAATGCCTTTTGGAACTCTTTGCATTCTTGCTTTAATACTAACGAAGGTATTGCCAAACAACTAAATAATAACAGCTAGACTCCCTATCTGTGGACAACAACTCCGTAAGCAGTCATTTGCTTTGAAGAATGTGAAGCTGACATTTGCTTTGAAGAATGTGAAGCTGATATTTGCTGGAGAAGATACACTTCTAGCTTTTCTCAAGTATGCGACAGAGAAATTTCATATAGCTATTTCAAGTACATTTTTAGGAATTCTGTATAAAATTTCTCAATAACATATGATGTAAGGTTTGGAAGGTCTGCGCCTGATGCTTGGGCATGTGTCCGCACCCGGTTTCAGTTCAATTGGGAAATAACTATGGCGAGAGAAAAGAGGAAGCAGGGAGAAGTATTTAACCAATAGCCAGTCGTTTTGATGTGAAAGAGAAACCGGTGCAAGGAGTATTCCAGCAATGTCCAGATAAAGATGCCACCAACCACTGATGCTGCTACTTGAGCAGACGGAACACCCATCTGAACAGCCCAAGAAACAGACCAGCACACAACTGGTAGCCAAATGACTGGAACTGCCCACCATACTGTGAGAGTAAAGAACTGTTCACATCACAAAGGGGGGTAAATTAGGCAGCTAATGAATGAAAGGACCATATAAGGATATGAACTGAAAAATAAAGGCAAGTCTCCCACTTCTTGAAGCAGTACTGAGCTATATACAGCACCTAATGAATACAATGCTATCTACTGTACAAAAAGTACGGCTAAAATCAATGAATGGGATAGAAACCAAAATGACTAAGCATATGCAAATAAAAGTATTCCAGTTGAACCTGTATGTATATATAATTTGCATATGTACACAAATCATGCTACGATGCCAGTCATAGTACGGAAGAGTAGAATCCTTTCAGTACAAATGTATCCGATTAGTACCTCCACAATGTCACTCTCAAAAAGCCGGGGTCTTTCCTTGCCGACAATAGGCCTGTGAACCCATTCCTCGTAAGCTTCTCCAAGATGGCCAACCTGTAAAAAAATTCCAAGAGTTAACTAAAGTAAGCTGTAAACAAAAACTTAACCAATGCCTTATATAAGGTCAAGTATGCATCTTCTGGATCAAAATATTTGCATACCGCTGTATTTATAATTATCAACATGTTTATACATATATATAGGGGGAGAGACACAGGAGCGAGTCATCAAAGTAATTGCAATAGCCTTGTGGTGAGGTCCTCAAATAGAACTCTCAAGTCTCAACAAGACAAAGCTGGACACATGCGGATTTCAAATGCAGGGATCGGACACTATAATCCGATGCAAATAACTGAAATTTAATATAATCCGATGTACATTTAGATTTTGAAATTTACTTTGGGAGCTTTTTCTTGATGGGTTTTCAAACAACTTCATGTAGTAGCGATTTAAATACACTATGATGAAGGAGTTTCAACCAATGTAGCAATATGAGAAACAAAATGTGGAGACGCTAAAAAAAGAAGACAAGAAAACATTAGCATCACTTGTCCTGTTTGTGTGCATGTGTCCATGTGGAGAGGCGATGCATTATATGTGAACGATAAAGGAATGATATGTGGCCAGTTATTCATAAAAAAAAAAGACAGCCAATTAAGACTGCAGACCGTAATGACACTGATACAGTAACCAAATCCGAGCTCCCTTCATACCAAAGGATTCAGAAAATAGATGTTAGACTGATCCTGCTACACGTACAAGTTAAAACGATGAACAATTTCCAGATAAATGAAATCCCATTGAGCGCAAATGCAAAGATAACAAAGCAATATTCAAATTTCTAAATGGTAATAGGGTTAAAATGATGGAATCTGACCTGGAAAACAAGAGGCTTGCTCAAGTCCAGGGTGAAATCCTTTCTGACCATCTTGGCACCTATCAATTAAGCAGGAGGCAAATTATTGTCAATGACAAAATGGCGGCCTGTGAACGAATCAAAACTTAGTTTCAGCTTAAACACAATATCGTAATCTAAGAAAACAAAATTTTCGACAATACAGCTATTTGTATGTAGTTTTCGTTATAGAATTTCATTTTTTGATCAACAGTTTTCGTTATAGATTATACCCTGAGTTCTAGAAAATCCATAAATGGCTCTTTGATAACACCACCATCTCATCCAAGGATCCAGCCGTAAACAAAAATCTTTTTCCTTTCATCCCGTTCTGTGTGCCACCCTAATCAAGAACATCTAATCTCATACCAGATATATACGGATGTCCAGACTAGATTATGCGGATCTCAACTAATTTATGGAGATCAACCTCACTGTTCACTAGCAGACCCCCGTTAAAGAGGGTGAATAGTCCCATCTTTCTACTTACATTTGCATCCCTTTATTCAATCTAGGGACAGCTCCACCTTATATCGAAAGGGTTCAGGCGAATCTCATTGGATCAAGAAATTCACTAAAAATGTGTAATTTTTTTACGCATAATTTGATTTTTCTTTAATATTGTCGGCACTAAAAGCCAAAATAAATAAAAATCATGTCCAATAATTAGATAATATAGCTAAAAAGAACATAATAAACTTGGCCAAATATATAAAAAACTATGTTAATTTTATATAGACCTATGACATAGACCTTTGTATACGTTTTTGTCAGCGCTGAACAAAAATTCTAGAGCCGCCCCTGGTTCAATCCTTCCAAAAATTAATCAAGAAATCAAACATGCCCCAAATGTTTTCTATACAATTGACTAGCCATGATCTTCTTCCAGAGGAGTAAGATAGACAACAAACAAAATCAACACATAACAAGCAATGTACATACAAAAAGAACAGTTAAATACGGAAAAATGGTTAATGGGGAGAAAATTAATTAATCAACCTGGTGGACAATGCTGGCACCTGGGTGGGTTCTGAAAAACCCAACCTTCGGCTTTTCTCTCTTTTCTTAGAATCCCCAACTCTCTCTCTCTCTCTCCTCTGCCTCTTTCTTTTTTTCCCAATGGAATGGGTTTTTTTTTTTGGGCTGGGAACAATGAGATGAAGGGTTAGCCGATGGTAACGAGTTTTTGATATATTTAGCCTCCGAAATAAGCGTCGGAGGAAGTGGAAAGCAGGTTGAACTTGTGATGGAAAATTTATCCGAAAGATTGACCATTGTTCCTTTGCTGAATGGTGAATACAGACACGTACACACGCATTTGAAGTTTAGCCCGCGCTTGAAGGGCTGTTCCAGCTGAGTTTCCATGATGATATTTTCAGTTTTCTTTCGTTTCTCCCCACGTATATTAATTGAGAAAAGGAAAATTTTAAAATCAGCCCAATGAGCTGATTAGAAGGCTTAAAAAGTGTATCAAAATGTGTGAAAAGTGTATATGAATGTGTAAAAATGTATGGAAAAAATAAAAAAAGTACATTGGAGTATGTGTTTTTTTTTTTTTTTTGTCTTATTGTTAGCCCAGTGAACTGATAATAGAAAAACTCTTGAGAAAATATTCTTTACACCAGTGGTGTAATTCAAATTTTCCTTCAAATCAATTGCATTGCACCATGTGTTCATGTTCTACCTTTTGGACCACTGTTTGGACACATGGCGCAATGTAACAGATTTGGAGGAAACTTTGATTTACACTGCCAGTGTAAAGAATGTTTTCCCTTTGTAGTAATGAAAAAGATACCGAGAATGCCGTAGTGAAAATTTTGAAATCAATTCTAATTTTTGACAATGTCATTTTTCGTGCCAAATTTGGGTTCCGTTTTGGGAAATTGCCAAAAATTATGTGCATGCATTTAAAATCGTAGGAAGTCGAAAAAATAACTTTGGTAATGCCATTTTGGTGTATGGATGGATTTGCTCTAAGTGGTAGTTTTGATAATTTAATTCAACACTTAAAACTGGATGTTTGATAACCATATTTATCTTTGCTAAATATTTCTGTATCTTAAACTTTAGGCACTCCTAGTATAACTTAAAATAGGTTAATGCTTACTTAATTTAAGTTGAATTCATGAATATATATTTTCATCTCCTTTTTCCACCACCACCACTCCAAAGATAGACGTTACCACCACCACGAACAACCATTCCACTATTTCCACCACTGCTGACCACTCCACTACTGCCGTCACCTTCACTAACAAAACCACCGCCGAAACTCCACCACCATCACCACCATCTCACACCACCACCAACCCACCCACCTCCATATTTCCTTCCCTCCACCTCTCCACAACGTTCCACTTTTATAATCACTCACCTTTTTACCATTACAAGTGTACCACCAGTTGATACCACACAGCATCACCACCCCTACCCCACAACCGCGAACTCTCCACCACCATCATAATCACTATCATTGACAAATTGCTCTGTCGTAATTGCTTATTGATCACTATCCACACAAATAAAAATTAATAAGCAAATAAATTAACAATTACTTAAATATCAGTTAATTAGTTATATTCTCTAGCCTGAGTTTAGTTTAGTCCTACTTGAAAGTTGACTATGATTTAGTTTCCCATAAATACTAAAAACTTTAGGTCACTAGCAAACCAAACAGGCCCAGGTGGGTTGGTGACTCTCTCCTCTAAAGCTCACCAAGAGCCTTATTTGATGAATTCAAGAGTTCATTGTGTTGCAATTGGCTAAAAACTTTGAAGTTTGGCTAACCTAACAGACTTGATTTTTTAAAACCTTTGAAGTTTGGCTAGAAGTAAACCCTGAACGGAACAAAGAAATTACTCACAAATATAAAGCAAAGATACAAGAAGTACTTAAAGATCATACGAATATAAAATACTAAAACGCAAAATAAAAGAAAAAAGAGAATCTTAAGACAGAACAAATAAGAAAATTTGCTAAGAATCTTTCACAATTTTGACAAATTCTCAACACAATCTTGACCGGATCAAAAATGATTTAGTGAACCAAGTTTCTCTAGGGGCCAAGCAAGTTTTCTATGGACAATCATATAAGATCGGACCAAGATGAATATGTTGCACATGTTTAGACTTTAGATTATGCGTGTGTTTCCCCGGGGGCGTGCTGTCCAAAAAGGACCCATCCGAGCTGTCCGTGCTCGGCGATCAACGACCCAGATCAATTTAGTAATGAACGGTACATATCTGTTTGAGTCAGAACAGATCTGGGACAACACGCCCCGCTTTCACATATAATTGGAACTCCTAATAGTGCAACATTAAGTTTTAAGGTTGACCAGCAATAGTGCAACCTATTATGTGAGACCCGATTAAGGTTGACCAACAATAGTGCAACATTGATTTGTAAGTACTTCAAGACTCAGAATATTTGTTGAGGTTCTGAGATCCACCAATAAGCTTAAGGTGCAAAATCATATTTTATGGTGTAACAGCTAATGGAACTCACGAGACCGTGTTAAAGTGATCACTAATGATGAATGCATTTTAAAGTAATGATAAAAAACAGCGATAACTTTCAGTAGAAGATGATGTATTAATTTTTGTAGTTACTTAAATTACGTCGCTACAAGATAACTAGATGCATCCGGCATTAGGTTCCGTTTGGAAATTGGGAAAAGATATGGAAAGGAAGGGAAAATGTTAAAAAAAAATTCTCATCCTTATTTGGTTCTTGAAAAAGGAGAGGGAAAATTTTAAATTCTAACCCAACTTTTGTCTTAATTTCTCTTCAATTTCCCCTCTCATTTTCCCCTTCGTTGTTTTCTCTTCTTTCCCTTTCTTTTCCTAACTTCCAAACAGAGCATCAGTTTCACAAGTTTTATGAGGATGTTTGGTTTCTTTTGTCCATATTTTCTTCTTTCTATAGCTTAATTAGGGGGTGTTCTACTATAAAAAAAAATAGTTTTTTCCAACAATCAAGACATACCATTCTCTCACAATATCACATAAAAAATCGTGAAAGTCCCTTCGTGGAACACGCCCGTATCATCATCAAATTCTTTGGTCTGCCTTTGATTACAACCAGATGATCTTGTTCAACAATTCACTCCTTAAAACAAGTTACAACATTGAGTTTGTTACTATTATTAAAGGTTCTTCTATTTACAGCCTATTGAATTGACAATAAGTTGGGAAGAAGATAAAAAAAAAAAAAAAATAATCCATCACACTTTTTTCACTTTTTTTATACCCACACATTCTTATATATTTATCACACATTTCAATAACTTTTTAAATCTTAACGATAACAGCCCAATGCACCAATTTTATAATTTTCTTATTATTAAAAAGCAAACTTCCAATATATATATATATATATATATATATATATATATATATACATACGTCAACCGAACAATGCTACCAACACAACCAGGGCTGGCCCTAGGCACAAGCCCACCAAACCGCCGCTTAGGGCCTCCATTTTTGGCCACACCTTCTTATATATTTACCCACACATTCTTATATATTTATCACATATTTCAATAACTTTTTAAATCTTAACGACAACAGCCCAATGCACTAATTTTATAATTTTCTTATTATTAAAAAGCAAACTTCCAATATATACATACATATGTCAACCAAACAATGCTACCAACACAACCAGGGCTGGCCTTAGGCACAAGCCCACCAAGCCACCACTTAGGGCCTCCATTTTTGGCCCAGTACGAGGTCCCCCAAGTGGTAGAAGTTATATATTTAGTATGTCAATGTTTTTACACATAAGGTTGTCGTGGTGCAGCGGTAAGTCCATAAAGTTTTGATTCCTCCCGCCTCCATTTTTTGATACCAGTATATGTTGAAAATGCAAAAAAAAAAAAAAAACACCCAATGCAAATGCTGGCGACAAAACTGGAACACTCGACCTGTAGGTACTCGACCTGTAGGTACTACATACCATTCCACGCATAGAACCACTGCAACTCTAGTTATTTCATAAGCATGTTTGGAACAACTAATATATATATATATATATATACAATTGCTTGAGAGGCCCCATTATTAAACCACTCTTAGAGCCCCGAAAAACTGAGAGCTGGACCTGAACATACTCTTGAAACAAAATGAGTCCCTAAATGGCCTCAGAAACAATTGTGTCCGGAATTATTTTTTAAAATTGTGTTCACATCGTACTCTGTCATAGATATACTATATACTCCTATTTCATAACCACGGGCCTAGCCCCTGTGAAAGCCAGGGTCAAAATCGATAACACCACCAAACCCACTCACTATAAATAAACAAACAAAAATACCAACCAGAAAACACACAAAAAAAGAAAAGAAACCGTACCAACTATAAATAACTCCCACAGTCATTTCACCTCAAAACCCCCCCCCTCCATTTCCGTTCCTCCAATTCACTTTCCCTCTCTTCGTCTCTCGTCACTTCCCCGCCAGATCTCCACCCCACCCATCCAAAAAATGAGAGAAATCCTCCACATCCAAGGCGGCCAATGCGGCAACCAGATCGGCGCCAAATTCTGGGAAGTGATCTGCGACGAGCACGGCATCGACGGCACCGGGAAATACGCCGGCGACTCCGAGCTCCAGCTCGAGCGCATCAACGTCTACTATAATGAAGCCAGCGGTGGGCGGTACGTCCCTCGCGCCGTCCTCATGGACCTCGAGCCCGGTACCATGGACTCGGTCCGATCCGGCCCCTTTGGCCAGATCTTCCGGCCCGATAACTTCGTGTTTGGGCAGTCCGGGGCGGGGAATAATTGGGCTAAAGGGCATTATACGGAGGGTGCAGAGCTGATTGATTCGGTTCTTGATGTTGTGAGGAAGGAGGCTGAGAATTGTGATTGCTTGCAGGGTATTTTTTACAAACCCATTTAACTGTTTATATATCTTGATTTTGGGTGGAATCGGTGATAATTAATGTGAATTTGTCATTTTCTATATGGGTTTTTGCTTTGGTTTGAGAATTGGGTATGCTTTTTGGTTTGTGTTGTTTTTGTTTATTGTGGTTAGATCTGCCATGGTAATGGGAATTGGGAGTTCTTATGTTCCTGGGTATTGCATTTCTGTACATCAATAATACGCACGTATGCATGAATGTATGCACGTGTATTGCAAGCGGTATTTCTTCTTCTTCTTCAAAAAAAAAAAAAAAAAAAAAATTCTTCATATGTTTCTTTGAGGCAGATGAAAAAAAAAAAAAAAAAAAACTATTTCTTTGAGAATGAATTGTTGGTAATTAATGTGAATTGTTGGATGTTTTGTGTTTTTGCTTTGGTTTGACAAATGGATGTGCTTTATGGTTTTTGTGTTTTCTTTTGTTTATTGTGGTTAGATCCGTCATGATATGGGGATTTATTATCTTAATGGGTATTTTCATGTCAGTGCACCAATGTTACGTATGCATGTTTTTTGTATTCATATGCATGAACCTTCTCCTTGTGTGGCAGTTTTGTTGATTTCTGTTTTATTGGAAGTTTTATTTTGTTTTCTATGTGGGTTGGTACTTTGGTTTGCAAAATGGATGAGCTTTCCCCTTCGGATTGTGAGAAAGGGCGTGATGAGAAAGGAGAGCCCTTTCTCACCAAATCAAACCATTTTTGGTGAGATTTGGTAAAAAAGGGGTAGGAGCCAATCAAAAAATATTCCTCACGTATCTTTCTCTTCATTTCTTACCAAATTACTCAGTCCAAATGAGTGATTTGATAAGAAACTCTGATCATTTCTTTTCTTTTCTTACCAAATCACTCAATCCAAAGGGGCTAGGTGATATGCGTCTTTTTGTTTTGTTTATTGTGGTTAGATCTGGCATGATTGCAGAATTGGGGTTTTTTTTCGTGTGGGTATTTCCTTCCTTATGGCCTGTATTGCCTTTCAGTGCATCAGCAATTCACATGCATGTATTTATGCACATTTATTGTATTCATATGCATGAATAATCTCCCTTGCTCGGCAATTTTGCTGATTTCTGTATTAGGAACATGGCAACAAGAAAGATTGTATGTTTGTTTGAGTAAGAGTTGTTGGAGAATTCTTGGAGGTGGAGGCTAATTGGGGCTTGCCTTTTTTTTTTTTTCTTTTTTTTTTCCGAGTGTGTTTTTTTATTTGGCTTGACAATTGGATATGTATGTTTTCTGATTTTGTTTTTGGGTTGGCTATGTTTAGATCTAACGTTGTATGGAAACTGGGATTCATTCTCTTTCTTTATTGATTTGTATAACCGGATCTCCGAGCTAGCTTGCGCATGATTCATTCTATTTATTGCGTTTCTAAGTTAGCAATAGCACTTTATTTCTGAGCTCAATTCAGATCTATTGCACTGTTTTACTGGGATCTTATGGGCTTATCGTTTTCTATTTATCTTTTGTTCTTAGGCTCCGTTTGGGGTATAATATTTCTCCCAAAAATATTTTACCCATTGTTCGTATTTGGTTAGGGAAAACTACATAAGATATTTTTTCTTAATTTGAAAATAATTTCCCATTAAAAGAGAAAAAATGTTTTACTTTGCTGACGGACATCCGTGTTAAATTATTCACCTCAAAACCAATTGGTTCTGAGTGGAGAGGCCGCCCAGGCTCGGTCGCCTAAATGGATCAGTCCTCGAAGTTTGTTCGTGATCTCTCCACATTGTTGACGCTCCAATTGGTCACCAAAGTTCTACAAAAACAAGAAAAAGGATCTCAGATCTGATTTACTTGCAACACAATTGTGCTTTACTATGTATCGATTGAATCTTTAAAATTTGAATCAACTCTTACTGCATTTATGCCCTAATCTCAAGTAGCTTTGATTTTATTTCAATGTTTGCAATGCCTTCTGATTCTTGGTATTTCTCACTTAGTCATTTCGAATCACAGTTATGTTGGTATTTTTTTAATAAGCAATATTCTTAGAGGGTATAAAAGTTCAGCAGTAGTAAGTGAACTTCTGCCATCACATTCTTTAGTTCCCTACATGAACAGTTGAAGTTCTTTCTTTTGTTTCGAATTGCACTCAAACTTTTTCAATTGACAGGATTTCAAGTTTGTCATTCATTGGGTGGAGGCACGGGATCTGGTATGGGCACCCTTCTCATTTCCAAGATCAGGGAAGAGTATCCAGATCGAATGATGTTGACATTTTCAGTCTTTCCTTCTCCTAAAGTATCCGACACTGTTGTTGAGCCCTACAATGCCACCCTTTCTGTTCATCAACTTGTTGAGAATGCTGATGAATGTATGGTTTTGGACAATGAAGCACTCTATGACATATGCTTCCGTACCCTGAAGCTTTCAACACCCACTTGTAAGTCAGTTTTCTTTTAACCACCATATGTCAACTTTGATAGGTTTAGTTGAAAGCATCTCCATTTTCTTTTTATTTGAGAGTAATTGGACAATGAGGCTTGCTTTCCCACCTGAAGTCTTACTCGTGGTATCATGTTTTTTTCATACTTCATCTGTAAGTGAAGCACCTTAGTAAGTTGTCAAATGGACTGTGGTAACATCTTGAAGCACTATTTAATTCTGAAAGCACCATCAAAATTTAACATACAGACACACACATGTAAAGAGGTAGACTGCCTGAATAAATTTGAACCAATAGCTAGGCCCGGTTTGGCTTCAGGCTTAAGGTGGCCTTTTGCATTTTGGTTAAATCAGCCAAAACGTTGTGAATTAAAAAGCTCTCTTTATTTGGTTAAAGGCTTTTAAGCTGGGTTTTATGAAGTGTTCTTGTTGCCGAAAGGTTGGATTGTAATTTTTATGCCAGGGCCTATAAGCCCCGATCCAGATGCTCTTTTTTCTTTCTGGTCCTTTGTGCTTGCAGAGCAACACGCCCTAGCCCTTTAAGCCTATAGCCTGATGCTACCTTAATGAAGTTGGTTAAGTTCATTTTTTTTCTTGTCCATTTTCATGTTCCCATGTCCCAAATTATTTGTCCGTTTGGAAAAGCCGAAGAACATAATTCTATGGTATTTGCATTTGCTCCTCTCTTGAACTGAAGTAAGAACTCTAGCTTGAATTAAAGGGCGTTTGTGGAAAACTAAGTTGCTATTACAATATTGACTTAATGAGTTGGATTTCCGACAATGGACCATAAGCATTCGGATGGATGGCTACACAACATGCTTCAGTTGGGTGTTTATTCTGATAGCAAGTTGGCCAAATGATATTGGAAGTTACATGCTCTAGCCATTGAAAGTTCACAAAATATTGTTGTCTTATTTCAGTTGGTGATCTCAACCACCTGATCTCTGCCACAATGAGTGGTGTTACATGCTGTCTTCGTTTCCCCGGACAACTCAACTCTGACCTTCGGAAACTCGCGGTTAACCTAATCCCATTCCCTCGTCTCCACTTCTTCATGGTCGGATTTGCACCGTTGACCTCAAGAGGGTCCCAGCAGTACCGAGCCCTCACCGTCCCCGAGCTGACTCAGCAGATGTGGGATGCCAAGAACATGATGTGCGCCGCTGATCCTCGCCACGGACGATACTTAACTGCCTCAGCCATGTTCCGCGGAAAAATGAGCACCAAAGAAGTTGATGAGCAGATGATAAATGTCCAAAACAAGAACTCTTCCTACTTTGTGGAGTGGATTCCTAATAATGTTAAGTCAAGCGTATGCGATATTCCCCCAAAGGGTCTTAAAATGGCGTCCACTTTTATTGGGAACTCGACGTCGATTCAGGAGATGTTCCGGCGGGTGAGCGAGCAGTTTACGGCAATGTTCAGGCGGAAGGCTTTCTTGCATTGGTACACAGGTGAGGGAATGGATGAGATGGAGTTCACCGAGGCTGAGAGCAACATGAATGATCTTGTGGCCGAGTACCAGCAATATCAGGACGCAACTGCTGATGAGGAGGAGTATGAGGAGGAAGAAGAGGAGGTCGCTGCTTGAGGTGTTATTATCCGTCACATCTTTTAAGTTTGTTCTGGAGCATGACTTTGGTTGTCTAGCTTTGGGGGAGTGATTGTGAGGCTGTCATGTGAGAGTTAAGTAGAAATTGTGATAGTTGGTACTGTATGTGTGTACGAGTCATGGTCTTTGTTTATGAGATGGGTTTGTTACTCTGCTTTTTCATTGTTGAACTTGAACCATGCATGATTGGAATTATGTAGATATGTGATTTGGCTTTTGTGCTGTATATGTTGTCTCTCTCCATTTTATGCATTAGTCGAGTTGTGTCAGTACGTGTAAGCTGGCCCGAACACTTAAGTTATCAAAAACAATTGTTGAATCTGTATATGTATATGTTATCTGTGCCTGTTCATGTGTCATTATAGAATCTGTATATGTAGATGTAATCTCTCTCTTTGGTGAAGATAGTATGTTTGAAATTAACTTCAAGAATTTTGTTATCACATCAGCGTGTGCTAATCAAGAACAACTTTTTTTTTTTCCTGTGGAAAGTAATAAAGCATTCTCAAATTGGATTGAACTATTTTTCAGTTGCAAAATCTATGTACAGAATTCCCTGCACGTATTAGATGTGTTCGTAATGTTCCGATGCACAAGACCCCACAAAATAATGAGGGTCCCCAGTGCATTGGACCCTTGCGGATACATACTAGTCCATATCTGTTTATGTAGCATTGCTCCTTTTCAATTAAATTATTCCTCTGTTATAACATTGTTGATCTTCTGCAGATAGATTTTATAACCAAGTAACAGCAAAACTGGACATAATTGAAAGCAAGTACCTGCAATAGGCAAAGGAACGGGCTCCGGTTTACGGTGCGGATACGCGACCCAATAGACAATAATTAGGAAAACACATACGTTTGCTTATTATGTTTGGTTTCGCTGCATGGCGGCGATAGTTCGCTTGCAAGGACGAGCCTCAGTGAACGGCTTAGCTTGCAAGGACTTGAAGCTCGTTGAAACCGATGACTTCTACCTTGGAAGGCTACGATTGGCAGGCAACACATCGAATCCATTCGGTGGACGTATAAATGTTGGGTCCCTCCTAATTCTAATTTTTTTGTGGAGTCTTAATAATTTTGTGTTAGCCCAATAATTTGTTTTGGCCTGAAAAGAATTAATTCGTGGGCTTGTTTTTGGATAGAAGATTCTACACTTTTTCTTATGAAGGTACATCACTAGCACATTCTTTGTTAGCTCCCTTTGGAAGATTGAAAAGAGAGACTTGTTGTCTCTTTGAAAAATATCAGTAGCCTTTTGAAAAATATCGATCATTTTGCTTTCGGGTTTCAGCAGCTTATTTCCGATATCTGGGGCTGATTTTGTTCATCATTTGGGGTCTCCATTTCTGCTGCTTTTGGAGGCTTTTGTTCATCAAATCTGGTGAGGTCTTTCCTCTTAGTTGTTGTAATTTGTTGGATATACCTTAGGGTGGTTGTGAGATCTTTGCATCTCTCGTAAACCAAATTATATGAACTTTGATGATAGAGGAATAGGACCTCGGTCCTGTGACGTACCTCAGATTTTTTGGGAACTATGTAAAAATCGTTTGTGTCTTGCTTGCTTGTTGTTTTCGCATTTTGATTCTCTTTGCTGTACAGTTTTATTCAAAGTTTATTCAAATAAATGCTGTATTTGTACCTCAACTACCGGGGCTTAAAAGTTAAAAACCTTGGCAATTTGAGAAAGGTTACTCCTTTCTTTTCCTTCACTTTCTCACGTTCCAAAGGGGGGTGTTGTTATCGACTGTTCTCCTTTTCTTTTCTTTTTCTATTTTCTTTTTTGCGAAGGCTTTTCCAATTTGATGCGAACGTGATTACCAAAATTGAGGCAAAGTTCTAGAGAATATTCTGTGATCCATTTTCATTTAGGTTGTATGATTTGAAATCCTTGAGCTCCACGATAGGTACACCATTGAGTGTACACAAAATGTACACCAAATCGCATGAGATCCGTTTTAGAGTCCTGTGTTAATAATCGGAATTGTTGAATGGTTCTTTCGAAAAAAATCAATTTATTCAAATATAGGCAAGAGTTCGATAAGTTCATTCAATTTTTTTTGGGTAATGCAGGGCGTCCCGAGCTAGCTTGCACGCACTTCGGACTAATCCCTAGAGCCCCTCCCGCAGCTGTTTCACACGCTTACGCGTGGAGGTGACCACTTGGCCTACCCATTGGGGTTGGTTCAATATTCCACTTTTGTCCCTGCAAATTCAAGAACTAAAGTTGACCAAGTTCTTAATTCTTATCAATATCAGAATGAACTGATTGTTTACAAGAACTCTTTTGAAAAAATTGAATGGTTCTGATCAGTTGTCAACAAAATATATATTTGGGTTGTCATTATCAAGCCAGCTGATGGCTACAAATGTGCTTAAAAAGATCGCACATGTTTTTGGGTCGAGTAAGATCTGAATTTCAGTGTGGTGACAACTAAACGACGTTTCTTTAGGCGGTAAATGCGTTCCGATGATGCCTTTCACATGCCTCCGGCTCCGGCTTATCATGTTCCCCCCACCTCCCCCAGTTGAACTAGTATGTGATGCACCCAAACCCATGAGGAACCACTTTCCCGCGTGAGATGCCAAGAGAGAGCACGAATATTCCACGTGTGTGTAAGTAATACAGTATACGCAAAGCAAAGAATGCTACTACTCAAACGAAAGTCGTCAAAATTCGGATAACGATGGGTTGGCCTAGGGGTCGAAGTTTGAAACTCGTAGGTGCTATCAATTCTTTTGAGACTAGTTCATATAGAGTTTTGTTCTGCCTTTTAATGTGGACCCCACTAGTGGACGGTGAGATTGGTTTTCCAGGATTAGTTGAGGTACGCGAATACTGGTCTAGACACTTGATTATAAAAAAAAAAACCCTGTTTGATGTTCGTGAGCACAAATCAACCATAAGAGATCCGTGTGAATTGGACTGTGTTCAGAGCTAGCCCGGGTAAGCCCCACAAATCCTCCGGGCTTGGGCATCCCCACCATTGGGGCAACAACTTTTTTCTTTTCTTTGTATACTAAAAAAATAATTTTAATAAACCAAAGAAAAAAAAAAAGTTTCCTTTCCAAAGCTAATAGAGAGGAAACATGAAACCCTTCCCTTGTTTATGATAGTACGACCCCACTCCATTAGAACTTGGAACTTGGAAGACCATCGCCAATGGCCGGCGCCTTGGAAGCGACGGCGGCCAGAGACATTCTCAGTTGGAAAACCCCTCCCCACTCTGAATTGATCTAATCTACTTCAGATTCCGGAGTCTGAACTCAACTCTAAACTCCTCTAGGCTCTGATCAGAACTCAGAAGTCCTCTCAAGTTTCATATTAATGGAGTATTTTAGTATTGCTTATACTCTTCCAAAAGTGAATGTTCCATTAATCAGCAAACAATACTTAAGATTGAAGAAAATCAAGATTGTATTTTTATTCCTCTTTCATAACTTCTAAAATATTTGTTTATTCATAACTTCATTCACATCTAGAAAAACTCCCGAAACATTTATTCTTCATCAAAATTGAAAAGTATTGTTTAGTTTTGAAAACAAGTTTTAGCAATTTGAACTCTATGAATCAATCAATCTTTGAATTTTTGTTTAACAGAAAATTCAAAAGTGAGTGAGGAGCAATTGAAGGAGCATTGCACTACTGTCACTATAGTAGAAAGTTTCTTGGAATATAACTGATGCAAGACAATATTGAGAAATTCCTTTATTTTTATTTTTATTGCTTTAGAATAAGATTTTAATTAGGAATATTTTCATTTAGGTTAGAATTATTATATTTCCATATTCGGTTTACTTTTGATTTTCAATTTTATTAGGATTCTTGGTCTAGTTGAATTAGGATTTGTTTCTTCTTTAAATAGTTTGAGTCCTAGTTGAATTAGGATTTGCTCTTTCTTTAATTAGTTTGAGTCCTAGTTGAATTAGGATTTACTTTTCTTTAATTAGTTTGAGTCCTAGTCGAATTAGGATTTGCTTATTATAAATAGGGATGTAACCTTCATAACGATTCAATCATTCAACTATCAATAATATTTCTAGAGTTCTCTCTATTTTCCTTGTGCGCAAGGTTGCTTATTTTTTTCTTGTGGATTCAAGAACCCGTCTGTTAGAACGAGATCTAACCAATTCGTCTACTAGAACGATATCTAGTCACCCATTCGTCTGCTAGAATGATATCTAGTCTTCTTCCGCTACAACGCTGCGTCAAAGTGGTATCAGAGCAAGGTCCTCTCTTGTTTCAATGGCCAAAGACGGAGAACAAACCTCTAGAGATCATGGGATTAATGGAGTATGGGGTGCGATCGATGGGCAACGACAACAACTGTCAGAGATACGCACTATGCTTAATACATTGACTGTTGCAATCAATGCTAGGCTACCAGTAGTTCCTGATTTTGATGTTCCAACTAGTGATCAACATGCACAAGATCCACAGGTTTGTGTTTGACAGGCACGTGAGCCAAGGGTGGGCAATGATCTTGGTCCCTTAGGAAATTTTCCTAGGCCTGTCACAAACTATCTAGTTTACGATGGTGGTGGTTCAAAGTTTGATGAGCTTAACTGCATGAATCACAGTTTTCCGAATTTTCAGGTACAACCAATAATTCCTAATTTTGATGGGTTTTGTCATCTGGAGGATTTTATGTATTGGTTTCGAAAAGTTGACAAATTCCTTGAATATATGAAAATTTCAAATGTCACGCCCCAAAATGGGAAATGACCGGCCGTGTGCCACGGGGCAAACCCATGGAACACAAAGCCTAAAAATAAAATAAACCATAAAAACTAAATAACCATTCTTTATTGAATAGCAAAATCAAAACCAAATTTGTCTCAACATCAGCATGGGGAGCAACCGTCCCATGAACCCAACAATAAAATTTTCCACCAATGATAACAAAAAAAAAGCAATTTATCAAAAAGGTTTAACAAAGAGCGGAAGCGAATAAATAAAATACTAAAACTAGGATGCAATATCCTATGGAGGTTGACACAAAGAATTCCCCAAGATGCCACCAGAGTCCTCACTTATTGACTCGATTTTCCTGAAAATGGTGTTGGAATAAATCTGTCAGCTGACAAGCTCAGTGAATGGCAAATCATGTATAATAAATAAAGTTCTAAAGAAGGGATAAAATATTTTATCATGTAAATATAATTTGGCATGCGAGGTGTATAGCAAAACAATAAATCCTTTTACCAATAATTAACAAGCCTCAATGGTGATCACAATACGATATTCAACAACAATGGGGAACCACAACCAATACCAAATAGTACCAAGTGCCAGTGAACAAAAATCTCAGAATTGGATCCAATATCGAATCTTAGAGTCACCACGAGTAGGCAGCCCGTGGAACTTTTCCCTAAGAACGATCCTGCGAAGGTCAGCCGTTGAGCATTAGGGTCACCGGCTAGAACACGGTCTCTTCCCCAATGGCCAGAGTCACCCGCACACAGAGGATTAATTTCCCTGGACTTTCAATAATAAATGTTCCCATCAATATCCACCAAGTTCTCACCAAAATATTATTTCCCTCGTATGCCAATAAAAGATCAAATATAAACAATTCACGTTTTCGATAACCAAATGGTAATTTCCCAAAAGAATAAATCAAGGGACACGGCGAGTTCGAAAATACGTAACACGCTTAACCACTCACCTGGGTTTAAAAAAAAATAATGCAACTTGAACTCGCAAAAGAAGCTAACCTGAACAAAATAGAACACGTAATCACTAATTATATCAAGTACAATATTTTCAATAGTAATACAAGACTATCCAAAAATAGAACTAAGCCTAAAACTAATCTAAGTCACCATAAAAGGACACAATCAAAACTCCAAACCGTAAATCCAACGTGTCCTCTATTCTAATTCTAATGTCGTATGTATGACCACCGATGACATGGAATTATGTACCTCATTATTAGAACAACACCACCGGGGGAAAACTCCACTGATCATCCAATTAAGATCAACTAATTCTATGTTAATCATAAACAAGTCAATATACAGATTCATCCATCCTTCACTCCATATCCCCGTGCTCACACCACCACGCAAAAAGCCCAATAACCGGTCCCAATCCGTGCACATAAATCATAACAAACACTCTCTCTTTCCAACACAAGATACAATCCCATACACTAACTATAATACCCAATCAAGGAACCATTTGCCTCTATGAAACCTATACATATGGAAGAAAAAGCTCGAACCTACCTCCAAGAAACCACGCCAAATTCCCTCGACCTCGACTGTTGCGGCTCTCTCTCCAACAGTTCTCTTAATGATAACCCTAATCAACTTATAAATATATAACTAAAACTCTACATAGCTACCCACTAATCTTGCACCCTAAATTTTAGGCAAGCAGTTAGTGAGAATAACGTAAGTAACAAATAAAAATAGATACAGTTATTTAACTAGTCTATTGACCGAAAAATTATTATAACGCCAGTAGTTTTGGTAGCGCATGCCAAAAATAATTAACTAGGACCCCACCATAAAAGGAAATTCTTAAGCAAATAATTATTATTAGGCAAAGAAAAGTCAGCGCGTAACACCAAAAGAGAAGGAAGTTCGATATGTAGCACATAAATTACAAGGTTATATTTCTACGTGGTGGGAACAGGTGCAATTCAATCGAAGGCGACAATACAAACAGCCTATCAGAACTTGGTGTAAGATGAGACAATTGATGGCTACCAAATTTCTTCAATCAAATCGTGGGCAGCTGGTATATCAAGAATATCAGAGAAAGTTTGAATATAAAAGATTGTTTCGAGATAATTTTGATTCGCAGTATCCATCCCAGTATAATAACAAAGTTATTGCGGATACAAATTACTCAAGAAATATGTCAAAGAGTTCTAGTCAATCAAGTTTTGAGAGTCAAAAGCTGAGTCAAGGTCCATCAAATTCAAATCAGTCACTTCACAATTGTTACGATGGTTTTGGGTTCTCGAAACAAGGAGACTAACTAAAACTTGATGAGGAAGAGGCGAATAAGTCCGACACAGATCTAAGGGCCGATCTCAGTCAAGAAAGGGCTCATGATAATAAGAAAATTGATATGGATGATGGTGAGAAGCTAAAAATTAATATCACTAATTTTCAATTGGAGGTGGTAGATACCAACAAAAGTGCTGAGGAGGAAAAGCAAGCTAGCAACACAAGCAATGGTAAATTGGTGTTCAAAGAATTGACTTCAGGAGAACCGATTAACAATCCATTCAAAGCACACACCCAGAGAATGAATTTACACCATGATTGCACTCTGAAGGGTGTCGATGTTGGTTTTGTGGATTTTCTTGGTGTGTAGCAATTTGATTGGATTCCAAATATTCATCTAGTGACTCTTGTCAACAAGTTGAAGCATGCAGAGAAGAGATCATCGCAAGTATACTTTTCTATAAAGCATTCCTCGTGTTTTGGGTATTATCTTACTGGTGCTCGACTTGCTAAATATTGGAAGGTGACACTACAATATTTTGGAGGTGAAGTCGCATGAAGTTCATTTTTGAAGTTCATATTTGAGAAGATTAATTTGAAGTATAAAGTTGATGCGGACAAGATCAGACGAATCAAGTTTCTTCAAGCAGTAGAAACTCGAGGGCGAGTTTTTTTTTAAGAGAGAGGAAATGATGCAGGACAATATTGAGAAATTCCTTTATTTTTATTTTTATTGCTTTAGAATAAGATTTTAATTAGGAATATTTTCATTTAGGTTAGAATTATTATATTTCCATATTCGGTTTACTTTTGATTTTCAATTTTATTAGGATTCTTGGTCTAGTTGAATTAGGATTTGTTTCTTTTTTAAATAGTTTGAGTCCTAGTTGAATTAGGATTTGCTCTTTCTTTAATTAGTTTGAGTCCTAGTTGAATTAGGATTTTCGTATCTTTAATTAGTTTGAGTCCCAGTTGAATTAGGATTTGCTTATTATAAATAGGGATGTAACCTTCATAACGATTCAATCATTCAACTATCAATAATATTTCTAGAGTTCTCTCTATTTTTCTTGTGTGCAAGGTTGCTTATCTTTTTCTTGTGGATTCAAGAACTCGTCTGTTAGAACGAGATCTAACGAATTCGTCTATTAGAACGATATCTAGTCACCCATTCGTCTGCTAGAACGATATCTAGTCTATTTCTGCTACAACGCTGCGTCAATAACCAACATGGTGGTATTCATGGGGTTGAGTCATGAACAATATTACCAAGAGCAGCAACAAAATTGATTGACATGGTTAATTGATTTATGAGGTCTTATTGGAAAGATCGTGATTTTCAAATGGTATGGATTGCTTATCGAATTTTGTTGACTGTACTGCTTACAGTTGCTTCGGCGGAGAGTAGTTTTTCTAAGTCGAAGTTGATAAAAACTTACCTTTGGACACCACGTTGAAAGAGAGATTAAGTGGGTTGATTGTGATCTCCATTAAAAATGAGTATTTTCATAAGTTTAATGTACAATGACTTTATTGAAGAATTTGTTTTAAAAAATGCGAAGAGTAGTTGTTTCTTTGAATTAGATCGATAATCATAAAGCACTATAACAAAAGTTATATTTTGATTCTCAATTTTTTGATGAAAGTCAAGCTAAAAACACAATATAACATTGATTTTTTTTTTACTTGTATATATTTTCGTTTTTTATGACTTAATAAGAATTAGGCAAACCAAACATCGGCAACCCAAACATCAGGACCGCACTAATTGTGTTGATTTGGGTTCTGTGCGCCTTAGCTGTATCCATAACATTACTCCTCCTTATGTGAAAGCATGCCTATTTTATTTCCCGTTGCTTTTTTTTTGGAGATAAGTTTCACTAATTTAATAATGTCAATACAATGCAACTACTAGAATTGAAAAACAGATTAAATTGTTATTTATTTCCACTAGCCAGCGGACGCCTACTTTCCCGCCTTATAAAAGGATCATCAGCTAGTGATTATGCATCATCATTTACAATTTTTTCTTTATCCGAATTTCATAAGTAGTATCTTTTATTATCAAAAAACATGGGAGCTAAAACCTTCTTGTTATTAGCAGTACTCCTTGCTCTGTATTCCTCTGTTTCCTTAGCTGATGATCCAGGTCCTCTACAAGATTTTTGTGTGGCAGACTACAGCAGCCAAGGTACGTCCTGTATCGGTCGATAGTTTTACCGGGTTTTACGCCTTTCAATACTGTTGCACCCTAATACAGCTTTGTGGTGAAAATTTACATACGTATTGGTCGGTAACCGCCACGTATTGATCTGTTTTTTTTTTAATTGACATACCTGTTTACTGTCGATATTCGACTCCTACAAGTGATTTGTACACTTTAAGAAGATTTTTTTCTGATGATTTAAAAAACTCTGGATCGACACAACCAATTCCCGTTACATTTTAGTACCATTATTAACCTTTGATGGTCATAGTCATAACGAGGCCTGTCAATGGATTTGATCCGAATATGATGACACTGATAATCCAAATCTCAATCTGATCGGATTCAGATTCGATCGAATCCGGTCCATTGACAAGTCTAGTGATAGCATTTGTGGACATGTAGATTGTCGAAAAATAACGTGTGGTTTCGCTTTTCCATGGCAGTTTTGGTGAATGGCTACGCTTGCAAGCAACAGAGTCAATCCACGGCCGATGACTTCTTCATGTCTGGGTTCCAAACACCGGGCAACACAACGAACCAACTAGGCTTAAGCATAACACCAGCCTTCGCGGCATCGATACCCGGTACAAACACACTCGGCGTCTCAATGTTACGGATCGACTATGCACCAGGGGGCATATACCCTCCCCACAGCCATCCCAGGGCATCCGAAATCATCATAGTACTTAAAGGGAAGCTTGAAGTGGGGTTTGTCCCGGCACATCCAGATTACCGCCTTTTCAACAAGACTCTTAACGAGGGAGACGCGTACGTGTTCCCTCAGGGCCTCATCCACTACCAAATCAACACGGGAAAGCACCCGGCCGTAGCCTTTTCCGGTCTCAGTAGCCAGAACCCTGGAGTCATCTTCATTCCTAATACGCTGTTCGGTTCCGTGCCCAAGTTCCCCACTGAACTGCTTGTTAAGGCTTTCCAAGTTGATGCCAATGTTATTTCCCAACTCGAGGCTAATTTCTAGAGAAGATACCGAAATTGCTTGATTTGGGATGTTGTTGTGTAATTTGAAATCCTTTTATGCCTACTACTGGCTGTTTATTTGCTGTTATAACTGATGTGATCGATCCATGGGTAATATTAATTGTATTCCCACGGACATGTTGATTAATAAAATCTCCTCCAAATTGATTTGTGTCGTCTATTGTTTTGTTTCTTGTTTCGCTTTCTATTTGCCTCAGTTTTTGATGGTAGCGTTTGATGTTTCATGACATGGTACTCAGTTCCCAGAGGAACACTGAGGGCAGCAACAAGGGGACTAGGAATCTAATTTGCTCTGAGCTAACTTAAAATTTAATAAATTAACGTATATAAGCTCATCTAATCGTATCATGCTGATTAACATGATGTTCTTATATCGGAAAAGAGTAAAAGTAAGAGTAAGAGTAGGATTGTAAGGACCAACACTTTAAGAACCTGTGATGGGCTAGATGCCGAGCGGAACGGAGCAGAGAGAGAGGAGCGAAGCACTCCGTTCGGTCGCTTCGCTCCTCTCTCTCTGCTCCGTTCCGCTCGGCATCTGACCTTCATTAGAACTTTTTGGTACCTCTCTATATGAGCCACAAGTTTCAACACATTAAAAACACTAGCAAAAAGTAACATATGTATGTATGTATGTTTGTATGTATGTATGTATGTATGTATGTATGTATGTATGTATGTATGTATGTATGTATTTGTGTGTGTGTATATATATACACGAATGATCTAATGAGGGATACCTCAATTTTTTGGTATGCAATTTTCTCGATTCCTGACACGTACCGGTACCGCTTTGTTTTTAATTTTTTTTTTGTCTATTACGGCCGCTATTATTCGAGCGTGAAAATGATATTAACGACTTCACGGCCGCTACACCAAATTCATGTTACATGTATCATGCAGTACTTCCAATTACCGTCACAATACTGCTACTGTTGCCATTGTGTAGCGCGTTAAAGCTATTTAAAACCTTCACCCAACACAAATTGAATAGAGAAAACATTATTTACAACACTGGCGGTGTAAACCAAAGTTTCCTCCAAATAAATTGCGCTGCGCCATGTGTTCATATTCTACTTTTTAGGACTACTGTTTGAACACATGGTGCAATATAATAGATTTGGAGGAAACTTTAGTTTACACCGGTTGTGTAAAGAATGTTCTCCCAATTGATTAACTCTTCCTACTTCAAATATTGCAACCAACAAGTAGAGTGGTCGTCCAATGGTAAGCACTATTCGTTCCTCATCACTAGTTTTTGACTCGCGTATCCGTTACTATCCCTATCCTAAATCATCCAAAGTGTCATAATCTGGCGTTTAAATAATTGCTAGCTTCAAGGCAACGTGCGTTGCACGATTAATATGCCCGTTGTTTTTGGAGGACTTTTGTTAGGATATTTTTGTGTGAATAATTATTTTGACTGGATTTGTGCTTAGGTGATGGTGGTTGGGTGAGAGCGAAAAGTAAATTAGATATTTTAGCATGATGAAGTAGTTAATATTGAACGAAACGAAGTGTATTGTGTATATGGCTATGTAGATTGACTAAGGTGTGGAGCAATCATTCATGTGCAAGGTGAGAGTGGATAATTAGATGCCAAAGTACTTAGTATGAAGGATTACACATATGAAGGAGGCAGATGGTGTAGTGCAGTTATATATACAGAGATATCATTTGGTAGATGCTGGAATGTAGTGTCAAAAGCGTAGGTCTGAAGATACAGAGATAGCACGAGTATCATGCCCGTTGAAGGTTGTTTAAAATTATAAGGCAGAAATAGTCATGTTCTAAAGTCTGGGCCCATTCGGTCATATTTTTAAAGTTTGTTTTTGGGTTCAATCTGCGACAAATGAAACTCTGGGGTTACACTAAATCTTCTCCAAAAGTGCAAGGGGTGTACTGAAATTATTTTCTAATAATCCAAACTTTTTTACAGTAGCGTGGTTTTCTTCGGGAAATTCACCGACGGCGATTTGGCAGCCAGAGATAAAGTCGAAACTGTGGCCACGGGATCTCAACGTCTTCTAAATCGTTAAAACTCTAGCCATGAGTCCACGTTTGTCTCAAAACTTGTCGGCTTCGTTGTAGATTTCTATTTCTTAGATCCAGTCTGGCCATGGGTTCTCAAACCCAATTCCGGCCATGGGTTACCAAATGTGCATACCAAATTGAGGAAAACCCTCTCATATATGTGATCTTCGGTTATGGATACATCTCTAGGTTAGAAATTGATTCTGGAACCAAAAATTAGGCTCTGATGCCATAAAGTCAGGCTTTCAATCTATACCAGGTATGGGTATCTGAACTCAAAATGACTTGGTTCTTTTCCTTGAATCGTATTCCGAAACCCTGCTCAAAATTAGCCTTCGTTTGTCCTCTATTCCTTTGGGTCGTCTACATCGATCGATCGAGTTTTGAGGCGAGAGGCAGAAATTTACCCATCTCTCTTTCCTCTTTCATTTGTTCTGGGTTTAGAGAGAGAGAGAGAGAGAGAGAGAGAGTGTCGCTTCAATAGGATGGGAGAGAGAGATAGCAGTGTGGAACAGTTGTCTCACAGTTTGTCTGATACCTCCACAAACAAACAAAATAAGGACTAACTACCCAACAAAGGCTCAAAAGATAGAAATAGCCAAAGGCAAAAGACACAATAACGAAATAGCCAACACAGAAATTTCCAATTGGAGGGACAAAATTGGGCTAAATTGGCAAAATAGGAACACCTTCAATTGGAAACCCTCTCTTATATTGGATTACAACTGTTGGGCAGATGATTTCCTTTTCCTTAGCTATCCGAAGATTAAGGGTGGAGTTCTTGCTTAAGCGGATGGGTTTCGTTCTGATAAAAAAAAGGAAAATTAAGCGCATGGTTTTTGTTAGGATCAGAAAAGGTCTGATCGATGGTGCTATTTTTGTTTCTTTCCCCTTTGTTTTGGTTTTCATTTTTCGACTATCGAGTGTAATAAACCTCTATTTTTTTTGAACGGTAAAGAAAAATTTCATTCATTTCAAGGATAAAAAAGTAAAATTGGTACAATATTTTGTGTGTGTGTGGTTGGTGTCTTACTAGCTTCATTCTTTTGAATTTGTGTGCTTGGCATGCGATTGGTCGACTTGTATGTTAAGTATATAGTTTGACTTGGATGTCTCATCACGATATAGCGTAGAGTAACAAATCCAGAGTGATTAAAACAACTCCAATTTGCGGATTAGTTTCCCGAGATCACCTATGATATCAATGTGATTTTGGTGAATTACTGGTTTGATTTGTTTGAACGGTATTTTGTGCGGCAAAGTGCCGGGAGAGAGAAGGAATATTATTAATTGCCCCTGGAACACCCTTACTAAGTTTAAGGATTCATGAACATCACGAGGCGATATTCCGGGAGCTATAAAAACAGAGAGAATAGATCCAACTCAGGCAGTCGGTAAGCAACCACCAGGCCTCACGCTTACTTGTATATAGCCCGCCAACTATTAGATATATACAGATGGTTGGAATGGTCCAAATCAAAAAAGTCAGACCAAAAGTTTTGATACAAAAGTCGTAGAAATTTTTTTTTTTAATTAAAACACCAATATGATAATATACACGCATTCAAGACTTTAGATCTGACTTTTACTTCACATTATAATTTTGCTAGTCTATAGGTTCCACATTGAAATGCCTTTGATAGGTCAAGGATCGACTTCAGATCGACCAGACCTACTCTTCTCGAACAGATACTTGCGTGGATCTACGCATGGCCGAGCAGCGAGTATACGTATGAGTGATCGGCTCACCGCCCCCATGGGATTTCAAGCGTGTACGGACTCTTGCACCATCCCAAATCCTTACCCTTCAGGGATATTTGTAACAGTCCTAGTTCTTGCCTCCATGGGGAACTACTACCCCTGAAGGGATTGGAATGATTAAGATATTGAACTCAATAATTTCCAACCTTATCCAAACCCCTTAAATCGAGGGACCTGATCCTAATGAGATTCCTCTTACACTTATATAAACACATCCCGTAATACCTGGATTTGGGAGCCTGCCGCGAGGGGAACATAGCAAGGTCTGGCTTGCCTAAAAACGGCACAGTTTCATGCCTTAAATGGGAGCAGTCCTTCAACCTCTTGGACCATTTTTGGGGAAGAAATTAGACAAGCTATAAACAATTTTAGATTAATGATTTTTTGATTTTTTTGTGGGACCATTTCGTGTCCCACAAAATGATTTAAAGAGTTATTCTTAAAATGTTTTCTAGTGAAAAACCTATAAAAAATTAACTCAATTTGATGTTGGTAAGAGCTTTTTTAGAAGTCGTGGGGCAATTTGAGATTAATGATTTATTGATTCTTTGTGAGGCTCATTTCGGATCCCACACATATGATTCAAGCCACTCATTATTCTTAAAATATTTTTAGGGCTTCTTGCAAAAAATTACCTTAATCCGATATCGGTAAGTGCTTTTATAATCTTTTAATATGAAATTGCCCTATGAACTCTGAAATTGTTAAGAAATAATTAATCTGAAATTTTATTTAGCTGGCCTAAATTCTTCCTGAACATGGTCCCAGAGGTGCAAGGCGTGGCTCCAAGGGGAGTCACGCGGGGACACGTGCCCCCACGGACCCCGCTCAAAACTGAAAAAAAGAAATATTTAGTACAATATATATCGCTATATTTAGCACACACTTACATATATCTCAAAAATAAAAATGTAGAATTAATTTTGAGCTCTTTTTTTTATTTATAAAAAGTATGCATTATAAACCTCATAATCCATAATAAATGTCTTAATTTAGCAAGATCGTTGACTAAAAAAAAAATTACACGATTATAATTAATAAAGTGTCCCCATTGGGTTGGATTCCTGGGTCCGCCACTGCAGACGCTGTTGTGTTTCCCTCACTGCAGGGCCCCCAAGTTCTTAACTTCTTATGACTTTATAGTTACTTGACTCCAGCATCTATTGCTTGAGTTCTTTCTACAATACATATTTACAATTGGAAGGATGTTGGTTGACACCACACAAATGTCTTAATTTTTGTATTCGATTCAGAGGGCGTTTCAAACCGTATAGTCAGCCTCCTTTTCGGGTTATGCATTGTCACTACCCTTGCAAAAGAGGCTTAAGCAACGAAATTTCAAAACTTTGCTAATGTCTCAGACTCTCAGTTTTAATTATATTTGTTGAAGTGTCATAAACGTTAAGGTTGAGCTATCACCTCTCTTGCAAGCAGAAGTTTGATTTTTTTGGGTGAATCTGAAGTTTGATTTTAGGCAATACAAAGATGTTAACTTGTTATGTTGTGTAGCCAAAACTTTGGCCCAACGGCATTAGGAGAGCAGTAAGAGCCTGTTTATTAGCTGGATTATTTAGTTGGATTGACTATTTACTCGGTCTAATTAATCCATGACTAGTTACTCAGGCGTTTGGTAGGCACACACGATCAGACTATTTAATCCCTCTATAGCAGGATTATTTATAACAACCATCAACCTTGTCCATAATTTAGTCACCGTTAGCCATCCCCCCCTTCAAACTTGGGTATGAAAATGAGTTTCGAAGGGTAAGCAAATAACTTGTTACCTTTTTGCATAGTATGTCCACCCAATTTAGGAGCCAGGAGAAAAGAGGTTAGGAGTTTACTCCTTTTTCAAGGTGTTAATCCAATTAATACTACTAGCTTTCGTTCAGGAAAAGAATTGTACATGTATTTATGTATTTTTTAGGATAATGAAGAAAGAATCAAGCATCGATCAAAGTCAAAGAAGCATATACCAACACACAAGACACATACCATTCAACTAATTAAATTCTCTCAAACATGAAAGTTTTTTTTTTAATTAATAGTCGTGCCATTGGGATTATATAGTAGATCGGAACGATGAAATAGAGATCAAGACAACAAGAACAGGAGAACAAACTCCCGAAAAGAAGCACCGAAACCCCTAAAAATAATCCTAGACTAAAGTGAACAAAATAAGAGTGCAAATTGCCTGAGAAATAATGACTTACATGAGCCGTTAAGGGAACATTGCCATTTTTGGTCATTTAAATGTATCCTAGTGTAACACCGACGTGTGAAAGATCATCAAAAAAGCAGCCACTCAAGGGAAAACTACCCATCTACATTCTACGGTGGACTTTCAAAATGACTCCTAAGTGAGGCTTTTAACATTTACCTAGTCATATGCTTAATTATTGTCTTCAATAGACTCTCCATACAAACTCTTAAGGGTGACTCCTAAGCTTGGCTCCTACCATATTAGTTAAATTTAGATAATCTCGTAGTTTATTCTAAGTGGGACCCAAAGTCTTTAAATAAATTTTTAATATGAAATTTTCAAGGAGGAAGAACGTTTTTAAAAATGAATTATCTATGTATGGGTCCTACACTTTTTGAATTCTTTTTTTGCACAAAATAGAGAATACTCTTACTAGCCCATTAAGTGCATACATCATCTCTAAATTTAACAAGCTTTTTAGGAGTGAAAAGTGGATCCCAATTGAGTTTATGTACTGGGCACCTTAAGATACAATTTATGAGCAATTTTTAAGGAGCCCAGAAGATGCCTTATGACTCCACATAAAACGGAAACAAAAGCCAGCCGCCTACAACGGCGGATAAGATATTTATTCATTCAGAATAAGCAGAGTGAATCGGAAGCGGCGGTCGGATGAGTGGGGTCCGGTGGGGTTTGATTCGATGGAGATGAGGTTGAGAGCTTCGGGTCTTATCTATCAAGGGTTTTACTAATGTATGTGTGCCCAATGTGTACACAATAAGCACACAAACAAATAAATAAACCACATATTTTGATTTACCTTTTACACTTTTCCATACATTTTCATATTTTCCTAAATACTTTTCACACATTTTAATACACTTTTTTAACCTTAATGTGTGGCTATTGAGCACACGTTAGCATTTTCCATCTATCAATTCCCCCTTTTTTTTTTTTTTTAGAGCACATCAACCGCACAAAAGAGGTCAGAGATTTGCATTCTGCAGATAAAATGTTGTTTCTGATCGTAATTTATTTGATTTCTGCTTTCGGGCAATTGGATTTAATTTTTTTTGGCAATTCTTCCTCCATTTTTGGCAGCTAACAGCTATTTCCTATGTGCCATTTCAAAGGGGTCAATCGGATTTCTTACTCCTCCCTTCAAATTGCTTATATACGTACATTCATATTCATAGAGTGATATACATATATATATAAATTCCAAATTTGGGAAAATACATTCATATTCATAGAGAGATATACATACGCTATAGACATAATAGGAATGGGGGTTCCTGCGATGCCAAAAGACACTACACCGTGTAGTGCTTTTGAGCACTACAGGGACCCCGGTTTAGTTAAATGGGTGTAGGATTTTAATTGCTTTCTTCATTGCTCTCCAGTGCCGGAAAAGGTTGGGGGTTGCGATGGCGGCGTGTGTTAGAGTTTTTAAGAATTGGGATGAAGAAGATGAGTTAGAGAGAGAAGTAAAAGTTGAAGGGTTTTGGACATGTGTCATTTTGTGAGTGGAAGTGATAGACAAGTAAGCATTTTTTGTATACAAGTTGACGGAATTACACAATGTAGGCCTAATTGATAAAATGTTGTAAAGTTCAAAGGTTTAATTAACATTTAATGAAGTTTAGAGATCTATGAGACATTGTGGTGATAATTCACACGCTTTAAAACAAACAAAAAAAATGATAAACCTCACGACATTAGGAGCCATCCCAAGGTTGGAGCTCCATCTCCATCAAGACCGCCAGCAACCTCGATTGTGAATCACAAGCCCACGGGAAACATGAGCCGCATGACACAACCTTCGGTGACTGCGAATATCGAATAACTTGTGACGAATCATCAGTCTACATGGTGGATACGATGGAGGAAGTGTGGCAAAGGAGGAGCGGAAGATGAGAGGCAACTGGTGGCTAAAGGACAAAGATGATGGGATCAAGAAAGGATTACACCCCATGGGGGGAAAAAGCGCTCCCCTCTCGTTGCCGCTAGGCTAGTTAGAATTCTAGGGGAAAAGGGGACGACTTGGGTTTGGGCATCGCTCGTTTTAAAGAGAGAAATCGGAGGGGGAGACCGTAATTGAACGCTTGTGTTCTCCTCTCTTGATTATTGACCCTTCTTCGATGATGATAAGATTTGCACTAAATGGGCTACGAAGAGGTGGACCTTTCATTTTTTGGTTTGACAGTTAAGGGTCTCTTGGCCTGCTTATGCACATCTTCTCGGTCCGGTCAAAGGCTGGCTATTTAGATTTTGACTAGTCGATTCATGAGATATTAATTTTATGTGGTCTGACTCTATGAATCGAACCCTAGTCAATTTGAGTAGCAAACCCACCAATCAACTAGATTAACCAGTAGTGGGCTTTTATATAAAATGATGTTCCTATTGATGTTGTAGTTCGGCCCATACTGAGCATCAGGCCTGACCATCTCATCAATTTCATGACAGACTCCACCATGGAGAACTGGCCCACTAGGCCCAGCCCTTTCCCCACCTACTTCACACTTCGCAGGCTTTGATTACCGATGACTTATTTAAATCGAATGGTTTGTAAGGGATATATATATATACAGCAATTTTCTTATCTGGACTCCCGGATTTAAGGAAAAATGCATTTTTTTCCTTGTTAAAAATTGTTTTGGGAAAATCCGAACCGTCCAATGTGTTCAAAAGGTGTTTTCAAGGGTCCACGCGGGAAATCTTAAAAAAAAAAATACAATTTTGCAAAAAACTGCTTGGATCAAGCCATTTCCGGTATTTTTTTTTGAAGATTTCCCGCGTGGACCCTTGAAAACACCTTCTGAACACATTGGACGGCTCGGATCGTCAAAAAAATGCTCGGATCATGGAGGTCCGGATCCCGGACTAGAAGGAGACTCTCTCTCTCTCTCTCTCTCTCTCTCTCTCTATATATATATATATATATATATATATATATATATATATATATATATATAATTATGACGGAAAATGTACCGTGCATAATGCATTGTTTTTTTGATTTTCTTCTCCCTTTCTGCACAAATCCTATATAACAGACAGTCACCATAAGTTAATTAAATAACCGAGACAACATGTGAGTTATCTTCTTTGTCGCAAGCAACTTGGTTGAGGGAATAACATTCTTGTTATGCAAATTTCTTAGAAGTGACGAATCCAGACTTCTTCGATGTTTCGATACAACTGAGAGAAGCATGATCCGTATAAGCTAAGGATAACTCCCAACTATGCGCCTCTATCATTTCAATAATTGGAAGAGGATATCTCCTATTGTCTTTGGAAGCTGAATCTGCTGCTGGAGTCTGGGAAATTCGATGTACAGTGCTTGTTTCCTCTTCACATAAAATTTTCTGGTAGCTTCAACTCAATTAACATGTTCCTAGTCTAGTAAGGAGTGAATTTCACTTTCGCAGTCCTAGTAATTGTTCAGGATATAGTAGTAAAAGTAATGGGGGATCAGATCAATCTCTGTGGTACCATTTCCGATATCCCAATTCATATTTCTTACTTCCTCATAAAAAGTTAGTAATGTGTACGTTGAAATTAGCATATGAATTCATTAATCGACAGGATACTATACGTACCTTTTTTGTATCTATTTGGTAGTAGAGAGTAAATTAAACATCATAAGTAAAAATGAAAGAATATTGCAACTAACAACTTGAAATAATATGATTAGAGCTTCTGAGTATTTGTTTTAAAAAAAATCAACTCACTTTTTCTTCCTTCCTTGATATTATAGCGTAAATCTGTCTGTTATCCATGCAATGAATGGGTAGGCAGATTTAGCTTTATATTTCCTTTCAACTTATCAGCAAAAATGAGATATATGCAATATTGAAGATTAAATTGTACTTCTAATGAAGACAACAAAATATGAGAAAACTAAAAAGTTATTGGCCATCAAATGATCGAAAGAGCAGTACTCCAACTCCAATTTAAACTCATTTTTTAGTTATAATAATTAAATTACGATAGATTGCATTGAAATGTATCTATTATCACAAATAATCAAATAAATAAAAAAGATAACAAAAAAATCCCATTGATTATGAGAAAAAATGAAAAATCACACTATTACTACGCAAAATCATGTACTCAAATTATATTCTAGTCAGGCTGATAATCCTTAGATGGTAATGAGCCAACAACCAAGGACAAAGTACAGACTTTAATATGAGAAGAATTTTAAATCCAACTTCTGTCTTTTCTCTTATATATGCATCTATGCACCTTTGGATGTATATGTGGGTAATTTAATTATATTAGAGTTGAATATATGTCTTCGTATTATCTTATATGAAAAAGTAAATTTCAAAGTAAATAACATATCAATTTTTGTTTTTGCTCGGCAAAAACATACCAATTGAAAAGCTTACATCTTGATGGCAAATCCATCACAATACAGGTGTGCACTTAATGTCTTAAAGCATTATGACAGTATACATGCACTTTTTTTTTTTAATGCTTGGAAGGGCAAAAAGTATTGAACACAATTCTAATGCATGAGAGTCTCTATGGAGTAACCAATGGCCTACAGTTCCGCTTCAATGTGTGTGCAACAATAACACGAAAAGTATAACTAATCGCACAAACAAATTTAACGTACCTGCGAGATATTCTTTTACAATTGCATTATTGTTCAATGTACGTAGAATCAGCCTTTCTTCCAATTCTTTTTCCTTTGTTGAAGGTCGCATAGTATTCTTACTTTGATTTCGTCACAAAAATGGTAGATATAATTAAACAAAAGATCTTCAGAAGAACTCACAAATAAAAATCGCAAAAACTCTTTCAAGCACTATGACAATATAAAAAATCAAATAGAGCCAACATATGTGCAGTTAGGAATTAAAACAATCACTAATGATATGCTAAAATGCGAATTAGAAGAGGGAAGAAACTAATTGCGGCTTTTTAGCATCCATTGTTTTCCAAGATGTCAAATTTGATTGCTTGGAGAGAGAAAGCGAAGATAAATCAGAGCCATTTGAAGTTGAAAATTATAACTAATGTTTTAGATTCGGGTAGAATGTGAGATATGAAACAGGATAAATTATATATCACGGGCCGGCTTAGTAATTCGATCACCATTAATCCGGTGAGATTATATATACAGAGAAATTATATATATCTCTTCATGATTACGCTAGGCAAACAAACGTGTCCTTGATAACAAAATAGGAGTGGGTGTTAATGGGCCAGACCGCTCAAATTTTAATACACGGTTTGTTTTTCAGGATGGTTTATATTCTCCGGTCAAATTTCTTTTTTTTTTTTTTGCTAAGCAAAAAGTTGAAATGTGAAGATCAGAGTGCAACCTCCCTCAGGGAACGTGATCGGGTCTGGAACTCTGCCGTCCAATCTCGGCCATCTAAACGTGTTTTGGACGGTCTAAATTTGAGAAGAGTTAAAATACTCAAAACACCCTTCAACATTCCTTAAATTTGGGCCGTCCGATATACATTTGGATGGCGGAGATCGGATCGGCAGGCTTTGGCATTCCTAAGGGACGACAGAGTCTCCAAGTTGCAGGGAAAGAGGGGCTCCCAAGTCCCAGCTACCATAGAGCATGTTCTCCGTTTGAACTAATTTCATGCACTCAACGATCACCGAAACTAGAATTACAAATAATTAGCACACGATGACGCGATCATGGTTGACATATTGATCTTGTTTTTATTCCCCCTTCTAGGCGGGTACGTAAGCGGTTTTATAAAACGAAAAGACAGATGTCCATACCTACGTAAGAGCAGGGCATGCCAAACATCTGGCCAAAGGCAAAAAAATGGTTTCAAGGTCATTTCACATCTCTTACAATGGCAAGTCAAAACGAGAGCAACAAAAAAAAGGTTCAGTCATTTCTTTGGCCAAATTTGGCAGGGAAAATCACCCCTACCATTTCTCAAATGGCTGGGATATATAGGGAGTGATTCTGTGGCTCTGATGAGGGAGTGATCCAATGGCCACAAATCTATACCAAACCAAACCAAACCAAACCAAACCGAGCCTTATATACCAATCAATTGGAGTCGGGAATCTTTTTTTTTCCATTGAGCTCTGTCAAGGGCAATGTGTTCACTTAGACTTAGTAAAGTCAAATTCTTGCGCACTACAATATCTATCGTCAATTTGAGTCTCTCCCCTTGTAGTGTTACTATCCAAATCTATCCTATCAACTTTCTTAACTACTGCATCTAGAGGATACGGTAGATATATCCAAATCACCTTAGTCTATTTTTTTTTCAATTTCTCCTCTATAGGTGCTACACCACCATCTCATAGACACTTCCCTTTTTAATCATATCTTTCTTAGTCTTACCACACATTCATCTCAGCATTCACATCTTAGTTACACCCATCTTTCTCATTTGTTGTTTCTTTATAGGCCTGCATTCTATCCCATGAAGCATCATCCCATGAAGCATCACTGGGTGTCCTTGTCAAGCATCACTAGTCTTATGGTTGTTCTATAAAATTTTTCTTTTAATTTTGGAGGTATTCTCTTATTACATAGTACACCAATAAAACTTTCTCCACTTGAGCCACCTCACTTGGATCCAATGGGTCACCTCATCTATAATCCCTTCATCTTTGCTAATATTCCCATTGTCCCATTTTAAATGTCCCCTACGTAAAGTCGTGCCATTTTGACTTTAAAAGAAAACATATTCTAGATATTTTTTTTTTTCAAAATTTTTTACACCATTCAAAAGTACTCATTGAGATCTTTTGACGGTACAAAAAAAATTAAAAAGGTAATTCCGAAAGCATTTTATTTTTTAAGGTCAGACTTGCTCGATCTCCCGTAGGGGACATCTAAATTGGGATGGACGGAGTAATATAATGATGTCATAAAGATCTGACGAGGTTTTTACGTGCAGGCTGTCAGCTACCTAATGCACAACCCTTCTCCTTTGTCTAGGCTTGAGACTGGCTGAGGAAAGGATAAGGCTTTAGATGAACGCCCCAAGCAGAGTTAAAAAAATAGCTTTGGCATGATTGAAGCAATTTTGTCAAAATTTGGCAAAATCACTTTGTAGCAAGCCAAAAATAAGTTTGGCTTCCAAAAATTGGATCTAACCAGTAGAGATACTCGAAAGCATACCAAGGTAAAGGCAAATAATTTTAGTCCTCTAATTCATTCAAATGCACCTCAATGAACTCCTTGAATGGAAGTGGTGGCTAAAAATTTAAACTTTAATACTTAGTTATTTTAGGATGTTGTGATGGAATTGGCTAAAATAACTAACTAATAAACATATATTGTTGAAGTGCCGTGGATAGTGCAAATGGACAAGATATTTGGGACGGAGGGAGTATGTCAACATGAACCTAAAAAATACTAGGAACAATTTATAAGATTTATGTGTAATTATAATCATTTATCAATCATTCGTTCTATTTATTCTGAATACCAAGAAATTGTTAGATTGTTAGAATGGACAATTAGGTTCCCAGGTCTGTGTACATATGTAGAAGATCACCTAAATGTTTTTAAGTTAAAGGAAATTGGAATTATTGAGGTTGAACTGTGATGAGATCTGGAGACGCTATTTTGTAAAATCTCGGTGATATGATTGGCAGTCAGCCAAGCGGATTATGATTGTTATAAGATAATTTGAATGACAGTCAACAAGAGATTGTTATAAATTGAAAAATTCTAAGTTATGACGTTTCGTGATTACACCTTAGGAATAAGGCGATAAAAATGTGGTTTGTATTATAGTTCTGAGTCACAGTCCATATACTCCTGAGGTTATAGTCAGTTCTTCGTGGGCCCAGTAGTACAATCACTCCTTGGGGGAATTCGGCCTTGTGAGGCAGTTGATGATTTCGACTAAGTAGATAATTTAAGCCGTTTCATCTGGGCTCCCGGTCAGGGCAAGCAAGGTGGGAGTGAATCATGAATGATCATAGTCTTAGTAGTTAGAATGAGTGGATGTTTCTTGAGGTTGAGAGTCTAGATGAAAAATGTAATTTAAAGACTTACTTCCTTTTGATTATATGCACTTTGGCTAATTATAATGTAAGGGTTAGTGGGTAAGAATTAGCTATTGAATGATTTATCGCTCGTGGTGCTATTGTTGGCACTGGTATTTCAATCGAGGTATTGAAGGTGAAGGAGATGAACCGTACTACCAGATAGAAGAACTTGCTGCCGACCAAGTGCCGGAGAAAGACTGAAACCTGAATCTAAAAATTTAGATCTGCTCTGTTCCTTCATATTATATTTTATATAACTGTAATGACTACTTTTCAAACAAGTATTTGGTGATGATGTAATCGAATTTAGTTAATTTGGATGCTAAGGTCATTATTTCGCTGCAATCAAAGATAATCGTTTTGATTCATCTGTCTTGTTATTCTAAAAGGGAATATCTAGCTTCCCCTATACTCTAATCATTGTAAAAATTAAGTCAACCATTCCATTCCCAAATCAGCCGGCGCTGAAACAATTATTTGTTCCATGGCATCGAGGTGGTTATATAAATCTCTTATAAAAATGAAGAATTTTACCTTTTCCACGCGTTAGAACAAAAGACCAAATCTCTTGGCTCATGCATTGGTGACAAGACGGCATGACTTGGCCAACTAAACTCTCTCTCTTTCTTTTATCCATCTATAAAAGCATCTCAAAGTGCTACTCATTTCACATCTCAAAGTTCCCTACTCACTTGATCTCTTAATCTCTTGATCACTTCTTCAACACTTCAAAAGAAGATCTACATCGGAATATAATGGCTTCCCAAGTTCTTTTATTGGTTCTCTTGGCTATAATTTGTTCCGTAGCGTTGGCGTCTGACCCAAGCCCTCTACAAGACTTCTGTGTTGCAGTCCCAAATAGTCCTGGTACCGTACTCTATTCATAGAGAGCTACTCTTTCTGTTTTTGTTGGTGTTTGAAACTTTTTCAAAAGTCCCTAATTATTCTTATGTTGTCTTAGATTTCCTAACATATTATTTATCTTTGCAGTTTTAGTGAATGGGTTTGTCTGCAAAGACCCAAATCTCGTGGAAGCGAATGATTTCTTCTTCAGCGGGCTAAACATAACAGGCAACACAGCAAATGGACTCGGAGTTGCTGTGACTCCTGTATTTACAACGCAATTGCCTGGACTTAACACACTTGGCATCGCCATGGCCCGTATTGACTTTGCACCATTGGGCGTCAACCCTCCACACACCCATCCTCGTGCGAGTGAAATTTTGACGGTTCTTAAAGGCAGCCTAGAAGTAGGATTTGTCACCTCCAACCCTGGAAATCGGCTCATCAAGAAAGTTCTTCATACGGGTGATGTATTTGTGTTCCCACAGGGTCTTGTGCACTTTCAGCGAAATGTTGGGCACGGAAGCGCAGTAGCTCTTGCATCCTTGAGCAGCCAAAATCCTGGTGTTATTACTATTGCAAACGCTGTCTTTGGGTCGAAACCGGCAATCCCAAGTGATGTTCTCGCAAAGGCCTTCCAAGTGGACGAGAATGTGGTTGCTAGTATAGAGTCTAAGTTTTAGATAGTCAATTTACACTATTGAGGGATGTCTAATTAAGTGTTTCAAGTGTCCACTGTATGCTTTTTTTATTTTTTTCAACAAAAGATGATTTGTTAATTCTTTTACACTAAAGTTGTACTATCATTGATTTCACAATTAAATATCAATATATGAATGCCGTTTGTGCCATAGCTCCGTGTGTTAACCTTTTTTTCATCTGGTAAGGCTAGGGAATAAATGAATGTTGCTCGGTTGCGAAAATCAAATTTCTGAAGTTTGGGCAGTTTGATCCGGACCGTCTGCAGGTCTTTGAAGTGGGTGTCAAAATGGTTAGGACCGCCGCGACTTGGTCAAGACTGTTAAATTATCCCACATTACTCATCTAAGCCACCCAAGCCTTGTTAATAAATTCTTGAGGTTACTCTACCTATTGCCAATTGGTTTTAGGTTGGACCCCTCTAAGAAATCTAACATGGTATCAGAGTTAGGTCTTGGGTGGCCTCATCTCACGTGGTCAAGTCTCCTTTGCCCGAGTCAAATCTCCTAGTCTTCTCAATTCATACCTCCACGTGTATCCAGCTGCACGTGAGGGGGAATGTTAAATTATCTCACATTGCTCATCTGTGTGGCACCCAAGTTTGATTAACAAATTCCTGAGGTCTCATTTGCTCGAGTCAAATCTCTTAGTCATCTCAATTCGTACCTCCACGTGCATCTGGGCTGCACAGTGTTAGATTATCCCACATTGCTCATCGAAGCCACCTAAGCCTGGTTAATAAATTTTCGAGGTTACTCTACCTAAATTTCTTGGAGGGTTCCCACCTAAAACCAATTGACAATGAGTGGAGAGGCCGCCCAGGCTTATATACTAGTTTTTGAGGTGATAATTAACTGATATGTGATAAATTTCAACACTCCCCCGCACATGTGACCCCTGACTCGCATGTGGAGAGGTCAATGAAGGATCCGGAACATACGGCTCATTACAAAATAAAGTGCAACTATGGCGCAAACAAAGGGAACAAGCCTCCGAAAACCTAGCTCAAATACCACTCAAGACCTAGCTCTGATACCATGTTAAATTTCTTGGAGGGTTCCAATCTAAAACCAATTGACAATCGGTGGAGTAACCTCAAGAATTTATTAACTAGACTTGGGTGGCATAGATGAGCAATGTGGGATAATTTAACACCCTCTATTTTCCAAAACTTTACCTCAAGACCCCTTCTATCTAAAACCATCTAGAACCATTAGTTTTTTTTTTTATCCAAACCGTTCAATTTGTTTAAAACATGGTTTTAAGTGTACCCGCGAAGAAATCGGCTCAAAATATGATCGGGAAGTGCTTGATCCAAACAATTTTTTATGTATGAAATTTTTTTTGGGATCAAGCTCTTCCCGATCATATTTTGAGCCGATTTCTCACGAGTACCCTTAAAACTATGTTTTAAACAACTTGAATGGGTTGGATCATCAAAACATGACCCGGAACTTTGAGACTCGAGGCAGAGGGGTGACGGAAAGGGTCTTGGGGTAAAGTTTTGGAAGATAGAGGGGGGTTCATCGTAGGTTTTTTTTCTTACAGAGGGTGTTTGGTGAAAAACGTTAACTTACAGTGGGTGTCCTAGTAAATAACCCCTTCATACACGGTCTATATTTTATGGAGTAAAATTTTCTTCTTTGCCGGACTAAAAAATTCCTTCATACATCACCTATTTGAAGCAAGCAGTCCCTGTATCTTACTCTTACTGTTGCTATTATCTTGCACAAGACGATCTATACAAGCATCTAATCATGGAATTAACAAAAATACTTCAGTAAAAAAAAATGCATTTACCAGTCCAAGTTGATTTTGAAAATGAATTTACCATAAGTAGCAATATACTTCATCCGTCTTGTTATTCTAAAAGGGAATATCTTGCTTTTCCTATGCTCTAATCATTGTATAAAGTCAATCAATCCCTTCCAACATCAGCCGGCGCTGAAACAATAATTTATTCCATGGCATCGAGGTGGATATATAATTTTCTTATCAAAATGAAGAATTTTACCATTTTCACGCGTTAGAACAAAAGACTAATATCTCTTGGCTCATGCATTGGTGACAAGACGGCATGACTTGGCCAACTGAACTCTCTCTCTTTCTTTTCTCTATAAAAGCATCCCAGAGTGCTACTCATTTCAAATCTCAAATTTGCCTACTCACTTGATCTCTTGATCAAATCTTCAAAACTTCAAAGAAGATTTATCGCCAAATATAATGGCTTCCCAAGTTCTTTTATTGGTGTTCTCTTGACCATAATTTGTTCCGTTGCGTTGGCATCTGACCCAAGCCCTCTACAAGACTTCTGTGTTGCAGTGCCTAATAGTCCTGGTACCGTATTCTTTTCATACAGAGCTACTCTTTCTGTTTTTGTTGGTGTTTGATATTTTTTTTTTCGACAATGCCTAATTATTCTTATGGTATCTTAGATTTTCTAACATATTATTTTTTTTTTTTTGGTACTTTCTAACATATTATTTATCCATGCAGTTTTAGTGAATGGGTTTGTCTGCAAAGACCGAAATCTCGTAGAAGCGAATGATTTCTTCTTCAGCGGGCTAAACATAGCAGGCAACACAGCAAATGGACTCGGAGTGGCTGTGACTCCTGTATTTGCAACGCAATTGCCTGGACTTAACACACTTGGCATCGCCATGGCCCGTATTGACTTCGCACCATTGGGTGTTAACCCTCCACACACCCATCCTCGTGCGAGTGAAATTTTGACAGTCCTTAAAGGCAGCCTAGAAGTAGGATTTGTCACCTCCAATCCCGGAAATCGGCTCATCAAGAAGGTGCTTCATACGGGGGATGTATTTGTGTTCCCACAGGGTCTTGTGCACTTCCAGAGAAATGTCGGGCACGGAAGCGCAGTAGCCCTTGCATCCTTAAGCAGCCAAAATCCTGGTGTTATTACTATTGCAAACGCTGTCTTTGGGTCGAAACCGGCAATGCCAAGTGATGTTCTCGCAAAGGCCTTCCAAGTGGATGAGAATGTGATTGCTAGTATAGAGTCTAAGTTTTAGATACTCATTTTAAACTATTGAAGGATGTCTATTCAAGTGTTCACTGTATGTATTTTATTTTTCTCAACAAAAGATGATTAATTTGTTAATTCTTTTACACTAAAGTTGTATTATCATTGATTTCACAATTACACATTCATATGTCAATATATGAATGCCGTTGTGCCATATCTCTGTGAGATTACCTTTTTTCATTGGGTAAGCCTAGCAAATAAATGAATGTTGTTGGGTTGCAAAAACCAACACCTTGTTCGGTTGGGTTTATCAAACCGGTTTTGTGGTCCAATTTTGCCATGACCCTTGTTCGGTTCCTCAAATGGTTTCCCCAGAAAAAGTACATAAGAGAGGGGAAAACAAGTTAGAAAAGTCAAAACTAAAAGATTGCTTCTTCGGTTATGCTGGGCAATGGGGTGAGAGAGAGGGAGAAGAGTTACAGTAATCTTGTATTGAAAAAGTGACTTGAGAGAGAGTGTATTATTAATAGGATGGGACCCCATGACATTATTTGACCTCAGGGCTGATTTTACGAAACCAATTTTGAAAACTGGGAACAAAAACCAATTTTTTATGGGTTTAAAGGTGGGAGGGACCCACCATGGGCCTCTTTTTAGAAAACCAATTCTGAAAATTGGGAACGAAAGCCTTAACCGAACAAAGCGCAAATTTCTGAAGTTTCAACACTTTTGGTTCGGACCGTCTGCAGGTTTTTGAAGTTGCTATAAAAACGGTTAGGACCGACGCGACTTGGTCGAGCCGTCAGACACGAACCAAACACCTATTTTAGGCCCTTAATCCGATTTTTAGGGTTAGAGAATCATATTTATTGTGAGAAAAAGCTAGCTGCTGTACTTGTGGGGAGACTTTGAGAGTTTTCTCAATTGATTCACAGTGAACTGGTGTGGCTCCCGAGGAGTAGGCAGTGGCCGAACCTCGTAAATCTTGTGTGTTTTGTCTTTCTCTCTCTCTCTCTCAATTTCTCTAGTTTGTTTTCTGTGATTCATAGCATCCAAGATCCTGAGTTTTTGTATGTCCGTGATTTGAGCGCGTTGTTCAATTTCCTAACAAATGCATACCATGAAACTCGGTTTGGAGGAACACATGCAGGTTTTGATTCAAAAGGAAAGATGTCATATTCTTGTTGGAAAAAAGAATTGAGAAGAATTTCATTCTCAATTCGAAAATTTTCCTCTACTTAATTCGTATAATCGTTATGAAATGAAAATGGCAGGGCCTCTGGCTACTCCTGGGGCACCAATTTTAATCACTCCACCTATTAGTTGGAACTTTCAGAAGAAGATTATTCATGAAGTAGACGATCAGTTGACAGAGTTACATAATCTTTCAAATGCCTAATTCTCCAGCTCTCAATCCCTATTTTTGCAGATTTTAGTAGTTTGAGATGTGATTCAAAGATGCTTTCACGCTCCCACTTTCGCTCCTGTTCAGTGTTTACGCACGCGAACTAAATGAATTGGATGTATAGGCAATGTGCCTTTATGCAAATTTGTGGTCTTTGTGGTAGGCTAGCTAGGAATGGCTTGGTGTTCAACAATATTACTCCTCAAGAGGATGGGAGGAGCAGTTAGATATTGTCAAGATCAGATTAGCCATTTAAGTAAAAGGAAATTTTCTGTCAAGGCGTACTCTGTGCAGGATTTTAAACACAACAGTGAAGGGGTCAGAAGCCTAAAAGATATGACAGGGGAGATGGGAGAATCCGTTTGCTGGTCATCTCTATTTTGTGCCTGCTAGCTGCCCCACTATTCAACCTTTGGTTGGACATTTCTTTTCCATTTCCCTTTTATTCTCTTCTAAATTTGGTTCTAGCTAGCTCTTTCCTAGTTTTCAATCTTTTCTCGATGTACGTTTGTCGAGTTTTGATAAAGTTCTTCTTTTGCCAACATAGAAACACTTTTATATAGCAATTCATAACATACTAATTGTTATCAATTTATAACATTGATTTTGAATTTGTACCATATGTATGCTACAAGTTTTATCTTGATGTTATGAGTATTTAAACAAATGCTGTGAATTTTTATGCAAATTTTGTTAATCAATATCAATCAATCAATACATACTGTCCAAACTCCAAACTCTCAATCTTAATTTTAACTTTTTAAAATTAGGAGACAGAGAGGGGAAAGGGAGAACGTGGGAGAGTAGGGATGACAATTTCTCCAAACCCGATGGATACCAGCCCCATCCCCGGCTATTTGGAGGCGGATATTATTCGATTTTTTATCCAATAGGAGCGGGTATGGTAGAACTTAAAGAATTCCCGGTTGAAAATGTAGCGGGTATGATTTTGTGATGCCCATCTCCGAATACCCGTACCCGCCCCGTTTCAAATTGCATACATATTTTGATGACTATTGCATGTATATATGCCGGCATATAGTAGTATATAAATGTATATGTATGTGTATATATAAGTATGCATATTGGTATAATTTATGTATATTATTCCGAATTAAAATTATATATGGTTAAGTGTTAAAAAAAGTTTAATGATGGTAGTTTGTAAAATTGTATATATTCTTGGTAGACTATTATTTTTTCGCAACTTTCTATTCTATTTTGTTTTAAATGGTTGTTTTTGTTAGTATATGACACATAAATTCAATCTTATCCTCTCTTTTTTTTTTGGTTCAATTAGTTTGGATATGGATTTACCGCAATATATCCGATCCCCAACGGGAGATGGGTATGGTGGATTGTCTACTATCCCTTTTGGGTATGGAGGTAGGGATGGGGAAGAACTTCCCAATTGAGAATCGGAGATAGAATAGGGTTCCCTGATCCATACCCTACCCATTGCCATTCCTGTGGGAGAGAGAGATTTTAGAGTTTTGAACGTCGGTGGTTTTCAAAACCAGTTGGTGGTTTCTTATTGGTCTCCAATGCCTAAATGTAGACTGGATAAGCATTTCGCAACAGTAAGAGTACTCCTTGACTCGTATAAAGTTGGTATCCCCGTTTCATTACACAAGAACGGAAAAGAATGCAATATAATTTTTTTGTCCCATGCATCAATGGGCACAACGCTGGCAATCTTTATATAGATGTTATGATTTCATACACTTTAGTAGTATGAATTTGGTGAAATTCAACGGAGACCCCCTCATCTACACCTCTTGGACACTGAGGCATGAGATGAGGGGGTCGTGGAGTTTCACCTATGAATTTCTATGCAAATGTGTTTTTTTTTTATCGGCAAAATTTTTTTATTAAAGAAGACTTGACAAAGGGAACATCAAGCCGGGGGACAGGGGAGGAAAATCCAACCAAGGTTGAATAAAGAAAAAACACCTGAAGAAACAAAGTTGAAAAACACCTAACAGGGAAAGCCAAACTCGCCCAAAGATCCAAACCCAAAACAAGCCAAAACCAACCTCAAATGCTTGTTACGAAGGTGCATACCGTGCAGACCCAAATCGATAATATTAGCAGATTATCAACTTAAACAACGAAAAATTTCAATATACCATTTCGAAATGCTCATTACGAAGGATGAAAAACTGAAACTGCTTTGCTGAACAAGTCTCCTCAAAATCTTTTCTCAGAAAAAAAAAAAAAATAGATCACCTCAAAATTCAGATATTATAAGAATTTGATAACACGAATAATTCTTTAGTCTAGTAGTTGAACTAGGCGATAATTTGATTCCTGTATCAGGGTCATATCTCTCTTCTCTTTTCCCTTACTATCCATTTACAAAATTCTCTTCTTTGCCGTTCAAAATATATTCATACAGAGTCTATTTTTTCATAAAATTTTCTTCTTTACCGTTCAAAAAAATTCCTTCATACACCCTCTATTTGAAGCAAGCAGCCACTGTATCTTGCTGTTGCTGTTATCTTGCGCAAGACGATCTATGCAAGCATCTAATCATGGAATTAACAACAATACTTCAGTAAAAAAAAAATGCGTTTACCAGTCCAACACGTTGATTTTGAATATGCATTTACCATAACTAGCAATATACTTCATCTGTCTTGTTATTCTAAAAGGGAATATCTTGCTTCCCCTATACTCTAATCATTGTATAAAGTCAACCAATCTCTTCCAACATCAGCCGGCGCTGAAACAATAATTTGTTCCATGGCATCGAGATGGATATATAAATCTCTTATAAAAATGAAGAATTTTACCATTTCCACGCGTTAGAACAAAAGACTATATCTCTTGGCTCACGCATTAGTGACAAGACGGCATGACTTGGCTAACTAAACTCTCTCTCTTTCTTGTCTATAAAAGCATCCCAGAGTGCTACTCATTTCACATCTCAAATTTCCCTACTCACTTGATCTCTCATCTCTTGATCAAATCTTCAACACTTCAAAGAAGATTTATAGCCGAATATAATGGCTTCCCAAGTTCTTTTATTGGTTCTCTTGGCTATAATTTGTTCCGTTGCATTGGCGTCTGACCCAAGCCCTCTACAAGACTTCTGTGTTGCAGTTCCTAATAGTCCTGGTACCGTACTCTATTCTTACGGAGCTGCTCTTTCTGTTTTTGTTGGTGTTTGAATTTTTTCGAAAAATGCCTAATTATTCTTATGGTGTCTTAGATTTTCTAACATATTATTTATCCATGCAGTTTTAGTGAATGGGTTTGTCTGCAAAGACCCAAATCTCGTGGAAGCGAATGATTTCTTCTTCAGTGGGCTAAACACAGCAGGCAACACAGCAAATGGACTCGGAGTGGCTGTGACTCCTGTATTTGCAACGCAATTGCCTGGACTTAACACACTTGGCATCGCCATGGCCCGTATTGACTTCGCCCCATTGGGTGTCAACCCTCCACACACCCATCCTCGTGCAAGTGAAATTTTGACGGTCCTTAAAGGCAGCCTAGAAGTAGGATTTGTCACCTCCAATCCCGGAAATCGGCTCATTAAGAAGGTGCTTCATACGGGTGATGTATTTGTGTTCCCACAGGGTCTTGTGCACTTTCAGCGAAATGTAGGGCATGGAAGCGCAATAGCCCTTGCATCCTTGAGCAGCCAAAATCCTGGTGTTATTACCATTGCAAACGCTGTCTTTGGGTCGAAACCGGCAATCCCAAGTGATGTTCTCGCAAAGGCCTTCCAAGTGGATGATAATGTGATTGCTAGTATAGAGTCCAAGTTTTAGATACTCATTTTAAACTATTGAAGGATGTCTATTCAAGTGTTCACTGTATGTATTTTTTTTTCTCAACAAAAGATTAGTATTTGTTAATTCGTTTACACAAAAATACACCATCATTGATTTCACAAATATCAATAAATGAATGCCGGTTTGTGCTATATCTCTTTGCGTGTTTTTCTTTTTTCGTCCGGTAAGCCTAGCAAATAAATAAATGCATATTTGAAAATTGGTTTGGAGGTAATTCAAAAGGAAAGCTGTCATATTCTTGTTGGCAAGAGAATTAAGAAGAATTTCATTCGCTCCAAAGGCTGAAAATTAAGAAAGATGGATAATTTTATTCGTAGTTTGGACATTTTCCTCTACTTTATGTGTTAGTTGTGTTGGTGTTTTCCGTGTTACGTCAAACCTTTCGGAGTCTGTACTTAGCTTAATTATTTTTCATTTTGGGGTATGGGAGGTAGTGTTTTAAGGTTTTTGTCTAGATGTTCCACTCAAGTGATTTAAGCTTCCTTGTCAAGTTGATACTGCGCCAAGTATTTTGAGGCCTATCCGGGAAGGTATAATCATTCATGCATTGAACATTTACATTTAGGGTCTTAATTTGGGCTTTGAAATCTATCATGCCATTTTTGCCTTTTTGCTGCTCAGGAGTATAATGGCTTCATCTTAGCAGCTTAGGAGTATAATGGCTTCTCTTGTTATTTGGAAGTTCTGTCTACTATTAGTCTCAAGAATCTAGGCTTGTAGCTATGATTTTTTGAAGAGGATAAATCAACCTGCTTATGTTTGGCCATGGATGTCATTGTCAAGGTCTGTGATATGCATACTTTTGAATATCGGCTGATACGGTACGTATCGGCTGCTTTGTACAAGGGAGTCTCTGATACGGATGTACACCGATATAGCGGTGTGACTTTACAATCGCACATGAACCGGTCTATTCCCAGTACATATCGGTGTATCAGCCAAGATGGCATTCGGTTCAGAGGGTATCGGCCAAGACGACAACGAAAAATTAATAAACTGGTAACTATATTGACTGGTTTTACAAACAAGATCATAGTCGTACTATATTGGTTTTACAAACAAGATCACCATGGTTGAACGACGGACCGGTTCTGTGAGTAGCGGACTGGTTCCAAAGAAAGCAAACAGAGCGGATGATACCTGGTTTTGTGAGTGCCATTTTCATTTCGGGAAGAAAGTGAAGCATAAACCACGGAACCAGGGTTGAACGCAACGTCGATAGTGAGATAGGACAGTGTTAAATTTAGTTGAGACAAACTAATAATACATAAAAAGTTGATGAAAAACTAATAAATTCAAAAAAAAAAAAATCAAATAAAGACGAAAAAAAATAAGCCATGTGACTTTTTAGGCCAAAACACACCTCAGTGTGTGTAATTTCTTTGTTCTAGGCAGTATCATTGAAGTAACGATACTTTCCACTGAAGAAAATGTGTAATTATGGTAATGAGGCAAAAAATGTGTATCATGCAATTTTTTTATGATTTGCTAATCATTTTAAAAATTCACGATCACTATACCCGATTCCTGCGACGTATCACCGATATATCCCAATATTGATACAGCGATATTGTGACTGATACCGCTATTTAAAACTATGGTGATACGTGATTTTACTGCTCATGCTTTGCTGCTTATGCTTATGTTTATTGTAGCTGTCAAGGATGGTGTGTGGTACCTAATTTTCTGTTGCTGAATCTTTTGGATTGTCCCTTGGATTGCTGAAATCTTGGAGTACTCAATTAGCTCATGTATCTACTCTGTCTATGTCCCTTTGAGCCTAATTGTGTTACCATTTTTTTGTTTCTTAGACACTTCTCTCTTTCTGCAGCTTTTCGCAGAATGGATTTTGGCTTTTGTTTATATCTTTTTTTTTGATTCGCAAAAAAAAATTTATCAAGAACTTAACAAAGGGTACATCGAGAAAAAGAGCTAACTTTAAGGAGCCTGAAAACATATGGCTAAATAAAGCTAGGAAAACCATCAAACTAAAAGTTGAAAGGTAAAAGAAAAAAAAAAAGGGCAAATTACAGCACCAAGATGGCAACACGATTAACCAAGCCCACCCAGTGCCAAACTTCCATCGATCCGTAGACAATAACGCATGCTTCTCTGGAAAAATGTTGGCTTTCCTTCCCCAGTTGGAAATTCCATGGATATTGGGAGTAGATCTTCCTCTCAAACCCCTGATTTGGTATTGTTGATCAGAAAACCCTTTGCACCTGATGACGATTTGGAACGGTATGTATCGTGAAACACTGAATTGTTTTTTTGCTCTGAATTTGTTGAGGGATTCCAAAAGTTTTCCTTCCCCAATCAAAGTTGCTGAGATTGCTCCAAATTGATCCTTGCCCAATTGCTCCAAACCGCTGTGATGGTTTTCCTTCTTCAATTGAAATCTGCTAACATTGCTCAGAAATGCTCCTTGAATTGCTCCCAACTCCGCATCGCTGACTGGTATCTCTGACTGTATGTTAAAATTGTTGCAAATTGATCCTTGCTCTGCTTTCTGACTTTAAACCTAGGGGAGTTTTGATGAACTTCAGAGTATAAACTCCAATACATGTTGAAATTGCTTCAAATTGAACCTTGTTCCGTGTTCCTGACATTAAATCTGGGTGAAATCTTGATGAAATTCCTGAGTACAGACTTGAAAGAAAGGAAACTCAGGCTTGAAAGAAAGGAAACCCCTGAGTACAGACTTCAATTTCAATCTTCTTCGTTATCATTTCATCTGTGAAATTAAATTGAATCCCAAGTTTTTCCCCAGTTGTCTTTGTCTGATTGAGTTCCTTGAGAACTGTATTTTGTTCCTGAACCAAGTAAGGCCAATTTTTTTCTTATTGTAATTCTTTTTTAAAAAAAATATTATTTTTATTCACCATATTTCACATCACTTTTATTTATAGAGAAAATGATAACTGTTTACGTAATTAGTTCTTAAAGGACAATATTGATTACAGAACAGTGGAGTCGATCATCCAAGTTAAACAAAGATGGAACACCAACAGTGAAACAGAGTTATGGTCACGAGATTACCTTTTATAATGTTAACTGCAGTACGATAAGATGGTCGGCTAGATGTGTTATCGAGACCAATCAATTAAGGAATTTAAACCATGGTGAAATCGAATCAATCATTGATTCTATGTGTTATCTAGAGCAATTGAATGTAAAACTAATTGCAGTGTTGTTTCTAACTGATCCCAAAATCTATTATAGATGTTATTTATATTGATCGATTGCCAAATCCAATACTATACTATACCCAATTTGATTGAGGAATCAATATTTTATTGTATTGCATAATTGATTGTTGTGTAATCAATTATAGAATTGATTAGATAATTGACTACGTATTCTATTGTTCCCCCACCCGTTTTTGACAGCTCAATTTTGAAGACCACCTTGATTGATTACCCCAATTGTTTGTGTTGTGTTATGAAACCGATTAAATAATTGATGTGTTGTGTTGTGTAATCGATTATAAAATTGATTACGTATTTGGTTATTACCAACCATTTTTTATAACTCGATTTTGAAGAACACTTTGACCAATTACCCAATTGATTGTTTTTTGTTGCGTAGCTGATTATAGAATTGATTACATAATTGATACGTATCCAATTGTTCTTAACCATTTTTTATAACTCAATTTTGAATACCACTTTAATCGATTACCCAATCGATTATACATGGTTGAAAAGTTATGGTTTTTTACTATAAAAGTTACGAGACGAACAAAACTATTACGAATCATATTTGTGAAAAGTTAAAAATTTTTGTTGAAAAGTTAAAAATTTTTGTCTAAAAGTTATGAGATTCAAAAAAATGTTACGAATCATATTTGAGAAAAATTACGATTTTTTGTCTCAAAGTTATGAATCCCACAAAAAGTTACGAAACACAAGAAAATGTTATGAATCATACCGCTGAAAAGTTATGAATTCTTAGTATAGAAGTTATGAAACTCACAAAAATGTTATAAATGACCGGTTCTCCAGGTCATTTATTATAAGGTGACGTAATATGGACTACACAATTGATGTAAACTTTTTAAGAAGTGTGTATTGTAGACTAGAGAGAGAGAGAGAGAGAGAGAGAGAGAGAGAGATTGGGGGTGTTCCACTAACAAAAAAACTGTTTTTTCCAAACACCGAAATAGGTTATTCTCTCACAATACATCACGTAAAAAACCGTGAAAAACCAGTTTATTTAAAAAAATGGGTTAGTGGAACACCCCCAGATTTTAGGGGTTATGAACGTGAGTGTTTATCAAAACCAGTTGATTGTTTCTACAGATTGGTCCTAAATGACTAAACTGTAGACTAGATAAGCATTTCACATAAGAATACTCCTTGACTCTAATAAAGTAGGTATCCCTATTCGTTACACGAGAATGGAAAAGAAACCAAAGTGAATTTTTTGTCCCCTGCATGGATTGGGCACAACACCAGTGATCTTTATACAATGATTTTCATACAATTTGCTACTCATATATTACAAATGATTTCAAGACTTTTTTCATAAATTACAAGTTCTTGTTGATATCTAGTAAATTATTAACAAAATATTGAATTTTTTCTTGAAAATTTTATATTATTTTCAAGTACTCGTTTTGGGACGGAGGGGGTAGTATGAATTTCTATGCAAATGTTAGGACAATCATCCATTTATAAAATTCTCTTCTTCAGTGTTTAAAAAAGATTTCTTCATACGCAGTCTATTTTTTTTATAAAATTTACTTCTTTGCCGTTCAAAAAAAGATTCCGTCACATACAGTCCATTTTTTTGTATAAAATTTTCTTCTTTGCCGCACGAAAAAAATTCCTTCATACAGAGTCTATTGGAAGGTAGCAGTTATCGTATCTTCCAGTAGCTGTTGTCTTGAGCAAGACGATCTATGCAAGCATCTAATCAAGGAATTAACAACAATACTTCAGTAAAAAAAATATGCATTTACCAGTTCAACACGTTTTGAAGAATACAGCAAGGGTTAAATTAATGAATCTCATTTGGGGAGGGTAGCGTCTCTCGTAACCACCTCGTCTCACTATAAAAGCAGCCCAAAGTGGTACATATAGTTTCACAATTCCTAAATCATTCTTCTCCTAAGTAGAAAACACTTTCTCAGCTTTTGATACAGCTTTATAAATGGCTTCTCATATTATTGTGCTAGGGCTCTTGGTTATAACTTGTTCCATTGCTTTGGCATCTGCTGAAAGCCCTCTTCAAGACTTCTGTGTTGCGGTACCTAATAGTCCAGGTACCATACTCTATTCATACAAAACTACAGCCTTTTGTTTTAGTCGCTGCTTGAATTTGGTCTAATTTTACTTACAGTGTCTTCGATTTTTCTAAAGTTTTCTTTGTCTATGCAGTTTTGGTGAATGGGTTTGTGTGCAAAGACCCAAACCTCGTGCAAGCGACTGATTTCCTTTTCGCCGGGCTGAACATAGCTGGCAACACATCAAATGCATTAGGCTCGGCCGTGACTCCTGTATTCGTAACGCAATTGCCTGGACTTAACACACTTGGCGTCTCCTTGGCCCGTATTGACTTTGCACCACTGGGCGTCAACCCTCCACACACACACCCTAGGGGTAGTGAAATTTTCACTGTCCTCCAAGGCAGCGTAGAAGTTGGATTTGTCACCTCCAATCCCGGAAATAAGCTCATTACAACGGTACTTCAGTCAGGTGATGCATTTGTGTTCCCACAAGGTCTTGTCCACTTTCAGAAAAACGTTGGGAATGGTAATGCAATTGCTCTTGCATCCCTGAGCAGCGAAAATCCTGGTGTTATTATTGTTGCAAATGCTGTCTTTGGGTCGAATCCGGCAATCTCTACTGATGTTCTCTCAACGGCTTTCCAAGTGAACCAGAGTGTAATTGCTGAGATAGAGTCTAAGTTTTAGATAATTATTTTCAACTTTTGAAGGATGTCTGATCTAGTGTTTCAAGTGTTCTCAACATATGAGTTTATTATTCTAAATAAAAGATGTTTTTGAGCTTTTTTGTTTTCTATTTTCCAGAAAAATGTCTACTATGAATTTACTTTTCAACAACAGGAATAAAGAATCATCTTTGCATGTAAGATTGTAAAATGTCCCATACCATTGCTTTCTTGGCAGTGCTTAATTCATACTAATTAAGTATTTGTTGTCTCAAAATCTCACCATTTTGATGTGAGGTGTGGGCTTAATATTGATTGAACATCTATCTATCTTGTCAGCCGAAAAACATGACACCCTCAAAGTAAGTAATCAGCATTCGTAAAGAGTCCAAAATCAACTGTCTTCAATGACGCTATATACCCAACATTAAATTACAATACCAGACAGGCAGACACAACATCTTGCGTAACAATACATGATATATTGATAATTGTAAAGTAGTTTTAAAGTGTTTATTCTTTTATTACTACTACTTATTCAGCGCCAGTGCACGCAAGATGTTGTCTCTGGTATTGTGTCTTAATTTTGTGTATGTAGCATTATTCCAACTGTTGCCCCAAACGTTTAAATTTCAAGCGCTGGTAAAATTTAGTTCACAACATATTTACAACTGTGGACCCCATTCATATGCTACCGCTGCAATTATCAGAACACAAACGACACAAACAGTAATTAACAAGCCAAAAAACACGAACTGTTTTATCCACATTGACGATCAACTCAAATAAGAAAAATGAACAAACAAAGCATGTGCAAACTTACCACCATCGGTGGTAGCCTAGATGGGTAGGGTCTTAACACTCCCAAATGAACAGCTCAGGTTCAAGTCTCGCCTATGGCGGGACTGTGGAGTTCGGCTTATGTCATCCAATACCTAGGTGGTGCTACAGTGACAGCTTGTCTTTACGGATAGTATCTATGGCCCGAATCGGACATTTCACAGCGAGCCAGGAGCTCCTATGGTCGTGTCCAGACACGGATGTTGCTACTCTGGTTGCCCCCTCCCTCCCTTTTTTCGATAAAAAAAAAAAAACATGTGGAATTTTATATCCAACCCAAAATCAATTGGCAACGAGTAGAGAGGCCCAATATATGTAGCCGGTTAAAAGCCTTCTCAAATGAGCCGCCTCAAGGATTAAATTAGTGGAGTACGTTCCACCTAGTTAGAACTTCGAGGCACAAATACTTTTTTGACTCAATTTTCTCTTTGTTGACATATTTCTTAGATAACTCTAGTCTCTGAGGAGAACCCCTTACATACCTCGCAACCTCACGTACGCAAACAACAGACGTATCAAGCTCTTTCAAACAATCACTAACAATAAGGTTAAGAATATTTTTTCAAACAATAACGAATGTGTACAAGTTCATGCTCTAAGATGATCCTCTCCCAATCCTTTGTTTGCTTTACCAAGTATTTGATAGCCGTGTTATTTGAACTAGCATTGTCTACTGTTGAAGTAAAGATCACACATCCAATGTTTCACTCAAGCAAGCACATCTCAACTTTTTTACCAATAGTTTCTCCTTTATGATCTTCAACAAGATAAAAGTTCAAAATCCTCTTATAAAGTTTTGTCATTAATGAAGTGTGCAGGTAGACACATAATTCACCTTCTCAACATATTCCTGTCTTTATCATAAATCTTAGCTACATCTCTAGCAACGGTAAAACAAGAGGGGATAGTTTTATATTTTGGTTTCAAGACATTGCAAAACTAAGAGTAAGAAAAGGGGATAGAGAAGAGAAAATTGCATTTGATGGGCTTGGATAGAGCCACTAAGAGCAAGAAAAGGGGAGGGTTGGGGGTCAAAAGAATACAAACACAAAATGCTGCATTGTTATGTAAGTGGTGGTGGAGGTGTGGACTGGAAAAGGATGCTCTTTGGGTCAAAGAAATGATTGGGAAGTATGGGAGGGATGCAGCAAATTGGCTTCCTCATTTGTGTGAGAATCAATCCTCTAGATCTGGGGTGTCTAAAATATGGGGTGATATCTTTATATGGGCTCCAATGGATCTGAAATGGAAAGTATCATCAAAAATGGCTTCTGGATCAAGATAGGGGATGGAAAGAATACTTCTTTTTGGAATGACGTGTGGCTAGATCAGGAGGCACTTTGCAGAATTTTTCCAAGACTATACTCCATTTCTTCACAGCAATCAGCAAAGGTGGGGGAAGTTTACAACTCAGCTATCTTGTCATAGCAACTCAACTTCAGGAGAGGTATGTTTTTGCATGAAACTAGTCAATTGGCCACCCTATACCAAATGCTGAACGAGGTAACTGTTTCTAGTAACAGTCGGGATTCCTTTAGGTGGAGATGGGATAATACGAATGGTAATTTTTCAGTGAAATCTTGCTATGATAAATGGGAGGAGGTTTGTAATTCAGAAAATCATATAGGCCCTCAATGTAACTTGATTTGGGGTAACATTTGCCCTTTCAAAGTTGAAGTTTTCACTTGGCAAGCCATTCAAAATAAGATAGCACCAAAAGTGAATTGATAAAGAGAAACATTTTGAACCTCGAGTCTGGTGGTGGGGGTTGGTGCCCTTTATGTAACAAAGAATTAGAACCCCCCCCCCCCCCAATCTGTTGTTATATTGTAAAGTCTCATGGGAGGTCTGGTCTCGAATTATTAAATGGTGGTGGTTGGTGTGGGTCTGTCCATCTTCGGTATATGATCTTTTGTGTTGGTGGTTCTCAAATAAGTTTAAAAGTGTTGAAAAGAGTTGTTGGGAGATTAGCTTTTATGCTGTCTTATGGTCACTATGGCTAGAAAGAAATAAGGTCGTCTTCAATGCAAAATTTGTGGAGGTTGTTGAGTTGGTGGATTGTGTCAAAACCACAATTGCAATGTGGACCAAAGTTTGTTTCAACATCCATGGATACTCTGTTGAGGACATTAAAAGATGTTTAACAGGAATTAGAAAGCTGAAGTTGGCCAAAACTACTCTGCACTAGTCTAAATCTGAACTTGTTTGCTGATCTGATTATGAGGTTGATCATTTGCAGTGCTGTTTTAGGGTACTTTCTGGGTAAAATCTCTGTGAAGTTCTGTTTGCTTATGATTCTGGGTTACTAAATATTGACAAGTGAAGCTCATTTGATCTAGAAGTTGAATATGGGGAAATTTTGGGCGGATCTCAGTGATGTTTTTTTGTGTTTTGATTCTAGGTCATGTTGAACATGTGGCTCATATTTTGGTTTCGGTTGAGTGCTCTTCAACCGCTAGCTTGTTGGTTTTGTTTGTTGTAAATCTCCACCTTGACTTGAATTCCCTTCCAAGCCAACAACATAGTGCAATTCTCTCAACACTCGCTCTTCCCCCCCTCACGCCCCTCACCGGGATGATCACCAAATCGAGCCTTCCATCTTCAAACGGGCACCTCCCACCTAATGCACCCATGACTGATGCTAACGAAGATCCGCTCAAACTCTACCCGGAGCTAAACACCACAACTCCCCTCATGAAGTTAATCACCAACGAGCAACCATCTTTGACCGAATGTCGACCACATCCATCCATTACTGATGCCAAAGAAGATGTGCCCATAACTCCACACGGACTTAACGACTCTACCGTAGAGCCCCATGACCCCACCACGGAGCTTTGTATGCCCTCACGCATACCCCAAATAGTTGAACCCGAATTAATAATGAACCTGAATCCCCATGACAATACACAACATGAAGCACCCCAAATGGCCTCCATAACGGTATCCAAAAGGAGCATAACCAAATTAATCCGAAACAACTCATCAATAGTCTTTCTCGGGCGTACCTCCTTCATACAAATCGTATAAAGGCGCTTCTTCAAATCCAAAATTCTCCCAAAAACACCTTCACACGAAAATCCTCAAAAGCACCATCCTACTTACCAACAGGTTTCTTCGATACCCCCAACAAAGCCTTGCTTGTTCTTTGTTACAACAACAAAGCTTTCATCTTGATACGCCACAAACTGAGAGAAGCGCTTTGCCCATCAAACTTCTCAACTCCAAAGCTAGTCGCCATTGAAAACAACCCCAAATACACAAACGCAACGGAAAACACAAGCCTCGATTTGAACCCGGAGCTCTGATACTAATTTGTTGTGCCGAAACCCGAAGTAGAGAATATACCAAATCAATAAGAAAATAAGAGATAAGGATTTACGTGGTTCCCCCCAAGCACAGAGCTCTAGAGGTACGTCCACGAGGGAAGAGCAAGAGGATACATTAAAAATGAGGAGAAATACACAGAGCTGGCTTTACCTGTAACTCTCACTTGAAGCATCCACATAATATCTAGGAACAAATCTCTGAGGTGCGACCTACAGAGCATCAAACGTCTTACACACACGAAAGAGACACACATAAACCCTAGATATCTCAAATCCCAACTCAAGACAAAACCAATGGAACAACACAAGAAGCCCTAACACACTATGGGGAATCCCATGGGGGCTCCCTCAAAGGGATTCACTCAAGAAGTCCAAACCCTAATAGCTCTCAAGGCCTCTATTTATAAGAAAGTATAAAAAATTAGGTCAAAACCCTCTTTAAAATGCACAGCCGCACAAAATCGCGCATCAGTAGTCCGGACTAAGAATCGCTGGTCCGGACTACGGACCATAGGTCCAGCAAATGGCTTTTCGCACCAAATTTTGCAATTTTCTTCGAACGTCTTGAATTCAAGGCATATCTCCAACATATATATATATATATATATAGGTTCCACTTCTCCTCCGGACTCCGGACTTCTGGACCTCCGTGATCCGAGCATTTTTTTGACGATCTGAGCCGTCCAATGTGTTCTTTGCAAAACACTGCTTGGATCAAGCCCTTCCCGGTATTTTTTTTTGGAGATTTCTCGCGGGGACTCTTAAAAACACCTTCTGAGTACATTGGACGGTTCGGATTTTCCAAAAACAATTTGCAAAACAAAAAAATACAGGAATCACAAAAAAAAATACCTGAAAGGAAGATGTTCTATTGAGGACTCCCTCAAAGATCTCATCCATGAGGACCACCCCTTTTTTGATTTTCCGGACCAAATTTCAACGATCCGAACCGCTCAATGTGTTTAAAACATGTTTTCCATGGCCAACGCGAGGAATCACAAAAAAAAAAAAACCCCGAAAGGGCTTCATCCGAGCGGTTTTTCATAATAACCGTAGATATATAATTTATCGAAAAATGCTCAAATGAAGCCCTTTTGAGTATTTTTTTTTGGACGAATCCTCGCGGTGACCCTTAAAATCACGTTTTAAACATATTGAGCGGTTCGGATCGTCGAGATTCGACCCCGATCCATGAGGTCCGCAAATTACGAGTTTGAGGGAGTCCTTAGTAGAACGGGATCCTATATATATGTATTTCTTTGCCAATAAAAAAAAAAGACATTTCAAAACTAAAGGGAAATTCATCCGTCATTATCATTCCAACAAGAGCATTTCTTGCAGCTTCTACATAAAAAGTAGTTCCAACAAGATCAAATATTTTCATGGATATCAATATAACTTTTTTTAGATATCGATGTACTTTCTACGCATTATCCTCCACCCTATGGGCTGAGGTTAGCATATTCCCTGACTTAAGGTTATTTTCTCACAATACATCAACTCAAAATGCAACTTAATTAAGCCAGTTCCATTGACATTGTCAATAATTTAGTTTATGGAACACCTGAATTTCTCAATGTCCATAACTCTGAAAGTTCTTCTTTTAATGCATCTTTAAAACTTGAAAGCTAAAGTTTATTTTGATAATTTTCTAACTATCCGGTACATACAAATGCTTTCTTCTTTTCCGGTAAATGTAGTGTTAGTGAGTCAGTAGATAGAGTTACATTACAACCGGGCGCTCAATGCTCTTCCACGAGTTCAAACCCAAACCTCTTCTTGAAACCAAAGGGTAACAACCAGTTGAGCTAAGCTCAAGGGTCTACATATGAAAATCCTTTGTTATAAGCAAATAAAAAGGCAATATCAAGAGAATTAATTATGGAGTGTTAATTGTTTGTACCCATTTCGGCAAATCAGTCATGCCCTAGGGAAGAACCACACGTGGCAGGTGGATGGATTTTTTTTGTGTAGTGCCCAGGTTCGAGTGACTCCAGCCTTGGGTTGATCAGACAATTGAAGTTTAATTGATCATGTTGGAAAAGGATAGATTCTGGGGTGAATATCCCCAAGACATATGTAATCTTTCCCTATTTTAACGGATTCCAGTTGGAGGGAATTTTAGGGACAGGTGCATGGTAGCATTTCAGGGTATTTAGAAGGGCATATTCTTTGGCCATTATTTAAAATCTACAATGGTGACAATTTGTTTTTGTTACTGGAGCCGTGATTGTTGGACGTGGTTATGTGCGTATTGGTGGACCATTGGAGAAAGAAGTCTTACGTAGTTGACCAGTTGAGAGGGGACGAGTGTCGAGTGTCCGACACGGGTAGAGTCCGCGTAACATAGGCAGTAGCGGAAATGGTGTAGCGATAGTGGGAGTATCTAATGATACGTAGTGGGAATCAAGTGTCGCGACCGTGAATTTATTTTTTTTGGTGCCAAAGCACCTGAACAGGTCGTAACAGTTTGTAGCAGCTGCCGATCAAAAAAAAAAATGTGCAGCAGCCGTAGAGGGTAAAAAATCTGATAATAACCGATGCGTAGCGATTTTTCGGTGCTCTGATACCGCTATACCTCGTTATATAGGCGCTACTCAAAATTTACACCCGTATTCGCCTCTGTTGTTTTGCCGTTGCTTTTTATTTGAGGACTATTATCGGTTATGTTGCTGCTATGTTGTTACTTCTGTTGGTTTTTGTTAGTTGCTAGTTTTTCTGCTGCTGCTGCTGTTTTGAAGTCTAATATGGATATAAATGCCTGCTCTAAAGTTCCGGAATTGATAATGCAAGGTTTAACTGGGGGATGCCAAGTTTCTGCTACTGGTTTTTTGTTTGGATACTCTATAATAGCTAAGACTTTTGTACCATTTGGTTTTGGGGCTTAAGTTTATATATTGCTGTGATTTTTTGCTTTATGTTGGCTTCTTGGCCCTTTCCTCTTCGGGGTTTTGGATGGCGAATGATTGTCTGGGGCTTATGTGCCAACCTCATTGGGATGTTTATTCCTAGGAGTGATGCCGTTATATCCATTTTCCCTTCAGTCTTTGTACTCTTTCGTAAAAACTTAATAAAGTGTCCTTTTGCCATTCAAAAGCAAAAAAAATAGTTCATTAGTTTTTTTTTTTCTTCTAGTCAACAACCTCTAATTTCTCAATTGTTGTGCTTTATTCACTTTTGTTGTTTCCTTCAACCATAGTACTTTGTTCTCATCAACATAAGTTTATGCACTATATTTTTAAGTCCATAACTAACAAGGCTATTTCAGATCACTTTTACAATCTTTCTCAAGAGTTGTAACACAATCGTTTAATTAGTTAGAAGTTAGAGGTCAGGCCCAATACGTTGAGACCGCGATAAGGTCTTGCCACACCTGAGTCATCAAACAATTACTCATCACATGCTACTCCAAAAGGTGTGATACCGTATTCCTATTTGGAAGGAACACTTTTTGACACACCCAGTGGCACATGAACCCGCAATGGCCTGATTAGAAGTTAGAGATCAGGCCCAAAAGTCTTATTTACGTTTAGACCGCGAAAAAGTCTTGGCACACCTGAGTGTCAAACAATTACTCATAACAGCCATCGCCAGGAGATACACTGTAAGGTTGAGTGGTTGGTACTCCCATGTAATTGTTGTATTTTCTCATATATAGTGGAATATTCCTCTCCTCCCGTGGACATACCCGAGTTTGGGGAACCATGTAAATTACTTGTGTTTCTGTGTGATTGGTATGTGTATGTGGGCAAACTTGTGGGGCAGGACACAACAGCTATACCCCGTTATATAGGCTCTACCCAAAATTCACACCTACATCGGCCTCTGTTGTACTATTTTTCAAGGACTATTGTCGGCTATGTTGCTGCTATGTAGTTACTTCTGTTGGTTTGTTAGTTGCTAAATTTGCTGCTGTTGCTGCTATTTTGAAGTCTAATATGGATATAAATGCCCGCCCTAAAGTTCAGGAATATTTGATAATGCAAGGTGTAAATGGGAGATGCCTTGTTTCTGCTACTGGTTTTTTGTTTGGATACTCCAATAGCTAGGACTTTGGTACCATTTGGTTTTGAGCCTTAAGTTTATACATTGCTGTATTTTTTGCTTTATGTTGGCTTCTTGGCATCCCTCTTCTCTTCATGGTTTTGGATGGCGAATGAATGTCTGAGGCTCATGTGCCAACCTTGTTGGGATGTTTGCTTTTGGGAGTGATGTCGTTATATCCATTTTCCCTTTAGTGGTTGTACTCGATTTTTTCTTTAAAAAATTAATAAAATGTCCTTTTGCCATTCAAAAGAAAAAGAATAGTTCATTACTTAGTTCTTTTTCTTCTAGTCAACAACCTCTAATTTCTTAATTGGTGTGCTTTATTCACTTTTGTTGTTTCCTTTCCACCATTGTACTTTGTTCTCATTAACACAAGTGGCATTTGGTTTACTTCTAGTTTTCATAAGTTTTTTTTTTTTTTTGAACTAGAAGTCATTTCATTAATAAAGGTCCGAAAGCCATGCCATCTGGCACTTACAAGATTTCAAAACAAATACGGGAAAGAACTGATACTACTAAGACACGGGCACGAGCACACCAAAACAACACAACGGGCATGGGGCTCTAAGAATCGTATTGCAAAACAGATGTAGATTCATAAGAGGCTTAATGCATATGATCCTAGCCAAGGCTAGTAGTAACCTACGTCTCAATCCAAACGTTGAAAGCCCAAATGAAATCTGCACTTTCTGAAACTAATTACGAGACAAAACAGAACGAAAAGGCAAAATACACGAAAAACCAACGGGAATGAAAACCAATAAAACTGTCGCCCCACTGAGTCGCACCGTAAGATGCTGAGTTACCACCAACGGTTACCAGAACAATTATTCGCTGGAGGAGCCTGGGCCACCGTAACATCACCAAGGTGGAACAACCACGGTGGAGGCGGAGGGCTGTCATGGTGTCGGCAGAGGGTATAGAGAATGGTGTGGCACAGTGGTGAGGGTAGGGCAGTGGCCGGGAAGGTGGGACGCAAGTTAGGGGGGGGGGGGGGGGGGGGCGGGGAGCCATGGATACCAATCTGTTGAGAGAAGGGAGAGGGAGGGATGGAGGTCAGGAGGCCATGGAGCGGGGATGTGGTGGCAGCTATACATGGACTAGGAGCGGCGGCTATCTAGGAAAACTCTAGAAATAAACTCTATATTTAGAGAGAGGAAGCTCTCGACAATGTGAGAATTGGATTTTGCCACAGAAATTGGCTCTCTGTTTTCATAAGTATATGCACTGTATTTTAAGGCCCTTAATTACCAATGCTATTTCAAATCACTTTTACAATCTTTTCAAGCGTTGTAACACAATCATTTGGTTAGAAGTCAGAGATCAGGCCCTATAATTCTATTTACATCGAGACCGCGATAAGGTCTCTGCACACCTGAGCATAAAACAATTGCTGATCACATCCTACTTCAGAAGGTGTGATACCGTATTCCCTTTTTGGAAAGAAAACTTTTGGCACGTACGCCCAGTGGCACTTGAACCCGCAATCGCCAGATTAGAAGTTTGAGATCAGGCCCTAAAGTTCTAGTATTTAAGTTTAGACCGCAACAAAGTCTTGACACACCTAAGCGTCAAACAATAACTCATAACAGCCTTTGCCAGGATTTGTGATGTCCTAATTAGCTTTGGGGAGGAACAACTGATATACTATAAATTATTTTAACTTATTATTTCGTTAGTTGCTTGTCCCTTTCAAAAGTTGAAACCTGAAAGGAAAAAGATACGTGCACCCCAAATGCACACCAGCACGGACAGCCGTCCAAGCACATTTTCGACGGTCCGGATTTTAAAATGCGGACCATTGATTCTTGAAATGGATGATCGAGATGTGCTGGTGTGCATTTGGGGTGCGCGTATGTGGTGTGCGTGTAGAATTATTCAAACCTGAAATGAATTTTGTTTTAGTTTCATTCGTTAGTTTTAAAAGTTGAAAGGATCATATGGATTTTACTAGTATTTAATTTGATTAGTTGGTTGTCCCTTTCAAAAAGTTGAAACGACCCAAAACAAAAACTAATAGTAGTATTATGGAATGAAAGAATATGACAACAAGAATAAGGAGTATTATGGAACAAAACAAAAAGGGGTGCTGATTTTGGGTCTCAATTTTTTGATGCAGGCACTCCAATATTTAAACAAAACTACCATTTTTAAGATATAAAAATTACTAGAAGCACTCCACCCCCAAATTATCTACTCATTTAGTGAGACACTTCAAACAGAAAAATGAATCAAAATCAAATATAAACATTAGGTTCTAAACATTAATTTTAACATTACGTTCTAAACATCAAACATCCACAACATATACATTAGGTTCCAGACATTAAATATGTATCCATGTCAGATTGCTTTACGCCACATTGCACCAAAAAAAAAAATGCTAGAATTCTCCAAAATAAACAACACACAATTGAAAATGTTGAAGCTGCAAAATCTTCATAATGACTGCGACACAAGATCTCCATATTTTCATACTCATTATCTACCATTTTTCACTCAAAATCTTCATAACGGCTACAAATCTACATTTTAAAACTCATAGTGAGACAAACAAAGCACATGATCAAAATTAGAGAACTCTTAAGAGGAAAAGTAACATAACTCTCAAGAAACTTTGCATGGACAAAAAGATGGTTCTACAATCATAGGCCGAAGACCACTTGTCCAGGTTGTCCTTGTGTAGAACATGGAGACAATAACAATAAAGACTCTACCAAGGAAACATTACATATGGAAGTAGGCATTTCAGTGACTGCAACAAAAGGAGTTGAGCAACTATCTGCTTTAAAAAAAAAAAGAAACTATTTGCTTTTTTGGAGTGTCTGAAGTAAGGGAGAAGAGTAAAAGTTTTTTGGATTGCCTGAAGTAAATCATGGAACTTGCAAAAGGGTAATTTTGAAAAACTACTATAGTTTGGAGTGTCTGCATCAAAATTAGGAGTGTGAATATCAATTTCCAAATCAAAACGGCGTTGTTTAATAGGGAAAAAATTTGACGGAATTACAAACGACCAAACGGCAGTTGTTTTCTTCCGTTAATGTTTATTCTTCTCTGTTAGTGTTAATTACCTCAAATTTCGAAGTGGCTTAATTTTTTTTCGTTATTCACTTCTTTCCCAGGTTTGTTCTTCTTAGTTACCTCAATTTCAATTAGCTTAATTTTTTCCTTTTCAGAAAAGGCTGCAATACACAATCCTTATTTGGGTGTGTATAATACACACCCCTACAAAAGTTATGATTTTTTTTTTTAATAAAAGTTACAAGACACACCAAAATGTTACGAATCATAGAAAATGTCACGAAAAACTAAAAAAATGTTACGATTGCTAATGAGGTGGCATAATCTGGACTATACAATAGGTGCATATGGTACACACCTTTAATAAGTGTGTATTATAGTTATTTCCTTTTCGTTTATTCAATTTTTTCCCCAGATTGTTGGATTCTCTATTACCTCAATTTTTTTAGTCTTGTAAAAAATCATTTGGATTAGATAATTGTAACAATAGATCTAATTTTCTCAAAATTTTCATTCAAAAAATAAATATTAATGGAAGAAGACGACTGCCGTTTGGTGGTTTGCCATTCCGTCAACTTTTTCCTATTAAACGACGCCGTTTTGATTTAGAAACAAGGAGGGGGGCTGTGGGCCATTGGATCTCCTTTTTAATGTGTTGTCAAATTCATAACAAAACCCTCACAAGATCCTTACAGAGAAATCCTCATAGAGGAACCGGATCCCTCGTTATATAGCTGGTTGAGGGCATGTTCGATTATCCAGTTTGGGGTAATCTCTGTTTGGGCGAAAGGGGAGGATATGGTCACTTTCTGTTGTTTCTCTTAGCTTGCTCTTTCCATTTTCTTCTCAATTCTCTGGGGTTCTGAAAATGTTTAATCAAATGAGTGGCTATTCTTCCCCTTTCACACTCTTTGTGGACAACCTCCCTGAAGATGTGGGTCCTCGCTGGTTTAGACACTTCTTCTCACAATTTGGGGTAGTTCGAAAAGCTTTCATCCATATGAAGAAGAGGAGTAAGAGATCTGGTCAACCCTTTGGATTCATTACTTTTGGTTCAAAAAATGAAGCTTCTTATGCGATTTCAAAATCAAACTCATTACGACTCGATGGGAGATATTTGGTGGTTAAATGGGCTAGGTTTCGATCAAAAGGAGTTGATATGGCACCCCACAAATATCCTGTGGTCTCTAACTCTTCTTCTCAACCGTTTGCGAGGTATAATGTTGGGAAATTTGAAAATTATGGCACTGGACCTGTTTTGGAATCTTATAATCAGCCATTAGAAATGGTTGAAAATGCAACTTTCAATGTCAAACCCATTGCTTCAGAATGGCTCTCCCGAAGTGTGGTGGTTTTACTAAAAAGTCCTTCTACTCCTGAGCTTGTTTCAAAAGCTTTAGATCAAGCAAACTTCCCAGATGTGGTTGTCAAGTCTTTGGGGGGTCTTTCTATGATCCTCACTTTCATATCAAAAGAGGTCAGGAATTTGGCTCTCACTGATCCTACTCTTAAAAACTGGTTTATCTCGCTCAAGCCATGGAATGGAGAATCAGCAAGCCTTTCAAGATTTGTATGGCTAAAATGCAGAGGTATGCCATTACAATCATGGAATGTAAACACATTCAAACGCATTGGGGATTACTGTGGTATTTTTATCAACACTGATGCTGAGACAGCCTTAGAACTATCTTATGATGTTGGCAGAATTCTTATCTCTACCGATTATCAAGAAAGAATTGAGGAATGGATCAATTTAGTTGTCAATGGCAAATTGTACAAAGTCAAAATCTGGGAAGAAGATTGCGATGATCCATTCAGTATTATCTTCAAAGACAAGGAAAATATTGGGGTTCAAACCGGTATATCCCTTAGTGAGCCAACCAATCCTAAGCGAGTCACATCGGGTAAGCTTCCACTTATTACCACTGATTTGGGTATTTTGAATGATATCACTTCTCCCAATTTGGTGATGGAGCACTCTGCCAGCAATGTTTTTAATGGGTCTAATTCTGAACCCATCTCCATTCTTGGGAGGGGCCAAGATTTACCCATTCAAAACAATTTGGTTGTATCGAACAAAGCTTGTGAGGATACCCAAAGGTCCTCTCCTAAAGATGTGTGCAACAACAGTAAGGGTCATTTACAAGGCAACATTAATAAAGACAATGGGCTTTTGCTTGGTAGTTGCAACAAAGATTTGGCTTGTAATGAGGATAACTCTCCCAACCAGGTTTTGGAAAAGTCTTTCTTTGATGTGGACGCAAAGACTGACGTGGAAGCAAAGCATGGAGTCCAATCTGACGTGGGTATTGATGAGGTGGAATATCCAAAAATTAATCAAGGAGAAGTAGGTGTGTTCCTTAATAATGAGGTGGTTGAGGCTATTGATTCAAAAACTTCCTCCTTGGAGATTGAAAACTCAATAGTAGGAAATGAGGTAGTGCCTGATAGTTTTGGGGGCTCAATCATGGAAAACCAACCACTAATCAACTCATCCAACTGTTTGGAGGACCAAGATCTAGAAGATGGTATTAGTAGCAGAATGTTCTTTGAAGACAACAGTAAAGAAGTTGATTTTGCAGATGAAGATCTCGTATGCAGTGAGAATGCAATTAATGAGGATGAGCTGAACCATGACTACTTCGATGCAAACAATATTCCAATCCAAGCCGCAATCAAAGGAATAAAAGGGAAAAGTAAGAGGAAAAGTATCAATGAAATTCTAGGCTATTCAAAAGTAAATAAGGGGAACACTAGAGGGAGGAGGAACAAAAACAAATGTGTGGTGTTGAGATCTGCAGTGGCCTCTGCTGCTCTGTCTGCCTCCATTTCCTCAGGTGGATTCAATAATAGAAACAGAATTTTGTTGGATGAAGCAAAGGCAATTTGGGAAGTAGATAAACTCTTTGGAATTCGATATGATGGTGAGGAGGATGAGGTAATTAGTAAGATAGCTGAGATGGAAGCTCTAAACAAGGATAGAGCTGAGGTATGTCAACTCTGAATCCGGTTTAAATATTTCTTTTTTGGGATGCATGGTTCACCTTTCTGATTTTGGTTGGGTAATCCTGTTTGCTGCCGCTGTGATGTTGGTTCTATTTGTGAGCTGCCCATGGCGTGGTGTTTCATTTCTGACTAACACTCACTATGTTGATGCTGCTGTGTGGTGTTCTCACTTCTGTCTACGTCTTGGTATTCCATCTGCTGCGGAATTATTGGATCTTCATCTGCTGGTGCTCTCTGATGCTGCTGTTTCTCTGCTGGTTCTTGTGGTATTGGTTTGCTTGATTCATAATTGGTGTTGCTGCTTTCTACTTCTTTGTTTTCGCACTGCTGCTGCTGGTTTGGGATGTTATATCATCATGCTGGTTCTTGTCTTGGTTTATCTCATTGTTGTGCTGGTTCTTATGGTTGCTGGAGTTGGATTCTCCCGTCGCTGTTACTTCTAGTTCTCAATATTGTTTCATGGCTGTGCTGGTTCTCTTGTTTATTGCTGTTGTTGCTGTGCTGTGTTCTGATACCTTGGATGATCTCTTTGATGGCATCTTTATGGTTTCAATTGTTATAGTCTGGTTGATGGTGCTGCATTCGCTCTGAGCCTCCCCCTCTTGGCTATATTGGTATCCCCTTCCTGGCTATATTGGAGTATGCCTAGATGTTTCGGTTGTTGCTGAAGTTTGGTGCTGAAGTTCGGTTGTTGCTGAAGTTTGTTGGATGCTAATGTATCTATCTCTTGTTTCATTTGGTGTATTTGTTTCTAATTTTTGGGCTGGTCTCCCCTTTCCTTGGTTGACCTCTTGTTAGCCTTTGTTATTTCCCTCTCTCGGGTCCGTGGGGCATATGATTGTCGCGAAGCGGGGTGCCAACCTAGTTGGGTTGCCTCTTTTTTCTTTGTGATGCCTTCTCCCATGGATCCTTTTAATCTTTGTAATCCGTTTTCAAAGATTAATAAATCTTTTTTGCCGTGCAAAAAAAACAAATGAGCATCATGTTCGGATCAATGTTTTAACAAGTACAGTCGGCGTGAAAGCTCCTTAATACAAAAATGTGTTTTGAGTTAGTAAAAATTCACTTGTACTTTCTCCCTTTATTTTAACTTTTTGGATTGTATAAACTTGTCCCTTACGAAAAATCCTAGCTCCATCCTTACCCGTATAAAAAATGAGTTGTAGACAATCAACTAGCCCTTAAGTTTATGGCTGCTCTAGAATCTGGAAGAAATTCTAAAACCAGGAACAAAATGAGAGGTAGTCACTTTCAAAAATCATACGAAAAGCGGTTTATTTACCTTTTTGGTTTCATCATGGTTTTAAATACCGGCCGTTACGTAACGTAACGGCCTTTACGTAATAGTTTTTGGCCTCTCCAATATCATTAACCCCATGCGTATCGGTTAGTTCCCGTAACGTATCGATCCGTATCCAATACATGGACCGGTTCAAGACCGTTACGGCCGATACTCGATCAACCGTTACGGGTTATTTAAGCAATTTAAAATTAATTTTTATGAAAAAATGATTTTTAAAAATTCACGATTGCTACACCCAGTACCCAATTACGTAATATTCGATACAATCGAAATTGTTACACTCAAACCGTTACCGTTACATGTCATGAAACCGATATTTATAACCTGGGGTTCCATATATTTTTAAAGAATGATCGTCCCTGAAATGCCATTTGTGCCAATTTAGTCCTAATGCTAGAAATGTGTGCCAAATAAATCCTAGTGGCGTCAATCTCTCTACCGTTAAAGTGTGGGGCATTTTGGGAGTTTAATTGGTTACAAGTTTTATTCACACTATGAACCACCAAACAATCGCATCTTCTTTTCTTTCATGTAATATTCTTCATCTCCAAGTTAAATAACATTATATACGGACCCTTCTTCAACCTTGTCCTTAATTTACTCAAATGTAATCCCAACAATAGTCACCATTAACCCAAGAAACATCAAACACGAATAATTGTATAAAACCTAAACAGATGTGTTGACAATACTCTATTAAACAAAAGATGCGCATTTCAACACTCCTACTATAAAAAATAATGACTAATTGATTCCATTTGGAGAAAGTATATAGTCAAGATATAACTGGATGACTAAACGATTAGGTTGACTAAAATTCGTATCTCTTCCCCACCTCATCTCCCCTATAAAAGGAGCTCGAAGTGGTAAATATGCACAACCCAAAATCATTCTTGCCCTAAATACATTCAATATATACTTTCCTCAGCTCTCCAGATAGCTTCACTTGTATATTTTTCAATGGCTTCTTTTGCTTTCTTTTTTGCGCTATTGGCTATAACTTGTTCCATTGCTTTTGTATATGATGAAAGCCCTCTTCAAGACTTCTGTGTTGCAGATCTTAATAGCCCTGGTACCATAGTCTTTCCTAGCTATACAAGTGACTCTAGAGTTTCTCATAAGGGTGATCATTAAATAACTTAAGTTCTACAAAGGTGTTGTTATTGAAATTCACAAAAAAAGGGCATAAACACATATAGGATTTCAATTGCATTTGACTAATCTGTTGTACTTCGAAAAATTGTAAAATTGATATATAGTTGATTGGTGGGAAAAAAAATCTGTATAGTTTTGGTAGATATTGGAGTTTTAGCACATAAACATATATTCATTTGATGACAAATTATGAATAAAAACTGTATAGTTTAGACAGATATCAGAGTTTTTGCTTTTTTGAGTTTTCAAAAAGTCATTTGTTTTGGACTAATAAGTAACTCCTACAGCATTTTAGGCCAAAAAAGTCAAAAGTAACTCAGAAGAGGAACCTCTGGAACATGGTGCAGTTAGAGTTTTTCCCCAAGTTTGCTGAGACTTTCGTATATCACTGACTTGTTTTGATTTTTCTTTTTGTTAAGTATGGGCATTTGTTTGCTCAAGCCAAGTTACTACTTGTTTTCTTTCCTCTTTTCTTTGGCCGGCCTTCAGCAATTCGCTGGACTGGTTGCCTCCTGTCTTTTCTGTGCTCTTTGCCGGGAGACGATTCTTTTCCTCGATGTATCCTTTGTCAAGATCGAATAAAAGTTCTATTCCTGATAAAAAAAAAATAAAAAATTTCTTGTTTTCCACTTCAATTTCAAGAGATGTGAGTGTTCAATTAAGTAGGCTAAATCTAAATAAATAAATAAATTATCTATAAATACATTTTATGCTTTAGGGTGTTCAAATGACCACCACCTCAATTGGTAGACCTGTAGTGTCAGAAGTACACTTTTTTTTTTGGTTGGCGCTTGAATTTTGTCTAAAATGTCTAATTGTACTTATGGTGTCTTAATTTTTTAACATTTTGTCCATCCATGCAGTTTTAGTGAATGGGTTTGCATGCAAAAATCCAAAGCTTGTGGAAGCGGATGATTTCGTCTTTACCGGGCTGAAAAAGGCAGGTAACACATCGAATGCAGTTGGATCAGCAGTCACCAATGTATTCGTAACCGAGTTTCCTGCTCTTAATACGCTCGGCCTTGCAATGGCCCGTGTTGACTACGCACCAGGTGGCATCAACCCTCCACACATCCATCCTCGGGCCAGCGAAATGTTGATTGTCATTGAAGGAACCCTAGATACAGGATATGTCGACTCCAATCCTGGAAATCGGCGTTATACGAAGGTAATTCACAAGGGTGATGTAACAGTGTTCCCACCGGGTCTTATCCACTACCAGCAAAACGTAGGAAATGGTTCTGCAGTTGCCCTTGCTTTCTTTAACAGCCAGAAACCTGATATTATCACTGTTGCAAATGCAGTGTTTGGTTCCAAACCAGCACTCCCTATCGATCTTCTCGCAAAGGCATTCCAAGTGAGTGAGAGTGTAATTGCTGAAATTCAATCCAAATTCTAAGGAATGAATCAAAACTACTCAATAATGGAGAGGTCAAACCCAAGTGCTCAACAAATGCTTAGTTTAAGTTTCATGATCAGCATTTTCATTTGGAGGCATGCTACAATGTACACCCCCCCTATATGAGATTTTGTGGCTTTAAATATGAGTTTTATATGAGATTTTGTGGCACCAAATATGAGATTTTGTGGCTCCAAATATGATATGGCATACGGTATGCACCCCATACGGATGGACGGCCGAGATTGCGCCACGTATGACGTGTGGGGATTTGTGCCACCTTTGACCATTGACTATATGAGATTTTGTGACTCCAAATATGAGATTTTGTGGCACCAAATATGAGATTTTGTGACTCAAAATATAAGATTTTGTGGCACCAAATATGAGATTTTGTGGCACCAAATATGAGATTTTGTGACTCAAAATATCAGATTTTGTGACACCAAATATGAGATTTTCTGAAAATATATGAGATTTTGTGGCTCCAAATATGAGATTGTGGCACTGTAGCAGTACTATAGCAGTTACTGTAGCAATCCGAATGGGTCCAAATATGAGATTGTTTGACTCCAAATATGAGATTTTCTGAAAATATATGAGATTTTGTGACTATTCATATGAGTGTGCATACCATATGCACTTCATATCTCCAGCCACAAAATCTCATATTTAGAGCCACAAAATCTCATATTGAGTAAGTGCACATTGTAGCATGACTCTTTGATTTGTAATTTTTTATGCAGTGATGTATTTTCAAAACTTTCAGTTTCTCACTGATGTATTGCCTTGCCAAGTTGCCATACCTTTGCATTTGTACTTGGGTGTGGTTCACCTCAATGTACCCTTTGTTGAGAAGCAATAAATTTTGTTGCCGATCAAAAAAAACTTTTTTTGTACGCAGTGAGAGACAAAGATGAATGAGTACCATTTTGTTTTGAGGCAGTCTGCGCTCCATTTTCACTCTTAGAAAGAGATGTAAAGAGGGATGCTACAATGCACACCCCCCCCTATATGTGATTTTGTGGCTTTAAATCTGAGTTTCGTATGAGATTTTGTGGCACCAAATATGAGATTTTGTGGCTCCAAATATGATATGGCATACGGTATGCACCCCATACGGATGGATGGCCGAGATTGCGCCACGTATGACGTGTGGGGATTTGTGCCACCTTTGACTATTGACTATATGAGATTTTGTGACTCCAAAAATGAGATTTTGTGGCACCAAATATGAGATTTTGTGGCACAAAATATGAGATTTTGTGGCACCAAATATGAGATTTTGTGGCACCAAATATGAGATTTTCTGGAAATATATGAGATTTTGTGGCTCCAAATATGAGATTGTGGCACTGTAGCAGTACTGTAGCAATCCGAATGGGTCCAAATATGAGATTGTGTGGCTCCAAATATGAGATTTTTTGGAAATATATGAGATTTTGTGACTATTCATATGAGTGTGCATACCATATGCACTTCATATCTCCAGCCACAAAATCTCATATTTAGAGCCACAAAATCTCATATTTTGAGTCACAAAATCTCATATTGAGTAAGTGCACATTGTAGCATTGACTCAGATGTAAATGGACTACAGGCCGCAAATTAATTAGCTACCTCCCTTATCTTTGTTAAAAAATTGTTCAAATAAATCTACTAAGCTAACTTGTGAAAATAATGATACAAATAGAGTATGGCATTAGAGAGAATAGAAAAAATTAGTTTGTGAGATTGTGAGGTGTAGAAAACGTTGTCCTAAAGTCATCGCCGCCTCCTTGTGTGAAGGGTTTAGCGGTGACGCCAAGATCCAACCCAATACTTGTAGATATATCCTCATTGAAAGTTCAAGTTCTTCAAGAGGTAAGGACCTATCCAGGTAGCCGGTAGAAATTCCCGTCAACTGATATAAAGTATAAGTGTAATACACAAAGAGTCTCTCAATACAAGTGTTTGTCTCACCCTTCTCATCTTATCTGATATCACATCAATATCAAGGAGTGCAATTTTGTTCACCCTCCCTAAAAGAGGGTGAACAAAACCCTCTCTCTCATTGGCTAATAAGGGGAGTGGGGACCACTTTTAACCAAACCAACCCAACCTAGGTTTGTTGCAACTTTAATTTCACTAAAACCCCCCATTTCTTCCAGAATTTCTTCTTCTTCTTCTTCTTCTCTCTCTCTCTCTCTCTCTCTCTCTCTCTCTCTCTCTCATAACGTAAAAACATAGATCTCTCCTGGAGAAGAAAAGAACGATGATGATAGAAGAAGAAATTGGAGTCCCCGATAAAATTGATCACCCCGACGACCAGCAACACCACCGACTCCAATCCTAGTGAACGCCACCGCCGCCGAACCCCACTACTTCCGTACGACGACGTCGTTGAACACCATCACTGTCGTCCGATTTCATCAGGGAACGATTTCGCCATACCTCTCTCTCTCTCTCTCTCTACGAGCCTTGCACAAAATGGTAGTTCTTGACTTAAACTCAGGGATCTGGAAAAATTAGGGTTTTGTAAAAGCTCTAATTAGAATGTAATATAATATGGAAAAATTAGGGTGCTTGAGGAATCAAGTGGTTGACACAAACCATTTTTAATTTCCTGATGACATGTAGAATTTGATGACTTTGCTGTAGAGTTACCCTACTAATGGCCTTTACTTTGCTGGTGATGAGTAAAGAGTTACGCAATTGACATGGAGAAGGTATACTATGAAGTCAACGAAGTCTGAAGATATCTAAAATGCTATCCAAGAAAAGAGCAAATAATAGATATTTGGAAAATCACCTTGCTTGTGAATAGAAATTTGATGCTGTGTGTTAAATTAATTAGAATACTTCATTGATGGTATTTTCCTCATCCTACAGAGGCTCCATTTCACATGTACGATGGGCTTTCCCATATTGTGCTTTCTATGAGCTCTTGCATAAAACACATGGCGGATTTGGTTTTCTTTTTTGTTTGATCTTTTTCAATGCTCAATTTATAGGGTTATTGTATTGTGATCATGAAGACTTAACTTCTTTGAAATTATGATCATTGAAAAGTAAATGATGTCTTTGATGGAAACAGATTGTGGAGGAGATGATCTGAATCTCAAAGAGGAGATGGGAAAGCAGTTTGTCGACCTTTTGTCGGAGGAGATGAAGCTGAGGGAGACTATTAGCAAAGAACATAACCACCATATCAACATTACGTTTGCAGAAGCCAGAAGGATGGCTTCTCTGTACCAGAAAGAGGCTGAAAAATGCAACACTGCCACTGAGACATGTGAGCAGGCAAGAGAGCGGTCTGAGGCCTTGTGGATCATGGAAAAGAAAATTACTTCCTTGTGGAAGCGAAGAGCCCGTCAATTGTTGTTAACTTTTATCAAGTTGTAGTCTGTATTTAGGAAAATGAAGTTGTATCATGTATTTTGTGAAACTAACATGGAATGTAATTGATTATTTTGTTGAGCAAATGCGCAGTGTGGGTTCTAGATTTATTGGATTTTTAATAAGTAGTTTATGTGTGAATTTGGATTGTGAAATATAGGATGACAAGTGCCTGGCGCGAGCTCATATTGTTCTGTAAATTTGGCTCCATTTTGTCTATTTGAGACGCTAGGCGTCGGGTTAGGCCATAAAACAAGGGAAACTATGCCCAAATTTTTTCAGAAATTGACAAATGAAAGACGCAGAATTCAGTAACTTGTGCTTTGAGTGCATTTGGTTCATGGGATACCGAAGTGGCATCCTGTTGATATCCTTGTGCTGCCAACCAAACAGTGGTCATACTACTGCTGCTAACAGAACAATAGAAACAATAGAAATAGCATCCCAATCTTAAGAGACTTTGAAGAGCCAAATTTCTAGTACTGAAAACCAGGAGCCAGCATCACAATTTCAAGGTCAATAAGATATTTTTCAGCATTGTTCCTTGCATTCATCATCTGTAAAAAAACAGGACACGGACACAGACACAAACATGGACACAAGACAGACACGGACACAAACATGGACACAAGACAGGACACGGACACAAACATGGACACAAGACATGACACGGACATGGACACAAGACAGGACACGATACGGACACACGATACTCCATTAAATAACCAAGTCTTCTACTCTTCGGCATTGTTCCTTGCATTCATCATCTGTAAAAAACTTTGTTGTCCTCCTCCCCAATCTTGCCATTGACTTTCCATTAAACTAGGTTGTGGTCCTCCCCAAACTGGACTACCAGTTGATTGTCCTCCCCAAAATTGCAACCTCCGCGCCACATTTTGTTGCTCCACGTGTGGGACTTGGTTCATACTTGGACACATGAATGACCCCATATAACCTTGTCCTCCAATGTATTGCATTCCTGACTCCTATATTTTAATCAATTCCATTGCATTAGTAATAAAAATGAACCTATCAATAACTTACTTGAGGTACAAAATAAAAATTCTTACATTCAAAGTAATATTTTCTTGTGTATTTTCAACTTCTTCGACCTCCTGTGAAGGTTGAGATGCTCCTATCATTGCTTCAGTTGTGGAGCCCTCCCCTTTGCCTGAAAAGATAAAAAATAAAATTCAGTTAAGGCAAATAACAAGCAATAATATTATATACTTGTGAGGTTGCAATTATATGTACTTACCCTTTCTTTTACATGAAGTCTTCTTCCTTGGCTGTTTACCTTCTAATGCACCTCTCTTTCTTTTGTTACCTTGACGACGTTTTCTCTTTGTTGGATCTCGCAGCGGTGCCTCGTCATCCAAATTTAAGGTTGAATTGGTTTGTGGGTTGGATGCAACATTCTCATTTGCACACCTAGAACTTATCCACGAGTCAACTTTTGCATCAAGCTCTAGTAATCCCACCTCAGTTAAAGCAGACACATCCGGAAACTTTGAGCTCTTACTAACAATTCTTTGTGAAATTTGCGACAATGCACTATAACGGATTGTGAGTGAAGGGTCATTGTCATTCGGAATTAAATCTCCATGAAGGTCAAAAACATCTTCATCTACAATTTTCCTAGTCCATCTCTTCAAATAATACCGGGGAGGCAAACTCTCATATTGTAAGTCACGGAATACCTTCAATGCATGTGAGCAAAGAATGCCATGGAATTCAAACTTTCGACAAGTGCATGATACCGAATGTTCCAAGCGATTATATGCAACTTTACGAATTCTTTTCCAACCCACCAACTCTTTAACAATATACGAACTAATTGTGCCATCATCATTTTCTAATTGCAAAGACAAATCCAAAGTTTGTTGGTATTCTTTTTGGAAAGAGTAGAAAACTTTTTTTGTGTATTTTTCAGCAGCTTCACACTCGACAGACCAACGAGAAACTAAGATCGGCGACGTTTGTTGTGTCTTATTTTCAGCTTCCCTTTCTTTTTCACGCCTACAAGCTATGGCCTTATCATATTGATCAACAAACTCCCGAAGAACAAGGGTACTCCCAAAATACTTTTTCAAAAACTTATTAATGCTCTCACTCCTCTGTGTTGTAGTCATTCCAGCACAAAAATAAGCATGACTAAAAACTTGAGCCCACTTTTCTCGAAATTCATACAACTTTTGCAACCACACGTTATCGGTGAGCTTAAAATCTTCAAGTAATTTTTTCCATCTCGATTCAAATTCTTCAATAGTCTCTCCCTCATATATGCAAGCTTTGAATCTTGATGTAAATGACTTAAACTTAGCAAAGACTTGGGATAAGTGTTTGGCAGCATTCTGATAGATATGCCATAAACACAATCCATGATGAGAATCTGAAAATATAGCACTAACAGCGTTTTCAATTGCTTGAGATTGATCCGTAAAAATAGATACTAGTTTCTTTCCTCCCATGGCCTCTAAGAAAGAGGTAAACAACCACATTACCGCATCCGTTGTTTCGCCATCTAGTAAACCACATCCAAAGAGTGCGGTTTGTCCATGGTTATTGACGCCAACGATTGGTGCACATAACATATCATAATTATTTGTCCTAAATGTTGTGTCAAAACATATTGCATCACCAAATAAACCATAGTCTCTTCTTGACTTAGCATCACAAAAGAAAACACCACGTACTTCATTCTCCTCCGTCGTGCGAAAAGAGTAGAAGAAATGCTTATTCTCATGTTGTTTTTGTTTGAAATATTCTAGAAGACATTGTGAATCACCCTTTTTTAGAAACTCAGCGCGTTTCCTCTGTAGCAAATTATAACAATCAGAGGGAATGAAGTTAAGATACTGAGGACCTCCAGCTTCATTAGACATGTAAGAGTAAATATCTGATTGCTTGAACCCTGACGAGTGCATTTTGTTGATAAGTCCAACTTGGGAAGACTCAATTCTCCTATGAGATCTCAAATAATGGGCAGACTGAGGTGGTACAAGATCATGGGTATGCTCTAATATGAACTGGATTACATGATACTTATCCCCAATGAGTTTAAACTCGAACAATGCCTTGCACTCAAATCGCCGATTTTCTCTTCTTTTTTTGGGAGTTCTAATTTTTTGGTATGTCCCTTCACATGCACAAACAAGTACTTGTCGCAAAATTTTATTTCGATCAGCTTTACTTTTGTTTGTCCTCAGCTTCCTAACACTAAAACCAATTTTTCTTGCATATCCATTATAAAAAGTGTAAGCCTCATCAGCAGTATCGAAAATCATTCCACACTTTGGCTCAATAACCTTATCCTCATGAACTTTCTTATCAGACCTTGAACCCAGCTTCATAAAATCTTCAAAACTACACTCTTCCATCAATTCTACATATCAAAATATATAGCAAAATAAAAAAATCAATGCAAAAATTCCCTTTTGAAACAAAAACCCTAATCTTTTTTCAATTGGAAACCAGAAAAATCAATACAAAGTTCAATAATTATTACCCATGCAACAAAATAAAAAGGAAGAAACTATGAAAATTACTAGAAACTCACTCTAGCCCACGAAGGATATAAATAACCGGAAATTATTATACCTGGAAGGTGTTCGACGGGTTCAATATCACCATCTGAAGCTTGAATCGAGCTCTGTTTGACGTGTTCAATTTCATCGGGGACTTCTTCTTCTGTCATCATCGTTCTGTTTTTCTCTACAGGAGAGAATGTGTTTTTACGTTAAGAGAGAGAGAGAGAGAGAGAGAGAGAGAGAGAGAGAGAGTATACGTAGAGTTTTTTAGCCCAGGGGTGGAAAGAAATTCTGGAAGAAATGGGGGGTTAGTGAAATTAAAGTTGCAACAAACCTGGGTTGGGTTGGTTTGGTTAAAAGTGGTCCCCACTCCCCTTATTAGCCAATGAGAGAGAGGGTTTTGTTCACCCTCTTTTAGGGAGGGTGAACAAAATTGAACTCAATATCAAGGTCTCTCTATGTATAGGCTGAGGGGGGCCTGCTTTCCCTCGTTTCATGTCATGTCCTGATCAACTCGAAAACATAATTCAAACCGTTTACTGTTTACAACTTGGTACGAGTATTAACGTTGCAAAAAATCAAGTCATTCGGACATCAGTAGCTTAGTGATCTAATTGAATAATTGTATTGTGCACTTTTTAAAGTGGATTTGTAGTTCACACATTGAAGAAAAACGTGATTTGCTCACTTAGTTTCCGATGTCCGATTGACTTGATTTTTACTGGACAATTGTATACCTCAAGATCTACAAAATGAACTTTTCGATTAACTTTATATTGTAAATCCCGAGGATTCCTTTTTGAGAAGTTTGGTCCAAGGAGACTCTTTATAGCGACATTTTCGATTAGTAATTACTCTTTCAGATTAATTTTTATTCAAAAAAATTTGCTTTTGTTATTCTTGACGCGAGAAATCAGAAAATTGAACCATATAAAAAAAATTCGACAATGACAAAAATAATCTAAAAAGCATTTATGTATGGATTATTTTTGTCTGTGATGAATTTTTTTAAGGTTTTGATCATAAATTTTTACATTTATATTCCTTTCTTGGAGACAAACCAATATCCAGAAAAAAAAAAAAAAAGGTGATCATATTTTTTCGATCGTGTTTCTTACAAAAATTATAGTATCAGAGCTATTGATTTTAGGTGGCCTCACCTCACATTGTCGAGTACTCTACCTAGATCAATCACATCACTCATCAATCCATAATAGGGAGTGTTAGACTTTTGATATTCTTACTTTTCAAAATCAGTTTGGAGTATTTACCAAAAATTCTACATAGCAGATTCTCAGATTTTACAAATTTTGAAAAGCTAAAAAAGACATGAAATTTTGAAAACCTCAAAGCTAGTTTTTGGTAGCTTTTCAAGCTTTTGTGGATCAGAAATTAGGTATTAAGTTTTATAAAAACTACTCCCTTCGTCCCAAATTGCTGGTCCTTCTTTTTATTTTGGGATGTCCCAAAATGTTAGTCCTATTTCTAAAAACAACAATAAAATATGTCAAACTTCCAGTTTTACCCTTAAAATTACTATTTCTCTCCTCATTTATTTCACAGTTTTTGAAATTTGTGTCATTTCTAAATCGTTTATATATTTTAATTTATAATATTTTCCATGATTTTTAAAACTTTGTATAAAACAACTAATTGAGATTTATCAAACAAGATCCATATTGCATATTTTTTGATATCCCTATTGAAAGATATAAACAATTTAAAACCGCTTAATAAACTTCCCATTTTGGAAGGATAATTTTGGAAATCTAAGACAATAGTTTTGTCGTTGGATTTCCCAAAAGGGACGAGCAATTTGGGACGGAGGGAGTAATTTTTTTAGCTTTTACTGGAACTTAATCATAATTTCACAGCTATGATATACATGTTTATATGCTTCTAGTAAAATCTAGGATCGCCTCATCTCAAGTACGCCTTTAGACTTCTTTGGGAGAGTAGCATCGCTCTTCCCCACCTCATCTCTCTATATAGAAGCAGTCTGTGGAGACTTTATATCCAACTCAAAACCAATTGGCAATGAGTGGAGAGGTCTCTCATGTTATTATGTGATCGCCCATTCCTTCCCCAAACAATGTGGGGCAATATTTCTTAACATCCCCCCTCACGTGTAGCCGCATTTGAGGTCTGTCGCGTGTGGCCACTTTTTTGGTTCTATCATCGTGCAACCTTTTTGTTGGTTTGTCATCGTGGGTATGGATTGTGATTTTTTCTTTTAAATGTGAGGTGGAATGTGTCCCGCTCTGATAGCATGTGGAAATGTTATATCCATCTCAAAATCAATTGGCAATGAGTGAATAGGTCACTCATATTATTAAGTGATCACCCATTCCTTTCCCAAACAATGTGGGACAATATTTCTTAACATATGTGGAAACTTTATATCCATCTCAAAACCAATTAGCAATCAGTGGAGAGGTCCCAACATATATTAAGTGATTACCCATTCCACTCCTAGGCAATGTGGGATAATATTTCTTAACATCCCCCCTCACATGCAGCTGCATTTGATGTCTGTCACGTGTGGCCACTTTTTGGGTCCTATTATCCTGCAGCCTTTTTTTTGCTGGTCTGTTATCATAGGGTGTGAATTGTGAATTTTATTTATTTATATTTTAAATGTGGGGTGGAATGGACTCCGCTTTGATACCATGTGGAGACTTTGTATCCAACTCAAAACCAATTGACAATGAGTGAAGATGTCCCTCATGTTATTAAGTGATCACTCATTTCTTCCCCAAGCAATGTGAGACAATATTTCTTGACATAGCCCATAGTGGTACAAATAATTCACCAACCGACTTTGGCAAAAGTCTTTTTTCGCTTGGATCGATGCAATACTTCTTCAACTCTCCAGATAGTATTTTAATATTTTTAATTTCCAATGGCTTCTTCTATTCTTTAATTCTTTGCTTGGGCCTCTTGCATGTAACTTGTTCCATTGCTTTGGCATCTGATGTAAGCCCTCCTCAAGACTTCTACTTATGCAAATACTCCTTGTTTTTGTTGGAAGTTCAATTTTGTCTCATTAAGTTACTAAGTTGGGACTTAAATATTCTAGCTTTTTGTTCATCCATGCAGTTTTTTTTTCTTTTTTTTTTCTGGGCAAATGCTTAAGTTCAATTTAAGAGTAGTAATTCACTTGTTTCATTCATCCATGCAGTTTTTCCCCCCCTTGACAAAATGAATTTTTTTTATTAAAAAGCCCGAAAGAGTACATCGAGAGACGGTTGATGAAGCATCACTCTATGAGCATCATACTAAGCAAAGTTGAATCAGTCATCCGTGCAATTTTAGTGAATGGGTTAATTTGTGTGCAAATACCCAAACTGCGGGTTAAACTTATTTAGTATCCTCGATGTATAATCTCTCCCTCATTCTAGTATCCAATACAGAGGTTAGTGAAAGAGAGAACTTTTCAGTAGATTTGGCATAATGCTGCTCCTTATAGAGTTCAATGTTATGCCTCGATGGTTCAATTGGGGAAGTTGAAAACTGGTGATTTTTCTTAAGGCTTGGAGTCATTCATCAACAAGCTAGGTCAGGCTCTTTGCAAGTTTTGTGATGAGTTAATTGAATCTCTGAATCACTCTTTACTCTTATGCACACCTGTATGGAAGGTTTGGTGTGAAATTTTGGATTGGGGTGGTGCTCAATGGCTGGCTCCAAATTCTGTTTCAAATCATTTTGTTTGGTGGTTGGGACTGTATCCCTTTTGCAGTTTTGTGGTCCTTGTGGAAAATGATAGACGAGTTTATCTATCAAGGTAAGACTCCTAATTGGAAGGAGGTAGTGGAGCTGATAAAATTGAGAGTTGTATTGGGGTTGCTCCCTATCTTTCTCAGCAGTTCTAATGCGTCTTTGTCTATTTTTCATATCCAGCTCTGTTTTGCTAGGCATTTCTCTGTTAAGGTTCATGCTTCCTAGGGAATTTTTTGGGCTACTGAAAATGCTTCTCACACTTGAATCAATTGCTGGCCTTGCTGCTGCTGCTGCAATTTTTTCTCAAGGTTGGATTTTGCTACTACTTCAAAGGGGATGTGAATGACAGCCTTTGGCTATACTCAGCTGCTGAATTGATTATGTTTCTTTGCTGAATTGATTGGCTTGGTTCATATAGGACAGATTGTCTATTGGGATAATAAGAGAATTATCACACAACGAAAATTTGTATCTCTATTAATGTGTAAAACCAAATTAGATAACTCTCTCAGCTCACTTCTCACATACAAGTTATGGGCGGAGCCATGAAGGGACCCCTCTCACATGAATTTCTCACAAGGATTTTTGATAGTTTGGAGATAAATTTTGTAATTTTGGCCCCTCAAAAATTTCCTAAACTGCCCCAACTTGCTTAAAATGCATAGAAATCCCAAGTTTTTTTTCTTTTCGAGAGTCGATAGTATTACAAATGAGGCTATCGTACATTATTTTCGAATAAAAAAAGTGGTTGAGAGCAATAAATCAAAATTACATTTATCACTAATATATACGTCATAGTTAACCTCTTAATTAAGTTATTTTTTGCATTAACAAATAAAAAAAGTAACTTGCATATAGATTTAATTTTTGACCCCGCTAACCTAAAATTCTAGCTCCTCCCCTGGTCCATCTATCGTCATCACGTCTTGTTGGACAATCGTCTATTATCATTTTCTCTATCTCTAGGAACAACCGTTAGTTGTTCGTGTTTGCTCCTTTTCCTCGACCCTCTTCAACCACTCCTTGCAAATTTCATCACAAAAGGAGTATGTCACTCCTTGCAAATGTCGAACATTAATCCGGACATGGCTTAAAACGCTTGGTGGGTCAATCTCGTCATCCTGTCAACACAGCAACCCTCTGCTCACAGTGGAGGCTTATTCTTCCAGATGGTCTCAGAACCACCTAGGAAGAGGTTGACTCCATGCTCTGTTGATATAATCTCGTCTAGATTCCAATCACGAATTATTCATGATTCTCTCATCTGTCTTAGCAAAATCTTATCTTTTTTGGTATTTTTCCTCTGTCTCTCAAGTCTATGGGTTCCTTTCATCAATGGCTCGTCTTTCGTGTCATGCTAACACGTCTCACGTCAATATTTTGTCACAAACCCGTCTAGTTTGATGCTTCTCGTCTTACGTCATATCTCGTCTTGTCTCTCCTCTTCGCGTCTCGTCCATCGTCATATTTGGTGTTAGGCATGGAGTGCCCAAATCAATCTTGTGTCTAATAGTTGCAAAATGGCTTCTGATTTTGGTCCGTCCTGGCCCGTCAACTTCTCTTCACTTTTGGCGTATAGGCAGCCAAAAACTGCGTCTTCGCTTGACTCATCGTCTTGAAACCTTCTTGTTACACCCTTCAAAAACACACATGAGTACATATCGACAACGCATCCGCTACATTTGAACTCGTGCGCCATCTTTCTTTGCACGTGCACGCTCTTTGGAACATCCCCCCTTACTCTTCTTAGTCTCTCCTCGTCATTAGTCTCGTCTTGTGGGGATCAAATTGAAACTTTTACAACATTTGGGTTTTAAGTGGATAATTCAATAAATGTAGGGGGTAAACTGTGATTATTGCCTTGGACTTTAATGTTTCACGAGACTACTGTGGTGGCTGCTGGAATTATTTATCACTTCAATTATTAAAACCAGACTCCCATCACATCTCTCTTCTCCTTTCTTCTGTCTTCTTCTTCTTTCTTCATTCTTCTTCTTCATTTATCACTTGGTTGCACTCTATTACTAGGTGTTGGGATAATAAGAGAGAATTATCACACAACTAAAATTTGTATCTCTATTGATCTGTAAAAACAAATTACATAACTCTCTCACCTCTGAAGATCGGCGATGTTCACCATGGGTGTGAATGCCAGAGGCCGTTACCAAAATCAAATTGCACTCCATTTCCAACGTCAGGGTCAACAAATTAAGGGGGCCACCAAAATCTTCACTTGTTGCAAGCCTGATTTAGACAGGTTCATGTATCATAGAAATTTGTTTTGATTGTAGGCAGGTTCACGTGTCATGTAATTTGTTTTAATTGGGTGCTGCGTTGACATGGAATTCTATGTCCCCTTTGGGGCTTGGTTGATCATTTAGCAACTATGCTTCTTTCAGGACTTTAGGGGCATATAATTGTCGAGAGTGTTGGTAGCTAATTTCGTTGCGATGGTTCTCTCTCGTTGTGATGCATTTGCCCTTTCTCTTTCAATCTCTTGTACTTCTTACATTCGATTAAGAAAATTCTTTTCTAGCCATTCAAAAAAAAAAGGGGGAAAAGATGCAAGATTATTTAATTTGGTTTTAACCTGCAGTTTATTCCATTTCACTCGACGGAAAACACAATGGTTACAAAACTATAATTGAGATGACCGGAGCAATACGATATATAATTCGTTTCATTTCGAAGCACGAAAGTTTCTAAAATCTTCCATGCTAATTGATGAACAACTTGTGAGTTTATCCTTTTCACCATCAGAAGTTATGGAAAACGTCTCCCTGCCAAATTATTAAATACCGGTATGTCAAGATCAAAATTTGAATCGGTCCTGGTCCGCTTCGGTGTGTAATGTATGATCAGCGATGCATAAAAGTATGGATGAATGTGCAGATCCAGATTCCAGAAACAATTTTAAAACATAACTCCGGACACAAGTGTGTTCGGACTTCGGAACCATTAGGTGCACAAAGGCCCATATACATTCAACAACTCCACACGCAGTTGTGTCTGGAATTGTGTGCCCATACTTTTTTTTATGAATTGCGACACCGTTGTTTTGACGTGGCCATGTAGCAAAATTATACGGATAATTCTGTTGTGTAGTACTTGACTTGTTTAGTTTTCTAATAAGCAATTTTGTATAGCCAGTCACTATACAACCATGATTTTAGCAATGATTTTAGCAAAGGAGTTCAGGTGCTAAAATCATAAGTATTTTAAATCACAAAATTAAGTGGTTCCGTTTATCGTTCTTCGATTTTTTTCACACTGAATTAAAGTACACTAGGAGTACTTTAATTTGAAGCGAAAAAAATCGAAAAACGATACACGGAACCACTTCATTTTTTTATTTCAAAATCATAATTTTAGCACCTGTTAAACTCATTTGCTAAAATCATAGTTGATTTTAGCAACTGAATTGCCAAAATCAAATGAAAAATTAAGCCCAAGTAAGCCAGCAAAATTGACAAGAGACCCAAATGGTCCCTTAAAACAAGCCTCTTTTAACCGGACAAGACTGGTGGGAATCCATTTCTATGTTAGCTAGCGGGGGTGGGATTTCCTAGGGTAGGCCCGGTGCGGCCTCTGACTGTCCGTCCCGTCTCATCTTGATTTGGCAACATCTGTATCGGAAAACCTGGGGTACCCCATATTAGCACCGAAAATGCACACCCCGCCTTCGGGGACCCACTTTTGGGTCCTACACGAGTGATCCGAACCGTTCATTGTTCTTAAAACATTTTTCCGAGGGGGCCCACAAAAAATCAGCTCAATTGGACGGTTAGAAGTGCTTGAACCAAATTCTCACCGTTTCGAATCAAAGAAACAGTGAGACTTTGGTTCAAGCACTTCTAACCGTCCGATTGAGCTGATTTTTGGTGGGCCCCCTCGGAAAACTGTTTTAAGAACAATGAACGGTTCGAATCACTCGTGTGGGACCCAAAAGTGGGTCCCCGAAGGCGTGGGGTGCATTTTCGGTGCAAAACTATGCGGTACCCATAGCAGTACTCTATTTGTATGGAGCTAGCCATGCTAGCTCCACGTGAATCCCGTTTTGAAAAAAATGGTAAAATGGTACTCATCAGTTAGCTCGACCCTTTCCAATGCTGTTTTGCCGCCGGTTAAGGGCGTCTCTAGTAATGGAGTTAGTGTCATAATTTAGGTAAGAATTAGTGTACATAATTAACTTTTTTCATTTTTTGTGTCCCAATAGTGTTGTTCGGGTGGAAATAAAGTGACAGTGTGTAAGAGAAATTAGTGGCAGAGTTATGGTCATGCACAATTGTGCTTGTACCTTTAATTTTAAATTAAATGGGACCCACGGTTTCGAAGGTGCAAAACGGAAGAGAGGGAGAGGAGAGTTAACGAAAAAAGTGAGAAAAAAGGTACTGGTGCATGGGACTTACCTACAGCTATATGCATGCATACACACATATATGCATATAGTTGTGTACTTTTGTACATTTTAACAACACTATTGTAACACTTCTTACCTTAACAACACACTTTGTCATAACAACACATAAATGAGACTCATTTTTACACTTTTGTGTCATATAACAACATATTTATAACTCCATGACTGCAGATGCTCTAAGAGAATACAGTGATTCTATATACTCGCCACCAAAATTAGAGGAAGAAAATTAAGACTATCAATATAAAATGTATTACGATGTAAAATATTTTTAACGTAAAACTAACAAAAATTATTTTTTCCAATCTTATTTTTTGGTGTTTGGTTGACATTTGAGAAATTATAAAAGGCCACAAAATACAAAGAACAATGATACGTACACACCCTCTCAACCACTCCCCACCACACCCTCTCTCACATGTGTGGTGGGGCTCACTGGGACCCACCGGGTGAGCCCCACCACACATGTGAGAGAGGGTGTGGTAGGGAGTGGTTGAGAGGGTGTGTACCTATCATTTTTGAAATAGAAATCAACCTGAGTGAGCATTTTCAAATTAAAACTGATAAAATAGTGTAAGAGATGGAGAGAGAGTGGTGGGGCCTGGAACCAATTAGAGAGAGAGAGAGAGAGAGAGAGAGAAGAAAGAAGAGGCAGACCTGGAACCAAGAACCAATGAACTCAATTTTGGCCTTTTGGGTGCTGTGTAATACGGGGAAAGTGGCTTTCGCGCAGAGGCGCAACCGTAAGGCCATCCACAATAGCCTATCTAAATTTTTCTTTAAAAAAAGTAATGAAAAATGTACATTTTTCATTTTACTAATTCACATCTTCAATAACTCTTCTCTATTACCCTTCTTATTTTAATTAAATAATGATTATTGAAAGTGGTGGACCATTGTTTAATCATTAATGGGTTTGGTTGTGGGAAAGTGAACGAGAGAGAGCATTGTTTAATCATTAATGGGTTTGCTGGTGGGAATTAAAGTGAACGAGAGAGAGCATTGTTTAATCATTAATGGGTGTGGTGGGGGGAAAGTGCACGAGAGAGAGAGAGAGTGTAAGAGTAAAAAAAGGGGAAGGGGGTGAACAGTGGCGTATCAATGTGGGTGGGTTTAGAGAGCCTCTGGAGCTTGTTTTTTTGGGTTTGACGGAGTAAAATAGGGATAGAGAGGGGTTTGTGCAGCCTGTTGTGGTTATCCTAAATGACTTATCCTCGTTTTGAAAGGAAATCATGTTCAACCATTTTCATGAAAACATTTTTACCGTGAAATATATTTCACTAATTTTTTGTGCAACCAAACAAAGGAAAAGGTTGAAAATATTTTACACAAAAATATTTTACGTCCAAACAAATGAAACCTAAGTCAACTGGGTTTTTACATCTGGAAAAAAAATGAGATACATGCTTTAAATTGTCTATAAAAAAACAAAACATGTCACTATACTTATTTAAAAAGAAAATAGAACTTAACATGTGCACAATACTTCAGCAAACGAAAGGTGCATTTGATTAATAAGAGTTCTTTTTTATCAATAGATTTGCATTTGGGGGGAGTATCAAGGTGATATGTGGGGATAATCGATCTAATAATATTCTAATGACAAGGCCCAGAAGAGCTGTCTCACTTTGCCACCTCGTCTCTCATTCTCTCTATAAAAGCAGCTCAAAGTGGTACTTATTATACACAATCCAATTATCTTTCATCTCCTAAACAGATCAATTACTTCCTCAACTCTCTTCATTGCTTTTCATAAAATTTTCAATGGCTCCTCATGTTTTTTTGTTAGGGTTCTTGGCTATAACTTGTTACGTTGCTTTGGCAGACCCAAGCCCTCTGCAAGACTTCTGTGTTGCAGATCTTAACAGTCCAAGTACCATACTCTTCCCTACTCAATCACTCATTTTGTTTTTGTCGGTGCTTGAATTTTGTCCAAAAAATCTCATTTTTACTTACGGTATGTCATAGATTTTCTAACGTTTTGTCTAACAATGCAGTTTCAGTAAACGGACATGTGTGCAAAGATCCAAACCTCGTGCAAGTGGATGATTTCATCTTAAGCGGGGTAAATGTGCCAGGCAACACATCGAATGCACTTGGATCAATTGTCACTCCCTTTTTTGTGTCTAATTTTCCTGCACTTAACACACTTGGCGTCTCCATGGCCCGTATTGACTTTGCGCCACACGGCCTCAACCCTCCACACTACCATCCTCGGGCCACTGAAATTTTGACTGTCCTTGAAGGTACCCTTGAAGTAGGATTTGTCACCTCCAGCACCTACAATCTTCCAAACCAGCTCATTTCGAAGGTTCTTCAAAAGGGTGATGCAATTGTGTTCCCAGAGGCTCTTGTCCACTTCCAGCAAAATCTTGGAAATAGTCATGCAGTTGCCCTTGCCTCCTTTAGTAGCCAAAATCCTGATATTAATACCATTGCGAATACAGTGTTCGGTTCGAATCCAGCAATCTCTAGTGATATTCTCGCAAAAGCATTCCAAGTGAGCAATAGTTTAATCGCAGATATCCAATCCCAGTTCAGGAATGATTTGAAATGCAATTGCCCTTGCCGTCTTTAGTAGCCAAATCCTGAACTGGGATTGGACATGTAATACAAATTGTAAAAGTATGAGTGGAGTAGAAGAGTATTAGTGTCTGAGAGAGAGAAATCCAAAATTTCCTCCTCCTTTGTATTTGAGTGAAGTTCAATAAAATCGTGAGCTTTTTGTTTTCAATTCTATTGTGAGTTTCACACACCATAATGGCCCGTTTCGATGCCGTATATGATTTTGGGTGGATATAGAAGGAGGATGGATTTGAGAGTGGATTTGTAACAAGGGTGAGCCCACCTCCTAAGAAGGGTGGATTTGTAATCCGGTGTTTGGATGGTAATTTTTTTTTTTTTTATTGGCAACAAAATTTTATTAGAACTCAACAAAGGGTACATCAATAAAGGAATTAAGCCATGTACAAAGCACGAAGCAGAGTATAAGCAAAGTAAGCATTCAGCGAAATGCTAAAAAAAAAATGCAGAAAAAAAGGAAAACACCACAAAATCAATCCTAGTATGCCATATGGCAGAGGATAGCAAAATCTAACTGGGAGAAGCCAAACTCCAGAGTTACATCCAGGAAATCATGAAACACCTGGGCCTTCAAAACATTTAGTAATAGTGGAACACTTCCAGGAGCAAAAAATGCATCTGGGTCTTCATATCATTTAGCAGCAAAGACCAAATATCCAAGCATATGCATTAATAATGTCGACACCTGGGCCTTCGCAGAACAGCATCAGCAACATCACCATCCCCAACATAGTAAACCACATTAAAATTCTAGAAATCAAGAACCTCCAGAAATACCCCAAAACGGCTACTTGGGTACGGCTGGGTCTTCAAATAACTTCTTCAATTGAGAATTGATGAAATTAGCTCTATTAATGATTCAGTCATCCAAAGCAGCCAGGGCAAAAGTAACAAGCACATATACACGAAAGTGTATATACTTGGGCCTTTTGAAAACAAACAACAGCACCAGCATCTGTAACGATCACAAAATTGCTATGTACTGTGGCTGATTGTGGCTCGAAGACATCCTTGTTCCACATAGTGATCACTCCCCCTGAAGCACCAATTCTGCCCCTGATTCTATGTACTCAACTTTAGAATTGCCCCACATCCTCTGAATGACTCCCTCATCAAACTTCTCCACTTTATGATCTCATGAATCATCAATATTTCAGGGCTTCTTTCTTTACCAATTTTGAAACAAATCTCTTCTTGACTAAAATTCCCAACCCCCTGACATTCCACGAAATTATCTTCATAATGACGTGAAATAGTCCCACAACCTACTAATTAGCATGCAGATTTATTTCACTGTAGTAAAGTGTATTCTTTGTTTTCAATTTCAATCATCTTCTTCATGGTCATTTCATCTATGATGCCAAAATCAATCCTCCATCTGGAGCCAGTCTCATTGGTACATTGAAGTTCTTCCATTACTCCTTCCTTTTGGTTAGGGCTGTTCAGCGGATCATCCGATCCGCAAATCCGACCAATCCGAACCAATCCGAACCATCCGTTGATTCATCCGTGAATGTTCGGTTCGGTTCCGGATCGAGAATTTCCTATTTGGCGGTTCCGGATCGGATCGGATCCGCTCAATCCGCTCAATAATCCTTCTTTAATCTACCAAATCCGCCCGATCCGATCCGATCCGTGAATGTTCGGTTCGGTTCCGGATCTTAAAAACCATAATCCGCTCTGAGCGGATTGGATTAGATCCGTATCCGATCCGTCTGGATCCGATCCATGAACACCCCTACTTCTGGTTATTAAAGGCTGAAATCAGAGATTGATTAATTTCCTCACACTCGTGCTTCTACAGGCTTCAAAAGTCAGACTCCTTAAAGCTTTCCCGAATTTCTTTGGAAGATGGATATGACGGGATAAGTTGTCAAATGACTTAATTGCCCCATTTTATTAATGTAATGAAAAAATGGATAATTTCAATATAACAAAAATAAATAAAAGATAAACAAGATAGGAAAAATTAGTCATAAATACACTATATTTTACCTTTTTAAAGGGAAGGACAAGGAACTATTACAATCAAACATAAAGATATTGTTTCTAATATTGATTTAGCAAAAGAACAAAACACATCCACTCTATCTATTTTCTTCCAAATAACCCTCAACCCCACGGATATAAGACAATTAACTACAACTCTGCAACAATAAAGAGAAATTGATCGATGTACTTGTGGAGGAGTTATAGGATCTCTTGCAGTGAAGAATGGTGCTCTGGATCCCATCATCCATCATCTCTCCTTACCGGCGCTGCTCTCACGGCTGACGACGTCGATCAGCTCTTCTCCAAATGGTTGCCCGCCACACCCACACGAATCCCCTGCTGCACTTGCTTTCTCGGAAATGAAATTGAGTTGTTTTCGAAATCTCATCCGTTTGATCAGTGTACCTCTTCGAACTCTTCGAAGCCTCAGAGTAAAAAGGATTGATCATCTTAGGCACTTCTGGATCACAACTTTTGGAAAAACCCATCCAATTAATATATTTCCCCTTTTTCATTTTTTCATAAATGATGCATTTCAAACTCGTCTCCAGATTTCTTAATTGCTTGGTCATGACTAATTTCTTTAATGGACTACAATGATTATGGAAGCCCTTATAGGGTATAATCTGTTGGAGATTTGAATTCCTGAAATAGTGTCCTCCAAGTGTTTGACGAAATACCTCTACCAACTATAGTTCATGTATGGGAATTCCGGCCGTCGTGATAGGGATTTGCATATCTTTTAAGCTCTATCTGATTTTTCACTGTGGGAATTCAAGTCGGAATTCTGATATCCCGAGACTGACGACGGCCCCTCCATGTCTCCTTCTTTGGATGAGGATTAACTCACGAAGTCTTTTCTATTCTTATGTAGGATTTGTACTGTTTGATGTACTCGATTCGAAATTAGGAGTTTTAAACCATGTATGAGGTTTAGTGACTTGTCACTATATTCGAAATAGCATTGTTCGTTGATCTCTTTAGCTTTTATGAAGTTTAGTGAGTTGTCACTAGTTTCAGGAATTGACTAATTGGTATCTTTTTTCAATTTTCTATACAAAATTATAACTTTTAAAAATTAGTGAAATGTCACAAATTTTTTTGGATCACCAAAAGTGGGAGGTGGAGTGGAGAAAAGAAGTTCATCTACCTCAGAGATGGAACCGAAGATTTCTGCACTAGATTCGAAAAATGAAGTGTAGTGACTTGTCACAAGATTCGAAATAGGTTTGTTCATTAATCTCTTTACTTTTATGAAGTTTAATGAATTGTCACTGGTTTCAGAGTTGACTAGTTGATGATTTTTTCAATTTTCTATACAAAATTAGAACTTTTAAAAATTAGTGAAATGTCACTAATTTTTTTGATCGCCAAAAGTGGTTAGTCGGAGGTGGGTAGTGGTCGACTGAAGTTGTTTTGTTTGAATTTCCTGCACGAAATTAGAAGTTCTAAAAATTGGTGACATTTCACTAATTTTTTTTTTTTTTTTTTGTTGCCGCAAGTGTTCTTTGGAGGTGGGGTGGTTGTCAGCCGGAGGTAGGAGTTGTTTTTTTTTTTTTTTTGAATTTTCTATAGGACATTAGAAGTTTTAAAAATTAGTGACATTTCACTAATTTTTTGGGCCGCCGGAAGTGTTCTCTGGAGGCGGGGTGGTTGTCGGCCGGAGGTGGGAGTTGATTTTTTTTTAATTTTCTATACGAAATTAGAATTTTCAAAAATTAGTTAAATCTCACTAATTTTTTGGGGCGCCGGAAGTAGTCGGCTGGAGGTGGGGTGGTGTTCGGCCAGGAGGCAGGAGTTGATTTTTTTGAATTTTCTACACGAACTTTGAATTTTTAAAAATTAGTGACATTTCACTAATTTTTTTGGTAGCCGGAAATGGTCGGCGAGAGGTGGGGTGGTGGTTTGCCGGAGATGGGGTAATATGTTTTTGAATTTTATGTTCGAAATTTGAATTTTTAAAAATTTTCACTAATTTTTTTTGTCTTTATGTTTGATTGCAAAAATTCTTTGTCCTTCCTTTTAAAAATGCCAAATATTTTTTGATTTTATGTTCGATTGCAAAAGTTCATTGTCCTTCCCTTTAAAATTGTCGAATGTTTTGAATTTTTGGCTAAGTGGCCCTAAAAGATAATCCTAAACAAAAAGTTTATATAGGACACTTAAAAAATATCCCCCAAGAAAGGGGAAAAAAAGAGGGGGGGGGGGGGGGGGGGGGGGGGGGGGGGGGTGTTGCATTGATAATGAATGAAAAATTAATGAATTTAAAAAAAATTTAATGAATGAAAATTTATTAAAAAAAAACCATCTCACCAGGGGTTTTATTGATAAGTTTTCACATTCATTAAAAAGACCCCAATTCTCTCTCTCTCTCTCTCTCTCTCTCCCCTCTGTTTACTTCATCTTCGTCTTCCTTTTTTTTTTTTGATCCAAAATCTTCTCACCTCTCTTCTTCTCTATTTCAATGGGTTCTCTCATACTCTCTCTGCCTCTCAATCTCTCAAAAGAATGCATTTTTAATTGACAAAAAAAATAATAAAAGAACAGATGGGTTTTGTAAATGAGTCCAAACCAGGTCTCAAATAAAAAAGCCCTAAACCCACAAAATTCTGTTTACTCGGGTGTTTGGTGCACATGGTTCAGACATTTCATCAAACATTTGGCGTGCAACATTTGGTGCACACCCCCCTTGCGCGTGCAAGCGAGAGAGAGAGAGAGACAGAGAGACAAAGAGAGATATGAGTGTATAGGCTTACCGTTTTTTGAAGAGTCGAACTTCAAATGTCTAATGGATTTGAGTAGATTTCGTTTCTGCCGTGGAGTGGATTTGAGTGGAGGAGGAAAATATTTAAACAGAGAGACATGGGTGAGTGAGAGAGAGAGCCAGAGAGGGGAGAGCGACATGGTGGAGGACGTGGGTGAGTGAGAGAGCCAGAGAGGGGAGAGAGATTAGACTGGAACGTGGTGTGTGAGAGAGGGGGAGAGAGAGTATTGCTTGGCAGATAAGAGCGGGTGACAGTTTTCTTTGTATGCGTGTTTGTTGTGTTCCCCAGATTTGCAATTTGAGCCCTTGATTCAGATCCAACGGTTCAAAATATAGGGAATTCAAAACATGAGCTCCCTTATTATATAGATTACGAAAAATTTTGTTCCTGCTCCGTAGTTTTGGGCCAAAGTGCTCCGTAGTTATCTGTATTTCGTTCCACTTGAAACAGGTTTTTCGAGATAAAAAATGAGAAAAGGAATGGCAGCGAGAAAACTCAGTTTACCTCTAGCCTCATTGTGACCAGAATGAAGAATTATGTGACTAAGATTTTACCCAACATGAACCTCACCTCGACACCAACATGATGGCATGATGAGCAACAAAGTAAATTGTTTACCAGTGATGGTGGAGAATTGTTGACGGTGGCCTCCGCTGTTCTCCATCTCACTTTTTGAAGCGCTTTAATGATTTTCTCAAAGTGGGCTACACTTCAAGTTACGCCTGTCTGCAACGCAAAACAAGAAAAACTGTCATTATATTCTCACTAAGTAGAAACAAATTGCTTTATTAACTATTCAGTTCTGTTTGCTCGGTATTCAACTACACAAACAAAATTAAAATTTCAAAAACTCACATCCTGCAAATTAAATTGAATAAGTCGATGCAGTCCATGACTGTAAATGAGTCCAAACCATGTCTCAAATCAAAAAGCCCTAAACCCACAAAAATTCTGTTTGCTCGGGTGTTTGGTGCACATGGTTCAGACATTTCATCAAACATTTGGTGTGCAACATTTGGTGCACACCCCCCTTGCGCGCACGCGCGAGAGAAAGAGAGAGAGAGACAGACAGACAGACAGAGAGACAGACAAACAAAGAGAGATATGAGTGTATAGGCTTACTGTTTTTTGAAGAGTCAAACTTCAAATGTCCAGTGGATTTGAGTAGATTTCGTATCTGCCGTGGAGTGGATTTGAGTGGAGGAGGAAAATATTTAAATCGAGAGCCTTGGGTGAGTGAGAGAGATCTAGAGAGCTAGAGAGGGGAGAGAGACATGGTGGAAGGCGTGGGTGAGTGAGAGAGTCAGAGAGGGGAGAGAATAGACTGGAATGTGGTGTGTGAGAGAGGGGAGAGAGAGTATTGCTCGGCAGATAAAAGCGGGTGGCAGTTTTCTTTGTATGCGTGTTTGTTGTGTTCCCCAGATTTGCAATTTGAGCCCTTGATTCAGATCCAACAGTTCAAAATATAGGGGATTCCAAACCTGGGCTCCCTTATTATATAGATTTCTCACAATCTTTTATTCTCTTGTTACAAAAATATTTCTCTATATTTCTCTGAACTTCTAAATGAATGAAACTATGAAATGAGGGTCCTATTTGTAGAAGAAGATCCAAGGGGTAAAGTGCAATATATATTTTAGGGGCAAAGTGTAATTGACCAAATATTTTTCCAAACTAATTAGGCAGCACCCGTAGAATTTTACCACCCAATCAGGTAGCCTCCATGAATTTGATCGGCCAATCATCTTTGACCATTCACAAAACAAGCTTAGTTTATGGACTTGGATTGCGACACCGTTGTTTTGACGTGGCCATGTAGCAAAATTATATGGATATTTCTTTTGCTTAGTTGACTTGTTTAGTTTTCTAATAAGCAATTTGGTATAGCCAGTCTCTACAGAGCCAGCTTATTTGTTTATTGTTCACTTTAAAGTAAGCCAGCAAAATTGCCAAGAGACCCAAATGGTCCCTTAAAACAAGCCTCTTTTTACCACACATTACTGGATGCATGATACAAGGATTAGGTCTTTATATTGGCCACCAAGGCTGTGTTTAGATTACCTGAATCTTGAGTAGGAATAAGAATATGATTACCAGAAATCAATTTCCTGGGAATTTGCTTGGGTAAGAATTGGAATATGATTACTGGGTATCGTGTTCCTAGGAATTTGATATCTACAAGAATTGCATTTCGGTGTTTGGATTAATTCAGCAATCTTATGCGAGAAACAATTATTTTGAAAATTTATTAAAGTCAACATTTCATTTTCTTAATGAATGAGTCAGGAATCTTAGATTCCCATGCATGGGGTAAGGAGGGGTCAAATTCCCACTGAGTCTGGGAGTATGATTTCTAGTTGAATATGTCATCAAAAATCACATTTCCATTCCTGTGTCTGTCAAACGTCAGAATCAGAAAAACCTAGCATCACATTTTCCGTTCCTTTCTCTTCCAAACGTTGGAATCATAGAAATAAAGGGATCACATTCTCATTCCCTCTCGGGATTGCTGCCATCCAAACTAACTAAGTCAACAAGGTTTTTACATCAAGAAAAAAAAAATGAGAGGTACACGCTTTAAATTGCCTATAAAAAATGAAACATGTTACACAATACTCCCACAGTTCCAAATTGCTAATCACTTTTGGAAATTTTAACTTTTAAGCAGACATGCAACAAGTACATTCAACTTTTTAGGGTTGCAGCCGCCGCGGGGGGGGGGGGGGGGGGGGGGGGGGGGGGGTGGCATTCCTCCTCCCCCCGGGCTCTCTTTTTTCCTTCTTTTCTTCTTCTCCTTTCCCTCACCTTCCTTTCTCTCTCTCTCCCTCCTCTCTCTTTCTCCTCTCCTTTCTTTCTTTGCCTTTTTTGCGCAGGTTTTGGCCAGGTTTCGACATGGTGTGGCGGGTGTGATCTTGTGGCGGCGCAATGGAATCTCAGTGGTCGCCTCTCCTGACCATTTGTGAGGAACGATTTGGTGTCTCCTTGGTGGTCTCTCTTGGAGATCGACCACTCGTTGGGTTCACGACGGCGCAGGATTTTCATTCGTTTGGTTGGCGGTTGATGGTGGTGTTTGGCGTTCTGGCTGGCTTCTCCCCTCCTTTCCCTCATGTCGCATTTCCTACCATGTTTTTCTGGTTTTGCTTTCGGCAACCGCCGGTGCATTTTGGATGTTTCCGGTTGGCCGGCTTCAACCTCCTATCTCCATTCGACAGTTCAGATGCTCCACCTGGTTCATTCCTGGATGTCGTCAGGTTCTTGTTTAACGGCGTTGTGTGCTCTTTTTCGCTGTTGGAGGTATAGAGGCTGCGATCTGGTGGCGTGGTGGGTTCCGGCAGTTGGTGAGACGGCTGGTTTTGTTAGGTTCAGAGTTTTGTGTGTATTGTTAGGGTTGGGCCTTGTGTTGGGCTTCATTGGTTATATTGGTTTCCCCAGCTTGGGCTTATATTGTTAGGGTTGGGCCTTGTTTTGGGCTTGCCCCAATAGGTGTTTTTATTTCTCCAACCCTTGGTTTGAGTTTCCTCCCCCTCCCCCTCCCCCCTCCCCCATCTTAATGTACAATTTGTCAAGATTTCTCTAGTAAATTTTATTGCCGATCAAAAAACAAAGTCCATTTACATTAAACAGATTCATTAATTTTCAACAATGCCCGTATATTTCAACTTTCGAGTAAAATGATCATTAGTAAATGAGTTATTTTTGAAGATTGAATAAATGTTGTTTGGACTTTTCGAAGACGCCTAACAATTTTGAACATCCCAATAATATTATAAGGATCAAGCAATTTGAAATTGAGAGTATTTTTTTTTTTTTTTAAAGGAGGTAGAACTTAATATCTTCCACGATACTTGAGTAAATGCAACGTGCGTTTGATTAATAAAGTTTCTTTTTCTATCAATAGATTTGCATTTGGGGTGATATGACGGGTCTCACTTTCCCACCTCGTCTCTCTTCTGCACGTCATCTCTCTATAAAGCAGCGAAAAGTGGTACGTACTTATAACACAATCCAATTATCTTTCATCTCCCAAATAGATCAATTACTTCCTCAACTCTCTCGATTGCTTTTCACAAATTTTTTCAATGGCTCCTCATGTTTTTTTGTTAGGGTTCTTAGCTGTAACTTGTTACGTTGCTTCAGCAGACCCAAGCCCTCTGCAAGACTTCTGTGTCGCAGATCTTAACAGCCCAAGTACCATACTCTTCCCTAATCAATTACTCCTTTTGTTTTTGTTAGTGCTTGAATTTTGTTCAAAAGTCTCATTTTTACTTACGGTGTCTTAGATTTTCTAACGTTTTGTCTAACCATGCAGTTTCAGTGAACGGATATGTGTGCAAAAATCGAAACCTCGTGCAAGTGGATGATTTCTTCTTAAGCGGAGTAAACGTGCCAGGCAACACATCAAATGCAATTGGGTCCAATGTTACTCATTTTTTCGCAGCTAATTTTCCTGCTCTGAACACACTTGGCGTCTCCATGGCCCGGATTGACTATGCGCCATACGGCCTCAACCCACCACACTACCATCCTCGGGCCAGTGAAATTTTGACTGTCCTTGAAGGTACCCTTGAAGTAGGATTTGTCACCTCCAGCACCTACAATCCTCCAAACCAGCTCATTTCGAAGGTTATTCGGAAGGGTGATGCAGTTGTGTTCCCAGAGGCTCTTACCCACTTCCAGCAAAATCTTGGAAATAGTCCTGCAGTTGCCCTTGCGACCTTTAGTAGCCAAAATCCTGATGTTAATACCATTGCGAATACAGTGTTCGGTTCGAATCCAGCAATCCCTAGTTATATTCTGGCAAAAGCATTCCAAGTTAGTGAGAGCGTAATTGCAGATATCCAATCCCAGTTCGGGAATGATTTGAAGCTACTAAATAAAGGGGAGGATAAGGATGGAAGCCAAGTTTAATCGCTGATATCAAATCCCATCTTTTTGTTTTTTGAGAGGAGGTGTTACATGTGTTCAAGAAATGCTTTTTTTAATTATTTTCTTTCTGAAGAGAAGTAACCTTGAGGCAGGTAGCAGCGCCCTTGAGATACAAATGGGTGGACTATTCACTGTCAGGCTTAAAGACTTTCAACTTCTGTGATATATTTTGGGATTTGCAAAATAAATGAGAGCTTATCTCATCTTTGTTTGTTTTCTTATTGTTCAGCCCATACATAGGCTTGTAATTGAGATTGTAAAAATATGAGTGAAATAGAAAGGAATTAGAGTGATTGAGAGAGAGAAATACAAAATTTCTTTAATGAATCTATTTTATATGGAGCAATAAAATTTCCTTTACTGTGCCAAAAAAAATTTCCTCATCTGTATTTGAGTGAAATTCAAAAAAATTGTTTTCAATTCTCTTTCTGTGCACGGGCAAGAGTAACATATACTGCCAACATATGTGCGTAGCATAATAGGTTGAATGTTGACACAAATCATACCGGCATAATATATCTAACATCTAACTTAGCATGTTCCAAAGATTAATAAAATTCCTTTTTTAAGCATAACACGTAGTAGCCAACATAACATAATAGTAGCCTTTGGATTTTTGTTTTTTGGAGAAAGTAGCATGCTATTATTAAACACAATTAGCATCCTTGTGGTTATAACTGATTAAAATCTGAACGGAAATATACACTTTCTTGAACGATGCACCTTGCTTGATTCAAATGTGGGTGCAAACATCTGTGGTAAATGAAAATGTTAGGTACAAAACTATTTGGAAAAGTTACTTCACATATGCAGTAACTATTTCTAAGAAAATTAGTATGAGGTATTATAGGGTAAAGGGTTTAAAGCGAGAATAAACATTTGACCTTTATAAAAAAAAAAGAACAGAAACAATACACATTCTTTTCTTCATAGTTAACTTGTACATGTATCCCATGTGGATGGACTAATCATCACCATTAGCGTCACGTATTTAGTGATATTGGCTAATTAATCATCACCATTAGTGTCACGTATTTAGTGATATACTTTTTGAAGAAAATTAAAACTTGACTCTTATAAAATCCGAAGGTCTTTTGGAGCAAAAAAAACAGCAAATGAAACATGCCAGCACCGTGAACAAATTATCATAATGTAAAACAGTCAAAGAGGACAAAAAATAAACATTGCAAGAACTTAAGCCTGATGAACCGTAAACAAATTATTATAATTTAAGCCTTCCGCCGCTGTCGACGGTCATCCTTTTCAAAACCCACATTTCTTAGCACTACGCCCATGAGCCAATGCCGCGGGATAAATTCTCTAATGATGTGTTCTCTGAGTATTAATTTATCTAATTTTTGAATAGGACTCTTAATTAATATCACTATAATTATGTGTTTGGGTGCTAGTTTCGTGGAGTGAATAGTTGTGTGCTACGCTAGAAGCTACTTTTTGGTGAGTACTCAGTGTTGAGAGTCCACCCCGTGTGAGCCGTTGTGCTTAGGCCCAGTGGGAGTACTTAGGGTTTTTATGTATCTCTATTTAAACATGTTGTAGCCTTTATTTATTGTGTGACCAAAAAGAGAGAGAGGCAGTGAGTATGAGAGAGATACACGAGAGATCTTGGTGAGGTTTCAACTATTGTGAGAGTGAGTGTGAGTGTGTAACACAACAGCACGGATTTTCTCCGGATTATAGTGAAACCCCCCCTCTCCGTGGATGTAGGTCCCATTTGGCCGAACCACGTAAATTTGTGTGTTGTTTTCTCTTGATTTATATTGCTTTTGTGCGTGTGGTGCGTGTTTGGGCATAACAAACTGGTATCAAAGCTTGGGTTGAAACACCGGAGAGCACAGAGTAGTTGGACGATCACTCGGAGGCCTTTGGAGCACTGTTTGGAGTTCTGGTCAGATAAAATAATTGCCGAAAATTGTTTTTGATCAGTGGGTAACGTGCGGCTCTCAGAAACGATCGCAACGGTGTAAGGGCGGTCGGATTTGGTTACCGGAGGACGGAGTACGAACAGTTTGAATGGAGTAGCGCGGAGGCGAGTAGTTGCTCGGATTAAGCTTGGATCAAACGTAATTGGATCCAGTTTTTGAGCATACGGATCTCTTTGTCTCATCGAGACGAGTGCAGTGGTGGTCGGAAAGTCACCGGGAACGCCCTCACGCGCTGGAAGAGTGGAGGCGCGTGAGATCTACTCTCACTGTGTGCCTCACGCGCGGCGGCGGGCCAAGGAAGGCTAGGGCTGACGTCAGCATCAGTTCAAAGGGTTCAGGCAAAGGTTCAAAAGGGTCAGACATGTCAGGATTCAGGGTCAAAGAGGTCAAAGAGGTCAAAGAGGTCAAAGATCAGGTCAAAAGGGTCAAACCGGACTTTCTTACCCTAGCCGCCAGCCAACTTCATCTCTTTCCTCCTTCCCCTCCCCCCCATTCTCTGCGGCGGGAGGGGAGGGATCTTCAACTCTCTCTCTCTCTCTCTCATTTTTCTTTCTTTTGACAGGTGGTTGCGGTGGCGGCGTACAACGGTGTGGTTGGCGGCTCAGGTCCCCGTAGTTGTGTTTGGTGGCGGCGATGGTGTGGTTTTGGCCCTGGTTGGTGTCTGGTTGCAGCTCCTGTTCTCCTCCCTCCCTCTCGCACTAGTTGTGGTCCCGACCATGGCTGCTTTGTTGGGAGCAGTTGTTCTTGCCTAACGGCATGTCGGATCTTGCGTCTCTCACGCCGGCTTCATTGATGGATGTTGCCGGTTTCGGGCCTAAGGGCTAGTGATGAATGGGGCTGATGTTTGGGGTTTTCGGGAGGTGGTGGCTGCTGGGTGGTTTCCGGTGGCTGCTAGTTTGTCTGGGGTTGCGGGGTCTTCAGATGTTTGGCTGGGATGGTGGGAGGTTTTTGGTGTGGCCGTGTGATGGTGCTGTGGTGGGAGGGTCCTGCGGGGTCAGTGGTGTTTCAGCGGTGGCGGCGGCAACAAGAGGATCTGGAAAGCAAGGTGTTTCTGGGGCATAAGCTTAGGTTTTCGTTTTGGGGTGGGCTTGGCCCAATAGGTGTGCCTTGTTTTGGATGGGCTTTGACCCAATTTGTGTTTCTGGGCTTCGTCCCATTGGGAGTTTTGTTGGTTTCTTGCCAACAAGTGTTTTTTGCTTTTTCTTACAAAAATGAGAGGTGACGGGCAGTTTAGGTTTCTGCGAGCTCTAGAAGTAGGAGGTTTTTGGTTCCTTCGAGACTATCTCAATGTAGGGCCTTTTCTGTTGTACTAATTTCATATTTCGCCCTTTATGGAGATGAAATTTTCTTTGTCGATAAAAAAAAAAAAGGGGTCAAACCGGTCTAGACCGGAGGTTCAGAGAAAGTCAGACCGGGTTCGATGCAGACCAGACCGGACAGCGGTTCAGCAGTGGACCAGATTTTGTTTATTGACCGGTTCAGGTGTTTTTTGGCCGGTTCTTGACCGGTTCGGACCGGTTCCTGACTTGTCTTGACATTCCGGATCCAATCCCGGGCTCGGTTTGTAGAGATTTGTTACGGATATTGACAGTACATATTATTTCACTGCTTTTATACGTTCTGTAGTGTTTCAAATCACTTGTGGGAGTTTCCAAAGGGTGTTTGGTGAGACAATCTTGGTTGCTGAGATGTCAGAGGTTAATATGAACGCTATGGTGCTATTGACGGCGACCAATTATGCGATATCGAAGCCTCGGATGGAGGATATGCTCATTTTGAGAGAGCTATATGAGCCTTTGGAACAGAAAGGGGTCAAACCGACAGAGACAAAGGAAGAAGATTGGAAGAGGGTTAACAGGAAAGCAGTTGCGTTGATCCGCCAGTGTGTTGGACAGGAGGTTATTCATCATGTAGCACATGAGACAGATGCTTACGCTTTGTGGACAAAGTTGGAGGGGATGTATCAGTCGAAAACATCCCGGAATAAGGCGCTACTGATGAGGAGGCTTGTGAATTTGAAGCTCCGGGTTGGTGAGACAGTTGTCGTGCATTCTAGTGAGTTTCAGAATTTGGTAAATCAGCTGTCCAATGTTGGGTTAGAATTCGATGATGAGTTGCAGGCTCTGTTGTTGCTCAGTTCTCTTTCGGATAATTAGGAGACATTGGTGGTTTCCCTAAGCAACTCAGCGCCGGATGGTAAATTGTCTATGGCTATGGTAAAGGATGCTATTTTCAACGAAGAGGCGAGAAGGAATGAGATGGGGGCTGCGCGGGTTGATGAGTCACAGGCACTCTTTTCGGGTAGTAACAGGGGCAGGGACCAATCGAGGTGAAACAGAAAGAAGAAGGGTGGTGGTAACAGATCACGGTCAAGGGGGCGTACATTCACTTGCTACCATTGCCAGAAAGAGGGGCATATAAAGCGGAATTGTCCAAAATACATGGCTGAGGTCTTGAAAATCCCACCAAAGGAGGCAGCAGTGGCTTTTCAGAAATCTGATGATGAGTATTCGTTGGCAGTGTTAGACGCTACAGATGTAGAGGAATTGGGTTGGGTGCTAGATTCGGGGTGCTCATATCATATCTGCGGGGATAGATCACAATTTTGGGAGTACGAGGCATTCGATGGAGGATGTGTCCGCATGGCCAATGGTACAGCGAATCGGGTTATTGGTAAGGGGGCAGTGAAGTTTCAGGTGCCGAGTGGAAAAATTGTGAAGGTGGCGGGAGTACGACACGTGCCCGGGGTGAAGAAAAACTTGATATCTCTCGGGATGCTTGATGAGAGAGGATGTAATTTTTCAGCGAATAGCAGAGTCTGTTGGAGAGCAGGAGATACTGTTGGGGAAGAAATTTGGTGGGCTATATAGGCTTGTGGGATCTGTCGTGACATGTGGGGCTGCTGTTAGACAATGGGCAAGCTGTATGGGGAGTTTGGTTGGGCAGGAGATGCACCAGTTGTAGTTACGCACACGGAGTGAGTCAGATTGCTCAAGTGTTGTGCGGGATTCAGGCCTGAAGAAAGAGAAGCAATGGTTGCAGGTTGTCCACGTAGAAGCCCAGGGGAAAGAAGCAAAGGGTTTGGGAGCTCCAACGATACCAAAAAGAGTTTCTTTCGCCCTTGATACACTTAGTGGTAGTGGTCTCTCCAGAGTTGTCAACATGGAGGGAGAGACACTATCACCGAGTTCGCTGAGCCAGTGAGTCTCGGTCGCACCCCGGTGGGGAGTGCAGGCGCTTTGGTTGAAGGAGCGCAAACACCTCAGGTGGGAGGTGTGTGAGCGGAGGCATTCCAGTTGAGAGGGTGCGGTGCTCTATTTTTCGGATTTTCTAATTGGCCGCGGAGTCTAGTTTTGCAAGGATACACTCGTTTGTGCTTGTTACGCCCTAGCATTTTTTTTATTTTTTATTTTTAGTTATGTTGTTATTTATAATTCAATGTTACGGTCGGGTCCTATATAATTATCGTAGCGGATATTATTGGCATTCTTATCGTTTTGAGGATATAAGCTTAATTTTAGTAGGTTATATTTATTAGGCTATTTTTATTATAGATGTGTATGCTTAAATACTATAATTAAATAGTTGGTTAGCTAATTTTTAGGGTATGTGGTTAAGTGCGAAATGTTAAAATGGGTCAGATTATAGGGATATATGCTGCCACTTGGTCACGTGCATTGGTTTTCCTAATTAGCTATTTTTTAGGCTTGGGGGCTTAGTGGGCAGTTGCTACGTTGCTTATAAATACATTCATTAACTAGGGTTTTGTTATTAGAAGACGATAGGAGAGGAGTGAGAGCCGCAGCAGCGTGATTGTTCAAAGAGGTGTTTAGCGTTGGTTCTCAATCATTCGTGGAATTGGTAAGTATTTGTTATTTTATTCCGTTAGTTGGGTTAATGGTGTTTGATAAGGAGGGAATCAGTTATTAGGTTACAAATTTCCTTTGTTCTATTCATGGTATTTAATTTCTTGGGATAATTGGGTGTTGTGGTGCGGGTTGGTGCAGAAAGAGAGATAGCGTGGAGGATTATGCATGGCAATGGTGTTGTGTGCCACGTTTGTGCCAAATAGATGGCAGTGCTTGTCTGGCTTGAATGTGGTGTGGTTAGGGGTGCAATTTATGTTTAATTTATAGTTCCCCTTAAAAAATTGGTAGTTTTGGAGTATATGATTTGTGATGGAAATCCCAGTTGGTGTTCATAGGGATAGGGGTACCAGGTGGCCTTAGTCCCATGTATTTTGCTTTGATGAAGTGCACGTGCAAGTCAGATTGTTTGGGAATCAAATCATATCAGAATTAGAATTAAATTTTGGGTTTTGAATTGGCTATGCACTTTAAAGGTATTCTGGAGTGGTGATGGTTACCCTTGTGGACTAGAATTGTTTTAAAGGGTAGAATTTGGTTGCTAGTATTGACTAATTACTAAATTATGAGTAGCATAGATTACTGCCTAATTAGCTTAGGATATTCTAGCTATCATAATCGGTGATGTATTAGTCGCATAGTTAGTTATTTTGTATTTTCTATTTTGTACAGGCCAGTCTCTTTTGACGTGATCAAGTTGCATTATTTTGGACCGAGGTGAGTGGTTAATCATGTTACGTATTTTCGAACTCGCCGTGTCCCTTGAATTATTCTTTTGGAAAAATTATCATTTGGTTATTAAAAACGTGAATTGTTTATATTTGATCTTTTAATTGGCATGCGGGAAAATATTCTTTTGGTGAGAACTTGGTGGATATTGATGGGAACATTTATTATTGAAAGTCCAGGGAAATTAATCCTCTGTGTGCGGGTGACTCTGGCCATTAGGGAAGAGGCCGTGTCCTGGCCGGTGACCCTAATGCTCAACGGCTGATTTTCACCGGATCATTCTTAGGGAAAAGTTCCACGGGCTGCCTACTCGTGGTGACTCTAAGTTTCGATATTGGATCCAATTTCTGAGATTTTCGCTCACTGGCACTTGGTACTATTTGGTATTGGTTGTGGTTCCCCATTGTTGTTGAATATCGTACTGTGATCACCATTGAGGCTTGTTAATTATTGGTAAAAGGATATATTGTTTTGCTATACACCTCGCATGCCAAATTATATTTACATGGTAAAATATTTTATCCCTTCTTGAGAACTTTATTTATTATACATGATTTGCCATTCACTGAGCTTGTCAGCTGACGGATTTATTCCAACACCATTTTCAGGGAAATCGAGTCAATAGGTGAGGACTCTGGTGGCATCTTGGGGAATTCTTTGTGTCGACCTCCATAGGATATTGCATCCTAGTTTTAGTATTTTATTTATTCGCTTCCGCTCTTTGTTAAACGTTTTTGATAAATTGCTTTTGTTATCATTGGTGGAAAATTTTATTGTTGGGTTCATGGGACAGTTGATCCCCATGCTGATGTTGAGACAAATCTGGTTTTGATTTTGCTATTTAATAAAGAATGGTTATTTAGTTTTTATGGTTTTTTTTATTTTTAGGCTTCGTGTTCCATGGGTTTGCCCCGTGGCACACGGCCGGTTATTTCCCATTTTGGGGCGTGACAATTGTGGTATCAGAGCTTAGGTTTTGGGAAAAAAAAAAAAATTTAAAATTTTGGTTTTTCATAAATATTTGTATCATGTGCATTTAGTGGAGGTTCAAGTCCCCAGAGTCCTACAGGAATTTCGTGAGGGCGATTTTTATTTCATGTGTATTGGTAACCAGATAGTACTAGGTAGATAATGGTCACCCATTGATGTAGTACAGGTAACATTTTTCTTCCCTTGGATTTTGGGTGGAGCATTGGGTGAAAGTATAGTATTAGTCCTATAGGTTTTTAATATTTTGGGATGATCACATTTAATGACTATCTTGGTGATAAGATTTAGTTGAGCTACGTTTTATTGAATCAGAAGAAATAGTAGTTTGAGGATGTGCATATATGTTTTGATATTGATCCAAGAATGTGCATAAGAGGAATGCTTCAGTTAATTGTTCAGGTTGGGCCTAGTTTGATTGTGCAAGGGTGCGTGTGATATGACTTTCATTTATGGAGTGTTGGTAAACCCGAGATACTTTGGATTTGTTGCAATTTTGATGGGTTCTCTCTCCCTTTCGTATCCTTATAGATGTTTAGGTATAGAGCTCAATAGTTGCACTTCATCTAGGGAAATACTACATGGATCAGTGGATACTCATTAAGAGATGAATAATACTAAAGATATGAATCCTTTGTTTCATGTTTCGTGGTTGATATTTCAGAAAGCTTAGACAACCAGGTGAATATAGAGGGAAGAAGTTGATTGTTAAATTCGTGGGTTTCTCTAATCAGTAATCATAGAAGTAGGAAGTGCTGTTTTGAGAACTTGACAGTAAGTGGATAGATTTTGGAAGGGTTCGACCGCTTGATCTATAGTGGCCATGCAATGGCTATCACTATATCTGGATATGAGTGCTTGGGTTGTTAGGATATATTGAAGGCTATTGGTACAGTTTGTTTGGTGGTTAGATAGTAAATTTATGGAGTGCACCGGAGTCCGGAGGTGATATGAAAGTTGAATACAGTACGATATCACTATCGTGGAAATATGGGAATTTTAGGAAAGAGAAATTTGTGCTGGCAAATTTACGAGATTAGAGTTGTTCTTGTGCCATTGAAGTGAATATGGAGTATTGTTGACTTAATCATCAGTAGTTCGGGGTTCTTAATTTAATTGCCGCTATAGGTTCAAACTCGTACTTTTGGAGATAATTTAGGGACTTAATTTGGAAATGACAAGGGAAATTTTAATGCTAGATTCTATGGTGATAGATTTTGTGGCAGTGCATAGAGTTTCTGCCAGATGAAAGGCAAATTCGTTTTTAGTAGGTGCCTATATAATAAGTTGTTTTGGGAAGTTAGTGTAAGGGCTAGTTAATTCAATTATTAGTTTTAAAGACACTATGAGATTTGGTAATTCATAATTGATAAGGGCGGTAGTTATGTGCACAATAACTTGACATTTTCTCTTGGAATCTTCAGTGGAGTGAGATTTCGTTTGGAAATAGCAATATCGTTTGTGCTCGGTCATCTTGAACTTGGGTTGAGGTGATTAGATTAGAGTGCAATTATTGAAGAATTCTCATCTTGCCTTCCTTGGTGGATATGTGGGAAACAATGAAATTTGGGAGGCTTGGTTGTACCTGAAGTTTAATCTGAATTTGATAATTTGTTTGAACTCTCGTGAAGACTTGTTTAAGAATTAATTTTTTTGGACTCTCGTGAAGACTTGTTTGAGAATGGATCAACGAAACTGTTTGAATGGTGTGGTGTAAGAAGTATAGTGGATTAGTAGATCAATCATTAGCAAAGGTGATATATTGGGCCATTGGACTTGTGAGACTTTGAGGATTAAGGGGTTGGATAGTAGAAATTTGGGCTTTTGAGGTTTTTCGGGAGTTATTAATTTTAGATGTTGAAAGAGTTTGGTTAGCTTGTTTGGCTTGAATTAGTTTGTATTCTTCCATGACTGTGATTTCAAATTTGATTGAGGACTTAGTTAATTATCTTCTTTTCTAGAAGTTGGGTTATAATTTCAAGTATATTTTGTGGATTTACTGATCATTTATCATTAAGCATAGTAAGAAGTTTCATGGAAAAAAAAAAAAAAAAAAACACTTTGGGAAGCCTAATTATATTTACTTTCATAATTTGATTGTTATAAATTTTGATGTGAAAGAGATAATTTCATAGCTAGAAAATAATAATATTTGACCTCAACGTATCAAGATAGTGTATAGAAATTTGACTTCAAGAATTGTGACCTTGCTACTCTTTTGTATGGCTGACGGAGAATTAGATTCGAGAGGCTTACTCACTATATCATATCCTAATTAATTTGGAATGCGCTGTTGATTTTGAAGTTTAGCATTATTACCAGTATCACTATATATCTTGTGGTTGTGGAAATTTTGAAAGTAAAAGATTGTGATGGGATAAAGTTATGAGATGGGACTTGCTTTTGTGCTTTAACTTAGTATAGGCCGTTAACAATCTTGATCATAAATAGTTTTGAGATTTCTTAACTTTACTTGGAGAAGGTTTAAAGCTTTTTCCTTCCCGGATAATTCTATGGAGTCGATATTCTTATTGGTTTGGTGTAGGGGATTAAAGTCTAGGTGTTGGGTGACTTGAAGGTTTTGGAGGTGATCTGGCATATTGCTAATTTATCGGATATAATACTGGAGACTAGGCATTTCAATTTATTAGTTTTAATGACCCTGCTGAAGTCTACTGATTGAAAAGTTTGTAGATGATTACATCATAACCAACAATACTCTTATTTCTTTGGGTGGTTTAATGGGCTCGGATTGTTATTGGAATTGGATAAATGTAATTTCTTTGTATAGTTTCAGTTGTCTTCCATGAGCTAAGATTGAGGACGGAGTACAGTAATACGAATTAGGGTGTTCCTACTCGTTCCTATGACACTGACAATATATATATATATATATATATATATATATATATATATATATATATATATATATATATATATATATATATATATATATATATATATATATATATATATTTATTTATTTATTTTTAAAAAATAAAAACAATATTTAGATTTATTTCTGTTATGAATCTTATTTGGAGATCAACAATTATTGGTTTCCAAGCACTAAAATAAGTGGTATATGGTAATTTTTGGTCAATTGCCTTTGCACCGTAAATTGGATTGGTTTTGGAGTACTTCAAACACTGTGGCAAACTTGTGATTATTATGTTGTCCTCATTTTATTCAGATGGTTAATTCTTGATTTGATTGATAAGGTTGGTTGGTTCACTTTATAGTTTTGGCTGAGTGTGTTTTGGGTAATGCGGCAAGCCGGCGATATGTATTTGTACTCATATTGGAAGAGATGTTTTTCTGGAAAGTTGTAGTATGGGGATTGAAGTTTAATTAGGAGATATGCTATATCTCGAGGTTTGCAAGGGTGTTTAGTTTGGAAAAAAATAATAATAATCGAGTCTGCTATACACTAGACCGTATGAGGTTTTGGCTAATATCGGTAAAGTGGCATATTTGGCACATCCGCCTAGTTTAGCTGGAGTTCGCGATGATATCCACGTATCTATCATTGTAAAGGAAATATGGGTATTGTTCGTCCCATGTGATTTTGATTACTAGTTGTTTTATATTGATGGTAACCTAACCTAGACGACGCAAAACCCAAAGGAATTTTGGACACATAGGGAGAGTAGTTAAGGGTTAAATGATTTGATTGGTTGAAGGACTGGGAAGCAATTATCTGGTCAAATAAGTTCTTGTGAACATGAGGAGATGCCAGATAAATACTGACATTTGTTTGCTTGAGGTTAGTATACAATTTCGAGGACGAAATTTATTTTAAGGGGGGAAGGATGTTACGCCCTAGCATTTTTTTTATTTTTTATTTTTAGTTATGTTGTTATTTATAATTCAATGTTACGGTCGGGTCCTATATAATTATCGTAGCGGATATTATTGGCATTCTTATCGTTTTGAGGATATAAGCTTAATTTTAGTAGGTTATATTTATTAGGCTATTTTTATTATAGATGTGTATGCTTAAATACTATAATTAAATAGTTGGTTAGCTAATTTTTAGGGTATGTGGTTAAGTGCGAAATGTTAAAATGGGTCAGATTATAGGGATATATGCTGCCACTTGGTCACGTGCATTGGTTTTCCTAATTAGCTATTTTTTAGGCTTGGGGGCTTAGTGGGCAGTTGCTACGTTGCTTATAAATACATTCATTAACTAGGGTTTTGTTATTAGAAGACGATAGGAGAGGAGTGAGAGCCGCAGCAGCGTGATTGTTCAAAGAGGTGTTTAGCGTTGGTTCTCAATCATTCGTGGAATTGGTAAGTATTTGTTATTTTATTCCGTTAGTTGGGTTAATGGTGTTTGATAAGGAGGGAATCAGTTATTAGGTTACAAATTTCCTTTGTTCTATTCATGGTATTTAATTTCTTGGGATAATTGGGTGTCGTGGTGCGGGTTGGTGCAGAAAGAGAGATAGCGTGGAGGATTATGCATGGCAATGGTGTTGTGTGCCACGTTTGTGCCAAATAGATGGCAGTGCTTGTCTGGCTTGAATGTGGTGTGGTTAGGGGTGCAATTTATGTTTAATTTATAGTTCCCCTTAAAAAATTGGTAGTTTTGGAGTATATGATTTGTGATGGAAATCCCAGTTGGTGTTCATAGGGATAGGGGTACCAGGTGGCCTTAGTCCCATGTATTTTGCTTTGATGAAGTGCACGTGCAAGTCAGATTGTTTGGGAATCAAATCATATCAGAATTAGAATTAAATTTTGGGTTTTGAATTGGCTATGCACTTTAAAGGTATTCTGGAGTGGTGATGGTTACCCTTGTGGACTAGAATTGTTTTAAAGGGTAGAATTTGGTTGCTAGTATTGACTAATTACTAAATTATGAGTAGCATAGATTACTGCCTAATTAGCTTAGGATATTCTAGCTATCATAATCGGTGATGTATTAGTCGCATAGTTAGTTATTTTGTATTTTCTATTTTGTACAGGCCAGTCTCTTTTGACGTGATCAAGTTGCATTATTTTGGACCGAGGTGAGTGGTTAATCATGTTACTTATTTTCGAACTCGCCGTGTCCCTTGAATTATTCTTTTGGAAAAATTATCATTTGGTTATTAAAAACGTGAATTGTTTATATTTGATCTTTTAATTGGCATGCGGGAAAATATTCTTTTGGTGAGAACTTGGTGGATATTGATGGGAACATTTATTATTGAAAGTCCAGGGAAATTAATCCTCTGTGTGCGGGTGACTCTGGCCATTAGGGAAGAGGCCGTGTCCTGGCCGGTGACCCTAATGCTCAACGGCTGATTTTCACCGGATCATTCTTAGGGAAAAGTTCCACGGGCTGCCTACTCGTGGTGACTCTAAGTTTCGATATTGGATCCAATTTCTGAGATTTTCGCTCACTGGCACTTGGTACTATTTGGTATTGGTTGTGGTTCCCCATTGTTGTTGAATATCGTACTGTGATCACCATTGAGGCTTGTTAATTATTGGTAAAAGGATATATTGTTTTGCTATACACCTCGCATGCCAAATTATATTTACATGGTAAAATATTTTATCCCTTCTTGAGAACTTTATTTATTATACATGATTTGCCATTCACTGAGCTTGTCAGCTGACGGATTTATTCCAACACCATTTTCAGGGAAATCGAGTCAATAGGTGAGGACTCTGGTGGCATCTTGGGGAATTCTTTGTGTCGACCTCCATAGGATATTGCATCCTAGTTTTAGTATTTTATTTATTCGCTTCCGCTCTTTGTTAAACGTTTTTGATAAATTGCTTTTGTTATCATTGGTGGAAAATTTTATTGTTGGGTTCATGGGACAGTTGATCCCCATGCTGATGTTGAGACAAATCTGGTTTTGATTTTGCTATTTAATAAAGAATGGTTATTTAGTTTTTATGGTTTTTTTTATTTTTAGGCTTCGTGTTCCATGGGTTTGCCCCGTGGCACACGGCCGGTTATTTCCCATTTTGGGGCGTGACAGTGCTATTGTACTCTGGATTGGGGGTGCATGGATGTTCGATAGGTTAATGACACAGGCGCTTGCTAGAGATAGCTGATTGGAGATGGCAACATGGTGGTGCTGCGGATGACATTGCCCACTCGGGTTGGAGGGGGTGATTGTTGAGAGTCCACCCCGTGTGGGCCGTTGGGCTTAGGCCTAGTGGGAGTAGTTAGGGTTTTTATGTATCTCTATTTAAACACGTTGTAGCATTTATTTATTGTGTGACCAAAAAGAGAGAGAGGTAGTGAGTTTGAGAGACATACACGAGAGATCTTGGTGAGGTTTCAACTATTGTGAGAGTGAGTGTGAGTGTGTAACACAACACGGATTTTCTTCGGATTATAGTGAAACCCCCCTCCCCGTGGATGTAGGTCCCATTTGGCCGAACCACGTAAATTTGTGTGTTGTTTTCTCTTGATTTATACTGCTTTTGTGCGTGTGGTGTGTGTTTGAGCATAACACTCAATACCTTGATTACTTGCATTTGCTTAAATGATTTGAATCAAAATGCTACTTACTTTCAAATGCTGAAAATGTGAATCATGTGATTTTGATGAAATGTGTGTTATTTTTGGTAAACCGTGGATTATCGGAAAGTGGCCTATCCACGTTTATTTTATCATGTTTGATTTTAGATTGTGGAATGTGACTTGAAAATGTGATTTCTGAAATTGGCTGAAACATGCTTTCCTTTGTAATGCTCGACAATGTCTCGAGTTCTAGGAGACGGTAAAAGAAGCTAGAAAAGGAGGTGAAATAGGGAGGGTGCTGCCAGGCACCATAAATGATTTTGATATTATCAGTTGCTCTCTCTGACCAAGGGTCGCTCCCCATTACTATGTCTGGCAAAACCGTCGAACGATAATACAAATATTTTGATGTTTCTCTATGAAAAATTATTAAGAATGAGTCCTACTTGGACTGCTATGAAAACTTGGGAAGCAATTGTTATGGATGTTGATCCTTAAAAATTTATCCTATCTTGTGTCTCTTGGAATTGAAGACTTATATGATTTGAAAAATGTTTCCATGGTCAAACTTGTGACCTTGGTTGTTGATCCTTAAAAATTTATCCTATCTTGTGTCTCTTGGAATTGAAGACTTATATGATTTGAAAAATGTTTCCATGGTCAAACTTGTGACCTTGGTTTGATGTCATAGCTCAGAGACTTTGGGTAAAAACTTCACGTGTTGTACTTGTACTTTGTACTTAGCAACTCGTTTTAATGAAGGAACTTCAAGATAAGCTATTCAATTTCAACTAGCATAATTTTTGTTATTGGTACCACAAGAAAAAGAAAAGTTTCAAGTTTGGAACCGTGACAAGTTTTTTAGCGTGATGAAGCTTCCATTTGGAAAATCGGGATGACAAAAATGTTTCAAAGTTATCAGCAAAGCCCATTGATCTAAAGAATCATATCTAGGTACGCTACTTATAGAAGAGTACATACCAATAGAAGTTTAAAATATATTTCACGACGATAGACTAATCTTCCGACTTAACACCGTGAGTTTGCAATATATACGAGGCTGATTGAAGCCAAATATTTTATAGCCATCATAATAAGCTATATGCTAAATATACGCATGTACATTTATCTTCGCTTGTTTTTTTTAAGCACCATGATTGATGTTCTGCAAGAGGGGAAAAAAATACATAACAATAACTACAACCTTAAGACTAGGGGTGTGCACAGGTCAGGTTTGGTGTCCACCTGCCACCAAACCCAAACTGGTCAGTTTGGAAAATTCTGGACCCGATTCCGCCTGAAGAATGTTGTTCGGATAGACAGATCAGGTTGGTCGGTTTGAGCGGGTTGGGACACTACTGGAGTGAAAACAAAAAAATTAAAACCCATTTGTAATACAAATCCCAGATATACAGTTTTTTTTTTCTTGTGGTACCAAAAACAAAAATTATGCTCCCATATATACAGTTTGTAAACACGATTTTCGTATGCACAAATCACAGATTTACAGTTCCAGATCACAAATGAACTTACAAGGCGTCAACTTTGGGTCGGGCGGGTTCACGGGGTTTTACGGATCCATGCTCAGCCCAGCTAAAGACTATGGATAGAACCAAGTTTTCTTGACGTGTTCATTTCATATTCTAAGTGCTCCAAAATGTTTTCTTGACGTGTTCATTTCATATTCTAAGTGCTCCAAAATTGAAAAGGCTCCTATCATTGGGAGTACTAGATGGATAGATGGTTTGAAATTGAATGGTTAGAATTTTGTGCATATGCAAAACAAGCAAGATTGTAAACCCATGGTCCCTGCCAACCTATATGTATCCACGCTTGGAAACAAAAAGGAAAAACCTGTAATGGACACGGCTTCGGAAATAACGACTTACCAGAGAAAACAAGCTTACAATTGCTGACAATTTTTTCGAAGATGTTTAACAAAAATGTGACCAAAGACCATTTGGATGAATTGGTGGTTATCTAATATTCTCTCTTTTCAAAATGTTTGTCAGTCTGCAAAATGAGAACTTAATAATATATAATAATTTGTTTTGAAGAAAAACTTCAATTTGTTTTCATAAAATTAATTAAAGGGAGTTGATATCGGCACTTTCTATTTTCATATTGGCACTTCTTTTTTTTTTTTTTTTTTTGTCTCTAATAGGTGAAGTTAGTAAACCACCCTTGTATAAGCAAGAGAAAAATGTAATTACAAAGTACCATTGATATTGGCACTCTCCAATTTTTTTTCCTGATTACAGAAGGGAATATTCTTATAGAGCGTGGGTGAGGAATGATTCGCAGCAGCAGCACTGTATTGGAAATGGAAAAGTAAGAATCCGCTGCACCAAAAAAAGGGATTTGGGGGTCCTGTAGTGGGTAAGCTCACTGCACTCCTGTAGTGGACAATCACGGTTGTCTGTTCTGCAATCAATGATCCCGATTAAATGCAATTATACTACATGTAAGACACTTATATTTTATGTATTAGATAATCTGGACCGTTGATTGCCGAACGGGTGGTTGTGATTTACCCATTCATTCACACCTCTTGGATTTTAGTATAATCACATTGTCACCCCCTCTATTCTTGGAAATCACACTGCACTCTATACTTTAGTATTTTGTGCAACACTCTAGTCCATTTCCTCTCATAATACCAATTTTGCCCTTGCCAAATAAAACAACTCAAATAACTAGGTAATTTAAACTAAATCAACACAAAACTATTAAATTAGTATAAAATCTCCCAAGCCTCTACAAAATCGATCAATCCAAGAAGTAGTTTGGCAAAAATTAATTATTCGAATTTATCTTTGCCTTTTATAAATTTTTATTAGTTTTACCATAAAATTTATTACTTTTCCATCCACGTTTCATGAGATAAATATAAAAAGTAAAAGAATTATGACAAAAAGCTAAAAAAAAGGTTCATTGAAGACGATATCATTCAAAATAAACAAGCTTTTTTTCCCTTCGCAAGTGAAATTCCTATGTTGCTATTTCAATCCAAGGATATGCAAAAGTAAGGAATAAACAAGATAAGATGAACACACAATTTCTGTGGAAAACCCCGAATAAGGTAAAAACCACTTAATAGAATCAAACACTATTAAAACCATTAGGTGATTATAATCGACCATACTCACAATTGAGACTCCTCGTAATTGACCTAAGATCGGTTGCCGACTCCTTATTCACCACACCAAGTATTTGATTACCGCTGCCTCTACTCCTCGAGCCTTCCAAAACTACTTCCAAAAATCCACCGGAAGAAACTCTTAGTTGATTGATCATAGATCGATGTAGAAAACCTCTTCAAGCTTTGATTAAAGTTTCATACATTTTGTGCTTTGAGATTTACTTTCAATACTCTAGAGTTTTTCTGTAGGTTTGGAAACAAAAGCTCTGATATTTCTTTTTCAGCCACCCTAGACTGAAAAGAAGAAACGTTTTATATTAGTTGAAGCTTCGATCGATCGCATGTGAAAGTCGATCGATTGCCTTTTGAACCATTCTCGAACTGTGCTACTCGATTGAGTTGCTGATTGATCCCACAATTGGTCTACCCGTGCAGAATCTGAAATACCATTGTTCTTTCTGAAGCTTGTTGATCCCAGATGAAACCGATTGATCTATTAACCCACAAATTACATAAAAAAGAGATTCCTTCCACTCTATTCTTATACTGATTTGCTACTTAGAAAATTACAACTTGATAAATAATGGGATACACATAAATATATGATTTGTCAAATGGAATTGCCAACCAAAAAGGGGACGCAGCTTTTTGGAGCTTACAACAAGTTTTGTGATCAAGTAATTGAATCTCTGGATCACTCCTCTTATGCACACCTGTATGGAATGTGTGGTCTGAAAATTTGGATTGGTGGGACATTCTGTTTCAAATCTTTTCGTTTGGTGGTTAAGTTTCAAACATAAACCTAAGATCCATTTGATTTGGGATTGTATAACTTTTGCAATTCTAACGCCCTCAAATTTTAAAGGTAAAAGTGATATAAATCCACGTGGAAAGTCAATGAGATCCAAAGTCCAAGTCAAAGTCCAAGCTTGACCCGCAAGGTCAGAGTTATACACAAGGTAATGCACGGGATTCCCGTGTCCAAAATAAGTACATGATTTACCAATGTTATTACAAACCAAGTCAATGATGAAAACTCAATTAAATTACAAAATCATCTTTTAAAAAATATAAGTTTCAAAATGATAAAATAACTCCTCCGTTAAGCTTTCAAAAGAGATGCATGCATACACTCCAAGCAATCCATATCATGCTCCGTGCTGGGTACTTGAAATTATTAGGGCGAGCTCACTAGCCTAGTAGAAAAAAGTCTACCAATCCTAACTGCAAGTGAGTGATAGACAAATGAGGCATAAGTCACGCAACAAGTTTCAAGATAACTTTATGATTAAAGGATTGAAAACCAACCCATAAGCCACTAGATTCCCTTTACCATCATTCCTCGTATCCGATACGTACCCGACATCTCGCATGTGTCCAACTCATTAATTATTTTGTGCCATAAGTTCCTTAAAGTTAATCTTTTCAGACATTCCTAGCGACACGCCCGTAAGGCGGTCCTAGTATCCTTCCGGGCTACCTATCGGTCCCGTATCCATATCATTCCTCATGTATATCCTTCCGGGCTACCTTTTGGCCCTATATCCTTATCTTACTCTTGGCCAAGGCATAATTCCTCGCGATACGTCCATAGGACGGCCCGAGCATCCTTCCGGGATACCTTTCGGCCCCGTATCCATATCATTTATCATGTATTCATTCACCATAATTTATCGTTCATCTTAATTCACGTATGTGTCAATGCATAACTCACACCCACAACTTTCTTTTAAAAGATTTCATGTGTCCGTACGTGTCCCACAAGTACTTTCGACCATTGTGTCCCAAAAACTTCCCGAACAAACAACTAAATAGCATAAAGTTCATCTGCTAAGTCTAGGACAAGTTTATCTAAAATAAATCACAAGTTTCTAAACTTTAGAGGAGGATTCGGGACTTACCAAAGGTTAAAAGAACAAGAGAATGAAGTATTAAAGAACAGTGGAAAAGTCTATTGATACACCATTTCAGGTACCAATGTCACGAAGTTCTAGACAGCAAGTGTATTGATACACTTTTTTCTGATGTATCAATACACAAACTACAGAATTCAGAGAGCAAGTGTATTGATACACTATTTCTGGTGTATTAATAGATAAGCTGTACACAAAAATTTTCATGGCAGAGGATAGGTTTCGGATGAATCTCCACCAAACTTAACGAGATAAGGCTTCCAACACGAAATTCATGGCACTAACAATTTACATGCACTAAAGAGCAAGAAATCATCAATAACCTTTCAACAACTTCATGGGAACAAGGATCAATATGAAAAAATCAAGCCTAATATGACTAAAATGAGTTTTCTCAAGGTAAGACAACAAACCATATACAAGATTGATTAAGGAGAAGCTCTACACACACCCACACTACATTAGCACTTAGAAAATGTAGAAAATTCCCTACCTTAATGGATTTTGAGCAAAACCCAACAAACCCTAGCTCCTCCACTTGAAACCAACCTAAAATCAGCCCTTTTCCGAGTTCTCTTGCGCGATTCAAACTCCCAAACACCGGATATATGAAGGATTTGAGGCGTTTTGACAAGGGTTTCAATAGTTTAGGTTGGTTTTTGGGAGAAATATAGAGAGAGAGTGAGAGCCGAAAGAGAGAGCGAGAGCCGACTATTTTGAAATTGGGAAAAAATGAAATTGTTTTTCTCCTCCCCAATCACACCCGCACCCCCCTCAACTTGGTAAAGTGCTACATACAAGTCCATGTTTTAAACTTTAAAATCATTTCTTCTACAATACCCCAATTTTAAATCAAGGAAAATATTGCAAGAATTTTCGGGTCTTTACAGCAATTTTATGGTCCTTGTGGAAAATGAGAAATGAGTTTATCTTTCAAGTTAAGACCCTTAATTGGAAGGACGTAGTGGAGCTGATTAATTTGAGAGTTGCCTTATGAGTGAGAACTAAAATGGATCATATTGACTATTCTGTAAATGATTTCATTTATAGATTAAAGAGCAACTTATTAATTTTGGGGCTGGGGTGTAGGGGTGTTTGGGGTTTTTTTCTTTTTGTTAGTCTTGGTTTCAATCTTTCTGCGTTTGGGGTGGTGTGTTTTTGCTTTTGTGGCCCTGGTCTCTGTCTTTCAACTTCGATTTCTTTTCGATTGTTGGGGTCTTAATTAGTCACGTGGTTGGGGTTGCAGTGGTTTAGTCTCAATGGTTAGTGTGTCCTCCTCGCGCGTGTGTCTTGTGTCTTTTTCTCTTTTTTTTATGGTATATTTTCTCTTATTCGCGTCTTTGGATGTCTTTGTTTTTTAGTCTTTAGATGTCTGTGATTTTGAGTCTTTTGGAGTTGTGAATCAACAATATCTCAAGGTATCATATATTGCTTCTTTTCTTGAGCATTCTGGAGATGTTCAATGGGCTCCCTATCTTTCTCTGCTGTTCTAATGTGTCTTCATCTATTTTTGTATCACGAGGGATTCATTAATTTATTGTTGTTGATGGCTCGCTTATCTGAGTTTAGTGCTCCATATGCTGGGTTTGCTCCTTAAATGATCAATGCTTCTGGAGTGCGCTAAAGCTTTTTTGTTTTCTGGGTATTTTGGAAGCATCCATATGCTACTATGTGAATAGACTCCTATCAAATTTGGGGTTGCTCTTGTGCTGCATGGTATATACTTCATCTGTTTCGAATTTTATAATGGATTTCCTAGATCTGTTTTGCTAAGCATTTCTCTGTTAAGGGTCATGCTTCCTGGGGAATTTTTCGGGCTGCTGGTGGTAATTTATTTTTGGAAATGCTTCTCACACTTGAATCAATTGCTGGCTTGCTGCTGCTGCAAATTTTTCTCAAGGTTGGATACTACTACTTCTTCAAAGGGGATGTGAATGACTGCCTTTGGCTATACTCAGCTGCTCTATTGATGCAATTTCTTTGCTGATGGCTTGGTTCGATGTAGGACAGATTGTCTTGGTTTGATTGTAGACATATTCATGTATCATGTAATTTGTTTTGGGTGCTGCGTTTATGGACTTGTACTTGGGATTCTACATCTTCTTTGGAGCTTCGTTGATCACTTACCAATTAACTTTGCTTCTTTCAGGGCTTTAGTGGCATATGATTATCGAGAGTGTAGAGTGTCAACCTCACTGGAATGCTTCTCTCTCGTTGTGACATGATGCCTTTGCTCTTGCCCTTTTAATCTCTTGTATTTCATACATTTGATTAATAAAATTCCTTTGAAGCCTTAAAAAAAAAAAGGTGGGGGAATGATGCATGATTATTTAAATACAGAACTCCGAACACACTTGTGTTCGGAACCATTAGGTGCACATGGGCCTATGTACCTTCAATGGCTTGGCACACGCAGTTGAATCTGGAATTGTGTGCCGACACAATTTTTTTACGAATTGCAACACCGTTGCTTCGGCGTGGCCATTTAGCAAAATTAAATTAAATGGATAATTCTTCTGTTTAGTTGACTTGTTTAGTTTTCTAATAAGGAATTTGGTTAGCCTACACGGCCAGCTTACTTGTTTATTGTTTATTGTTTATTTTTAAGTAACCCAGCAAAATTCACAAGAGACCCAAATGGTCCGTTAAAAGCAAGCCTTTTTTAACCATACATTACTAGGAATATACAGAGACTAGGTTTTTATACCGGCCACCAAAATGAGAGGTAGACAATTAAATCAACTAGGTTTTTACATCTGGAACAAAAATGAGAGGTACACGCATTAAATTGTCAATATAAAAAAAAAAAAACATGTTACACAATACTTATTTTTAAAAAATAAAACTTAACGTGTACGTTGCACAATTCTTTAGTAAACGAAGGAAAAGGCTACAATTCACCTTCTTATTTGGGTGTGTATCATGTGTATGATTCACACCACTACAAAAGTCGCGATGTTTTTATAAAAGTTACGAGACACACCAAAATATTAGAAATCATATTGTTGAAAAGATACGAAAAATTGAAAAATATAATGATTGCCAATGAGGTGGCACAATCTAAACCATACAAAGTGCATATGGTACACAACTTTAATTGATGTGTATTGTAGTCATTTCCGTAGACAAAAGGTGCATTTGATTAATAAAATCTCTTTTTTTACATGGCCATTAGATTTGCATTTGGGGAGAGGATCAACGTGACATGACGGGATTATCTAATGATTAGGCCCAGAAGAGCCGTCCCTCTTCGCCACCTCATCTCTCTTTAAAAGCAGCTCAAAGTGGTACTTATTATGCACAATCCAAAGTATATTTCATCTCCTAAATAGATCAATTACTTCCTCAACTCTCTTGATAGCTTTTCATAATTTTTTTGCTATGGCTTCTTATGTTTTTTTGTTAGGGTTCTTGGCTATAAATTGTTACGTTGCTTCGGCAGACCCAAGCCCTTTGCAAGACTTCTGTGTCGCAGATCTTAACAGCCCAAGTACCATACTCTTTGTGGAGCCCTCTTTTCTTTGGTTGATCCTCCTGGTGATGGTGGACGACGGAGATGGTATAAACTCTCAGGTGGAACTTTAGGCCTGCACACTGAGCAAACCGTTAGCACCAGACCGGACCGTTGAGTCCGGAATGGTACTCCGACGGTCTAGCAAGTAGAAGAAGATGAAATACTGTAGATCTAGGGTTTTTCGAGAGTATTGCCTACCTCTTGGAGATAATGAAGTGTTCCTTTTATAGGTGAGCCTTGGCTTGGCCTCCAAGCACAGCTGTGCTCGTCACGTGACTTAACCGCTCGGCTGACGTCACGATGACGGGTTCGAAAGAATATTCTAAAGGCACATGCCTCCAGTGAAAACGTGACACGTGTCGTAACCGTTCGGATGACGTCATTTGTCATGATCACGGTTTGTTACAGGCACATGCAACATTAACTGCTCTGCTGACTCAGCACTTAGCCTCTCGGCATGGTAGCATTTGTGAAGTTGATTAAGGTCACCTCTCGGATAATAGCCGAGACTTTTGATAGTAGTCCTAAAAACTCGTCATTGAGCCACGTATATATGAAGTCTCGGAGAATCTCCGAGGCGAGGGACCGAACTCCCACATGTCTAATTTGCTTAAGTTGAACCATTCACCGAAGAGTCCCTCGCAGATAATCTCTTGGTAACAATTGAAGAGGTGTCTTCTACAGTGAGTTAGGTGCTCGGTGAATCCGGACCCTTACAATAGTCCCTCGATCCCTCTGTGTATTTTTCACAAGAGGGGTTGAGTACTCGGGTGCCGAGCAAGGTCAGATCCGAGCCCCATTCCTTGAGATAAAGCGTAATTATTAGATTCTCTGCCACCGCCGATCTTTCGGCCATCCGGAGTCCGCCACGTGTCCCCTAAGAGTAGGGTTTCAGTAGCGATGTGACAGCTGCAGTCACGTCACTTCGGTTGCACGCCGTTTCATTGGTGCAACAGGAGAGAGTTGCTACGGTGCACGGAGTCAGGAGACACGTGTTGGATGCTGATAAGCCGAGAACATGCCGTCTCCCATTCTTCGCCGTGACCATGTTCATTTCCCGCCTAATGCTCATCCGTTTTTCGAAAAACTTTCCCCTCTATAAATACCCCTCTCTCTGAAGGGAAAACATTTTCTCTCTCTTGCTCTTCGAGTTCCAGACGTTCTCTCTCTAGATTTCTGGCGTTCTTTTGTGAAATCGAGTTCCATTAACCAGATCTTCGCTCAACCTTCAGGTATGATTTCGATCCAACTGTGTTTTGATGATTTTCTGTAGCTTTCCCAGCTTTTTATACGATTATGGCATGACTCAGTTGTATTCTCTTGAGTTTGGGTTTTCTGCGTTTTCTGAGTCTGAATCTCGTAAGATGAACAGCCGTCTTTGACTCGTTCACAAGGTTGAAGACGACGCCGAGAGATATAGATCGTAGACAGTCCCTCTTCGGCCATGGGTGCCGAGAGGTTTCACTTTACACATAGACACACACTTGTCTGATTCGAGATCTCAAATGTCTGGTGGTGCCGAGGAGCATGCTGCTCGGTATTGATTTTATGACCCACTGCGCATAGCTAACGGTCTCTTTACCGTGCACTCTTTTGTTAGGTCTGGCGCCATCAGTCGTTGACATCTCTTCAGAATCCGAGAGCTCAGGATCCGAGATTTCTAGCGCAGCTGCTTCCCACATTGCCTTTCTTATCCGAAAATATAGAGCTCGGATAAACCCTTGCCGAGAGGTTGTGCCAATGGACTTTGATTTCGATAAACCTGTAGATGAGAGGCCCCTTCAATCCATACCCCCGAACCCCGACCCAATAGTTGAAGTACCTGTAGGTTCAGAGGATGAGGAGGACGTCTCGGGAGGCTTTCTGTCCGACAGCGAGGCTACGGAATCTGAAGATCACTCCGACAGGGGACCTTCTACTACTGGTACTACCACAAGCACCGACCACGCGGCGAGTGTCGACTCCGAACCGGACGCAGATGCCACGGAGGAAGTAGAGCAGGCCATTCTGGCCGAGATCGGAGTAGGTGGATCCGGAAAGGATAGATCGTCGGGTAAAGCTTCCAGCAGTAGTAAGAAGAAAGACCCCACGTGCCCCTACCTCCACTATTTTACGAACGGTGAGGCCGGGTACAACAAGTTTGTCGAGAAGTACAACATTCCCGAGGGCGTGACGGTGACGCTTATTCCGAAAGGGATGCTGCCGAGCTACGGCCCCAACCACTTGATTGTCCCACTAATGGCAATCACAGAGGGTGGGGTTCGCTTTCCGATGAACATATTTACTCGGTCGATTCTTAGCGCCTACCACCTCTCTCCCGACCAGTTAACCATAAATAGCTACCGAGTCATCAACTCTGCGTACGCGCTAAAGCAGAGGGACGGGCTTGAGCTTCGGGTGTGGGATCTGCTCAGTCTCTACGCCGTGTCTCGGAACAAGACGTTCGGAAGGTATTTCCTAATGACGCGGCCGAAGAAGAAACAGATTGTCGAGCAACTCCCAGATTCCGACCACTTTCAGGATATTTGCGTAATGGTGTCGGGGAATTTCAGTTTACCTCAGTCCGAGGATCCTTTCCCCGTCCCTACCCTTCGGGGCAACCATAGTTAATATTTCTCCCTTGTTTATTCTTGTTGATACTGTAATCAATAATGTCATGATTTTACTAACTCACGCGCTTTGCAGGTCCTTCCCCAATCACTCGGCGCCTAAAGACGCGTGCCAATCCCGAGAGGGCACAAAAGCTATACCAGTGTTCTGGACGCCTAGCACACAAGGTCCTCGGTTACTTACCGACCTACAGGTGTTGGCTAAAGAAGAAACCGTCCAGAGCTCGGAAACCGAGGAAGTCGAAGGGAACAGCCGAGACCCTGCTTTCTGCACAGCAAAGAGTCGATTTGGAGGCTCAATCGGTTGAGACTCTCCGAGGTCAGGAAAGAATTCCTGTTGACCGTCCTTCTCCGTCAGTATCCGAAGAGACAATGCCGCCGAAGATTGATCTTGCCGCGAAGCTTGCGGAGATGACGGCGAAGAGCAAAAAGGCTCCTTCCAAAAGGAAGGAAAAGACAACTGCTAACCGGGTTCGGATCTCCGTTCCTGAGGACGAAAGACCGACGAAGAAGCCGAGGGATGACGCTGATCCACACATCGAAACCGTGGATCTTTCCATGGGGGCTGACCTACCGAGAGAGGAGGGTCCGGAGATTGAGATCCTTTCGAGGCCGTGGACTCCGGTCCTTATAAACGCCGAAGGGAAGAGTATTATGTCAACGGATAGCGTCCATGCCGACCCTCGGCTTGGTCTGGGGCTCCTGTACGGTCTGGCTTTGAAAAACGACATGGCCAGGGTCCCGAGCAAGATCGAGGATAATCTTTATCACTGCTCGTCGCTGATAGCACAGGTAAATCTCCATCCCCGAACTTCTGAGTTTTTATCTGCCGTACATGTTTACTTATATTGTTTTTCATTTGCGTTTGCAGACCGGGCAGTCGATGCTGAGGCTGCATGATCAAATGGTGGAGCTCAACGGAGCGGCGAAAAGGTACAAGCATCGAGCAGATGCTGCCTTGGAAAAGGTGCAAACTGCCGAAAGCCGTGCCGAAGAGCTTCGGATCGAGAACGAGAGGTTGAAGAAGGAACTGGCTGAGTGGCGGGTGAGATCTGATCAACGCCTCGAGAATGTGAAGGCCGAGCACACAAAGGCTCTGGAGGTCGCTAAAAAGGAAGCTTACGATGCTGGATTCATCGCTGCCGGGGAGGCATATGCCGAGGACATCCTGAAGCTTGTCAAAGAAAGTGAGAAAAAAGGCTTCGGCAAAGGATATCTTTATTGCTGTGCTGCTTTTGGTGTCGCTCCCGAGGACCCGAAGTATCAAGCTCCCGTAATGCCTGATTCTCCTGTTGCCGAGGATCTTGATGATGATGAAGCCGAAGACGAAGAGGCCGAGAAGTCACTGGACGACAGTCTTTCTGGCAAGGTCACCGATGAAGGAACTTCTTCCCAGCAAATCTCGCCCGAAAACATGGCGGACAAGACTGTCAACTTGACCACTTAGGATAGGGTTTCTGAAAACACTTCATTTTGTTTTTGTTTGTTTCAATGTAATGGACGGCTCCGAACAATTGGATTTTGCCGTGCCATGGGTTTGTAAAGAATTTTAAAACAGGTTTCATGAGGGTGGCAACGAACAAGTACCACTATGCCATGCCTCTGGTTTCACCAAAATGGTGAAAGTTTTGATTTGGTTGTTTAAATGCTTGGATGTTTCAATCGTTATGAATGAATCTTTCTTTTGTATGCAATATGTTTTTTACTGATTGGTGTGAAAACCCTGTCAATACTTAGAAAAATTTACACTTTTTAAGAATAGATCGTTCTCCTAATAGCCCCTGCTTCTGTTCTCATCGGAGGACGTAGTTGCTCGGATTGGAACCGAAGCAACGATAAGTTTGATGGGAATTTATCCCATACTTAGGAAATAAATGAGATGAAAGTGGTTGTTCGGTCTGGAACCGAAGTAATCATTCGAATAAAAATTCTTCCAACATTTTCCAATAAATGAGATGAAAGTGGTTGTTCGGATTGGAACCGAAGCAACGAAGAATGGAGTTTAAAATTCTCCAATAATTGGAAAAAATTTCCATTGATATCCCCTGTTCGGGAAGAATCAGAGAAAACGTTGTTCGGATTGGAACCGAAGCAACGAAGAATGGAGTTTAAAATTCTCCAATAATTGGAAAAATTTTCCATTGATAGCCCCTGCTCGGGACCAATCAGAGAAAACGTTGTTCGGATTGGAACCGAAGCAACGAAGAATGGAGTTTAAAATTGTCCAACACTTGGGAAAATTTTCCTACTGATAGCCCCTGTTCGGGACCAATCAGAGGAAACGTTGCTCGGACTGAAACCGAAGCACAGTAAAGACCTTGACAATTCTAATCAGTAATCTAAAATAGGTAACAGTAGTAGTGAAAGATTCTCTTCATTCACTCTCCGAACATCTTTACTAACAAAGAAAAGGGGGCAAAACAAGCAGCCCAAATAAATTTTCTAACAGAATTTCTTAAGCATAGAACTTCCTAAGCTTAGTGGCATTCCATGGGTTGCCAATAGGTGTTCCATCCATCTCTGCTAACTTGTATGACCCATGTCCGGCTTTTGCGACCACTCGGAAGGGTCCTTCGTAGTTTGGTTTGAATTTAGTCTTTTTAGACTTCTGAACCACCTCTCGGAGGACTAAATCATCAATGTTAAAGGGCCTCATCCGAACGTTTTTGTTGTATCCCCGAGCAACCTCTTGCTGGTATGAGGCATGTTTCAGGTGTGCTTTGTCCCTGAGCTCTTCGGCTAGGTCGAGCTCCCTGTCCATGGCCTCATCATTGGTTGGCACATCGAAATTTTCTGTCCGGGCTGTTGGGATTAGGGTGGCTAGAGGGAGGACAGCTTCCATGCCGTATGCCAAAGAGAACGGCGTTCGGCCAGTTGAGCGCCGGGGTGTGGTTCGATAGCCCCAGAGAACTTTTGGGAGCTCTTCGGCCCACTTACCCCTTTTCAGATTTAGGCGTCTCTTGATTCCAGCTGATATTGTCTTGTTTGATGCTTCGGCTTGGCCGTTTCCCTGTGGGTATGACACCGAGGAGTGGAAGATCCTGATGCTATGCTTTTTGCAGAGTTTCTCGATCGCTTCGGCCACAAATTGGGTCCCGTTATCCGAAATGATCGCATACGGGACGCCGAAGCGAGAGATGATATTCTTCCAAAGAAATCGCTCTACATCAGTAGCAGTTATAGTGATAAGGGGCTCGGCTTCCACCCACTTGGTGTAGTAATCTGTAGCCGTTATCAGGTGTTTGAATCCTCCAGGGGCCGTCGGCAACTTTCCCACTATGTCCAGCCCCCACTGTGCGAAAGGCCAGGGGCTGGTAATAGGGTGTAAGGCTTCGGCTGGCTGGAGTAGATGAGAAGCGTGCTTCTGACACTGTTTGCATTTCTTCGCGTAATCCTCCGAGGTCTTTTTCATCTTTGGCCACCAGTATCCCTGAGTTAGAGCTCGGTAGGAAAGGGACCGACCACCGGAATGGCACCCACTGCTACCCTCATGAAGCTCTCGGAGAATGCTTTCAATTTGGGAATCATGAACAACTCTCAAATCGGGGCCTGTGAATGATCTTCGGTACATATTATCGTTCGGATCCAGATAGAAGTATGAAGCCTTGCACCTGATTCTGTGAGCTTCCTTCTTGTCTGTCGGGAGCTTCTCGTGCTTGAGGTAGGCGTGAATTTCGTCCATCCAGCTAGGGCCGAGGGATAAATGTAGCACCTCTTGCCTCTCGTGCTCGATGCTCGGACATTCTACTTCCCCGAGGAGAATGGTTCGGTTAGGGGAAGCTGCACAAGCTATTGCCAGGGAGGCCAAAGCGTCCGCGTGGGCGTTTCGCTCTCGGCCTACCCATTCGATCTCGACGGTTCCAATTTCTCTAATTAGCTCCCAGACCTTGTCGTAGTACTTCTCCATCCTTGGGTCTTTTAAGGTGTATTGGTCCTTGATTTGGTTCACGATCAGCTGCGAGTCGCTGTATATTTGCACTGTCTCGGCACCTAAGTGTTTAGCCATCTTTAGGCCGGAGACCAGTGCCTCATATTCAGCTTCGTTGTTAGACGCCGTGAAACCGATGGTTAGCGCGTTTTCATGCATTACACCCTCCGGAGATACGATCACGATACCGGCTCCGGCCCCTCGGCTGTTTGATGCTCCGTCCACATGTAGGCGCCATACATCTCCTTGGAACATTTTCCAAACTCTGCCTTTTCTTTCTTCATTAGGTTTCTCGGCTTGCGCCGGAGTTCCTAATGCTCTTATGTTTGTTTGACCTACCGAGTGCTCGGACGCCACTTCTTCATCTAATTTCAAACTGCTTTCCTTGAGCTCAGGTGTCAGTTCGGCGATAAAATCTGCCAGAGCCTGTCCCTTGATAGCCGTTCTCGGTTCATACCGAATATCAAAGTTTCCCAACTCCAAGCTCCATTTTGAGATCCGAGTGGAGAGGTCGGCCTTTCGGAGCACGGTTTTCAATGGATACTCAGTGATCACGATGATGGTATGGGCTTGGAAGTAGGGCAACAGTTTCCTTTTAGCGGTGACGAGAGCCAAAACCAATTTTTCTAGAGGGAGGTACCTTGTCTCGGAAGGGATCAGGGTTTTGCTGGAGTAGTAGATGGGCTGAAAGTTAGCCCCCTCTTTCCTTACCAGGACGGAACTCACAGCGTGGCCTGACACCGAGAGGTATAGGTATAAGTCTTCTTCAGGCTTGGGCATCACGAGGAGTGGAGCTTTGGAGAGGTAGTCCTTTAATTGGTCCAGCGCTCGGTCGCATTCCTCGGTCCACTGAAAACTCCTTTTGCTTGTGTTTTAGGGACTCAAAGAAAGGTCGGCACAGATCCGAAGATCGGCTGATAAACCTGTTGAGTGCCGCGGCCATTCCTGTGAGCCTTTGAACTTCTTTGATGGCGCTCGGGGATCTGAGGTTTCGGATTGCAGTTATCTGTTTGGGATCTGCCTCGATGCCCCTCCGTGTAACCATATAGCCGAGGAATTTCCCAGAGCCAACGCCGAACGCACATTTCTCGGCGTTAAGGCGCAGCTTGTGCTTCTTCATAATAGCAAAAATTTCGCCGAGGTGCTCCAAGTGATCCGAAGAGTGCTTGCTTTTGACAACCATGTCATCAATGTATGCTTCCATCGTGTCCCCGAGCTGCTTGGCGAACATTTTTGTGACCATCCGCTGGTAAGTGGCCCCAGCGTTCTTGAGGCCGAACGGCATTACCATGTAGCAATTGGTCCCTCGAGGAGAAATGAAGGCCGTTTTCTCTTGATCTTCAACTGCCATTGCTATCTGGTGGTACCCGCTGTAAGCATCCATCATGCTGAGCCGAGCGTGTCCCGCCGTAGCATCGACTAACTGATCAATCCGTGGAAGTGGAAAGCAGTCCTTCGGGCAGGCGTCGTTAAGATTGGTGTAGTCTACGCATACGCGTAGCTTCCCATTCTTCTTTGGCACAACTACAGTGTTTGCCAGCCACGTTGGATACTGTACCTCTCGGATAGCCCTGGCATCAAGTAACTTCCCGACCTCAGCTATAACAGCATCTGAGTGGGCTGGAGACGAACGTCTCGGTTTTTGTACCACGGGCCTTCGGAGAGGGTCGACGTTTAGAGAGTGGGAGATAAACTGTGGGTCAATGCCCGGCATCTCGTATGGTGTCCAGGCAAAGACCTCAACGTTTCTCTTGAGAAAATCCACCAGCTGCTCCCTTTCAAGCGTTGTCAGTGTCGACCCGAGAAGAAAGTAGCGAGTTCCGTCGTCATTGATGGGTACAGTGACGAGGTCCTCTACTGCCTTCTCCTCCGCGGTCGTCCCGACGTCCTCCAAAACCGGACCTTCAAGTTCCTCGGTAGATCTTGGTTTTGGTTCTTTCTTCTTTTTCCCCTTTGTGGTTTTTTTCTTCATATGAACCGCATTCACCTGGCACCTTCGCGCTACCATCTGGTCGCCCTTGATATCTTCTTACCACCCCTCGGCACCGATGAACCGGACAACTTGGTGGTAAGTTGAGGCGATGGCCTTCATTTCGTGCAACCAGGTTCTGCCGAGGATGGCATTGTAAGGGCTCGGCGCATCAACCACAACGAATTCCATTTGCAAAGTTCTTGAGCCTGCCCTCACTGGTAGGTTTATCCGTCCCATCGGCCAAACCGGAGCCCCGTTGAATCCGAATAGGGGGGAGTCGGCCGGCAACAGATGGTCCGGATTCAGGTTCAGTGCCTTGAACGCCGAGTAGTATAAGATTTCGGTGGAACTTCCTTGGTCCACGAGCACTCGCTTTACTCTGGGGTTTCCCATGTGAACGGAAATCACCAGAGCGTCGCTGTGAGGTAGCTGTACATCCTTCAGATCTTGTTCGGTAAACGTGATTGTCCACTGCTCCTCACGGTCTGAGAGCTTTCGTTTGGCATTGCCACTAATGGTAAGGACTTCTGAGGAGGAGCTTGGCAAATCCCGAAGTGCTGCAGTTTTCTCTTTAGTGGCAGCCCCGTGGATCACATGGACAACAATTTCTTCCGGAGGGTTGTTGTGTCGTTGCTGCTGTGTTTGGTTGGCAGTTCTTTGGCGGTCAATGTACTGGTTCAAGCGCCCTTGCGCGACCTGCCTTTCCAAGAATTCCTTGAAAGGCTGGCACGCAGTGGTATAGTGTCCCAGCTCATTATGGTAAGTACATTTCATCTTACAGTCATCTGGCTGGCCTTCGGCTGTCCCCAGCTTGTTGGTTGGCCAGGTGAACCAAGGCTCTCGGGAAATTTCTCTTATCAATTTATAGAGGGGTAGGTGAAATACCGTCGTTATACCGACGAACTCGTTGGGTCTCGGTTCCCGCTCCCTGCGCGGTTCCCGTTCCCTCCACGAATCGCGGTCCTTTTTCCACCCCTTTCCATTTCCTGTTTTAACTGTATTGACCTGCTTTTTCCCCGAGTAATCTCCAGCATTGGCTTTTTGATTTCCTGAGACTCTTGAAAGCCTCCTTTCGGATATGATATCCTCTAACTGGGCGAACTTCTCTACCGTTTCCATTAACCGGCTCATGTTTGCCGGGGGATGCAGCATCAGTTCTTCAAAAATCGCCGAGTGCTCGTCTAAGCCATACTTGAAGGACGTGGCTGCCATCTGTGGGTCACAGCTTTCGATGGCATTGTAAATCTCCCAGTAGCGCTTGGCATATTTTCTCAATTTCTCTCCGGACTGTCGTTTCAGACCGACGAGAGCATCGATCGTTTTTGGTTGGGTACTGCTCGTCACGAACCGAGCTGTGAAGGCCTCTTCCAGTTCTTCAAACGAAGCGATGGAGCCCGGTTGTAGTTGGTTAAACCAAACTAGACCGGTCCCCTGAAGGCTCACCGGGAAAGCCTTGCACATCATCGCCTCGTCGTAGCCATAAAGTCCCATCAGTTGCCGGTAGTGCACGAGGTGCATCACGGCGTCTGTCTTGGCGTCGTACTTTGTAAATTTGGGGACGGTGAAGTTTCTTGGAGGATGAGCCTCTCGGATTTCCCGGGTAAATGGAGACTCTTGGATTTTCCGAAGCCTTGAATCAGCTGGCTTCTCGGCTAAACGAGGGATCTCGCAGGCCTCGCCAGCTCTGAACGCTCTTTTGGCGTTCAGTCTGTGCCACTCATCGCTCGCGCCGAGGCCTCGTGGAGGCTCTTTTCGTTTCTCAGAGTTTCTGGCTTGATGAGGATTGGCCTCTGCTTGGAAACGTTTTGACTCCCCGGTACGCGGGTCCCGAACGATTAAAAAATCGCCGGTATCATCCATGTCGTACTCTGGAAAGTGTTGTGGTTCTCGGTCGCGGTGTCTCCGGGGACTTCGTTCCCTGTCGTGGGTTCTCGGTTCCCGGTCCACACGACCTCTGTGATGATCGTATTCGGTTGATTTGTTATGGATGATCTCTCGGCCATCCGTATCGTATTGTACTGGGGCTTTCCCACGGTTAACATCGTCGCCATCATTATTTCGGCGCGATGCTCGGGACCCAGAACGCCCCGTTGTGGACTGAGAACTGGAGGAAGAGTGGCCTCCAGTCCGAGCAGTGCGATCTGTACGTACAATTTCTGAACGTCGTCTCGGAGAGGGAGTCCGCTGTGTTGGCGGAATCACTCGTCCCGATGCGTCGGTAACAATGATTGGCTGGCCCAAACGGTCTTTAGCCGAAGGGCGCCGGGTTTGGTGGGTGAGCTGAGTTGTTTGAGCAGCCGCCGCCACCTTGCGCCGTCGCCTCGATGCCCCTGATCGAGAGGCTGAGGCGGTGGGTTGTTTCTTCGTCAGTGCTTCGATCTGAGCCTTCATGGCAGCCATTTGCTCCTGCATCTGCTGCACGGTGTCTAATGGATTTGGGCTCGGAGTGAAACCTGAGATGGGGTGGGTGACGATACCCACCCGAGGACCACCGCCAGGGTTAACTCCTGCCGCCGGTTCTGTGGTTCCGTCGTCTTCAACGATCGCCATTGAAGAGATGAGAAACAGAGGAAGAGTTCTTCCAAGGAGAAGAAGAGTAGAACACCGGGAAATGACTCAAATCAGTCGGTCCCCAGCAGAGTCGCCATTTGTGGAGCCCTCTTTCCTTTGGTTGATCCTCCTGGTGATGGTGGACGACGGAGATGGTATAAACTCTCAGGTGGAACTTTAGGCCTGCACACTGAGCAAACCGTTAGCACCAGACCGGACCGTTGAGTCCGGAATGGTACTCCGACGGTCTAGTAAGTAGAAGAAGATGAAATACTGTAGATCTAGGGTTTTTCGAGAGTATTGCCTACCTCTTGGAGATAATGAAGTGTTCCTTTTATAGGTGAGCCTTGGCTTGGCCTCCAAGCACAGCTGTGCTCGTCACGTGACTTAACCGCTCGGCTGACGTCACGATGACGGGTTCGAAAGAATATTCTGAAGGCACATGCCTCCAGTGAAAACGTGACACATGTCGTAACCGTTCGGATGACGTCATTTGTCATGATCACGGTTTGTTACAGGCACATGCAGCATTAACTGCTCTGCTGACTCAGCACTTAGCCTCTCGGCATGGTAGCATTTGTGAAGTTGATTAAGGTCACCTCTCGGATAATAGCCGAGACTTTTGATAGTAGTCCTAAAAACTCGTCATTGAGCCACGTATATATGAAGTCTCGGAGAATCTCCGAGGCGAGGGACCGAACTCCCACATGTCTAATTTGCTTAAGTTGAACCATTCACCGAAGAGTCCCTCGCAGATAATCTCTTGGTAACAATTGAAGAGGTGTCTTCTACAGTGAGTTAGGTGCTCGGTGAATCCGGACCCTTACACTCTTCCCTACTCAATTACTCCTCTTTTTTTTTTGTTGGTGCTTGAATTTTGTCCAAAATGTCTCATTGTTACTTACAGTGTCTCAGATTTTCTAACGTTTTGTCCAACCATGCAGTTTCAGTAAACGGATATGTGTGCAAAGATCCAAACCTCGTGCAAGCGGATGATTTCTTCTTAAGCGGGGTAAACGTGCCAGGCAACACTTCGAATGCACTTGGATCATATGTCACTCATTTTTTCGTAGCTAATTATCCTGCACTTAACACACTTAGCGTCTCCATGGCCCGTATTGACTATGCGCCATACGGCCTCAACCCTCCACACTACCATCCTCGGGCCAGTGAAATTTTGACTGTCCTTGAAGGTACCCTTGAAGTAGGATTTGTCACCTCCAGCACCTACAATCCTGCAAACCAGCTCATTTCAAAGGTTCTTCAGAAGGGTGATGCATTTGTGTTCCCTGAGGCTCTTGTCCACTTCCAGCAAAATCTTGGACATAGTCCTGCAGTTGCCCTTGCGACCTTTAGTAGCCAAAATCCTGATGTTAATACCATTGCGAATACAGTGTTTGGTACGAATCCAGAAATCCCTAGTTATATTCTCGCAAAAGCATTCCAAGTGAGTAAGAGTGTAATCAAAGAGATCCAATCCCAGTTCTAAGGAACGATTTGAAGCAAATCAATAAAGGAAAGGACCAAACCCAAGTGTAATCGCTGATATCCAATCCCAGACCCAGTTCTTTTTTTAATTGTTTTTCGAGAAGAAGTGTTACATGTGTTCAACAAATTCTTTTCTTTTTTTTAATTGATTTCTTTTTTAGCATTTCGATTTGTAATAACGTGCGCAATCATCATGATCAAATATTTTGAGCTAGTCTACACAACTCGATGATCCATTTTCACTCCTAGAAAGTCTACAGCATTTCGATTAATATTTTGTTCCACAAAAACAATATACTGAATTAGAGAAAATAGAAAAGCTGTTCTACAAGATATAGTGAACTGCATATAGGGCCAGCCCAAGAGTTTTTAGTGCCCAATGTCTAATCTAAAAATTATGCCCTTAAGATAAATACTTAAACAATTTTTACATCAACAATCACAATAAGAGAAAAGCCAAAACAATATAATGTTCTACTAATCATTGTGTAAGAACACAATTTTGTGCGAATCAATCTGTCAATAAAGTTTGCGTAACTCAATCTATCAATAAACAATGGGCCAAAAACATCTATGAATAACCAATTCTTAAAAATTGAATACTGAATAAACTTAGGGTAATCCCACTGAGTATGGGATTTTTAATAAATTTAGCAAATTGCACTAGAATCTGGTTTATGGCATACGTTTTATTGGACTAGACAGACATTGAGTATTGTTATTGAGGGAGTACCACGAAATTATTCTTATGATTTTAAAAATCAATTACCATTAAATCATCTAACATCTGAGATTCCGACTCATTTCTGATAAACATAAAACAAGTGCTTATATGGTTCACAAAACTGGGTTGAGGAAAATAGATATACAAAATGCAAAGTGTGAGTTTCTTGCCTATGTATTGAAACCAATTAACCCCAACTTTAGTCTTGAACCCACAAACCCCAAAACTCATGAGTTAATGAGAAAGAGAATAGAATATTACCAATTCCCAATGTTTCAAACACTTTTTAAAATCTATGCATTGAATATTGCCTTGATCCTAAGCAAAATGCTTGCCCCGCTAGCGTTGAGAGAGAGAGAGAGAGAGAGATCTCACCGATTTGGGAAAAGTGGAAAACCTTTTGAATAGGGGAATTGTTTTAACACTCTAAGAGGTAATGGGTTGCCTTGTTGAGTTTTTGGACAATTGGACTAGGACTTTTTATTTTTTAAAACTCCATGGAGCTCTTTGTTTGGGCCTTTTTTAAAAATTAGATTGAGCCATTTTATTTTTTCTATTGGGCTAAAAAGACTCCTACTGAAGCCTAATATCAGAAATTATGAGAGGGCCCCTAAAATTTGTTTTTGGGATGCCCTAGGCCATGCCTCTTGGGCCTAGCGCTTGGGCTAGCCTTGACTGCATATACTATAAATCACTAGCGGAATGCCCATATCTGAAGGCACTTGTAAATAACATTTTAGTTCACAAAATATTAACCACTCTAGCGCAATATAGATGAAAAAAATCTAGCAAACTATCATAAATAAAGATAATCAATAAATAATTCTTATCTGAACCTCCTCGGCCCCTGGGAGCATGCTCTATAATTGACCAAACCAAGCAACTCATTATATGCATGTCCTCACGAATTGGCCAATCAAAAACTCCATGGTATCATACATGCAAGATCTGAAAGTAGCAGAAAGTTTGTAGATGGTAACTTGGAAAATAGGACCAAAACTAGTGTCCCAATAAATGTGGGTCATACCAAAAGAATTTGCCCAATATAACAAATCATAGCTTTTGAAATTTGAATCATTCGTCTTATTTCAACTTTTCGATTGAAGATCGACCAAGATTGTGATGCAAAGTAAATCTACAGTTGAGCAAAGTAACTGTCCTTTTCATTACCAAAACAATAGTACTTGTCCTTTTTTATTCCAAAATGCTTTTTGGGAAACAATCTAGGCCTTAAAATAGGACGGGAGAACTAAATGGACCTGAGGATTCAGCAACTCCAGCTTTTGAGTTTGTTGCAGTGACTGCAAGTATTGATTTTCTTGATTTCAGCTGGTTGTTTTGGACTGTCCTCATTGTATGCTTTCCAGTTTTCCTCTTTAGGAGCTTGGTCTTAGGTTGGCCCCTTGCCAATTCTATTTCCTGTATAGTTTTCGCTCTCTATCTTTTAGGTCTTTGGGGCATATGATTGTCGGTCTTTAGGGTGCCAACCTAGTTGGAATGCTAGAGGCCGTTGTGATGCCATTTTTTCCTTAGTCCTTTTAATCTTTGTATATTTTCTCTAAAGATTAATAAAATTCTTTTGCCGATCAAAAAAAAAATAAAAATAGGACGGGAGAAATACATTTTATAAAACCGCTCTCCGTTATAATATAGTTGCATTTTGGAAACAATCCAACCCTAAAAAAAAGGACAGTTGGAAAAGTGACATTTTATAACATTACTCTTCGTTGTAATATAAAATTGTTGCCTCCCAAAGCAAATTTTTAGCGGACACGAAAGACTCAAGATTCGTCTTAATGCTTGCAGATTTCCTCATTTAGAGTCCACTTCGATAGGCAAAGAACCGCTCCTGTCAAAGTTGCCCTTCTGATTATTATATCATATAAAAACCCTAGGTGCAAGTAATGTTCAAATAGTATTTTAATACAAGTGTGTGTCTCATGCTTCTCATGGAATCTCGTACGAAATCTATATGAATTAAGGTCTCTCTATGCATATAAATTATCAAATATATAGGAATTATTTTTGCAATAAATAGAAAAAACTTTTCAATACGCATATAATTAGCAACGTAAGTATCATGAATAAGTATGACATACTATTTCCTGGCGGAGATGAACGGGTACTATATATAAACAAAAATTGGATGAACTGATGGAGAATTTTCCGATATCATTTCTTAAAGCAAAAAAAAAAAAAAAAAAATTGAACATAATGTAGGTAATGAACTCAATTGTTAGTAATTTAGTACTCCATAGAAACAATTGAATCATAATATATTGCAACATAATACTAAATTAGACTAGACAATTGAATGAGTCGACAAGGTTTTGGAATTTTTCGATGTTAACATTCTAGGGCCCAGTTTTCCAAAAGATTTTAGCTCCCAGGTGCTAAAATCATGATATTTTAAATCAAAAAATAAAGTAGTTCCGTGTATCGTTTTTTAATTTTTTCACACCAAATTAAAGTACACGAGGAGTACTTTAATGTGGTGCGGAAAAAATCGAAAAACGATACCCGGAACCAGTTCATTTTTTTATTTGAAATATCATGATTTTAGCACCTGGGTGCTAAAATCCTTTGGAAAACTAAGCCTAACCGGCCGAGGAGGGCTACCCGCGTCGCCGTCTCTCTAACTAACGTATTATGTCGGATATTCTGTACTGGGGTAATATTCTTGGTATATTATCTCAACAAACGTGTAGGTTTGCCACGCTATATACATTCGGCTACTCAAGGCCAAAACTATGCGTCCAGGGCTGGTCCTAAGATTCTTGTGGTCTAAGACTTGTAAAACTGGGGTCCTATGTTTTCTTCAAAGAAAAATATAAATAAATCTAACCTTAAAATGATACTGGTCCCATATTTTGGAATTTTCCCTGTTTCGTTTCGTTATTTCAATTAAAACTAGTTTTTGATCATATTATGTTTTGCACCAATAAAAAATATCATTTTGGAACTGTAAGTTTGTGAAAGCAAAAAAAAAAAAATCTTCTGATTCTGAGTGGCATATGCAGTTTTTTTTTTTCCCTTCGTTTTGGTTAGTTTCTTGCATCCTTGGTTTCTTAGAGCATCCTCATCTCACTACTCAATTTAACTTTTAAGTTAAATTGAGTAGCCAAACCACCAAAAACCCTTCAAAATCAGGCTCTCCATTTTCCCTCACCAATCTGTTTTTGCTACAGTACCGCACCAAATTTGGTGCGGTACTGTTCACGCATCAGTTAACATTTTTTTTTTTTTTTCGGTTGCTGCCTTGTGTCAGAGAAGAGAGAGGGGAACAGGAGAGAGAGAGGGGGGTTGGGGGCAGGTGGCGAATTGTGTGTGGTGGTTGGGCAGTGGGGGGCCCATACCGCACTAAACGGAAAAAAACTTCTGCCTAGGGTCAGATTATAGCTTTTGGAGGCAAATTTTTTTTTTTTTATAGATTTGAGGGGAGTAGTTTAATATAGTAAAGTTAAAATAGAGAGTCTGATTTTTTGGGTTTTTGATAAAGTGACTTATTAATTTATAAAAGGTGGTTTTGTGGTTAAATTTGATGAAAATTTTGGTGATCCTGATGAGGATGCTCTTAGTTTTTCTTAGGATTCCAAGTTGCATATGATTAGGGCGCTATGTCGCTCTCAATATGATGTCATCTTTCCTTGGATCCGGATATTCTTAATTTGTATTCATTTTCAAAGATTAATTAAGTTTTTTTTCTTAGCCATTAAAAAATAACAATAATATTGCTGGTTAATCTTTTTTTTTTACCACTGTACAAATTAAGATGTATTTTTCCTAGGATCCGGATATTCTTAATTTTTATTCATTTTCAAAGATTAATTATGTTTTTTTCTCTGCCGTTCAACATAATAATAATATAATTAATGATGAATATTTTTTTTTGAATGAGATGAATAATGATTAAATACCGGCCGTATCGCCCATTACGTAACGGTTTTTGGCCTTTCTGATACTGTTACACCCCAGTATATACCGCTGAGAGGGAAAAATTGCATGCGTATCGGTCGGTTCCCGTTACGTATCAGTCCGTATCCAATTCACGGACCGGTTCACGACCACTACGGCCGATACTCGACCGTTACGGGTTATTTAAGCAATTTATAATTGTTTTTTTATCAAAAAATGGTTTTTAAAAATTCACGACCACTACACGCGATTCCCGTTATGTAACGTTCGATACTACCGAAACCGTTACCATTACGTGTCGCAAAACTGGTATTTAAAACCTTGACTGCATGTCATGATTCCTAATATGGTTAGAGCCGCCTCTCTTACCCATTTTATCTATCTATAAAAGCAGTCCAAAATGTTACACATAATTTCACAACTCAAATTGCTTGAATAGATTCATAATTTAGCAGCCAGAAACCTGATGTTATTACCATTGCACATGCAGTGTTTGGTTCGAAACCAGCATTCCCCGGTGATCTTCTCGCAAAGGCATTCCAAGAGCGTGAAAATGTAATTGCTGGTATCCGATCCAAGTTCTAATTAAGGAATGAATCAAAGCCACTCAATAAAGGAGGGGTCAAACCCAAGTGTAAAATAAATGCTTAGTTTAAGTTTCTTTTCAGCATTTTGATTTTGTAATTTCGTATGCAGTTAGACAAAGATGCATGACCAATGTTGGGGTGCTTACTGCTTGAGTGATGCCTTCTTGACTTGGGTTCTTTTCTTTCTTTCTTTTTCTTTTTTTTTTTAATGGCAAAGAAAATTTTATTATTCAAAAGATCAAAAGTTGAAATTGGTACAATAGGAATAGAAATTGATGCAGATTGGAAATTTAATATTACGTACAAATAGTGTTTTAAGGTTTCTTTTTTTTGATTTTATTAATTTTGTTAGGGAGTCTTGCAATTTTAGAAATAATTGTTCTAGAGTATTTCGTTTCCTAGTTTAGCTTATTTAGCTTCCTTCTAATTCTTGTTTGGTCAAGAAGAAATTTAGTTTCTAAGTTTTCTTTGTTTCCTAGTATAAAGGATTTCTTCTATTATAAATTGAGTTGTAAGCCTTAGGGCAATTTGGTTGTTATTGAATTAAAGAAAACGAGATTATTCTCAAAATTGGTTGTTCAAGAAGAGAGTATCTCCGGCTTAATCATTGTTTGTGATTGTCCTTGTTTCACGACATTCTTAATCATACACTTGCCACATTAGAAATGCATTGAGTGAGGTCAAAGAGTGCAATAACTTTCCTACTAATGTTACTCATAAATACTAAACCTACCTCCAAGCCACTCCTTTTTTTAATAAAACAACAAAAGAAAATAAATACAACATTCATTATTGACAAGGTGCCAACAAAAAAAGATGTTACCAATTTTTTTTTTTTTTTCAGTTTTCAACAAACCAAACAGAGCTTAAATAGCTTGTGTGACATCCCCGTGCGGTTCCGCTAAAATAAAAGTTAGATCTCTTATGATCTCACACAATCCCGCTTGGAAATATCGGACAATGGCCGGAGGACGACAGATTTGACGTGGGTGCAACGTTAACGTGCTTCGATTGCAAATTGTAACATATAAAAACGACATTGGTTAAAATGATACAAATCATAAAATTTGAAATGTGGATAAGGTTGTCGTCTAAACTCATCCTGTCACGCCCTCATTTTTAATAATCAAAATACAAATAAAATCCACACAGGATAAGTCAAAAGTCATATATACATTTCACCGTTGAAAAGTTAAGGTCAAAATATATAATTCTCAATCAAAGTCTAATGTGTTTCTAACCAAGGGTAACCGTACCCACAAACATGAATACCAAAGGTTTTTAAGTTGTTACATAAGTTGAAACTGTCAAAAGATGGAAGGAATTAAAGTTACATAATTATCTTCCAAAAGTACTAAGTATGAAGATGAGAAAATAACTCCATGATTATATAATCTCCATGGCATGTATTCACACTCTAAGCATCCAACTCATGTGCCTTGCCGAGTACCTGAAAATGATAGGGTGAGCTCACTAGCCCAGTAGGAAAAATCTCTATTCATGCTATATTCATGTGGAATGATAAATGCACCGACACAATGAGGTGTAAAATGAAAGTCACTAATGTGTTTGATGATCGGTAGTAAAGAATTCACACATGTTCCCGAAGTGTTCGAAACTAGAGAATTTTAACCAATTGGTCATATTACGTCCACAAGTAAACACAGAGTAACCAACATGTCCGTGAACCACCCATTGTAATCCCAAGTGTCCCCGTGTCCTACGTGTGTCCACATTTTACCATTTTCACACTAATTGCTCCCAAGCTCATTTATTCATCGATTTATAGTTTAAGAATTAATGTTGAATTTCTCTTCTGAGTCTTTTGGGCCACGTGGAATCCATGTCGGAGTCTTTCAAGCCTCGTCGAACCCATGTCCGAGTCTTTCACACTACTACAAAAAGGCATAAAAATCACAGTTTTTTGGTGTGATCTTTAACTTTTAATCTCGATCGAAAAACCGTGATCTAACCTGTGTGATTAAAAATCTCCATCTTTCAATCACGGTTCTAGACCGTGATGAAAACTCATGAAAAACTATGATTAAAAGCATAAAAAAGCTGTGATCTTTGACAATATAACATCTCAGTTTTGTCTAAAAACCGTGATTGTTTACAGAGAAAAGATCTTAGTTTTTAGTAAAACAATGATTAAAAAATGGAAAAAACCGTGATGAAAAAAAAAATTCTCACTAATATAGGTGTCTAAAAATTGCCTTACCTTGCAAATCTTGCTTTCATCCAGATTTGATCCTTTGACCTCTTGCACAAGATAACTAACACCTATCCACCCCACCAATTATGCATTTCATTATGTTGTTGAACTATTTAATATATATAGTAGTTTTTGTAGGTCTTTCACTTGCCCATATTAGTTTCTTTTCTTTTTCTTTTTCTTTTTTTGAACGGCAAAAAAGAATTTTAGTAATCAAATATCAAAGATACAAGATTAAACGGGGCAAGAGAAAAGCATCAAAGCGAGGAGCGGCATACCAACAAGGTTGGCACCCCACCCAATGGAAAACCATATGCCTCTCGAGACCCAAAAGATTGGAAGGTTGACAAGAAAACAACCAAGAAAACAAACGTAAACAACCTACTCCCACACCTAAACCCCAACACTAAAACTCCGAAAAGAAAAAAAGAGAGCAAAAATCCAAGAAACACCAAAACACCCCAGAGAAGTAGAACCACACCCAGGGGCGGACGGGGGGGTGCTGGGGGGGTGTTTGGCCCCTGCACTCCCTCCAATTTTGTTCATATTTTTAGTGTACTTTTAGATTTTTTGGTAAAATTGCTGAAGAGTGGTCCCCGCAAATTAGGCGAAAATTGCAATCCTGCGTCCGCCACTGACCACACCACCTAAGCAAATCAAAATAAGCAAAGCCATGGTTAAACAATCAGCCATATTAGTTTCTTGAGCATGGCTTTATGTACTCTTATAGTTTCCAAGCTTGTTTGAGAAAGTTTAATTTTTGGTTACAAAGATATTTTTTTTGGTTAAACACATATTGTATGAGTTTCTGATAATAATTTTTTTTTGGTTTAAAAGGGATGTCTCATCTTCTAATTCAGCAAATTTCCTTCCATCAAAACATCTAAATCCCTCTTCTCTTTCTCAGTATAGTTATGATCCTCCAACTCAATAATTTTCATCAAATTGAAACTTTTCTCCCCGTAAAATTTTACTCCCCACCGTTCACCCATTCCATCACATTTTGAAATTTCTTTAACAAGACAGAAAAAATAAGAAGGATCTCAGTTTTTGTAAAAACGTGATAAAGAATTAGAGTTAGATTTTTTTATCACGGTTAGAGATAAAATACAGTTTTAATCTTGGTCATCTATAAAATGTGATTAAAAAATAAAATTAAATTATCTCATCTTACTTACAATCACACTTTTTTAAATGACTAAGATTAAAACTTAATTTTATTTCCATTTTCAATCACGTTTTATAGATGACCGAGATTAAAACTGTTTTTCATCATGGTTTATGTACTTAACCGTAATAAAAAATCTAACTCTAATTTTTTTGTCCTGTTTTTACAAAAACTGACATCTTTTTCATTTTTTAGGCGTGGTCTTATTACCTTTTCATAGTAGTGTCGGGCCTCGTGGAACCCATTTTAAAACACCAAAGCATGTCTCATTCACTAAACCAACCAAACATCACATTCCGTTTTAATCGTCACAACTATCATCAAAATTGTCAAATCGACTCAATTTAGTGTGTGTCCGACACGTATAACAAAGTGTTCAATAAAATCACATGCCAAAATCTTGGTTCAAAGATTTCAAAGTGAATTTGAGGTTTATCATGATGCTAAAGGTCGATTATATGAAGATATGACCGAAACGAAATCGGAAAAAGTGGTGCTTGCTGGATTTTTCACTCGGGCAGCCCCCAATCCCGCCCGAGCAGGGGGGGCAGATTCTGGGTACTCCGAAAATGTAGATTTTCACCCCTAGGGTGTGGAATTTCAACCCGTTCCTTAGAAACATGAAATAGGGTATCAAGGTGCATCAAAACAAGTCATAAACTCTTAGAGGGAGTAGAAATCAACTTAATTTAACGAGAATCCACAAGAAAACTCATAGATTTCAAGACAAATTTCAAGAATGTAGTGGGTTTCTAAAAAATTCCAGAGTGTACAAGTGAGATACATAGACATGTGCATCCAATCAACTAAATGAAGATAGAATGAGAAGAGAACATCCCTACCTCAAGAGGTTATGCTCCAAATCAATTGAAAGATAAAGTCCTACCTTCCTCAATCAAACCCCAACCGAAATCACGCCTCCCAGAGCGTTTCCAAAGCAAACTGGGTTCCAAAATGCGCGTAGATGATGAATATATATGTGAATGAATCTTGAAGGAATTTGGGTTTGAGTGTGAGATTTGGGGTGAAGATGGGAGAAATTTTGTAGAGGAGCAAGAGGGAGAGAGAGCCGGTTGTCTTTAGAGAGAGAGAGAGAGAGAGAGGTGTTTCTTTTTGAAAAAAAAAAAAGTCATTACACTTGTATATACACACCCCTTATGCACTTACACCCCCTAAGTTTCAAATATATTAAAAAACACCCAAATGCAATCTATATATTAACACCACATTGGCCCACTATAATCTATTTTTATTTCCTCACATTTCTCCAATGTTATTTCCGGAATAATGCATAAAAATACGGGTCCTTACACATCCACCCATTGATCTATCCTTCGTACTGAGCAGAGCTACATAGATCTTTAATTAGAATTTTAATTTGGTGCATTATTGGATCTTTAATTTGGTGCGAAAAAATTAAATTTGTTTGGCATGAAAACTTTATTTTTATTTAAACATTTCATGTCATTTTGTAAGGGACTTTCATGGGTGGTTTTCCATTTTTGTTAGAAGTCCTAATAGTGCTCAACACGGATTTCGAGACATGTTATTCTCCTTATATATATATATAAACTGTTTTTGACGCGTTCATCCCTTTTAGCGCTTTTAGCACTCGTGCTAAAATGAGAAACTGCCCCTTATTTAGCTTGGGACGGAATTGATGGGAGTAATACTTTGTACAAATACTGCAAAAATTACAATTTAGAAAATGATCGATTCAGATCAAGAAAAATTAATATCTTAATATTACATTTGACTATTAAGACAATTGGAGCAAACCTTTATTTCAATTTTTTATTTTTTTTAAAAGGCCCACGACAAAACATAACAATTATGTGACTTTATAGGTATTTTTCTTCTTCATAGTATTAGTTTTCCACATAACATGTAACTAATTTTTCATTGAACGGTGCAACCCCGCATTTAAATCCTGATTCCACCATTGTCCATGTCCGTCTTAAATCTATGCACTGCCCGATAAAAAAAGGTGCTTCCACCAAGAAAATAAGCCCCTACCCAAGAAAATAGGTACGTCCACAAATTAACACCCCAGCCGTCCGCCGGCATAAAGGTCCACCGCACAGCAGACTTGGGTCCTTTATATCTCCGTAATCTTTTTTCAAGATTCTTAAAAATTTTTTTTGCTGGAAATAATATTGAAATCTTTTATTGCTCTTTCAAGACTCTTTCTAAGACTGATAATGGACCATAGCCCTTTTTGTTGTATTGATTTGTGATGCATGACTATTTTTTCATCCAGTCTATGGTCCATTATCAGTCTTAGAAAGAGATGTAATTGAATTGCACAATCCAAATTAATTAGCTAGCTCCATTGCATGCGTTCAAAAATTGTTCAATTAAATCAAATAAACTAACTTGAGACAATAATAACATAAATATGGAAAAATTCACACATATATAACTCCAAATATTCTCACGCACTAAACTAGTTATTCTGGTTAAATTGAAAAAATTGTGCGGGATTGGCTGCTATAATTTCCTAGAGAGTGAAAAACATTCTTAAAATTTTCAAAATTTCAACTTATGAGTCAACGTTTTTTCTTTGGATGATTTTTACCAAAATTCTGGGTCCTAATTTGGGGAAGAGTTCTGTGGTCTATGCAAGGGTTGATTATGATCTTAAATTGCAGTTGAAGTCTGTTCTACATATTCCTGAAGGAATTTTGCCCGTCAAGTCCTTAGGGGTTCCACTCATCACTTCTAGATTGACGTATGTAGTGGATTGCCAGCTTCTTATAGACAAAATTCTGCCCCAAATCCATATCCATATCCATGACCACATTCATATCCACGTCCACGTCCTCACGTTTGTCCTCGTTCTCGTCGTTGGCCTTGGCCTCTTTGCGTGCTTCCACCTCTATCATATCTCTCTCCATTTCCTTTGAAGGAGAGTTTTGCTTGCAGAGCGTATTTCACTGTTTCATTTCCACTTTTCTGAAGTCTTTCCTCATGAGTTTGTAAAGATCCCAAGAGTTGGTCAATCGTCACATACTCCAAGTCTTTTGACTTTTCAATAGCAACCACAATACGTGCAAACTTTGGTTGCAATGAGCAAAGAATTTTCTCCACCATGCGAACATTTGCCACATTTTTGCCATATAGCTTCATCTGATTCACAATAACCAGCATTCTTGTGAAATAATCCGAAATAAACTCCGATTCCTTCATGCAAAGGGCTTCAAACTCTCCTCTAAGAGTTTGAAGATGCACTTCTTCATTTTGTCAACTCCTTTGAAACAATTTTCGAGCATATCCCATGTCTTTTTCGCAGTGGTTTCACTAGCCACTTTTTCAAAAATCGAATCATCCAAGCCCTGATGGATGAGAGTAAGAGTGCTTCTATCCTTCTTTCTTAACTTCTGCAAGACATCCTTTTCAGTAGCATTCAATGTGGAATCATCTTATGCCTCTGCATATCCTTTCTCTAAGTCTCCCAAACATCTTGCGAACCAAGAAGAGCCTTCATTTGGCTCGACCAATCTTTGAAGTTGTCTTTGGTAAGCCGAGCATATTGAAATCCTATCGAACCATTTCCCATTTTGGCCCTGATACCACTTTGTGGGGAAACAATCCAAAATTACCACAAGATATTATAGAGAAGGGAAGAGGAATACTTTGAACTCAACTCTTTTATTCCACTTACTACAAACCATGTAGTACATCAAGTATTTATAGGCCCTAATAGATAATCTAGAATTAATGAACTACTAAATCCATAGCATCATACATGAACCTTCCAAGATACATTCACCTAGGAATATGACACAAGACAAGTTTATCATTTCAACAACTTCATCCCTATTTTGGCAAGGAAGGACTCAGTGATGTGGACTTTGACATCTAGTAGCGAGTTTTCTGTGAAATTTGCTTGGGATGGCTTACGGCACTCAGGTGCTAAAAGTGCCTTGGCTTACAAATTGTAGCTTTTTTTTTTTTTTTTTTTGATTGGCTACAAATTATAGCATCGTGATACAAAAATTTTACCAAGTTAGAGGCAAGTCTCTAACCTGTATAGGGATTTCATTTATGGTTGAGATGGTTTTTTATAAAATTGTACGCTAAATTTTAGGAACAGCAATATAGGAGGAAAAAAGACAAGATCGGAAATCCTCTGCTTAGTAAAAAACTATAAATTTTCAAAGCAATAAGCTATTTGTACCGCTTCTCTCACAATGATGCGACCTATACATAAAAGTGCCTTGCCCATGCCTGAAGGCACTTGACGAAGTTCGAAAACCTTAACCAACCATACAATGCTACTGTTACACTGCTCTTATCATCGAGTATTCCAACTAAGTGACACGAAAAAGAAAAAAAGAAAACCAACTTAGTAACATCTAATTGGTCAATTCACGCTTTCTGCGTTATAAGAGGGCAAAAAAGATCAACTAAAAAAGGATTGTCTTTTAGAAATGAGTTTTCGTTCATGTGGTATTTTTTTTTATCTTCCTTCCTTTTCTTTTTTTTATAAAGTAACTCAAAGTTATCTTGGAAAGGCAAGTCTTCTTAGACTACAGGAGCACAACTTTGCCCGTAAGGTAAGATTTGTTCCTTATTATAAATATTGTTAGGAAAGAAATAAGATTCCAACATGGAAATGCCATGTAGGACATTTCGAAAAAACCGTTGTATAATATTATATAGATATAGATGGATCCAACATCATGTGAGAGGGCGTCACAAATAACAATTACATCTATAAAAAAAATTTGTAATTAAAAAGCAGCATTTATTTAATTAGGTTTTCTCCATTGGTTCACTGCCTTCCGTCCTCTGCTTTAAACCCTTTTAGCTTCAACCTTTCGAATCAGCTAGCTTGGAAAAGGATCATTTGGCTAACCTGTATAGGAGTCCCTCTCAATGCTTGGAGTTTTTCAACATTTAGAAGGATAGGTGAGATTTGGGGTCATTTTCTTGCCATGTTAAAGGTAATACCTTGTACAATCATTTTTGTTGCGGGCTTAATGTTTCCATGTAAATGGGCTAGCTTATATCTTTGTTGTTTTAGGCCTAATGGATGGGATAAGCCCAATCTATTCTATGTAAGGTTGAAAAGAAAGACAAGACACATCAGCCCTATTATCCTGCTCTTTTGCACGGTCTCTTCTGCTCCTTTTAGCAGTCTTGATTTGCTCCATGTCAGCTTGATTTCGTCCACTAAAATCAACTAATAGGCTAGGACAAAGCCATTAGTTGGATCTTGGGAGTTAAAATTTGGGATGGGGAAATAAAACCCTGGAAAGTCTACAACAATGGTATGTTGAAACAATCAAAATATGGGAGCTCAACAACTTGCTTTTTCACTTTTTAATCGAGAAAACAATATTTTTTGGAGCGTGAAGATGAAGATCCAACTTGAGTCAAATGTTGTTTAGAAATTTGTGGAAGATTCCCTTGTATCAAGAAAAGATTAGAAAATATTCCCCTGTATCTTATTACAAGAGTTGTTCAGAGGACTATAACTAACATGAAAAATTGATCGTACAATGTAGAGGGTGTTCGGTTTATATACCTGGACATTTCCCACTGTGTTTTATTATAAAGATGATTTTGGCACTTGTTATCTTAGAATAGATTGGCAAATCAAAGGTTCAAAACTTAGTTTTGATTACAGAAGTAGCTTTGCCTTGACGAGACGAAGATAAAGGTGCAAAAACGACAACGATCTGGCGAAGGAGTGGACCACACATGTTGCTGAAAGTTGACGATGATCCATTTGTACTCCCTTTCTAACGGAATCGTGCCACTTTTGGCAAAAAAAGAAATTAGGCTTGTAAAGGGTTCTACTATCCCACCCTCTCTCACATCTTGGATCCAAAACGTGCGAAAAGCTGAGTTTTCTTTCCATTTCCTTTTTTCTCCATCAAAATCTATTCTAATATATAAAGGGGGAGAAGCTTTTTGGTGTGGAGTAGTTTTTTAGGCTGGTCCACAATTTTAAAATCCCAAAATACCCCTAATTCCAAATGAGAAACATTACGTTACTCAATAACCATAAGGGCAAAAACGCCATGGGCAATTTTACACGCTTAATTCCACGTAACTGCCATGGACAATTTTACACCCCCACTTTTTCCAAACCATCTCCTTCCACAACAAAACAGCCTTCTTCAGTTCTTTGTTTTACTTTTCTCTCAAAACAATAGTAATCCTATAGTCCTACATCATCTTTGGCCATGGTCTGATACTTTGATGAGGTAACTGTCTCTCACCTAAAGAAAAAATATTTTCCCGTTACTGCAGGTATTTCTTCTCCTTAATTTTATTTATCATAGAACTCCATCAAATGGTAAAGTAACTTCAGTTTGTTTCTCATTTAATCTTTGTGTTTTGTTATCTATCATCATAATTTCCATAGTTTCGTTGTTTTCAAAACTTTGTCAAATCTCGTAGCACCCAAATTTAAGGGGGATTTAAACTTAGAACACCCTGTGAAGAAAAAGAAAAAAAAAAACGAGGTTGTGAAATTTTTTTCTTCAAAAGCAATATGAAAATAGTGCCTAAAGTGAAAGAGTAAACGAATCGCTAATTAAGAAATTAATACTTCATACAATAGGGAGTCTCACTTTTTTTGGGGTTTATTAGTTTTCGTACTTTAAAAATTGTTACTGTTGTAGATGTGGGTTTGGATAGTTGCAAACTTACAAATCCTGCTTCACTACTAGAAATTGATCGAGAAAAGCCGGTGGCGAGGACGGGGTTAGCATAGTAATGTATGGTTTGATTACGTGTAATCTATCATAATACATTGCATAAATATGGGAAGTGTGAATCATATATTTGGTGTGATATTTTTTTATACGAGTAGTAGTGTTGTTTATTTGTCAAAAAAAGATAATGCAATGCAAACGCGATCTTACGATAAGCCAGAAACTTTTGTGCATGATTTTTTTTTTTTCATAATTAAAGTTCGACTTGTACACGAATCGCGTGTGCCCTGGCCTCTAGTCTCTCAATAAAGGGGATGTTAGTTTTGGAGTAACCCAGTCAATTTCGAAGTCAATCGAGGTTACCCGGTCTGATTCGAGACTAATCGGAGGACTTCAGTGTTTATCTTGGAATAAGATATACCCTAGTTGTAGAATCAATATCATTTTAGTGATAGGCATTAAAGAGTCAAAGTTAGAGTCACTAAAATACCCTAGTTGGATTACATGTTCACAAATCTAAGTCAAAATTTGTGTTTTTTTTGTGTGAGTGGAACCAGCCCCAACAATCAATATATATAATTTCTCTTCGAATTTGGTTTGTCATATGTCACCTAGCTCTATCATTAGTTGGCACAAAAGACAGCATTAGCATCTAAGTTTTTTTTACAAATTGATTTTTTTATTATTCGCCGGTTCCGGTTATTATTCAAAATTCATTGACAATTCTCAACATTGCTCCTTGTTGTGATAAGGTCGTGCCATAGTATTTTTTATTTTTGTAATCCATCTTCAAAGAATAATATTTGCTGATAAGAAACATCAGATTCGGAAACGCAGTAATCATCTTTGCTTTTTGAAGGAACGAAAAGAATTGCAGAAACTTTGGTTAAACTTGGGATTTTGCAAATAAATATCATTTTCACTTAGGCCCCAATTGGATGAGCGATAAGTTTTGGTGGGATTAAATAGTAGAGGTGTTCACGGATCGGATCCGGATAGATCAGATACGGATCCGATCCGATCCGCTCAGAGCGGATTATGGTTTTTAAGATCCGGAACCAAACCGAACATTCACGGATCGGTTACGGATCGGATCAGATCGAGTAGGATCGGGCGGATTTGACAGATTAAAGAAGGATTATTGAGCGGATTGAGCGGATCCGATCCGATCCGATCCGATCCGGAACCGTCAGATAAGAAATTCTCGATCCGGAACCGAACCGAACATTCACGGATGGATCAACGGATGGTTCGGATCGGTTCGGATTGGTCGGATTGGCGGATCGGATGATCCGCTGGACAACCCTATTAAATAGTAAGGGGCATTAGTTAGTAAGGGTGGACCCACATTGATGTGATGTTTATGGAGGGAGGATTAAATAGTACGTGGTTTAGATGGATTTGTGATAAAGGGGGATAAAGTTGGGTGGATGATGTAAAAAGCGGGCAAATGACTTATTTGCCCTTGTGCATGGGTAATATTAAATATTACGATAAAATAAGTACATAAATACAAACTAATTAAATTAATTATGCTTTTCAATAAATATGATATAATAATTACTTAATTATATCTAAAATTAAAATATTTAATTATTCATTTTAATAATGTTGCGTATCACCTAATTTTTTTGCTTGTTTTTTTCTTCTAACTACGCGTTTTTTACTTATAAGAACTAATTAGTAATTTTTATGTTATTCCCCAACAATGTCAAATTCTAAAGGATAAAAAAATTAATTTTTTTGTACCAAATTAAATATCTCAATTAGTAGTTTAATTTGGTGTAAAAAATAAAAATAAAAAAAAACCGCAAAAATACTTCATTTTTTAATCCAAAGAAAATTGCATGGGCTCGTAAACATTCAAAATGGGTTCGGTTTTTCATTTTAAACAGTGAACGAATTTTAAGGGTAAGCCAAGAGGGATAAGGGAGGGTAATGGAGTAATTTTACTCGGGGTATTGGAGGTACTAAACAATAACACCCCTCCCCCTGTTATTAATTAGTACCCCTCCAGGGAGTATTGAGGGGTATTAATCTGGAGGAGTATAAGTTATACCCCTCCCTCAAAAATTGCCAAACGCTTCACTAATGTGTGGGACCGAGATAAGGGTAGGGGGTATAACTTATACCCCCATCTAAACCCACAGTCAATCGGGCCCTTATAATATTATCGCAAAAAAGCTTATAGAGATTATGTTTGAATACCGAAATATAATGTACTTCTTTATAATTGTTTTGCTTAAGGCTGATGAAGTGCAAGTGGTCGCTAATTCATGCGGTAGAACTCTTAGATGTCTCACACTACATCTCGGGATAGAGTTCTCATTCCCCCCACCCCATGTAATAGATTAAGAATGACAAGGGAAAAAAAAAAAAAAAAAACTGATGATGTCAACACGTAATTTATGAGTTCTGTTTAATAATTGATTTGAACAATGATTAGGCAAAACTCATTGGGGGACTAGGTCTTAGGAATGCATGTTCCTAGGACGGCTAATGCCGTCTCTCTTCCCCATTTTATCTCTATCTATAAAAGCAGTCCAAAATGAAACAAATAATTTCACAACTCAAATTACTCTTCTCTTGAATAGATTCTCTAGATTGCTTTTCATAGATTCCCCAATGGCTTCTCATGTTCTTTTGCTAGGACTCTTGACTATAAGTTATTTCAGTGCTTTAGCATTCGGTGATGAAAGCCCTCTTCAAGACTTCTGTGTTGCAAATCTTACGAGTCCCGGTACCATAATTTTTTCACTCAATTTTCCATCTATCTTTTAGTGCCTAAAATTTGTGCCGATATATAATTTTAATCATAGAGATTCACAGTATCTATTATGGATGTATATGGTCCAGATTGGACCGGTTTTGTAGAAATCTAAGAATCGAACCGTATCTAACGGTTCCGAAAAATTGAGAACCATAACTAGACCATTACGCATATGGGACCAAACCACACCTCAGTTTCCGGTTGTAAGCCATGTTAACATTCAAATATTGCAAAAATAATAATAATAATAATAATAATAATAATAATAATAATAATAAAAAATAACATACCACTAACATACTTAATAGAGTTTCTAGGGTGGGGGAGAGAATATTGAGGGGAAGAATGTGGAAAGAGTTTGGTGGGAGTTGGATATTGGGATGGACTATTGTATATCATTATTGATAGAGATGGTAGGTGTCATGAGTGTTATATATTTATTTATTTATTTGTTCATTTAATTTTATTTATTTATTTATTTTTGCTGGTTGGTTCGGTTTAAACCACGGATTGTAATTGTGAAACTGATAGCTGAACCAAAATATACGGTTCTCATTTGTTTAGAACTAGAACCAATCCATTAAGCAGTAGAACCAATCCAAATAGACCGGTTCGGTCCGGTTTCACGGTTTTTTCGTACACCCCTATATCTACTAACATTGATTTCTGTTCAATATGGCAGTTGCAGTGAATGGGCTTGTTTGCAAAGACCCGCAGCTCGTAGAACCAAACGATTTCTTCTTTACCGGGTTACAAACCGAAGGCAACACAAGTAATGCACTTGGATCACAGGTGACTCCAGCATTTGTGTCGCAATTGCCTGGACTCAATACACTCGGCATCGCCATGGCCCGTATCGACTATGCGCATGTGGGCGTCATCCCTCCCCACACACATCCACGAGCGACTGAAATCTTTACTGTTATCAAAGGCAGCATCGAAGTAGCGTTTGTCACCTCTAATCCAATAAATCGTCTCTTAATAAAGGTGCTTCAAAAGGGCGATGTGTTCGTGTTTCCACAGGGTCTGGTGCACTATCAGCGAAATGTTGGCCATGGTCATGCAGTTGCTATTGTAGGCCTAAGTAGTGAAAATCCCGGTCTCATTGCCATTCCTAGTACTGTGTTCGGGTCGAAACCAGAAATCCCTAGTGAAGTTCTCGAGAAGTCATTCCAATTGAGTAAGAGTGTAGTAGCCAAAATCGAGTCTAAGTTCTGAGGAATGATTTAAAACTACTCAACAACTTAAGGCAGGATATCAAAGCCGCCAAGTGTTGAGCAAACGTCTGTTTAAGTTTCCTTTTCTGCATTTTGAGTTGTAATTTCGTATGGAAAAATACTTGTTCAGGTACAAGTTATTGTGTTCACTTCGATACTTTTGTAGTGACAATGGCTTGATAAGTTGTAACATCAGTTAATTTGATTCTTAATTCGTTTACAAGAGAAAAAAATGACTTTGTAATTTTGGTTATACCGCATTTCCTTTTCCATTTTTCACTTAAAGGATACAGAATCTCCCTAATTTAAGGCCCAAGGGATGGAGTAGGTTTAATAACCACATTTTATATATTACTTAACAGATTAAGTGTCACTTAAAATGTAGCTAAAAAGTTAATAAAAATTAAGTAGCTTTGAGCTACTTAATTCTGGCACCGTTACTCCGCCACCACGCCCACCACCTCCCGATCACCACTACCACAAATACATGATGACCATTAGTAAAATTCAGAGACAATTAAAAAAATATATATTTTTCTAATTCAGTGCTTAATATGTTTTATCAAACAGCTTTTCAGCTTAAAACATTCAACATTCAGTTTTCAGTACTTAATTTTTTAGTTTTCAGCTTTCAGTTTTCAATTTTATCAAACAGCGCCTAGCTAAGTTACTTTCAAAATGGTTGTAACGTAGCTACATGTCTATAATGAGTCAGTTATGTCTATAATGAAGGTTAGTCTTTTAAGTGAATGAGGGTCATTCAATGTAAAATGGGCTCAATTGACGTGACGAACTCTCTGACGTTATTCCGCATAATATTGGGCCTTGTGCATGATGTGGCGGGATCGATGCATTGTACAAAATTTCAAACAGAAACCGATATGAATTAGCATCATTTTGTTGGATACGATCAATTTCTCAATAATATTACACACTCTTTAGTTAGGAGTATACGGTATCTGCACCTCTAAAATCCACTTTTTTAAGTCTTTATTTTTTTATACAAGTTAATTGTAGCATAAAAAAAAGGGCAACACTTGTATAAAAATTCATAACATTTGAATATAAATTCATGACAGCGCTACAAGAAACATACTAACATATGACCATTTTTTTTTTCTTTGGAATAACATTAAATAAAGTGTTTACTATAGCATTTGTGATGCAAGTTGACTTTCACAACAGAATTGAGGTCCGTTGACATTAGTTAGATTGTACTAAAAAGTTAGAGTTGACCAAGGCCGGCGGGTGGCCATAAGACTAATTTATCTTCTTAAATTATTTCAACTTACAAGAGTGGTTATCCCTACGAACATATTCCAATTCAGTGAACCTAGGTGTCCAAACACATCTCAGCCATCAAAATATTTTCAAACTAATCAAGAGTGGTTATCCCAACGAACGTATTTTCAATATTTTCACGAAATAACTATTACAACTTAAACAAAATCTACTATCTAATGTTGTATTGCAGTTGTAAAAATAAAATTATAAGAATACGAATAAAATTGGATGCAGTAAGAGAGAAAATATAATTTCATATATACATATAAGAGTATATAAATATAATTATATATATATATATGTACGTCGGGGCAGGGTGACCATACTCATGCCCCTATCCTGCTCGTTATCCAAAAAAATAAAATAAAATCTACCCTATCGAGGCAGGATAGGGCGGGTTTCGGGGTGGGGTGGGTTGAATTGACATCCCTAGGTGTAACCCAAAGACAGCTTTATAATTTTTAACTGCTCGTCATAAATTTGGTTGCATGTTACGCGTAAAATATGTGTTTAAACATATCTGTAGGAATGGTAAACACATTATATATATTACATCGACGGTGCATTACTGCTTCATAAATTATTTCATGATACATTATTTTTTTTCACAATAATTTAATAGATTTGTTATCATTAGTATTAGGTTCCATTTACTTTAGCAAAATTCGTTAACAGTTGTACCACTTGCTCCTAATTGTCGGCATCATACCAATTGTAAGTTTGATTTTGTAGTCCATCAAAGATATACTCTTTCTCTATTGCTAGTCCAAGAAAACACCCAATTAATTAAACTCTATTACTAAATGAACCAAAATAATTGTAAAAATTTAGGTAATTAAAACACGTCATTTTCCAAATTGTATTTGGTTATAATTCGTAGCAATTTCCCATTTTCCTACTACTTCTTTGGTTTTTTTCCTTGCTTGTACGATGAACTTCAAACTTTTTTGTTCCTTGGAAATTGGTTTTCATTAAACTCAAAGCTAGAATACCATATTTTATCAGCTTACGGATCTGTAATGAAATATTGTGATAATCTTTTAATAAAGTACGAGGTACCCATTTTACGAGTCCACTTTACGTCAATACGTGCTCAGTGCCGGCTGAAGAGTCTCAGCGGCATGAAAAGGATTCCTCTAATGAGGCCCTCTGTAGATTTTACGTAAAAAGGTTATTTAATACAGGTCTTCATAAAAACCCATTCCAAACGATATTATTACTTCAAAAACTCACTCCAAAATCTGTTATTTGAACATTACTTTCTCGCAATTTTAGTTCAAAACTTGGTTTTTCCAAAATCTAATTTATTCTTAAACTAACTTTAAAAAAACCCGACTTATTACGCTTTATGAGACAGGTAATCATTCTCTCATAATGCATCAACTCAAAAATCCAACTTAAGCTAGTTTCTTACTTAAACCAGTTTTCAAGCTAAAACTACAAATTTTATGGACTTGTTTTTTCATAACAGGCTAAAATTAATAATTATTCAAGTCAAATTTATACATAGGGCGGTTACAAATTTGAGGGCCTCGTCTTTGATATTTTTTCGGGACCCAAAACCTTGATTTCAATGGCTTGTACTTGGAGCTGGCTCTGTAGGTGTTGACAAAGATTCCAGACTGACCGGTCAACACCACCATTACGAAGAATAACAATTAATCAAAACTCATACGGGTACTAGGTGTTAGGACTGTCACAACAATGACAGACTAGCTAATTAAGTCGTCGCTCTTCCCCATTTCATCTCATCTATCTCTATCTATAAAAGCAGTTCAATTATCAATACCCTAACAACTCAAATCATTCTTCATTTCAATAGATTCAATTTACTTCCTCCGCTCCCTTGAAAGCTTTTCACATTTTCTCCAATGGCGTGTCGTGGTCTTTTGCTAGGGCTCCTGGCTGTAACTTGTTTCATCGCTTTGGCATCTGCTGAAAGCGCTCTTCAAGACTTCTGTGTCGCAGATCTTACGAGCCCCGGTACCGTACTCTTCGCATTCAGTTTCCAACTCATCTTGCTGTGCCTAAAATTTGTGCATATATGTGTATTTAATTGTTTGACATAATTTTCTGTTCTGTATGGCAGTAATAGTGAATGGGTTTGTTTGCAAAGACCCAAAGCTCGTAGAGGCAAACGATTTCTTCTTCACCGGGTTACAGATACCAGGCAACACATCGAACGCTTTTGGATCATCGCTAACTCCAGTAACTGTCTCGCAGTTACCGGGAGTTAATACACTTGGCATAGCCCTGGGCCGTTTTGACTATGCGCCAGGAGGCGTCATCCCTCCCCACACACACCCGCGAGCAACTGAAATCTTCACTGTTATTGAAGGCACTATCGAAGCAGGGTTTGTCACCTCTAATCCAGCGAATCAGCTCTTTAAAAAGGTACTTCAAAAGGGTGATGTGTTCGTCTTTCCTCAGGGTCTGGTGCACTTCCATCGTAACGTTGGCCAGGGTCATGCAGCTGCTCTCGTTGGATTTAATAGCCAAAATCCCGGTCTTATTATCATTCCTCCGAATGTGTTTGGGTCGGAGCCGTTGATCCCTACTGAAGTTCTCACAAAGTCATTCCAAGTGAGTAACAGCGTAGTTGCCGAAATCGAGTCTAAGTTCTGAGGGATGGTTTGAAACTACTCAAGAAGGCAGGTTATCAAAGCATAGTGTTACGAAGTGTTGAGCAAATGTTTGATTAATAAGTTTCCTTTTCTGCGTTTTGAGTTGTAAATTTCGCATGGAAACAATTTGTTATCCCTTTGTCGGTATTCCAAATATTCGTAAAGCAAATTACATGTTGCGGGTGTTTTTTCCCTTTTTTTTTTTCCCTCAGTGTACCCTGGTCAAATTATGAATATGGTCATTATTGCTGATAAAAAAAAAAACAAAAAAACAACTTACATACTTTTGGAGCGTTGCCCGTGAAAAACACTAGCAAGTCTAGGTTTATAGCTATTCTTTAATCTAATCTTTTTTTACAATCGACCTACCAATTGAAACTTTTACTTATCAATAACAGGAAGTCAAACAATTGAACAACAATAATTTATGTGAAAACCCCATTAATGGGTGAAAACTATGGGAAAAAATCATTCACTAAAAATATTGTATACTCTCTCCATCCGGATTTTTTGGTCCGTTTTAGGGATTCTAACTTTTTTCCATTACTTTTTGTGTTTGTCATTTTTACATCATCAAAAGTAATTTTCCCCTACTTTATCCTTTGTTATCCTTTGACTTTTGAAAATGGACAAATATTTTCGGACTTGAAAAAGTATGTTTGTGGACCAACAAATCCAGGCGGAGGTAGTATATCCTAAAAAAAAAATCGTGATCTCACAACGGTTGAGATTGTCACAGAAGATGTCTAAAACCGTTACAAAAGCCCAAATAACCTATACCAATGGTTTCAAAAAAGTTAGGTGAAACGTTACGAAATATCCGTCACTATAGGGTTCTATTACCGCTTTTGTCAACCGTTGGTACCACCATTCTTTCTAGTGACAGTTGCTTTAGTAATGTGTACAACCGTTGCCACACTCCAATTCTGACACTTTTCTGTTATTTTAAATAGCAACTATAGCAACACTTAAAACCTTTGCAACACTTAAAACCGTTGCCATAGACCCCTTTTTTTTTATTTAAATAGCAGTTATATATATTCTATGTATTTTCATATTATACCTAAGAAACAGTTATTAAATGACCATAATGCTAAAAGCCCGGGAATTGCAATTTCATTCAAAAATAAACCTTGATACCATAATTCAAAAAACCATCAAATGAACTTGCCAAAAAGTCAATAGCACATCCAATTAACAAAAATCATCTACAATTTAGGTATAACTTGCCTAAGACTTGTCTAGACAAAAACGACAAAAACTATCATAAGTAGTCCTTTAATAAAGTCCTCCATCAAAATAAATATCCACCGCTAGATTCTTTTATATTGTTCCTATTACCTACATTGAAAAATCTATATAATAAGGGAGCTCAGTGTTTGAATCCCAACATAAATCCAACGGCCTACATCTATTTGGTGCTTAATTGATGGTTCGGATTGAGTAGCAACTTCCACTCAAGGGCTGAGATAGAAGGGAAAGTATTTTAAGGGCTGAGATTTGGCTTTGAGGTGTAGACTTAATGCCCACCGTTGGATGCCTCTCTTTTAACTGCACGTAACAACTCTCTCTCCTCCCTCACACACCCACGTTCCATACTCTCTCCCCTCTCTGGCTCTCTCACTCACCCACGTTCACCACTGCCGTGAATACAAAACCCATGTCTCTCTTCAAATCCCATGTTTCTCCTTCCCTACCACAGTTACTGGATTCAAATCCACCGCACAGTAGAGGTTCGACCCTTCAAGAATCGACAGAAACCATACCGCAATCGGCCGAATTCTTATGCAAATCCACGGCACAGGTGAAGTTGAAGTTCGACTCATGGTGCGTCTCTCTCTCTCTCTCTCTCTCTCTCTCTCTCTCTCCCCCCGTGTGTGTCAACTATTAATGTCGAACTTCTACGCACACCAACTATTCGATGAAATGTGTGAACCTGGTATCAGTGAACCTGGTGGCTGTAATTAGTAGCTTTTACGTCAATTGCACTTTAATTGGACATTGGACAGTGTTTACATGAAATTAGGTACCCGTTAAGGACACTTTAGGAGAGTACATTTCAATCTTTAGGAGGTTTGAAAAAGTTGAACCTGCTTAGGTCACCAAATTAATATTGTGACCGTGAGTTTGTGTTCTCATAATGTTTCAGTAGCATTGTTAATTATAGAGGAGCCATCAAGGTTTAAACTATACGGTATTTCAATTGATGGTTAATTATCATTGTTAATTGATGGTTTTTTTCATACCGATGTGGTTTATAAGGATTCCTTTCGTCTCTGTATTTACAAGAGCTAAGATCATGCTTTATTTGCTATAACGTGGAAGCCGAGGAATAAAATAAAATGACGGAAGGTTATTTGCATCGTGGGTTATTTATGCTTGCAAACTTTCTATTATGTTGCATCGTTCCTTTAAGCATGAGCAATACCTAAAGGCACGACGCAACGTAATAGAGAGATCGTGGAACCCCCAGGAAAAAAAACTATTACCAATTTGAAAGGAATCCTGATTAAAATGTGTATTTGCGGTGGGTGTAATAGCAAACAAACAAATACAAAAATCAAGTTGATTTGATAAAATTAAATTTTATGCATCGTACAATTCATCTTCCATGCTTTGATTTGATATTTTACTGTCTTTCTTTTTCTTACCAGGTGAGATAAGCTATTCCATGGATTTACTTCTTTTTCCTTACCAGGTGGGTGTGATCCTCTCTTCCTCTTTCGTGAACTTCTTTTTTCTGGTTTCCTTTCAGAGGATTTGAGTAATTTTGGTGTCTTTGTTGTGGGTGTTCTTTTTTTTTTTTTCCATATGTTTGCTCCATCTAACCATTTACCAAATTATAGGTCATGCATATGGAAGTGATTATGAAAAATTCATTTATCATGCTATTGTTGTTTTTTCGTTGAATCTTCTTTATGCAATTCGATTGCCTTATGCGGTCATCCATGTGTTACAAACCTACCTATAAAGTCAAATACACGCACACACCTATATATGGATTTACGTGCAAAACTCATACGATTTTTAATCAATCAACGTCGAAACATGATCACTTTGTTCTCTTCACATTTCTAAAAAATTTTCCAAAAAAGATTCTTTTCCCATCTCTCATCTCTCTAATCATTAATCACATTTCTCTCTCTACTCATACCCTCTCTCCAATCATTATTCTCATTTCTCTCTCTATCTCTCTCCAATTACTACACCTCTCTCTAATTATTACTTTTTCCAAAAACTCATCCAAACACTATCTCAAAAATATTTCTCAAAATATTCTTCTCAAAACACTCAACCAAACAAAGTGGATGTGATTCCACCCGAATCAGTGTTTTTGATTGTTTGACTATGAATCGAACGAATCATACGATTACCTTGCGATTCGTTATCCGACAGGTCGGGTCGGGTTTTTTGGGCCCTGATCAGGAAAAAAAAAAGTGTTTTCTTTTTTGGTTATTTTGGACTCCAAAGAGGGTCGAAACCCTCCTAAATTCACTCAAAAGTGTTTATTCATGCAATATATTATTTTTTCATAGTTTATGTTTGGCATCCCCGGCCTGTACCCTTGGCAACTCCTACCGAGATCTTTCAGAGGTTTATACTGCCATGTCTCTAAAATATAGTCGGTGATGATTAGTGATGCATAGATGATGTAAACTGGTCTAAACTTTGTGCTTTTATGCATTTACACACTTTCCATCGGCATTCAGTTTGGTTATATGACTATGTACTCAGTGACCAATCTGCTCACAAGTTCGTTCTTGAAGTTGTATTCTTTCCCCTTAATTACAATTATGGATGAATCCCTCCTTTGTGAAAAGGTTAATGTTTCAGTGACCAATTATGGATGAATCCCTCCTTTTATACATAGCTGTTGCTGTTAGTTCCATAGGCTACATACTATATGTGTGTCCATTAATGTCGAACTTCTAAGCACACCACGCACACCAACTGTAGTTCTTCCTCCATTTTTTCCACAAAACGTTATAGGTAGTTCTTCCTCCATTTTTTCACAGCTTGGCTGCCATTGAATTTATGGGCTTTACTTGAGTAACAGCTAATGCATGGTATTTCTTTGGTTGGTTTCCCGTGCATTATCTGAATTCCTAACTCTACATCCTCTTAAGTCTGCAGCAAAAACAGAGAGAATAATCTGCTAAAAAATATCCTATTGCCTAGATCCATAACTATAGTCCTTTACCAATTTAAGTTCTTCCTCATCCAGCTTATAGATATTCAATCAGGTTACCATTTGGTGCCAATATGAAAAGAAGTTAGATTAACAAGCCATAAACCAATTTTAACCTACCAAAAAATGGGGTGTCCCTCTTAATTTTTTTTTTAGGGGAAACTTGGACGACACGGCATAGACACACGAGAAACACAATGGGGACAAGTACGGACACACTACGCGACGTAGTGTATACTGTATCTCTCTTAAATTTTGTGGAGTTTTGGAGGGTTGCACGCGGGCAACATTGACAGTACTTGGTAATTGCTGGCAGATTATATGTGGAGTCTTTGTGTGCTTTGAATTTACTTGAAACTGTAATGGAACTCATTATTACTTCGTACTGCTAAGATTACGAGTTTGTGACCGTGAGTTTGTGTTCTCATAATGTCACTAAATGTGTGAACCTGGTGGCTGTAATTGATTAAGTGTAGTTGATTAGTTTTTATCATAACTCAACTCCCTGTGTTTGCAAATGCACTTTTGGTATCTCAAATGCAGCAGCCATCTTCACTTTTGGCATCTCAGATTCAATTTTACTTGCATCAAACATTTGTCGGCTTAACGAGATAGAAAGTCTATTTCAGCCTGACCAAAAACAAATTGATACTCTTTTACTTGCTCTCTTCCTGTATTATTTCAGTAGGTTGCATTAGTTTCTAACAACTGCTTTTGCATGTTGGCTCAGTGCAGACTATAGCCGGCTCTATTATTCAACTGCAAGCTAGATAAATTTTGGTCCCGAGGTACATTTTGAATTTCTCTCTCTCTCTCTCTCTCTTAGCAAGGTTTGTAAATTAGATTTTTGTAACAGTATATATCATTGTTAACATATGCAGGTTTCATGAGGTGTCCTCCACTTTTGCGTCGTAGTGAGTACTTAAACATGTTGAATGACATACGCGATTTTGAAACTAAACGTCATAGGGAGGGCTTCCCAGTTGAAAAATTTGTTCAGCAAAAAATAGAGGCATGCCGAGTCTTGCAAAAGCTTGGAGAAAACTACACTGAACAATACCTCATGACAAAAATAGTAGAACTTCTATCACCAAGTTGGAATCATGTCAAATACACAATATTTGAAAATCGTGTTATAAACAATGCTATAGATTTGATGAATACTTTGATGTATGAGGAACGCAATGTCCACCCTTTGTGGATAGAGTTTGAGCAAGGGCAAATGATGCCAAACTCAACTGTGAGGGAGCACATTCTAGACAAGGAAAAACAATTCCATAATCTAAAGAAAAAAGGCTTCAAGCCACACATTGTGATTTTGGTTAAGGCTATAGTTAAAAACCTCCCACCTACATGGCCTAAGTCAAAAGTTTTCGTAAGCTTGAAAGTAAAGTTTCCGGATTTGAGAGAATTAGGAGCTATGCTCGAGGAGATTGAGAATGATATGATATGTTTGCAAGCTTTGGATGAAGCAGAGAAACAATTAAACCATCAAGAGGAGAAGCATGATCAAGAGGATAAGGAAAAGCAGGAGCAAGAGGACATACAGGAAAAACATCAGCAAAAGGGAGTGAAGCGAAAACTGGAATTTGATGACCCCTAACTCTACTGCATTTTGAGTTTATTGCTATCCGTTATGTATATAGATATCACTGTTCTTTAGGTGTTCATAGTGCTTTAACAGTTTCTAGAGTATGAGACTATCATCTTAACTCCTTTTTAAAATCCATTGTTGTTGGAAAAAGAGTTGTTTCTTTTATTGTTATCGTAGTTTGAATTCTTTTTGAAATTTATTGCTCATGTGTGAATCCTTTAATTTATTGTGTCTGGCTTGGAGTTCTTCATGCTATGGTTGGTGGATACTCTTATGGTTTATCCTTATTATGATGAAATATGGATGATACTTTATAGTATGAGACTATCTGTCTGATTTCTGCTGTGGACAGAACACAACTAAATCAAGATGTGCTGTGCAATATCTTGCCTCTTCATTTATGATCTGCTGTGCAATATCTAGCGTTTTCGCATAAATTCTTGAACCTGGACCTAAAGTAAACATAATCTCAACAAGAAACAATGCTAGAGAGCTATGGAAATTGAAAGATAATGAAATATAAGACTGCTGGAGTTTTTGCTAGGGCGTGGACCTTCCTTAAAATCGGCTAAGCATCATATTTAAAGACTGTAAATGACTTTGTTGGCTTCATTCATTCTACTGTCATGATTTTAGGAAGGTGCTAATGCTGCTAAACTTCATCACATTAAGGAGCTAATTCTCTAAATCTATCTCAACAGTAAAGAGCTAATTTTGAAATTCAAAACATCAAATAGGTCAAATATGAAGATCGGCTAATAGTCATATTTCAAGACTGTAAATGACTTTGTTGGCTTCATCTATGATGTACAGAAAAGTTATAGAAATGGTCATTTAGGAACCCATATAGACCAAATAAAAAAAAAAAAGAAAAAGGAACTCATATAGACCTCAAGAAGCGTTTGATGGCTGAAGCATTGTGTTTAATTTCTTCAAAGTTGAACTTGAAGCATAATATGTTTAGTTTCAAAATTTTAAACCTATTTGTTCATGCAAAGCTATTGCATTTGGTGCATTTGGTTCTCTCTTTGCCCTCTCTGCTTTTATTTCACTGAACCCATTTTATTTTATCTTTCATTTCAGTAAACTCATTTTTCAGCGTAGCAACAAAGTTGGAGTACGGTTTCTACTAACATGGACAACGTTACAATTTTTGGTCAGGTATGTTATTCCGGAAAAAGTTTGTTACGATTCAACAAATATTACTTTAAATGTTCACTTTATATTATTCCATTTTTCTATGACATGTTGTAATATTTTTTCTATGAACAGGTCGACAAAGATTTAAGGGCCACCGTAATTAATTCTTCCTTCACTCTTTTCATGTTCAATTTTTCCTTCAAGATTTCTATAAATGTTATTAACCATTTCAACTCACTTTAAATGCATAGGTTGAACTTCTTCGAAAAAGGAATGTCGCCGTCACTATTCGTGATGAACGAGAACTAAATGCCATGCGTATCCGACAGGTATAACATGCAACTCCTATTACCTTAGTTAGAGCACCAATTGGCGTGGATAAAAAATTGATGCAATTTGCTATAAATCTTAAAAAAGGGTTATAAATAATAGTTCCAACCAAAGCGACTCTTTGTTCATACTATTCAAGTGAGTCTTTTTCAAGTGCCATCTATAACTAATTGTGGTACTCACTTATTTTGAAAGGAAAACCTAAGGCAACAAGAACTAACTCAACAAAGACAAAGAGCCAACGCGACACGAAAAGAAAGTCACAAATTAAGCTCTTCAGACAAGGGGAAGGAAAAAGTCATCTATGCTAAGAAAAAACAAGCTACTTTGGTAATATTCTTGCACATTCTGACTATTGTCATTGCATCAAATCTTATTCTTCTTTTCTAAGTATAAATCTACGTAAAAAAATATTTTACAACCTGTCCTTGCCTCTCTATTTATAGGTACAACCACTTCGAGAAAGAAATGTTGGTGTTCAAATCCGTGAAGTGCGTGACATGAACGTCACTGGTGTTCGCGAGGTACTTCTTGCTTGCCTACACTCTTAAGTATGTCACATACACGTTTCCTTACCAACACTGTGAACTCTCACTCAAACACATGCATTTTCTTACAAGGAAAATGAAAGGGCAGAAACATTGGCTCGAGATAATCAAGGATCAAGCTCTACAGCCAAAGGGAAGGGAAAGGAAAATGCACGGGTATGAATTTCCTTACTCTTTTTCCTTGACCATGTGCCTTTATGAAGTCCAAAATGCAAGTTTGTTAACTTCTAATTTAATATCCACTTTAGGTAACTTCTCCTACTATACTCATACAACCCTTACTCCTGTAAACCCCTCCCCCGTAACTTCCCCTTGAATCTACAAAAGAAACCATATGTCTGATGGTAATGCTGTCATATACTTTTTTACTTCTCGACGATTATTTTTTAAAAAGAATGCCGCATGGTAGGAAATCTGATTTGCTTCATTGTTGTTCTAATCTTAATCCCACCCTCACTCCTTTCACGTTGAAAAAAAAAATTTATACTCATTTGCCTGCATAAAATTACAGCATGGAATTGAACGGAAATTTATTGTTTAGAGATACAACCAAGAATCTTCTAACCTGTAATACTTCCAAAATGGTCCACACAATACCTCCACCATATTTGCAGTTGATTCGCGTGTGCCTCAGCCTCTATGTGTGATAGAGGCAATCTATATTTGAGAGAGAGAACCTAGTTAAATATATGTTGTCAACATTTTAGGTGACTGATAGTAACATGATATCAAAAGTAACATTGGCCCAACGTGCACGACGAGAACGAGAGAGGAATCTAAAGCAAGGCAGTGCTTATCCATTAGGACAACGGTCGGAAATAGATCGAACCATAGAAAGTCTGCACTCGAGACCATACACAAACCGTCCTTCCTTAACTCCCCGTCGTCGGCGTCTCGATTGCATGGGACAAGGAACAAATGTCACCCAACCAGCTGAAAAGCGACAAACAATCTCACATACTACTTCCACATGTCCGTCCTCCATACCAAGCACATCCTCCACTCCTGAAAGGAATTGGTAAGCTCTATTCATCTGTCGCAATCCATATTCTAAACTTTTAAACCCCCCCTTATATTTTCCAACCGAATCTTTATTTTTATAGGAATACTCTTAGTAGCCAAGTGGATCTATGTTGTGACGATGAATTGGATATGGCTACGAGTTTAGAGGCACCAACTCGAGAGCACATAAGTTTAGGAAGGCATTACCTTGGCAAGATGGATATCCTATGTCCTCGGTGTTCAGCCTTACATTGGATGGATGAAAGATTGGCAAGATCTTCTAGAAGCAATCCATTATTTGGCACTTGCTGTTTGCAAGGAAAGATAAAGTTGCATGCACTTATTACACCCCCTCCGCCACTTAAAGCATTGTTTGATGGGGATGATGTTCGATCAAAGTCCTTTCTAATGTATATTCGAGTGTACAATACAACCAATGCTTTCACCAGCCTTGGTGCTACATTTGACGACAGAGTGCTTCCTGGAAGGGGTCCTACACCCTTCACCATCCATGGGGAATTGCGGCATCGAGTTCGTTCACTTCTGCCACAACAGGGGAATGATGCATCATACGCTCAACTGTATATTTATGATCCTACTTCAGCTTTGGAAGTCCGTAATCGTAGAAATCAGCAGTTGAGAAGGGATGTACTTCAAACTATTCAAGATACTTTGTTGCAAATTAATCCATTTGTGGAAAAATTTCATCAGGCACATGCAATTCTTGATCAACTTGACCAGGCGGGACAAACTTTACCTGCCCATCTTCACTACAGTTCATTAAAAGACCGTCGAGTATATAATCTACCAACAGTAGATGAGATTGCGGTAGTTATACCATGGGATGGATCTAAAGCCAGTGGCATGAGAGATATTATCTTGCATCTGAGAGGAGATAATTAGTTGATGCAAATTAATGAATGCCACCCAGCTTATTTGCCGTTACATTATGTTTTACTATTCCCACATGGTGAACTTGGATGGGAACCTGAGATGAAACAGTGGGACGTTAAAAATAAACGACTTGCGACTGAGCGACTAACTCAGTTACAATTTTATAGCTATCACTTATTTGAACGTCCAACAGAGTATTCAACCATTTTGAGGGGAGGAAAATTATTTCAAGAGTTCTTGGTAGATGTTTGGGCAGCAACAAAGCAAAATCGATTGACATACTATAGGCTTAATCAAGGGAAACTTCGTTCTTCACTATACCAAGATTTGACTGATGTTCCTGATGAACTAAACCCTAATCAAATTGGTCAAAGGTTATTTTGCCATCTTCGTTCACTGGTAGCCCAAGACATATGTTTGAGATATTTCAAGATTCAATGACTATCACGAGATATAACCATCACCCTGATATTTTCCTCACCATGACTGCAAATCCCAAATGGCCGGAAATTACTTCAGCTTTGTTGCCGCATCAAACAGCTGTTGACCGTCCTGATTTGGTTGCCCGTGTTTTCGAGTTAAAGAGAAAGGCTTTGATGAAAGAAATAGAAACAAACAGAGTGTTTGGTGAGAAAGTGGCTCATGTATACACCATTGAATTTCAAAAACGTGGTTTGCCACATATGCATGCACTTTTCTTTCTTAAAGGCCGGGATAAAATTCGTACATGTGCTCAAGTTGACAGATTAGTTTGTGCTGAATTTCTAAACCAAGAAGATGATCCTGAACTGTTTGAAACGGTCAAGCGTTGTATGGTACATGGACCATGCGGTGCTCGGGATCCGCACGCACCTTGCATGGAAAAAAAAACTGCACCAAAAGGTACCCTCGAGACTTTGCAGAATCAACCACTATGGATGAAGATGGATATCCTATCTATCGCCGCCGTAATGATGGGAAAGTGTATGATGTTAGGGGGCAAGAAGTTGATAACAGGGATGTTGTGCCATACAATCCTCATCTATCTAAACTGTTCAACTGTCATATTAATGTAGAAGTTTGTACTGGAATGAGATGTGTCAAGTACATTCACAAGTACATTTACAAGGGTTATGATCGGGAAACAATGGTGTTGGGATCGGTAAATGAAATTAAGCAGTATCTTGATGGAAGGTATATTGGACCGGCAGAAGCAGCTTGGCAAATATTTGGCCATCATATGCATGAAGAGATACCAACAGTTACACGACTTGCTCTCCATTTACCTGGAATGCATCGCGTTAATTTCAATCCCACGGAGTCATTGGAAGATATTGTTGCTAGAGCTGCACTAGAGAGGTCAACTCTAACTGGGTTTTTTTCGTGGTACACTTCCAACCCCAATTCTACGCCCTACACTTACCAAGAATTTCCGCAATTCTTTGTTTGAGACAAGACAAATCATCTATGGACACCGAGAAAATGTGGCATGCAATCGGGAGGATGTACTTTGCCAGTCCTAATTGTGGTGAGAGATTTTATCTACGTTTGCTACTAACTATTGTAAAAGGACCAAAATCTTTTGAAAGCTTACGCACGGTAAGCAATGTTGTACACGATACATTTAAGTTGGCATGTGTTGCTAGAGGGCTTTTGGAAGATGATGATGAGTGGGTTCAATGTCTCGAGGAGGCTGCAATAATGAAGACTGGGTATCAGTTAAGGAGATTATTTTGTGTTATTCTCACACAATGTTGTCCGCTGCAACCGTTGGAATTGTGGAAGCGGTTTTTTATGAACATATGTGATGATCTCCCACACAAAATTCGCACTTTGTTTGCCATTTCTAACCCAACAGAGGTGCAAATTGAAGATTATGGTCTGTATCTCCTCAATCAAATGCTTGAAGAATCTGGTAAGAGTTTACTTGACTACCCACCTATGCCGCAACCTACCGGAAATTGGAGCGCAGTTGTTGGTAACAGATTGATTTTAGAACATCGACAACTTCAGATCCAAGCACAACAAGTGGATACAGAGGCCAATATTTGCCGATTGAATGATGGACAACGCAATGCTTATGATGCCGTTATTTGCTCTGTCCTTGAAAATAAAGGAACTACCTTCTTTTTGAATGGGGGTGCGGGCACTGGAAAGACATTTTTGTACGACACAGTGGCACAAAAATGTCGTAGTCTTGGACATGTAGTGATTACCGTGGCTTCATCTGGAATTGCATCGCTTTTATTGGAAGGAGGTCGCACTGCACATTCAACTCTTTGCCTCCCATTGGACGTGTTAGAAAATTCTGTTTGTGGGTTTACCAAACAATCTTTACAGGCAGAGTTACTTAGAGAAACAAAGCTGATCATATGGGATGAAGTTCCGATGCAACATAAACATTGTGTTGAAGCAGTTGATCGGACATTACGTGATATTCGTGACAATCCTATTCCATTTGGGGGTATCACCGTAGTTCTTGGTGGTGATTTTCGTCAAATCTTACCAGTTGTACCCAAGGGAGTTCGAGAGGAAATTGTTAGCGCATCACTCAGACGTTCTTATCTGTGGGATGAAATACAGGTCTTAACGTTGAATTTAAACATGCGATTGAATACAAGCGATCCTCGAAATGCTGATTTTGCAAATTTCTTAATGGAGGTAACAATGCTGATTTTATAGAATTTTTTTTATGAACAGTTATTTTGAGTAGTCAACACGCGTTAAAACTTATTTTTGAGTATTAATTTTAATGTCAAATTTTAGGTTGGAACCAACCCTCGAGATGTGGTGCACCTTCCGTCAACGATAGGTAAATGTCGAGATCTCAATGAATTATTATCGTCTATTTATCCCAAACTGGATGTGGCAAGTACATCAACCCCGACATTTTTAACTGAACGCACAATTCTCTCTGCTCGGAATGAGGATGTGAACGCTATAAATGGTGCTGCACTAGATATTTTTCCGGGAAATGTATATACCTACCTTGCTGCAGACAAGATGTCTGAAGAGGACGGAATTGATAGCAGCATCACTAACCGTTATCCCAATGAGTATCTAAACTCATTGGATCCTGCTGGGCTACTTCCTTTTAAGTTGGATTTGAAAGTGGGTTGTCCCATAATATTGTTAAGAAATATTGCACCCAAGGATGGACTATGTAATGGCACAAGGATGATGGTTGTGAGGTGTGCCTCCCGTATTATCGAAGTTAAGATTTTAACAGGCGAGAAATCTGGCAAACTGGCCTTCATCCCACGAATATCCTTATCGCCATCAACTTCGACTTTTCCTTTTCAAATGACAAGGCGTCAATTTCCAATTCGCTTGGCATATGCTATGACTATAAACAAATCGCAAGGACAATCTGTGAAATTTGTTGGGGTTGATTTGCGTACACCTGTATTTAGTCATGGGCATCTATATGTGTCATTATCGAGGTGCACATCTTTTGACCGTATCACTGTCCTTCTCTCCGAACAAGAAACAGATTCTACAACTAATATTGTTTACCCTGAAGTTTTATTGTAACCAGGTAAAACATTGTTCACTTCTATTACCACGCCATTTCTTAATCAAATAACTTGGCAAACTAATTGGGTTTTTATAGGATTGAGATCAAGTAGCCTTGGAATTCGAAAGGATCAATACAACTACATTAAGACAGTGGCGGATTAATAAGGTAGCGCTTTATTCTTGCACATTTTCATAAGTTTTTATTCTCATACTTATATTCTAATTCGTTGTTCTCTTACGTAATTAGGTTGTAGTGCATGTTGGTAATTGGTTCATAAAAGTTGATACGAGGACGTTTCGCACAGTTATGATGAGGAGGTTTGGAGACTTTCTTCGTTAGTAGGCTCTGGGAATTGACTTTTTTAGGGGCGACTTTTAGTGTCTTCTTTTCTTTTTTTCTTTTCATGAACATGACATGCTTTCTTATGTTTGTTAACTTTTGTACATATTCTTTGTACAAAACATTTCTTATTTTGTTGGTGTTTTGGATGGGTAATGATTTCTGTTAACTCCGAATTTATGAGGTTTTGTGAGTTTGTTTTTTATGCTTCCATGTTTTGTACAGTAGAGATAGTCTCTACTGCTACTGCAATAGTCTCTATGGGAAGGCCCAATGTTTCCAAGCTCTCTCTCTCTCTCTCTCTCTCTCTCTCTCTCTCTCCCCCCACCCCAAGGGCAGAGTAATGCACTGTCAAGTAGCTTGCAAGGTCTACAGGATGGGTATGGTCTTCTGCTTATGGCATTTACATGTAGTTTTGAATTTGATGGAGAATACATAAAGCCTTTCCCATTTGCTTTGTTTTTCATATGAGTGTTCTTTTCCAATTGTAAGAACATGCTTGCATTAGATGAGGTTGAATCCTTTTAGCTCATTCTTCGATGTAGGTGGGGTCAAATTGGAGACTACTTGGGAGAGGCGAAATAGGTGTGGACATCTATTTAGCTCATTATGGTGGATTCAGGCGAAACAGGTATGGAGAACTTGCGTGTCTACAATTGTTGATAGTGAAATGGCACAATGATTCATCTCATCCTTGGCTACTTGAGTTACTGCAACTGTCTTGATGTTGCTGCTGAAGTTGAGAATTTTATGTTTTATCTGCTGTTGCTGTTTTTGGATTATGCCGAGAGTTATGAGAATCACCATCTTTTTGGGTTGGTGAATTCTTTTGATTGCTACTGCTTTTAGTGACTTCCATTGGTTACTTATACTTGAAATTTTAACCGTGCTGAGAGCTATTTACTATATCAATAACGAGGGTGTTAGGGAGGCATTGGGTGTTACTGGAATCTTTCTTTGCGTTTGGTTTGCTTTATGTTGGGTTTTGGAGGATTTAGATGAGAAAGAGATTCAACGTGCCTCTGTCTACTTTTTGTTATGGAAAACCAGATGTTGCTGATTGCAGTTGTGGCTTTTCCAATGTTGGTGTTCTCTTGCTCAGAAAGCAAGCGGATGAATTTTGTAGAATTACCAATTTCTCTCTTGCATCGTGAAGGAAGGTCTGCACTTGCAAGTAGATATTCGTTTTCCCCCTTTGTCGTGACATAATCATTCGAAGATCATTCGGGATAGTCTTATTTGTCTTTCTCGGAAAAGTTGGCTTCATTATAACGATAACTCATATTAGTCATGTTCAAAACGCGACGCGTCGTGCCTTCAGGCACGGGCATACGCTAGTAACTAAATAATGTAGCGCACAAGGGAAGTACCTTATTTGCGGACATGAACAATGAGATTTTCAAATGCTTGATACCCAAATACAACCAAAACACGAATAGTAAGATTTTCAAATGCTTGATGCCAAATGCTAGAAGGGAATGAAGCTTACCAACTGAAATTTGAGGGGAATCCAACTTATTACATGAATCAGACGAAACCATGAATTGCATACTTGATTGTGTTGGAGATTTTCGCCACGTACAATGATAGAGATCAAGAGATTTACTTAAAGCATTGGAGGACTTGCTTGCAGGGCCGACCTAAGAATTTGGAGTACTTTAGCCTTAGTCTAAAAGATGTGACACTTTAATAATTTTTCTAGCAACAATCACAATACGATAAAGTCAAAACAATATAAAATTCTATTAATTATTATCTAACATTATTAATAATGATGCACTAATCGGTGATCAAATAATCAATACGAAGTAATTAAAAGAGGGGGAGCCTTGCATCACTCTTGCACCTTGACAAACACCACAACAAAACAAAACAACTTCACACATTTAATGTCAAGGAGGGATACAAGGTTATCCCTCTTGTACCCTTAATTAACGAGTATTAAAAAAAAGTAAGAATTATATCCTCAATGGTTGGCAAGAGAGACTAAAGAATCAACAATCTCCAAAAAAATCCAAATATCACTGTATAACACTCACTCGATGTCTGTAATAATTGGTTTTTCCCATGTACAAATTTAATCAAATAATCAATATTCACTATTTGTTTAGGCTCTCTGAGCACAATAAACTAATTGCTAAAAGGGTCCTAAAATGATGGTTAATATCTAAGCTAAGCAAGGTGACTTAATTTGATGAAACTATTAGGATAAAAAATTCAGAAACTAACTAGTATTAAACAAATTAGCAAAACCCAATAAACATGCAAGACCCTATATCTAGTATTGAAGCAGACGAAACTAATAAACTATTAATAAAAACCTAATAAACTACTCCCTCCGTTCCTATTTGTTTGTCCACTACGAAAAGTCGTGCCACTTTTCAAATAAAAAAATAAAGTGTTTTCGTGTATCATTTTTCAAATTTTTTTACACCAAATTAAAGTAGTGTACTTCAATTCGGTGCGAAAAATTTTGAAAAATGATACACGGAAGTACTTAATTTTTTTATTTGAAAAAAGGCAAGAGAGAGCGTGGGACAAAGAAATAGGAACGGAGGGAGTATTAAACTTATCGTGTGTTAAAACAAAACGTGAAAACCCCCATAAACTAATTGTACGTCTATAATCTATTAAACAAAGCCCTGAGCACTTTAATCATCTGTTAAACAAAGCGCTTTGGGAATTGGGGGTTTAGATTTCTGCTTTAAAGGGTACTAGAGGCTGGGGCACACGTAATGCATGTGCAAGTCAAATTTTGACAACAAAAATGGTACGCACAAATTAAAAGTACCTGACTTATCATTTGATCGTGTATGCTATTTTTTAGATATTTAAGCAATGTACTGTAACAGATTGCACATAATCAAATAAGACATTACCATACTGCCGTTGCCGCCGCTTTTTCCACAACCTAACATGCGGAAGTATTCTTCTATCAAATTTTGTAAATCAATTGTGTTGGCTATAACAGAGAAAGACCTATCTTTATTACCGGCATAAATTTTGAAGTCAATAATGTAAGTTTGACATAGAATACAGTGTTGGAGAAATGTGTAATCATATAACTATAAAAATAGTTATTTCTAATGCGATAATAAGGTGTACTATGAACAATAAATAATTACCTGACTTTCTATTTATGTTCGGTCCATCATAGAATGATTGAAGGCGATTGGAAAACCAAAGAAAGAATTTTTGCAAATAGATCTTTTGCCAATTCCTTTCTGTTTTATCTCCTTTGATTGATTTGTCTGCTATCAAAATCTATGGAAGCATAGTTGCCTCTTTCAACAGAGAGAGAAAACTGAAGCAACCTGCTAATTTCAAAAATGGGTAGATAACTCTGGAGGAAGTTACACGTGGGTGATTGCAATTACAGCTTTGTCCCGAAACGTAATTGTACAACTTCTGCTGGGTAATTTTGAAACCAAAAGTGTGAGCTAGCTTCAAAATTTGTCCACACCAAAAGGCTGCTTATCAACACACTTGTATAAAAAGAACCACCGTTGTGGTCGTTTGCCACATGGGTGTAAAGACTAAAATACCCTTTTTCTTCCCTGAGAAGTAATGAGGTGCATTTAGGTACTGTCCTCTTCTTCTGATCATGTACCGTCACCCGAAGGTCCACCGCTGCTTCTGCTCGATCGAATCCACCCGGTGGGACCCTGACCGAGGGTTTTGTTTCTTACCCTCGAAGCAAGCCCTCGTTTCCTCATCAGTCTCAGCTTTTACTTTATCCGATTCAAGTCTTCGCCATCTTAGAGGTTCGATTTCCTCCCTTTGCAGTCCTTCGACTGTCCTTCAGGTACTGTAGCGACGGCGATGATCTGTCCTTCGAATACTGTTGCTACGCCGCTGTAGTCCTTCATCTACCCAACGTGTACCCGATTGCTTTCTCAAGAAGGAAGGAGGACCCTTTTTAGACGGAAATTGGGGATAAAAGGTTTTGGGGAAGGACATAGAGAACCACTTATGCGATTTCACTTCCTCTGTTTGAGGGTTCTGGGCTAGGTCAGTTTGTGTTCTTGTATCTTGTATTTTTTACTCTCAAATTTGTTTCTTTTTCAGGATATTGCTTTCAAGTGGATTTAGTTTCTGTCTTTTGATTTTGAATTTCACTTTATAATTTGATCAGGTAACCGAGCTGTTTTACTTCCTTAATTATTACTCCAGATTTTGCGCGTAAAGCGTCCTTCGACTGTCACCGTATGGTGTACAATAAAGTCTTCACTCCAGATTTTGCGCGTAAAGTTGTCGGTGTGGTACTTCAACTATCCTTCAGTTACTATTGCACGGCGATCATCTGTCCTTCAATTACTGTTGATGTGGCGCGATGTAAAAGGGTTGCTGAAAGTATCTAAATCCGACTGGAAGCAAGCTCAGCAATCTCTCCGAGTCTCAAAAATCTCTACAGTTCTAGCTTTGATTTCTCAGCAATCTCAGCATTTTACTCTATTTTGTCTCTCCTTTGAGGTACAATGAAGCAATCTCAGCAATTCTAGAGTTCGGTTTTGTATTTTGGATGCTGAAAATTTGTTAATTCCATAGTAGTGTTGTGTAATTCCTGCTATTTGCGGTTATATAGATTTTGATTTTTACGAACGCCAGGAAATTCTGAGTTCCATAGAACCTTCTTCATTAGACTGGGGTATGTGTTAATTCTGGAACAAAAATACTACGCGAACGCAAGTGTGCGTACGCCAAATGCACGGACGGTGTATCTTAACCGTCCGTGCGCATTTTCGACGGTCCGGATTTTAAATAAATTGTTCACGCGAACAAATTATTTAAAATCTGAACCATTGATTTTTTAGATGGACGACTGAGATGAGTTGCGTGCATATGGCGTACGCGAGTGTGCGTACCCATAGCCGCGTTCATTCTAGAATTAAGAACTTCTTCATTCCCACCCAACATGTACTGCTATTGTCGGTGTAGTACTTAAAGTGCATTTGGGAGCATATTAAAGTAGTAGCTAGGATTTGGGTTACTCTGATGTATGTACATTTAGCTATACACTGCATAATGGGAAAACCACTATTCTGTATACTGCCTTGGCCCTTTTTAAATCTTTGTAATGTGTTTTCGAAGATTATTAAAATCCTTTTTTGCTGTTAAAAAAAGAACGTTGGCATGGTTATTCTTCTCGACGTGTTCTACAACATGAACAATCCCGATCATTTTTTTTTTTGGGTATCAGCACTGGTCTAAACATTGAATATCCATACTAACCAAATGTCTCGCCATTTAGCAAATCTGAGTTCCTTGTGTTGACATATTTGATATCTTCCTCACCTCATTTGTCAAACTCTACTGCATTTGCCTAAATTAATTATTGGCGTGTACGGTCTTTTAGTCAACGCAAGTGAGCTTGAAAAATTGCTTGAGTTTGAGATGCTCTAATTTGTTAGTAATTTTTGGACATTGCTCTGGAACTTCTATGATCAGAAGGATCTCTGTCCATCTATTTACATTTTTATATAACCTCTCCCATATATGATTAATGGCTGGCTCCTCCTTTGAACGTGATTTTAAATCCCATTCGTAAGATTTGAAGGGAACACATCTATTTGCGTGAGTTGGCTGAAATCTGTTAATTGATGTGAGGCATTTGATGGGATGCAATTGCGGGGTTTAGCCCATAATTTGCCAAATAAAGAATCCCTCCTTTTCTTCTATTCTCTCGTTTGTAGGATATATGGAGGATCTTGATTGTTTAGAGAAGGAAAAGAAAATACGTCCAAGTCCTGAAATTGATGCTTTTATAAAGGTTGTAATCTCGAACTTTTGTTGTTCTCGAATTTGCCATGGTTACACTTTAAATACAAATGAAGTGTGCCATTTGTAATATTTCTGCCCAAAATCTGATTGTTCAGGCATCATCTGTTGGTGGTAGAAAGCATAGTGTCAAGACGGATTATGTCTTGAAAGTGCTCGGTCTTGATGTGTGTTCAGATACGATTGTCGGTAATGACATGCTTAGAAAGAGAGTTACTACAGGTCTCTCTCTCTCTTTCTTTCTCTCTCTCTCTCTCTCTCATATAATGTGCTTATTAGTGAACCCTTCGATTCATATTTTATTTTCATACTTCTACGTGATGTTAAATATGCATGATTGGCTCCCATACCTTTTGGACTTGAGGGGTGTATTCAGGATTTTCTGTTTTGTTGAGGAGCTTGAAGAAATGGAAATTAACATTCTTAATGTGAAGAATATATGGTCATAGTGATAGCGCTGTGGTTGTTCAGGGTGCTGATATTTAAGAAGACTGTGTGCAACTTTGGTCATGCAAAAATCCATGTAGTATTTCCAGTGTGCTGTCATCAGGAAACTGTCTTTAGTATCTGAATAAATTCACAATTTAAGATGCATATGAAACGTAAAATGTAATCTTAATTGCAGTGAATATTATGTTTGGTTTGTCCAATGTCATCTTTAAGTTTACTTTTTCTTCTACCATCTAAAGAACCTGAAACCATCATATTAGTCATGTGACATAGTCATCAAAGTTTGAAGCTAATGAGAGTCATTGGATGAAGTCAAATGTGGTGGATTGGATTATGAGCAGTAAATAGGGATCAAGAAATCAATGGTAAAAATACCTTGCATGGCCTGAATAAATTTGGAGTTGTAATTTATCTTCTTTTAAAGTAGACGGATCATTCCCTGTTGAAAAAGAAGTAGATGGTTGATTTGAAAGAAATCGAATTGTAATCTTAGTTTATCATTTTGATGCTGATTGTACAGTAGATGATGGGGTACCGTTTAAAACTTTCAACTTTTTGGAATGAGAATGAATGCCTCTGCGCCGGATATAACTTAGCCAGTTTGTATCTGTGTTGCTTTCTTTGTGTGGTGGACTGAGGTTCAGATCCCAATACGTTTGATCACCTGGTGATCACGATATATATTAACTGGGGGGTCACATCCAAATTAGAGAAGTTTTTATGCTCGTATACTTAGACTCCAAAAGAAGTATTGTAACGATGTCTTTGTCAAATGACTACATCAACAATACTAGCTGACTATTTCATACTGATGTAGGAGAGATGATTGTTGGGCCAAGAAAAACCCTTTTTATGGATGAAATTTCAACTAGACTTGATAGCTCTACCACATTCCAAATTGTCAAATGCATATGGAACACCGTTCACCAAATGGAGGCCACGGTTTTAATGGCTCTTCTTCAGCCAGTGCCTAAGACATTTGATCTGTTTGATGATTTGGTATTGCTATCTGAAGGATACTGGGTTTATCAGGGTCCTTGGGAAAAGTCTTAGATTTCTCTGAATCATTAGGTTTTCGTTTGCCACCTCGTAAGGGAGTTGCAGATTTCCTTCAAGAGGTAATCTTTTTCCTTTTTCCTCAGCAACACTTCATTCCAATGGTTTCCTACCTTCTTACCTGACCTATTTCATGTGTAGGTTACCTCAAGAAAGGATCAAGCACAATACTGGGCTGATTCTTCTAAACCATACAAATTCCTTCCTGTCTCAGAAATTGCAGAAGCATTTAAAAATTCCAAATATGGAATGCCTTTGAAGTCCACTCTATCTGTTCCATATGATAAATCCAAGAATCAGCCGGCAGCTCTGTCAAAGACAAAGTACGGTGTATCAAAGATGGAGCTCTACAAGACATGCTTTTCACGAGAATTGCTTCTGATTAGGAGATACAGCTTCCTTTACATTTTTAGAACATGCCAGGTAACCTTAAACTTCTACGTCTATGATCTCATCTGCAAAGAGGTGTTAAAGTAGACATTGTTTTTGTGCGCCAAACTACTCGCTGATAGTCAAGCACATGGAAGTTCTTGGCTCGCCAATCATATTCGATAAGTCATATCCTTCAAGATCATCTTGCATTATTTTATCTAGGATCACACGTTTTTAATCTCTAACAGCATTGATGAATTACTTTTTTCCTAGGTTGTGTGAAGGTGGGAAGATTTTGGATAGAATACTAGCAAGGTATCTTTTTTGTCTTCGTATGCTGAAATCTTGTATTTTCGCATCTTAGTTTTGGACACTTAATTTGAGCGATGAAACTGGGCAGCAGTTAACGAATACATAGTTGTTTGTTTTATTCGGAAGGGTTGGGAAATGCACAGAAGACGAAGCAAAGGCTGTCTTGATCCAAATGTAGAATGTTGTTTCCTTTTGCCATTTCCAGGGTTTTGTTCACCGTGAAACCTGAGGTAGGTACAATGTCAAGTTTAGATTGCACATTTGGCCTTATTGAAAATTGGAAACTACATATATGGTATTACATTTGGAACTTTTTGATTAGGAACTGGGGTCATTTTGCTTTGGTTTTTGTCTATGGCAAAAGAATGGATTTGTCTATTTGAGAAGTTTACTGGACAAGTGTGGACGGTCGACCTCCACGCGGTTCTGGCAATGGTTTTCGAAACGGTTCGAAAAACAAAAGATTTTTAGAGTCGCCACCCGGGTTTTGGGAAAGTAGTTTGGGACCCGAGAAACCAATTCGAAAATGATGATTTGAGAGAATGACTTATATAAAACCAATTGAAAACCAGAGATTCGTTTTGGATCCGGGAGCCAGGTTACGAACAGGGAAGGGTTTTAATGCACCCTGTTCGCCCGATTAAAAAAAATCGGTCTTTACTAAACATTTGTGGGATTTTATTAGAAAAAACAGTTTTATTGCTGAACATTAACAAATAAACATTTAAATCAAACAAAAAGGATAATAATAATGAGAAAAACAAATGGCTGATATTGTAATTAACAGAAATCAAACGAAAATCCAAACTTCAAACTATTCCTGCAGGGGAAGGTTCAAATTTCACATTTTTAACAGAAAAGTATGCCGTGCGGCACACTGGATGTACCGTGCGGCACAAACGGTGAGCCGTGCGGCACTGTTCTTCCAAATTAACGGTCAAATTTTCAAATGAGTACCGTACGGCACTCAAGGTGTGCCGTGCGGCACAGTATGAGTACCGTGCGGCACACTTGGCTGCAAAACAGTTTGAAACTTTGGCTTTTCGAAATGATTGATCAGAGGCACATACAAGGCATGAGATGCATTCAAAATGAACTACTTTAAAGGGAGAAAGTAATGTATTGAGTATGGGATGTCCCTCCTCGTTGAATCGCTCCGTACGAGGCGATATTTTCACCGTACGACGCGACCGGGAGGTGTGAAATGAAACTGAACTTGCTGTAATTTGGGCATATCAAGCATGGAAATGATACAAGGAATCATTCCACCCTTGGTACCCTTCCCCTCAGGGTACCAAATTCAAGGAATTTGGCGAAACGGGTTTATACCTTCGGTTTCGAACTCTCGGATTGAGCGTCGGATTGAACTTCCGAATGCTGCTTGAACCTTCTCTGGATCTCACCTTCACTATAGTATAGTGGTAAGAGGGATTGAAGGCTTAAACTTTGGTTAATTTGGAATGGTTAACTCACGGTTTTGGAGCCAAAAACAGGGGATGGGTCTCTGCTTTGGGTTTGGCTTTGGCAGAGAGAATGATATTGGATTGATTATGGTGGAGATGATAGCTAAGAGGTTTTGGCAATGAAAATGATATCCAAGAACGGAGTTTCGTGATCTTTCTTACACAGAAATCGTATGGGGTCCGGCCGTCTCCTTCCCATTGGGTTTGAACGGTTTTTATAGAGGATGGGGGAGCCGAATGTAGTTCCCAATCCTTTCTTGATTCTTGCCCAGGGGGACAATGGCATAGGGAGTAGCCTATTCCTTTCGGCCATGATCTTCCCTTTCGGCCACGGCGGGGGAACCAATCTCGTCAACACTTTCGGCTTGCTGGGAATCCGCAAAAAGAACTGGGAACTTGAACAGTGCCGTACGGCACACGAACTGTGCCGTGCGGCACAACTCGTGTACCGTGCGGTACACCTGGCCGTCAAATTTCCAAAACTCTGCTGTACGTGACACTGGCTGTCTCATGCGTCGAGAGATGAGTACCGTGCGGTACTGTTGACTGAGTTGACTTGGAGAATTTCAATCCGAGAGTTCTTCCGGGTATTTCCGTTCATCATTGGGGATTAAAATGTACGTGAACGCTCATTTTTGGGGTGTCTACAGTTGCCCCTCTTTGACGAGACTTACAATCATTGTGTCCACCGAAGTCGCGTCAAAGATAGAAGACACCCCTCGATGTGGACGTCCTCGTACGAAAACAAACTAGTAATACATGATGCATGTGGTCGTGCTCGTAAGAGCTGCCTACGTACCCCGTTGTAGGGATCAGACCGGCGTAGTTCATCGGGGCTGAATGCATAAGGGTTTCTAGAAAACATACCTTTGATTGGGTAGTGGAGTTCGTCACTCTTTCCAACGAGGGAAAAACGAATGATGAGCTATTGGTGCTGAAAACCGTTTTGTTAATGCCGGAGAGGACTTACGAAATCATCTGTGACTGACACAAGAAACCATTTGATGCTGAGGATATCTGCTGTTTAATGCCGAAGTGGACTTACGAAACCACCTGATGCTGATAAAACTGTCGTTAATGCCGGAGAGGACTTACGAAACCACCGGATGCTGATAAAACTGTCGTTAATGCCGGAGAGGACTTACGAAACCATCGGATGCTGATAAAACTGTCGTTAATGCCTGGCGAGGACTTACGAAACCACCGGATGCTGATGTTGATAAAACTGTCGTTAATGCCTGGCGAGGACTTACAAAACCGCCGGATGCTGATGTTGATAAAACTGTCGTTAATGCCTGGCGAGGACTTACAAAACCATCTGGTGTTGGGGATATAACTGCTCGTTAATGCCGTTGAGGACTTACGAAACCGTTCGATGCTTTGAAGTAACTGTTCGTTAATGCCGGAGAGGACTTACGAAACCACCTGACGCTGATCGAAATTGTTGTTGTAGATGCCGTTGAGGACTTACGAAACCATTCAATGTTTTGAAATAATTGTTGCTGATGCCATAGAGGACTTACAAAAACACTTTTGATACTGATAGAAGTTGTTGATAATGCCTTTGAGGACTTACAAATCCAATCGTTGCTCGAGTACTTATGATGGAACCGATGAGTGCTCACGCAAAGCTGACGTGGGGCAAAATCGAGGATTAGCCTGAGTGAGATTGCTGGAAATCTTGGCTTTAGAAGTCCTTGGGAAGGTTGAATCTGGTGCAAAAAACCATTCAGAACACAGGTGTGTACCGTGCGGCATCAATACTGTACCGTGCGGCAGAAATGGCGTGCCGTGCGGTAGAAATGGCAAAAGGGTGTACCGTGCGGTGCACAGAGTGTGCCGTGCGGTAGAGTGGGTGTGCCGTACGGCACAAGTGGCTATTAAAACCGCCCAAAACCGTTTTGTTTTCTCCCACTCTTTCAAACGCATTCAAACCTTTTAGTCAGTTATTCCGAGAGCGTGGTATTCCGAAAATCTTCATTTCCTTCAATCTTCTTACTCCTCCTTCCTTCCCTCAAATCTCCTTCGATCTTCCGATCGAAAATCTCCCCAAGACCCACATTTTCACTTCCGAAATATACTGGTATGGCAGATTCCGGGGAGGCACCGAGCGGTTCGGCCATGTCTACCGGCGATTCGTCGTCGTCGGCGCACGGGGAGGGTAGTACTTCCTCCAGCAGGTCTGGAAGTGATTCGTCCATGGGAGTTCCGGCCGATGTCGGCCCAAATGTTGCAGGCCCAGTTCTTGAGCCCCACCGTGTGGCACCGATTGGGGCCGAAACACCACCACCCATGCCGGAAGGGGCTCATACAAGACTGAGTGGGACTCACACGGGTGAGGTTTTGACTCCGGTGGAGGTACGGAAGGCCATGGGTACTGGGGATGCTGCGGTGATAGGCAGTGCACGGCACATTGATAGTGCCGTGGGTGATGTTGGGAGTGCCGTAGTCACCGATAGGAGCATCGTACGGGACACTGAGGGCGCTGAGGGTGGTGGCCCGAGTACTGTGGCTAGCCATGAGGGCCGGAGGCCACGGGTATTGATCCTTCAGGTACGGGTGCCTTTCCTTCGGATATTGCTATGAGTTTTAGTGGCATTGACGTTGTTGTGGAGAGAGCCCACACTCAGGAGAGTGGGTCTCAGGCTGAGGGTATCCCGAGGGATGTTTTGGTTGAGGATGTTGCTGGGGGGAGTAGTACTGAGAGCGAGGAGGTGCCATTGGTGAGGCGCATAGCTCCAGGTCCGGCTATTGCGATTGGTACCGCTAGAGTGCCAGAGGAGAGTGATGAGAGAGAGACAGAGGCTTCAGAGCCTCCGTTGTTTACACCTGCCGTTGGTTCTTCCCGTGGGTCTGGCTTGACTTTGGCAGACACTTTGGAGGGGGCGAGAGATGAGGATATAGCAGCGACCTTACAGGAGTTTCCCAGGTTCGAGAATGTCCTGGTTCAGGAGGGGATGGCATCCATTGTCAGGGATGCTGAGCAGGAGGAGAGACAGAGAGAGGCCGAGGTGGCTGCAGGGGAGGAGCGTTTGACCATAGTCCGAGAGGTCGAGCTGTCTTTGGACCACAGAGCTCCGTTTACACCGGCTACCTATGTGCCACGGGTGCACTTCTTCGTTCCCCAGGGGTGCGATACATATACACCTTTGTTGCCTACGGACCTAGATACGAGTGTGATTCGAGACCGTTCGACCCACATTGCTTATAGGAATCCTTTGGTATGTATCCTCTGCTTATTCTTGTTTGCTTGTTTTGCTTGTACATTCCTATTGATAATACTGACTGAAATTTTTGCCATGCCTTTGTTTAACAGACTCAGAGGTCCTTGGGTGGTTATGGAGGTTCTGCGCATTCTTTGGAGTATTACCGCGCGTTGCCATCACGAGTGAGGGCTTTGGTTGATGCCTCTGGGTTCACCATTTTTATCCGGCTTCTGACAGTGACTAGGACGGATCGCAAGCTGATACGAGCCCTGGTGGAGAGGTGGTGGGATACCACCAACACCTTCCACTTCAGATTCGGGGAGATGACCATCACTCCCCTTGACTTTGCTGCGATCACTGGTCTGAGAGTTAGAGGTGAGCCTATCCCTTTTGACTCAGAGCTATACTTGGACCCTGCTGCCGTTGAGCACTACCTGGGGAGGAGGCTTGGAGGTATTGATCCGGGGGTGAGGTATACTGTCTTGGTGGGTTTCTGGGACCACGAGCCAGAGTCAGAGGAGGAGGCCAGGCAGATGGCGAGGGCCTATTTGTTATACCTCTTTGGTGCCTCCCTGTTTTCGAACAGGCAGGGCATGGTGCACTTGGGTTGGTTGCCTGCACTGGAGAGTTTGGAGACTGCTGGGAGGTTTGACTGGGGTGGCGCCGGCCTGTGTACTGTGTACTGCTTCCTTGGTTGCGTGTGCCGTGGTGTGGGCACGAGCCTTGGTGGCTACTGGAGGGTGCTAGAGGTAAAACTTTGCTTGTATTCCTCTTTCAATGATCATGATAATGCTTTCATCCATGTTTCATGACTTGGTGATTTTCTGAACATGCAGGTGTGGGCTTATGAGGTGTTGGGTGTATTTGCCCCGGCCAATTCGCATAGCAATGAGGATGTGCTCCCGCGTGCCGAGAAGTGGGGGTCAGAGTACACAGGAGGTGGTGACCATAAGGGAGATTTGAGGAATTTTCGGCTCTTTCTGGACACTACTACAGGAGATAGGGTAAGCCTTTTCTATGATTTCAAATATTCATGCTTTATTGTCTTCCTTTATCCTTGAGACTGACAAACCTTTCTTTCTTGTAGGTGAGATGGAATGTTTGGCATAGGATGCGCAGGGATTACTTGGTTAGGAGCAGGGAGCTGACACGGAGTCGAGTGCTGCTGGAGTGCCCTTACGGTTGGCGATGGTACTTGGGTGACAGGGTTTCCCGTCAGTCCCTCGGGATTGACCATTTCAGAGTGCCTTCGCCGTTGCCTCCACTCGTTCAGAGGACTGAGGAGTACACCCGAGCTGAGATAGAGAGATACACGGTGCCGACAGAGGTGGTCTTCGGTCTTTCGATGGATTATGAGGGTTACTTGAGCACACATTTGGCATATGACCTGGACATGGAGAACCGTTTGAGGGCCGGTGTTGCTTTACCTGAGTTGAGGAGAGAGATTGAGGTGGTGACCGCTGACGGAGCACTTGGAGTGGTGACGGTGCCTCATATCACTCCTACAGTTACTCTTGCCACGACAGAGGTGACTTTTGATTATTATGCTTGCTTCTATTACTTGTTTATACCAGTATCTCATGTATTGCTGACGCCCCTTTTGAATTTCAGATTCCTGTTGAGTGGGCGGCGGCGTCGTACCAGCTGGCGCAGGACTTGCAGGCCATGGTCCGTCAGTTTGTGACGGGCATGGCCCCAGAGGTGCGTCCGCGGGCTGAGCCAGGAGTTGTACTTGGTCGTGGCCGGAGAGCTACTAGAGGGAGGGCACCGGCCCGTGGTGTTGGAGAGGCTAGCAGAGGTAGAGAGACCAGCCGAGGCACTCGCAGGAGGAGGGAGAGTACTAGCAGTGAGAGAGGAGCTAGCCGAGGGGCCACCCCTAGTGCCGGAGCTGCTGAGGTATACATTAGACTTGTCTTTCTTTTCTGTTTGAACATGTATGCCTTTCATTGTATTCTGACAAATTTTGCTGCTTGTGTAGGGAGCGTCAGGCTCCGGGAGTGCCAAGCGTTCGACGCCTCGAGTTACTTCGGTGACTCCACCTTCAGGCCGAGTACTCCGTTCTTCTGAGAGACGGAGAGAGAGTGTACAGCAGAGGGGGGAGCCTGCGGAGAGCAGTAGTACTGATGACGACCATGCTACGCCAGAGGAGTATAGACCTCGGGGGTCCGAGCCTCCGAAGCGTCCTCGTACCTGAGACAGTAGTTAGTGGTAGCATTTCTACTAGGTAGGGCCTGCGTGCCTTGTTTTGATTTGGGCACTTGTTTAGCCCTTCATATAGATGGCCTGCGAGCCGTAGTAGTTGATGATGCATTGGGCTTGTTTGCCCCTGGATATGGTTTCATTCATCATGTGGATATTTTGATCTTGGTTTTATAAAATTTTGCATTTTAGTTAATGTTGTCATTCATATTGGCAATGAATTTGGAAAGTCGAAGTTTGCATGTGAGTATTTAACTTAAAGCAACTGGATTCGAGACCAACAAACTTGTATATGGAAAGCTCGGTTTGCATTTATGGTTGTGACTCATAGGACTCAATGAAATGGAACTAAGCTTTTGACCTCATATGTGCAATGTATGGACCAACGACGAGAGGATGATGCTTGTTGCGCACCCACGCCGGCATTGCCGTTGACAAATGAACGGAATGACTCATGGATATGACGTATCACACATGAATTGACCACGCTCGTGGGGTGGCGTTATCATGAAGTATAGCTCGTCGATACTTCTATTCCTTGGTATTCAAGTCTTCGAGACTTTTGATCATTAATTTCTGGTTGAGGTTGCCAACCGACCCTTCCAATAGGTCGTAGGTGCGTGCCAGGGCTTGCATGCATAAGATTTGTGCCAAAGAGAAGCATAGAATGAGTCCCGGAGGCTCAAAACTGAATTTTGCTTGGAATCTGGCCAGTTGTGCCATGCGGCACTGAAACTGTGCCGTGCGGCACTATTAGTGTGCCGTACGGTACAGGCCTGATAATGCCAAAAAATCTGCCACTTGCAGCGGATTTCTGGTCCTCTCTTTCGGCGTTTCATCACTTCAACGCACGTCCTAGGGACTTGAAGAGCCATTGTGGGGCATGTTTTGAGGGAACTTATCATTTTTAACATGATTCCTTGCGGTCTTCGAGTTGGCACGTCTTTCGAGGTGACCTTTGGAACTTGAAATTTCGTATTGTTCCTCATGCATGGTGGCTATAAAAGGCTGTTTATTCCCTCCCTTATTTGCATTCCAAATTCATAAACTCTTTCCTTGTTATCCTTCCTTTCACAATGGCGGTGAGTTTCTCGGCCTTGATGCGCCCCTGGCTCGATGATCTCGATGGCTTGGACTGGCTGCACTTTCGGGGTCATAGGCTGACTTCCCTTCGTTATATTCGAGACGTGTCCATACGTCCGGAGTTGTTGCGAGCTGCAACACAATTCTGGGACCCTGAGGTGCATGTCTTCCGCTTTGGTCTCCACGAGTTATGCCCCACTGTGGAAGAATTCTTCGCATACCTTGGAGGTTTTGATTTGGCGGAGCCCATCGTTCCACTCTACGGAGTTGGTTTTGCCCCAGTGTTGTCTTCCAAGCTAGGGATAAGTAACAATGCTGCTAAGTCCCTAATTCGTGGAGGCTTTCTGAATATCCCACGCTTGATTGAAGGATTCCGCTCTGACAACTTTGCTCTGTGCTTGTGTTTACTGGCTGCATTCTTGTTCGTGCAATCTGATGGTCAAGCAAGCTCTTCCCTGGTTGGTGTGGCTATGCAAATTGAGGAGCGTAAGGATGTAGCCCCCATGGTTCTGGCTGAAACTTTGATGGGTCTGGATGGGGTTCATGCCGGTAGGACCGACGTCTTCGAAGGTAGTCCGCTGCTCCTACAGGTAGGCTTCTCACTCAACTCTCCTTTTTCTGGCTTTTCACTCGTTCTCATTTTACCTCAGCGCTCAGTTCAAAGCTGTCTAAGGCTCCTTACTTGTTTTCTCTCTTTCACACAGCTGTGGTTATGTGACAAGGCTAATCTGTTGGAGCCTGTGCCAAGAAACCGGGTTCACGAAACTCAAGGGTTCGTTATTAGAAATTTCAGGGAGGTTTTTGATGATGTGGGAGGTTGGACTCGGGTTCTTTCCCAGCTCACAGAAGAGGTGATCTCCTGGCGTTTGACTTGGATTGACCTTCCTGATATGGCTATTAGCAACATGGGGCGTCAGCGAGTGATTCTGGCAGGTTTGACCCGATGGACCTTCTATGTTCCAAACCGCATTCTCCGTCAACTTGGAGCTCGTCAAGTACCACCGCCTGCGGGTCCTGAGGATTTCGTCCTACCAAATTTCAATGTTGCTACCTTCAGGGCTTACCAGAGCAATTGGAGGGAGCGTACGACCATTCCAAGAGACCTATATCCTAGTGTTCTTCTTCCGACACGCTATAAGAGATGGTTGACAAGGGATATTGAAGCAAGAGACAATGGAAACTAAGACAGACTTTAGACTCGATCTTAATGTGCCTGAAATAAGTTGTGTACCCAGTGCTATGGATGTTTTTATTTCTTTTGTTTGAAAGTTTCATGCTCAGCCATGTAATCGAAGAAGCTTCGTTTGAATAAAACTTTGAGTTTTGAGAATTTTCCGCTCTTGATTCTTACTGGTTCTGCCTGCGAAATGTGTATGAGAACTTGGAATCAACTCGAAAGATTGTGACCGAACCTCAGGATGAGGCTGCCTACGTATCCCTTGTAGAAAGGAATCAGGTCATGACGTAGTTCAGGACTACAATTGTTCGGTTAGGGTTCGCTCGGGTATTTACACTTTCCTTTTTGCGCTCTGAATTTTGCCTAGCACCGCCTTTTTCAGGTTTTCGGTCTAGCGAGCCTTCGATTGTTTTTGGCCTTATCTTTTGCCTAGGCCGCCCTTTCGGGTTTTCGACCCAGCAGGCTTTTGCTCTAATTTTTGCCTGGAACTGCCCGCCCTTGCGGTTTTTAGTCCAGCGAGCTTCTCTCAGGGGTAATATCTCTTGAGTTGATCTAGGTTGACCAAAGTAGAAAACTCGTTGCCGTCAAGATCGATGAGTTGTGTTGCACCTCCGGACAAGATCTTCTTGATAATGTAGGGCCCGGCCCATTTTGGTCGAAATTTCCCGCGCGGATCGAACACTGGAGCCCGAATTTCCTTCAAAACCATGTCGCCTTCCTGTAAATCTCTGGACTTCACCTTCTTGTTAAAAGCACGGGCTATTCGGCGCTGATATCCCTGAACATGATATAAAGCTTTAAGTCGTCTCTCATCGAATAGCATGAGCTCTTCAAACCTTGCGTTTTGCCATTCAGCTTCATCAATTCTTGACTCCGCCATGATCCTTAAAGACGGGATTTCGAGTTCGATGGGAAGAACAGCCTCCATGCCGTAAACCAAAGAGTAGGGTGTTGCCCCTGTCGGAGTTCGAATGGACGTCCGGTATCCCCATAACGCCAAAGGCAGCTTTTCGTGCCAATCTCATGCAGACTCGATGGTTCTTCCTAGTATAGACTTGATGGTCTTGTTGGCCGCTTCCACGGCTCCATTGGTTTGTGGTCGATAAACAGTTGACTTGTGAACCTGGATCCTGAATTCTTCAAGAGTCTCTGCCACTTTCCCTTTGAAATGAACCCCGTTATCTGATACAAAAGCCTGAGGGACCCCGTATCTGTAGATGACGTTCTGCCTGATGAAATGAGCAACCTGGACCGCTGTGAGGGTCGTGTAGGAAGCAGCTTCAACCCATTTGGTGAAGTAATCGATTGCAACTAGGATGAACTTGTTCCCATTTGACGCTGCTGGCGTGATTCTGCCGATAATGTCTATGCCCCAGACGGAGAAGGGCCAAGGCGAGGTCAGGGAATGCAATTCTGATGGCGGGACATGCATGAGATTGGCGTGAATCTGACATTTGTGACATCGCCTCACATATTCGATACATTGAGTCTCCATGGTTGACCAATAGTAACCTTGTCTTAAGACTTTCTTGGCAAGCATCATGCCATTCATATGAGGGCCGCAAACTCCTTTGTGAATTTCTTCCATAACCCGGCTGGCTTCTTCTCCGTGTACACACAGTTTGTGTGTCCCACAATAGGATCTCCGATATAGCTGTCCTCCACAAATGACGTATTGAGACGCCAACCTCCGAAGAGCTATTTGGTCCTTCTTGTCTGCTTCTGTCGGATACTCGCCTCTTTCGATGAAGTTCCAAATGTCGTGAAACCACGGCAAGCCATCGTTCGGCTCGTCGATGGCCATGACGTATTCATAAACAGGCTTGTTTCTTTGTTCAATTATAACTGGACGGAGTCTGACTCCGTTTGGTATCTCAACCATGGAGGCTAGCGTTGCAAGGGCATCGGCGAACCGATTCTTCAATCTTGGTACATGCGTGAAGGTGACCAACTGAAATCGTGGAATCAAATCGTCTAGGTCTTGATGATAGGGTTTCAACTTATCTTCCTTGACCTTCCATTCACCGTTTGCTTGTGACACCACCAAGTTTGAGTCTCCGACGACTTCTAGTCTTTTGACTCCGATTTCTAAGGCAGCTTCCATCCCTACAATGCAGGCTTCATACTCTGACTGGTTGTTGGTGACCTCGAAGTTTAACTTGAAAGCTAGAGGGATATGTGATCCTTCCGGGGAAATTAACAGTACTCCGATTCCAAATCCTTTCTGATTGGCTGCTCCGTCAAAATACAACATCCAGACATCGTTGGCGGTCGTCATCACATTTTCATCTGGGAATTCAAATTCCACATCTTCTGGACCTTCTACCGGGTAATTGGCAAGAAATTCGGCGACAGCCCTTCCTTTTACTGACTTTCTGGTAACATACTTGATGTCGAATTCTGCTAGCAAAAGCAACCATCGTGCTAACTTGCCTGTAAGCGCGGGCTTCTCAAACAGATATTTGAGAGGGTCCATTCGAGAAATCAGCACAACAGAGTAAGCCAACATATAGTGTCTCAACTTCTTGGAAGCCCAGACCAAAGCCCAACAAGTCTTTTCCAGGGGAGTATATCGTTCTTCGCATCCAACCATCTTCTTGCTAATGTAATATACGGCTTTCTCAGATCCGCCTTCACCTTCTTGTGCTAACATGCATCCCATAGCTGATGGAGTGACCGACAGATATAGAATTAAAGGTTGCCCCGGTACTGGTGGCATTAGTACTGGCGGATTCTGCAAGTATTTCTTGACTGCTTCAAAGGCTTTCTGGCACCTGTCGTCCCACTTGAATGTCACGCCTTTCTTGAGAAGGTGAAACATCGGCTCGCAAGTTGTGGTTAACTTGGCGATGAATCTGCTGATGAACTGAATCTTGCCGAGGAAACTTCGTACTTCTTTCTCCGTCTGTGGTGGTTCCATTTCAAGAATGGCCTTGATTTTGGATGGATCCACTTCAATTCCTCGGGTTGTGATCATGAAACCCAACATCTTTCCCGCTGTAACTCCGAATGTGCATTTCTCGGGATTTAGACGCAGTTTGTACTTGCGAATTCTTTCAAAGAACTTCCTCCGGGCGTGCAAGTGTCCTTCTCTTTTCTTGGATTTGACAATCATGTCGTCCACATATACCTCGACTTCTTTGTGAATCATATCATGCAATAGAGTTGTAGCAGCCCTCTGGTAAGTAGATCCGGCATTCTTTAACCCAAATGGCATAACCTTGTAACAGTAGGTGCCCCACTCTGTGGTGAAAGTTGTCTTCTCTCGGTCCTCGGGGGCCATGAGAATATGATTGTAGCCTGAAAAACCATCCATGAACGATAGCAATGCGTGCCCCGCAGTGTTGTCTACGAGTACATCTATATGTGGCAGCGGGAAGTCATCCTTGGGGCTGGCTTTGTTTAAATCTCTGAAGTCCACACAGACTCTGATCTTCCCGTTCTTTTTGGGAACAGGTACAATGTTGGCGACCCACTGAGGGTACTCCGTGACCATCAAGAACCCTGCGTCTAACTGCTTCTGAACTTCCTTCTTGATTTCCAATACCCAGTCTGGTCTCATCTTTCTTAACTTCTGCTTGACAGGTTTTGTACCTGGATACAGCGGGATTCGATGCTCCACAATTTCTGGATCAATTCCGGGCATGTCTGCGTGAGACCATGCAAAAACATCTTGAAATTCTTTCAGAAGATTCGAGTGAGCTTTAAATTCCTCCGGAGATAGCCCAGAACCAATTTGAACCATTCGCGGATCACTCTTTCCTCTCAGATTTATTGAAATTACTTCTTCTTTTAGAGGCTGAGCATGCCTTTCATTTTCTCGTTCGACTAGGGATCGGAGTTCTTTTGGAATTTCTTCCTCAAACTCAATCCCATCATCGTCCGGGTCAACACAATTTATTTCAGACACAACAAGATAAGCAAAGTCAACTTCATTCATTGCAAAAGAGGTGGCCCCAGGGGCGTGATACATGAGAGTAGACTCAAATTCAAAAGAAAAATGATGACGCGGAGGACTGACAGACACATGCATTGACTCAGAAGTGGTCCCGAACTCAGTGCTAAACTCAGATTCAATGCTAGATTCTGACTTAGACTCAAATTCAGTGCCAATATAAACAATTTTAGGTAGAAAAGTGCAGTTTTTATAAATTCCGTTGGCATCCACAATGAGTGAGGTCACATCTCCAAGGGCTTCTTGGCTTAGCATCATCAGCTCTATGTCTCCAACAGGTTCCAAACTAATTGTCATGGCAGCAGACCCGTCCTCGACCGTACCTGTCAGATTTTTGTCCTCAAACAACGATATCAGGTTCCCTGAGTCAAAAACTTCAATCCAGTCAGATTTGCATTGCTCGACCAACTCTTCTGGCTTCGCCGATTCATCATCACTGTCCCATGAGTCGTTGGCGAAGATTTCGAACCCCGGCAGCTTGGTCTTCTTCTTCACATCCCAAAACAGTTCCGGCTCTCCTTGGTAGATAGCCTCTTTTCCTTTGATAAAGCGAATAGGACCTTTCTTCGGTTGAACGCGAGTTCGGGCTTTCCATCCGCTTCCTTTCTCATCTCCACTGGGTTGATACCCAAGGCCGAAGTAGTTACTGTTTACAGGGAACTCCGGGAATTCAGCTATTCTTTGATTGTTGCGGCCTAATCCCAGACCGGGCATGTAAGCCATTTTGCTCATCATTTCAATGGCCGTTGAGCTGATCGAGAAGTCTTCATCCATTTTGATAGTGAGAACTGTCCCAGCGGTGTCAAAAGAGAAACCTCCAAGGGTGACGTCTTCTTCTCCATGCATAATCTCGAGCAGAGGGGCGTTGTCAGAAACATGAGGATGGATTCCAGACTCCCCATAAATAGTTAGAGTTCCTGTGGCTAAACCCAGCTGAACTTTCTGATGCAGCGAAGATGGTACTGCCATGATGTCTGGGTGGTGGAGCCATGGTCTACCCAGCAGTAGGTTGAAAGATGAAGGAATGTCGAGTACGTGGAACTCGACTTTAGATTTGAAATCTTCGACTGACATTTCCAGTTGGACAACTACAACTACATCTCTGCGCGTATTATCATAAGCACGCACTCCGAGGCTCGATGGTTGGAAATCCTTAGTCGTGAATCCCAGACAGTAGGCTGTGCGCAGTGGACAGACATTTAAAGCAGATCCATTATCTAGGAGGATAACAGGGACCCACTTCCCTACACACTTCATGGTGATGTGTAATGGCTTGTTGTGGCCGGCTCCTTCCGGCGGCAGATCTTTCTCGGTGAACGTTACGACATGTTTTGCCTTGTTTGGCGCAAGCAAGGCCACTAGAGCTTCGGGGGGAATGTCGGGCGGCACCTCCATGTTTGACAGAGTTTTGATCAACTTCTGACGGTGTTCCCTGGATGAGGAAAGCAGCCCCCAGATGGATATAGATGCTGGAGTTCTTTCAAGTTGCTTCCGGATGGGGTTTTCCATTGGCATGGGATTCCTCTGTGGTGGTTGAATGATAACTTCTGGTGTTTGAGTGACACCTTCTGGGTTACTTGGAATTGAGTCGTGTTGGACGGGATCGTCCCAAACAAATGCCCCAGCTTGAGTGTGGTTAGAGGTGTGGCCTCTTTGCAGGTCGGCAGGTTGATAGATTCGTCCGCTTCGCGTTACTCGGTTGACCGACGGTGGCTTTTCATCCCAAAAGTCTGAAAATTCATTGACCTTTTGCTTCCCAGCCTTGATAGATTCCAGCTTCTGCTGAGTATCAAAATACTCGGTCCAAAAACTTGCGACACTGCTCTCGGCTTTCTGTTTCTTGATTTTAATATCTCCCATCTTCTTTTTCAGATTTTCCACCGCTCGATCATGCCAAAATGAATGATCCAGCATGGTTTTGTTGACAGTCCACATTTCACCGTTATCAAACAGGATATCGATCACGTCTTCTTCATTCCAAAATGGATCCGCGGAATCCTCCGCCAGAGCGGAAACATTTGACTGAGGATGAAATGGCACGGATGGCCGAGACAAAGATTCGTTGATAATGTAAGCTTGAGGAAACCATTCATGATTCCCAAAGACGGTTTCTATGGCAGAATGTCCTTCAATTCTAAGAAGTGGAGGTGGCAGCGAATTATCTGGAAGATTGCTGCTAGGGATCCAATGATAAACCTCTCCGAGCGTCCGGTTCCATATGTCTCCGGGTTCTTCAAACAGAGTAGGGAGTGAAATTGCATCAAGTGGATCAGCACAAATTGCCTCCCATCTTTCCCGCCAATCTTCTTGTTCATTAGGCTCCACATATGCGAGAGTATGTACCATGCCGGCGATGCATACAACTTTGTCAATCCTACAGATGTTGGAATCTGTTGGTATAGAGACAACTGGTTTGCTATGAGAGTCGGGGATGATGAACCGGCTTGGGTCCCACTCCTGGCGGAACTCTTCCCAGTCTCGATCATTCATAGCCCATTCTTCACGTTCTGTGATATCCGCCCATCTTGATTTGATGCTTGTGAGGGAGCAAACTTCCGAATCTTCTGATATGGGAACAACTGGCTTAGGCTCGGTGGCCGGTATGATGTAAAGGTTCGGGTTTAATTTAGTGGAGCTTGGGTTATCTGGAGTGGAGCTGAAGGAGATTTGGTTGATTCGGGTATTGGGTTGGTGTTCCGGCATGGGATTAGAGACGGTGTTTGGCTTTTTATGGGGGGGTGGAATTGTTCCATCTTCAATGAGATCCTGAATCTTGTGTTTAAGACGGATACAATTGTTGGTGTGATGGCCGGACATTTGGTGGTAGGAACAGAAGGTGTTCGGGTTATGGTTTGGAGGAAGCACTTTGGGTGGCTCGCGAGGCTCTAGTGGTTTGATGACGTCCTTTTCAAGGAGCTTTTGGTAAACTGTTGTCAAGGGAAAAGGGAATTGGTAGAAATTTCTTGCTTGCCGGGTCGGCTGGGCTGCTATCTGGTTAATAGGCTCGGTTTTGGTTGGTTTGGGGTTTGAGGAGCTGGCCTGGGCATGATTGTACTGGTTAGTTCCAAACAGGGCATTGCTGTTGCCAGAGTAAACTCGCCTGGGTTTGACAGATTCTCCTTTTTCAAATATACCAGTTCTGAGTGCATCTTCTACTGCGAGGCCGGCCTCGTAGAAAGTTTTGAAGTCAGCGGTGGTTTGGAAAACCACCAAGTGCTTTGCAAAATCGGGTGCCAAGTTCTTCGTGATAATTCTCATCTGCTCTTTCTCCGAGGGTCGATCCATCATCTGAGATGCTTTCCCTCTCCACCTTCTGATAAAGTCCGCAAAGGACTCATTGGCTCCCATCCTGGTTGCATCCAATTCTCGGATAGTCATCTCAAGCTGAACGTTGTAATTGTACTGGGCCATGAAAGCTGTCCCAATATCCTCCCAACTTCCTTTCTTTGAAATGTCAAGATTTAAGAACAATCGCAGTGCTGGCCCTGCCAATGTTTGCTGAAACATTTGACCCATAGCATTATTTTCAATGTTGTACATGGACAGAGTGCCCACGTACGCTTGTAGATGAGCTCTCGGGTCTCCGTTCCCATCAAATTTCTCCCAGGTTATGGGCTTGAATCCTTCAGGGAGTTTGGCGCCGGGGAATAGACATAACTTGTCCATGTCAATACCTGTGGCGGCTATTTTCTCCTGTTTCTGGACAGATTCCTCGAGTTTGGCGACTTTTGCCATCATTGCTTCCAAACTTGGATGCTCTTGCGGAGGTGGTTGCTCCCCTGGCGGCTTGTTCTGAAAAGTTAAACCTTGTATTAGGAGTAACATCTCAGCCATTTGATTATCACTGCGTTCCCGCTGTTCTTCGAAGGCTAGCCTGAGAGCCTCGACTTCACTTTTGCCCGCCATATCTGTAGGGTCTGCTGAATCTGACTGGACCGCTTTTGACTCAGTTCGAATTAATCGTTGTTCGGGAGTTCTAGTCCAACTAGGTACAGTATTCTTCTTGCCCTTACCAATGATTGAAACTGATAGCGGAAAAATGAACTTAGTGACTGGTGGCAATGAAATGCTATGTGCAGGGATTTATGTACAAATGAAAGAATGATGCATGATGTGCAATGCAACCACAGCTTTGGAAAGGATTGCCCCAATTTTCAGTGCTCTGTTCAATATATCTGAATTTTTGGATTTGCAAAATGAAGGCCGAACCTTTAGGGGTTGCCTACGTATCCTCATTTCGGAGGAATCAGGCCATGACGTAGTTCGGGACTACGATCGGCTCTTTTCTTTATCATAGGAAAAGCACTAACTCGATAAAGCAAAGTACAGACTGACTCAATAAAGCAAAGTACAAATTTGATAAGCAAAATACAAACTCGATAAACAAAATACAGACTCGATAAGCAAGATACAGACTTGGCATTCTCAAAAAGGGCCCTGTTGGCTTGATCTGCTGACCACTGGCTGGCTGCCGATTCTTAGTCCGACTCGGTTGTTGGATTTGCTCGGGGAGCATTCCGGACTTGGTTCTCCTTGAGTTGCTTAGGAGACAGATTATCATTCAGAAGGAGACCATTTTTAATGCAGCCTTCGCAATCACACTCATCCCAGTATTTGTGTCCCGTCACTGGGTCTTGGAAGTAGTAGACTGGTGTGCCGTCTGGTTGGAAGTTTTTGACTGGCGGCATGATGTCCACTTCTTCATTATCACTTTCTCGCTCCACCCTGACAGTGATTTTGTCGGGGATGTCCTTGGCTCCGTTGTCTGCAGGGAGGTAGAATTTCTAACTTTGATCATTCGCATGTTCAGAGTTGTCCCATTGAAGAGTTAAACCTGGCTGATCAGATGTGACTAGTTGGTGAAGCAACCCTTCAAGCTTGTCTTTATCTGATACCTCATTCCCTATCTCTTCATTATCTATCTCTTCAAGTATCCATACCGGTGCCCCATGATGGGTGGTAAAGGTGGACTTGAGCTTTTTGCTTCCGGATTGATTGCTCATTTTTGGGTTACAGACTCTGATAAAAGAAATACAACATTCTAATTACCGCGAGGAAGAGAGCCAATCGCAGAATTTTCTTTAAAAAGAGTTTATTTTATTGGACAGAGCCTTTGATTATCGGGATAATCCTTCTTATTGCTGTGGAAGTGAGGATGTGACAACCTAAGGTAAAAGCTATCATGTATGCGCATGCAATACAGGTAGATGACAAGCGGTTAAATAAGGCATATCACATAATCTTAACCTGTGGGTTCCTGTCCTAGTTTGGAAAGTTCTAGGTTAATTATATGCAAAGGCCGGTTTTGGTATAGGGGGTTCCCCAGACTAGAGCCAATATTTGCCTCCCAGTGCCAAGTGTACTGCATGGCAAAGGTCAAGCGGCAGGCTGACTCATCACGGTCCAAGGTTGCTGAGCATCCGGGGATGTCCTAACACCAGCGAGCTGGGTAGGGTAACCAAGACGCAGCAGCGGGGTTTATCCAACATCGATGCAAGTGATGCAAAAGTTCAGCAATAAAATTGTTTTCAAAAATCCCACAAATGTTTTTCAAGCTTGGCTCGCTCTTTAAATTAATCAAAATTTTGAAATTCTACTCATGCGAACAACCGAGAAAGCTCCAGTCCAGACTGATCGGGCTTTCACCCTGGCATCAATCCTTTCTAGTACAGCATAAAGCACGTACTTGGTGTCAAGCCTTCGAATGGTCATTTTACAAGTGTAAAACTTCAAAATAAAGATTAACTTAAAATGTCCCCAGCAGAGTCGCCATTTTGTGGACGGTCGACCTCCACGCGGTTCTGGCAATGGTTTTCGAAACGGTTCGAAAAACAAAAGATTTTTAGAGTCGCCACCCGGGTTTTGGGAAAGTAGTTTGGGACCCGAGAAACCAATTCGAAAATGATGATTTGAGAGAATGACTTATATAAAACCAATTGAAAACCAGAGATTCGTTTTGGATCCGGGAGCCAGGTTACGAACAGGGAAGGGTTTTAATGCACCCTGTTCGCCCGATTAAAAAAAATCGGTCTTTACTAAACATTTGTGGGATTTTATTAGAAAAAACAGTTTTATTGCTGAACATTAACAGATAAACATTTAAATCAAACAAAAAGGATAATAATAATGAGAAAAACAAATGGCTGATATTGTAATTAACAGAAATCAAACGAAAATCCAAACTTCAAACTATTCCTGCAGGGGAAGGTTCAAATTTCACATTTTTAACAGAAAAGTATGCCGTGCGGCACACTGGATGTACCGTGCGGCACAAACGGTGAGCCGTGCGGCACTGTTCTTCCAAATTAACGGTCAAATTTTCAAATGAGTACCGTACGGCACTCAAGGTGTGCCGTGCGGCACAGTATGAGTACCGTGCGGCACACTTGGCTGCAAAACAGTTTGAAACTTTGGCTTTTCGAAATGATTGATCAGAGGCACATACAAGGCATGAGATGCATTCAAAATGAACTACTTTAAAGGGAGAAAGTAATGTATTGAGTATGGGATGTCCCTCCTCGTTGAATCGCTCCGTACGAGGCGATATTTTCACCGTACGACGCGACCGGGAGGTGTGAAATGAAACTGAACTTGCTGTAATTTGGGCATATCAAGCATGGAAATGATACAAGGAATCATTCCACCCTTGGTACCCTTCCCCTCAGGGTACCAAATTCAAGGAATTTGGCGAAACGGGTTTATACCTTCGGTTTCGAACTCTCGGATTGAGCGTCGGATTGAACTTCCGAATGCTGCTTGAACCTTCTCTGGATCTCACCTTCACTATAGTATAGTGGTAAGAGGGATTGAAGGCTTAAACTTTGGTTAATTTGGAATGGTTAACTCACGGTTTTGGAGCCAAAAACAGGGGATGGGTCTCTGCTTTGGGTTTGGCTTTGGCAGAGAGAATGATATTGGATTGATTATGGTGGAGATGATAGCTAAGAGGTTTTGGCAATGAAAATGATATCCAAGAACGGAGTTTCGTGATCTTTCTTACACAGAAATCGTATGGGGTCCGGCCGTCTCCTTCCCATTGGGTTTGAACGGTTTTTATAGAGGATGGGGGAGCCGAATGTAGTTCCCAATCCTTTCTTGATTCTTGCCCAGGGGGACAATGGCATAGGGAGTAGCCTATTCCTTTCGGCCATGATCTTCCCTTTCGGCCACGGCGGGGGAACCAATCTCGTCAACACTTTCGGCTTGCTGGGAATCCGCAAAAAGAACTGGGAACTTGAACAGTGCCGTACGGCACACGAACTGTGCCGTGCGGCACAACTCGTGTACCGTGCGGTACACCTGGCCGTCAAATTTCCAAAACTCTGCTGTACGTGACACTGGCTGTCTCATGCGTCGAGAGATGAGTACCGTGCGGTACTGTTGACTGAGTTGACTTGGAGAATTTCAATCCGAGAGTTCTTCCGGGTATTTCCGTTCATCATTGGGGATTAAAATGTACGTGAACGCTCATTTTTGGGGTGTCTACAACAAGCAAATGAAAGTTCGTAGTTCGCTGATTTGCTTCCTTCTTTTTTTTGTTTCCCTCCCCAAATTATGGAATGAATTGAGATTTTGACAATGGCATTATTGATTGCTTATTGAGAATGAAGCATGGAAATTTCTGAGAAGGTGTCAAACACCAACACACAAGTCAAACTTCTCCCAACATGTCTTTTATCAACATCTAGGAATGACAGGTGTCCATTCATAGCCCTTTTGAAGAGAGAGCGTGGGATCCTATGTCAAATGTAAACAATGTGGATTTATATCTAGCATAGGAACGCAGTGAATTTTATTGAAGTACATAAGTAACAAAAAATCTAGATTTTTAAATAGCTGAAACGAACTTTAAGGCTATAAATGTGGATTCAATTTGTGGACTTGGCTTACTTCAGGTAAAAACAAATGCATGTATATAATCACGGAGCTACTGTTACCCTGTGCTGCTGAGTTGTAGCTCTCCAACTATAGGTTCCAATAAGGACCTTTTCTTTTTGATTGCTGATCTATTTTATTTTAAAGATGCATAATGCATATGTTTGATTACAAGAGGAGGATATGGATTGGGCACCTGATTCCAATTTAATTGCCTATTCATAAAATGCAAATTCATGTTTTTGGGTGCTAAATTGGAAGTAAAAGTCAATTCATAAAATGGAAATTCATAATTTTGGGTGCTGAATTGGAAGTATATGACTCTTCATGGTTGAATAATACATGCTGTCTTGCAGGTTCAAGATTTTGAAACAGCATCCCTGTATGTCCTTGGTGTATTCAAAGGAACGATAATAGTAGTTGTACTAATGTCATAGAATCTGAAATCACCTATTTATGTTGGACCCCACCCACTGGATTATCAGCTCTGCAATCCTCGAATACATATCCGTAGAACTATTTTTTCCGTAACCATTTTATGGAGACGGATGCTGTTTCAAAATCTTGTTTATTTTCTTCTCTATCGTGCATTCATGCATGTATTTTGGTAAGTATTGGGGGCGAATTAATTGGGCTCCGATGCTAATTCTCTTCTGATTTTTTTTGCTATTCTTTTAAGTGCTTTCGGCAATGATTCATTGAAGCACATAATTGGCAATATCAATCTTTTTGTGAAAAAAAATGGAATTTTGGTTTTGCTTAAGTCAAATATTTTCATATGGACCTTGCTCATGGTGTTCAAGCTAATGCTTGTTATATCAATTCTTCATATGACATATTTGGAAGTCCATTGTTTGGAAGTCCATTCAGTATGCATCCTTCAGAGACATATTGAGGGTTGTGCAATTCAATAGGTACCTTGTTTCTCTGTCTCCCTCCATGTCTGTGCATGTGTTTAAAACTTTAAAATGTGTGTAAACCTCTTTCTTCCTATTATCCATTTGAGTATTTCTTCTTTATCTCTCTCTTTCAGATTAATCTAGGGATTTATATCAACGTCGAAAGCAGTGAACAGTCAGTGTTGGTGGATCGTGTAGTGGGTGGATCAAGTTTGGCGGATGGTCAAATAGAGCTAATGCTCCATAGGTTTGCTCATATTTTTTAATTAAGTAATTTATCGTATGTCACAACTGCGATTCCATTTTGAGATTTTGTAACGTCAGGACATTTTGCTCAGTTTCTCTGTGGTTTGTTCTACATTTTGATGTATGCACTTAATCAGGAAATCCCTTTTTCAAGGTATTTTATACCTCAAATGCAAATGGATTTCTTGTGTTGTGTGTTACGTGTTAAAGCATTGACGATATGTGGTACATAATCATACCACCACTGCCAACGATCACATTGCAATTTCTTAATTTTGTCTCTCTTTCACCCATCCTTATTTATAATCAGACTTATTTAGCTTCTTCCATCATGCTTTTTACAGTTTTGAGCCTCACCCTTATGACAAAATAACCAATGAGCACGCGGTTACGTGCGAAGCACGTAGCCCGACACTAGTATATTAGAATAGATACTAGAGGATATCTCGATTTGCGCAATGTAAACGGCACAAGCGTTGTGATGCCAGGCCACCGAAAAACTAATCATCTATTATTAAACACTAAAAAGGGGCGGTTCCGCTAACAGTTATTTTGACACACATTTTGACACCTCACATTTCTGAGTCCCGCTGTGAAGTTCCGAACTGTTGATCTTGTTTAAATGAGTAAAATAAGGGGTCCTACAAAAAATTAGCTCAAACGGATATTAGCAAGGGCTTAATTAAAACAATTTTGTAAGGGCTTGATTAAAACAATTTTGTAAACACCATTTCCTGTCACAGTTTTTTGCAAAATGTTTGGATCAAGCATTTATCGATATCCGATTGAGCTAAATTTTTGTAGGGCCCCCTATTTTACTCATTTAAACAAGATCAACGCTTCGGAACATTACAGTGAGGCCTAGAAAAAAATGTGTGTCAAAATATGTGTTAGTGGAACCGGCCCCTAAATGTTATAAACTAATCGTCAAACAAATTAGCACTTAGAGCAGAGAACTGAGAGAAGTGAAACTCAGAGTACCGCATGTTCTGACGTTCGTCGCATTGACGGAGTTAGGAATTTCACTACGTAGGAACGAATCTATATAATTTATAGAAAAAAATTTTGAAATTTTTTTTCCTATATAAAACTAAAGTTCATTTTTTTTCCTTACAGAGGCAACCGCCCCTACTGGCACCTCCGGCTCCATTCCTGCTTGGAGTCGGAGGCTGGTCATCGCCGTTGGGCCTTGGTTCTGTCGTTTTGATCATCCATTGATCGAATACGGAGCAGTGAGTGCCCTTAACCCTTTTCTTAATTTTCTACTATAATTTCTAGTTCCCCTTTTCGCTTTTCTGTTTTGGGGTGTACCAGGAGAGTTTTAAAACTAAACTTTTTTGAGTTAATTAAATAATCATCCCTTTTTGGACACCGCGTATGTTTTCATCCTACCCACTTTTCGAGGTTATGTTTCCGTCCTCTTCCTATTTGATTTACCATTATTACCCTTATACATATGTATATCCACATATAATTGGTTCCTAATTTTTTAGGAGCGTATAGTGTGACTACCTAAAAATAGGGATTGAAATTGGGAGGGATTCAAAATGAGTTAATCATTTTATCCCATACATAACCGAATATGATGGTTTCCGAAATCAAAGGAGTTTGAAATAGTCAGAAGATTCTGGGATGATTTCCCATGCATTACCGATTTGTCCAATTCCGAAGGTGTTTTTGAAATTGTGGGTACGTGGACTATCACTTTACCAAGAACACCAGATATCTATACTATTGCTATTTGCAAATTCATGAACTCTCTCTCTCTCTCTCTCTCTCTCTCTCTCTCTCTCTCCAAATCCAAAATTAAGTCATGAGCTAGTGACCCACTAATCTCTCCCTCGGCATCAAACAACTGAATCGCAATAGGCTCTCTTCGATCAAAGCTCTGGTTTGATCACGCTCTGTGCTTGTTTCATTTTTTGAGAAAAAATGGTGGAGGATCTGTTGGTGGTTGGGCTGATGTGGCGATTTTTGCATTTTTGCCATCGTTTCTCTGCTCGCTGGTGGTTGAATTTCGATAAGTTCATTATATTTTTAGCAAGATTTTACCATATTTTTAGCATGATTTTTTGACAAGTTTAAAATATTTAAAATTCACCATGTTTCTTTTATTTGTTGCCAAAATTTATCATAATTCGTGTATTATATTTTTATCATATTTTTAGCATGATTTACCACGTTTCTTATATTTATTGTTGAAATTTATCATAATTTTTGTATTGTAGTTTTATCATGTTTTTAGCATGATTTTTTGACAAGTTCATGATGTTTAAAAATTCACCATGTTTCTTGTATTTGTTACCAAAATTTATCATAATTCATGTATTATATATTTGCCCTATTTTTAGCACAATTTACCAAATTTCTTGTAATTATTGTCGAAATTTATCATAATTTTTATTATATTTTTACCATGTTTTTAGCATGCTTTTTCAACAAGTTCATGATGTTTGTCGAAATGTTTGGTTTACGAAAGTTACAAATTTACCATGTTTCTTGCATTTGTTGTTAAAATTTATCATAATTTACTTATAATAATTTTACCATATTTTGACATGATTTTCCAACAAGGTCCTGTGTTTGTTGCTCGTTTGATTGATTTGCTATTAATTTTTCCTATTTGTGATAAGTTTATCGTATTTATGCTTTATGATATTTTTATCTCAAATTTTGTTTTAAGATTTCAGAGGGGAGAGAAAATTAGAGAGAGAGATTGAGATAAATTAGAGATGATTAGGAGAGAGAAAAGGGTAGTTTAGGGTTTCTTTGAGTTTCAGGATGAAAATATAATTTTGAAAAGTGACCAAGATGAAAACATATATAAGTTATACTAGGTTAAATGACCAATATTTAAGTGCCCCCAACTTTTTTGGATCAAGGGTTTGTTTCAATCAGTTTGGGCTTAAAAGGCCCAATGTTCATTAGTCTTTACAATTGTTTGGTCCCTTTTTAAAATCATATTAGACTTTTTATTTTTATTTTTGGGCTAGAAAAGATGAGGGATTTATGGGCCGGTACAGAAATTGGAGATGTCTTCCCTCCAACTCCAGCCCAATGCTGAAAAGCACTACTAAGGATGCCGGCTAATTTTCTACCCAGAATACCCCAGCTTTAATGCGCGTGTCTCCCCATACAACTTTTACCCTTCCAGTGAAACCTAAAGCTGGCCTACTCTTTTGTTTCATGATGAAATTAGATGCCATGAATTTACATCAAAAAATTATGAAGTCAAGATTAATTTTAGGTTTATGTTCAAAGTAATGACTTTTATACAATACATTAAGTACATAAATGCCCCTCGTTTTAATGGTATGGGCTAACGGCGTTAGCCTTAAGACTTGATTGATGTAGATTTTAAAAAATTTAGACTAAATGTGTGCGATGTTTACGTAGAGGACTAAAATAAGACCCGATCAATATTTTGTGCAAAAAAAAGTTAATAAGCCGATATCAAGATGTTAGAAAAAGACGAATGGAAACAATATAATTTACATCAGCTTTATAATTTGTCTCGTCAAGAATATTTTGGTGACTTTATGATGTGGTAAACTTTTTTTTTTTTCTTCGATCGTCGAAAAAGATTTCGTTAATCTTTGAGAAGAAAAAGATTAAACAGATCTCGGATACACCGGCAAAAAGTCACCCAAGAGTCAAACCAAATGATCGGCAAGAAGCCGACCAAAACACCACAAGCAAAAAAGTAAACCTCACAACTGCTAACCCAACTGCCAACAACCAAAACAAACAAAAGCCAAAAGCACAAACCGAACTCCAAAATAACATACCTAAAGAAAAAACCGAAGACTAAGAGAAACAAGCCAAAAACCGCAAAACTCTAGAATCAAAATTCCAAAGAAAGAGAGGCACCTTCCTCTAAATCATCAACTTCCTCTAAAAAAATCACCTTCCTCCAAATCATCAAGAGCGTAGAACTTTTCCGCTATTTTGGCCTCCTCCATTTCAACAAATTTCTTTCAATTATATGTGCCTTCTTTCAATTAAAAAAAATTAATGCCATGAGGTCCTCGTATCCATCGCACTACGTGCCTTCTTAAAAAGAGAGTTCCTCTTTCGAATGTCCTGAGATGAAATATAAGTAAAAGAGACCCCCTAGTGTTGTTTTTAACAATGGCCGGCTTAAGCCCAAAACCAGAGATGAAATAGAGTTCCTCTTTCATCCCCTAAACTATTTCAATTTTTCCTTTGTAGTCCTTAAACTATTAAAAGCCCTTGTGTTGTCCCTCAACTATGTCTTTGCAGCCCATTGAGTCCAATTGGTAACGGCAGTGGTCAATTTAGACGGAAAATGAAGCACGTGAGCCGCACGTGTGGTTTCACCCAAACTTGAGGGGGCTAAAACGCCATTTCACCCCTTAGATATTTCTTCAATCTCTGATCTAGTACTCCCCCTCTCTCTGTTGCCGCAGTTGCCTGGGCATAGCTGCCATGGCCTACCGCCTACCGTTACCAATTGGACTCGTTAGGTACATGGTTAGAGGCCCACACAAGGGCTTTTAATAGTTTAAAGACCACAGAAAAAATTGGGATAGTTTAGGAGATGAAAATGTCGAAAAGTCTTTCCAATTTAAGAACAGCTTCAGAGGATCTCTCCCCAATTTAAGAACAGCTTCAGAGGTCTCCAATCATTAGGACCCAACATCTGAACATGATAAATAGGACTCGTAAATCAAACACTCCCATATAACTGCAGTAACTACAGCAATTTTATGATAAATTTGTGATCTTTTTCATAGAAAGTGTTATGGAAGTTGTGATAGAATTGGGATATACTATGTTAACATTGATCGAATTGATTGGTTTTGTCTTCTAGATATACTGAAAATTTTGATATGATTTATTAATGTGATACATAACAGAACGCGGAATGAGTGGGCTGCTTCAAACGGTACTTTTGGGTTTATTGAAAATCAGAAATGAAACATATATGACATTATCTACGTACCAACTAGCTAGGTTGAATACTAAACAATACTAGGGATTGAGACTAATATCTAATTATCTCCTTTTCTATTGTTTCCGTATATTCTCTTTGCCGATCAAAAAGAATAATGGAAGTCTCCCTTTTAAATTAAGCCCTCTTATGATGATATTGGTCGTCACTAGATCGGCAATTTGTTTTCATCAAATCAAAGAAATCAATTACAGCACTTCTCTAATTCCATTATCTTTTCCCATTTTATTATGTTGTTTTTTCAAATTAGGATCTGCAATACCATTGAATCAAATGTCTGCACAAAATTGCTTCGAGAGAGATTAATGAATCAACAGAGTCTAACAATATAGTATGCCAAGTACAGTATTAATGCACCATATGGGCAAGTGATTAAATTCAATATGGATGCAGCGTAAACATAGGATTCGGGGTGGGTGTTGTGCGATAGGTGTTGTGCGCCATGTTGTGCGGTAAAACGACGTAGTTTTTGGCACACCTATGGAGCTTCCAAAGACCTTGTTTGGAATAAGGAAAAAATCACTACAAAGTGCTTAAACCCTAAACCCAAAGTGCCTAAACCCAAAGCGCCTAAATCCAAAGTGCCTAAACCCAAAGTGCCTAAAACAACTATATCCTACCCCAAAGACCCTAAATCCCCTAAAATTGAACCCTAAAATTGAACCTTAAAATTAACTCTCCAAACAGGGCCTATTGAAGTGTATCAAGAAAATGAACAAAACTACGTCGTTTTGCCGCACAACATGGCGCACAACATGTACCGCACAACACCTCCCCCGAATTCGTAACGTAGGTATTCACAAATTCACAGCTGTGAAATAGTTGTGATCGACACAAATTTCAAGGGGTTTTATCACCTTTTTTTTTTTTTGAAAATAGCAACGGTTTTAAGGTTTTATTTATTGTGTTCACTTCACATTTCTAAAAAAAATTCCAAAAAGATTCTTTCCACATTTCTCATCTCTCCAATCATTAATCACATTTATCTTTCTACTCATACTCTTCTCTCCAATCATTATTTTTATTTCTCTTGCTATCTCTCTTTAATTATTACACATCTCTCTAATTATTATTATTTTCTAAAAATTCATCCAAACACTATCTCAAAAATATTTCTCAAAATATTCTTCTCAAAACTCTCAACCAAACAAGGTGATTGTGTTTTAAATTTATTCTTCTAGGTGGGGACCCATTCAATTAGAGTACTCAATTGGGTGTGTGGAAATCAGTCCTACCTTTTCGCATTTGTACATGAAAAATCATTTGTACGCCAAAAGGCGTACCCAAACATAGCAACGTCCTTTTCATTAGCACAGGTTAAACGAGAAGTCACACCTTTTCAACAAGAGACGTGAACCATCCCTCTCAACCCTATAAAAACCCACCAACCCCACCCCATCAAAAGGCACTACAAGCAACCTTACCAGTCCCAACCCACCTTTTTTCAAAATGTCTGACGAGTTGCCTCTAACAGCCATGAGCAATGAATTGAAAAAATCAAGTCCAGTAACAATGCCATCATCTCCATGTCTGCCCAGTACAAAAACAGTGGAATAATGGCCCTTGCACTCCAACAACAACAAGAGATCGAGGAATTGAGAAGGACGATTCAAACAATCGAAGATAAGAAATATGCTCAGTTCTTGGAGAAAGAAGAAGAGGAATGGGAAGTGCAAGGGGCGGACGGCGACAGCTACTACGACCGCGAAGAAGAGGAGGAGGAAGAGGAAGAAGAAGAGCATGAGGGAGAGGGAGAGGGAGAGGAAGAGGGAGAAAATGAACCTGCAGCACCAGCAGCAGGAAGAGCACCACCACCACCACAAGCAGCACCACCACCACCACAATGACATCTGTCGAGGTAGCACGATCCTATGAGAATCTCTCTACTACGTCTTGATTCAAGAAATGGCAACAGGAATGCCATCGTCTACTTTGGCTTCATCATCAAACCTATCTCCTTTTCTATTGTTTCCATATATTCTCTTTGCCGATTGAAAAAAATAATGGAAATCTCCCTTTTAAATTAAGCCCTTTTATGATGATTTTGGTCATCACTAGATCGACAATTTGTTTTAATCAATTCAACGAAATCAATTACAACACTTCTCTAATTCCATTATGTTTTCCCATTTATTATGTTGTTTTTTCGGATTAGGATATGCAGTACCATTGAATCAAATGTTTGCACAAAATTGCTACGAGATAGATTAATGAATCAACAGAGTCAAATACACACATAATAACAATACAGTATGCCAAGTACAGTACTGCACCACATAGGCAAGAGATTAAATTCAGTACGGATGCAGCGTATACATAGGTATTTGCCCAGCTCCAATTAAGAAGTGACACAGTAGTCGAAAACAAAAAAAAAAGCAACTGAAGGCCAACACAAGGTGATAAAAATAAAGAAAAGTAAATTAAAATTGTAACCCTTTAAACATTCCAAACCCAAGGGTTGATAAATTAGTCAGAAGTGGATTTTATTAAGTAGTTTCGCTGCAAGCGGTGACAGAAACCAAAAACATTAACCAGGGTTGCTAAAATGACAACAGTGGTAGCCGTAAAATCAGGCCTTCTGAACACGAAACTTGACAATTTCTTAGGGTCAGACTGCAAGAGATAAAAAATCTGATGAAAATTTCCTAGTCTCGGCATGAATAATGACCAGACCGAAGAGGAGAATAGTCGAGGTGTGCCTAAGCTTTAGACCAGACGCCCCTAGGCCCTATCCGTCAAAGGGGAAATCAAACAAATCCTACGTGCTTTGAAATGCTTTGACACTTTGTTGGTTCCATCCCACGTGTGATGGGCACGTGCGATGCACATGATTGTGGACGGTCACCATCTACTGTTGCTGTCCAATGCTGCGCAAAGTATTCTGGTAAAAATTAACTGAGCGCATTGCAGTGAGCCGTGGTAAAAACTAACAGCATGCATTGACGTCAGTTGTGTACTACTGATGGTCGGTGATGTGTAAATTATGCTAATAAAAACTAACCGTAGCAAAATGTAAGAACTATCCATGTGAATTCCAAGCATTCGACAAAACTACTATAGATGTAAATCTCTACACAGGATATGGCTACAAAAAATTTGCAAACTACAGCGACCAATGAAAATAGCTAAAAAATTTCATTCATCACAAAACTAATGGCTTCCACACATCACTTTCATCTCTAACTTTCATACCGGAGTGTAAAAGAAGGAAACAGTAGTCAGAGAGGGGAAAAGCCTGTAATCGTAGTTGGTAACTACTTCAAACTCTGGAGGAAATCGTCGTAGGGGCTGAATCTGGCTCACCTATGTGAAGATATCCTATATATGTAGACGGTAGTAAGTAGATTTTCAAAGTCACATTCCATGGTTTCTCGGGTTAAATCCTTTTCCAAAATTAAAACCCGAGTGGCTACTCCATTTTAAAACAACAATTTTACAATTTTTCACATCCGGTGGCGGGCGTCCACAACATCCCGACTTTGGACATTCGGATTATGCCTTATTTATTCCATTATTTATGTTATTAGTATATATATTGTAGGCTTGACCAATTATCTTTTATTTTTTTAGTTTGGCATATAGTTGTTTATTGTTTCCAATATTTCTAGGATTGTCACATTGATTCCTAAATGGGTGGTGTTATTTTCCTTTTTAAATGGGATTCGGTTCCTATCCCCTACCTATGATTCACTAGTATTTAATTTCCCTTTATGAATTTTACCTGCCCAGGCGGCTCTCTTAAAAAAATTTAACCATGATTTTTTTATGTTTTCATCTTAAAATTCTTTGCCTTATGTTTTCATCCTAAAATTCTTTGCCTTACGTTTTCCTCCTAAAATTCTCTGCTTATAGGGTAAACAATAAACCCAATTCATAAAGTGGTAAAATAATAAACCATATTCATTGTGCAAATAACCCTCTTTTAAAAGACATGTGAATATGGTCGATTAATTTTACTATTTTTTTATGAAAGTGATAAAACAATAAACCATATTCTTTAGTATTTAAATTTCCTTTATGAATTAGACCAGCGAATGCAACTCTCACTTGTATTCATTACTTTCATAAAATAACGCACAGTTCAAATAGATTATTCACATAGCATTATCAAACAAAGTTCACATAGTCTCACAACATGCACTTCACATAGTCCAACGACGCAGTTCACATCGACCCACAACACACTAAAATACACAATTCACATAGCTTTATCATACATAATTCACATAGGGTTATGTGGTCCACATAAACTGGTCTCATAGCCCAACCACATAGTTGAAATAGTCCTACAACATTCTAAAATACACAATTCACATAGTTGTTCACATAACATTATCATACAAAATCCACATAGGGTTATGCAGATCACATAGCCCCACCACACACACTTCACAAAGCCCAACCACACAGTTTACATAGCCCCACCACACAGTAAAATACACAGTCCACATAGTTTTTATCATACATAGTTCACATACGATTATGCAGTTCCAGAGACAATTCACATAGTCGAACCACACTATTCACATAGACCCACAACATCTAAAATACACAATTCACATAGCTCAACCACACAATTCACACAGATCCTCAACACTTTAAAATATGAATTTCACACAAATTGTTCGCCTAGTATTATCATACAAAGTTCACATAGGGTGGTTATGTAATTTACATTGCCTAATCACACGCACTTCACATAGCCCAATCATAAAGTTCACATAGCCCCACCACACAATAAAATACACCGTTTACATAGCCTTATCATACATAGTCCACATAGAGCTATGCAGTTCACATAAATAATTCACAATGTCCAGCCAAATAATTCACATTGACCCACAACATCTAAAATGCACAATTAACATAATCCAATCACACAGTTCACATAGAACTACGACACTCTAAAATACACATTTCACATAGATAGTTCACATAGATAGTATTATCATATAAAGTTCACATGGGGTTATGCAGTTCACATAGCATCATCACATGCACTTCACATAGCTCAACCACGCAATTCACAGAGCCCCACCACGTAGTAAAATACACAGTTCGCATAGGGTTATGTAATTTATAGAGACAATAAACATAGCCCAACTACACAGTTCACATAGACTTATATATAGAGTTCACAATACAGGGTTATGAGTTCACATAAATAGTTCATATAGTCCAACCATACAGTTCACATAACCCCACCGCACACTTAAATACACAATTCACATAGCCTTATCAATCACACAAAGTTCACATAAAAATATGCAGTCCACATAGCCTTAGCACATAAAATTTACACTACCCAACCACACAGTTTACATAGTTGAACCACACACTAAAAAACACATTTCACATAACCTTATCATAGTTCGTAGTTCACGTAGTATTCACACTAAAAAATTATATTTTTTATCTACACATAATTTTGTAGTAAGTATAGATCTCATTTCATAGATCTTCTTGAGTAGATTTCAAAAATATAAATTTTACTAAAAACAGACAAGTACAGTAAAAATTATGGCATTTTAAAGTTTACAATTTAAAAAAAAAAAAAAGAAAAGGAATGACATTAGCAAAAAAACATGAAATAAGTACGAGAGTCTTTGTTGCGCGCCTATCTAGGTTTTGAACTCAGGGTTGGGATGAAAACGAATTACCTAAAAAACAAGGTTGGGATCTAATTTTCTAATATTAAAAGCATTATATTACATTGACCGTTTATTACTTCTTCTTATCCTTTTAAATATTAATGGAGTACTATTTTTTTCACATTGATTTATTGTTAGTATCATTTTTTGGTTCCATTTACTTTAACAAAATTCATTAATAGTTGTACCACTTGCTCCTTGTTGCATGCATGTGATGGCGTCATGCCCATTGTAAATTTGATTTTGTAATCCATCTTCAAAGGTTTAATTATTTTTTTTATGGATCTTGCTATTGTGAGTTCACAATAAGTACCAAAAAAAAAAAACATGCACTCTTGTGCACCTTTTACACTTTTCAATACCTATATACCTATTTTTGTAAATTTTCACACATTTCAACACACTTTTAAAATCTTAGCAAACCTTATCATAGTTCATACTTCACATAGTATTCGCACTATTTTTTATGCATACATAATTTCGTAGTGAATATAGATCTCATTTCATAGATCTTGTTGAGTAGATTTGAAAGATATAAATTTTACTGAAAACTGCCAAGTACAATCAAAGTAATGACATTTTAAAGTTTCTAATGTTAAAAAAAAAAAAAAAGGAACGTCATTAGCAAAAAAGCATGGGAAATAAGTACGCGAGTCTTTGTTGCACGCCTATGTAGCTTCGGAAACAAATATACTCAGGGTCGAGATGAAAAAGAATTACCTAAAAAATAGGATTGGGATCTAATTTTCTAATATTAAAAGCAGTATATTACATTTACGGTTCATTACTTCTTCTTATCCTATTAAATATTAATTTAGTACTATTTTTTTCACATTGATTTATTGTTAGTATCATTTTTTGGTTCCATTTACTTTAACAAAATTCGTTAATAGTTGTCGCACTTGTTCCATGTGATGGCGTCATACCCATTGTAAATTTTGTTTTGTAATCCATCTTCAAAGATTACTTATTTTTTTATGGCTCTTGCTATTGTAAGTTCAGAATAAGTACAAAAAACATGCACTCCAATGCACTTTTTACAACCAAGGGCTTGTAGCCTAGCAGTTATCTCCTAGTTTTCCCACAAGGGAGACCAGGGTTCAAGCCTCGGCAGAGGCGTTTGGAGTTTAGGGCTATGGATAGCTTCTAGGCTCCCTCTGGACTAACTCATTAACTCCCCCGCTAATCCCCCAACTATAATGTATATCGAATGGCAAAATAAAAAATAAAAAATTGCACTTTTTACACTTTTCTTTTTTTTTTTTTGAATGGCGAAGAATTTTACTAGTCTTTGAACGAAGTACAAAGAAAAATTAAATGGGAAGAAGGAGGAGAAAACACAGGTAAGAGGAAACAAAGCCTAACTAGACACCCAGAAACAACCCCAAAAAGTTAGCAAAATGCCAACCAAACAAAATGCAAAGCAAAGCCAATCCCTCGGATTACAGAATAAATGAACAACTAGAAAGAGTAAAATTAAAGTGATTCCACACACTTTAAAGTGATTCCAGAATACTAGTCAGTCTGAATAAGAAATCGTCAATTGAGAAATCTCTATTCCCAAGATTGGATCTCACCCACAAGGCAACTCTGATCTTCACACAAGGTCCGCAATTTTGTCCCAATTAGTGGTAGCATTTTTGAAAACACATGTAGGCATTCCTCACATTCTAGATTGTCCACAAGACAGCCATTCGGATAAAATCCCAAATCATTCTCTTAACTTTCTTCAATTTCCAATCCTTCCATCAAATGAGTAGATCTCTTGCAAAGCGTGGAGTTATCCATTGAACCCCCACCATAAAAGAATGTTGGACCAAAGTATCCATACTCGATCACAATGCAAAAAAAGATGGTCAAGATTTGAATGAATGATGCCCCTCTAGATGGTTGATCACTTTCCTCCAAAGAGCCTCTTTTCAACCTCATATCTCCACCACCATTTGAACAATAAGGTGTCATTCATTTCCCTAATATTTCTGATCCCAAGACCACCTTTGCTTCTAGCTTGGGTAATTTTAGACCAAACCACCAAGTGAAGTTTCCTTTTAAACTCAGATCCTCCCCACAGACTTTGCTTGAATGGATTCCATTGTTCTACCACCCTTCAAGAACTTTGAAAAGGGACATGAAGAAATTTGGTAGGCTACACAAAACTAATTTTATTAGCCCAATTTTGCCTCCTAGAGACAGGTATTTCCTTTTCCAAGAGGCAGGTTTATGTCTGAATTTGTTCACTATTGGCTTCCAAGTGGATTTCCTCTTAGGGCTTGCCCCAAATGGCCTGCACAAGTACTTCACATGGAGCTTTTGCACTTTTCATCCCAAAACATCACAAAAAATTTGGAGGTTTTCATCAGTCAGACCAACCCAACGGAGGATTGTTTTGTTAAAGTTAATCCTGAGCCCCGAGATTTCTTCAAAATTCTCAATCTTTAGAATTAAGGCAATAAAGGATGAATTGATACCTATAGGAAGCCTTCCATTTCTGTGGAATTCCTTGAGAAAAGCCATAATATCCTTTTTCATGAAGCCCCAACATTTCTTGATGCATAACATGTTAAAACCATCTGGACCTGGAGCTTTATTGCCATTACATTGTTTAATGATATTGCATATACTTCCAATTCTGTGAATTTTGTAATTAGCTGGTTACTTAAAGCATCATCAATAGAACCACCAAAATTGTCTCCAATTGCATGTCTATCTTCCCATGACTCCCCATAAAGACTTCGAAAGTGGTTGTAAACTGCCAATTTTATTTGATCAGGATCTTCAGTAAGAATTCCATTAACTAATAGAGAGCTTATCAGATTCTTCCTTTGTCTTGCAGAGGCCATAGTGTGAAAAAACTTAGTGTTTTTGTCCCCCAACAATTGCGAGTTAACTCTGAATTTTTGTAACCACATGCTTTCAATGGTTCTATTCAGTCTCCACATTTATTCTTTGAGAGATTTCCAGAGTGCTATCTCACTAACTGAGCTGTTACCCTCCTTAGCTTGGTCGTCTAGGTTATCACTTTTTATATATACATAATTTCGTAGTGAATATGGACTTCATTTCATAGATCTTGTTCAGTACATTTCAAAAATATAAATTTTACTGAAACAGACAAGTACAATAAAAGTTACGACAATTTAAAGTTTAAAATGTCAAGAAAAAAAAAATTAAAAGGAAATGACATTAGCTAAAAAAAACCATGAAATAAGTACGAGAGTCTTTGTTGCATGCCTATCTAGATTCGGAAACAACACTCAGGGTTGGGATGAAAATGAATTACCTAAAAAATATGGTTGGGATCTAATTTTCTAATATTAAAAGCATTATATTAGATTGACGGTTCATTACTTCTTCTTATCATATTAAATACTAATGGAGTACTACTTTTTTCACATTGATATATTGTTAGTATCATTTTTGGTTCCATTTTCTTTAACCAAATTCGTTAATAGTTGTAGCACTTGCTCCTTGTTCTGATGGCGTCATACCCATTGTAAATTTGATTTTGTAATCCATCTTCGAAGATTAATTATTTTTTTATGGGTCTTGCTATCTTTGTTTTATCAGCAAAAGAAAATATTTTATTAATTACGAAGAAAAGATACAATAAGCCAAAACGCCAGCAAGGAATATGCTAGAGCCCCAAAATGGGATATCAGCAGCAAACCACAACTGACGAAGGCAAACAAAAAGAAAAGTTGAAAAAACAAATGTTGACAAGCAATCAACACAGAACAATAGAAAAACTTGAAAAAAAATAATAATAAATCCTTCATTGCTAATACTACGAACTTCAATTTTTTTAGTTGTTAGTATTAAACTCAAAGCTAGAATAACGTATTTTTATCCGCGTACGAGCTTACGTTGTTGCAGTGAAATCTTTTGATAATCTTGTACAAGTACATGGAACCCATCTGGAGAAAATTTTGAGTGCACATAAGATACTGCACACGTGATACCGAGCGCGAATCTTGGTTGTCCAATAAAGATTCACTAAGCCTATCGACACCGTTGTTACGAAGAATAACAATTAATCAAAACTCATACGGGGACTAGGTGTTAGGACTGTCATAACAATGACAGGCTAGCTAATCAAGTCGTCACTCTTCCCCATCTCATCTATCTATAAAAGGAGTCCAATTACCTATACTTTTAACAACTCATATTACTCTTCTTCTTAGTAGATTTCAGTACTTCCTCCGCTCCCTTGAAAGCTTTCCAATGGCTTCTCGTGTTCTTTTGCTAGGGCTCTTGGCTATAACTTGTTTCATCACTTTGGCATCTGCCCAAAGCCTAACCCCACTTCAAGACTTCTGTGTGGCAGATCTTAATAGCCCCGGTACCATATATACTCTTCGCATTCAGTTTGCAATTCATCCTTTTTTTGTTATACTGAAATTTCAGTATTAAAAATTGTGTTTTACAACGTGTCACTATAATTGTGTTGTTAAAAAGTATTAACAATTTTAAGCTGTCATTAATTACAAAATCAGTGACAACTCACTAAAATATTATCATTAATTTCACTATGGCAGTTACAGTGAATGGGTTCATTTGCAAAGACCCCAAGCTCGTAGACGCAAACGATTTCTTCTTCAGCGGGTTAAACATAACGGGCAACACATCGAACCCTTTTGGATCAGCGATAACTCCAGTAACTGTGTTGCAGTTCCCGGGACTCAATACACTTGGCGTCGCCATGGGCCGTTTTGACTATGCGCCAGGAGGCGTCATCCGTCCCCACACACATCCGCGGGCCACTGAAATCTACACTGTTATCGAAGGGACTACCGAAGTAGGGTTCATCACCAATAATTCAACGAATAATCATCTCTTTAAAAAGGTGCTTCAAAAGGGCGATGTGTTCGTGTTTCCTCAGGGTCTGGTGCACTTCCATCGTAACGTTGGCCAAGGTCCTGCGGTTTCTCTTTTTTCATTTAATAGCCAAAATCCCGGTCTCATTATCATTCCTCCTAATTTGTTTGGGTCGGAGCCGTTGATCCCTACTGAAGTTCTCACAAAGTCATTCCAAGTGAGTAAAAGCGTAGTGGCCGAAATCGAATCTCAGTTCAAAGGGATGGCTTGAAACTACTCAAGAAGGCAGGATATCAAAGCATAGTGTTACAAAGTGTTGAGCAAATGTTTGATTAATAAATTTCACATGGAATAAATTTGTTATCCCTTTGTCGGTATTCTAAATATTTCTTGAAGCAACTTACATGTTGCGGGTGTTTTTCACTCTTTTTGTTCCCTTGATGTACCCTTGTCAAATTATCAATATGCTTACTTTTTGCTGATCAAGAAATAAAGAGAAAACAACTTACGAACTTTTGGTGAGTTGATGGCTTGAATTTGTTTGAAATGCATTACCACTTGTGAATAAAAAGTTTCAATTTGTTTTTGTACGAAAGTTATGATATTTTTGTATAAAAGTTCCGAAACGGACCAAAATGTTATGAATCATAGAGAAAATATTATGAATCATATTTATGAAAGTTATCAATTTTTAATATGAAATTTACTAGACAATAAAAAAAGTTACGGTTGTCACGAGGTGACATAATATAAATAATACAATATGTGTATATGGTCCACACCTTTAATGAGTGTGTATTGTAACCATTCCCCTTGTTGAGACGCTGTTTTACAATCTATTTTACGATCTATTTTGCTACTTGCACACTCGTATGTGGGAGTGTATGGTCCTTAAATCCACCTTAAAGTTATATGACTTTTGTATACAAGTACTTTGCGGATGTCTAAAAATTCGGAAGATCTCATAAAAATTGATCACAAGAGCAAAAAATCTCACAACATATCGTAATCTGACCTATTCAAAATTGATGATGCGAATTTATGATCATACTAGATGCAAAGTAATGAATTTTGTACAATACAATACAATACAATGAGTACATAAATGCCCCTCATTTTAATAGTATGGGTTAATGGTGTTAATCTTGGGACTTGATAGATATTGATTTTAAACCATTGAAGACTAAAGGTCAGCAATGTCTACATTAATCTAAAATGAAACCCGATCAACATAATTTGGGGACGTAAAGTAAATAAGCCGATCTCAAGAAGTTAGAAAACAACGGATGGAAACAGTATAATTTATATCAGCTTTATAATTTCGCTCTTCAAGAAAGTTTTGGCGACTTTATGATGTTTTTAACTTAGGGAATGGATACAATATACCCTCATTACCAAAATGTTATGGTCCATGTTGTGTCTTTTCAATGGCAATCGTATATTTTTTTAGTGTTTTGTAACTGTTCAGTAATGTAATTCATGACATTTTCTATAATTCATATCATTTTGGTGCGTCTCATAACTTTTTAAAAAAAATCATAACTTTAAATAATAATTCATAACTTATATAGGGCAGCGTATGATATACACACAAATAAGGGGTGTGTATTGTAGTTTTTTCCCGTAACTTATCGTATAAGTCCAATAATTACATCAATTTTACGATAAATTTGTGATATTTTTCATAGAAAGTGTTGTGGAAGTTAGTATTGATTGATTGATTGGTTTTGTCTTCTAGATATTCTTAAAATTTTGAAATAATTTTGATGTATATGATTTATTAATGTGACAGATTAGAAAATGTGGAATGAAGCGGGCTACGGGGCTAGCTGTTTCAAAGGGTACTTTTGGGTTTATCTAAAATCAGCAATGAAGCATGACATTATCTGCCAACTAGGTTGAATAGTATAATAATACTAGGGATTGAGACTAATATCTAATTATCACATTTTCTATGGTTTCCGTATATTTTATTTGTCGATCAAAAAAATTGTAAAGTTTATCGCTCGCTTTAAATTTGGCCCTCTTATGATGATTTTGTTTTCCTCAAATCAAAGTAATCAATTACAACACTTCTCTAATTATATTATGTGTTCCCATTTTATTATATGTTGTTTTTTCAATACAGTATGCCAAGTACAGTATTAATGTACCATATAGGCAAGTGATTAAATTCTATACGGATGTAGCATAAACATAGGTATTTACGCACCTCCAATTAGGAAGTGACACATCACCATTAGTTGAGAATGAAAAAAAATGCAACTGAAGTTGAACATTAACTTCATAAAAATAAATAAAGATAAGTAAATTAAAATTGTAACTCTTTAAACTTTCCGGACGCAAGGGCTGGGAAATCAAGTAGAAGGGGAATTTTTTCAAGTAGTTTATCTGCAAGCGGTGCAAGAAACCACATAGCAAAGAAACCAAAAACCTTAACTAGGGCAGCAGTGCTGAGCTGTAAATTCAAACATTCTAGATTGAAAACTTGACAAATTTCTTGGGGTCGAGAAGCAAGGGAGAAATTCCTTGTAAATCTCCGGCGCGGATGATCTACCTTTCGTCACACCGAAGAGGAGAATAGTCGAAGTGCGCATAAGCTTTAGCCTAAACAGTCAAACACCCTGAGCCGTCCAAAAAAAAAAAAAACCAAGCACTGCTTCACCACGTGTGCACAAACAAATCCTACGTGCTTTGAAACGCCTTGACACTTGTTGGTTCCATCCATCTCTCTCTCTCATATAAAAGGGCGGCGTGTATAAATAAAAGAGCTTAATTTGTTGTTGCAGTTTAATAGATAACGGTATAATCATGTCGTCCCAAATGGATGTCTCTGATATCCTCAGAATGAAGGTACCACGTTATTCTCTTCATCAAATTAAGAGTTTTATACTTATTTTTTGGGACTAGGAAGAACCCAACAATCTACGGAACATCTTTTTTTTTCAATGAAAATTAGGTAGGCAAAAAAGTTTTGGAAAGAATTTGTTTTTGGAGGAAATTTTATTCGATTTTTTTATTCGTTATTCTTCTTAAATTTTATTCGATTTTTTTATTGTAGTACTTCGATTTTATTTGATTTCTTTTTTGGGTGGTAAGACCTAGGCTTTGAGAATCTGGACTCTTTCGTTAAGGGTGTTTTTAGAATAAATTGACTTTTACGGTTTTATATGATGTATTGTAAGAGAATAAGTTGTCTCAGTTTTTACAAAAAAATTATTTTTTTGTTAGTGGAACACCCCTAGATATGATAATGATTGATTGTGTACCGTCAAGTGCCAGCGTTGGGATATAAGGATATTAAAGGAGTAGTTATTGAGTCCGCTCGGAGCAGCGGAGTCACTTTTTTAACTCGAAAGAAGACTGATTTTATTCCCAACATTACACATTTATATAAATTTGAAGTAACACAGTCTTTATGCCCCGCAAAAAATATGTAATGTTTGACTGTCTCAAAGCATCATGTAGACGTGGTTTGGGAGCATTCAATAATTAAACCTGTTAAAGGCCCAATTTGATCATCACGATCCATTCTAACTTACAAGGGATTAAGATGTTCTGAAAAAAATCATCTCATTAATTCTAGAGACATATTTGATCGGTTTAGTTTATGAGTATTTAAATATGACATCGTCTATTTTATAAACACTAAATCAAAGATCTTGTCCATAACTTAATAGGAATGGATCCTGTCTTTGGTTCATAGATTGGAGGAGACGGTCATGATCTGGGCCGTCCATTTCCTTGTAATCGATGGTTTTGATCTGTTAATAATCTTTTCGTGGAAAGAGTTAACTCTCGTCAAAAAGAGTTTATGAGCAAATTCAAACCATTGAATATGTCAATTGACAGTCTAGATGTGGACTGTTTCTTTCAATCCAACACATGGATCTGGGAGGATCCGGATCCAACTTATTATACACACACATCGGGACTTAAAATAAACAGGTGTTCTACTGATGGCCCAATAAAGAAACATTAATAGAGCCAGTGGGGAAAGCAAGAAGAATCCTTGAATTATATTGAATTCATAATATTTGCACATAAAAATGTATAACATCAGTATTAAATTTACAACTTCCAGATAGCAATTCATATCATTCAGATATAAATTTATTGCATCAATATTGAATACATAACACTTATATCAAATAAGTTTTTGGTTTTTGTTATTACTAATTTTTAATTAATTGATATGAATTTCAGTGCAAATGTCACTAATTGTTATTCCATTTTTTAGTCTTGAGAGTTCTTACTAAGTAACTCAATTAAGTTTTAGAAAGGGGGCAGAAAAGTAAATTTTCATATTTTATGCTTTGACTTTTGAAAATGGACAAACATTTTAGGACTTGAAAAAGTATGTTTGTGGACTAACAAATCCGGACGGAGGAGAGTACTTACTTTGGATTCTGACTATCTGTATGTTTGCAAATACTCTTCATCTCGTAATACGACTACTGTGTATCAGTTGTACTAGAATCTTTCTGATCCTGCATCTATGATATATTTTCTTATCTGGTTTTATTGTCGTGGAAGTGTTCGATGTCATACCACATAAGGACAGACGCAAGATCAGCAGGCTTGCCGAGCAACTGCCCTACCCAAGTTTCAAAATTTTCTTATAAATATATTAGTACTAATTTTTAAATAATTTACAACTATACAGGTTGGCCCGCCTAATAAACTTTTGTTATAGTGTTCGCCCAACCCACATTCGAATTCTGCATCCATCCTGATACCACAACTACTTTTTATCGTTGTTGAGTCTTGATTCTAGGTTTCTTACCAGGAGGTTGGCCATGGTTTTGTTTGCTTTTGTAGCAGAGGAGATCAAGCACCGAAAAAGATGTGGGCTCACTTGGACTCAAGGTATCCAACACTAAAATATCCCTAGCTTCCCAGCATGTATATAGTAAATAGTGTGATATTGCCAAATTTGTATTGTTTTCCCATCTATATGGCATTCTTCATGATGAATTCTTTTGCGATGTACTGTTTAATCCGTGAATCTGCTCATACGACCAGCATGAACCTGGGGTTGTGCCACTTAAGCCGGCAGATGATACCCATGTGTGGAATTCTGAATATCTTCTTACCATTTTGCTATTCGTGTCTCATAATTTCCGGGGTCTTATGCCAGCAGTCTCTAATAAACTTGGTCTTTGAATGGCATATTTTTCAACTTAAAGAGTACTGCATGAAACTTCGAAGCAATGTCAGTTGGAATCAAAACTGGGAGGAAATTTTAGAAGGAATTTTTTTTTATGTTCTACAATCTCCTTTAAGCGTTTCCTTCTTGATTAGTACTTTACAGGAATCGTGTATCTTTGAGGTCATATTTTGGTATTTTATCTTCTCTGGTTTACGTTTTTTGGCTCTTTTTTTTTTTTTTTTTGATAATCAAAACTTTATTAATCTTTGAAAACAAATTACAAAGATTAAAAGGGCCCGAGACTGAAAACGCCAAGGACCCTGAAGGGGAAATAACAGGGCAAAAGAAGGATGGCAAGAAGCCAACCAAACCACAGAAACAAAAAAACACCCAAAACGACCAAGACTCCTGAGCCAGAAAACGCAACAGAGAGGCCTCGAAAACACCCCGAAAACAGCAGCAGGAAAAAGAAAACACAAAGCACTCCGCCCTCAAAGCTCGCCACCAGAACCAAAAACCCCAAAAAAGCCGAAACCTCCAACCAACAAAACAAACGACACCGGGAACACCCAGAGAACTCCCACCAACAACAACAGCAAAATTAGAACTCCTCAGAAATGGAGGTACCATCCTCCAAATCATTAAAAGCTATAATTTCCTTTTCAGAAATTTCTACTCCCTGTGATTCTAAAAACTTCTTTATATTGTAACTCTCCCTTCCAAAGAATTTTATGCCACACAAAGCACCCAACTCCATATTCTTGCGGGCATCCTTGATTAATATCGAAATCCTCTTCCGATAGTCGCTACTAGCATCCTCATGAGACGATGGAATGGGCCCATCACAACTATCTTTCTTCAAGCCCAACTTTAAGGATTTTGATATCTTCCCTATTTGCTCCCGACTAGACGTTCTAGAAAAGATGGCTGCTTTCAACGGATTTTTAGTCCATACAGGATTCCTTCGATAACCTTTAATGGTCCGGGCTTTCTTTTTGCGGCGCTTGTAGTCTACATAATTAATAAGGGGGTTAGCAGAAACAAGATCAGCAGAAGTGGAGTCGTCATGACCGGAACACGTATAAGCCGCCCCGTCCTCGAAGATATTCCCATCAGCTTGATTAGCCTCCAAACAATTCTCCACATGGATTGATTTGTCTTCATAAAGAATATTGCCCAAAGGAGAGTCGGATTCCTCAACAAAGGAATTTGAGCTATCCACCACATTAAGGTTAGAAATCTGAGCTTGGTCACCCAAAATGGGAAGCTTAGTTTCCCCAACGAACGACTCCAAAACGTCAAAGCAAGACAAATGAGCAGAGTTTTCTATCAAAATATTAGAATCCAAATTATTGGTTCCACCTTCTAGCTTATCATCTCTGCCATCATCTTCGACCTTGTCACCTGCGGGATCAACCGAACTAAAAGAATTGACATCAGACTCATCCACAGCGCGCAACACCACAGAAGGGTTCGCCCTGCTCATGTTTTGCCCTTTCGTATCTACTGGACATTCGCAAATTGCTTTGATGAAGCTTGTAACACCCACTTGTTCTTCAACAACTCTGATAGGGAATAATTGACCATTGAACTCAAGATTAACAACATGATTAATGACTTCGAAGGACTTCGTAGATATCTTCACCTTGCCAACTGAGAAAGAAGATTTACTAGATGTTGATTCGTCTAAAGAAATTGTCTCACCCCACAATCTACCAATGCTGAAAAAAGTATTAGCATTCCACACATTTAAAGGAACCCCGTAGCAATTAAGCCAAACCTCCCGAGAGTATTCCGTAACAGGTTCAAGCTTCCATTGTTTAACTTCATCAAAAAAGTTCATAAGCCAGCACAAACCACCTCCTTCAAGCATAGAATTCATATCATCAATGGATTCAAAAGTAAGCAAGACAAAAGTACCTCCCATTGGTCTCAACTGAACATTCCAAACTCCTTCAGCAATAAAAGCCTCCCTTAGAGATTCAATTGACCTTTGAGACGGAAGTTTAGCTATAGCGCTCATAGATAGCCAAAGATCACCCTCATCCTGAACCTTAATAGAAGCTGTGGCGACAGAATTTTTCTTGCCAGCAACAATATCAGCAAAAGAAGGACTCTTGTCGTCAACAAACACTCTGCTCTTAGAGAATTTCGTTTGATAATCTGAAGCTACTTGTTTCCCACAACCAGCAGTAAAAGCAAGAGGTTTGTGCATGAAATTAGAAGAATTGCTGGCCTGAGAAAATCTAGCAAGGTTCACCTGGATTCGGAAATCTCTGATAAGAATCCCATGAAGATCCTGAACAGCATCGAGAGCCTCTGCCCGCGAACTAAATCTGACAAAGCCGAACTTAGTGTTGAAGCGAGAGCTGCGTTTATTAGGGATGAAGACGTCCACCACATCACCATAACTCCTGAAGATTTGACGAAGCCAAACCTCATCCATCTCATCTTTCCTTTGCTTTTCCTTTTGATGATTGAAGTTTCATCCATTAGCCCATTGTTTCACCCCTTCGAAAAGGGGGAAATGTGGCAGTTAATTCTTTTTGCTCGGGCAAAGTCTGTGTATGCCGGTGCAGTTTTCTCTGATTAGGACATAGAGAGGACACGTGGGCTTGGTAGTTTTAAATAGTCATAAGCGTACTCGATGCCTACTGTCAATTGTGTCAATAAACACCGTTCATGCAGTTTCTTTTTCCCAGTTTTAGGATAAGAAAGCCCTTTTCAGTGCAAGATAAATATAGTTTTGGGGAATCCATGAGTAAGCTGATTTGATATATGCTGATCACCAGAGCACACGCTGATGGTGTTAGGCTTCTAGGAGGAACTTGAACGGGATTGGTTCGTGGAAGATGAGGAGAATGATGGTACAGGATATGTAGAAGATGATGACGAGCAAGATGTCGACGGTGATAATGATGAAGAAGGTGGAGAAGAAGATGAAGGCGATGAAGAAGAAGATAGGAATCATTTGCGTCGACAGGTCACTCATGGGTTTCATTTGGTTGAAGGGATAATGGATCACCCTAAGAAAGACTGTATAGTGGCAACGAATAGGAAAGTGATCGGCCATGATGTGGGGTTATATGCGATTTTTGATGGGCACTCTGGTCATAAGGTCGCAGAGTACTTGCAAAGCCATCTGTTTGATAGAATACTGAATGAGGTACGGACATGTCTTTTTATTGCGCTTTGGTGACAAAAGTTATATACAGAATTTCTATGCGAAATGATATGGCCTCTTGCACACAAAAAAGCACACATTGGACAGACCACCATAATGATGCGGTAATGGGTTTTTTGTTTTGAAAAAACCCTTTTCACTGGTAAGAAGTTATGACGTGAAGTGCTCACATTGCCACATCATTCTGTAGAAAAGATGTTTATGAACTGTTTATTTGTATACGTATAGTTCTATATAACATGCAGTTCCTAAGGTATAATGTTCCCCATTCAATTTGCAATGAACATTTTGTTTCTGTATCATTCTGTAGAAAAGATGTTTATGCTCGAGTTAATTAGTTTGCTAGCTGATTGAACCTTCTTTGACAAATTACATTATGAATAGCGTGATTTCTGGACAAGCCCAAAGGAGGCAATCAAGAGGGCATACAGGGACACAGATGATGAGATTTTGGATAGTGTAGTTGGTTCACGAGGAGGATCGACTGCAGTAACAGCAATTTTGGTCGATGGGGAAAACCTAATTGTTGCTAATGTTGGCGACTCCCGAGCGATATTGTGCAGAAATGGTGAGGCAAAGCAAGTGTTGATCATGAGCCACAGAAAGAGAAGCAGCAGGTTGAGAGTAGGGGAGGATTTGTCTCTCAGATGCCAGGTACAATGCTCTATAAATTATCCATTTTCTTTTCGTTTGTCATGGGAAACGGAATCATCTGTAATTGAAACTGGATGTTACTATTACACGAGTGTTCTGTTTCTTCTAATACTTGGAGAATCACCCTTCGTTTATTGACTATGGAATACGGATTGATCCCATACTAAACAGAACCAAGCAAAGATTTTAGTCTCTGGATTTTATGTCACACGTAATTTTTCTCTTCTGGGGAAGCAAATTTTTGTATCACTTGGTGCTTGGGAATTTGTTTATCCTCAAAATAACACAAGATTTTTCTGGATACTGAGGGCACAAGAATGTGTAGAGGTCATTCATGAATTTTTTACGTTCGTCTTGTCATAAAAACGAGAGAATCAGCATAAAATTTCAAGAGAAACCAATATTGGATCTGAAAATATCACAGGATTTTGTATTCAGTATGTTCACGTACGCTCATCCTCAATCAAAATAAGTTCTGGATCTGCCCTCCAAAGTTGTGTATGAAACCACTTCATCTTTCCATTCACCAATGCTGAAAAAGTTGGTAAGCTAACTTTATTCAGTCGCTTTGCAAGGTATGAAGTTTTCCATTAAATGAACCCAAATGTTTGTGCCTTAGGAAATGTCCCACGTGTTGATGGTCAGCTTGCAATGGCAAGGGCATTTGGCGATGAGAGACTGAAGGAACACATTACTGCTGAACCGGATATATTTGTTGAGACGATAGATGCAAACACTGATTTCATAATACTGGCAAGCGATGGTGTGTGGAAGGTAAGATCACAAGGTTTCTGGTTTTTATTAAGTTTCCTTCAGTCCTTAGCATCTATGCTGGTAGTCGAGGCAATGGCATTACTTGTTTTCTTCAATGCTTCTAATTTGCACCAGTTCTACATTATTGCTTTTTGAATTTGTTTTAAGTTGTGCATGCTGTGATAGCGGAACAGGATTCTAAAATTATATCAACCAGCTTAAATTCCCCTTTCTTCAAATTATAAGTTCATCACAACTTGAACAACCAAGCCTGCTGAATTAGTAAATACCATGCGTCTGATTTTGTGAAGGAACGGAGCATTTGATCTTGTTCTTCCCCTTTCGTCTCCCCTTTTTTCATTGCCCACGGGGCACAAGTGGAAGGTTAAATTATGCATGCTTTGGAAATGCTGTGTTAATTGGTACAAAGTTATGGATCTATACTATCTGGAGGAGGAGAACTTTACCTTTTCTTTGAAGAATTAAGAAAATGTCATTAAAGTATAATGGAAATCGTTCTAGACTCCGGTGAGATAACCAAGGCATGGAGTGCTTCTGATGGATTTCTATTAGGAATCACATGTTAAAAAAATTGCTTACCCTGTCTTCATTTGTATAAATGTAGGAACAAACGAATGTTCCCGTTCCAAGGGAGGAATTTCAGATTTGTAATGGATTTTGATGTTATTAGATTTGTAATTCACTAAATTGTTGTTAACTGTGATCGAAAGAAATGCAATCACCAGTGGAACCATTCATTGCATTTGCATGAGTTCAAACTCAACACAATGAAGGTCCTTTCTTCGATGGATTTTGTACTTCACTTATTTCTTGATTTTGCTTATGACAAAGGTGATGTCGAACCAAGAAGCGGCCGACTCCATCAAAGGTCTAAGCGATGCCCAAGAAGCATCAAAGGACTTGATTAAAGAGGCACTGTCAAGAAAGAGCCGGGATGACATCTCCTGCATTGTTGTGAGGTTTAGCTGATCCTGTTGGATCATTTCTCAGGCGCAAGTACGAAGACTCGAGCATGTAAGTAGAGCTTAGTTGTTCCGAGTCGTTTTGGGTTGTTAAAAGATGTGCGTGTAGTTTGTCGATCAAAAAAAAAAAAAGATGTGCGTGTAGTTTGGTTTTTTTGAGTCGTTTCGATATGTTCAAAGATGGACGGACAAGTAAGGATAGCTGAAGTTGAGGCCGAATTGTCTTTCTTTACACACTTACGAGTTGGAGTTCTTTTTTTTTTTTTTTTTGAAAATGTAAAGTATAATATCAAAGCCATCCGGCATCTGATTACATCAAGGACAGGAATGAAACCAAAACCACTAACAAATGAAAATGAGAATGGCAACAGAGCCAAACTCGAAGACACACTTGCCTAAGCAACCCGACACCTAGGGGTCGGAATGATGAATCCGATCCAAGTGAAAGTGGTAAAGTATCCCCAACGATTCCAACGATTCCCAGCTCAAACCATAAACACGTTACAGCACCAGTAATCGGTAAAAAACATCAAGAAAATAACAAACAAAAAACTAACTAATCAGAAGCCAAAAAAATTGGTACAAACTGAGATCCACTGAGTCGCCCCACTGAGATGCACCGAGTCATACCGAGTTTCACCGAGTCGACCAGTCACTTTCCCGGACAGGACCTAGCTTCCATAGCCGCCGCCCATGGCATAGGAGAGCTTTATTAGCCGGAGGGGGTCGAGGCTCCCAAGATCAACCCGTCGTCAAATCTGAGCCACCCGAAATAGGAGACGATAGGCAGAGGGGCGAAGGAGGAGGGACGATGGCGGAAGAGGTTGGTGGCTGAAGAATTCGGCGGCGGAAGGGGTCGATGGCGGAGGGATAAGGTGAAATCGGGCGGCGTCAGTCTGATGTGGGTTGAAGGAGGGAGTACCGGCAAGGCGAGGAGGAGGAGGGGTGGGCGAAGGGGCGGCAACCCCACCCCTCAAGCTCTGAAATCGAACAAAAAAAAGAGAACGAGGGAAAGAAGAACAAGGAAAGAAATGGCGAAGGAAAGAAGAAGAGGGAAACAGTGGAAAGAAGAAGGAAGAAAAGAAAACTGGATGTAAGGAGCCGGCAAGAAAAGGGATAAAACCCTAGGACTTCTAACTTTTTAGAGAGAGAAGCTCTCTAGGGCAGTAGTAGGCCTTTTTTAGCTGGAGAACAATTATTATAGAATACACATGTTTCTTTCTATATCGCTGCTCTATTCATGAACAATTAAGAGTACATGGCGCTTCCATCACGAAATAAGAATTGACCTCAAAGTAAAAAATTTGGCACGCTTACGAGTTGGATATACAAATTTTGGCATCCTTAAAGTACTTTTGCCACTAATTTATGATAAGAACTGACCTCATAACAGTAGCGCACTAACAGTGACATAAATTTTTTTTTTTTCTGTATTTTTTTCGTTTCCTTCTACGAAATCTCAGAGTTTATCTTAAATCTAAACCCAATACCTGTGTTCGTGCGAATTCATCACATCATGCAACTGACATTAAATTCATCACATGTTGTAACGAAGTACGAACAAAGAATGTTTAACCTCGAGAAGTAGTTTCTACCAGTGCATGCGCACACTCTCATATACACACATACCGGCGCCCCATTTTTTGTGTGAAAACCCAAGGTGGGTCCCACATAGATAGTAGTATATACATACGCGTCCCCGAGGTCCCACTGCAACCCAATTAAACCAGTCTGTCAATGATACCGTATGTGAGCACAATTAGGTCATTTTCACGGTTCCCCGTTGTTCCCTTCCTACTCGAGAAGAAATTGCCTTTGGATCTATTTTGGCTCGTTGAGACCATCCACAATAGATGACCCAAAACACCTCCCATCCCTATTTTAGGGAGGGAAGCAGCAACAACGGCCTCCAATAGACGACTCAAACGGGTGAACAAAATACAAACATGAACAGTGGCTCCCCAAATCACCCCCTATTTGTTCAGCCACCGTTCACTCCCAACTTATTTTTTAATCATTTTTTTCCTCACCCTCTCTCTCCACGCAGCAACCTTTCTCTCTTCAACAGATCGGCATCTCTCCTGCAGCAACGGCGACATCTTCTTTTGACGGCGACGGCGAGATCTTCGTTCGACGGCGATGGTAGTATCTGGGTTTCGTTGGAGCAGAGGATTTCATTATCTGGGTTTCGTTGGAGTAGAGGGTTCATTATCTGGGTTTTGTCCATGGCAGTATGTATATATGTCGATTTGTGAGATTTTAATCTGAAGAACAACAATACATCCTAAAACAAGTCAGAAAACAAATCTGAAAGGTGAGGAGTAGAGATTTTTGGGATGGAAGAGAAAACGAAGGTAAAGGTGAGAGAGACTAGTATACCAACAAATGAATTTGGAGGAGAGCAGTATGTGTATGTATATATGGGTGTGTATGTATATATGGGTTATATATTATATTATTTTGAAAAATAAAAAAATAGTATTTTAATAGTGGAGAGGTAGTATAGTTAGTATTGTTGGAGTGTTGAAAGTGACATAGATAAATAAAGCACTGTTCACTAATATATTTGGCTCAAAATTTGTTGAGCCTTGTTGTGGATGCTCTGACAAGATGTATTGTTGGTGCAAAAATCTGCGTAGTCGATGGAAGTGAATGAAAATAGAGAAAACATTGGTTGCTTCAAGGTGCGTTACAAAGTCGCTTTCCTTAAGACGATATTCGCCCCCACAAATTCGAGTGAATTTGGTGTGCACCGGGTTACCGGCGAATTCGACTCCAAGATACAATGAAGCCCAGTCCCGATTGACTGTTTGTCCAACTGCGTCATGCACAGACGAAGAAGAACCAGAACACCTTTGGATTTTGCGAGCCACCAATAATGAATATAAAGAGAGTTCTCGTGAGGGAGAGTAATTGATTGCGTTTTCATACATCTCTTTTGGGTGAATCCCAAGCCTTTATATAGGCATAGATGTGACCGTTGGCCAATGGTCACATCTATTTGTTTAAACTCAATAGTCATGACTATTCAATTCACTCTAACAATCGCACCTTTTGGTGTGATTATGTCTATTCATTTAAACCGAATAGACACACCCCTTGTATTTAATCCAACAGTTGCATCTATTCATTTAACTTGAATAGACACCCATTGGATTAAAACCGTTCACCAATTACAACATTTAATTTCCATTAAATATTTTGAAAATGTTCCAACAATCCCCCACCATTTTCAAAATATTGAAAATAAATCTTAGTTAAGTTCCAACAATCCCCCACCATTTTCAAGATATTGAAACACAAACATTGGATTGACTCGGAAAACCTGTGCATAAATGAAGGTATCTCACAATTTTAACCATCACCTAGTGAAACACATCAAAGTTAGTCGGAACGCATGGTAGACATGTCTTTTAACCAGCGATCCTATAATGACCAACCGGACACGTTTCACGCACAAATTTTCTTCTCCTTAGGTAATTCATAAAAGCCGACCCGTGGATTGGCCTTGGGTCTTTATCTTGGTTTCATGAGTGCTCTAAAGTCAAAGCCCCCGAGACCTATAGGAAGCGGCACCACCTCCACACTCACATAGGTAGGATTTTATCAGTGTCCCTGTAACGAAAACACTAAAAACCTATTAAGAGCTAAGTAGCTCAGCCTCCTATTTTTCTACATTACAGGTACCAAGCACTTTACCTTGGGATGTATAAAAAATTCACTAAGTGCTTGCAATCACGACATATGGTGTACTTTGCTCATTGAACCCAAGACTTGAAGCATATAACAAGCGGTGAGTTGAGTTTCCACCAGGAGTGATCAAAATAAAATGGGCTAAGTCACATCCCTATTGATGTTTACCACATCATAACCCTTGCAAGAATTTATCATTGCCGCGAGGGCAGTATTTTCCATAGTAGTAGACTATCATAGTTCATGATGTGATTTTCATGTCCGGACTATCATCACAATCATAACTACCAATACTCTCTCATAAGTGATTTATTGAGAAATAACCATGAAGAAATACCACGTCACCCCATCTCAATATAAAATACCTCACTTTAATTCAAGAGACAAACCCCCACAAAAAGTAAACTTACTCTTTATCCATGGCTTCAATGCTTAATGTATCAGGCGCCTTTGTATCCATTAAGCTTATGGATACCAATTACAAGCATATAAACCAATCCTCTAAATTATTTAATTTAGAACTAAACTTGTGGGACATAGTTGTATACAACAACCACATAAACAAAATAGCAGGAACTAACAACTCCCACATTTCTTATTTCTTCCAATGAAACTACATTTCATTTATTTCACACTACTAGATTTTGCCTCCAATGGTTACACCATTTAGAACAAATCTAAGAGTCACACCTTTTGGGTTACACCCACTGGTTAAAACCTTAACCTCCACACGTATAAGTCAACATGAATATCCAAAGGTGTCTTATGTAAAACCGATCTTATTAATCCGAATATAATTCTCAATACCCACCATTATATTCACCATATGCAAAGAATTTACATACAAAATTTACAAACATATGATGCATTGTACAATGTGAAAAGACTTCCAAATCAAGAATATTAAAACTAAATACCTAGCACTTGAACAAAGCATAACATCCGATATAATTGAAATAGCCATCAATTCGGTTAACTACCAACCACGTGTCCCACAGTACTATAACCTTATACTTATTTCAACACGATTATCTTGGTGATCAAGACCGTCAAACACCACTCATTAAGAGCCATATAACACATTATCATGTCATATAAACATCACCATGACACAATTATCATGTCAGGTGTCAATAAAGGTAGACCATATAATCCTTGGCTATAAAAATATATACGCAAGTATCAATGAGAATATCAACAAAATCTAATTTTCATGCTTATCAAAGAAATATTTTATAAACATAACAGTCGCATGTATGTCAGAAAAATATGAGACAAATGAAGAAACCCCAGAAACATAGATGCTCTTCAAATACAGAAAGAGGCAAACTACAAATAATGTGCGTTGTGCGTCAAACTCCTACTTAGAAGTGTACCGGTATCTCTTCCTTGAGACACAAAGATCTCACAAGAGTCGCAAAAGAAATTTCTACTAAAGAACCAAAGAGCAAACAAAGAACCTAAATACAATATTAACATAAATGTCAACTTCACGTTCTTACTAGAGAGCACAAAAGGAGATAGAGTGCTCTCGATTAAATACGAAATAACTCTTAATAGAAGAACACTTCTTGACAAAACTGCTACTTGAATAATAAATAATAATAAAAAGAAACTGTCCCGAACCGATATAGACATTGAATCCCCGTGATTCCACTGCCACTAACATATAAAATGTCGTTTGACCAAGTGGTGCCACAAATTACCGTTTTTAATCCCAACGGGTGCCGTTGCCATTTGTTAGGAATTGTTTCCAAATAGGTAGAGATGCAACAGCCAAACAAAAGGGCCATAAGACCATTGGGTCCTATTATGAAAGTAAAGAAATCCCTTTCAAAAAGAAAATATTCCTATCAGTCATGAGATTAAAAGAAACTTACGTAATTTAGTACTTAGAAGTACTTCTAAAAAGAAAGATTACTTCCCTTCACAAAACAAGTCTCATGAACATATGAACCAATGCCACGCCCGGCCCGGTATATCAAACATGTCTAACGTAGGGCAAACAAATTACAACCAATCCAAACAGATTACGTTGGAGTCGATTTTCAAAACATTTATAAATGGTTTATCAACCAAATAAAAAACATTTTTTTTAATCCCTACGATAACCCGATCAAACGGTTTGTCCAAATTGGTGCCACACAATCAATGGAATATCACAAATGATATAAACAATAGCAAATAAAAATGCTCAAATTTCAAATGCATGCAAATCACCACATACAAATAACACGAATTCATGCTGCAGAAAGATGCATTAATAGCCCCTAATAATTAAAACCATTATTTCCATGACCATAGCTTAAACCACAAAGGAGAAAAATAACTTTGTGACTAAATAATGGACTGAGGACATAGACAAACCTGACCATCTTGATATTAGCAAGGAAATCATATAAACATTTTCCATGACTTTGTTCCAAAAGTTGCCTGCTAAATATAACCGTCTTCGTTGATAAGCGACACAATTGATAACAAATGGTGCCACCAAAGATTCCTCGCCGACCCAAATAATACAATTGGAAATTCTCACAGCACGCTGGAACAATCGTCCGCAAAATCTCACGACTAAGAAACCTTGCCGTAGCCAACCAATATAAATTCATCCTCTTCCAAAGACCAAAATTATCAATATCGAAATATCGTCTTAAGATTGTTGGTGCAAAAATCTGCGTAGTCGATGGAAGTGAATGAAAATAGAGAAAACATTGGTTGCTTCAAGGTGCGTTACAAAGTCGCTTTCCTTAAGACGATATTCGCCCCCACAAATTCGAGTGAATTTGGTGTGCACCGGGTTACCGGCGAATTCGACTCCAAGATACAATGAATCCCAGTCCCGATTGACTGTTTGTCCAACTGCGTCATGCACAGACGAAGAAGAACCAGAACACCTTTGGATTTTGCGAGCCACCAATAATGAATATAAAGAGAGTTCTCGTGAGGGAGAGTAATTGATTGCGTTTTCATACATCTCTTTTGGGTGAATCCCAAGCCTTTATATAGGCATAGATGTGACCGTTGGCCAATGGTCACATCTATTTGTTTAAACTCAATAGTCATGACTATTCAATTCACTCTAACAATCGCACCTTTTGGTGTGATTATGTCTATTCATTTAAACCGAATAGACACACCCCTTGTATTTAATCCAACAGTTGCATCTATTCATTTAACTTGAATAGACACCCATTGGATTAAAACCGTTCACCAATTACAACATTTAATTTCCATTAAATATTTTGAAAATGTTCCAACATGTATTCCTTAAAATCCATGCACACGACGATGCTATTTTTCCCCATTATCCATTCCTGAACAAATCTCGACAAAAGATGATACAGGTATCTGCATGGTTCTCATTAATTCTAGTACTGATTAACCAAAAAGATCACACATTCGATAAATGGTTCACGAGATTGGCTTGGCGTGATGCTAAATTCACAACAAGCAGTTGAGAAACACTACTCACAACAACAGAATTACAAGATTGGCTAGATACAAATCGAATTCGCCAACAAAAACAGAAGGAAAACCATATTTTTAACACCTTCTTGACCATCGAAGAGAGTGCGCGTCTAATAGATGGAGGAAAATCAACCCTTATCAAAGCTCTGTACTGCTGCATAAGACAACAAGAAGTTCATGCCTTCATGGCCTTCCGAATATTATGTGTTGCAAATGAAACTTGTTTCCTAGTTGAACTCACGTCTCATCCATGCCCGAGTAGAAGTGGCGGAAGATACAGGAGAAATCCTTTGTGCCATGACCCTGATTACACAGCTCCATGAATCTGAAGAAAGAAGTCCATTAGTATTAGGCTATTAGAATATATTTATCATGCCACAGTCGTAGAATATATATGCTTCCACTTTCTCATTCTCATCGAAAATGACATTGTGTTGCCTAGAATGTTTCATATAAGGTGTCTTTGTTATCTCAAATGAACTTCAAAATTCAGAAGTTGGCAAGGGTAAAAGGGCTTTACATTTGTTCTGCATGCGACGTCAATGGGCATTTAACACCGACTTTTTTGGCTGACGTGGTGGCAAGATTTAAATCTTTTGCCTGCATAGAGGGAAAAAAAAAATTATCACTTGTGCATGGTTTGCGTACTGTAGAAGAATAAAACAATAGAAGGAAAGAAAGAAAGAAAGTAACAAGGTAAGAAAGATGAGCACAAATTAAATGGACTCGGCCGAGAAAAAGATAAGGAGCAAAGCAACAGTGTTTCTTAACAAAAGAGAAGTATGACCAATGAATAGAGTTATTATGATGGACTCTGCAGATTTAATTGCAGATTGAAGCCCCGAAAGAGGTGGCCAGAGGGAATATCTATCGCAAAAGACTAGAGCCAAAATTCTTCTCTTTGCAAAAGGGTCTTCAAACTTGGTGGATTGTAATGGAAGGCCTCCTAGGAGTGGGGTGGTACGGACACTGGAGAAATTCTTAATTCCTTAACGGTTTAGTCCCACTCTATGCTAGAATCAATCTTGCTTATTTAAGAAGATCGTCAGCTCCAAAAATGCATTTTTGCATTTCGCAATTTCACTTTTTGACTCTGATATCTATTCCAACATTTCCAGAGGATTACATTAAGGTTTGGTTGAAAGATGCAACGTACATCAAAGATTCTCTCTTCAGATTCGTTAAATGGTCTGCGGACTTCAAATCGGGGGCTGAATCTTCAATCGTTCCTATGCCACAACTCAGATTCTGTAACCTACTACCTTCGGGTTACTTTCCTTAATCCCAGAAGTTACAGAACTTTCTTCCCTTCCGAAAAGAGCTAAATCGACTTGGGATTTTAGCAGCATCGCTTATTCCTCCAACGTCTTCTTCTTCTTAAATAGCAATACAATAGCAACGGAGTCGTTCACAAGAACTGCCTATTCTATTCTGAAACCTAGAAAGAGGGAAATGGGGTGACCATAATTTTCTAGTACACCCCGCCATTCCTGACCGAAGGAAGGAATGGGAGTAAGGGGTGACAGTGCCTCAGACAGAGAAACTTGACAAAAAACACAATATCTTGATGTCCCGCAAAAGAATCCCGGAAGCAGAGACTAAGCGGATTCCTTTCTAGACCGTGTATTTCAAATTACAATCACCATCAAGTGGACTGGAATACAGTGGATTTATAATCTAATATCCTTCCTCGGTTATCAATCCAGTGTTCTCAATGTATAATAATGAAAACAACCTACAAGAACAAAACACACAAGACGGCGATATCTCCACATTTTAGTCAGAAGTTCCAAATATAGTAATCTAAGGCCACATAGAACAATAGTATGTCTTTGAATAATGAGTTACAAGAACTACTCATAAGTGATAAACGTGGTAATACACAAGAATCTGTGACTGACTCACTAACATGTCCTGAGCCATGGGTGGGCCGAACACACGTGTCCCGGTCCGAGCTGAGTTGAGATAATTATGTAACATGTTTCCGATGAGAATACTAATACAAAAATTGATATACACCCAGTAACGATACATTGATACACACCGTGTAACGATACAGCCAACAAATAAAAATATGAAATAATGATGCAAAAATCAATATATGCCAACCTGTTTAAGTATCAAGAAGCAAAAGAAAGATGTTATTTCACTTGTGGACTACCCTACATACCATAAGTTTAGATGCAAAGCCACCATCATAATTCCTTGCTGAAGGAACCCCTTCCATAACTCCAGGCACTGGATTATAACTATCACTGTCAAATTGCAAAAATGCGCCATCACTACTTAAAAATTGATGCAGGAGCATAATGGTGCCGATCAATCGAGGGGTCATTAGTCATGGCTTTTAAACTTTATAGTCACAGTTTTAAGGGTTTTTATGTTGCACACATACGCATGTAAGTAGTTATTACTGAACTCATATTTCTAGGTTTGCATTTATGCAAGTAGAAGGCAGATATGTTTTGGTATTTGGAAGGTCTTGTTGGAAATTGTGTCATTAAGTCTTGGAAAGGTAATCTTTATAATGACTTTAAAAAGGTGATCTAGTAAAATGATAAAGAAAGTTGAGTTGATTATTGAACTAATTGCAAGTGTGTCATGGTTGGAGTGAGTGATTCCTCCTACAGTCAAGTCAAGCGAGTAGCTTGGGAATGTCGAGTGATATCTCGGGACTATCCTAAGCACTTGTAAATATTAGCCCAAAACAAGAGAGAAACTTAATGCATTGTCTTATATGTGAGAGCCATATTGCTAAGACCAAGCCGTACCAACACTGCATGGCATTAACGGATCCAAACATGCTTAAGAACAGTGGAAACATAAAAAAAAATATGTAGCACAGTGATGACATTGGTTCCCCAATTCTATATTGGGCAATTCGCTAACTACAGAAAAGAACTAAGGCCTGCACAAATGGGCATCGATATTTTCATTTCTAGGCGCTCCTCCATAAATTACCATCATCAGTTTACACGAAAACCTAAAATAACAAGAATCCCGAACACAATCTATCAAGCAACTAATAATTCATGTCTTGAGAATAACCAAAGCAGAGTCTTAGCATAGAAGACTCATAGTTTGGCCATTTAAAGCTGCTGACAAAACTCAACCTAATGTAGTACTACTGATCTGTATGGAACTCTTATTTTTTATGCCATTCAAAGGAAGAAACCTTTCTCCAATTTAAGTCATAATTTTAATGAGCCATTAAGATTCTAAAGAATACCATTACCTGCTCCAACAGCGAGCACTTGAGGAGTTAAATATCTTTGTTAGAGTAGTAGCTGAAATTCCCAGAGACTGGCCAAGTGCAAATCCTTCTGATACGCCAAGCATACTCACAGCCAACGCCAAATTGTTGCAAATCTTTGCTGCCTGTATATAAGTACACTTGAGGCCGTGACCAGCTGGAAATCACAAAGTCTTAACCCATAGGAAACAAAATAATAGCTAACTAATCTGGTGGCCAAAAAAGGCAATATAATATCACATCTGGTAACTGCTACACAGGAAAAGTTTTGCACAGCATAACCAACTCATAAACATGTATGAATATCAGATAAATTACATACCAAAACTAGCAAAAAGATCACAAAAAAGGCTGATCAAAGGTGTGCACTATCCAACAAATGACAACCCAACAAAAAATGCCATAATGGTCAGCAAAACAATACATCCCAAAATCAAATAGCCTGCTTCGTATGTCCATCTTCTACTCGATAGCTTTTTCAGTTTGCATATCTTCTTGAATTGGGGAATTATCGTGCCATGACTTCCATAGGATGCTAATGCACGTTACCAATGTCAAATTTTCTGTTATGGTTACTAATCAGAGGTTGAACACCATTGACCTGTATGTCTCATAAATTTCTTTAGTTTGTTATATGTTGTATGGCCATTTGTGCGCTACAATTATGACCAGGACAGTTGTCTAGAATTTTAGGGAGCGTTGGTTAGACTTAGATGGTTAGGCTTTTGTGTTCCATGGAGCATGGCTCTGTGATTTGTATGACACTCACACTTAGGTCTGAGAGTAGTGCTGTGAGGAATGACCAGTGTGCACGACTCTGGGGGCTCAATGGCCATGTCTAAAAGTTCAGGGAATATTCTTGGTTGTGCAGGTGAATTTAACCACTATGGACTAGCAAGTGTGTGCAAGTTGAGAAGTTTTAGACAACCCTATTTCAGATTAAAAGCCTCCATTTACAATCGTTGGCATATAGCAACAAGAAATGATCCCACACGACATCTTCATGGCTAGCCTTTTGGGAGGGATCCAGTAATTGCTACTTAACTCGTGTTGTTGGGCAATTTGTTTACAATAGTAGAACATATAGCTTGAGGCATGCAAAACATATAAACACATCCACAAACAGAAATAGTAGAACATATAAACGCCTCCACAAACAAAAATATCATAGCTTGAGGTATGTAAGAGAACACACTGAACCATTTCCTGCTCCACCACAGTAAATTGTGTTTTTCCCCATTGAGAGGAACAAGGACTTTGCGGCAAGATAAGCTTCCTCTAAGCCACCAACCTGGAATACAAATTAATCTTCTATTATAGTTCAAAGCGCCAAAAGCATTTCATTTCTTTTTTTTTATTCTTTTTTTTTCCTAATCTTTTGAATGTTACATATGAAGCACGGATACGGATACGATACGATACGGATACGTGATTTTTCCAAAAAATCGGATACAATACGTTGGGGGATACGTTGAATAATAATAAAAAACTTCCATTGCTTATCGCTAATATCAATGTGTTGAACAGAATACATAGGGAGAGAGAGTCGGGCAAGTAGGAAGAAAGTCGAACAGAACCTGTAAGTCGTTGTGTGGTTACTGGTTAGGGCTTCTATAAACAGGTTAGGGCTTCTATCGAACAAGTATAGACTTGCAGTGTGCCCTATCTGCCATGCCTATATCATAATACACACACATGCGCACATACACACAATATATACACACACACACACACACACACAGAGAGAGAGAGATCAGAGACGACAGAGAGAGATAATGGACGCGAGAGAGAGAGAGAGAGATCAGAGACGACAGAGAGAGATAATGGACGCGAGAGAGAGAGAGAGAGAGAGGAGACTTACAAGAGTTCTTCTTCTTGATCGATTTGCTTCTGTCTTCTGTGTTGATCGATTTAGAGGGAAAACAGACTAATAAAGCCCCAATTACACTTTTCACCCACATATTTCAAGTAATAACAAATTTACCCCTGCACGTATCTGAAACGTATCCTAGCGTATCCAAAACGTATCCGAGCGTATCCAAAACGTATCCGAATAACAAAAAATAAATTTAAATTACGGATACTCTAAAAAACGTATCGGATACGTGATACGGAGGCCAAAATAGAGTATCCGTGCTTCATAATGTCTGTAATCTGTGTAGATAAAATATCCATGGTAAACCAAATTCAAGGAATACTCAAGGGCTAAAATTTGATGTCAGTGGCGCGGAGATGTGAGACTTGTGTAATGGATACAACATAACGAGTACATGTATCCAGGAGTTCCAGTTTTCAGTTTTGATAGGATAGTACAATTATCTTTGCCAAGCTGAGAATTGGGTAGCCCATTATTTAGCTAGACCTGCTCGTTTTGTGTTAGATTCAAAGTGCTCAGCTGGAACTTGGGAGCGGCCCCAGATGTTTTAACACCCTTACTCATTGATTTTATTCCAATGTTGTGATTTGTGAATAAACGACCACATGAAGACTCTGTACAACATTGCAGCTTATGAAATTGTGGCTTCCATTGTTCCCTTCATGTTTCCAAAGACAATGATGACATTAAAACCTAGTATAAATGTGAGAATAAATTTGAGGGTTTTCAAAAAGGAAATGCATGGTTCTTCCATCCTATTGACCATATTGGCAAACTTACATGAACAATACTGTCAATACTTCAGTTATCCAGCCGATTATAAAAAAAAGTTTATTCTATTATCTATTTAGAATGTCAAGAATAGAATCTTACCATAAAAGTGAGTGTTCCAGACTCTGCAGCAAGAACACCTCCAGATACAGGAGCATCCAACATGACAGGGGTCTCCCTGTTATCTACACAACATATAATTAGCAATGAAATTATGAAAATGCCAAGAAGGATAAGTTCTTTAACCTTTTTTTCTGCATAATAATGTAATAAGTGTTGAACTGCAATGGCTAAACCAGAAAGATAGAAGCAGATGATGAATGCTAAGTGGAATCTTGTTAAAAGTTTCGACACAAAAGATGGTTCAATTATGTCTCACTCATACCTTTCTTGTCCTTTAATAAGCAATTCGATACAGCCACAGAAATGCTTCTTGATGTTTGAGGATCAATAGTAGATGAATCTACAAATAACCACGGCCTCAGTACATTCCCAGTGCGAAGCAAACCGTTTGGTCCACTGTAAACATCCAACACCTACAGAAAGAAGAGCACAATGTTCATAATGGCACTGTGCATGACAGAAGAAGACAGAAAACTCTTAAGCACCATACTTCGAACTTGGAAATTGGAACAAGCGAGAATGATTCAATCTTATATATTTATAACCTTATTGAGAGATCTAACATCGAAGTATCCAGAAGTAATATAATTAAATGAAAGGGTGATCCGGAATGGTTTTCACAGCTACTGCTCATATTCACATGACATGAAATCCAAGCAGTCTTGTGTCAAAAGATAGAGTTTGAAGCCAAACGCTGTAAGAAAGTGCATACTACTTGTAAGCCAAAACAGCAATTCTAGGTGGGAACAATAATATCTATAATATTTTATTCACGGCCACACTTTTTAAAGAAACATGTCGTTTTGGTGGCTTTAGTAGTTGAAGCTGGAGCAAGCACTGTGCATAAAACATGACATTGACCACATGAAGACAATTTCAGACCAAGACAAAGTCACCAATTGTCCCAAAATGCTAATTGCCTGGGAAATGGGTATAACAATGTCTATCAAAATATTAAACACCCTCCCTTACTTGCAAGCCCTCTTACAACAAATCACTCTATAAGACTAAACTTATTCATACGACAGACACTATATAAACTTATAGCCCGTTGGCAACGAAGGGACAACGGTTCTATTTCAGGCAATGGTAAAACTAAAGAGATCGCCATATAAGATACCCTTAACTTTTGAGTTAAGAGTGTTAAGTTACCAATTGTCCCAAAAGCTTAAGCTATTAGGAAATGGGCCCAATAATGTATATCAAGCTATCTAACACCCTCCCTCACGTGCAACCCTATCTTGCACGTGAAGATGCAAATTTTCAAAAAAGGGCGAAACAAAATACGAAGGGAAGAAATAGAATTGAAACACGGGACTTGAATCCAAGATCTCTTCCAACCAAAGTTTTGATACCATGTTAAGCTACCAATTGTCCCAAAAACTTAAGCTGTTAGGAAATGAGCCCAACAATGTATATCAAGCTATCTAACAATCAGAAGTTCAGAACCCCAATAGTCATAAACAAGTGTATCTGAGGTTCTTAAGTAAGAAGAGCGCAAGGGTACTGAAACAGAGAACTCACATTGGAAGATGAAGGCAGCATAGTAATCACAACATCACTTATTTCCGCAATTTCAAAAGGCGAATCTTTCGTGAGAATTCCCCTGTCTGAAAACAACTTCATTGCACTATGGTTGCTGGGAGGAGAAAAATCATTAACTTAATGGCCAAACTAAAATAAACAGTGCAGTATAAAAGAACAAGATAAACTAACTCATTCACAGTATGCAAGAAACACACGCTAATCTCAGTAAACATAAACAATTTGCATCAAGGGAGGGTACAGAAGAGGAACTTATTACCATTACATGAGGTCAGCTTAAAACTTAATAAGGAGAAAGAGTTGAACAAATTACAAGTCATGAACAATGACTTCATATCCTGCCTTAATCAGATTGTTAGCCATTCGTGAACCCATGTTGCCAAGCCCTATGAAGCCAACCCGCTGTAGTACATCAATGGAAGAAAAGAATGAGAACACCAGAGACAAAAAGAAGGTTACCCATAAAATTGGGTGAAAATTTTAAAATCTCAATTGTTGAAGAGGAATTAAAAAACACAAATAACAGTTCACAATTGCCTAAACACCCACAAATTGGGGACAAGAAAGCAAAACACGAGAATGAGAAACAGTGAAAGAAGAAGAAATTAAAATAAATCTATCATTTCATCATGTTTACGATTGGCGATTCCCATGGCAAACTCAAATGCTATGGACAAAAACGGAGTTGCACGAATCTAGACATAGATGTGTTCGAAACCGTTCAGTCTATATGGATCCCGCATCTGCTGTGCTGTGTAGGACACACGTGCATCAGATGGTTGCAGACACACCTATTTTTGGACCATCAACTAGGTCATTTGTATCCATATTAGCTGACATGTAAATAATTGTCAAGTCCAAACAAAGAACCCATGCAACTAAGTCAACTGTTGTTGTGTTCCAAACACAAACGTACGAGGAATGAAAAAACCACCCCACAACCCTCCCGAATTGCCAACAAATCGCACTCATACCCATACAGAGAATGGTTAAGTGTCTTTGTGAGATGGTGTTAAATTTGGATCTCCTCCTTTGATCTCAAGTTCAATCTGTACCAACCCCGCTTCTAGACCTAGCTCTAGAAAAGAAAGGAACCATATTAGTGCTTAGCTGGACGGTGACAACCGGTAGGCACTCCGATAGCTATGTCACGAGCAGGGAAGCGCAAAGCTTGAATAGGAACAAACGGCGTACCTCAGTACGGTTGATACTGTTTCTTATATAGGACTGCCTTGACTTCGAGGCCAAGTTAGTGCCCCTCTCTCATGCCGTCGTGACATCACCAACAGCCACTTCCTGGCTAGATGCCCCACGCCATAACGCAAGCCACTATGCTGTCGAGAGGCAGACGACCCCACTACTTGGCTGGACTATGGGTGGTGGTGTGGTGCCACGTGGCTAGGCTTACGGTTGTGGAATACTTTGCTATTTAGTATTTACATGGCATGACCGCGCCACATGGCAGGAACAGACTGGTTCCACGTGGCCGGCCCAAATCATTTTGTACCAGCGCGTGCTTGCCTATTCCATAGTGCCATGCTGTCGCACAGCATGTGACCACGCCACATTGCCGGTCCATGACTCATGCCACGTGGCCAGTCTATGACTGGTGCCATGTGGCCGGACCAAATAGATACCCATCACGTGTCTTAGCCCGTGATGGGACAGCGCGTGCTTACCAAATCATTGTTGCGCACAACCCAGCTCGATGCCTTGGCCCACCCATTGACCCCAGAACGGGCGACCCGTCCAGTTGCCAATGGGCTTTGGTCATTTGATCTATTGGGCCTGGTTGCCCGACCCGAATGGCCGACCGCCATCCGGCCTACTGGCCAACTTAAATTCTTCACAAAAAAATAAACAAAAACCCATCAATTTTCCACAAAACCCTTTTGAAAATTGGCATAGTCGGGCAAGAATTCCAACTACATGCATTGTTAGCAATCAAGACAAAGAAAACAAGAAAGAGGAAAATCTTACTTCTGATTGAGATGAGGCGCTAGATGCAGATAATCTGCGGATTAAAGACGATCGTATGAAATTGAAGTGGAAGTTGGATTTGCAAGAGGAAAGAGGCACCAGTGATCTCGCTCTGCTAATCGCCATTGATGAGGAACAGAGGTCTATGAAGTCTAGGTTCAGTAGGTGGACTTTTCATAGAATAGGAACAAACAACTACTGTAAGTTTATCGCTAACAACTACTGCAATTTCTTCCGCTCTTTTCTATGTGTTCGCAGTAGGTATTATCCGTTCAATTCTTTATTGTCTTATCCTCACTCCCGTGGTCCCATTCAATAGTCAATACTGAAAAAAATTTGGATACCGAATGCTGCCACGTGGTCGTGCCGAGAACAATCTCGGCCGTCCAAAATTATTTTAGACGGTCGAGATTGATTCTTTCTCTCCTCTCCCCTGACCACTCTCTCTCCTCCTTTTCTCTCACCTCTTCTGGACCGTTGGGAACCGCGTAGGCAACACCCACTCGGCACTGAAAAATTTATCGTCAATACTCAATACTCATGCGACTCTCGGTATTTTTATTTTTTTTTTCCGATCAATCCCAGTACTCCCTCCGTCCGTTTCAAGTGTGTAACTTTGTAATTCTAACTTATTTTCTTTCATATTAACTTTTTTAACTTTTGCATCTATTTTTCACTACTTACACTTATCAATATAGTAATACCCTATTTACAAATAAAATTAACACATCCAGTAATTAATTGACATGTAATTAAAAATGCAAAACATTGGCGGCGTAACGTTAATGAGAAGCACTGGATTAATGGGTTATAAATAGGCGAATACGATATCGTATTAGTGTCTAATTTGAAAGGCAGTTATTGGCAGTTATAAGTCAAAGGATAAGTAAGAAAATTGGTTTCAAAGCCACACTTTTAACTGCTAAATGCATGAGTTAAACGTTGTTTGATTCTTTTACTTCTTTAATATGGAAAATGATTGTGTGCGAGCGTTGCCAAAGAGAGTTTTTAAGTCTTCTCCCTCAGATTAACTTTGGAAAAATCAAATCTAATCAGACGATTGTGTTTTAATGGTTCAATTACCTTAATTAAGAGGATTTTTCCTTCAAAGTGAAGAAATGCAAACCAATTTACTTAGTAAATCAAAGAACAATAAAGAAACAAGACACTTTGATTGATAAATCAAAAGTGGACTTATTTCTAAATTGTCTTCAACTTCAAATAGAAAGATAACAAGAACTTCGAACACTTGATTGTTACAAGAACAACTAACATATACTTCCTAAACTACTTCCTAATCTACTTCGCACTGAGTCGAATTCCTAAAACTACAATTCTACTTGCCAATGAACAAACCAAGCATCATTTTTGTGTGCTATTTGTTGAAGATTTGTCCTGGCTTTTTCACTTTTTAACTTCTTCCATTTATAAGCATTGCTTGTAATTTGAACTTCCCGCTTGATCTCTTGACTTCGAACTTCATCATTGCATTTCAAATGAGCCGTTTCTTCCCTCCAAAAGCATCTGACCTTAATTACTTTGATCTTCCTTCAAAAGTTTCAAATTTAAACTGACACGGATACTTAAACAAATCATATGATTAATTTTAAGGAATAACTGCCTTACACGACTTGTTCCACGTGTCTCAACTATCAACCTTTTTGTTCACCATGTTGAGAAATCAATCAAACCAACAAACACACAATGTACAAGTAACAAAAAAAAAAAAAAAGCAGGGAGCACAACGTGCATCGAATCTAGAATAGTCATCAAAGTGAAAACCATATCGAATTAGGTTTCACGAAAGCCATTCAGGGTTTGTGTGTTAAGTCTTAAGGTCCAAACGACTCGTGGTTTGACTTCATTTATCGTTCTTGTGTAAATTCTCCTTGGGAATTGGTTAGGGTGTCTCTTGGCATTAAAAAGGGTCTTGGATCAAACTCACAGAGTTCACGTTTCACACTTTTATAGCTTAGAGCATGGCATTCGCTTGAATAGTGCATTACTTAATGATATACACATGTTGTGCATTGCTCTTTGTTTATCTTAACGTGATCCCCTTGTTCTAATGACCGTAATTCACAATGTTTTTATTATAATTTAAGCATGATATGTTGAGATTTGATATGTATTGTGTTTGGTTAAGTGTTTGATTAATTGTTCATGTGAGGGGGAGTATTGTGCATTGTGTATCTTATACTTTATTGATTAAGGGTCTTTTGAGTTAGGGGGAGTCTTTGATGTTTTTGTTCATGAGAGGAGAATCATTTTATTTTGGCCCTCATTGTGTTTCTAATTTTGCCTTAAGTATTTGTGTGCTAGCTTATGCCTTAGAAAAATTTCCGTGTATTTCACGCCTGTTTTTGTTAGAAATCTCTGAACTTGCTATGGGCTATGCATGCGCTACAACTCTTTCTTGTGTATTCTTTGCATGTTTTTTCCCCAATCATCTGAACTTGCAATGCATTGTTTTAGCGCTACAACACTTCCCTTGTATTTTTCGAACCTGCAAATCCCAAAATCTCAGAATTTGCTACGCGTGCAAAATGCGCTACAGCACTTCTCTTATATTTTTACTGTTTAAAAAATATTCATATCATCACACAGTTGAGCACTATTTGAATCTCTCTCGTGCACGTGGCACTTTTTACACGGTCCAGCACTGTGTGATATCATCATAGTCATCAATTAAATACACGCGCTACATGTGCTGCCAATGCATAAGTGCTGTACGGAACAGCATCATCTCGCTGATCTCAGCATGTCGTTGTGCTTTTTTATCCTCACCGTTCGTTTATAGAGATCCAAATCTCCACCATCTATGTTTTCTCAGCTGCGGGGCTGTCTTCACGTGCCGGCAAGGCACTGCTCGGCGCTGCCCGCGCTTCTATCAGTTGGTGTTCACACGCTCCCTTTGCGCCACAGCACCGTGCGATTAAATCTCAACCGCTTATTCCTGTTGTGCGTCCTATATGCGCTCTATTTGCGCTACAGCTTATTACTTTCTCTACAAAAGTAGATCTGCCTTTTCCTCTCTTTCAATCTGTAAAATTGCACTCTCTCTCTAAGGTTTAGGATGCTCTTAACAATGGAGTTTTAACAAAAACAAAAAGGGGTTTTTCGGCTGTGTGTTTGGGATTTTGATCTTGGGGTTCTCATCTAGAACCCTCCATCTTCAGATTTCGGTAAGGATTCTCATCTTCACTCCGTTTTTGCTTCATGGCTTCTTTTGCTTTACATTGGACTCGCCCCGATGGGTCTCGGTTAGGATTCAAATTCTTTGTCTCTACTCGTGCTCGTGATATGTATGAGAATACTTTGCTTAAAAAGGGAACTAAACTGATTGAATGCAATATTGCTCTTTCTGAGTTTGAGTCTACAAATGTCAAGCAACAGTTTGTTCTCCGGGGTTGAGTAGGCTTGTGTTCGGGTCACGTTGCGGCTCGTCCTGAAATGGTAATGGAATTTCTTGGAAACATGTTAATTTTAAGGTTGGGTACTTCATGACCAAAGTAAGGGGAGTGTCTCAGAAATTTTCGGTTCAAGCTATCCGAGATCTCGTGGTATTATCGGTTGTTGAGAACGAGCAATGGCCCCTTGAGCCATTGTCTCTAATGCCTAATCGTAGTGAAGTTGTTCGTGAACTTAGTAAAAATATGTGCACTCACTTGCCGGTTATCAAACAAGGCTATCTAGCTCCTCAATATCGCCTCTTACACCACATCGTGTGCTCTATGTGCACTCACTTACTTGTGTATGGGATTGGTCGTGGGTACTCTACTGATTTAGCTAGGAAAATTTGGAACACTATTTGGCAATATGCTTCTAACCCTCCTGGAACCAATGCTTTACCCTACATGTCTCTCATTACCCGGTTCATTCTATCCAAAAATGTTCCCGTATTTCCCGATGAACCTCTCACAAAGTTCAAAACATCCATCACTCTTCAAACCAAAAAATTAAGTAAAGCTTAGATCCGTGATCCCAAAATACTGGCTCCTCATTTCATTCCAGAACCTAACTACCCTATAGTTGAGCCTCTCTTTGTTGCTATCCATCCTCCCATGGACTTTGTACCTTCTTGGGCTTCCACTTCCAATGCTTCTTTGGGTGAACCTCCACTCCTATTGCCTAACCCTCCTTTGGCACAACCATTGCCTAATGCTCCTTCAATGGATCTCATGGGTTATATTGAAGCTCAATTTGGTAACTTGAATGTTTTGACTTGATGGTTTTGAAGGCCGCTTGGATGAGATTACAACTCGCTTAGATGGGATTGATGCTCGCATGGAGGGGTTTACAACTCGTTTGGGCTCTTTTGACTCCCGCTTTGAGTTTGTTGAGGGTTACAACACCCAATTCTCGGAATGTTTCTCTTGTGTTCACAATGCTTTTATGACTATCTCCCCATCTCTCGAGCGTACTGGAAATCGTCTTGCTTTGGAATATCCCTCTCCTGCTTTACAGAGATGGTATCATCTCCCCTGCTTTGAAAATTGTCTTGCAATGCGTATTGAAAATTTGGAACACTATTGAAAATCATCTTTACAGAGATGGTGTCAATGATGATCTTGCGGATATGGATGCCCATGGGCTCTGATTGGTTGTTGTCCGGATGTCTCTTCTCATGGTTTTGGGGTTTCTTGCTTTCCCGGGACAAAAAGGGGGAGAAGAAGATGCTTGCTTGAGAAGTTGGTGGTAGTATGTTCTTTTTAGTTTTTTGTTTAAGAGTGACGGGGAGGTTTACTTACTTGTCCTTGGTACTATGCTCTTGTTTGCTGCCTAAGTATTGGTACTTATTACTTGTTGGCTTATACCTTGGGGTGGGTTGCGTGCTTGACTTATTTTGAGTTTGTGCTTGCAGGATTTCAATGTTCTACTTGGAAGCTTTTGGTATCTAGTTGGGTTGAGTTTTGAAGATTCTCGGTCTAGTTAGGGTTTGTTTCCTTGTATTGTTTTTGTTGATTGAATGGTTTTGTCCCAGAAATGCCAAAGGGGGAGATTGTTAATGTAATTGGCAATTTCCAGATTACGAAAAACCATTGGAGTATGTATTTTGTTTGGGTTTGGGGGCAGAAGTCTAAGATTGTGTCTAGATGCTCCCTTTCGTGTGTTTGAAGCATTGAGAAAAAGATGGTGCTCATGACGGTGCTTACTTTGATTATTGAAAGGTATAATTCATGCATTTAGCATTGTCATTTAGTCTTAATGTTTAGATAAATGCATGTTTTTAACTAGGCTAAGCCATTTGTTTAATCCTTGCATTTTACTAGAAATATCTTTTTATTCTAAGGCATGTGGGAGGGAAGCACTATGGTTGCACCAGAGCGCATCTTTGTAGCTTGGCTCAGTTTGGCTTGGATAGCGCCGACAAGCGCCATAGTGCTCCTTAGGTTTAGGCTTGGGAAGCGCTGGCAAGCGCCCCAGTTGCGCTACATCGCTCTAAACTTTGCTTGTACCTATTTAATCATCTTTTTCTCCTCAATTAGGGTAACAACAATTAGATTTTATACACTCTAGAGAGAGAAAAATGGATCTAGTTGTGGTCCTGTGGACACCCCGCAAAAATTCTCCGAGTTTCAAAAAAGGTTTGGAAAATGTGATTTTGATTTTGGAGTCACCACCCGGATTTAAGGACCGCACCCGAGAAACCGGTTTGAAAATGACTCTTTTGCCCTTGTTTTGGAAAAAGTTTTTACTGGCACACCGTTACCAAGATTTCTCAGGTTCGGGAGCTAAGTTACGAGGGGGGAAAGTTTTTAAGGCACCCCCCTCGCCCGGTAATGGAACCGGTCTCTACTAAGTACTTAAGGGATTTGAGAAAAACATTTATTTCGTAAACTCAAACACGTAAACAAAATAAAGAAAACAAGTTTGCAAGAATTATTACAATGTGTTGTATGAAGGTGTATGCTTGTGAATGTATGGATGACACAACATGATGGTATAATGACATAAACATTGGTAACAGCAACTACAAACTATGAATAAAATGAAACAGAAACTTGTTTTGAACCCGTTTTGCAAAATCAGATCTAGCCTTCTTGTTTTCTTTTAACCACCTGAAGGAGTGCTTCAGGCGCCTGAAGTAGAGGATTAGGCGCCTGAAAGGGGTTTTAGGCGCCTGAAGCTGCTGCTTCAGGTGCTAAAAACTACTGCTTCAGGTGCTTGCTCAAATCCACTTTCACTACTGTCTTGCCTTCGAAAATGGTAGAATAAACCATTTGAGACCATTTTTGAAAAATACAATCTGATCTTTGAACTTTTCTTCATGCACCTAAAGATATGTTTCAAAAGCCTGAAGCTGAGAGGATCAGGCGCCTGAAAGGGGCTTCAGGCTCCTAAAGCTACTGCTTCAAGTGCCAGAAGCTACTACTTCAGGTGCTTGATCAAACCAACTTTCACCTCTATTTTGCTACTGGAACAGATAAAATAATGGTGTTAACACTCTATTGAGAGACAAACAAATTGGAAAGTTTCATCTAACAACTCATTCGTACCATAAAACACCATTTATTCTTCATAAAAAAAACTAGTTTTTCATCCATTCAAATAGAAAAACAGAGATGTTCCACTCTTGCATGTAAAGAAAATGACCTCCAATAGATATTTTGTGAAAAATACATGGTTTTAACTACATTGATGGTCATTTTCTTCCTTAAAAAGTATGATTTTCACCTCTTGGAGTGGAAAACAGAAAGCAAACAGATTGTTCCTGGGATTTAAACCATCATTATCATAAAAATAGACCAAGAGAAAATATTTTAAGATGGAAATAGATAAAAATGAACAAGGCCTGAAGCTGCTGCTTCAGGTGTCGAGCAAAAATGCTCTTTTGATGTGTTTAAGTCATGATAAGCCCATTATTGGTATCAAGAACCAACATGGACCTACTGACTTCCCTCAATAAGAACTTTGACACACTGATTTGGTAGAACCACTACCTTTTTGAACTTGAAATGGATGATTGAACTATGAGAATAGGTTTTTGGTTGGATGATGGAGGTTGGGATCAAATTATAAATTAGTTTTGAGAGATTTCTTGAAAGAGGAATGGCAAAACTCAAGTGAAATGGGGATTTTTGGTGGAATATAAATGGCTTGGAGGTGATTTGGGACTTTTTTTGTGGTTTTTGTGAGAGAGAAGTGGTTGATTTTTGTCTATTTTTTCAAAAAAATGGTGGCACCCCTTCAAAGGAGGGGTGTGGGAGTTTATATAGAGCTCCAAAGGTTGGTTTAGGTCCCCTAGGGGCCATTTTAAAGGTTAGTTTAGGTTAAAAATGCCCTCTCCAAAAAATAATCTGGAAAATCGTTCAATATCAAGTCATAATCATTACATTCAGATTTCCCCGCTCAAAAATTTAAAAGTTCTGGAAAGAGCTTCAGATGCCTAAAGGAGAGGCTTCAGGTGCATGACAAAGGTTCAGGTGCTTGAAGGAAGGTGCTTCAGGTGCATGGGCAAGGTTCAGGCGCCTAAAGGAGATGCTTCAGGTGCATGAGAAAGGTTCAGGTGCCTGAAGGAAAGTGCTTCAGGCACATGCAAATGTGCTTCAGGTGCATGGAATGGGTTCAATGGTTTCTTTTGGTTTTTGGTTTGGAAGTGTTTGGTAGGTTTTGGTTAAATTCCAATCATCCCTTTTAAGCTCTAAAAAGTGTTTGAAAGTTCATTTTCATCATCGGGAACGCTTTGGATTTTCGTAGGCTCAAATTGGGGTGTCTACACTAGTCTTTTGTTCTTGAGTGTTCTTTCTTGTGAAAATGATTTAAACCTTGTGTTTGATTTATTTTCTTTTGCAATCTAGATTAATCATCTATTACTACATGGATTATATATCTAGATTGATTATTGTCTTCAAAAACCTTCACTAAAAATCAAGTCTTTTATCTTTCATGGGTTCTTGATGCATTATATGATTTAAACCTTGTGTTTGATCATTTATTTTGTCAATCTAGATTAATCTTCTTATACTCCATGGATTACATCTAGATTGATTGTTTTTTCATAAAAATCTTCATTCCTTATCATTTCATTCATATGATGGATATTGCCTTGGTTCCTATGTGAGCCAGTTGGACTGGTGCCGAGTTGACTCAGAGATCAAGATGGGGGTGCTTGTGGAGTCCATGAAATCAAAGAGGGGTACGAGGTACTACATTAAGAATTGGAGCTAGGTGTCATAAGGGGCTTGTTGGGTAATTCCTAATCTTGTTAATTCCTGTAAACCTTTTGACTTATGGAAATACATAAGTAGGATTAGGCCGTGGTTTTATACTTAGGGTGTTTAGACCCTAAGTAGTTTCCATGTAAATCTCCTTGTCTTGTCTCTTTACTTTAATTGTTTAATCATTGCATATCTTTTAGTAATTGTTAAAATGAAAATTGGGTAATTGCATGTGCTAATTAGTGGTTAAATTTTTAGTTATAGTCCTATTCACCCTCTCTAGGACTTAATTGTGCTTAGATTATTTTAGTAATTTCCTCAAACTGAAAAACCAACAGGCAAATCCTCCCGTGTCACAAAGAGGGAAAAAACAATATGAAAAGCTATCAAGAGAGTTGAGGAAGTATTGAATCTATTTAGGAGAGAAAGATAATTGGGTTGTGCAAATTTATCACTTTGAGCTACTTTATAGAGAGATGAGGTGGCCAACAGAGACAACTTTAGCCACCAGAATTGTTATATAATACCATCATTCTTTTTCATTTTTTTTTAGTTCTTCTTTTTGTGTGTAAATGTCAGTGCATTTGAGTATGGTTCTAGACTTTTTTTTTCCTTCTCAATATACAATATTACAAAATCATATTACTCAACTATATTTTTAGAAATTTAGCTTTTAACATACAGAATAATAATGTACAAGTGATATGTTCTTACATTTAATTTAAAAAAATTATCCAAATGGTGGAAAATTAAAAACAAATCGAGCGAGCTAACACGATTTATTAGTTTTTAAAGCAAATCATAGTTAAAATATGAGGATACTTTTTTATTTTCTTCAAAAAAAAAATCTTACAATTATATTTTTTTGCATTTATCTTTTATAATTGTATTCTTTAGTTTGGAGTTTTCTAATTTTGTAAAATTATTAAAAGAACTCCTGATGATATAGGGGGCGCAATATTGGAAGTTTGCTTTGGGCCCCTAAAATAACTTTCAATTTTTGAAAATTTTTTACTTGTACTTTTTTATAATTTAATATTAAGTGGGCGACCAAACTAGTGGTTGGGCTTGGGCAACTCAAATGTTAGGGCCGGCCCTGATATCACCCAGCGGTTCAAGGTTTTTTCTCTAAATACGGATCTATTTAACTAATCTATTTGCTTTAGACAATGCTTGATTTTGTTTCAAATTAAATTTAATACGGCATCTTCAAGGCATATCTTCAGTGAGATTTCCATGCCGGCCGTCATATCTTCGAGTAATGTATAGTAAAGAAAGGTTTGTTTTAAGGACCATTTGCGTCAGTTGTTGATTTTGCTGGTCACTTAAAATATAAGCTATCAGTATTTAAGCTGATCTGTGTGGGGACTGGCTACCTAAATACATATTAGAAAACTACGGTATCAAAATTCATAAATACTTGTACGCGTCACTGATACATTATATGCACACGGATGACAAGGACAAATTCAAATTTTGATCTTCACATGTGGATAGTTTTTAAATAACGTCTGATTGTCAGACAGACCGATATACATAAAAGTTAATTGTTAACCGTCGCTAACGTATTGTCAACTTTCAAAGTTGGTGCAGTTACTTCGATTATAGTCTTGTAACCTTTAGTTTTCCGTCAAGTGAAAATGGAAAAAACTGGTTGGAAGCATATGAACTGATACTATGATCTTGAGCACAAATACATTATATATCTTTTTGACGTACGTTAGTAATGTGCTTATTTCAGGCTTGGAGATGACGAATCCTATTTCCAGGCTTCCTATTTGTGTAGCTGCTGTTTAAAGTTTTACATGTGAAAAAAACAAAATCGACTCATAATTTGAAATTTTGGTAATTTTAAGAATGTTTTCCACTCTAGGAACTTATAATAGCGGTCAATCCCATAGAATTTGTTCAAGTTAACCAGAATCACTAGTGTAGTGCGTGAGAATATTTGGATTTATGAGTGAGAAGCTTTCATATTTGTGTTATTATTGTTGCAAGCTAGCTTATTTGATTTAATTGATCTGTCGCAAGCTAGTTAGCTTATTTGATTTAATTGAACTGATTATTTCCATGTCTTAAGGTACGATCCACCACCATCTAAATGATCATCGTGTGCTCTAGATACAATATACGCTCATAAAGCTGTACTGCCGTCACTCAGATGCCACTACAAGAAAATACACCAATGGCGACTAGATTGCCTACACAATGTATTTTTGGTCGGCAAAAGAATGCTTTTGCCGACGCAAAAGTAATTCATGTTGGTAAATACAAACTTTTTGGCGATGGAAATAAATGTGTCGGCAATGTAGTCGGCGAAAGCAAGGTTGGCGGGAAATATTTTCCCGGTAAATTTTTGCCGACGAAAGTTTTTTCTAGCGATGAAATGTGCATCGGCAAAAGTTGAATATTTTGGCGACGACATTTTTGTGTCGGCGATAGTCCTGAAGGGAAACTTTTGGCGACAGAATGTGCATCGGCAAAACTTAAACTTTAGCCGATGACATCTTTGTGTCGGCAATGATTCCTATATAATATTTATGTATATATACAGTACTATACATGCATTATACAGAACTTAAAAAGTGATTTTTGTCAAAAAAAAAATTAACTTTCAAAAATCTAAATATATCTGTAGTATATGTGTTATTTGTGTGTGTCTATATATATATATATATATATATATATATATATATATATATATATCAGGCGGGATCCAGTCCGAGATCCTTGACTTTGCTAAAATACGGGCCTCATAGTTCCTAGCCATAGTTTGATGATCCGAACCGTTCAATGTGTTTAAAACATGTTTTTAATGGTACACATGAGGAATCAGTAAAAAAAAAAAAAGGGGACCGGAAAAGGCTTGATCCAAACAAAATTTTCATGAATGCGTATATATACTATATATAATAGCCTTTCAAAAAATAGGGGAGTGATTTTTCCACTTCCCTTTTTGATGTCCATACTCTATTTTTTGTTTTCTTAATGTATGTATTTTTTTGCTAAAAGATAAGGAAAAAAAAGTGGATTAAAAAAAAGTGTGAAAATAAATTTCCAAAAACAAGTATATAATTTATATACATTATACATGATATAAGTACGCATATACACTAGATATAAGTATGTATACTGTATCTAGTGTATATAGTGTATATGTAAGTTATATATTAGATATTTGAGTAATATTAACAAAGAGTAAGTTGGTGCAGTTGGTAGACACATGGTAATGTAGAGTTAGATACCAGAGGTCTCGAGTTCAAAACATGGGGCGCGCACAAGTTCAACACTAGCAGATTTTGTTTTTTTAAATTGACTGTTGCCGACTCAAAAATCTTGTCGGCAAAAGTGTTACACTACCAGATTTTAGAACTCCGTTTACCGACGCACTACCATTTGCCGACAAGTTTTGCCGACTCAAAATCGCATCGCTAAAACTATACTTTTGCCGACACGTCAAAATTTCACGTCGGGAAAACTCTTTCCCGACATATCAACGGCGACGACATGCCGACACAAAAATTTTTATCGGCGAAAACCTTTGCCGACACAAATGTACTTCTGCCGATGCATTTCGTTGTGTCGCCAAATCTGCATTTTCTTGTAGTGTGCTATGTAGATCGTAGCTGCTTAGTCACCTCGGGGTCGGGTTGGGAGTGCTCTTTCTCGGCCCGACCATACAGAGTAAGTCATTGTAGTGTCTTGTATCCATATGATAGATGGATACTCCCCTCATACGTGTGTGAGTACGTAAGAGATACTCACTAAATATTTCCTTAATTTGTCACGTAATATTTTGTTTTTCAGCCACGGCACTTTTGGTTACTCTGCATCAGGTACATGAACTTCAAAGAATACGAGATTATCATTTTTTCATATTCTGAAAGAATATAAGAATAATCTTACAATCGTACCTATATGAGAATATTTGCTTTTTCAACGAATATGAGAATGCTCCTTTAGCTGCACCTATATACGATATTTTGGATCACAAATTTCAATAATTTCACACAATCCTTGAGTTTTGGCAGTGTACACAATACCAAATATTAACAAGAAAAATTATTCATAAACGTATCCTAGTTGTATCCATGTACTATTGAGCCTCTCACACACCTTACCAATGCTGACATCTACAATTGCAATCATTTCCCATCTCCCTCCCTTCACCTCTTATCTTCGTCTTTTCGTATCGAGTGTAGCAAAGGGCGCAAATACGATTTCATCAAATCTGTGAAGCTCCAGTATGCCACTGAAAGCAGCCGATGCGATCTTGTCACTGTGTAACTGAGGTATTAAGTTTGTTCCTTTCCTCTTCATGCTTGAAAATTGAAATCATCAAGCACAATAGCTAATGTGTTGATATTGCTTAAAATTGATACTGTACTTGTTGCTTCCCATACGATTTGAGCGCAGTTTTTGTAAAATTGTTACCTCGATCTGATTTGTCTGATGCATGTTGGATATCTGTAACTTGCGAAAATTTTCTTTGTTTTTGTTTGTTCATCCAATTAATCTTACATTTAGTTGCACATGCTGGTGTTTAATTTGACTCTCTTGAAACCGTTGTAGAACTTCAGGAGCATTATCCTTTTGATTTTGGTTGGTTAGTTAAACCAATTATTTCATTGATGATTGAACAAGTCACGGTGGAGAGAAGTAGCAAAAAATCCTCTGTAAGTACTTGTCCCAAGAAGAAAATTGTGCCGCATGCTATCTCTCAAGCCTCGATGCCCAAGAAAAAAAACTGGCTTGACAGGGGTGTAGGATTCGTGTCTGAGATGTTTGGTCGGACAATCATTTAGCAAAACATATTTTATAATGCGAAAATATCATGAACTATGCGTAGGACTCCTACAATAGATATATGATGTATAGTAATGCACCTTGTGAACACCATTGAACCAGCAAAATGAAAGAAAATACAATAAAATTTGAACATTTGGGAAAAAAATTTACTCATCTTCCTTGCTTCTTAGGTATTCCCTATGCTCTCTTCATCCTTTTTTATCCCGGTGAATATATTGATAATAATGTTGTTCATGATACTTTAGCAAAAATAATTTGAGCATTGTCTGAGTTTATATTGATGATGCAGTTAATAAATGCAGGAAAAGTAAAAAGCGGTGTCGTCCCTACTGCTGCGTGTCCCAAATCCCAATAGAAGTATAGAAAACAAGGCGCCGTCTCCTAAAGGGCTAATGTCCAATATACTTCGTTTTCTTCCCGCGGATGTTCTTTATAATGTGAGGTACATGTGCCGCCAATGGGGTGATATAATTCATGATCATGTTTTCATTGAGACACACTCCCTTCATACTAATGCTGGCCTGTTCATTCAAGGAAGCTGTTATTCACCTGATCGCTATTATGCAGACACGAGTATGAGGGATGTCACAGTGCATGACAAGAATAAATTTTCGGTTTCCTGGCACAGTTCGGGCTAATTGTAACGGTCTAGTACTATTTAGAGACCCAAAAGACCAAAAAAGACTCCATATTGTGAATCCTATCACCATGCAAGAGGTTACCCTTCTTCCATTTGAACAGAGATTCGGTGGTTTCTATTTCATGTTAGCACGTGCTTGTTCAGCTGGGGAATATAAAGTACGTAGTTGGTACATATACCTGCAGGGAGTACAACGTCGACCACTGTCTAATAGTTACTGTAGGTAAAGATGTAATATGGAGAAAGGTTGATTCCCAACATATATCTGTGGATTAGCGAAGGCTTTTCCGGATTCGCCCACAATCTGCAGGAGGATACATCTTTTGGTCTACTTTTTGCAGTTCGAACCTTGTTACTTTGGACGTGGAAGATGAAGTGCTTCATGACTTTCCAGTTCCAAAACCGGATATGTTGGGGCTGTGAATAAATCTAATGTAGTTCTCTCTTTGGAGATTTTCGATGCAATTGACGGCGTGAGACTTAGTCGCATAGTTCCTAGGGCTTTGTGGTCCAGAATATCCCAATCGACTTGCTTCATTCGCGCCATCAATTGGTAAATACAGATCCTTCTGATGCAGAATATCCTCCATTTGCATTTTCTAGAATGCGTAGTTCATTCCATTGAACTTCTCAATCTTGACTTTGTCTTTAGCTATTATGTAAACCCTTGACCTCCCAACCCGGAGCTCTAATACCAATTGTTATGAATTCTCGTGCTCAAACCCATAGACAAACACCCACAATTGAAGGACAAACCAAGAACAGAAAACAATAACAAGAAAGGCAAGACACAGAGATTTACAGGGTTTTGACCTAAGTTGATTGCTTAATCTTACTCCATGGGGTGTTGGGGTATTTCACTATGATGAATGATAATCAAAGTTAAAATGGGGGCTGCCCTAAGTGTCACTTCCATAGTGCAAGGTGGCACAATATATACATCAAAAACCCTAAAAATCTCTGTATATATTCTTGCCAACAGTTTTAAGCGTGGGTGCAGGGCGGCAATTTTGTTGCCGTCTTTGTTTGTGTCCCTTTAATCTTTGTATTCTTGCGAATATTAATAAAATTTCCCTTTGCTGTTAAAAAAAAACCCTAAAAATCGCGTCAACATGCGTTTTTTCGTCCCGACCGTCCGGAAGGGTGTTTGGTATTTTTAGTTGGCTTCTTGCCAACAACTTTTTGGGATTAGAGTGGGTGTGGGGTGGCAATTCGTCTTACTTCGTGTCCCTTTATTTGTTTGTATTCTTTCAAAGATTAATAAAATTTCTTTTTGCTATTAAAAAAACCCTAAAAATAGCGTCAATGGGTGTTTTTTTCTCCGGACCGTCCGAACGGACTTAACCACCCCCCGGACTACAACTTTAGAGAATTCAGACCTCAACTGCACCATTCTGCAATTTCCGTCCCAACGGCCTGGAGCTCCGTCCAAACGGGATCATCGGAGATCCCTTCTAGGTCTTCTGAAATCTCTCTCTTGGTCTCCTGGCAAAATAGGTTTCATCACAACACTGGCATGCTATTAATACAAGTGTTGAGCTAGTCCATACAATTTTTGCTCTTGTTTTAATTAATTAGACCCCCCATTTATAGACGGTCAGATTGATCTCCCAAATTAAATAATTCGTCAAGGGGATTGGATACCAATCGATTTTTTTTTTAAAATACTGAAGCTATCATAGAGGGGTTAAGCGATCTCCAACCATCCTCTATTTCTCTATTTCTCCATTTTAAAGGATCATTTTCGGAGCAAATACTCCACCCGATCCTCCATTTGGGAGGACCAACTTTTGTACTCTAAAATGGAGGATGAGAAAATAAATGGAGGATTTCCTCCATTTCACTATTCACGCTCTATGAATCCCATTTTATCCATCAAATTAGTTTTAATATATTTATTTCTAATAAAATTGGTACCAATGAAAATATATTTACAAGGCCTTTAAAATATGACCAATATTGAGTTTTGTTTTATGAATTTAGACAAATGAGAATATGAGTTTTTTAGGGAGAGTGGTGAAGTTTGAGGTTTGGAGTGAGATTTTTAACAAATAGAGAAGAAATATAGTATTGGGTTGGAGCTAGAGAATAGGATTTAATCTTTCAAAGTCACTTTTTCATTAGAGAACATTATTTTGATACTCTAAAATAGAGAAATGAAGGAAGATAAGGTGAAGATACTTAAACAGGGGAGTGGCCAGTGCATTGGCTTATGTAGGAGGGGAGAGCATAGGTTTTGTAATGCCATAATCTCTCTCTCTCTCTCTCTCTCTCCAACTCTATAATGCATCTTCTTCTTGTAACCAGATCTTAGCTTGTGATTGATCCAATTAATATCTATTAAACCATGGATTTACATTGAAGTTTCCTCTTTGTTTTCCATTTCTAGTTCTGAGTTAATCAAACAAATAGTGGAAGATGGTCAAGTATTAAGTTATTCAAACTTTCCAACAGTTTTTCGCCAAGTAAGCTAAACTCAAGTGGGGTGCGTTAGCTGCTAATATTAAAGAAAATTACCCTTTGTAGCAAAAAGTGGCACAATATTGCAAAAATCTTCAAGGAACACTTCACCTTCCTCAGTCTCCATTTTCCAACGGCCAAATATTAATGCAGAAAAATTGCTTTGCATTTTATAATTTTTATTAGATAACTCCAGTCATAACTATATAAGAAAAATTCAACTCATTCAAGCAATGGAAGAAGATTCAACATTTGATTATAAAGAGGATTTGAATTTTACACACGACGAAGGAAAGTTCACATAGTCAACATTTGATGATGAACCCAAAAACTAAAAATGACAAATGCGGCCAAAGCATGAAAATTGCATAATATAGGAACCTTCGCTCTCTCACAGTTAGTTTTCGCGACAAAATAACTCAAGCTACGGTTGGATTTGCTTTCCAATCAATCTGTCCAGATCTGCTGCTACTTCTCTCATGCACGGCCTTTTCTTCGCATTCAATTTTAAGCATCTCTCAGCAAGCTTAGCTACAACAATAATATCTTCTTTCAGGCCTTCCTTCAACACTAGTGGATCTAGAATTTCAAACAATCGATTCTGTTTCATAGAAGATTAGAAATACATTACCAGGCCAAGTTCAGACACATCCGAAGAGACAACTTTGACTTTAGTTAAGAGTTCAGCGAGAACTACACCGAAGGCATAAACATCACTCTTCTCTGTAAATTGCCCTGACCGAAAGTACTCTGGGTCTAAGTAACCAAATGTGCCCCCCACCACAGTGGTCAAGTGAGTCTTTTCACTGGATACGGCCCTTGAAAGCCCGAAATCAAAAATTACTGCCCTAAAGTTTTCATCCAATAGTATATTGGTGGACTTGATATCCCTATGAAATATGGATGTGGAAGCATATGAATGCAAATAAGTAAGTGCTCCTGCTACTTCCTTAGCTATTCGCAAACGGTTCTCCCAAGATATTGTCGACACACAATCCTTGTCATGAAGATGGTGTGATAGGGTGCCATTACATACATACTCGTACACCAACAATGGAACTTCTGTCTCAAGGCAGCAACCTAACAATTTTACAATGTTCCGATGGTCTATCTGCAACAGAATAGAAACTTCATTGATAAATTGTCCAACTTGGTTTTCATTAATCTGATTAGACTTTTTGACAGCCACAATGCTTCCATCTTGCAACATTCCTTTGTAAACTGTACCAAGTCCTCCTTTTCCAATGACTCGACTTTGGTTGAACTTGTCCGTTGCCTTTGCTAACTCTTCTTGTGCAAAAAGTTTAGCTTTCATCACACAAAAACCAAGAGCAATTAGGATTAGGACAACAGTAGCGATTCCGACACCTGCATGTACAACACGAGTTATTGCAATTCTCTCACACATGCACAGAAATGTCTACAATACATACCCATTAAAGATGTGTACCATATGCACCTATTGTATGGTTCAGATTGTGTCACATCATTGGCAATCGTAAATTTTTTTAGTGTTTCTTAACTTTTCAGCAATATGATTCATAATATTTTCTATGATTTGTAACATTTTTGTGTGTTTCGTAACTTTAAAAAAAAAAAAGAACCCATAACTTTTTAAAAAACGTAACTTTTATAAGAGTGCGTATGATACACATCCAAATAAGGGGTGTGTATTGTAGCATTTTTCCTCACACACAAGGCATTAATGGGGAAGTGAGTATACCTAGCAAAAGATTTCTGGGAGAAAATTGATTCTCCTGAGCAGGAACGCATCTCAATCCATCTTCAGCAATGTAGCTGCTGTAGTGACCAGTAGGGCAAATGCACTCATAGCTGCCTAGAGTGTTGATGCAAGTAGAATTGTGCTTGCACTTATTGTTCTTCAGGACTTTGCACTCATCGATATCTAATTTTGAGCACACCCGAACCAATATAATTCAAACATAAGAAAGAAAGAAAGGAAGCTAGTAAATTAACATAACATGGGTCCGAGCGTAAAAAAAATAATCGAACCTAATATAGGGCCCCACTGGCTCGATGATAGAAACATAAAACCTTTGTTATATTAAAGAGTTTACACTCGTTTGTCGACATATACTTCTTTGTACTATTACTATATTTTTGGGTTCCATGGGCAGAATTACAGATTTTTGTCCTACCCTTCGGTCTGTACTTTCAGATTTTCTTTTGCATTAATGCCTGAACTAGGTTACGGGGCATCATTGTAGTGTGATCCAAACACGAGAGAGAGAGAGAGAGAGAGAGAGACCGTTACCTTGGCATCCATCAGTCAGATAAGGGGTCCCCTGATAGCCTTGCGGGCAGTAACAATTATAACCCCCTCCAGCTGCACTGTCTTTGCACTCGGCGTTCCGGCTGCATAGATAGTCCTTTCTTTTTCTTGCTTCACGACAACTGATATTACCAATCCTCCAATCAAACACGATAGGGATACTATACCCTACGTTATCAGGGATACGATACTCTATGCTATCACCACTAGAATTAGAGATCCTGTTCAACAAGCCGTCAAACTTGGAGAATTTATTGGCAACAACGAATGCAACATTACACGGCTTTTTAGTCCAGTCTCTTGTCAAAGTGTTCATGCTATAGATTCCCACTCCTACGTCAAATGGGTTAATGGTTTGTGAGAGAGCAGTTTCGCAGTGACCCCTACCTGCAGAAGTAGGATTTGACTTGTTTAAGTGGTCGCAAAAGGATGCACACCCAGTTGAAGTAGGCATGTCATCGTCTCCTCGAATGTAAGCATAAATGTCGCATCCCAATGCTACAAACTTGTTCCCTAGGCGGGAAATTGAGAACGGGCTGATAATATGATATTTATAATAAGATAAAGAACCATCCCCAGACTTGTTGTAGCAGGTAGGACTAGCTACACCAATCGCGGTAACATAGCCATCTAGTGAGATCTCGATCATCCAAGGTATATTTTTGGGTTGCCACATTTATCTGGGCAAGTCTTCGGTAAAACCTTTGGCATAGTTTAACTGTTGCCTTGTGCCTATATTTAGTGAAATGAAGTTTGGGACAACTTTTACCTCCCAAGAGATCTAGGATTATGTAAGGAGAGAGGGACTTCTGTACGTATCACATGGTTTGTCTGAGTTCTTAATGGGAATCTAATACTCCCTTTGTTCCAAAATAAGTGTTCTTTTTGGGACTGCGTGACATTTTCAACGGCTTATATATTTTAATTTATAATAGTTTTTATGATTTTGAAAATTTTGTATAATAAAATTAATTAAGTATCAAATAAGACCGATAATGCATATTTTTTGAGGTTCATATTAAAATTATAAGTTGTTGAAAATGGCCAGCAATCCCAAAAGGGACACCTATTTTGAAATGGAGGGAGTAATCTAGAAGTTACCGGCCAAAGGACCCACCACTAATGCCATGTTGATAACGTGAATCACAAGACTTTCAACATATCAAAGGTGGCTATGACCAAATTATTTCCATGTCTTATCATACGATTCTAGATGGTTGGGGTTATTTATCGAGACACTCCTTGTAAGTTCACATTTTTCACCAGACACCTCTTACAAAAATTTTACCTACCACGAGACCCCCTCTATCTTCCAAAACTTTACCCCAAGAGGCCAAGACCCCTTCCGTCAATCTTTCGTCTCGAACCTCAAAGTTACGGGTCATGTTTTGATGATCCAACCCATTCAAGTAATTTAAAACACGTTTTTAAGGGTATTTACAAGAAATCAGCTAAAAATATGATCAAGAAGTGCTTGATCTAAAGAGCTTTTTCATAAATACATACGTATAAAAAAGTTTTTCGGATCAAGTATTTCCCGGTCATATTTTGAGCCAATTTCTCCCGGGTACCCTTAAAAACTTGCTTTAAACAAGTTGAACGGTTTGGATCATAAAAAAAATTAACGGTTCATAAAAAAACTGATAGAAGATTGACAGAATGGGTCTTGGGGTAAAGTTTTAGAAGATAGAGAGGGTCTCGTGATAGGTAAAATTCTTGTAGGGGGTGTCCGGTGAAAAACATGAACTTACAGGAGTGTCTCGGTAAATAACTCCCATCTAAATGATCGCTTGTAATCAACTTACTTTTTCAGTGAAAATTCAAATAAAGATGTCTCTTACTTTAGTTATCAAGTGGTACAAGTTTCCACTTATCTGCTGGAATCGTGAGACTTTAATTTCCATTTAAGTTCTTTTTCCAAGCAATTCTGGCTTTCAATTTCCCTTTGTCTGTTGACAGGTAGATAGATTGTGTCTCCCAATCATGCATGAATCCTCAGCTGTACGTGGTTGACATTGTGCCTCCATTGTGCTGTCATCTACAGCAACAATTGACTTCTCTCAACCTCCCGAGTTAAGGATTGTCTTGAACGGGAATGAACAGAAACGAGTTCATTGGCCTATAATCAGTCATTTGAGCCCTGGTCTTGGTAGCATAGTTTCAAATAGCAATATCGGTCGTGGCATTGGTGTATCGGGACTCATGTATCGAACGAATACGTCGCGGGATCGAATCGGTTGTAGTGGTCACAAATTTTTTAACTTTTGGGCTTATCGGCCGATACGGTATGATACGTATCCTATCCGTACGTATCATATCAGAGCCTTCAAATCCCGAGACGAACCAGCTGATACGATACATATCGGCCGATATTCAAAACTATGCTTTGTAGGCTAGCAATTTAATCAAGAAGAGTGTAGTGAGTTTAATAGGGAACTCCACTTGTGAAGCTTGTCTCGGTAAATGAGTCTGCAAAAGAAGAAGCCCCCTATGGTTTTTGGATGTAAAGGGATGCTCTAGTTTTTCGGGAGGACAATGTACCTTGCTAACTTTGTTTGGAGGCTGGAGAGCACATCATTCATCGGGTGGTATGCCCTAAACAAAAATTCTAACGAAATAAATGAAACAGCAATTCTGAGTTCTCTCTCAATTGATGAAGTTATCATCGACGGATTATCTTTGTCAAATAAATTGCGTTTTTGTCTATTAGACCATTATCAATTTATTGAGTTGTTTACTTTGTCATTATCAAGACTTTATGAACAATGTTCGTATTCGTTGTAAAGTTCATTTGCTGATATATGGATTGCCCGGAACTTGGTCCATCTTTTTTTTCAGTACAGCAGAAAAGAAAACACTAATTTACAGATTCAAGCCCCGATCAAAGGCCACTCCTGCCTTATAAACAACTATGCCTTAGACATCATCCGGAGCAGTCACAGAGTGATGAACTTTTCATCTTGTTCAGATCGATCCCTGGCAAGTGCATCCGTGACTCTATTTCTTTCTCGAAGAGTATGCGCAACAGAGCTTTTTGTAGTTGTCATGATCTTGCATTCTTTAACCAGAGCCTTCATGGGCGAGTTGGGCCGAGGTCCCTCTTTGACAAAGTTGACCGCATTCTCTGAGTCAGACTCAATTTCCATTCGCTCAAAATCCTGGCCTAGAATCATTTTTATACCATTATAAACTCCTCTCGCTCTGCTTCTAAGCTGCTACAGTAAGGCAGATGCCCATAAAAACCCATAATCCAGAAGCCTCGTTCTTCCTGAATCACCCATCCGAAGCCCGATTGCTCAGGATTCCCTCCTAAACTCCCATCTGCGTGCATCATTTTCCCACAACCTGGAAATCCATTCAATCAGTCTCACTGGCTTAAACACATGAAAAACTTGTTTAGCATACTTGCGGATTTTCCTAACGTTGTTAGGAGGGAATATCACGAGCATGAGGCAACACTATCACAGAAGCCTCTTTCTTCCTGAATCATTCATCCGAGGCCTGCTTGCTCAGTGTTGCTTCCTAAACTCCCATCTGTGTTCATCATCATTTTCCCACAACCTGGAAATTTTTAATCAGTGTTATTCACAACAGATCCTTTAAGATTAGGCTTAAACACATCAAAAACTTCTTTAGCATACCTGTGAATTTTCCTAACGATGGAGGAACATCACAGCTGGCAACACTATCGCAAACCAGTTTATTACTATGATTATTCCAAATATGGCGAAGGACGTAAACAAGAAGGGTATTCCAAGGGTAAATCCTGCTGCCATTTGTCCGTCCTAAATACGGGCAGGTTATAACATATGTAATCAAATTACTTTTACAGTGAAAGCAAATAAAGATGTCTCTTACTTTAATTTGCAATTGGTAAAAGTTTCCACTTATCAGCTGGAATCATGAATCATCAGGCGTAAAATTCTCCTGTTGGCTTATCAATTTTTCTCCTCCCGCCTTTGTTAATGACAATATCGTGGTTTGACTGGAATTCATCCATTACTCAGCTGTATTTGGTTGACACAGAGCTTCCATTGTGCTGTCATCTACTGCAACAATTTTCTTCTCTCAACCTCCTGAGTTAAGGATTGTCTGGCATGGGAATGAATAGAAACGAGTTATTGATTGGCCTATAAATCAATCCTTTGAGCCCTGTTCTTTGTATGCTAGCGATGTAATCAAGGAGTGTAGTGAGTTTAAGAGAGAACTCCACTTGTAAAGCTTGTCTCAGTTTCTTGTGAGATTGCTCTGATTTCTCTTTGGAGTACCCAATTTTCAAGAACTAGGTAAATAATATCGGTGTTGTCTGTGCTTCGTGTGTTTGGTTTTGATCCTTGGGAGTTGGTGCACAACATTGTCTTCAGAGATGAAGCCAGGAATTTCATTACGCAGGGGCAAACCTATATAATTCATATGAAAATTTTTGATTTTTTTTTTCTATATAATACTAGAGGTTTCTTTTTTCTACAGGGGCGACTTGTTGTACTAGCACCCCCGGCTCCATTCCTGATTGTCTTCCTGCAAGACTGAAGGAATTCGAAGAGATATCATAAATAGTCCATGTTGTGTAGTGAATGAGGACCGATGTAGATTTCTTTTCTATTTTAACGACCCATGCAGATATTGAAGGTAAAATAAAGAAATCTAGTTAAATTGAGGGGGTTCGGCCTAACTTTTTCATTATGGCTACTTTTTGTCTTTTCAACTTGCGATTTCAAAATGCAATTTGACTGACTTAAAAGTTGCATGTTGAAAATTCGATTTTTCATTATTTTCATAAAAAAGCTTGAGGACTGGCGCTAAATTCTCTATTTTTATGATGAGACTGCAACGCAAAACAGAAGGCCCCGATTTTGTTGTTGAAAATAATTTGACGGTTCAACCAACTTGGGACCGTTTTGCAAATATTGGTGGTTTGACCATGTTTAGAAATTAATCAAACCAACAACACACAATGAACATACAACGATCAAGAAAAGAAAGCAGGGAGCACAACGTACATTGATCAAATCTAGAATAGTCAGTAAAGCACAAACCATATTGAATCAGGTTTCACAAAGCCTAGCAATCCCCCACTAGCTTGATGAAGACTTATCCATTACATCTCGAGGACATGCAAAAATGTTATTCACATAGAAACCTAAGACCTCAGGAAGCCTATAAAAAGGGATTGATTCTGCACGCACGCTATTATTAATACAAGTATTGTGATAGCCCATACAAATTTTGCTCTTGCTTTAATTAGACCCCATTCATAGGCGGTCAGATTGATCTCCCAAATTAAGTAGTTGGTCAAGTGGATTGGATACCGAGTTTTTTAAAAATACTGAAGCTATCTTAGAGGGGTTAAGGGATCTCCAACTCATCCTCCATTTAAGAGCATCATTATTGGAGGCAGTGGCGGCTCCAGGAATTCTCGTGAGGGTGTTAAAAATTCTACCACGGTCGTCTAGAAATCATAACTACAGGTAAAAAAAAAATCTACTAATATCAACAATGCCACCAAAAAACAACAAAATATTTAGCGTATTTAGCATAATTGCCCTCGCCGATTTTTCATATTTTGATTTTCTCCATTTTCGTTTTGTTTTTTTGGAGAGGTGAGAGTCCAAAGAATAAAGATAGATGTTCTAACTAGACCTGTCCCCTACCCCTTTTTATAAATTACAGATTTTTTTCTTTTTGATTAATTACAAATCAGTCCTGGATTGTGGGTTGGGCTAAGTTTGGACCAAAATTTGAATGAGTTAGGCAAAACAAAATTTTATGGGAGGGGTTAAAATGTATCCGACATCCGTCATTGGGATTGGGCGTTCAAACATTTTGGATAGGGCGTTCAAACATTTTGGATAGGGTGTTCAAAATGACAAAAAAAAACTAAAATAGAAAATTAAACGAAATCAGAATGCTTGGGTGACCACCCTAGACTCCACTTGGAGCCGCCTCTGATTGGAGGAAGTACAAGTCTAACGTATCGATACCTCTGTCCTTTGATAAATTTCTGTTAGTATTATTGGCATTTTTCGGATTCCGACAAACCATTGGAGTATGTACTTTTATCTTTTTCCATTTGGGTTTGGGAGGTAGCTTAGTTGATTGAGTCTAGATGCTCCACCTGGTGGTTGAAAGATTGGAGAAATGGAGTTGCGCGTTCTTTGGCTCGTATTCGATTCATGAAATGTATAATGTTGCATTTTCATGTTCTTCATATAGTTTAGGGATTTAATCATTTTTATGTTGCATGATATTGCATTTTAGCCTTATAATGTGAGCATCAAGTATTTTTCTAAGGCATGTACCTATTTTAAAAGGTATTCTAAGCGCAGCGCTTGTTTAGCGCTACTGGCGCTTATCTAGCGCTTCAGTTTGCTTCATTAAAAACAGATTCAGCAAGATGTGCTCGATGAGCGCTACCCGCTGTGCTCGTTGAACCTATTAGCGCTTTTCCTGTTTGCACATCTCCGTTGCGCCTGTTGAGTGCTTGTTGCTTGTCTCCGCGCACAACTTCAAGCGCAGCGCGTTTTTACTGGTGTATGTGGCGTGTTCCTATTGGCTTATGCTTGGGTTATGTCCTTGACACTATATAAACTTATTTTTCACTCTTTTAGGTCAGATTTTGAGAGCATTAGCCCACCTTAGAGAGAGAAACATATCTCCTTCACTTGCTCATGGGGTTCTATGCTTTTGAGGTGATTTCTATTTTGATTTGATCATCTTTTATTCATTCTAGTGCTATATTCTAATATCTATGTATATGCTCTAGTTTGATTCTTCTCAAAATCTTCATTGCATCATCAAGAAACAATCTTTTCTTAGATTCATGTGTTTAGATGCTTTAAGTATGATTTAAACTTAGTGTTTGATCATCTTTTGTGTCAATCTAGTGCAATACTTTTGTTCACCGTGTATTTGCTCTAGAGTGATTTTCTTCATTCAAAACCCTTAATTAAAAATCAAGTCTTTTTTTTATCTTTTATGGGTTCTTGATGCATTATATGATTTAAACCTTGTATTTGATTATTTTCCTTGTCAATCTAGTGCAATACTTTTTCTCTCCATGTATTTGCTCTAGATTGATTTTCTTTATCAAAAATCTTCATTTATCATCATGTCATTCATATCATGGTTGATTGCCTTGGTTCCTACGTGAGCCGGTCGGACCGGTGCCGAGTTGACTCGGAGATCAAGACGGGTGTGCTTGTGGAGTTCATGGAATCAAAGAGGGGTACGGGGTACTATCAAGAATTGGAGCTAGGTGTCACAAGGGGCTTGTTGGGTAATTCCTAGTCTTGTTAATTCTTGTAAACCTTTTGATTTATGGAATGCATAAGTAGGACTAGGCCGTGGTTTTATGCTTAGGGTGTTTAGACCCTAAGTAGTTTCCACGTATATCTTTTGTCTTGTCTCTTTACTTTAATTGCTTTATATCTTGCATATTAAATTGTGGCAATTTAAATGGAGCATGGATGATTGGACATCTCTTAATTAGACTCAATTTTTTAAATTCTCGTCCTATTCACCCCCCTCTAGGACTCGTTAGTGCATTATATTTGTTTTCAATTTCCAACATAACTCTCTCTCTCTCTCTCTCTCTCTCTCTCTCTCTCTGTAATTGATCTTCTTCTTGTAATCAGTTCTTCGCTTGTAATTAATTGGATTAATATCAGCCAAACTATGGATTTACATTGAAGTTTCTTCTTCGTTTTCCATTTCTGGTTCCGAGTTAATCAGACAACTAGTAGAAGATAAGCAACTGGCCAAGTATTGAGTTGTTTGAACTTTCCAATAGTTTCTGCGGAAAGTAAGGTACACCCATGTGGGATGCATTAGCTACTAATAGCAAAAAAAATTACCTTCAGCACGAAAATGACGCAATAATGCAAAAATTTTCAAATATGAATGCAGAAAAATTGCTTTGTGTTTTCTTAGGTAACTCCATACTAAGAAGTCGTAACCATGAACAACTCATACAAGCAAAGGAAGAAGATTTAACATTTGATTAAAAATAGGATTTGAATTTTACACACGACAAAGGCAAGTTCACATGGTCAACATATGATGCTGAACCCCAAAAATAAAAATGACAAATGCGACTGAAGCATGATATGCATAAACCTATTTAGCTCAAGTTTTCATGCACTATATGATTTGGAAAAACAAGACTAGGGTTTGAACAATTTTCACTGATTCCATCAGTCACATAAGAATAGGAACTTTCACTCTCTGACAGGTAGTTTTCGTGACAAATCAACTCATGTGATGGCTGGATTTGCTTTCCAGTCAATCTGTCCAGATCTGCCGCTACTTCTCTCATGCTTGGCCTTTTCTTCGCATTCAATTTTAGGCATCTCTTAGCTAGTTGAGCCATGACAAGAATATTGTCTTTCAAACCTTCCTCCACCACTAGTGGATCCAAAATTTCAAACAACCGATTCTGTTTCATAGAAGATTGGAAATACATTACCAAGCCAAGTTTGGACACATCCAAAGAGACAGCTTTGACTCCAGTAAGGAGTTCAGCGAGAACTACACCAAAGGCATAAACATCACTCTTGTTTGTAAATTGCCCTGACCGAAAGTACTCTGGGTCTAAATAACCAAATGTGCCCCCCACCACAGTGGTCAAGTGAGTCTTTTCAATGGACACGGACCTTGAAAGCCCGAAATCAGACACGATAGCCCTGAAGTTTTCGTCCAACAATATATTGGTGGACTTGATATCCCTATGAAATATTGATGTGGAAGCATATGAATGCAAATAAGCAAGTGCTCCTGCTACTTCCTTGGCTATTCGCAGACGGTTCTCCCAAGATATCGTCGACACACAACCCTCATCATGAAGATGGTGTGATAGGGTGCCATTAGATACATACTCGTACACTAATAATGGAACTTCGGTCTCGAGACAGCAACCTAACAATTTTACTATGTTCTGATGGACTATCTGCAACAAAATGGAAACTTCATTGATGAATTGGCCAATCTGGTTTTCGTTAATCATATTGGACTTTTTGACAGCCACGATGCTTCCATCTTGCAACATTCCTTTGTAAACTGTACCAAGTCCACCTTTTCCAAGAACCCGAATTTGGTTGAAATTGTCTGTTGCCTTCTCTAACTCTTCTGCCGCAAATAGTTTTGCTTTCATCACACTTCCTTCGCTGGAAGAGATTTGTTGTTGAAATAGCAATCCACCATTTTGCTTGAAGAACTTTTGTTTGATTCTTATTTTCTTTCTTCTCTCAAAGTGCCGATATAGCCAGAAACAAAGAGCAATTAGCATTATAATAACAGTAGCGATTCCGAAACCTGCATGTACGATACAAATTAGTGCAATTCACACGCACACACAAGGGCATGGTTGGGGAAGTGAGTATACCTAGCAAAAGATTCCTGGTAGAAAACTGATGTTCCTGGCCAGGAGTGCATCTCCATCCATCTTCAGCACTGTAGCTGCTGTAGCCAGTAGGGCAAAAGCATACGTAGCTGCCTGGAGTGTTGATGCAAGTAGAATTGCCGATGCAGTTATTGTTCTTCGGGTCTTTGCACTCATCAATATCTAATTTTGAGCACCAAAATTAAAGAACAAAACAAGTTTTACACATTTTGTAATCACTCGACCAATATAATTCAAACATAAGAAAGGAAACCAGTAAACAAAACACGGTTCTGAGTGTGAAAAAACTAATCAATTAAACCTAATACAATATCCCCCCAATGGCTCGAGAACAAAAACATAATCGCGAACCATTGTTATATTAAAGAGTTTACACTCCACTTTCTCCAAATACACTTCTTTTTACAATATTTTTGGGTTTCATTGAGCAGAATTACAGATCCTACCTTTGATCTATGTTTCCCGATTTTCTTTTGCATAAATGCCTTAACGAGGTATCTTTGTGGTGTGATCCAAACAAGAGAGAGAGAGAGAGTGAGAGAGTGAGAGAGAGAGAGTTACCTTGGCATCCATTGGATAGATAAGGGTTCCCCTGATAGCCCTGCTGGCAGTAACAATTATAACCCATTCCAGTTGAATTGCCGTCTCTGCACTCGGCGTTTTGGTTGCATAAATAATCCGTGCTTCTGCTTGCTTCACCACAACTGATATTACCAATCACCCAATCAAGCACAAGAGGGAAATCATACACTATGTTCTCCCAATCACTATAATTAATCCCATCGAACTTGGAGAAGTTCTTGTCAACAATAAATGCAAAATTACATGGGATTTCAGACCCGGCATTTGTCAACGTATTCGCAGTATAGAGTCCTACCGAAAATGAGTTAATGCTTCGTGGGAGAGAAGTTTCGCAGTAACCTCCACCATAAAAAGTTGGATAATTTTCTCTGTTGTTGCAAAAGGATGCGCACCCAGTTGTAGAGGGCATGCCATCTTCTCCTTGAATATAAGCATAAATATTGCATCCTATTGCTACAAACTTGTTCCTAAGGAGGGAAACAGAGAACGGGTATGTAAGACCATTATAAGCATCGTTGAAGCAGGTAGAAAGATCATTACCAATCACAGTAGCATAACCCGATAGTGAGATCTCTTTGAATTCTTTAGCAAGTAAAGGAGAAAAAAGAGAAGTGGATTTGTAGCATTCAACTCCAAAGGTTACATCGTGGTAACAGTCTTGCCCTATGCCAAATGGATAAGGGATGGTCATGTTGCCACATTTATCTGGGCAAGAGTTTGGCAAAACCTTGGACATAGTTTAACTCGTTGCCTCCTGCCTATTTTTAGTGAAGTGAAGTTTGGCACAAATTTTACCTCCCAAGAGATCTTTGGATTATATAAAGAGAGATGGATTTGTGTATCACATGCAAGTTCTTAATGGGAATATAATACTCTAGAAGTTACAGGCCAAAAGTAAAAAGACCCACCATTAAGAGAGTTGAGGAAGTATTGAATCCATTTAGGAGAAGAAAGATCATTGGGTTGTGCGTATGTATCACTTTGAGCCGCTCTACAGAGAGATGAGGGGGTGAAAAGAGACGATTTTAGTCACCCTAATTGTTATATAATATCGTCATATCACCTCGCGGTCTAGGTATTCTCTCCAAATGGGTATCTATTTAACTAATGTATTTGACTAGTTGCCTGGAGGTGAGTACGTACCTTGAGTTTTTTAGGCAATGCTTGATATTCTTCAATAAGTATTGCGTAACTTGTCTTGTTTTTTATTGACAATTTCTAGCGCTTACCTCATTTTTTCCAGATATAAAAACCTAGTTGATCTTGTCTACCGCTCATTTTGGTTGCAGGCTATAAAGATTTAGTTGAGTTTTTTAGACAATGCTTGATATTCTTTCAAATTTTAATAAGGCAAATTCTTCAGTGAGGTTTGCAGGCCGGCTGTCATGTCTTCAGGTCACTTGCTAATTTTGCAGGTTACTTAATTGTTAATCAATTAAAGTGGAATTTTATAGAAACTTTCATTGTTATTGTTAACGTATTGTCAACTTTTAAAGTTGGTCCAGTCATCTTGATTATAGTATTGTAAGCATTTCCGTCAAGTGAAATGGAAAAAATTGGTTGGAAGCCAAATTCAGGTATCATGCATCATTCCTCCTTTTCTATTGGGGAAAATCGAATATGAACAGAGACTATAATCTTTTTTTTGATCGGCAACAAGATTTTATTAAAACTCGACAAAGGGTACATCGAGGAACAAGCCAAAATTCTAAGCACAAGGCAGAGAAAAGGCAAGACAAAAAAACCTTTCAGCGAAAAGCTGAAAGGAAAGAAGCAAACAGAAAAAAGATCATAAGAGAAGCACATTCCATCTCACAAGATTAATATCAGGGAAAGCACTTGAGATGAATGGAGAACTCCAAGCTTCAAGCTCCAGGAAGATCATCATCAGCACTCCATTAACAACAAAAGCATTATCAAGAAGATCCGGATCAGTAGAACAACGGACAGAGACTATAATCTTACGAACGCAATTTTAGATTCCAAAGTGAAGACCATCTTATAAAATTTTAGTTTAATCTCTATCAATAGTAGAAAGAACAGGGAATGTTCCAAGAACAAATGTAATCATTTTCTAACAATATGACACCTTTGCTTTGCCTGAAAGTCTGCAGATATCACTACAACAAAATCTATCTAACGCGAGGAAACATAGTGAGGAAATTTTATTTCCTCGCGAAAGCTAGCCAAATGGCGAGGAAAATATAATTTTGTCGCAAAATTGTAATGAGGTGATCAAAATAGACGAGGAAATTATTTTCCTCGCTAAAAGACCTCCAATGGCGAGGAATTTAATTTTTTCCTCACTAAAAGACCTCCAATGGCGAGGAATTTTATTTTTCCTCGCAAAAAGACCCACAATGGCGAGGAATTTTATTTTTCCTCGCAAAAAATTATCCCGCGGGAAAATATTTCGGGCCGCCAATTTTTAGGGACACAAAGGTGAGGAAAACATTTCCTCGCTAAATTTTTATTATAGGCAAGGAAATTCTTTTCCTCACCATTAAACTTTGATACAAAGGCGAGGAAATATTTTGTCGGGTTAGCTTCCAAAATTTAACCGGGAAACTGGGACTGTACGCAAAAAAAAATCTGCTGGGTTGGCGGGATACCAAATCTAATGGGTGAGGAAAAATTTCGTCTCTAACATTAAAGGGTACAACTTATTCATTTGAGTGAGTTTTACATCAGCTAAAAAGAAAAAAAAGCACGAAGAGTCCCCAATTCCGAAATCAACAATGTGGTCCTCTCTTTAGAAATCGATCCATCTCTCCCTCTTCGCTGAGCAAATCTCTCCGATCATCTGGAGTATTTCACAACTGCGAACCTCTGCTTTTGTAGGAAATCCATTCCCAGCTTGCAATAGGGCAACCCCAAGGGTCCAAACCTCTGCGAACCTCTGGTTTTGGTCATCGGTAATGTGCAATCCCTCTCTCAATAGAAGCACAATATATGGAGCCCTAAAGCAGTATTGTTCAATAAAAGGCTGAGACACGACGCTGTTCTTTTCTTCTCCAAAAATTTCTCCTCTGGTCCTCTCTTTATTTACCGAGACAGCAACTGGAGTAGCCATAACCGTAAGTTCCGAAATCGACAATGTGGGCTGCAACGTGAGCTTCTCGCGCCGGACATTCTTCGAAATCGAGGTTTATCTTCACCCCACTCTTATTCTATCTCTGTCTTCTTTAGCTAATTAACAAATTGATTCCTTAAATACCCCAAGGCCACATTGTCGATTACATATAAAAGCCTACACCTCCAATTAGCTTGGACAGGTAAACCCAAGAAGTTTCTGATGAATAAGAGTACCAAACACACGAACCCTTCCTTGGTCAGCAATGAAAATTGGGAGTATTGTAATGAAAAATTGTTAGGTAAACATGGTGGAGAGTACCAAACACACGAACCCTTCCTTGGTCAGCAATGAACCCGTTGGGAGTATTGTAATGAAAAATTGTTAGGTAAACATGGTGGAGAGTGTGTATATTAATTTGGGGGGTGCGGTGCACTATCGGTATCGATAGTTGGTCGTTTTTGGGTGGTCCATACAATACTTGGGACCTTATTGGTTGGGACGGATTTCGCTTTTGAAATTTTTTTGCGAAATAGTTTTATCTACTTGGTTTATATGGAAGTTTGGAACCAGAATGACACTATAAGTATTTTTAACTCTTTGTTATTCTCGTGGGAGTTGTAAGACTGATTGCAAAGCAAAAGTCTTACTCGATTTGGGTAGTGATGAAACAATTTTTTTAGTTAAAAGATAAATCCCCCAACAAGTGGTCCGATTTGCGTCAAAACAATTTATTCTAGGGCCAGAACACACTGTCAAGGATTATAAAATGCTACTACTTTTGAGAATGAGTATTTTATTATATATATTTATTTGTGCTATTGTTTGTTTGTTTGTTAGTTTTGATGTCATTCTCACAATCTGTGGCTAAGGAATCTTCAAAGAGAGGACCACTAGTGTGATAAAAACAAAGTGATGTCGGTATGTTAAGAAAGAACAATTGGCCCCTGTTCTAAGCTATGAAGGAAGCCCCATAATGAATACTAAGCTATCCAACAATGCTGGCAATTCTAGATGGTGTTTTGTACATTCAAGTAGAGAAGTTAGGACGTGGGAGTCTTTGTGGACAGACGCCATGATGACTAGCGTAATTGTGAAATGCCATCAATTGACAACCATTTGGTGGTTATGGGTAGTGGGTTTGTTTTATAATCATCTAAAGTCTGGTCTTGTTTGGGTTTTGATTTCTAAACCCCAATTTTTCTAATCTCTATCATTTTCCATTCTAAACTCTAGTCAACTGATTTCTCTCTGTTCTCCAATTTTTGTCTGATTTTCAGAGCAAACCTTGAGCAAAATAGAAGTCCAACAGCAAGGAATGACGAAAAATGTTCCAGTAAGTCCAGCAGCTCTTGTTTGGGTTTTGATTTGCAGCTCTTGTTTGGGTTTTGATTTGCAGCTCTTGTTTGGGTTTTGGTGCTCTTTTTTGCTCTTCTTCTTCTGCTATGGTGCTTGTCTGGGTCTGCTCTTCTTCTGCTTTGGTGCTCTTTTTTGGTTTTGTTTGGGTTTTGAATGTGGATTTGTTTCCTGAATTAATGACCTCTTTGCTAATTAAAATTTGGTTTGGGATTTGGTGAAAGACTATGGAATTGGTTTCCTATGTGCACATGGTTTTTGTCTTGTTACTATTTCTTTATTATAATACTTGTTCCCTTATGCCCTATTTTCTTTGTTGTAATACTATTTCTTTATTGTAATACTGGTTCCTATGTGCAAAGGGGTCAATGATTTTCATACTTCAGTGGCTTTCCCTTCATTCTTAATTCTAGTAAACTAGTAAAAGTGCACGTGTGATGCACGCAGTTGTTTCCTATGATACTATATTACAAAAAAAATCTCCTAAAAGCTAGCACACAACTTGAAAGAGGTGCCCATGGATGCCAAAACAAGAGAAAGATGAGGACTCGGCTCCGGTTATATATATAAGAAAGTTATCTAAATAATGTACTTTTCTGACTTATGATAATTAGGCTTTTGAATTTGGAAAACTAAGGTAGTACATATCTTATAAGCTGTTCGGTAGTGTTCATCCTAACGATAGATAGAAAAAGTTGAAGAGAGTGACACCTAACTATTAAAAACTGGTTTACTAAATCTACTTACGTAATATGTGATATATGCAGGACTTGACATTATCTTGATGACTTAAATCAGACATGGACAAAAAATGGATGAAAATGGGCATGACAGCTGATGGGAGAATTAGTCAAGCATATTACAATGGTGTCAATTTGTTTATTGAATTTGCAAGAGAGGTTGTAGATGGACAAGGTAATATTCCTTGCCCGTGTTTACAGTGTGTAAACTTCTACCGTAAAAGTTCAGAAGATGTGCGAATTCATTTGCTCCGACATGGGATTATGCAAAGTTACACTGTTTGGCATGAGCACGGAGAACCACGTGTATCGGACAATGTTCGCCATCGGGAAATGCTAGATGGTCAAGATGGGGATCTAGGCGGGATTGATGCGTTGTTGCAAGATCGAATGAGAGGGGAATCTGTAGATACAACCCAATGGGAGGAAATGAGAAACTTCGATAAACTTTTGAATGATGCCCAACGCGAGTTGTACCCAGGTTGCGAAAGTTATACTCTGCTAAAATATGTTATTGAGGTATTTAATATGAAGGTAACAAATCATTGGACCAATAAATCGCTCGATATGTTCTTGAAGTTCCAAAGTGATCTTTTACCAAAACCTAACTTAGTTCCCAAGAATACATATGAGGCAAGGAAATTATTGTCTAATTTAGGCTTGTCATACGAGCTTATTGATGCCTGCATAAATGATTGTGTACTCTTTTACAAGGAGAATGCAACCCTGGATAGGTGTCCAAAGTGCAATGTGTCAAGGTACGAGACCAATTGTGGCAGGGGAAATAAGATCGCCCGTAAGGTTTTGCGTTACTTCCCTTTGACACCAAGGTTAAAAAGGTTGTTCATGACAAGGATGATAGCCGAGTACATGAGATGGCACATGGATAATCCTGGCGATGGTGATGAATCCAGGCATCCGGCCCATGGTGATGAATGGAAGGACTTTGACGTAAAATATCCTGAGTTTGCTTGTGAGGCTCGCAATGTGAGACTAGGGTTAGCAGTTGATGGGTTCAATCCTTTCGGGAACATGAGCAGCTCCTACAGTATGTGGCCTGTCATTCTTGTTCCTTATAACCTGCCACCATGGCTGGTTATGAAAGAGTCATTCTTCATGCTCACATTATTGATTCCAGGGGATAAGCAACCTGGCATCGATATCGATGTTTATATGAGACCTTTGATAGATGAATTGAATGAGTTGTGGCAGACTGGTGCATTAACTTACGATGCCTTCAGTCGTGAGAGTTTTCAAATGCATGCAGCTTTAATGTGGACAATACATGATTGGCCAGCATTTGGTGACATTTCTGGCTGGAGAACAAAGGGTCATTATGCATGTTATACTTGCAACGATGAACCGTATTTTGAATCATTGAGAAGTAAGACTGCTTACACAAATCATCGATGCTACTTACCAGAAAATCACCCAGAAAGGCGAAAGAGAGTGGCCTATAATGGTAAGCATGAGAAACGGAAGAGATCTTTGGAAATTCCGGTGGAAAAGATTCAAGAACAGTTGGACAATGTAACAGGGGTCATCTTGGGAAAGAATCCAAGTAACAGGAAAAGGCGCCGTCACGAACCGAATTGGACGAAGATAAGTGCCTTGTATGACCTACCATATTGGAAGAATAAGAAGCTACGACACAACATTGATGTCATGCACGGTGAGAAAAATTTTAGTGAAAACATTGTTGGGACAATGGTGGGCATTGAGGGAAAGAACAAGGACACAGATAAGGCACGAAAGGACTTGGAAGATTGGGGAATAAGACAAGAGTTGTGGCTGATTGAACGTCCCAACGGATCATATGTCAAGCCTCATGCGAGCTTTTCACTAACCGTTAAAGAGAGGGAGGCTTTCTTTGAATTCTTGAAATCAGTCAAGTATCCGGATGGCTATGCGGCAAACATATCAAGGTCTGTTAATGCAACGAATGGTAGACTAAATGGCCTAAAAAGCCATGACTATCATATACTTATACAACGGATTCTTCCAATTGGGATGCGCAGTTTTGTGAATAAGGAAATTAGTACAGCATTATTCGAGTTGGGTAGTTTCTTCCAAGACCTCTGTTCTAAGACCTTGAGGCGTAGTGAAATTGAGAAATTAGAAGAACGAATAGTGCTCATACTATGCAAGCTTGAAAAGATTTTCCCTCCAGCCTTTTTTGATGTGATGGTTCACTTAGCCGTTCACCTACCACGTGAGGCCATACTTGGAGGACCAGTACAATACCGGTGGATGTATCCATTCGAAAGGTAATTGTCACAAACCTAATTACCAATCAAAAGTTCATGTTCTTTCATGTGTATTCTTACTAGTAACTCATTGTCTTGAAGGTTCCTTGGAACTTTGAAAGGGTTTGTTTCCAATCGAGCTCGACCAGAAGGTTCGATTGCAGAGGCTTACATTGTCAAGGAGTGCATTAGTTTTTGCTCATTGTATCTTGATGGGGTTGAAACTGTACATAATCGACCTGAACGAAATGAAGACTCTGGGGAACATCGTGAAGGGTACACAGTATTCACGAAGATAGCTCATCCTATTGGGCTAGTAACAAGGGATAGTGAGATTTCACAAGAACACCGTGATATGGCCCATTGGTTCGTGTTGTTTAACAGCCCTGAGATAAAGAAGTATCTAGAGTACGTGTTTCATTTTTTTGTTGGCATGATTCTGATAACAATATGAAGATTTCAACTGTTAATAATATTTATTTGAATAGGGAACACAAAAATCTGGTGCATGTTCCAAATGAACAAAACATTACCAATGTGCAACGGAAAGAGTTTCCCGAGTGGTTCAAATTGAAAGTAAGACATTTGGAATTTGTTATAGGGATGTTAATCGTTATAAATTTACCTATTATAACTAACTTTTTGATGGTTGTGTTATTGTAGATAAATAGATTGAGGGCTAACAAGTCAAAAGTGGCGACAGATGAACTATGGTCATTAGCAAATGGTCCTAATTTGTTAGTGAAGGAGTACTCTGGTTGCATAATTAATGGGGTAAGGTACCGTACTAGAGAAGTAGACAACCGTCGTCGGAGTCAAAATAGTGGGGTGCTTGCTGAAGGGGACCACGAAGGGAAGATGCACAACTTTTATGGTCACTTGATTAAGGTTTTAGAATTTGAGTATATGTGTCAGAAGAATGTAATTTTGTTTCAATGTGAGTGGTACAACACCGGCAACACTGGTCGAAATTGCACAATACGAGCTGATAATTATTGTACAAGCATTGATGTCAAGAGTCGGTGGTATCAATCTGACCCATTCATCTTGCCTAGCCAGGCAAAGCAAGTTTTCTACCTAAATGATACAAAATGGGGCGAACCATGGCAAGTCGTGCAATTGGTCCAGCATAGGGGTGTGTTTGATATACCAGAGGTGGGAGATGGTGAACCACCAGATCCTCAAGAATGCAACGACGCTTTCCAACAAGAAAGTATGACCTCAGGTGTGCCAATTGACATGGTAGATAATATTTCGTACCATAGGGAAGATGTTCAAGTTGAGGTTATTGCTAGAGTTGGGCCATTAGATGGAACAATGGAAGACAATGCAGATGAAGCTGATGAAGATCATGAAATGATGGGAGAAAATATAAGTGACGAAGTTGGTGAAGACCAGGAACTACTTGATGTTGATAGGGATTATGATGTGTAGATCTTTTATGCTTTGTATATGTGTATGTGGATCCTAACATGTGTTAAAATATGTGACCAGGAACTACTTGATGTTGATAGGGATTATGATGTGTAGATCTTTTATGCTTTGTATATGTGTATGTGGATCCTGACATGTGTTAAAATATGTGCTTAGTTTTTGAAGTTATGAGTTCGCATTATATATTTCATTTTCATTTATCTTGGTATGGATATATTTAGTTTACAGTGTTGTCTTATTTATAATCATAGTTACACCAAATGGCAAAAGGAAGACCTATTCTGCTCAGACCAGGTTTTCTAGCCAATGATGTCGTACCAGATTATGAGAGATTAAGAAACGAGAATATAAAGAGGAACAATGAGAGATGTAAAAAGCATGGGGTGAAAACTATTGCAACTTCTGTGGTAAGTCCAGTTCAGGCTGAACGTGCCAATGAGAGTGGAAAGCGTGGTAGGGGTGATTTGGATGATGGTGACTACAGACCTTCAGAGGACGAGAATGACAATGACTATGACCATGAGTTGGACGATTCTTTTGAGGAGGAGGTACAATGTTTATTTATAGTTAATGATAGACAAAAAAAAATAATGAATCACACATTTTATATTTATGCCTGTGCATTTTGTATTGTATGTTTGTAGGTCTCAGACATGGGACCAGGTCTTCGAACAACACAGTCAAATCCAGATCAACAACGGGGTTCAAGTATGATCTCCGAAAGGGCCACCCAATCTACACCACAACCCGACATACATACGGATACTCAGGACATGCATACTCAGGACTTACAATCTGCACAACCACAAAGTGAGCCATTATAATGCAAAATGTAGTTTTCATATGCTGAAAATACAGATATAGAGTGCAGAAATGAGATTTTCAAGTCCAGAAATGAAGTTTTTAAATACAGAATGTGCTGAAAATGCTGTTTTTAAGTGCAGAAATGCAATTTTCAAATGCAGAATGCAGTTTTAATATGCTGAAATTGCAGTTTTAGAGTGCAGAAACGCAGTTTTTTAGTGCAGAAAGTGCTGAATATGCAGTTTTCAAGTGCAGAAATGAGATTTTCAAGTGCAGAATTGAGATTTTCAAGTGCAGAAATGAGGTTTTTACGTGCAGAAAGTGCTGAAAATGCTGTTTTTAAGTGCAGAAATGCAATTTTCAAATGCAGAATGCAGTTTTAATATGCTGAAATTGCAGTTTTAGAGTGCAGAAACGCAGTTTTTTAGTGCAGAAAGTGCTGAATATGCAGTTTTCAAGTGCAGAAATGAAGTTTTTAAGTGCTGAATATGCAGTTTTCAAGTGCAGAAATGAGATTTTCAAGTGCAGAAATGGAGTTTTTAAGTGCTGAATATGCAGTTTTTAAGTGCTGAATATCCAGTTTTCAAGTGCTGAATATCCAGTTTTCAAGTGCAGAAATGAGATTTTCAAGTGCAGAAATAAGGTTTTTAAGTGCAGAAAGTGCTGAAAATGCTGTTTTTAAGTGCAGAAATGCAATTTTCAAATTCAGAAAGCAGTTTTAATATGCTGAAAATGCAGTTTTAGAGTGCCGAAATGCAGTTTTGCAGTGATGGATATCAGTTTTGAAGTGCTGAAAAGTAGTTTGGAAGTGCAAAAATTCAGTTTTGAAGTGCTGAAAGTTCAGTTTTGAATTGCAGAAATGCAGTTTTAAAGTGCATTACAGCTCTAAATTGTTAAACGTTGTTCAAATAATTCAATTGCATTACAACTTAGCACTGTATGTTATCTCCTATTTCTTTTCTTTACAACAGCACTCAAAGTTGGAAAAGGCCGTGGGCCTACACGAGGCAAAATGGCACAAAGACTCATTGATAAAGACGGAAGGCTTAAAGTTCCCATTCCACCGCAGTTTTGTGCGCCGATAGGGGAGCATGCAGCCAAAATGGCCTCAAAGATTGGATATGAGGTTCGGACAAATGTGATAGACCTCGGTGTCCGTAGGTGGAAGGCCGTAGATGACACTGTTAAAGAGCCTATTCTTCAGCGATTAACGGTAGTTGCAAGATCTACTTATGTATGGTTTCATAAATTACAATCATATCATTACTTAAAATATCAAATATGGCAGGATAAATTTGACTTGCAAGGAGATCCTATGGATGTTGATAAGGTGGTGGCAACGCAATGTGGTCGGAGAATGAGTGACTTCACCTTCAGGCTGCACAAAAAATACAAGAAACTTTTAGAGACAAAGGGGCCCGAGTATGCTAGAAGCAACCCGCCACGTAATGTCAAGTTGGAGCAATGGACAAGCTTAATAGATAAGAAGTGGAATGATAAGAGGTGGCAGGTAATCTCTCACAACATACAAATAGCCATGGGTTTTTCTTGTCGCATCCTAATCTTTGATGGTCTTAAACTTGAACCTACCTCATAGTTTATTGTATCTCTATTGGTTTGTGATCATTTCAGGCTCAATCACTTGTAAACACCAACAACAGGGCGTCTGAGAAACACTTAAAGCATAGATGTGGATCAAAGTCACTTTCAGTTAGGGTTGCCGCTGCGGTGCGTTTCACATTATATCTTTTGTATTAAACTATGAACAAAATTTATTTATATCTTCAATTTTATTACACTATGAACATGCTTAATTAACTTATTTGTTGATGAAATATTACATTAGATGAAAGATGGTGTCGTGCCTCCATTGAAAGAAATATACCAATCAACCCACTATAGTAAAGACACAAATGAGTGGATCTCTCCAGGATGCAAGGATAAGTTTGTACGTGTACTTTGTTGTGTACTTGTGTTTGCTAATTTATTTCAAGTTGAATCTACTAAACTTCTCGTACTTAAATTATTCAATTTACTTTAAAATGACAGGATGAGATGGAAAAAATAGAGGCTGAACACAACTCGCAGGAAGGTGCAGTCCCGATGACGCAAGAGGATCTATCTATTAAGGTATTCAAGAAAAGGTCGGGTTATATCAAGGGACTTGGCATGAGGCCTTCCTCCTCTGTTAAGACCTATGTGAACAGTTATGAGTATGTAACAAACCTCGAGAAAAAGGTTCAAGAGCGGGATGAGATAATTCAAGAGCATGTTGAGAAAATTGAAGCAGCAAACGCCACAATAGTCGAGCTAGTGGAGGCTAAAGAGCAAGCAAACGCCACGATAGCCGATTTAGTGGAGGCAAAAGAGCAACAAGGGAGGACTTTGGCTGGTGTTTTGGAGTTTCTTAAAAAACAAGGGTACACTGGAGTATCTTAGAGTGTTGGCTCGTGAAGCTCATGATTGACTTGCAGGTTAGTGCATCATGCTTTTCCACTAGCAGAACTAAATTGATAAATCTTTCTATCTTTCATATTTTGTCTCTCCAAATAAATACTTTCTGCAGTTCTTTACATAATTGGAAAACAAAGAATTTGCTGACTTTTTGATCGGCTATGCTTGGTCTAAAAGATTATAAATATTTATAAACTTGGCTTCAGCTCCTCAATTTTCTTGATGTCTATATTCCATCCAAACTCCTTAAAAACACACAAACATATCCATCAATTACCAAATTCCAACCAAATGAATTCCAAATATAACTCATGGGAGTGGACCAAAGTATAGAAATAGCACTATAACAAGTTTTGACACGCCGATGCCTCCGTTTAGGCCGTTTTCGGGGGCGAAGGCATCCGATCATTGAATTTTTACCAAACGCTTGGAAACATTAATTCCCCCAAGTCATAAATACATGATAAAACTCGTGTGAGTGGAATAACTCGGGGAATTCACAACGGAATGAGTTTGGACATGCCGATGGTGCCATTTTGGGTCTTTTTGGGTCTTTAGAGTATCCGAATCTTGATCTGCTGACAAACGCATAAAACAACGATATCACCAAGTCATAAACTGATAATATAACCTGTTTGAATAGCCCAAATCAAAGAAATAGCCTTATAAGGAGTTTTGACGCGTCGGTGCCTTGTTTTAGGCCGTTTTCTGGCTTAAAGGTACCGAATTCCCGATTTGTTGGTTGGGGCGTGAAACGATGCTTCCTCCAAGCCATAAATGAGTAATGTAACCCGTGCGAATGGACCAAATGACAGAAATAGTGTCATGACATGTTTTGACATGTCGGCGGATTCGTTTTTAGGCCATTTTCGGGCCTCAAATGGTCCGATCTTTGAACTTTTTAGCCAACATGCAAAGAAACACTTCCAAAAAGTCATAAATGCCCAATGCGACTTGTTGGAACCATTGAAAGTGACAAAATGGCAATAGAATGCAATCCGGCATGTTAATGCTTCATTTTAGGCCATATTTGGACTTTGGAACATCTAAGCAATGATTTCTCGAGCCGTAGGTGAAACGATACTTCCAGTAGGCCAAAAATACTCAATATGGCTTGGGGGAACCATCTAATGTGAGAAAACAGTGGTGGAGCATACCCGATACGCCAACACCTCATTTTTAAGCCTTTTTTGGATTTCATAGTATCCAATCATCAAATTTTTTAGCAACGGGCGATATAATGCTTCCATAAAGTCACAAGTGCATAAAGTGACTTGTGTGAACTATCTAAATCAAGAAAATTGCAGCAGAGTGGGATTTGGCATGTCAACGCCCTATGTTTAGGCAATTTTTTGGATTTTGAAGCGTTCAATCAATGATTTCTCGAGCCGTAGATGGAACGATGCTTCCAATAGAACAAAATTACTCAATATTTCTTGGGGGAACCATCCAATGTGAGAAAACAGTGGTGGAGCATAGCCCGATACGCTGACACCTCGTTTTTAAGCCTTTTTTGGATTTCATAGTATCCAATCATCGAATTTTTGGGCAACTGGCAATATGATACTTTTGTAAAGTCACAAGGGCATAACGTGAATTGTTTGAACTGTCCAAATCAAGAAAATTGAAGTGGAACAAAATCCGGTATGCCAACGCCATGATTTTTAGCCGTTTTCGGGCCTCCAAGCACCCGATTTGTCGATTTCCTGTGCAACGGGAAATATTTTACCTCCATAAAGTCACCAATACATGACGTGGCCAGTGCGAGCCATCCGAGTCAAGAAAATACATCAGAGCATAATTTGACTTGCCGACGCCTTGGTTTTAGCCGTTTTTCGGCCCCCGGGGTACCCTATTCATGAATTTCCCGAATGACGAGCTATATTTTTCCTCCGTCAAGTCATAAATACTTAATATACCTATTTTGGGCCATGTAAGTCAAGAAAATACCATCAGAGCATAATTTGACTTGCCGATGCCTTGGTTTTAGCCGTTTTTCGGCCCCCGGGTACCCGATTCATCAATTTCCCAAGCGACGAGCTATATTTTGCATCCGTGAAGTCATAAATACTTAATATATCTGTTTTGGGCCATGTAAGTCAAGAAAATACCATCAGAGCATAATTTGACTTGCCGACGCCTTGGTTTTAGCCGTTATCGGCCCCCGGAGTGCCCGACTTACTAATTCTTCGAGCGACGGGCAACATTTTGCCTCTGTAAAATCATAAATACGTAAATACATTATGTAATACCCGATTCCTAATTTACGTTAATCTGTTCAATTTTGTGTGTTTATCTTAATTGTGTGCATCACTTGAGTGAATTGGCATCATTTTAAAAGTATGCAAAACAGAATATTTCCATTGATTGGAGCATCACAGCATCATGAGATGTGTAGCATGGGATAATTTTTCCTTTGCAAGCTTATATACTTCCACGTCCCTTTTCCTTTCCTTAGTTATACCCACACTTGGCTCATACATAGAGTACACGAGAGAGAGAGAGAGAGAGAGAGAGAGAGAGAGAGAGAGAGGAGAAGAGGAGGGAATCAATTGGGTTTTCTTACCTGCATTTGATTGAAGCTCAAACCTAGGTAAATACACGTGCTAGACCTGAATTCCATGTTTCTAGTGCTTTAATTTCATGTATTTATGTGAACTCTTGATGGGTTATGCTTCTAATTGAAGTTTCTAGGTTAAATTCACCATTGAAGTTGCTGAAACTGTGTAGTTAAGTGCAGGAAACTGTTTGGTAGTTGCTGAAAATGCCTTTTTAAGGCTGAAAATGCTGCTCTAAGAGTTCTTTAGATGCAGGAAACTGCTCTTAGTTGCTGGAATGCATTTTGAAGTGCTGAAACTGCCCTATTGGGTGCTGAAACCTACCTGTTAAGGGCTGAAACTTACTGGAAATAAAGTTTAGTTGCTGAAAGTGTTATTTTTATGCTGTAAATGACCTGCGTAGCTGCTGTAAATGCCTGTTTAGCACTGATACATGTTGGAATTTACACCTTCTTGCTGGAAATAGACTCTTAAGTGTTGAGAACTGAGTCGAGTCGCGTCCACTACAGGTTTTGGTCGTGTGGTTGCACCTCACTCGAGTGACGCGGGTGAGGGCTTGGTTATATGTAGATAGTGATGGTTTTGTTGGCCAAGAGGGTCCGTCTCCAGGCTTGTATTTAAGCGTATAATCTTGTTTTTTTTTTGTTCACGTATATCAGTCTTCCGCCGTACATTGTAAGACACTCTTTGAAGTTATAAATAATGAACTGTTTAACTTTTTAATCTTTTGCTTGTGTGAGCTAAGGTTGGTCTGATTGGGCCGGATGCCACGCGTTGTGTCGGGATGGGCCAATTGGCGCTGTCCCGAGACGGGGCATGACACATTATATTTGTTAAGTTTACATAAATTTTCTTATTCTATTATCAAAATCGTAACAATATTTTGTAATCTTGTTTGATGTTTTGCAGATTGAATAGGCAGAAGGTTGGATAGTGGGAAAGATGAGAGTATATGGTTTTCATTGAAGACTTCTTTTTTGGATATATCAATATATGACAACCTGTTCTTTCTTTTTTATGAAGATTGGGTCTTCTTTTTGGATGATGTATAGGATAAGAACATGATATGGTCTAGTTTGATTATTTTTGACTTTTTGTCTTTGGAACATGGATGCATTAGATCCTATGGTGGATGAACTAATTGGTGTAGAATACTAAATATTCTAAAGGTTTATGAATATATGTTAGTTATTTTGGTGAAATGTAATATAATACAGGGTTTTTGTTTGATATCTATTGAATTCTAAAATGAGCAGGATTGTATTCTCAAAGGAATGTGACAATTTATTTTGTCACCTATACTCATATATATTCTTTAGGTGACGAAATTTTTTCTCACTAAAGAGGTTTCTCTAAGAAGCTTTCTAACGACGAAAAGTTTCCTCGCCTATGTAATTTTATAATATTTAAATTAAATTAATTGCCGACGAAAAATTTCCTCGCCTATGTAATTTTATAATATTTAAATTAAATTACTTGCCGACGAAAAATTTCCTCGCCTATGTAATTTGATAATATTTAAATTAAATTACTTACCGACGAAAAATTTCCTCACCTATGTAATTTTATAATGTTTAAATTATATTATTTGCCGACGAAATGTTTCCTCGCCTATGTAATTTTATAATGTTTAAATTATATTATTTGCCGACGAAATGTTTCCTCGCCTATGTAATTTGATAATATTTAAATTAAATTAATTGCCGACGAAAAGTTTCCTCGCCTATGTAATTTTCCAAGATCGATTTCTACCATTATTGGCGAGGAAATTGATCAATTATCGACAAAAAATCATCAATATAGGAGACGAAATATTTCCTCGCCAAAACTTAATATAGGTGAGGAAATTATTTCGTCGTCAAAAACTCATTATAGGCGAGGAAATTCTTATTTCCTCGCCATGTGACCTTTTGCGACAACCCTTTGTCGACAAAATTGGTGACAAAATAATTTCCTCGCCTATACCATTGGCGAGGAAAAGTGTGCCATTTGTGACGATTTTCATTCCTCGCAAATTATTATTTTTCTTGTAGTGTATGTGTTGCTCAAAATCAAGTTTCAAAATACTCCTTCAAAGTTTGCACCCTTGCATTTTTACCCTCAGTGTTACTTTGCCTTTACATTTTCAGTTTCACTTGTACAACCCCCACAGTATCAGTTAAATGTCAACATCCCCCTTACCCATTCAGTGGTACTAGGAGCAAATAACTCCACCATCGAAGGAGTTTATTTACTCAGTTGCCCTTATATATTATTTGTAATGATATTATAAAAACGGTTTGGAGATGTTTTAAGGGGAAAACAGATAATTACGCCATATTTGATAAGTTATATGAAAATGTGATGTGGTTCGCAAAGACCTTTGCAGAGATTTAAGCTTATTCACCAAATAAATAATTCAACTCTGTAAAAAGGCGCGCACTGTTGAGTACAAATATTTTCTGATCTTCCAAAATAGGAGTATCACAAAACACCATCATTTTCTATTCCCAACTTTTTTCCCGATTTCCATGGAATTGAAGCTACAGTATGCCACCAAACAAGGAAAGAAGATCCAGTAAGTTGAATGAAACACGGCGACGAAAGCAACTGATGCAATCTTGTCGCCGTGTAACTGAGGTATTAAGTTTGTTCCTTTCTTCGTTGTGCTTGAAAACTATAATATTAAGCGCAATAGCGAATGTGTTGATATTGCTTAAAATTGATACTGTACTTCTCGCTTGCCATACGATCTAATCGCAGTTTTTGTAAGTTTGTTCCCTCGAAGTGATTTGTTGATGCATGGTGGAACAGTTGCAAAACTTAAGGGAGAATTAGCCATTTGATTTTGGTTGGTTTTTGTAAGAGAGTGAAATTAGTAGTGTACATAAATCAAGATTAGTTGACTAAGGATGAGAATAATGGATGATTAACTTGAGGGACTAAGTAGAGAATCTATAGACTGATGAAGAACAAGGCAAAACAGTAGGGAAGAACCCTTGGCATGAATTCGTCACCTAATTAGAACAAGTGTCAAGTGCGACTTCTCTCTAGAAAGAAAGTTTCTCTCTCCAGAATTGCCCTATGAATCTTTCTAAGTGTCCTCTTCAAATGAGGAGAGAGTGCCCTATTTATAGGCCATTCGACCTCTCCTCTAGGCCAAGTGGACTAATAAAGTCCGGATACGTGTCACACAAATAGTGCGCAAATATTCTTTCTTTACTATCAAGCCACGGCCGCAACACCTGCGGAGGGTCCCGCGAGTGCTACTCCGCTAGTGCCTCCACAGGTGCCTATCCTCAACGAACCCTTGTTCCTAGCCACCAAACCACAAAATCTCTAGTAATCCCAAAAATGGCGTAGTCAAGGTCTGCTTCGGTCTCACCATCGCCGCTATCGGGCATGGTTAAGGTTCTACCTCGCCACCACCACGTGAGCAGCGTGGTCATGACCTCCTTGGTCTTGCCACTACAGCGACCAAGCCTCTAAATGGCTCCCCCTCGAGCCCTGCCAAGTCGGCCAAGGGCGGAACACATCGTCTGGGTCAAATCATCTTTGGAGGGCCGACATCTCTCTTCGTCGTGCCCCAAAATCTTTCGAAATCATAATCAATTCCTTCATCATCATCTCTCATCCAGGACTCAAATGGCATAGGCCGTGTCGCCATCGGGTCGCGTTTTGATCAAGGCACTCCTATCTGTCACTCGAAAATTTGGCTAAATATAGAGAAATACTTTTTTTTGGATAGTTTCGATTTAGCCGATAAAAAGTTCCGGTATTTGTTCCTTCGAGTTTTTAATAATCGAATGATCTTTTCAAGCATGGGAAGGTTGTCTTTCGACCGCTTTCTTCTGAGAAAAACTTGTTCTTTTCCGCCTTTGAACTAAAAGTGGGGGGATGAAATTTTGATAGGACTGAAATTTCAAAATTCTGGCAATGTCATTGTTTCCAAAATGGGGGTACTTTCTTATTTTCATATAAATAAACTAAAGTAAAGAAATTATCCAAATTTTTACTTTAACTTTATTTATTGAAAATAAGTGTCAAAAGGGGTTGGGCCTGTGGTTCATGTCTCTAGCAGGCTCATCACCCTTGCGGGTCCATCCCCCCTAGCGGGTCCTAGCCCGAAGCAGGTAAGAGGGGTGTTGCGGGTAACACAAGCTAGCGGCATTCCCCTAGCGGGTCACAAAGAGGGTGTTGCAGGCCACCGACCCAGCGTGTCTTTTCAAATTCTGTGCCACGTATCATCCTCATTTTTTGTCTCCTAGCAATTCATTCATTATTGTCATGGTCTTGTTCACGTGCTCATGATAGATGTCATTTTCTTGTGAACATGCAATTCCATATTCATCCGTGAAATTGCTTGTTGGCTGACTCAAAAAGTTTCCCTCCTCACTTGTATTAATCACATCACCTAGTTGGCTCATTTGGGTCTCAAGCTCATTTATGGACTGAGTGTGGGAATTGAGCAATAATGTACTTGCCTCAAGCCTTTGAAGAGCTTGCAATACCTTATTCTCAAAATCATGACTATAGGAATATGATTCATTAGCAGGACTTGTCGTGTCCAAGAGAGGTTAGGATGATGTACTCAGCACGAGTTGTAACGAGTGGAATAAAAGTCATTATCATTTCTAGCAAACCCTTGGGCCGCATTAGTTTGCTCTTGAACAAACTCGGGATATTCGGGTGCGATCACTCATAAAATGAGCAGAATTGGATCATAAGGGTATAGAACTTATGAGGTTAAGGACAAGGTGGGTAATGGTCAACCTTATGTCTCATCATGTCCAGTTCAATACGATCAAGAATGCAGTGGTGGGGAGTAAGTGGAATTGGCAAAATAATCAATGAGAAAAGCAACAAACACCAACACGTGAGAACTGACAGTGCTTGCAAAAGAAAGCTTGCTCTCATTCGCCTAATTCTCCTTCCGTTGGATCCAAACTTAAGGACTTAAAACTTCAAAATCTGAAATCAAAAAGAGTCATGCTACTATGTGCACCCTTCCATATAAAATTTTGTGGCTCCAAATATGAGATTTTGTGACACCAAATATGAGATAATATGAGATTTTGTGGCACCAAATATGAGATTTTGTGGCTAGAGATATGAAATGGCATACAGTATGCACCCTATACGGATGGACGGCTAAGATTGCGCCACATATGATGTGTGGGAATTTGTGCCACTTTTGACCATTGACTATATAAGATAGTGTGTATATCGATATGAGATTTTATGGACTTCAATATTTATTATTGTGATTACCGATATGAGAGTTTGTGAGACTAGATATGAGATTTGGTGTTGCAATATGAGATTTTGTGACGGATTCAATATTAATTGTTGTGATTGCCCATATAAGAGTTTGTGGGACTAGATATGAGATTTGGTGTTGCAATATGAGATTTTGTGGCTCCAAATATGAGGTCCGCACAGTCCCACCAAGTCTGCATTGATCCAATATGAGATTGTGCAGCTCCAAATTTGAGATTTTGCGGACATATATGAGATTTTGTGACTATTCGTATCAGTGTGCATACCATATGTCTTTCATATCTCTAGCCACAAAATCTCATATTTAGAGTCACAAAATCTCATATGGAATAATTTTTAGAGGGCGCACATAGTTGCATGACTCAATCAAAAATAGCTAACAAACAAAAAGATTGAATAGCAAAGAATGAAAATCCTAAACTAGGAATTGAAATGAAAACCAATTGAACCGAATAACGTTGCCGTCGAGTACCCCCAACAACAGCGCCAAAATTTGGCCGTGTCCTTACCGTATTAAAATTACTTGTTAAAATACAATTCCTCCGTAGAGTAGTGGCAAAAGTCTGAGTATCGTTCCACAGGGAAAAGAACATGTCTTTTTGGTTTCAATCAATTCTTATTCCAATTGAAAAGCGAGTTTTGAGTTTTTTTTTTTATTAAATTCTAAACTAGGAAAACTAAAGAATTGTGATTTTGGAAAACCAGTGGAAAAAGCTCTAGGATGTTGAGTCCGGTTTCGTCCTGATAACATGATTTTGCTTGGCTAAGAACTTCTATTAAAATCAACATATCCATGAGTACCCACGCGGCCGATTGGTATATGCTATCATTGCCTAATACGAGTTGTCTTGCTAGTACACGCCGTATTTAAGTACGGATTGTCTAATAACACAACTCTTTAAACAAGGTATAGCCTATCTCAACCAAGCTTGTGAATCAGTAGAATAAACGGCCGTATGGACTTGTTTGAAATCTAAAATACAAACACAATTGATAGATAGAAAAAAGAGACATTCAAACCATTCATTGAAAATGAAAGCATCCTTAAAGTCATACAACCAAAATTCAAAAGACTGTTCTTAAACCAATACAAAATACATGATGCTCTTTGGAAAAAAACTTTGATCTAACTGTAGAAATGAGATTTAGCCAGCCATGGAAGGAGGAATCTTCAAGTGCTTGTAGATAGGAATCATGCTTTCTTCAATCTCCTTCTTCCTCCTTCTTTTTTCCTTTGCTTCACCCTTAAGTAATTCGAAAGTAGCTCCCCAAGCAGGAGAAATTTTTCAGTGTCAGGTGAGTATTGCACAGGTGGTACCCGCTCGCCAATCTCAGCCGTCCAAAGCATGATCCGATGGTTCGGAAGAGGAGAGAGAGTGGTCAAGTGAGAGGAGAGAGACGAAATCAATCTAGGCTATCCAAAACACTTTTGGACGGCCGAGATCGTGCTCGGCATGGACAGGAAGTACCCATTCGGTACCCAAAAATTTTCCCCAAGCAGAGTTGTTATGACCTAAGATGGGCCCAAGGGCTTAAACATTGCTCCCAGCCGAAGTTACCCCTTCAGAATTCAAAAAGTCAAGCAAAATGGCTTAAGTCGGCTAAATCCATCCAGTGGGATGAGTGCAATCTGTCTGGACGCATGGACTATGGCTAAAAAAATAATTCAAGAATAAGCTTCTGGTATGTCTGGACACATTGGAAACCCGTCTAGACACATGGAAGGGTTCTTTTTGTGGAATTCTCACTTCAGCTTGACTCCAAGCTATACCCATTGCTCCTAGTTCTCGTCCACAAGTTCTAACTCACGCCGTTTAGCTTCCAAATCCAAAACAACCGACTTCCAGTACCTGAAACGCAAATACCGTGTATTGATATCCAAGTAGCATGAAAATGTCCTTAACAAAGATAGGTTGGGGAACTTAAATGTTCACCTTTAAACTCCTATCACGGCACCAACGGGGGCTAGCTCAGTTGGCCAAGGCTCTTGCATCTCACTAAGAGGTCAGGAGTTCAAATCTTCCTGCCTGTGTGCAGGGGCTTTCCTTTCTTTGTTTCTACTCTATAACGGGCTTATTTCTTGTATTGATTAAGTTGTTGGGCTTAGTTGTCTCGTGGGTCTCATAATTCATGTTTGTCCCGGGTTGGTACTTTGTATTTCATATGCGATGTAATTGATCTCTTTTCTATCGATTGACAAAAAAAAAAAAAAAAAACTCCTATCACGGCCATGTCTAAGGCAAATACCAAGGTGGATATAGGGAACGACCGGGCTCTACGGAGAACACTCTTCTCCAACTATTCGACAACCAAAAACCACAACAGAATTAAAGCTTTTCTTTCTTCAAATCTAGATCATTATAATTTTCATGATCAGCACAATTACAAAACATCATAGCATCAACCTCAATAGAACAAAAAAGTAGATAATTAGAGGAGAGAATTACACGCAACAATCACAAACACAATTTTATACAAAGCACACACAATTACAATATCTGACTCTCACTCACAATATCATTTCTTTTCTGCTTCTGGGTTTCTCTCACTCTACTCCCATACTTTGCACTCAATGCATGACACATATTTATACACAAACAATACAAATTTCAGTCACACAAAGCTAATGCCCATCTACACAACTTCAATTCAAAGCTAGTGCCCATCTACACCACACACATGGCACTGATAGTTGCGTTTATTATTTCTAACAGACACCACCATTAGAATTTAGGACCACCCCAAAACCTTGATAAGTTAGGTGAGTAGACTAAGCCCAATTCGATAACAAGCATAAGCATCGATACAAGCATACTCAATCTGCTTCTCAGTAAGAACCCTAGCCTCCCAATTGCTCTGACAAACATGCTTCGGCTTCTCCATATAAAGTCCCGCCACTTCATAAGCAAGCCTTTTCAAACCTGGTTTGCGGTAAAACCGAATTGGCCACCGCGTCATAGCCACGGCTTGAATGTCAGTCGTGCTGGTGACCACCAAGCCATACTCGTCATTAAGTTTCAATGCATCGTCGCCAACCTCAACTCCGACAAAAGTAATGTTAGGGTCACTGAGGAAATTCTTAATGGATTGAGGAATATAGTCGACGTAGAACATTTGGAGGATAAGGCAATCGGTGCCGATGCACAGCTGCAGTGTGGCTGTTTTGTTAGACAGTGAGCTGATGATGTGAGGCCTCCACTCGCAGTCTAGTCCGACGATCATCTTGCCGTTTCCGTTGTGAAGAGATAGTACGTTTTGGACCCATTCATCGACCACGGAAGCTTTGTCCGTGACCGTCGCTTCGATAGTCTTGCCGGAGAAAGAAACCATGTGTTTGTAATTGTTAGCCATATCTCTCAATTTGTCTCTTTGGTGGTTTGTCTAATTAAGGATCATCACTTCAGTCTTTATATAGAGGTAATAGGGATACGACATGGAATACAAAAGGGTGCATTCAGAAGGGATACCATAAGACAGATGCATTGCAGATTTCCATTAGTTTCATTAAAGTGATTAATTGTACGCTCCTCGGAATAAAGGAAAAGTTTACTACGTGAAGATACTATTAACAATCAATAACAAACCTTTAGCAAACTTTAGTAAACGAGTGGTTTGAATTACCTTCAGCGAACTATTACCGAACCGGATCTTTTGGTGGATGGATTACATATTCTGGATCACGTACTAGAACAGCAACAATTTTCTGCGATAGAGTGATGCTACGAGGTTTGAGTATCACCCTCAATTCCATGACCCAAAACCCTCGTATCGATCTCTAATGGTAGAGAGAGAATACTAGGGAGAAAGATTTCTAGAACTCAAAGATTGATATTCATTTTTTTTTTCCGAGAAAACATTATTTCCACCACCGGAGGAAACAAATGTATCCTCCAAATCAATCACAGCGGTCCATGTGATTGTGTATTACACAATCACAAAGACCGCATAACAAATGTGATTGTGTGATTGTGTGATTGTGTAGTACACAATCAAACAAATGCAACAAATGTATCCTTCAAAGTACACAATCAAATTCTCTGGATCAATGTGATTGTGTAGTACACAATCAAACAAATGTATCCTTCAAAGTAATTGTTTCCGCGTAAGATTACCAAATTAATCCAAACATTAAAATAAAATTAATCTAGGTATCCAATTCTTAGAAATTCGATCCCCCATAATCATATTCCAATTCATATTCCAAGAAAATTTCTTAGAATTTGATTCCTAGTAATCATATTCCTATTTCTACTCATAATTCCGGTTATCAAAACACAGCCTTAAGGCCTAAGCATAGACATACGAATGATATGACCTTAAAGTCGGAAAGAAAGTAAAAGGTAAATGAAAAACAAACAACACTTCTTTTCCGTACTCTTTGAAGTTGGTAAGAGCATCATCATCAAGCTCAACAAAAATTGGGCCAAATTTAACCTCAAAAACACCTTTTTATAAATTAACAAGTCACTTTTTCAAAAACTTACAAAATCAGACTCTTTATTCAGGAATTCAAGAGTGAGAATTGCTTTAACCTGTGAATAGCGCCTCAAAGGATTTACCGAGTTACCGTAGCAAAGTTATAGTTTTTGCAAATTTACAAAAAATTTGTTGAGTTTGATTTTGGGGGGTTTTATCCCCTTTCACTCAGCAACTTAGCCATCAAGGGATTTGCCTCCCCTGATGAGGATGCTCTAAGGCACCCGACTATTTACTACATATCATTTTCCATGTGCAAATACTACTCTCCCCGTCCCAATTTGATAATGTATTACGAAATTATGTGCAATTTTCAAATTAAAAAAATAATGTGATTACGAAAATATTTTTTTGCACCTTATAAAAAATTTCAATGAGATCTATCAAACAAAATCCATATTGGTATTTTTATAAGTACATTATTGTTTAATTTGAAAATTGCACAGTTTTGTAGTGGATTATCAAATTGAGATGGGGGAATATTATACATTACAAATGTGTACGGCTTGAGCAATCGACGCACGTACTCGTGAACCTGTGCCCATTCAGATGCCAATTTTCTAAAATTTGAAGGACCATAAATTATTGGCACGTGCACAAGCATGGGTTCACCAGCACATGCGTCGATTGCTCAAACCTTGCCTTTAGGCACAGGCACGTGCATGCACTAGTATATAAAAATGAGATGTCCTTTGGCTATGTTTGGATGACGAAAATCTTAGGTAGTAATAAGAGTGTGATTTTCGGGGATCAAATTTCTAGCAATTTTCTTGGCTAGGAATAGGAATATGATTGATGAGCATCGAATTCCTAAGAATTGAATATCAGGAGTAATTTCACTTCGGTGTTTTGTTTAATTTAGTAATCTTATGAAGGAAATAATTATTTGAAAACTTAATAAAGTCAACATTTTCTTTTCTTAATGAATAAGTTAGGTATGTAAGATTTCCATGATGGAGAGATCATATTCCCACTCAGTTTGGGAATGTGATTCATGCCTGTTCCAAATGTCGGAATCATATAAGCATGACATCACATTCTCGTCCCTGTCACTTCTAAACGTTGGAATCATGGAAAGAAGGCATACCATTTTCATTCTCCCTCAAGATAATCGTCATCTAAACCGAGCTCTAAAAGAAAAGTAGAAGGTAGATGGAAAACAGACAACACGCTTTTCTGTAGACTTTGAAGTTGGTGAGTAAGGGACGGGGTAACGTATGTAATAAAACCACTTTTAAAGCAAAAGAAATACTCCGTCCATTCCTTTTTCAATGTATAGCTTCGTAATTCTAACTTATTAAGAAGCATCATCATTATAGCTTTCACATCAATTTTTACATTCACTTTCCACTGTTGTCCTTAATGAAGATATCATCATTAAACTTTACCCACTAACTTTTTAAAAATGAAATCTACTTTTAAGGGAAAAATAGAAAATGTATCAACTATAACGCGCTAATGTTTTAACATCACACTTATTTAGGAACAACGCAAAATGGAATACACTACTCTTTTTAAGGGAACGGAGGGTAAAAAAAAAAAAATGTCTACGGAGGGAATAAAGAAATATGTTGGTGCCCCCTACTTTAATTTGCATTGGAAAAAGTTTCCACTTGATTAAGATCAGTTCCCTTTATCATCCACTCCCTAAGTCCCATAATTTTGGTTTTTTTTTTTTTTTTTTTTTGATGTTCCAAAATTTGTCCACTTTCCTTTTTTGGATGTTCCAAATTGAGTTTTTTTTCTCTCTCATCTCCACATTAAAGTTCAAACACAAAAATAGGTGAAAAATATATTGAGTATAAAAAAGTAATCCTTGAAATTTAAAAGGAAGGGTAAATATGAAAGTTTATACTGTATATTTTGAACAATAATGATTGTGTCTCATTAAAATATTGAATTCCCTCGAAGGGACTAAAATTTTGAGACGGAGGAGTAAAATCATTTGGCTTATCGAAATTTCTCCCTCCTTTATTAAAGACGATGTTGTGATTTGAGTGAAAGTCATCCCCATTCAAGTTCTTCTTGCTTAACTATTCTTAAATTCTTTTTGTTGAGTGCAAAATTAATTTATCTTTTTTGTTCACATATTTAAAGCGTCTACATCTGCACCCAAATTTTATTTAGAAAAAGCCCACTACAAGAAATTTCCAGCATTTATTACAAATGGCATCTACACAGGTGTCGGTAATGCTACAAATGCCGGGAAAAGTCTTTACAAATGCTGGCAATACTCGACACTATTTGCGGCATTTTCACAAATACCGGGAAAGGCTATTAATAATTTATAAACAAAATGCCACATGGCGCCCGCATGGCAGTCATGTGGTGCTTGCATGTCGCCAACGTGGCTGTCGTGTTGCTTGCGTGTCAACCGCGTGGCGCCTACGTGGCGAAAAATTTTAGGGAGAAATTACTTCCCCCAAGATTCGAACCGGTGCCCTTTGCTCCTCACGCGCGCGTGCCTACCAACTTATTGATTTACCGTTTTTACCATAATCACATGTAGATGTTATTGCGTACAATAAATATGGTTTCTTAATGTATCATGCTTTTTTAGGGATAAAATGGTCGATCGAAATGGGAAGGACTACATGTGATTTTATGGTGCATTACATGTTTTTCATGGCTTTGGCTTGGGTTGCATGTGGATTATGGTGCATTAATATCTCATATCTTTCGTGGTTGTTTTATGTAGTCTCATTAATCTACCATGTTTTTAATCGATAAATCATCATATTCCCAGAGTAAACTCACCATGAATATGGTTAATCAGTAAAACATGAACATTATTATTGTCGTCATTAGTTTATCATGTTTTTTGATAGTCTATGAAAATCAATTAATTTGTCATGTTTTCTTTATTTATTGTCATAAGGAATTTTTCATGCTGTTAAAAAAAAAAAGCAATTTTCAATATAGGCAAGAGATAGAGAGATTGAGATAAGTTAGGAAATATTAGGAGAGAGAAATGTCAGAAGATTGAGAGAGAGAATTATTAAGAAAATCAGGAGAGAAATATTAGGATAATTAGGAGAGAGAAATAGTGTTTTGGGGTTTATTTGAATTTCAGGATGGAATCATAAGTATTCAAATCTGATAGGATGGAATCATAATGATCTTTTTGGTACAGAATGCCTAATTAACTCTCTCAAAAAAAAATATATATATATATATATTATATGGTTGGATTTATTTTTTTTAAATTAGACTTTTATCGGCATTTGCATAAAAATGCCGGTAATATTTTGGCGGGAAATTTGACTTTTGCTAGCATTATTTTAAACAAATGCCGGTAATAGGTTCTTTTTTCCGGCATTTCTTGAAATTCCGGCAATAGTGGTTTTTTGCGGCAAAATTATAATGCCGGGCATAAAAATGCCGGAAATGGCCATATTTGGCGTAGTGGCCCATTATTGATTGTTGAGATATTATATGTGTGTCCAATAGGCACACAATAAGCACACAAACAAAAAAAAAAAAAACACACACACACACTTGATAAGCCTATATATTTTACACATATTTTACATTTTTTAATACACTTTCACATATTCCTATATATTTTTTACACATTCTAATACATTTTTTCAACGGTAACCGTAATGTGAGATTCTTAAGGCCTTAAGGCCTAAGCGTATACGTACAAATGATTTAACCTAAAAGTCAAAAAGAAAAGTAGAAGTCAAAGAAAAAACAGACAACTCTGTCTTTTCGTACTCTTCGGTCGACAACTTGAGGGAAAATTTCAAATTTTCCCTTAAACTTTGACCTCAATTCCTTATCATCTTTCAATCTTTTTAAAAAAATCAATTTTACTCTCAAAATTTGCTTCTGTTATTCAAACTTACTCCGTTCGTTTTAATCCATTAACTCACTAACAGAATTTGATGACGCAGGGACCCGGTACTGGTAAAAAACATGTTAAACTGATCTCTCACCCCATGATGAGGACCCTCTCTCTCTCTCTCTCACACACGTGCGCGCACGCACACACACCCCAATCGGCCAAAATTGACCCTTGTTGATCAAACAATTGAACCAGTGCGTGGCTACCATGGGTTTTGCAATTGAACCAGTGGGTTTTGCGCGACTACCGTGGGTTTTGCAATTGAACTAGTGGGTTTTTCCCGGCTACCGTTTCCGGTGTTTTTTCTCTGTGGCTGTACGTGTCCCTGTTTCTCTATTGTTGATTGTTAATAGTAATTTGAGTACCAAATTTAGTAGGGCTTCATCATGATTTTCATTATCAGAAGGCTTTCTTTAATCCACTCTAATACTTTGGAAGGAAGAAGTCAGTGTGAACAATTTCAATCCAACCCTACAAATCCATTTTGGAGGGAGAGAGAGATGAAGGGAGAGAGAGGGAGAGATTTTTTTTCTTCGAAGTTAAGTCGCGGGGTCCACCGTCCCACGTGGACTACCATGTAGGAGGGTGTGGATTTGTTTAACGTTTTTTCTGCCGTGATCGTCCATGTTGTCAAATCCTGTTATTGAGTTAAAACTAAATGAGTAAGTTTGAATAACAGAAGTAAAGTTTGGGAATAAACTTGCAGACTTTCTGCCCACACCCTAAAATGCAAACCTTTAGTTCCCATCATACCTACGCGATCAAATTTTCATGATCTGAACCGTTTAATGCGTTTAAAACATGATACAGTTTTATGAAAAACTGATCGGATCAAGCCATTACCCGTCTTTTTTTTTTTTTATTTCTCGCGGGGACTCTTAAAAATCCTTTTTAAACCCATTGAGCGGTTCGGATTGTCAAGATTTGGTCCGGATAAAACTATACATACAAGTCTCATCAAAAACTGCTCGGATCCCTTTCGGTTTTTTTTTTTTTTTTTGATGAATTCTTGCGTTGGACCTTAAAAACATGTTTTAAACACATCTAACGGTTTGGATTGTCAAAATTTGATCCCAAACAAAAAATTCAGCACCGTAGAGTTTAAGGGAGCCCTTATTGGATATTTGTTGTGTGTGTTTAATCAAATTACTTTTACAGTGAAAAGGAATCTGGGGGAGCCGCTGTGCGGTAGGTGTTGTGCGCCATGTTGTGCGGCAAAACTATGTCGTTTTACTTATTTTCTTAGTGTATCCAAGGGCCCTGTTTGAAGAGTTAAGTGAGGGGTTTAATTTTGGGGTTCAATTTTAGGGGATTTAGGCTATTTGGGGTAGGGGTATAGTGAGTTTAGGCACTTGGATTTTATGCACTTTGGGTTTAGGCACTTTAGGTTTAAGGTTTAGGCACTTTGGGTTTTGGCACTTTGTAATGGTTTTTTCTTCTTCCAAACAAAGCCCTTGGAAACATTGGAAGTCTGCACAAAAATCAAGCAAAATGACGTAGTTTTGCCGCACAACGTGGAGCGCAACACCTACCGCATAGCACCCACCCCGGATCCGGTGAAAAGAAACAGAGATGACTCTTCCTTTAATTTGCATTGGTAAAAGTTTCCAATTGATTAAAAGTTGCTTATCTATGTTTCTCCTCCTTTCTTTATTAAAGACATTTGAGTGGAATTCATCCACATCTTAATGTTCTTTTTGCTTACCACATTCTTTTTGTTGAGTACAAATTAATTTCTTTATGCTGAGCAATTCTGGCTTTCAATTGCCCTTTGTCTTCTTGCAGACTGAATTTATGTAGTAGCTCAGTCACAAGGCGAGAGATAAATCATAAGTAGTCCATGTTGTATATAGATAATGAGGATCAATTTTTTTTTTTTTAGCGACCTATGTGGATAATATTAAAGGTAAAATAAAATAGGGAAATCCAGTTAAATTAGGAGGTTTGGCCTTACTTTGAATCATTTTGGCTACTTTTTATCTTTTAAATTTGCGATTTCAGAATGCAATTTTAACTTGACCAAAACTTGCGTGCTGAAAGTCTGATTTTCAATTATTTTCTTAAAAAACCTGAGGACTACCCCCGAACTCTCTCATGTTTATGATGATATCACAATGAAAAAATAGAAAAGGCCCCTATTTTGTTGTTGAAAATAATTCTATAATTATTTCATGAGTTGTTTGGTGCTCCAAATTCTAAATAGTCTCTTTAATTCATGTGTTGTGAAAAGGTCTTGCTGTTTGAATCTGGACAAATTCTACACGTGTATTGGTTAGGTTTTGGTTCTTAATTTTCTAGAACTGGTTAGAATGGTCCGGTTACTTGATTTCAAGTAAATCGGTCCCGTGTGCCTCAGTTTGCTCTTGCTTTAATTAGACCCCAGTCATAAACGGTTGGATTGATCTCCTAAATCAATTTGGTTGGTCAAGTGGAATGGATACCGAGTTGCTAAAAAAACTGAAGCTATCTTCTAGAGGGGTTAAACAGGGGAGCTTAGAGTAGCCAATGCATTGGTTAGAGTGGCCAGTGACCTTCTGCTTGGTTAATCAAATAAATAGTACTGTAGAAGATAATTAAGCAACTAGAGTATTGAGAGGTTTATTCGAACTTTCCAGTCGTTTCTCTGCCAAGTAGGCTACACCAACTGGGGTGTGCATTAGCTAGTAGTAGCAAAGAAGGAAGGAAAATGGTACAATACACACCGCTTATTTGAGTGTGTATTACATGCACCCTTATAAAAGTTTCGATTTTTTTTATAAAAGACACGAAATACACCAAAATTTTACTTATCGTAAAAAATGTTACGACTCATATTGCTGAAAAGTTACGAAACACTAAAAAATGTTACGATTGCTAAAGAGGCGGCACAGTTTGGACCATATAAAAAGTGCATATGGTACACACCTTTAATGGGTGTATTGTAGCCATTTCCAAGAAAGTAACCCTTATGAGCGAAAACTGAAGCAATACTACGAAAATCTTCACGGAAATCTTGACCTTGCCTCAATCTCCATTTTTCAATGATCAAATATGAATGCAGAATTAATCAAAAAAAATATATATATGAATGCAGAAAAATTGCTTCGCTGAAAAATTCAACTCATACAAGCAACAGAAGAAGATTTAACATCCGATTACGAAGAGGATTTGAATTTTACATATAACAACAAAAAGTTCACATAACATACGATGTTGAACCCAAAAAAATAAAAATGACTGAAGCATGAAATGCATAAACCTATTTACCTCAAGTTATCATGCAGCATGATTTAGAAAAAAAAGACTATTTGAACAATCTTCACTGATTCCATCAGTCGCATAAGAATAGGATTGTTCACTCTCTGACAAGTTGTTTTCGCGACAAAGCAACTCGTGTGACAATTGGATTTGCTTTCCAGTCAATATGATTGGGGGTTTTGTTTTTCAGATTTTTTGGGGGTGTTGGTAATTAAAAATGGAGGGGAAATGGTAACGTGGATGAAATGGCCGGGGTCATTTCCTCAGCCAAATTTGGCCAGAGAAATGGCCCAGGTCATTTTTGGCTCCCACAAATGGCTTGTCGTTGGAGGCCCTGAAAGTGGCTTGGGGTGCCAAAAATGGGTATGGCTCCCCATATGGCACCCCATTGGAGGTGCTCTATCTTAATCTTCTCCCTCTTTTTAGACCACCGAACCGGTCCAAACCGGTCAGTAATCGAAAATCCTTTACACCCCATTACTTACCGGGAACCGGCTAGTTCACCTGTGATTTCAAGCCCACAGTGGTATACCGGCTTGTAACCAAACCGGCCCTACGAACCAGCCAATTCAATTCATAACGGCCGGTTTTTGAATCCATGCATCACTCGTAACCATTGTTTTGAATATCGGCCGATACGCCTAAAAAGTTAAAAAAATTACAACTGTTGCACTCAATTCCCGCTATGTATCATTCTATACGCCGGTTTTCGATGCACAGATACCGAGACCGATACTGCTATTTAAAACTATGCTCACAACAATCTCAGGCAAGTGACGTTATGCATGACGCTCAGAGCCCAAGTGGCCAAACACGTGATCGGAACTTGCCACTTGGATGCTATGTAGATCATATATAGCTGCTAAGTCACCACAGGAGTCGAGAGTGCTCTTTCTCAGCCCGACCCTACGGTTTCCACCCAAGTTCAGGGTCAAGACTTGCATGTCATGGACCCGGCACGCCGCTGTGCCGTCCAACCGGCGCAAGTGACGTTCAGCCCAATAGAGCCCAAGGAATGGGCTACCTGCATTGTCAGACCCATGTCCTTCTTGATTAGGCCCACTACACAGGTTGAAATTTAAGTATGGCTAAACTACATGCATTAACACCTCTCGAGGTAGACAAAACACATCTAGGTCCCTTCAAGTTCAGAGTAAATCACCGTACTCTCTTGAATTCTATTTCACTTCTTACCACCAACCTATTAGTCAACGGCTACAAAGCACAGAGCTTGTAGTAGGGTGTCATATTGTTGTATCGTATCAGAGATGGATACTCCCCCGGTACGTATGGGTACGTAAGAGATACTTGACAAACATTTCCTTAGGAAAAGTATTTTGATCAGTTTTCTCTCATTGGATGAAGTTATCATCAACAAAATGAGGCTGGACAAAGTTAGTTACATCATGTGGTGCCTGGATACTTGAATATTTGTCAAGTACATAAATTACATAAAATTCCAAAATGGACAGTACATTTATTTACAAAAAAAAAAAAAAAATTATTTTTTTTCACTATAAGATTTTTTTAAAAAAAGCATGAAAATAATTTCTCTTAAGTTTATTGTCTTGCCTGGCATGCTCGTGTCAGCAAGTAGTAATCTAAAAAATTACCCATGGTAAATCAAGTTCCGGGCAATACAATCGTGTCATTGCCCATAATGACAAGATTGGAGTACACCTTATTCTATTTGTAGCCACTTTCTTCCCATGGATCCCTTTTTAAGGGTCATAGGGAAGGGATACTCTATAGCAGCTCTGATGTAAATATCCAAGTCACCTATATTCGGGGTTTGTTTGCGTTTTTACCTCTGGAGTCCGTATATAACAACTTGGGTGCTATTTAGTCCTTCCACTCGAATAAGATAAGGTCATTCTCGGTCCTGCCCAAAAATTTGAACCTTCTACATCCAACTTTTATTTACAGAACCTCCGTTATCGATTCCAAAAATGTTATGATAACGTTTGTGTGATTGTTGTAAATGTAAGATTGACAAGGCATAGGCTATACAGACAAATGATGACCTTAAAGTCGAAAAGAAAAATAGAAGGCAAAGGAAAAACAGAACAGCTCTGCCTTTCCGAAATAGATGTCTCTTACTATAATTTGTAAAAGTTTCCACTTATCAGCTGGAATAATGAGGCTTTAACTTGCATTTAAGTTATTTTTCCTAGCAATTCTGGCTTTCAATTGTCCTTCGTCTGTTGACTGGTAGATAGATTGTGGCTCCCAATCCATGACTCCTCAGCTGTACTTGGTTGACATTGTGCTGTCACCTACAGAAACGATTGTCTTCTGTCAACATCCTGAGTTAAGGATTGTCTGGAACGGGAATGAATAGAAACGAGTTTATTGGCCTATAATCAGTCCTTTGAGCCCTGGTCTTTGTAGGCTAGCAATTTAATCAAGAAGAGTGTAGTGAGCTTAATAGAGAACTCCACTTGTGATGCTTGTTTCGGTTTCTTTTGAGATTGCTCTGATTTCTCTTTGGAGTACCCGATTTTCGAGAACTACGTAAATATATCTCTGTCGTTTGTGTTTCACGTGTTTTGTAAATATATCTGTTGTGCGTGTTACAAGTATTTGGTTTTGATCCTTGGGGCACAATATTGTCTTCTTGCGAGACTGAATGAATGCTATAGTTGCTCAGTGATAAGGTGAGAGATAAATCATAAATAGTCCATATTGTGTAGAGAATGAGGACCCATGTAGATTTTCTCTTCTTATTTTAACCACCCACGGAGATTTTCTCTTATTACGTTAACAACCCATGTAGATATTGAAGGGCAAAATAAAAGAGGGAAATCCAGTTAAATTGAGGGGGTTAGGCTTAACTTTTTCATTTTGGCTACTCTCTGTCTTTTCAACTTGCTATTTCAAAAAGCAATTTTGACTGACTTAAATGTTGCGTGTTGAAAATTCGATTTTTCGTCGTTTCATAAAAAGTCTGAGGATTGGCGCCGAATTCTCCTTGTTTATGATGAGACCACAATGCAAAATAAAAAGGCCCCGATTTTGTTGTTCAAAATATTTGACGGTTCAACCAACTCAGGACCAGTTTGCAATGGTGGAAGTTTTAAACATGTTGAGAAATCAATCAAACTAACAAACATACAATGCATGAATAATGATCAAGAAATTAAAGTAAGGAGCACAAGAGGCATTGGATCCGAATAGTCAGCGAAGCCCAAACCAAATCCAATCAAGTTTCACAAAACCCACCAATCTCCCACTTGAAGACTGATCCATTACATCTCGAGGATATGCAAAATTGTTATTCACGTAGAAACCTAAGACCTCACGAAGCCTATAACAGAGATTCGATTCTTCACACATGCTTTAATACAAGTGTTGAGTTAGTCCATATAATTTTTGCTCTTGTTTTAATTAGACCCCATTCATAGTCGGTTGGATTGATCCCCCAAACTAAATAGTTGGTCAAGTGGATTGGATACCGAGTTTTTTAAAAATACTGAAGCTATCTTGGAGGGGTTAGAGAATAGGGTTTATTCCTTCAAAATCACTTTTTTATTATATGGTTGGAGATGCTTAAACAGGGGAGTTTAGAGTGGCGAGTGCATTGGGTTAGAAGAGGGTTATGGTCGTTAATAACAACTTGTTATATACGATGGGAGGTTGGGCGGGCGAGGATTGGTTTTGTAATCCCATACTCTCTCTCTCTCCCTCTCTCTCTCTCTAACCAAACCAAACCAAACCAAGCCTTATGTCCCAATCAATTGGGGTCGGCTACATGAATCCTTTTTCTCCATTGAGCTCTGTCCAGTGCTGCTTCATCATTTAAACCTAGTATACTCAGATCTTTGCGTACTACCGCATCTAATGTCAATTTGGGTCTTCCCCTCCCTTGTGCGTTTCTACCCAAAGCTATCCTATCCACTCTCTTAACTACTGCATCCGCTGGTCTACGATAGACATGCCCAAACCACCTTAGCCTATTTTCCCTTAACTTCTCCTCTATAGGTGCTACGCCTACCATCTCGCGAATTGTTTCATTTCTAATCCTATCTCGTCTAGTCTTACCACACATCCACCTCAACATCCTCATTTCCGCTACACTTATCTTGTTCACTTGCTGCTTCTTAATAGGCCAGCATTCTGTCCCGTAAAGCATCGCTGGTCTTATGGCAGTTCTATAAAATTTGCCTTTCAATTTTGTTGGTACCCTCTTGTCACACAGTACACCAGTAGCACTCCTCCACTTGAGCCACCCCACTTGGATCCTATGAGTCACATCATTTGCAATCTCTCCATCTTGACTAATAATAGATCCTAAATACCTAAAATGGTCCCTCTTTGGTATCTCCTGATCTTGGATCCTCACTCTTTCCTCATACGTACTTCTGGTATCACTAAACTTGCAGACCATATACTCAGTTTTACTCCTACTTATCCGAAAGCCCTTAGACTCCAATGCTTCCCGCCAAATTTCTAATTTAGTGTTAACACCACTAGCCGTTTCATCTACAAGGACAATGTCATCTGCAAATAACATACACCATGGGATATCCTCCTGAATGTGCCTAGTCAATTCATCCATAACTAACGCGAAAAGGTACGGGCTCAAGGCAGACCCTTGGTGCAATCCTACTGTAATGGGAAAATCACTCGTTTCTCCTGCTGGTGATCTAATGGCAGTGACTGCCCCTTCATACATGTCTCTAACCACGTCAATATAGCCTCTGGTCACTCCCTTTCTCTCCAGAACCCACCATATAATGTCTCTAGGCACCCTATCATAGGCCTTTTCCAGGTCTATGAAAATCATATGGAGATCCTTCTTCGTTGACCTATGTCTTTCCACCAATCTCCTTAGTAAGTAAATAGCTTCCATAGTTGATCTTCCAGGCATGAACCCAAACTGTTTCTCCGACACCGTAGTCACCATCCTCAATCGATGCTCAATAACTCTTTCCCACAACTTCATCGTATGACTCATTAACTTAATACCTCTATAGTTGTTGCAGCTTTGAATATCCCCTTTATTCTTGTAGATAGGTACTAAGGTACTCCTCCTCCACTCGTCGGGCATCCTCCTAGATAAAATAATCTTGTTGAACAATTTTGTCAACCAAGTCACCCCCAAGTCACCTAGGCTTCTCCACACTTCAATGGGGATATCATCTGGTCCTAAGGCCTTACCCGGTTTCATCCTCTTCAAGGCCTTGGCCACTTCGAACTTTTGTATCCTCCGATAGAACTCGTATTCTATTTTCTCGCTAGGGGCATCAACTTCCTCCTCACCAAAGCTTCCTTCATGTTTCTCATTTAACAGCTTCTCGAAATACATCTTCCATCTATCCTTGATCTCCTCATCTTTCACTAACACTTTTGAATCACTACCTTTTATACACTTAACTTGAGAGAAGTCTCTAGCTTTCCTTTCTCTTAGCTTGGCGAGTTTATATATATTCTTTTCTCCATCCTTACTATCAAGTCTAGCATAAAAATCATCGTAGGCTCTCAGCTTAGCCTCACTAACGGCCTTCTTAGCTTCCCTATTAGCTTGCTTGTACCTCTGAAAATTTTCCACACTCCGGTCCTTCTGCCACTTTTTAAAGCAATCCTTCTTGGCTTTTACCATGGTTTGAACCTCGTCGTTCCACCACCATGTCTCTTTAGAGCTTGGACCTTTCCCCTTTGACTCCCCAAGAACTTCTTTTGATATTCTTCTAATCCCGTCAGCCATTGTTTTCCACATACTATCACTATCACTTTCTCCTCCCCATTCCACCTCTTGGCCCATACGCTCCTTGAACACCTCTAGTTTCTCTCCTCTTAAGAACCACCATCTAGTCCGTGGGCTTCTAGTTTCTTTCCTCGGTCTATTATTCCCCTTGAGACCAATATCTAACACCAAAAGTCTATGTTGGGCCACTAGGCACTCTCCGGGAATGACCTTACAATCCTTACATAACAAGCGATCTGCGCCTCTAGCAAGGAAGTAGTCGATCTGGCTTCTATTGACTCCGCTCTTAAAGGTAATTAAATGTTCCTCACGCTTCTTATAAAGAGTATTCGCAACTATAAGGTCACCAGCTACCGCAAAATCCAAAATCCTCCTACCCCCTTCATTTAGGTCACCAAATCCAAATCCTCCATGTACCTTCTCATACCCTTGCCTCTGCACTCCCACATGACCATTGAAATCTCCTCCTATAAAAAGCTTCTCTCCACAAGGTATCTCTTGAACCACATCATCCATCTGTTCCCAAAATTGCTCTTTAGTGAGATCATCCAAGCCAACTTGGGGCGCGTAAGCACTAATAATATTCACTATGCTCTCTCCAATCACAAGCTTAACTAAAATAATCCGATCTCCTTTCCTCATGACTGTGACTACCGAGTTCTTAAGGTGCTTATCTACTATGATGCCTACCCCATTTCTATGCCTATCCTTACCCGTATAATAAAGCTTATACCCTGTGTCTTCTATCTCTCTAGCCTTCTCCCCTACCCACTTAGTCTCCTGAAGGCAAGCTATACTAATTCTCCTCTTAATCATGGTATCAACTAGCTCTCTAGACTTACCCGTTAAAGTCCCTATATTCCAAGTTGCTAAACGGATCCTATAATCCTGGGCTAGCTTCTTTACCCACGCTCGTCCAGGCACGCGCGAGAACCCTTGCTCACTTCTCACCACACCCGGGCGCCGATGTGGCGCCCCTTGCCCATTTTTCGAAGCACCCGAAGGCAGGCACAACGCGTCGCTTAAAGGGAACGCCCTAGCATGTCTCGTTGTATGATTAAGGTTCATGTCATAAGGTTCTAACGGGTTTTTTATGTGCTGGCTGTCAGCTACCTAACGCACAACCCTCTCTCTCTCTCTGAACTCTGTAATTGATCTTCTTTTTTTAATTAGTTCTTGGCGTGTAATTAATTGGATTAATATCAATAAAACCATTGATTTACATTGAACTTTCTTCTTTGATTTGCATTTCTGGTTTTGAATAAATCAAACAAATAGTAGAAGATAAGCAACTGGTCAAGTAAGCTTCAATAGTTCCTATGGCAAGTAAGCTTCACCCAAACTTGGGCATTAGCAACTAATAGCAAAGAAAATTACCCTTAGCAGCAAAAACTGGCGCGATACTGCAAAAATCGTCAAGGAACTCTTGACATTCCCTAAATCTCCATTTTCCAATAGTCAAATATGAATGAAGAAAAATTGCTTCCAATTTTCTTAGATAACTCCATACTAATTACTAAGAAGTTGTAACTAAGAAAAATTCAACTCATACAAGCAACGAAAGAAGATTTAACATTCGATTAAAAAAGAAGATTTCAATTTTACACACGACAAAGACTAGTTCACATGGTCAACATACGATGGTGAACCCAAAAAATAAAAATGACAAATGCGACCAAAGCATGATATGCATAAATCTATTCACCTCAAGTTCTCATGCAGTATGATTTGGAAAAACCAAACTAGGGTTTGAACAATCTTCACTGATTCCACCAGTCGCATAAGAGTAGGAACTTTCACTCTCTGACAGGTACTTTTCGCGACAAATCAACTCGTGTGATGGTTGGATTTGCTTTCCAGCCAATCTGTCCAGATCTGCTGCTACTTCTCTCATGCTTGGCCTTTTCTTGGCATTCAATTTTAGGCATCTCTTAGCCAGTTTAGCCACGGCAAGAATATCTTCTTTCAGACCTTTCTTCACCACTAGTGGATCTAGAATTTGAAACAATCGATTCTGTTTCATAGAAGATTGGAGATACATTACCAGGCCAAGTTTGGACACATCCAAAGATACAGCTTTGACTCCAGTTAGAAGTTCAGCAAGAACTACACCAAAGGCATAAACATCACTCTTGTCTGTAAATTGCCCTGACCGAAAGTACTCTGGGTCTAAATAACCAAATGTGCCCCCAACCACAGTGGTCAAGTGAGTCTTTTCAATGGATACAGACCTTGAAAGCCCGAAATCAGACACTACAGCCCTGAAGTTTTCGTCCAACAGAATATTAACGGATTTGATATCCCTGTGAAATATGGATGTGGAAGCATATGAATGCAAATAAGCAAGTGCTCCTGCTACTTCCTTAGCTATTCGCAGACGGTTCTCCCAAGACATCGTTGACACACAACCTTCGTCATGAAGATGGTGCGATAGGGTGCCGTTAGACACATATTCGTACACTAATAATGGAACTTCGGTCTCAAGACAGCAACCTAACAATTTAACTATGTTCCGATGGTCTATCTGCAACAAAATGGAAACTTCATTGATAAATTGGCCAACCTGATTTTCGTTAATCATATTTGACTTTTTGACAGCCACAATGCTTCCATCTTGCAACATTCCTTTGTAAACTGTACCAAGTCCTCCTTTTCCAAGAACCCGAATTTGGTTGAAATTGTCTGTTGCCTTCTCTAACTCTTTTGTTGCAAATAGTTTTGTTTTCATCACACTTCCTTCACGGGAAGAGATTTGTTGTTGAAATAGCAATCCACCATTTCGCTTGAAGAACTTTTGTTTGATTCTTATTTTCTTCCTTCTCTCAAATTGCCGATATAGCCAGAAACCAAGAGCAATTAGGATTAGAACAATAGTAGCGATTCCGAAACCTGCATGTACAACACGAATTAGTGCAATTCACACACACACACACATAGGGGCATGAATGGGGAAGTTAGTATACCTAGCAAAAGATTTTTGGGAGAAAATTGATGTCCCTGGCCCGGTACGCATCTCAATCCACCTTTAGCATTATAGCTGCTGTAGTAACCAGTAGGGCAAATGCACTCGAAGCTGCCGGGAGTGTTGATGCAAGTAGAATTGTACTTGCACTTATTGTTCTTTTGGTCTTTGCACTCGTCAATATCTAATTTTGAGCACCAAAATTAAAGAACAAAACAAGTTTTACACATTTTGTAATAACTTGAACCAATATAAATCAAACATAAGAAAGAAACGAAAGGAAACTACTCAACAAAACACGGGTCCGAGCGTGAAAAAATTAATCAAACATAATACATGCCGATAACACAAGCATAATATAGAACGCTATATTAAAGAGTCTACACTCCACTTAAAGTTATTACTATATTTGGGTGTCATTGGGAAGAATTAGAGATACTATATTTGGCCGTCATTGGGAAGAATTTGACGCAGCCGAATTCACGAGAAACTAGTTGCGTACTAGTTCAAATGAAAATAGGTCTCGAATCCACGAGGTTCTTGAATCCACAAGAAGAAAGAGAAATAACTCTGAATTATATTTGATTAAAAGCTGAATAATAATAGAGGTTAATGCCCTTTTATAGGGAAAACTAGCAAACCCTAGCAAAAACTTACCAAAAATAAAGTATCCCGAAAATTGGGGAAACTTCCAAAATTGAAAACTAGAAAGAAAAATAAGAAATTTCAAACTGGAAACAACGAAAATGGAATTACACGTTAAGAGTAATTCGCAATCTAATTATTACCTAAAATAGCAAAATGACTAAATTGAAGGCCTAAACGAATGAATTTGGCCGAAATCCACCATCAGTCACGATTAGGGTGGTAAGTCTTGATCGCAGCGCGATTCTGCTTCAGCCCACCAAGTTTGGGCCTATTCCGGGCTTGTCGATAAATTGCCCAAATTGGCAATTTTCAATTAGAAGTTATTTGCGCCTCTTAGGCTTTAACCGGTCTAATTGATCATAGAATTGGGCCGCTACTTGTTCTGCATCAGAATTAGAGATCCTACCCTTCAATCTATATTTGGTTGTCATTGGGTAACGAGGCATCTTTGTAGTGTGATCCAAGCGAGAGAGAGAGAGAGAGTTACCTTGGCATCCATCCGATAGATAAGGGTTCCCCTGATAGCCCTGCTGGCAGTTACAATTATAACCCCCTCCAGCTGCATTGACGTCTCTGCACTCGGCATTCCGGCTGCATAGATAGTCCTTGCTCTTTCTTGCTTCAAGACAACTGATATTACCAATCGCCCAATCAATCACAATAGGGATATCATAGTATATGTTCTCCCAATCAGCATAATTAGAGATCGTACTGTTGAACTGGTCAAACTTGGAGAATCTCTTGTCAACAACGAATGCAGTATTACACGGCTTTTCAGTCCAGCCTCTTGTAAGTGTATTCACGCTATAGACTCCTACTCCTACCACAAATTGGTTAATGTTTCGTGGGAGAGCAACTTCACAGTAACCTCTACCAGCAGAAGTAGGATTTGAATTGTTTAGGTTGCCGCAAAAGGATGCACACCCAATTGAAGTGGGAAGGCCATCATCTCCTGGAATATAAGCATAAATGTCGCATCCAACTGCTACAAACTTGTTCCTAGAACGGGAAACTGAAAACGGGTTTGCAGTAGAATATTCATAACCTGAGAGAGAACCATCCCCAGACTTGTTGTAGCAGGTAGGAAAAGCTTCAATAATCACGGTAGCATAGCCATCTAGTGAGATCTCGATGATTTTCCTATCCCAATAGAAAGTAGAGTAAAGAGAAGTGGAATTTGAGGACTTGTTGCATTCAACTCCAAAGGTTTCATGGAGGTAACAGTGTTCCCCTATGCCAAAGGGAAAAGGGATGGTCAAGTTGCCACATTTATCTGGGCAAGACTTCGGCATAGTTTAACACGTTGCCTCGCTCCTATTTTCAGAGAAATGAAGTTTGGCACAATTTTGACCTCCCAAGAGATCTAGGATTATATAAGGAGAGATGGACATGTGTATCACACGGTTTGTCCAAGTTCTTAATGGGAATCTCATACTTTAGAAGTTAATGCCCCGTTGATAATGTGAAATTGTGAATCACAAGACTTTCAACATATCAAAGGTGGCTTACGACCAAATTGAACCAATTATTTGCTTGTCTTAAGGTACGATCCACCACCATCTAAATGATCATTTTGTGGTCTAGATACAATACGCTTATAAAACAGTTCGCAAGTAAAATTAGGATTATTTCGGTCAGCTTTTCAACAAAATTTTTGAGAATTTATTATTCGTCTTAACGAGAGGGATCGATAAAAATAAGAACGAAATTTTGAAAAATTAGGGATCGAGTTCAAATAGAACAACGCTAAAGACGGTAAAAATTATTGGTCCATAACAATTCATCTTCAATGTTCTTTTTCATTTTTCTATTGGTCATAACTTTTTAAAGTTTCTTACTCGTCTCACAAAGACAATGATTAATCCAGACATCATAATGCAAATCCAACAAAAATTGATCAAATAACAATGTACCAAAAATAAAACTTTAAGGCCAAAGTTCATCTCTCCTCATATAAGGTTGGGTTTGGCACGCATGGAATTTAAGAGAAATGTTATGGATACAAAACTTTGGTGTACACCAATTGTACATCATCCGTATGTGACAAATTTACAGTTTCACGTAAATGATTGAAACTGTTCAATTTGTTTAAAACATATTTTTAAGTATTCTTATAAAAAATCAACTCGTTTAGATATCATATGCGTGTGTGCACGCGCGCAGTGCGGATCTCATATGATATCCATTTGGGACTCACCTTTTTCAATAAAATTTCCATAATCCGCACTGTCCAATGTGTCTAAAACGTGGTAAGGGTTGTAAAAAAAAATGACAAGGAAGGACTTCATCCGATAATTTTTTCCATAAAAACCACAAATGTATAGTATTATGAAAAACTAATAGAACGAAGCCCTCTCAGGCCATATTTTTTTATGATCTCTCGCATGGACTCTTAAAGACACGTTTTAGTTCACTCTGTTTTTTTTTTAGATCTAAGGCGCACCAAAAAATGTCATTTTGGTGTGCTATATGATGCAGTTTTTCCCCTGCCCTGCTCCCGCAAAGAAAGATGAGCCAAAAGTATGTACTGATAGAGGAAGTGGGGTCAATGACTTTAATAAGTGCATTGATTTATGATCAGGCAAGTAGTTGAATCCTTGAATGAATGTACTGAGTGTATTGATTTATGATCAGGCTAGTAGTTGAATACTTGAATTGAATGTACTATTCAATCGTCGTTGAATGTTCAATTCGTTCAAAATTTAAAATTAGGATTATTTTGGTCAGCTTTTCAACAAAATTTTTGAGAATTTATTATTCGTCTTAATGAGAGGGATCGATAAAAATAAGAACCAAATTTTGAAAAAATAGGGAGTTCAAATAGAACAACGCTAAATACGGTAAAAGTTATTGGTCCATAACAATTCGTCTTCAATGTTCTTTTTCATTTTTCTATTGGTCATAACGTTTAATATTTTTTACTCATCTCATGAAGACAATGAACCATCCCCAGACTTGTTGTAGCAGGTAGGAAGAGCTACACCATTCTCGGTAACATACCCAAGTAGTGAGATCTCGCTGGGTGTCACTCGATCAGGAAAAGAAGAAAGAAAAGTGGAATTCGAGACTCGTTGCATTCAACTCTAAATGTTTCATCAACGTTACAGTTTTTCCCTATGCCAAAGGAGAAAGGGATGGTTACATTGCCACATTTATCTCGGCAAGATTTCGAAATAGTTTAACTCCTTGCCTCTTGCCTATTTTTAGTGAAATGAAGTTTGGCACAGTTTTTACCTCCCGAGAGATCTAGGATTGTATAAGGAGAGATGGCCTTGTGTATCACATGGTTTGTCCAAGTTCTTAATGGGAATCTCGTACTCTAGAAGCTAATGCCCTGTCGATAATGTGAATCTCATACTCTAATTGAAGCCGTGAGTTTAGATTTACCACATTTGGTTCCATTAATATTAACGCTTCATCCAAACCCCTTTCTCTCCTAGCTCGCCTTTGCCGTCATCAGAATCGCCATCCCCTTCCTAATTACCGACTACTCCTACTGCTCCGACTGCGAGAAATACGAGATCAGAATTTTCGAGCTCAAAATTCTCACATCCCAAGTGCTTCTCGCTGCGGTTTCTCTCCTCTGCATTTCACATTCTCTGCAAAAGTACAACATGAGGAGGATGTTGTTCGTGGATCAGTACCGCGGCCACATGGTCCAGTTTCGCAATTTGTATATGCACCAGATTTGGGTGTGTTTTAGGAGAGAGTATAAGTGGCAGGAGAGAGAGGGAGGCCACGTGAGAAGGGGAGGGGTGTTTTTAAGTTTTAATCTCAGCCCTTGATAAGTTTTAATCCCGCCCCGCCCCGCCCTATGTTGTTTGGAGTCCAGCTAAGGAAAGAAACAGGGGAGTCCGCTGAGAAAGAGTCTTCCCTTGTGAGATTGTTACCAAGCATAGACACACAAATGTTATGACCTTAAAAGCGAAAAGAAAAGTTGAAGGTAATGGAGAAACAGACAACTCTTCTTTTCCGTACTCTTTAAAGTTTCACTAAAGGAACCAGTTAACATATCGAATCAATTACTTCTAAAGTGAAAGAAATAAAGATTGATGTCTTTTACTTCAATTTGCATTGGAAAAAGTTTCCACTTGATTAAGAGTTCTTTTCATCATCTAGAATTGTGGCTTAACGTTCTCTTGGGGCTTATCAATGTTTCTCCCTCCTTCCTTTATTGAAGACGATGTTGTGATTTGAGTGAAACTCATCCCCATTCAAGTTCTTTTCGCTTAGCTATTCTTGTATTATTTTTGTTGAGTAAGAAATTAATTTCTCATTCCTGTCCAAATATTCGAAGCGTCAACAACTGACTTCTGTTTACAAGAAGTCCATTATTGATTTGCGGAAATACGGGTATTACAAATGTGTGACCGTTACCAATGTAAGATTGCAGGCTGAATGAATGTAGTAGCTCGGTGACAAGGCGAAAGATAATGAGGATCATGCTCCTGATAGCAAGTACACTAATCTCCAAGACCAAAATCCACCAAACAAAGTTTGGTGGCCCTCAACAATTGCCACAATGACAGGATAGGGTTACCAGTTACTGGGAATTCAGTAGCCCTTAGATATCACACCCATTGAGGATGTCCTTATTCTATTTCTAGCCACTTTCGTTCCAAGGGCCAGTTTTCACTTTCTTTCCAAGGGCCAGTTTTTAGGGATCACATAGAGGGGATACACTATGGCAGCTCTGATATAACAATCCGGGACACCTATGTTCGAGGTTTGTTTGTGCTTTTACCTCCGGATATATATAACAATTTGGGTACTTTTTGGTCCTTCCACTTGAATAATATATGGTCATTCTCATTCCTCCCCAAAATTTGAACCGTCTATATCCAACATCAATTTAAAGAAGACTTATCTATTATTTTGGTCCTTGAAAAATACCACAAGTTTCAAAATCGTCCTTGTAAGAATTTTAGTTTCAATTTCACCTTTGTCAAATCTTGAGGATTTCAATGTTATCCTTTCCGTCTAATGGGCGACAGAAAAACTTATGTGGACTAATAGACCCGAATAATGATACATACACAAACTTTGTGCCACAACCAACCACAACCCCACTCACATGGAGTGTGGGGCCCGCATATGGGGCCCATGTGGGACCCACACCCCATGTGAGTGGGGTTGTGGTTGATTGTGTCACAATCATTTTTGAATAGACCCCAAGGCATCCTATGACTTGTCTCATAATAGAGACGTGGCATGCCAGCTCAAGTGAGTGGTCCCCGCTGTATTTACCCTAACCAAACCAAACCCAAATGGAAGGTCACTGCCTTACCAACTGCAACATCCAATTCAAGTTAGATTTTGGGCAAGTTCAAATATATTATGTGTTCTGCTTTAAAAATTTAAAAACCAAAACCACACGATTGTAAGTGTGAAGAGTTTAAGCGTTATGTTACCTTGTTGCAAATTTACCTTACTTTTATATTTATAAAGTTCAAATGAAAAGTACTCCGAAGGTAAAAGAAAAACAGACGACTCTTCTTGTCCGTACCCTTTGAAGTTTCACTAGGGACCAGTTAACATCTGTAATCAATGGAGTACTCCTAAAGCGAAAGAAATAAAGATGTCTTTTACTTTAATTTTGCATTGGAAAAAGTTCCACTTGATTAAGAGTTCTTTTTATCATCAAGAATCAAGTGGCTTTATTGAAGACAATGTTTTGGTTTTGAGTAAAATTCATCACCGTTCAAATTCTTTTTGCTTACCTATTCTTATATTCTTTTTGTTGAGTACAAAAATTGATTTCTCATTCCTGATCAAATATTTGAAGCGTCTACACCCGACTTCTATTTAAAAGAACTTCATTATTGATTGTGGAAATACAAGCATTACAAATGTGACTATTTTTTTATGAGCAATGCTACAGATACTAACTATTACACTAAATGCACACATGGCATTTCCACATCAATACACTAGTCAATATCTTGGTAGATTCATCCACTAAAAAAGTGACACATAAACAGTTAGTGTGATAATTGGTACACTAGTTAGTGCCTGTAGCATTTTCTTTTTTTTATTGAAAGGCGAAAGAATTTTTATTAATCTTGGATCTTGATTTCAAGATTAAAATGAGGGGTGAAAACAGCATCACAACAAGAAGGAAGTATCCCAACTTTGTTGACACCCAACCTCTCGACAATCATATACCTCTCCAATCCCACAAAGCGCGGTTGTGACTATTACTACCAATGTGAGATTGTTACAGGCATAAACATATACATAAAGTCGGAAAGAAAAGTAGAAGATATAGGAAAAACAAACAACTCTGCTTTTCCCTACTCTTTAAAGTTGGAAAAAGAAATATGTTTCTTGCTTTAATTTGCATTTGGAAAAAGTTCCCACTTGATTAAGATTTCTTTTTATCATCTAGAATCATATGGCTTAACATTCCCGTGTGGCTTATCAATGTTTCTCCCTCCCTCCCTCCTTTATTAAAGACGATGTTGTGATTTGAGTGAAACTCATCCTCATTCGAGTTCTTTTTGCTGACCCATTCTTGTATTCTTTTTGGTGGGTACAAAATCAATTTGTCATTCCTGTCCATATATTTGAAGTCTGCACCCGACTTCAATTTACAATAAGGCCTTTATTGATTGCGGAAATACCATTATATATGACCAATGTCAGATTGTTAAAGGCCTAAACATCTACAAAAAAAAAAAAGATATGGTCTTAAAGTGGAAAAGAGAAGTAGAAGGTAAAGTCGTTACCATTTTGGCAAAAAAAAATTGTACTACCGCAGAAGGGAAAGGAAAATTTGTAAGGGCGGATAACATATGTAGTAACCAAAATTACTTTCAAAGCGAAAATAAAGAAGTATGTTTCTTACTTTAAAGGTGTTTGGCTGTGAGCCTCATTTTTCATTTTTTCATTTTCAACTTTTTGACTTTTAATTATGGTCAAATTATATTTTGAATCTTGTAGGAGTGTTCGAAAAAATTATACAGAATATATTTTACAACAGGAGTAGTGTTTAGAGATATGTGCATAATATATTTTATACGTGAAAACTTGTGGGCCAAATAGGCTCACTTGCATTGGAAAAAGTTTCCACTTGATTGAAAGATCTTTTTATCATCTAGAATCATGTGGCTTAACATTCTTGTGTCGCTTATCAATGTGTGTGGCTTATCAATTTTGCTTCCTCCTTCCTTTATTAAAGAAGACGTGATTTGAGTGAAACTCATCCCATTCAAGTTCTTTTTGCTTCCCTACCCTTAAATTCTTTTTATTGAGCACATAATTAATTGGGAAAAATTCAAAAACACCCCTGTACTTTGATGTCAATGTCTCATCGCCCCCTAAACTTTCAAAATTATCAATTGCACTCCTGAACTATTATTCTGTTATCAATTACACTCCTACCGTCTCAATCTGTTACTTTGCTAACGGAAGACACTGAGGTGGACACTAACGGAGGGATACTTTGACAGCAATGTCTCATCGCCCTCTGAACTTTCAAAAATTATCAATTGAACTCTTGAACTATTGATCTGTTATCAATTACACTCCTACCGTCTCAATCTGTTACTTTGCTAACAGGAGATGCTAAGGTGGACACTAACAAAGAGATAAAATGATAAAGGGTAATTTTTCAAAAGAGACTTTTCTGATGTGTGGCCCATTGATATCACTTTCCAAGTAACAATGCATTTCCCAAAACAATTTTAAAAACAATGTCACCATCCGCTAATTGTCATTTATTTTAGAAAATCAATTATAAAGAAAGGAACATTATTATTTTGTTCGTTCTTCCTTAACTACAACCCGTCCGCAGGGATGGAGCTGGGGAGGGGCCAGTAGGGGCTGTTGCAGGGGAAAAAAAAAGTCTAGTATTATATAGAAAAAACAAAATTTCCTATGAAGCAATTTAAGGATTTGAGATTTTACCTCCAAAAGTGCCATGACTCATCCATATTTTCCTCCAATTCGAGCCATGTCACAAGTTAACATCAGTGTAACGGAGTTAACGGCGAATAGTGTCCACCTCAGCTTCTCCCGTTAGCAAAGTAACAGATTGAGATGGTAGGAGTGTAATTGATAACGGAACAATAGTTCAAGAGTTTAATTGATAATTTTTGAAAGTTTGGGGGGGATGAGACATTGCTATCAAAGTATCCCTCCGTTAGCGTCCACCTCAGCGTCTTCCGTTAGCAAAGTAACAGATTGATGTGGTAGGAGTATAATTGATAACGGAATAATAGTTCAGGAGTACTGCAATTGATAATTTTGAATGTTTGGGGGGCGATGAGACATTGACGTCAAAGTACGGAGGGTTTTTTGAATTTTTCTCTAATTAATTTCTCACTCCAGTCTATATATTTGAAGCTTCTGCACCATATTTCTATTTACAAAAAGTCCTCTATTGATTGCCGAAATAGTATTATATATCAACCCCACTATACATACAGATGACATTTTACAGATTGGGTACCTCGCGACCGGTTCATGTGGGTCCCACATGAATGGTTCGAGTCGTTCATTTGTCTTAAATCAATCTTTCGAGTGGCCTCGCTAGAAATCAGCTCAATCCGACGTACAGAAATGGTTGATCCAAAAAAAACCCGGTTTCATTGGGTTAGAAATGGGTGGCCGGTGCATTGGATTAGAAATGGGTTATGGTTGTTATGCAGAAGGGGAGCATGGGCGGGAGAGCTTAGGTTTCTTAATTTATCCCATCATTACTCTCTCTCTCACATTCATCTTCTTCTTGTAATTAATTCCTCAGTCGTCATTGGATTTACGTTCAAATTAGGGTGCATTAGCTACTAATAGCAAAGAAAACATCATTACACCTTGCACATCAACTTTTACTTCTAGTTTTCAAACTTATTATTCACTTTTACCCATTTACTTGTACCCATCAACTTTTTACCCCTTAATTTTTCAAAACGGCAAAATAATAATTGTACAAATTTTTAACCATTAACTTTTCAAAATAAATACTTATTAAACGACAACCCAAAATGAAATGCTTAACTCTTATTCGAGGACAGAAGTAGTAGGAGTTTAGGGTGGCCGATGCATTGGGTTAGAAATGGGTTATGGTTGTTCTACAGGAGGAGAGCTTAAGTTTCGTTGAAACTAGGGTGCATTAGCTGCTATTATTCTCTCTCCTCTGTAATTCATCTTCTTCTTGTAATTAGTCCCTCAGTCATCATTGGATTTACATTGAAACTACGGTGCATTAGCTACAAATAGCAAAAAAAAAAAAATTATCCTCAGCAGCAAAAACTAGTGCAATGTGACAAAAATCTTCAGGGAACACTTGACGTTGCCTCAGTCTCCAAAATATGAACGCAGATGCTTTGAGTTTTCTTAGATAACTCCCAACTAAGAAGTCGTTGTCAAGAAAAATTCAACTCATATAAGCAATGAAAGAAGATTTAACATTCGATTAAAAAGAGGATTTGAATTTTACACACAGCGAAGGCAAGTTCACATAGTCAACATCAAATGTTGAACCCAAAAAAAATAAAAATGACAAATGCAACCGAAGCATGAAATGCATAAACCTATTTGCCCCAGGTTATTTTGCTTTATGATTTGGAAAAACAAGACCAGGTTTTGAACAATCTTCATTGTTTCCATCAGTCGCAAAAGAATAGGAACATTCACTCTCTGACTGGTAGTTTTCATGGCAAATCAACACGTGTGACAGTTGGGTTTGCTTTCTAGTCAAACTGTCCAGATCTACTGCTAGTTCTCTCATGTTCGGCCTTTTCTTCGCATTCAATTTTAGGCATCGCTTAGCCAGTTCTGCAACAACAAGAATATCTTCTTTCCATAATTTCAAACAACCGATTTTGTTTCAAAGAAGATCGGAAATACATTACCAAGCCAAGTTGCGACACATCCAAAGAGACAGCTTTGACTCTTGTTAGGAGTTCAACGAGAACTACACCAAAGGCGCATAAACATCACTCTTGTCTATAAATTGCCCTGGCCGAAAGTACTATTGGTCAAAATAACCAAATGTGGCCCCCACCATAGTGGTCAAGTGAGTCTTTTCAATGGATACGGACCTTGGATGCCCGAAACCATATACTACAGCCCTATAGTTTTCGTCCAATGGTATACTGGTGGACTTGATATCCCTGTGAAATATGGATGTGGAAGCATATGAATGCAATTAAGCAAGTGCTCTTGCTACTTCCTTAGCTATTCGCAGACGATCGTCCCAAGATATCATCGACACACAACCCTCGTCATGAAGATGGTGTGATAGGGTGCCATTAGATACATACTCATACACTAATAATGGAACTTCAGTCTCAAGACAGCAACCTAACAAATTTAATATGTTTCGATGGTCTATATGCAATAGAATGGAAACTTCATTGATAAATTGGCCAACCTGGTTTTAGGTAATCATATTAGACTTTTTGATGGCCACTATGCTTCCATCTTGCAACATTCCTTTGTAAACTGTACCAAGTCCACCTTTTCCAAGAACCCGACTTTGGTTGAAATTTTTTGTTGCCTTCTCTAACCCTTTTGCCGTAAAAAGTTTTGTTATCATCACACTTCCTTCACTCGAAGAGATATGTTGCTGAAATAACAATCCACCATTTCGCTTGAAGAACTACACTTCCTTCACTCGAGCAGTTTACACTCTACGTTCTCGAAATACATTTCTTTGTACTATACCTATATTTCCCTTTTCTATTTTTTTTTTTTCGCATTAATGCCTTGACTAGGTAACATGCATCCTTATAGTGCGAGCCAAACGAGAGAGACAAAGAGAGACCGTTACCTCGGCATCCATGGGATAGATAAGGGTTCCCCTGATAACCCTGCTGGTAGTAACAATTATAACCCATTCCAACAGCATTGCCGTATCTACACTCCGTGTTCCGGCTGCATAGATAATCCTTGCTTTTCCTTGCTTCACCACAACTGATATTACTTATCGTCCGATCAAGCACAGCACGAATATCATAGGTTCTGTTATCCCAATCACTATAGTTAGAGATCGTGTCGAACTGGTCAAACTGGGAGAATTCCTTGTCAACAACAAACGCAAATCTACATGACTTTTTGGTCCAGACTCTAGTCCGAGTATTCATGCTATTGACTAAGACAGCAAATGTACAATTGGTTCGTAACCTCTGCCAGCGGAAATATGATTCAACACGTTTTGGTCGTCTTGGCAAAAGGATGCACACCCAGTTGCAGCGGGCATGCCATCGTCTCCTTCAATGTAAGCATAAATGTGGCATCCTATTGCTACAAACTTGTTCCTGAGGTGGGAAATTCCGAGAGGGGGGACAAAACAGTAAAAGTAGGCCAAAATTAGTTTATCACGAAGGCTTTTTTCTCCTGCCTTTTCTGCCTGCCAAACGGGCCGTTAGGTCATCGGATATATTGTCCGTTTAGTTCTGTAGGGTTTGGTTTAGGGTCTAGTGGGTTTGAGTGGGCCAAAGCAACCTAGTGTTTTTGGGTCCGTGTCTATGTAATTTACACGAACGCTAGCTGCTACGTCCACACTCTTGCTCACACTTCGCTCACACCCTATTGTGTGGGACCTACCTTAGGGTCTCAGATAAATGATCGGAGCCGCTAAATTTGTTTATAATATGTTTTTAAGGATCTTTGTGAAAAATTAGTTTAGTCAAAGACCAGTAAAGACTCAATTGATTCGTTCAAGTTTTAGTTCCTGAATCGAACGAGCTAAAACTTTTGCAAACTTATCAAGCTTTTACCGATATCTAACTGAGCTGATTTTTTCCCAAAATCCTTAAAAAAATATTATAAACAAAATGAGCAGCTTCGATCATTTGTGTGAGACCCCGAGATAGGTCCCACACAATGGGGTGTGAGTGAGGAGTGATCGAGAGGGTGTGAGAGTAGACTTATTGAATTTACACATTGCAATCGAACAAATTCACATTGGAAATTTTCAAAATATTAAATTGTTTTTTTTTAGGTTTGCAAATTTTTTAAAAGATGTCGAGAGAGGTTTATGTGAAAGGTTGCAACTTTCAACACCTTTTCACATAAGTTTTGACTTTATTAAATGGTTAAAACACCCATTAGATAAGGATGTGTTTATTTGGAAGGAATGTGATTGTTAGAAAATTAAGGATGTGAAACATGGGGTGCCTCCAAGAGGCATGACCCTTCTTAATTAGTGTCTATTGAAAAGACACGATCATTCTAATGTGTGTCTACTAAAGACATGATCTTTTACATAAGGGTGCCTATAAGTGTATAAATATGCTTTCAGTATAGTCATTATTGATACCAAAAATTCCATAGCAAATTGCTCTCTCTCAACATACTCTATTCCTAGAATTTTAGGCACACTCATATTCTGTTATTCTGCAGAAATAGAATATCAGTTCTTAGTTCTTTTACGTTTAGATAGTGGATATTAGGTATGTCTTCGTATATGCAAATGTTGTCATAAAGAACCTAGAGTTCAATTTTGTTGTATATTGAAGGCGGATTTGCTATAACCTGGTACACACCATTTGGTGGGAGCAAATATTGTCTTCATGAAAGCGTTGTTACAGCGTGCCTCAAATATTTTATGCAATCCAAATTTTTTTGGTAGAGACGACGCCATCAACACATTTTGAAGACCGAATTTTCAACAATTTAAAGACAGTATTTTGCAATGGCAATGTCTCCATAGAAATTGAAGCAGGACTTTTTGAAACTTGAACGGTTCAAAGGAAGTAACTTCTGGCACTGGAAAACAGATATATGGGATTGGAGATTTCTAAAGGAAAGAGTTATCTTGTTAAATTACAGTGAATTGCTGAATTAGTTTTGCGTAAGTTGCCTCTCATTAAATTATTTATTCTCGAGTATGGTACGCTCTTAATATTCTTTTGATATTGCCGTGATCTTTATAATGTGAACTCAATTTTTACTTAGTGATTGCTTTTGGCTTGCATATTTATTGAGGTTCACGTAAGGTTTTGAGTTTTACCATGCCGAGCGTACAACTGGTGTCTCTAATAAATGAATTTCTGATTGTGTGATGGCCAAGTGCAATCATTAGTGTCCTTTGAAGGTTTGTAGTTTTGGAGGTTGTGTATCTATTTTCAACATGAAAAGTTGCAACGTTCCACGAGTGCCCTCATTGGATATGTTTGGCTCTTGGTACAAAACATGAAAGAAAAACATGAAACAAAGCATGAAACACATTCAACGGATGATATCTATCTGGTACAATGGACAAACAGTGTACCGGATGGATCTTATCTGTTGAATCTGTTTTCATATTCTTTTTCATGTTTTTGTTTCATGTTCCAAACCTTTTCCCGATATGATAAGGGGTCTACATATTCATGACTTGTTTTTCGTAGGGTGAATGACTGTTCAGAGAGAAATGGGGCAACAATTTCCGAGATGATGGCGAGGTTTTTGGAAATTCCCCATCGCATGGTAAGGAAAATTTTATTTACACGAAAGCGGTACCATCAAAGTGAAAGACGAAAACACCACTGCTAAAATTTTAGCCCTTATCCTTCCCCTCCCATTTCCCTCTTCCCTCTTTCTCGCACAAACCCTCTTCATCATCAAATCAATAGGCTGGTCTTGTCGGCTCCAAAATACGGATCCCATCATCATCATCATCAAATCGCAACCATTTAAGTTCTTCCTTTTGCATGTATTCCTTGAGCATGTATTCCTTTAAAAATAGTGCTCCTCAAATCCAAGGATTTTATGGCCATCATCATCAGAAAACACCTCCATTCATGGCCATGTACTTCAATTTTTTGCAAAGAAATCGATGGCAATCGCAACAAAAAAACAAAAATTCGATTTCACCTTTGAGAATAATCCAACTTTTTATTTTTGAAAAATAGCATTGCTCCTTAAATGAAACAGCATTTTACCTTGAGTGAATTATTTTGGCACTCTTTCAGAATAAATCATCTTCTTATTTTTTGAAAAAATAGCACTTCTTAAATGAAACAGCATTGCACCTTGAGTGAATTATTTTGGCACCCTTTGAGAATAAATCATCTTCTTATTTTTTGAAAAAATAGCATTGCTCCTTAAATGAAACAACATTCCACCTTGAGTGAATTATTTTGGCACCCTTTGAGAATAAATCATCTTTTTATTTTTTGAAAAAATAGCATTGCTCCTTAAATGAAACACCATTGCACCTTGAGTGAATTATTTTGCCTCCCTTTGAGAATAAATCATCTTCTTATTTTTTGAAAAAATAGCATTGCTCCTTAAATGAAACAGCATTGCACCTTGAGTGAAATTATTTTGGCACCCTTTGAAAATAACATTGCACCTGAATAAAGATTATTTGCTAGTTTAATGTATAAATCCAACCTTTTATTTTGAAAAAAAATAACCATGGGCCCGGCACGCCGTTGTGCCGTTCAACCGGTGCAACTGACGTTCAGCCCAATCGAGCCCAATGAATGGGCTACCTGCATTGTCATGCCCATGTCCTTCTTGATTAGACCCACTACACAGGTTGGAATTTAAGTAAGGCTAAACTACATGCATTAGCACCTCTCGAGTTAGACAAAACACATCTAGGTCCCTGCAAGTTCAGAGTAAATCACCGTAGTCTCTTGAATTCTATTTCACTTCTTACCACCAATCTATTAGTCAACGGCTACAAAGCACAGAGCTTGTAGAAGGGTGTCGTATTTTTGTATCCATATCAGAGATGGATACTCCCCTGGTACGTGTGGGTACGGAAGAGATACTTGGTAAACATTTCCTTAATTTGCAACATAAATATTTTCTCAGTTTTCTCTCATTGGATGAAGTTATCATCAGCAAAATGAGGCTGGACAAAGTTAGTTACATCATGTGATGCCTGGACAAAGGAGATATACTTGAATATTTGTCAAGTACATAAATTACATAAAATTCCAAAATGGAGAGTACATTTATCCACAAAAAATATAAGATTAAAAAAAAAAGCATGAAAATGCTTAGGAAAAGCATGAAAATAATTTCTCCTAAGTTTATTGTCTTGCCTGGCATGCTCGTGTCAGCAACTAGTAATCTAAGAAACTACCCATGGTAAATCAAGTTCCGGGCAATACAATCGTGTCATTGCCCATAATGATAAGAATGGAGTACACCTTATTCTATTTGTAGCCACTTTCTTCCCATGGATCCCTTTTTAAGGGTCATAGGGAGGGGATACTCTATAGCAGCTCTGATGTAAATATCCAGGTCACCTATATTCGGGGTTTGTTTGCGCGTTTACCTCCGGATATAACAACTTGGGTACTATTTAGTCCTTCAACTCGAATAAGATAAGGTCATTCTCGTTCCTGCCCAAAAATTTGAACCTTCTACATCCAACTTTTATTTACAGAACCTCCGCTATCGATTCCAGAAATGTTATGATAACGTTTGTGTGATTGTTGTAAATGTAAGATTGTCAAGGCATGGGCTATAAAGACAAATGATGACCTTAAAGTCGAAAAGAAAAATAGAAGGCAAAGGGAAAACAGAACAGCTCTGCCTTTCCAAAATAGATGTCTCTTACTATAATTTGTAAAAGTTTCCACTTATCAGCTGGAATAATGAGGCTTTAACTTGCATTCAAGTTATTTTTCCTAGCAATTCTGGCTTTCAATTGTCCTTTGTCTGTTGACTGGTTGATAGATTGTGGTTCTCAATCCACGAATCCTCAGCTGTACTTGGTTGACGTTGTGCCTTCATTGTGCTGTCATCTACAGCAACAATTGTCTTCTCTCAACCTCCTCAGTTAAGGATTGTCTGGAACGGGAATGAACAGAAACGAGTTGATTGGCCTATAATCAGTCCTTTGAGCCCTGGACTTTGTAGGCTAGCAATTTAATCAAGAAGAGTGTAGTGAGTTTAATAGAGAACTCCACTTGTGATGCTTGTCTCGGTTTCTTTTGAAATTGCTCCGATTTCTCTTTGGAATACCCGATTTTTGAGAACCATGTAAATATATCTGTTGTTTGTGTTTCACGTGTTTGGTAAGTATATCTGTTGTGTGTGTTACAAATATTTGGTTTTGATCGTTGGGGCACAATATTGCTTCTTGCGAGACTGAATGAATGCTATAGTTGCTCGGTGATAAGGTGAGAGATAAATCATAAATAGTCCATGTTGTGTAGAGAATGAGGACCCATGTAGATTTTCTCTTCTTATTTTAACGACCCATGGAGATTTTCTCTTATTACTTTAGGGTAAATTTCACTTACCTCCCCTGAGGTTTCTGACAAATACAGATACCTCCCCTGACGTTTCTGAAATTTCACTGCCCTCCCCTACTTTACAAAGTAATTGGCAGATACATCCCCTGCCGTTAAAAAATGTCTAACGGCGTTAACTTTGCTAGTAAAATGACCATAATGCCCTTGAACTTGACTTTATTTTTTTTCTTATTTAAGTTTATATTGCATAAAAATTTTAAATGACGTGAAAAAGTAACTTAATTATTTTTCTTTTCTTGGAACTTTCTTTTCTTTGACTCAAATTATTATTTTTTTAAATTTTTTTTTTACTTCTCATAAGATATATTTTTACATTTTGATAATAAAAATAAGAGTATCAATAATCAACTAAGCTCATTGCTTGCATTAGTTTTTTTTTTTTTTTTTTGCATTAGAGATAATAATATTCTTTAAAAAATAATATGAAAACCCTTTTAGGAGAAACAAGCATTTCACACCAAAAAAAAACTACTCCCTCCGTCCCCTTTTAAGTGTGTAGCCTCATAATTCAAACTTATTTTCTCTCACATCAACTTTTACAATTTTTACATCTACTTTTCAGTACTTACCCTAATCAATGTAATAATACCCACTAACTTTTTAAAAAGGAAGCTACTTTTAAGGGCAAAATAGGAAATATACTCGCTAACTTTTCAAAACACACACTTTTTGAAGGGACAATCCAAAATGGAAAGTTAAACACTATAAAAGGGACAGAGCGAATATTTGCATGAAAATTTTCGGATAATTTTTTCACACATTCAAGGATCCCATTGAGAAAAAAATAGTCTAATTTTTTACCCAAAAAAAAATAGTCTAATATTTGCATGAAAATTATGGGACAACTATCATTATTTTTTAGAACCTTGCATTTGCATTATGCACGTAAAAAAATAATGTATTAATGAGTTTTCTTTTGTAAAAAAATTAGAATATTTTTTTTCTCAATGGGATCCTTGAATTGGTCTACAAAAATTATCCAAAAAATTTCATGCTTATAGTTTTTTTTAGATATTGCCTATAATAGAAAAAAAAAATAGAGATCGTAGATTTAGAGAAAGAAAAAGATACCTAAAAAACGTAAAAATAAAAAATAAAAAAATAAAACTATCAATGCAAGCAAAGGGCTTAAGTGATTATGAATATTCTTGTTTTTATTATCAAGATGAAAAATATATCCTATGGGAACTAAAAAATTAAAAAAATAATAAAAAGAAAATAAAGTTTTAAGAAAAAAGTAAATAATTTAGTTACTTTTTCTCGCCTTTCAAAATTTTTATGCAATATAAACTCAAACAAGGAAAAAAATAAAATAAAGATTGAATTTAAGGGCATTAACGGCATTTCACCATCAAAGTTAACACCGTTAGGCATTTTTTAACGGCAGGGGAGGTATCTGCCAATTACTTTGTAAAGTAGGGGAGGGCAGTAAAATTTCAAAAACGTTAGGGGAGGTCTCTGTATTTGTCAGAAACCTCAAGGGAGGTGAGTGAAATTTACCCATTACTTTAACAACCCATGTAGATATTGAAGGCAAAATAAAAGAGGGAAATCCAGTTAAATTGAGTGGGTTTGGGTTAATCATTTCATTTTGGCTACTCTCTGTCTTTTCAACTTTCTATTTCGAAATGCAATTTTGACTGACTTAAAAGTGGGGAAAATTTTAAAAATACCCCTGAACTCTCTGACAATTAGCGAAATAACACCCGGACTTCAGCCGTCAACAAAATCACACCCGAACTTTATATTCCGTCAACAAAAAAGCCCCTACTGTCCAATTCCGTCACGTTTTTAACTGAGGAGGCCTAACGGATGGACTTAACAGCGGTTTTGTCCGTTTAGTGCCTAAAACGACGTCGTTTTGGGCATAACTCCAAAAAAAAAAGTTTATGGGCTTTTTTGTTGATGGGCATTTACAAGATTAAGATCCTATAATCTTAATGAAACCTTAAACGATTGGATCGGGCACTTACATATATCCTATTGAGTTGAATTTTTCAGGGCTAACTCAAAAAAGTATTTTCAAAATAATCAACGGGTTGGGCACTTAACAGACAAAACCGCTGTTAAGTCCATCTGTTAGGCCTCCTCAGTTAAAAACGTGACGGAATTGGACGGCAGGGGCTTTTTTGTTGACAGAATATCAAGCTCGGGTGTGGTTTTGTTGATGGCTGAAATCCGGGTGTTATTTCGCTAATTGTCAGAAAGTCCAATGGTCTTTTTAAAATTTTCCCTAAAAGTGGCATGTTGTCGATTTTTCATGTTTTCATAAAAAGTCAGAGGACTAGCGCCCAATTCTCTATGTTTATGATGAGACCGTAATGCAAAATAGAAAGGCCTCGATTTTGTTGAAGAAAACATTTGACGGTTCAACCAACTCGGGACCAGTTTGCAAAGGTGGGTGGTTTGAACATGTTGAGAAATCAATCAAACTAACACACACAAAGTATGATAATGATCAACAAAAGAAAGTAGGGAGCACAAGACGCATTGGATCCGAATAGTCAGCGAAGCGCAAACCAAATTGAATCAAGTTTCACAAAACCCACCAATCTCCCACATGAAGACTGATCAATTACATCTTGAGGAGATGCAAAATTGTTATTCACGTAGAAACCTAAGACCTCACGAAGCCTATAATAGGAATTCGATTCTTCGCACACGGTTTAATACAAGTGTTGAGTTAGTCCATACAAATTTTACTCTTGCTTTAATTAGACCCCATTCATAGACGGTCTGATTGATCCCCCAAATTAAATAGTTGATACCGAGCTTTTTAAAAATACTGAAGCTATTTTTGAGGGGTTAAGGGATCTCCAACTCATCCTCCATTTCTCTATTTGAGAGCATCATTTTTTGGGGGAAATACAACTCCAATCCATCCTCCATTTCCGATGATCCAGTTTGGTACTCCAATATGGCGGATGAGAAAATAAATGGAGGATCTCGTCCATTTCACTCTTCACCCTCTCCAAACTCCATTTTATTCATCACATTAGTTTTGATATATTTAGTTTTTATGAAATTGGTACTAATCAAAAGATATTTACAATACATTTAAAATAAGACCAATAGTGAGTTTTGTTTAATGAATTTAAAAAAAATGAGAATTAGAGTTTTTTAGAGAAAGTGGTGAAGTTTGAGGTTTGGATTGAGGTTTTTAAAAGAAGAAATAGATCATAGGGTTAGAGCTATAGAGAATAGGGTTTATTTTTTCAAAATCACTTTTTCATTAAAAAAATAATTTTGATACTCTCAAATGGAGAAATGAAGGAAGATAACGTGGAGATGCTTGGAGGTTACAGTGGCCAGTGCGTTGGGTTAGAAGAGCGTTATGGTTGTTATAATAACAACTTGTCATATAGGATGGGAGTTTGGCCGGGAGAGCATAGGTTCTCTCTCTCTCTCTCTCTCTCTCTCTCTCTCTCTCTTTCTCTCTCTCTCTCTCCCCAACTCTGTAATTGATCTTCTTTTTTTAATGAGTTCTTGGCTTGTAATTAATTGGATTAGTTAATATCAATAAAACCATGGATTTACATTGAAGTTTCTTTTTCGTTTTCCATTTCTGGTTCTTAGTTAATCAAACAAAGAGTAGACGATAAGCAACTTGTCAAGCATTGAGTTATTCGAACTTTCCAATAGTTTCTATGGCAAGTAAGTCACACCAAACTAGGGTACATTAGCTACTAATAGCAAAAAAAAGAACCATTGGCAGCAAAAACTGGCGCAATACTGCAAAAATCGCCAAGGAACACTTGACATTCCCTCAATCTCCATTTTCCAATGGTCAAACATGAATGCAGAAAAATTGCTTTGCATTTTATTGGATAACACCATATCAATTACTAAAAAGTCATAACTAAGAAAAATTTAACTCATACAAGCGATGGAAGAAGATTTAACATTCGATTAAAACGAGCATTTGAATTTTACACACGACAAAGGCACATTCACATGGTCAACATATGATGGTGAACCTAAGAAATAAAAATGACAAATGCGACCGAAGCATGATATACATAAACCTATTTGCCTCAAGTTATCATGCAGTATGATGTGGAAAAACCAGACTAGGGTTTGAACAACCTTCAGTGATTCCATCAGTCGCATAAGAATAGCAACTTTCACTATCTGACATGTAGTTTTCGCAACAAATCAACTTGTGTGTTGGTTGGATTTGCTTTCCAGTCAATCTGTCCAGATCTGTTGCTACTTCTCTCGTGCTTGGCCTTTTCTTCGCATTCAACTTTAGGCATCTCTTAGCCAGTTTAGCCACAACAAGAATATCTTCTTTCAAACCTTCCTTCACCACTAGTGGATCCAAAATTTCAAACAACTGATTTTGTTTCATAGAAGATTGGAAATACATTGCCAGGCCAAGTTTGGACACATCCAAAGATATAGCTTTAACTCCAGTAAGAAGTTCAGCGAGAACTACACCAAAGGCATAAACATCACTCTTGTCTGTAAATTGCCCTGACCGAAAGTACTCTGGGTCTAAATAACCAAATGTGCCCCCTACCACAGTGGTCAAGTGACTCTTTTCAATGGGTACAGACCTTGAAAGCCCGAAATCAGACACGACAGCCCTAAAGTTTTCGTCCAACAGTATATTGGTGGACTTGATATCCCTGTGAAATATGGAAGTGGAAGCATATGAATGCAAATAAGCAAGTGCTCCTGCCACTTCCTTAGCTATTCGCAGACGGTTCTCCCAAGATATCATTGACACACAACCCTCGTCATGAAGATGGTGTGACAGGGTGCCATTAGATACATACTCGTACACTAATAATGGAACTTCAGTCTCAAGACAGCAACCTAACAATTTTACTATGTTCCGATGGTCTATTTGCAACAGAATGGAAACTTCATTGATAAATTGGCCAACCTGATTTTCGTTAATCATATTAGATTTTTTGACAGCCACTATGCTTCCATCTTGCAACATTCCTTTGTAAACTGTACCAAGTCCTCCTTTACCAAGAACTCGACTTCGGTTGAAATTGTCTGTTGCCTTCTCTAACTCTTGTGCCTCAAAAAGTTTTGTTTTCATCACACTTCCTTCACTCGAAGAGACCTGCTGCTGAAATAGCAATCCACCATTTCGCTTGAAGAACTTATGTTTGATTCTTATTTTCTTCCTTCTCTCAAAGTGCCGATAAATCCAGAAACCAAGAGCAATTAGGATTAAAACAATAGTGGCGATTCCAACACCTGCATGTACAACACAAATAAGCACAATTCACACACACACACATGCGCCCAGAGGCAGGCATGGGGGAGTGAGTTACCTAGCAAAAGAATTCTGGGAGAAAATTGATGTCCCTGGCCAGGAATGCATCTCAATCCATCATCAGCAAGATGGTCGCTGTAGTAACCCATAGGGCAGGTGCAAGAGTAGCTGCCTGGAGTGTTGTTGCAAATAGCATTATCCTTGCACTCATTTAAATTCGGGTCTTTGCACTCGTCAATATCTAATTTTGAGCACCAACATTATAGAGCAAAACAAGTTTTCACATATTTTGTAATAACTCGGACCAATATAATTCAACAATATATAAGAAAGAAAGAAAGAAAACTACTCCAGTAAACAAAACATGGGTTCGAGCGTGAAAAGAAAAAATAATCGAACTTAATACATGCCCCCACTGGAGCGACAAAGAAAAACATAAGGATAATGATACGCGTACAAAAAAAATGGGACTGAAATTGTACCGATCGCATTCGGGGACCCACTTTTGGGTCCCACACAAGTGATCCGAACCGTTCATTATTCTTAAAACATTTTTCCGAGGGGCCCCACAAAATTTCAGCTCAATCGGACGGTTGAAAGTGCTCGAACCAAAGTCTCACCGTTTGAATTGAATTTTTTTTTTATTCAAACGGTGAGACTTTGGTTCGAGCACTTCCAACCGTCCGATTGAGCTGAAATTTTGTGGGGCCCCTCGGAAAAATGTTTTAAGAATAATGAACGGTTCGGATCACTCGTGTGGAACCCAAAAGTGGGTCCCCGAACGTGATCGGTACATTTTCTTTGCTCCCCGTTCTGTACGGGTAGCACTGTCCAAAAACATAATATAGAAGCATTGTCTTAAAGAGTTTACACTCCACTTTCTCCACAAATGCACTTCTTTCTACAAATTGTTTTTTTTTTTTGGGCTTTATTGGACAGAATTACAAATAATACCCTTCTACGTATATTTCCAAATTTTCTTCTGCACAAATGTTTTAACTAAGAGGCATCTTTGTAGTGAGAGAAAAGAGGCATCTTTGTAGAGAGAGAGAGAGAGAGAGAGAGAGAGAGACCGTTACCTTTGCATCCATCGGATAGGTAAGGGTTCCCCTGATAGCCCTGCTGGCAGTAACAATTATAACCCCTTCCAGCAGCATGGCCATCTCTGCACTTAGCGTTCCGGCTGCATAGATAATCCTTGCTTTTGCTTGCTTCATGACAACTGATATTACCAATCCCCCAATCAAGCACAATAGGGGCATCAAACACTCTGTTCGCCCAATAACTAATGTTGGAGAACGTACTGTTGAACTGGTCAAACTTGGAGAATTTCTTGTCAACAATGAATGCAAAATTACACGGCTTTTTAGTCCAGACTCTTGTCAAAGTATTCACGCTGTAGACTCCTACCTCAAATCCGTTAATAGTTCGTGGGAGAGCAGTTTCACAATAACCTCTATCAGTAGAAGTAGGATTTGACTTGTTTGGGTTGCCGCAAAAGGATGCACACCCAATTGTAGTGGGCATGTCCTCGTCTCCTTGAACATATGCAAAAATGTCACATCCTAATCCTACAAATTTGTTCCTAACGTAGGAAATTGTGAACGGCTTATCAGCATAATAACCACCAGAACCATCGAATGAAAAACCCCCAGAATTGTTGTAGCAGGTGGGAATAGGGAAACTTTTCACGGTAGCATAGCCCAGTAGAGAGATCTCTTTGAATTTCATTCCATCAAGGTCACCGCCAGGAAAAGAATAAATTAGAGAGGTGGAATTTGAGGACTTGTTGCATTCAACTCCAAAGGTTTCATCGAGGTAACAGTGTTTTCCTATGCCAAAGGGAAAAGGGATGGTCAAGTTGCCACATTTATCTGGGCAAGACTTCGGCAAAACCTTCGGCATAGTTTAACACGTTGCCTCGTGCCTATTTTCGGAGAAATGAAGTTTGGCACAATTTTGACCTCCCAAGAGATCTAGGATTATATAAGGAGAGAAGGACTTGTGTATCACATGGTTTTGTCCAAGTTCTTAATGGGAATCTCATACTCTAGAAGTTAATGCCCTGTTGATAATGTGAATCACAAGACTTTCAACATAACAAAGGTGGCTTATGACCAAATTGAACCAATTATTTCCATGTCCTAAGGTACGATCCACCACCATCTAAATGATCATTGTGTGGTCTAGATACCATACGCTCATAAAGCAGTTCACAAGTAATTTCCTCACACTGAAAAAATGACAGATAAATCCTCTCATGTGACAGAGATTTGTGGGCCAAAATGACTGACATTTTGTTCGTTTTCTCCCTTTTTCTTCGTTTCACACTTCATGCGAGGAGAAAGAAGTGAAGATATGCTTCTCTTGTGGAATTTTTTTGGAGAAAGTACAATAAGAAATTTCTCCGTGGAAAAGTTTTTGGGGTCAAGTCTTTATAGTTTTGAACCAAATTGTACTCCAAACTCATATCTTGTGGCTGCTCTTTGCTCCCTTAAGGCAACCGTGTGGGGTTTGTGATTTGTACAGCTTCTCTTGGGTCAGATTCCTGGTTTCTTCTGCAAAACAAGGAACTTTCTAGCGTAAAAAAAAAAAGAGAGGCATTTCGGTGCCTAAATTAGACTGTATGTCCTTTGACTAAAAAGAAAAAAACTAGTTTTTTGGTCTTTTTCGTTTCGTCTTTATTCAATTTTTTTTTTTTTTTGTATTTGTTAGTTTTACGTCAAGTTTTGTGGTTTATGAATTCGTCTCGATGAGACGAATTCAAAGAGTATAAAATTATGGTCAAAAGTAATATTTTTTTTAATAAAGCCGAAAATAAACCAGTTTATTGGTTTAATTTTGGTTTTATTCAAAAAAAATTAGTTTTGACCATAATTTTATACTCTTTGGATTCGTCTCGTCTAGATGAATCCATAAACCACGAAAATTTAACACAAAACTAACAAATGCAAATTTTTTTTGAATAAAAACAAAACCAAAAAACCAAAAAAAACCAATTTTTTCTTTTTAGCCAAAGGAATTAACTAGGAAAGGCATACCTCCTTTAGGGTTTACCCCTTAGGCTTTACAGTAAGCTTGTACTTACCCCCCAAGTAAGTCCGTGTTGGGCAGAAGCCCTGTAACAACACTTGTAACCGTCTCAGGTAAGTGACGTCATGCATGACGCTCATAGCCCAAGTGGCTGAACACGTCTTCGGAACTTGTCACTAGGATGCTACGTTGATCATAGTTGTTGAGTCACCTCGGGTTTCGGGGCTGCTCTTTCTCAGCCCGTCCATACGGTTTCCACCCAAGTTCACAGTCAAGATTTGGGTGTTATGGGCCTAACAAGAGGTTGTTGCAACCGGCCCAAGTGAAGTTCAGCCAAATCGAACCCAAGGAATGGACTACCTGCATTGTCAGGCCCATCTCCTTCTTAATTGACTGGCCCATTACACTAAGATTGAAATTTAAGAATGGCTAAACTACATTAACACCTCTCTAAGTTAAAGAAAACACATCTAGGGCTCTGCAAATTCGGAGTAAGTCACTGTAGTCTCTTGAATTCTATTTTGCTTCTTACCGACCAAACTATTAGCCAACGGCCATGAAGCACAGAGCTTGCAGAAGAGTGTCATATTGTTGTATCCATATGATAGATGGATACTCCCCTGATGCGTGTGGGTACGTAACATATACTTGCTATACATTTCGTTAATGTGCAACATAATATTTGTTTTTTTCAAACAACGGAATCTTTTGATCGATTACTCTACATCAAGTGTATGAACTTCAATGAATACGAGGTTATCATTTTTTCATAATATCTACACGAATATGAGAATAATCATAAAGTTGTAGCTATATGAGAATATGTGCGATGGGAATGCTCCTCTATCCTAAAGATTGATATTTTGCATCACAAATTATAATCATTTCACACAATCATCGAGTTCACAAATTATACTACTGAGCCTCTAACACACTTAACCAATGCTGACATCTACAATTGCAATCATTTTCTTTCCCCCTCCCTTCACCTCTTATCTCCTTCTTTTCATATCATGTAAAGTACACTTTGCACCCTTGCATTTTACACTCGTTGTCACTTTGCCCTTACATTTTCAGTTTGACTTGTACAACCCTTACACTATCAGAATGTCAAGGTCCCCCTTACCATTAGATTCTGATAGTTTCCATTAGAAAAAAATATCAGTTCAATGGCACAAGGTGCAAATAACTCCACTATCAAAGGAGTTTACTTACTCAGTTGCCCTTATAGTATTTGTAATGAGATTAGAAAATCGGTTTGGAGATGTTTGAGGGGCACGCTGAAAATTACACCATATGTGATAAGTAAATATGAAAATGTTATATGGGTTTCAATAAATAATTCAACTGCAAAAGGCAGAATCAAACATCGGACAAAAGTAAGCCAAAATTAGTTTATCATGAAAGCTCTTATCTCCTCCCTTTTTCGCCCACCAAACAAGCTGTTAGGGCATTGGATAAATTTTTCGTTTAGTTATGTAGGGTTTGGTTTTAGGGTCTAGTGGTTTGGTTGGGCCCAAAGCAGCCTACTGTTTTGGGTCCATGTCTGTGTAATTTACACATTGCAATTGAACGAATTTGAGTGGGGAACATATTTGCAATGGCATATCCTGGTCCTTCCCTTGGGAGGTTAGGGTTCGACGCCCGTCATGGGCGTTCGTGGTCACAACCATATTGTCAAAACAAGATACACACTATTAATGAAGAAGATAGAAAAATAAAAAATAAAAATAGAAATAATAAAAAAATAAACTATACCAGTATCGCGCTCTGGCTTCTCTCTCTAATGACAATCAACTCATAGTTCCAAAAAAAATTATGACAATCAACTCATAGTTCCAAAAAAATTTATGTGAACCTATTCGCCTCATAATTTTCTACAAAGAATATTAGAGTATTTATTATGCACTGATTTAAACTTGCAATTGGCTGAAAATAAACAAATTTGCAGAGAACAATTATGTGTACTTTTTCAGTTGCATTATTCGCATTTATGTATGAATTTTTGTTCATAGGACTGGTTAATCGAGTTACTAGAGTTAAAGATAATTTTGAATACCCTGTTAAAATTCCTATAGCTGCCAATGCCTTTACGCGTGATTTGCTTTGAGGAGATAGAATCGATGTAGCATATACTATTTTGGACGGAGGAAGTGCAGAAGACGGGAAGAGATGTGGTTTCAAAGGGCGGGTTGGTTCATGGCCACATATTGCTTCAGCTGCTGAGTTGTTTGAGGTGATGCTTCATAACTCTATCCATTTTATAGCACAGACTTGTTGGGCAATTTGGAAAGCATGAAACAACTGTGTTTTCTCGGGGATTAAACCTCACCATTTTCAGACAGCAAAAGAAACATTTATCGCGAATGGCAATTAATTTCTTAGCAGCCAGCTATTTTTGAGTGCAGGGATAGAGCCAAAGGGGGGCCAGTAGGGGCGGTCGCCCCTGCAAGGAGGAAAAAAACCTCTAGTATTATTTACAAAAAAATAATTTTTCCTCTGAATTATATAGGCTCGCCCCTGCAAAGTATTTAAAAAAAAAAATTCGCCCCTGCGTAGTGAAATTCCTGGCGGGACGGAGCAGATTCCAAATCAGTTGGGGATAGTAATGCAGCATTATGGCAACATCCCCCTTCTCATGTTTGGATGTTTTAACTGTGCTGCAGTATTCTGCCCATCCCATAGAACTTAGAGCTCCTGCGTTTGGGATCATTTTGAGAGAGTCCCGAGAAGAAGTTCAGGACGTCAACTATGGGAGATTTAAGGCATCATCAGCGCTTGCTACGGAAGCTTGGTCTATTCGAGTGGCTTGTGCTATGGCTGTTGCTAGTGGTATGGATCACTTCATCATAGAGTTTGATTTTCAGGTGGTGGTGAACTGACGGCACTTACCGAAGGTTGAGTTTAAAATGAAAGTTCAAATCATGCTGGAAAATATTACTCCACTATAATTATTTGATTAAAGATTATAATTGCTGGTTTTTAACGGTGTAAAAAGAAGTGCTAAACAGTGTGCTCACATCCTAGCGAAAAAGGCTTCTCTTAGATCCATTCCCCATCCACCCGGTTGCAGGGATGCGCCATGATCTTTGTATTTTGATTCGTTCTGATGCTCTTTTAAAATGAGAACGTCTCACTTCTCAAAAAAAAAAAAAAAACAAAAATTATTATCATGTCAATTTTTAAAATTGAATTCGTTTTCTTGAGGTCCTTTGGAGACAATAAGGTGCATTCTTTTACGGACCAGGATAATGTAACCGAGGATTTGACTCCTATATCGTTTACTAGTAATTTAGCTCAACATATTGGATTTGGGGTTTCCAATGCAAAGATCATTAGAATACGGGGCCAAATTCGAAAAATAGAAACAACAGGAGCTATTACAGAATTCCTTAAAGATAACAGCAACTACGTGTTATTGAACACAGCGGTGCAAGCAACTGCGTGAAAGTGAAATGAACAGACAACAAACCATGGCCACTCCTCTGCTCTCCAAAACCTCTCTCTTTCACACGCTTCCTTTCACCTCCAACCCCTTCTCTCTCTATCCCATTCCCATTAAATCCCAATCTCATTTCCACCTCAAAGCAGCCATGGTAAATCTCTCCTCTTTCCCCTAGTTTTTTCTTTTTCTTTTTGAAAAAAATTCATGGGTTTACTTGTTCTTGCGTTGAATGTGTTTCTTTGTCTGTTTTTAGATGGATGGCAGCGAAATCACAGAGGAAGAGGAAGTGGGTGTTGTCAGTGAGAAGAAGAAAATATTTGTTGCTGGTGCCAATGGAAACACTGGGAAGAGGATTGTGCAGCAGCTTCTGGCCAAGGGGTTTGCTGTGAAGGCTGGTGTTCGTGATGTCGATAAGGCGAAAACAAGCGCCGCCGAAGGAAATCCTGATCTTCAATTTGTGAGTATTAAGCTTAGGGTCATTTGATCGTTTTGGGATTTGGTTTCTCAATTTGAGTTCTGTTAATTATCTGTATTTCATTTAGTGGTACAATGTGAATTTTTAAACACCATGGTTGATAAGATGTCAAAATTGAGAAAATTAATGCCCTAAAAAACTTTGGACAATTGCTAGGAAATATAATTGAGTGCTCGCATCTGCAATGATAGCAAGACTTCGCATATTGTAGGGCTGATTTCTTGCAAGGGCAAAACAATTTAGGCTAAAAAGATTCAAACTGAAACCGGTACATTTCATTTTACTTATCCGTAGTCAATTAGTACTTAAATCCATGCATTGCTTTTAGTAAATGTGTCAACATTGGTAATAGAAGTGATTCAATTTGTTCAGAACCTTTTCATGATCTTGAAATATCCAGCTCTTGCCATTACGCAATTAGTAATTACCATCCCAGGTTTTAGATTCTTGGTGGTATAAGAGTGTAAGTAAACACCTCTGGGGCAGATTACCTGGATACCTGCCACTAGAGCTACAAATCTTTAGAAAATATGATTTCAAGAAAATAGCTCCTGTGTGTGCGCGTGTGTGAGTGTGTGTATATGTCTAGCACTATTTTTGAACGGCTGTGTGTCTAACACTATGGGTTGGTAACTTTGTGTTCCGTCTACATGAAAAGATAGGGAACAAGGGAATCTCATGTGGCAAGATTTTAAATTTTCCATTTATTTCTTGTTGGGATTTTCTTTGCCGTTTGGAGTGATATAGGTAGGACTTTTGTAGTCATCTAACATAAGGGTTGATAAATAATCAAAACATGTTATTCTTGAGCTGGGTAGATACTAGAAGTTAAAGGTTGTGCTGACTGAAGGGATTGATTATCTTGGGTACCAGCCATAAATTGAAAATTTTTTACAATAACTTATGAGACGAACTTTAAAATTTTAACTGCTACTACTCAAGACAACTGAATATTGTTAAAATGTGGGAATCCAATACATCCACTATAGAAATAGGGGATCCAGATGATGGTCTGCCCACTGGACAATTCGCGGTTCCACACAGATGTAGCATGCCAAGTGCACCGAGTCGCCAGCACTGACACATGGTTATAGTGAAATCAACAATTAGTAGGAGGACAAGAGGATTATAGTAACCATCTTGTTTGATGTTGCATGTGTCCAGATAAAGGCAGATGTAACTGAAGGTTCAACAAAGCTAGCTGAAGTTATTGGTGGTGATTCAGATGCTGTAATATGTGCAACTGGTTTTCGACCTTCTTTGGATTTACTAGCTCCTTGGAAGGTTAGTTTACGTAATGTTGCTATTAGTGTGTTGCCTAATTTAGTTAGCATTGGATCTTATCCCTTTGTGGGCAATTCTTAATGTTTGATGGTAAGATAATTATATCCTCTGGCAGTTTAATTTTTACATGTATGTTTCTATAACCCCCTCTTATTTGGCTAGTTTTGGTAAGATAACTTTATTTGCGCGAATTTAGTGTTCAGCAGTGCTCATCAGCTATTTGTTATGATTAACAATTGATTGCGTTTCAAAAACTTTACTGCTTGGATTATTTGACAACACGACTTTTGGGCACTGTTTTTACTTTAAAATGTAAATATGATTTTGACGTATGTATACAATAAAGATGTTCACCGTTCAATTTTCTTTGTGGTTTCATGCCGATTTTTTTTTTTTGCTTTTTGGTAAGTTTAACATCATTTAAGAAACAAAGGAAGCTACAACCTAAGGATGACACAGCCACACCCAAGCCCAACAAAATAAAAGAACGAAACTCAAACACCTGCAACTGCACCTTAGGACACTATAAGATACAAAACTAACAATAAAAAAAGGTTCATAACACCCTACACACACGCTACTACCAGCATACAAACCATCATCGACTGATCCTGTCAAGTCAACAGGCGAAATCTGCCATTCCGTGCACAACAGCCTATTTGCATCAGATTTCTTCACCTTTCTCCACGAGCTTATGAATTTTCTAATATCCCTTTCAGTCAGACCTAACCTTTCTCAATCCAAACTTCAATGTTTAAAAGTTTATGCTCTAATATCCATTTCATGCAAAAAAAAAAATAAAATAAAATTTGAGCTTTGATGTAATCTTCTCCATTCCCTTGTTCAATGGTTTTACTGTGTAAAATCTTCGGTTGCAGGTTGATAATTTTGGTACGGTGAACCTTGTTGAAGCATGTCGCAAGCTTGGTGTTAAGAAATTTGTCCTTGTTAGTTCTATTTTAGTCAATGGAGCTGCTATGGGACAGTTGCTTAATCCAGCGTACATATTTCTCAACGTGTTTGGACTCACATTAATAGCAAAGCTTCAAGCAGAGAAGCATATCAGGAAATCCGGGATTAACTACACAATCGTAAGACCTGGTGGATTAAGAAATGATCCTCCGAGCGGAAATATAGTCATGGAACCAGAGGTGAATTATTGGAGGAGTTATTTTAGTTTTACATGTTAAATACGTTCTCCTATTAGTTGGTCTTTCATGATATTTCTCTCTCTAGGATACTCTGTACGAAGGTTCAATATCTAGAGATCAAGTTGCTGAAGTTGCGGTTGAGGCATTGATTCATCCGGAAGCTGATTACAAAGTAGTGGAGATTGTTGCACGTGCTGAAGCTCCGAAGAAAACTTTTCCAGAACTATTTGGTTCTGTAAAGCAACGGTGATTTGAGTTGCTCGAATTCAGAACGCCGTGGCACATGGAAGGACATTGAAAAGAATACCGGCGTCTTGTTTTCTGGCAGTAGCTCCGTTGCTTCAACTTTCTTGTTTTCTGTATCTTTTATACTCTATGCTGTATAGTTTGAATCTTCCTGTAAGAAGCACAGATACATGCACAAGAAATGGACACAATATGGACAGGCGGACATTTTTTAAATAAAAAAAAATTAGGACGCAAACATGTTGGACACAAATTAAATTTCTGTAAAACTTGAATAATTATTCAGATTGCGAATACCATCACCAACATCAAGTTACCCTTCCTCCGTTTGAACATAGATACTACGGTTCCTATTTCATGTTAAGCACGTGCTTGTTCAACTGGGGAATAAAGTAGTCGGCATGTATTTCTGCCTAAGTAGTGCGTACCATGTCTTCCACAGATTTTGAGTTACAAGTCTTTCGACAATGACGACTTCTCCGACTTCATCATCTTACTCTTCGCACGTTTTTATCGGCCTCTAGATTTTGAGCGCGTTTTCTACTTTGTGTTCTACGATCTTGGGCGTGTTTTGTGTGATAGGGGGATATTTGGAATGTATTTACTTTAAAGGATCTCCGGCTGTAGATCAAAATTACATGGACTATTATACACTTTATTAGTCCCTCGCCACGGATTGTTGGCTGACTTGTCCCGAAATGACATACTTGAATAAAATTTTCATTGGAAATTAGCTCTTGACATTTTTGCTTTAACCATTACCCATTGGACAAAACATGACCTTTTTTTTTTTAATTTTATTTCGGCAATCAAGATTGTCTAGACCAGTGCATTCAGGTCAACCGCATCTCATTGGTTGGATTTATAGTAATTATCAGTGTTCTACAAGTCGCTAGTCGCTTCCAGGTCGGATGGCTACCGACTAGCGACTAGGGGACTAGTCAAGGATTAGTTGGGGACTAGTCGGCTAGAATTTTTTTTTTTTTAAATATATATTTTCCTTCATCCTTCATAAGTTTTGAGTAAGTAGAATAACATAAGTAGCAAATCATCAAATAAGAACATAGTCGCAACTAAAACCACAACAAGAATAATTAATCCTTAGTGGCAAATCACAACAACAATATACAGTGTGCTAATTGATTGATTTATTCTACAATCTACAGTACGTGTAAACTGTTTTTTACTGTATATTCTACTATCTATATGTGGAAACCACAAACCTTAGCTTCTCGTAATGATAGATAAAGAGACAATTAAATTATTAAAACTGTTTTTTTTATGTACTGTACATCATCCACACTTTTGAGTTTAGGGTAAAAAGTTAAAAACATTCAAAACAATTACACTGCAACCCTAAAAATTTAGCAAATTCTGTTTTTTTTTACCCCAATTTTTCCGATTAGTCGCCGACTTGTCCAATTTTTTTTAATTCGCAACTTTTCCGATTCGCCAACTTGTCCGATTAGTTGCCGACTTGAGCCGGCCTAAGTCGGCCGGCGACTAAATCAATCGACTAGGCCCTAGTGCTCCGACTTAGTCACCGACTACACTGGTAATTATAGACTTTCATTCCAATTTGATATAGTTTATACACATATTCTCCAACCATTTGGTAAAAAAAAAAAATAAATTAAAAAAAAAAAGGCCCGGACGAAAGACAAGACTTTGATACCGACGAGTGACCTGCAAGCCATTAGGGGTGAGCAGAAAACCCGTCAAACCGTGAATCCAGTCCAAACCAATCCAAACCGATTGGTTTGGTTCGGATTTTTAGTAGCGTGGTTTGGTCCTGGTTTAAAAAAATTAGAATCCGTCGTCAATGGTTTGGTTTGTGGATTTACGTTCATGGTTCCATTTCCAATCCAATCCGAACCATTTATTATTATTATTATTATAAGCTATAGTCCACTAACTTCCTAATTTAATTTATTCATTATTCATTCTCTAACAAGATTTTATTTTGCCTAAGATTCACAACTTATTCCCCTAATTCCAATACACCAATAGTGGTTTAGTCATAGCAAATAAATTCGATGATGAAATTCTCCATTCTAATTTTGATTCCACGGCACATTTCAATTTTTTCAAATTTCTATACATGATTCGGTCATAGCCTATTCTTATTCCATGATTTCCTTCATTACCATGATTAACTACCCTAAATTTCTATATATGAGGACCTATCTGTATTCTATATATAAACCTAACGTAGTAAACCTAAATTGTAAGTACTCTAAATATTTTACGGAAATAATATCTCAATTTTAAGCAAACCGTGGTTCGAAACCGAATCCGATCCGTATTTTAATGGTTTGGATTGGTTTGGTTCGATGCCTTTGTGGGTTGGTTTGACTCGCCAAATTCATAATCCGTAAGTAGTGGTTTGGTTATTGGTTTAGTACAAATCCGAACCAATCCGGTTCATGGCCACCCCTACAAGTCATCAGGTTTTTTTTTTGTTTTTTTTATGTATATATATAATCGAATGTCTCGATTATGTTTCCCATACCACAATTAATTTTAGAGTCTAGAGATGTGGAATCAATCAAATCCTCTGTTCCGAAAACTTTATATTACTCTGTTTCGGTGCACTTCCAGCCATTAAATCACATAAAATTTTAAAATAAAACACAAAAATGACCCAAAGTAATTCGGCGCTTGGATCTCAAACGAACCCCTCTAGACAACCCAGTGGCTCAAAGACTTTGCTGGAGACCTGCAGGCTGCAAAGTCATCTGTTAGGATTGTCTGGGGACTTTTCCGCTGTTAAGACGTTATTCCGGCGTCCATTGGATCGTCATTTGGATTTCCCACCAACCCGAATTCACACTAAAAAAATCTCTCATTTTCGCCTCTGTCGATTGATCGAGCGATCGAGAGTGGGTGTGTAGTGGGTTGGGTTGTGGTTTATACAAGCAACAACAACGATGAAGCACAGAAACGGTGAGATCTGGGAATTCGAGAACCACGTTAACAGTACCGGAGGAGTAGATTTCGACTCCGACGGCGGCGTAATATTAGGTTTAGACGGCGGCACAACCTCCACGATCTGTATATGCATGCCGGTCCTCCCCTTCTCCTCCTCCTCTGACCTCCCTGACCCTCTTCCAATCCTCGCTCGAGCCGCCGGCGGTTGCTCCAACCACAACAGCGTCGGAGGTATATCACCCAATTCACCGCTATCTTTAAATATTTAGCAAAGATCATATGGTATGAAGTAGTCCAATAGACAAACCCAAATATAAGAAATTTGAGTGAAAGCTCGTAGTTGTAGATTGTGGAGTGCAAAACAAGCATTCAAAATTTGAGTCTTGATTTGGTGAAAAAGTTAAGTAAAATTCAACCTGGCATGAGTAGTCTAGGACTGGAGTAAGGTTATAGGGGGTTTTACTCAAAACTTTTTTTTTTATCGAGAAGAGGAAATTCACTTTTCCTTTGGAAGTTTTGGTGATGTAAGATTCTGGTCACATTTTGCTTTCAGAAGTTAGGAATGTCAGGGTTTGGAGTCGAGCTTCCATAAAAAGTATACTTTGGAGGCCAACAGTCATTTGTGCTCTGGGGGGCATCGGTTGACAAAAAATTGCAATCTACATGCGATATTATTTGAAACAAAGTTGGATGCCCACAATGATCTTGAGTCCTTGACCATGCGATATTATTTTCTTTTTCAATTGAACTTCGAAATATCATCAACGTAACACAAGTATGTTGAGTTTTGATGTTGTATGTTTACTTCCACCTTTGTGCTTCAAACTTACAGAAGCAGCGGCCAGGGATGCATTAGAACAGGTTATGGCTGAAACCCTTGTGAAATCAGGTGCCAAGCATTCTGCTGTTCGAGCTGTTTGTTTAGGTGTATCTGGTGTTAACCATCCAACTGATCAAGAAAGAGTACTTAATTGGCTAAGGTTAGTTACATAACTAGATTGCCATTTCATCTTTACAGTCTTTATGGATATGTTGATCTAGGTGTCTGCTGCATAATGTTTCTAAATTTCCTTAGGAGAAAGAATACCCGTTTAAGACTGTAAAGGATTCATCTTATGGTCAAAAACTAAAACCAGTAGACTCCCAGTTAATTTGTATTCAATGTATTTGTCAACAGTGAACTTCTAGTTCTAGGTTGTCTGCAACTAGTTTGGATTTGAATACAGGTCTATTTCTCCTCTTTTGAACAAATGCATTCTAGTAAAAGAAATATTGTACTTTGTTTCAGAACTACATCGTTTCCCGTTTTTAAGTAATATCACTCATAAATTCAGAAACCAGTGAGTATTCAGAAAAAAAAGTGTTATTCGTATAGAGAGTAAGACGCAAAATAAGTGTTGGGAGTCTTGGGACGGACATAAAAGTGAGACATATGTTTGTATAATTTGGGAAGGCAAAGAAATTTGTGCAGGAGGTTGAAAAGCATTTATGTGATAATTTGTTGTGCGTCCCTTATTTGTGCTCCACATTATCCTCTCTCCACCTTATGATGCTTGGATTTCCCCTTGCGCTGACTTTATATTGAAAAAAAAAAAAAAAAAGAGCTATGTTTTTCTATTGGTGCAGTTAAGTAACTACGTTGTTGTGGCACTGGAATGACAGTTTACATGCTGCTAGAAATTTTGTTACAAGAACATGTATTGGCCCCAACAGCTTCTGAATTCCTTTAGTAACTTTCTCAGGGACATATTTCCAAGCCATGTAAAGCTATATGTTCATAATGATGCCGTAGCAGCTTTGGCCAGCGGGACATTTGGTAAACTTCATGGCTGCGTTTTGATTGCCGGTACTGGTTGCATTGCTTATGGATTCACTGAAGATGGAAAAGAAGCTCGCGCTGCCGGTGCTGGGCCTGTCTTGGGTGATTGGGGCAGGTAAATAAAATATGCCTTCCTCACAACGTTGCACCTTCCTCACAATGTTGTACATGGAAGACGTGTTACCTTTGCTTTCTCTAGCATAAGAAATGAGAGATAGCTGTTGAATAATTTAAGAAAAATATTTGTGGAACTATGTACAGGTACAAAGCAGCATATATTGACACAGCTATATACCAGCGTTGGCCATTTGAATTCCTTTTTGTCCCTGCTAGAAAGAGATAGCTTCAAGATTGTAGCTTTGATGAAACGTGGCACAAAATTGGCCCTAATGCTCCTAACAATGTGTTTTGTAAAAATAATAATCTAATATGATACACTATTTAATGGAATGTTCCTCGTTCAAAAGAGGTATACTGTAACATTGAAATTTATAGAAGTTAGCCCTTATAGTTCCACAATTTCGGGTGTGTGCCATTCCACATTACTGTTCTTGTTTCTCTTGTTGAACAATCCAAGTCCTAGACTCCTAGGTAACATGCCTTCTTGGGGAGGATAGCACATCAATGAGCATACTTATTTACGCATTTTTATGTAGGGGCATAGCACAAATGATAGGGGACATCCAGTACTTGGGTTAAAATCACCTTGATGATGGTAGAAATGTGTCATGCAGCTTCCTAATGTCAGTAGTGGGAACAAAATTTGATATGCTCCCACCAATGCATGGAAGTGAATGAGGATGTAGATGCTATTTTCTAGGACTAAAAGTCTAAAACTACTTGAAAGAACTTGTGAAATGTCAAACTATGTCTCACAGTATGTTTTTAAGACCCTCGCGAGTACAAGAGCCATGATCTAGCTGTTGCTTAATGATCTTCAATCCAGAAAATGTACTTTTTATGCCAAAAAAAAATTGCAGCTACTAGTATAGCCTGATAATATTATCCACCAAAGTCAAAAGCTTTATAATTATGACAAAATTACTATTGCTATCCTTGACTTCTGTGTTACAGTTTTGGCCAGGTTCACACTTCACATGTCATTTCTTGCCAAGAAAACTTCCTATGAGCTCAATGCTTCTAAAGTAAACCATAGAACTTGTTCCTCCACATTCATTCTCGGCATATTTAGGCTGTTTTTCAGAAAATATGCAGGCCTTATCCGTCGCTCTCTCTCTCTCTCTCTCTCTCCGCACACACACAATGCAAATTAATGGGGTGGTATAAAAATTCACTGTGTGACTGACCACACAAGAAATAGTAGATTATGCTGACCATGATGAACTTGTTAGCTCTAGTTTCTGCAGGCTATTAAAGAACTTTTTGCTTGCATCTAAGATTTGAGAAAGTAATGGCCGATGAAGTACATACTTCAAACTGCACCTGTTATTGTATGGCTCTACATGGTTGCCAGTACTCGCATATTCCTACCATGATGAACTGACATGGAGTTATTTCCTTATTGTGAATAGTGGGAGATATGGCATACATGCCTAAATTCCATGGGCCTGGGAAATTGGAAAAACACTCCTTGTTTTTCATGTTATGAAATGGTCTCTAAACAAAACCTGTCATTACAAAATTCATTCAATGTCCTCTACATGTTTTGTCTTTTGGACCATTCTACTGAGTGGATTGCCCAAGCCTGGAGAAAAGCATGGGTAGTTAATATATAAACATCCAGAACAACATTATCAGGTGTTTCTTTTGAAAAACAGCTGTGAAGAATGCAAAAAGTTTGCCGTAGCTGATTTCTAGTCCTAGGTTTGTTTGAGGATTATGAAGCTTTTGACTTCCATTTTACATTTTCCAAAGCGTGCTATATGTGACCCAATAGTGGATTGTCTCGCTTACTACACTGAATGTAATTACACTAGAGCACTTATGTAATCTTGCCTGTAAAGAAAAGACCATTTGTTGTCCTGTAACTGTGTAAGTTCTATTTTTAAAGTAATTGTGATAACAGAGTATGTTTTGTATGTAAAATGAATACTAGAAGGGGAAATTGAATTGACGAAGATGTTTCTTACAGTGGCTACGGAATTTCTGCACAGGCATTAACAGCAGTGATAAGGGCTCATGATGGCCGTGGTCCACAAACAATGCTTACAAATAGTATTCTGCAGTCACTTGGTCTTTCTTCGCCAGATGAACTTATTGGGTATGTGTGTATTGAAACATCTTTGCAAAGATATAGTTAAACTTGGATCTCTTTAGTTTGACTGCAAAACAAAACAAGAAAATATCTTGGAGTTCTTGCAACCGTCTGTATTTGTTGTGTTAGTGATATTCTACTATATCTTAACATGCAAATCATACCACTAGGATATAGGACTGGTTCCGACATCTGGGTTGCTTTCAGGTTGTTTGAAGTTGGTTCTGTCTGAATGATTCTACAGCCTTTTGACTTGGTCTTTAATTCTCTAATCACAAAGATATGCTAACTGGCTCTTTTTCTAGAAGGCTTATTTCATCGAAAAATAGGCAAGAGAGGTTTCCTTGTAGATCTGCTTTCATTTTCTTGTCCAAACTAAATTTTGGGTTTTGTTTGTCTTCTACAAGTTGCATGGTTTGTATCAAGGGCATTGAAAATTGACTGCAGTTAAGTGGAAATGTTTTACCTACGTGAATCCTAACAAAATACCTATGGAAAGAAGAAGTAGGACGTTACATGTGGGTTCCTATCCTCTTCTTTGTACCACAGTTCGCACTTCCTAGTTCTTACTATGATCAACCTAGGTTTTAAAAAACGGACGTTCTGTAACGGGTTTTCGAAGCTCTGATACTGTTACGGATGAAAATAAATGGCGTTATGAAAATTCACATGCGTATCTGCCGTTACGGATCGCATAAGGTCCGTAACGGCTGTTACACCCCAGTACCGGACTGTTGCACCTACAAAACACTAAGAACAACTTTTCTTCTATGTTTTGTTCCTTTCTCGAACCTCCATGTTATCTTACAGTGTATTCTTCATAACTTTGTGAGATTCTTCTGCCTTAACATGCTAAAACACTATTTCAGGTACCAAACTTTTATTATTTCAAACTGGGTCAGAGAGAATGATTCTTGGGTCTGCCCTCTCTGATGCCTTTTGGCTTTGATTTGAGGGCATGATTCCGCAGCAAACGCGACGGTATAGGGGGATCACTGTTTCAGTGGTATTCTGTGAGCAGCCACTTTGTGCATTTATTGCCAAAGGTTAGGTCTGTCTCCAATCCATCTGTTTCAGTGGTATTCTGGGAGCAGCCACTTTGTGCATTTATTGCCAAAGGTTAGGTCTGTCTCCTATCCTTCCCCCGCCCATACCCCCAATTATTGGGGACTAAATGGGTTATGTTATTGTTGTTGTTGTTGTGGTCAGAGAGAATGAGACAAAAACTTCAACATCGTTCTTAAAACACAACATTTGATCAAATCTTATTTACAAAACTACTTGTAAAACTTAAATATTGCTTAAAACATTCAATTTAGTCATAAACAAGGTTAGCGCTTATGTATCAATGAATTATTCAGCATTTGCTAGTGCTTAAAAAAAATTAGGAGTGCGGTGCCTCATTCCGTTACTTGCACCACAACTGTTACGCCGACCGATGCTGCAATTTAAAACCATGGGTCAACCCATTTACTTCTGAACCTTCAAGGTTGTGAAGTGCCTCTCATTCAAACTGTTCTCACTTCTTACTATCAAGTTTTCGCCTGATCCCGTTCTTTCCTGGAGTGTGATCCTAGCCTTTCCAACTTGTGGACCATAAGCCTTACAGTACAGTGGATATGAGAAGTGACAAATAGGAAAGCCCTGATAAATATTTGATTAAACTCCATAAACTGATTTTCTCACATTTTCATTGTAAGCTGAAGGGCTGTAGCCTGTAGGTGATGGCTTCGGTACTCGTGTAAGCGCTGCAACTAGTGGTTGGGTCACCCCTCACTTTAGTTAGACTACTGTCACTTGCTTTTGTTTAAAGAAGTGAACACGGACTCGCAAAACCTAGTGAACAACTTACTATGGGGCTGTTCTATACCATTGCTGCATTGTTCAATAAGTGGTTTCATTTTTTACCTTCTTGGAATATAGGTGGACGTATGCAGATCCATCTTGGGCCCGCATTGCAGCTCTTGTTCCACTGGTCGTGTCCTGTGCAGAAGCTGGAGATCAAATCGCAAACAAGATTTTGGATGATGCAGTCCAAGAACTGGCTCTGGATGTGAAAGCAGTTGTTAAAAGACTTTGCTTGGGTGGACCAGGTAAACTTTATATAATTATATAACTTGACGTGTTTATTGATAGGGTTATATACTTGATCTCCCAAAATTTTATAGGGTTATATACTTGATCTCCCAAAATTTGGAGTCCTGAACAGATAGGGTATATACCTTACTTGACCTCTGGTCGTTTTGCGGTTCATACTAGATATTAACTACTAAACAAGAGCACTTCAGTAGTATTTACTGCCTTAGAGCATCTTTAAAGCTAGCCGCCAAAATAGAGGCCCAAATCTCTATTTGCATCTTTATTTAATAAATAAATAAATAAAAAGCATGTAGAGGCTTTCACTATTCACTCTTTCTCCAATCACAAATCTCTATTTTTATCTTCAAGGTCTCCCTCCACAATTTCACTTACAACCCTCTCCCAAATTTCTATAACTCCACACAGCATCAAATAACCATACAAGAACTAGCTCATCTCACTTCGTTTTTTCATCTCTAAAAATTTGATTTCTCAATTCGTTTGGTGGCTTGCATTTGTCACACGATTTTTCATTGGTATGTATTCTCCCTACTTTACTCACTGTTTCGTTGTCTTTATTTGTAGATATTGGATTATACATATAGTCTGGTAGAGTTCCAAACGAATTTAGAGTCTCTCTGCCCAATGGTCAAAATTGCCCTAGCCCAATTAGAATATACCATTTTCGCGAGTGAAATTTGTTCACCCTCGCCTAATGAGGGTGAACAAAACCGGTGTGGGGTCCACCACAAAGCGATGTCATGTTTACCATAAAGTGATGGGGTCCACCACAAAATAATGTCATGCTTACCAGAAAGTGATGTAATTCTGTGGACCCATGCCTTTTCCACCAATCAGAGTACGAGTTTTGTTCACCCTTATTAGGTGAGGGCGAACAAACCTGCACTGTTTTCGCTGCCCCCACAACCCCGGGTTGGACCATCGCTGAAGGTGAAAAAGGGTTTAGTAAAAATTAGTAAACTCATTGTGAATATATAATTGGTATCTTTCAAATGGTATCAATCTCAGACAAGTAAATAATGTGAAAATTATACATTTTCTTTAAAGCATAAAGTATAAACCAAATGTACAAAGTATACGATTGGCATTAAAAATTGACATAAAAGGATAACAAGGATAAACATGGGATTTTAGAAGCCCAAAAAGATGAATAGGACAATAGAGAAGATAGGTCTCCAAATATGGAGATTCAAAATTGGGTCTCTAAAAATAGAGACGATTATAGAGGTTGATTGGAGTGCGTATTGTCTCTATTTTGGAGTTCTAGAGCTTGATTGGAGATGCTCTTAAGAATGTGGAGCCAAAGCCCCCTCACACCCTTTTGTGGGCATGTTTCATGAGATGTAGCAGCTTCAAAATCCATAATGCTCTTTAATTGCAGATGGAAATGGCTCTTTTCCAGTTGTGATGGTTGGTGGTGTGCTCAAAGCTAATAATATGTGGGATATAGGTAAAGAAGTTACTGACTGTATCCAGAAGACCTATCCCAACGCTTGTCCAATTAGACCAAAGGTTGGCATTCTTCCTAATTTCCCCTTTTCAGTGATTCAGTGACTAGTTTTTTTCTCCTTATTTCATGTTCATTTTTTGCCATGGATTGACCTATCAAGAATTCCCTTTTGAGTCTTCAGGTGGAGCCTGCTGTTGGGGCTGCATTGCTTGCTTGGAACTCTTTGATGAAAGAAACAGAAGGAAACTGTCATGATAGATGACCCGGGATTAGTTACAAGCATCCAACTGTAAAGTTCGACATACAACACCTTGTACACTGAATTCTGCAATAAACCTTTGGTATCTAATCCCTTATCGGTCATAAAGCTCGTTAATTATTTTGAATCTACAAGTGGTCATGTTCCCGGGAAAGTTGATGGGTGCATACATTTACAGATCGCTGTCGCGATGCTGGACATTAGAAAACCACTCTGGCTCCACACACTATGGTAGTAATTAGAGCATAGATGATGATTGAATTGTATTTCCTTGTCTCTATCAAATTCTGATTTGATTTGAGTTTCTCAACTTGTATGTTCTCGAGATCTGTTTTTAGTGGCGTTTGGGATTACCTTTGTAAACATTCATTTCTTTCCTTCCTTCTTGCTTCCTTTATTTACTTTGATAAATCGTCTTAGAAATCCATGATTCATACCTAACAGTTCAAGACAGTCAACTTATGGGTCCATGGAACCGGTGAAATTCTGGAAGCAGACGGATATCCGTTCTTGCCATAGCCACCTTTAACTGTAACAAATGATTATTAAGATCACATTACTCATGCCTAGCATGTAGAGCATTGCTGAGAACTCGAACGAACTGGGCAAATCAAGTAAATTTTAAAAAGATCGAAATGAACTTAGGAACATAGCATGTTTTGACTTTAGGAATTGTGGAAAGAGAAGGACGAAACATGGAGAAAATTAAATGAGATAAGCTGCATTAATTTCCCTGGATATTACTCCAAAAAACATAATCAGTCAGTAAGCAGATGCATTGCATTGCCTTGTCAATAAGCTGATCAAATGGACTTGGTAGACTCTCTACTTATTAATTCTCTTCTGACAAGCTCCAAGATCTCAATAACCTGCATTCAAGACAGGAGAATGATAAATAGACAGTATTTTCAATGAGGCTTCTTGTGACGAGACATCAAAAAAAGAGACAAAAATATCAAACAATGTCCACAATGAGTCAGAAAAAAAAAAAAAAAAAATCATGAGAACAGATAACAAATTAAGTAAGAAGATGGTAGAGAGAATCTATCTTACCCCAGGGTAATGTTTGAAAATGGGAGAGTAATGATCAAGAGCAATATATATTTTCTCTAGGAGGCTTAAAAGTGCATCCACTTGATCTCCCAATAAATCAACCTAAATTTAAAAGAAAAGATTGAGTACAAAAGCAATATATAAACCCAATAATGTCGAACTTATACAGCAAACATTTAAGATAAAAACAACCTCCCTCCCTCCCTCTTATATTTTTTGTCTTTGAAATAAATATGTATTGTAGACCCCAGCAAAAAGGAGAGAGAGAAAGAGAGAATCTTCTATCTTTGTTGTTTTAGTCCTGGTGCTCAAAGACAACAACAATGTTAGAGATCATCTGTCTACTTGTGATACAGGGTGACAAAATGTAATTTCTTACTCTTTCGGGAGTAAATTGAAAAAACTGGTTTTTTAGTTTTTTTGCTCGTCCTTATTCAAAAAAAATTTGCATTTGTTAATTTTCGGTCGATTTTTTTAGGTTTCTTGGCTTGTCTTGACGAGAGGAATCTAAAAAGTAGGAGTATAAAATTATTAGCCAAACTTAAAGTTTTGTGAATAAAGACGAATGTGAAATCCAAAAAACCGGTTTTTTGGATTGTTTTTCATATTTATTCACAAAACTTTAAGTTTGGCTAATAATTTTATACTTTTTAGATTCCTCTCGTCAATACAAGCCAAGAAACCACAAAAAATCGACCGAAAACTAACAAATACAATTTTTTTTTTTTAATAAGGACAAAACCAAATAAACCAAAAAACCAATTTTTTCAATTTACCCAAACCAGGCCATAGTTTCTTAACATCGTCCCCTGTAGCCATTGCTTCATTCATCAACGTCTTATTTCAGTGATTGAAGCTCTTTACCTCGTAGGCTACTAGTTCTCTCTTTTTTTTCTTTTTCTTTTTCTTTTTTTTTGTTAAGGACAAGACAATTATCTTACACCTATTCTTATAGATGGAGGTGCTCCAAGGGGAGCGAGCTCAACCAATGAGCTATCCGCACATGATAACACATGCCATATTTACGATGTTTACAACTCCACAAGATAGCGATTATGCAAGCCAACATTTACAGTAAAACGTTCACTCATAAATTATTTCAGAAATCCAGAGCTTACATAAGATACAGTACTAGATTAGTTGATTCATAAAATGAGCCTCCCAAAACCATCAAACAAAGATCATTACCTCAGATTCAGCCAATTGAAGATCATTACATCTCTTTTCAAGCCTCTTTTTGTGCATCAATGCTGTGTTCTTTAGTGAATTAGTTTTCCGGACAAGAGAACTCAATTCAGAATTTGAGTCTTCCAACCTGCAAAGCATAAAAGCATGCATAAGTTTTCAATGCCTTTACTTGATGAAGGATTAGTTGACAGACTTTCATTCGAATGTAGGCAACATAACTCCCATGCAAGGTTGACAGAGAGAAATAATTTCCATGGATGAAAACCAATCCTTTTCACTTACAAGCCTTGAAATATGTCAAACAAGCTATGCTTAATTACAGGCCAATGATTGATTGTGATTTTCTAAAAACTCGAAACAGAAGTATGTTGGGATTCCACCCCGTGTGGGCCGGATGAGAGTGATTTCCTTTTGCATTTAGGATTTCCTATTGAGTTTAGGATTTCCAATAGGGTTTAGGATTTGTATTTCTATAAATACTCTTGTTGTCTCTCTTATTGAGTGTGTGGTAGCACAATGTGAGCGGGATAGGGAGTGTGAGAGGGGGAGCCGGTTGTGGCCTCCCCCGACCGGAGTGGGAGCCGGTTATTACTCCCCGGAGAGGTTTTTCATGTGTATGTATTAGTAAATATATACGACGGAGTTTTTCTCAGATTTCTTGTGTGTGTTTGAGTGCGTGCGTGAGCCAGATTGCACAACAAAGTAGAACTAGTAAGTGCAGTTACCTCATGTTACAGTTTCTGATACGCTCAGCGACTTGGCATTCCAAATCAGAAAGTTCTCTCGAAAGTCCACAGACGAGAACAATCAAAGCTTGCATTTGCTTCCTCTGTTCATTCTCTTTCGCTTCAAGCAGCAATCTATCTTTCTCTTTCTCTTCTGTAATAGCCCGAAGCATGTTCCTGCGCTCGTTTGTCATTTGTTCAACCTTTTGATCCAATTTGTCCATTTCACCTTTGTCAACTTCAATTTGCTCCAGTGCCAACTCCAACTTACTCTTAATCAAGTCAAATTGCTCCTTTTCCTTCACCAACGCAGCCGATAATTCTACTGTTAACTTCTCCTTTTCTTCCAGCGACCCTACCAATGAATGGACCTCCTGCTTTTGTCTCTCCTTCTCTTCAATCACCAATCTTAATTCCTCTTCCCTTTCCAGTGCTTTCAATTCAAGAAGGGAAACTCTATTTTCACATTCATATAAATACTTTTTGGTCAACCCTTCGATTTTCGACTGGGCGTCCTTAATAGCTTCCTTGAAAATGAAAAATTTTTGGGTGCCGAGTGGGTATTGCCACTTGGTACCCAAGCATAATCCGAGCCGTCCAAATGTGTTTTGGACGGCCCGGACTGATTCCCTCTCTCTCCTCTCACCTAAACACTCTCTCTCTCCCTTTTCTCTCTCTAAAATCCGGACTGTTGGATCCCGTGATAGACGGCTAAGATTGTTGAGCGGGTACCACGGCAATACCCACTCGGCACCCAAAAATTTCACCTTGAAAATAACTCCACCCATCCCTTGTATGAACAAAGACTCGATATCTGAATCTTCAATTTCACAAATTTCCGGCACGTGAATATGTTGTTGTATTTCTAACTCTTCAGTATCACGGTTGTTTTGGGGGTTCCACCCCCCTGATAACACATTTATACACGTCCTCAGCAACTGAAGTCTCTATCTCCGCATTTTCCAGGTCAGCTTTAAGCTTTTCTATTACTTTTTGAGCGGAGGGCCAGGAAAGAAACAGGGGAGTTGGCTGAGAAGAAGTCTTCCAAGGTAAGATTTGTTAGGTTAAGTTTGGATGGCGGTAATCTTGAGGGGAAATAGGAATGCGATACCTTTTTTTTCACGATTTTAACGTTTGGAAGAGACAAGAAAGAGAATGTGATACCATGCTTCTTCTATGATTATAACGTTTGGAAGAGACACGAATATGAATGTGATTCTTAATAACATATTCAATCAAGAATCACATTCTCAAACTGACTGAGTGGTAATCTGATCCCTCCCTTCACTATGAAAATCTTATATTCATGGCTCATTCATTAAGAAAATGAAATATTGATTATAATAAATGTTCAAAATAATTGTTTTCCGCGTAAAATTACTGAATTAATCCAAACACTGAAATAAAATTACTCCAGGTATCCAATTCATAGAAATTCGATTCACAGTAATCATATTCGTATTTGACCCAAACAAATTCCTAAAAATTTTATTCATAATAATTATTTTCTTATTTCTACTCAAAATTTCGGTCATCAAAACACAACCTTAAGGTCTAAGCATAGACATACAAATAATATGACCTTAAAGTCGAAAAGAGAAGTAAAAGGTAAATGAAAAACAAACAACTCTTCTTTTCCGTACTCTTTGACGTTGGTAAGTCACCAGGTTTCTACTGACTACAATAAGTCCTTTAGGGCAAGTTTGGCTTAAAAAGTTTTTGCTATTTGTGGCTTTTTTGGGTTTAAAAAAGCCCAAAAAAGATGGAAGGTTTGACTTAAAAAGTTTCCAAAAGAAAAGCCATTGTTAGGCCAAACTAGCAAACTTTTGGGAACTTTTTAGGCCAAAAAAGTAACTGAAATTCATAAGAAAAAAGAAAAGCCCATTTTAGGCCAAACTAGCAAACTTTTTGTTTGTGGCTTTTTCTCTCAAATAAGCAAAAAATTAGAAGTAGCATGAACTACTTTAGCCAAACCCCACCTTATTGATTGTGGAAATTCTACTCACTTCGTTCCCATACTCTTTTCCGTACTCTTTGACGTTGGTAAGGCACCAGGCTATGTAAAAATGAGATGACCTTTGGCTATGTTTAGGCACAGACATGGGCGTGCACTAGTATATACTAATAAGAATATGATTATCGGGAATTAAATTCCTAAGAATTTTCTTAACTAGGAATGGAATATTGTTGAACATCGAATTTCTAGGAATTGGATACCACGAGTAATTTCACTTCAATGTTTTGTTTAATTCAATAATCTTACGAAAGAAATAATTATTTTGAAAATTTAATAAAGTCAATATTTTTTTTCTACTTAATGAATATGCTAGGAATCTAAGATTCCCATGGGATAAGGGAGCAATCATGCATATTCCCACTCAGTTTTGGAATGTGATTTCTGGTAGAATATGTCATTAAAAATCACATTCATATTCATGTCTGTTCCAAACGTCTAAATCATATAAGCATGACATCACATTCTTGTCCCTGTCACTTCCAAACGTTGGAATCATGGAATGAAGGTATACCATTTTCATTCTCCCTCAAGATTATTGTCATCTAAACTGAGCTTGAAAATAAAGTAAATGAAAAACAAACAACATGCTTTTCTATACACTTTGAAGTTGGTGAGTAAGGGACGGGGTAACGTATGTAATAAAATTACTTTTAAAGCGAAAAAGATACTCCCTTCATTCCTTTTTAAGTGTATAGCTTCATAATTTACTTATTAAGAAGCATCATCATTACACCTTTTACATCAATTTTTACATTCACTTTCCACTATTGTCCATAATGGAGACATATCAACATTAAACTTTCTCCACTAATTGTTCAAAAATGAATCTATTTTTAAGGGTAAAATAGAAAATATACCAACTTTTACACACTAACTTTTCAACATCACGCTTATTTAGGAACAACCCAAGATAAAATACATTACTCTTTTTAAGGAACGGAGGGAGAAGAGAAATATGTTGCTGACTCATACTTTAATTTGCATTGGAAAAAGTTTCCACCTGATTAAGAGTTCTTTTTATCATCTACTCCCAAATTTAATTTGGTTTTTTTTTTTTTTTGGATGTTCCAAAATTTGTCCACTTTCCTTTTTTGAATGCCTCAAATTGAGTCATTTTCTTTTTTTTGTTTCATCTCCAAATTCAATTCAAACACAAGAATAGATGAAAAATATATTGAGTATAAAAAAGTAATCCTTGCAATTTAAAAGGAAGGTAAAACTGAAAGTTTATATATTTTGAAAAATAATGATTGTGTCCCGTTAAAATATTGAATTTTCTCAAAGGGACTAAAATTTTGAGATGGAGGGATCGAGTAAAATCACGTGGCTTCACATTCGAAGTGTGGCTTATGATGTTTCTCCCTCGTTTATTAAAGACGATGTTGTGATTTGAGTGAAAGTCATCCCATTCAAGTTCTTCGTGCTTACCTATTCTTAAATTCTTTTTGTTGAGTACAAAATTAATTTCTCTTTTTTGTTCTTTTTTTTTTTTTTTGAGCAACCAGAAACATAATATCCATTCCACTAGTGATTCATACGTTGTTTAGCCAAGGCATGTGCAGCCTTGACCACCTGTCTAGGAACTTTAGAAATACAAACATAGGAAAAGAACTTAGAAATATACATAATATCTGTCAAAATAGGTTTAACAAAAACATCAACAAGATCCTGCAACATTAGCCCGTTGACAAGTTGAAGACAATCCGATAGCACCTCTACGTGCTTCCATCCATTGCACCTTACCCACTAATTTCTCATTTTTGTTCATATATTTAAAGCGTCTGCATCTGCACCCGACTTCTATTTACAAAAATGTCCATTATTGAGGCTTAGTTTTTCAAATGATTTTATGAGATAAAAAGTTTTTGATAAAATCTACACCCTCTGTTCCTTTTTAATTGTAGCACTTTCCATTTTGGACTGTTCCTAAATGAGTGTGATGTTGAAAAGTTAGTGAGTACGTTTCCTATTTTGCCCTTAAAAGTATTTTCTTTTTTGAAAAGTTAGTTGTATAAAAGTATTTTCTTTTTTGAAAAGTTAGTTGTATTATCATATTGATAAGAGTAAGTAGTGGAAAGTAGATAAAAAGTTGATGTGAGAGAAAAGAAGTTGGAATTATGAGGCTAAACACTTAAAAAAGAACGGAGGAGTAGTTTTTATGGAGGTGTGATAAAAAATCACATTATTTTTCCAAATGATAAATTGTAGTTTTGATAAACTCCATCCAATGCCTTTATTTGATAAAATCTAGTTTTGTTTTTATCATTTGAGGATCCTAGATTTTATCAAAATTAGATTTTTATATCATCAAATCATTTGGAGAACACCCCCTGATTGTGTGAGTGTCCAAACGTCGACACACAATAAACACACACACACACACAAAAAAAAAAAAAAGACTCGATAAGCCTACACATTTTACACATATTTTATAGTTTTCAATACATTTTCTAATATTCCTATATATTTTTTACACATTTCAACCTTAACGTATGCCTATTGAGCCACACATTAGCATTTTCTTGTATATTACAATGTGTGACTATTACCAATGTGAGATCCTTGAGGCCTAAGCATATACGTACAAATGATATAACCTTTCAAAAAGAAAAGTCGAAGGCAAAGAAAAAACAGACAACTCTATCTTTTCGTACTCTTTGAAGTCACAGCAACTTTCGGGAAAATTTCAAAATTTCCCCCAAACTTTGACCTCAATGTCTCATCACCTTGCAAACTTACAAAAAAATCAATTTTACTCGCAAAATTTGCTACTGTTATTCAAACTTACTCCATCCGTCTTTCTCTCACTCTGTCTTTTCCTACTCCCTGAAACGTTAAACCCATCTATCACCCATGATCAGACCCCTCTCTCTCTCGCACTATCTCTCTCTCTCTCTCTCTCTCTCGCGCACACACACACGTGCACACCCCAACCGGCAAAAATTGACCCCTGTTGATCAAACCGGAAATACAAGGGGTACCGACCACCCTTGTACCAACCACCTACAGACGGTGTCAAGGACCCCCTTGTGGGTCCCACACACCGTTCATCCATCTCAAAATCAAATCCCAATTGGGCCACACGGGAATCGATACAATCGGATGGCCCTATGAGCTCAATCCAAAATCACCCTATTTCATCCAAAAGGTGATTTTGGATCTAGCTCATAGGGCCGTCCGATTGCATCGATTCCTACATGGGCCCACTCGGAATTTGATTTTGAGATGAATGAATAGTTCGGATTGACCGTGTGGGACCCACAAGGGGTTCCTGACGTCGGTCAGTACGTGGTCGGTACCACCGATCGGTACCAATAGAATGGTTGTGATTAGACAATTGAATCAGTGGGTTTTAGTCAGAACTGAAATTTGACCTCTCTCTCTCTCTCCCACACGCGCACACAACGCGGTCTATTTCTGGTTAGAATCAAAGTGTATAAAAAACTTGGTTGAACTAGTGGGTTTTGCTCGCCTTAGTGAGACGATTGCAGCGCTGTGTGCGCAATTGTTTCTTATCACCAGAGTAAACTGCACATGTAGATTGAACCAATGGGTTTTCCGCGGCTACCATGGGTTTTACAATTGGACCAGTGGGTTTTACTCACCTCAGTGAGACGATTGTAGTGTTGTGTGTGCGATCGTTTCTCGTCGCCAGAGTAGACCACACAGGCTGATTGAACTAGTGGATTTTGCGCGGCTACCATGGGTTTTGCCATTGAACTAGTGGGTTTTGCCTTGCTACCGTTGCCGGCGTTATTTCTTCGTGAGTGTATGTGTCCCTATTTCTATATTGTTAATATTAGTAGTAATTTGAGTATCATATTTAGTAGGGCTTCATTGTGATTTTCATAGCCAGAAGGCTTCTTTTAATCCACTCTAATACTTAAAGGAAGAAGTCAGTGTGGGAGTGTTTAACGTTTTTTTGTACCTTGATCGTCTATGCGATCAAATTCCGTTAGTGAGTTAACAAATTAAAACGGAAGGAGTAAGTTTAAACAATGGAAGCAAAGTTTGGGAGTAAAATTGATTTTTTTGAAAGTTTGGGGGCGATGAGACATTGAGGTCAAAATTTGGGAGGCATTGTGAAATTTTACCTCAACTTTGAACAAGATACTAGTAATTTACATCAAAAATTTCCTAATTGATTCCTCTTTGAATTTTTATTTTGGTGAGAAATAGACTTCTCCCACATTAATTTAGAAACCCCCATCTGTCTTCACTCCTATGCTTAATATCTTCATATTAGCAAATATTAGCAAAAGCAAATCGCGCATAGTTATTATTATTGATCCCTTGAATAAAAGTTTTTGGCTTCGCCCCTGGAGCCGATATATAATCCAGAAATGAAAGTCCTCACCATAGCAAAGTGAGGGAGCCCTCATGTGAAAATGTGAAAATTCTTGTATATCTTTTATATAATCAAATTACTTTTACGGTGAAACAAACAAAGATGACTCTTCCTTTAATTTGCATTGGTAAAAGTTTCCACTTGATTAAAAGCTGCTTATCCATGTTTCTCCTCCTTCCTTTATTAAAGACATTTGAGTGGAATTCATCCACATTTTAAAGTTCTTTTTGCTTACCAAATCTTCAATTCTTTTGTTGAGTACCAATTAATTTCTTTATGCTTAGCAATTCTGGCTTTCAATTGCCCTTTGTTTTCTTGCAGACTGAATGAATGTAGTAGCCGGTCACAAGGCGAGAGATAAATCATAAGTAGTCCATTTTGTATAGATAATGAGGATCAATGTAGGGTTTATTTTTTTCATGACCCATGTAGATAATATTGAAGGTAAAATAAAAGAGGGAACTCCAGTTAAATTAGGGGGTTTGGCCTAACTTTTATCATTGTGGCTACTTTTTGTCTTTTAAATTTGCGATTTTAGAATGCAATTTTAACTTGACTAAAACTTGCGTGCTCAATTAATGTTTGATTTTTCATTATTTTTTCTTAAAAAGCCGAGGACTAGTCCCGAATTCTCTTATGTTTATGATGATATCGCAATGCAAAGTATAAAAGGCCCCTATTTTGTTATTGAAAATAATTTGACAATTCAACCGAACTTGGGACCGCTTTGCAAACCAATAAACACAAAATGAATGAATAACTATCAAAAAAAGAAAGCAGGGAGCTCAAGATGCTTAGAATACCAAATAGTCAGTGAATCCATCAATCTCTCACTTGAAGACTGATCCATTACATCTCCAAGAGATGCAAAAGTGGTAGTGACCTAGAAACCAAAAACCTCAGGAAGCCTTTAATCAGGGATTCGATTATTCATGCACGCTATTAATCCAAGTGTTCAGACAGTCCATAAAGACTTTTTTTGGTTGACGTTGGGATTGATCTCCCAAATAAATTAGTTGGTCAAGCAAATGGGATACCAAGTTTTTAAATAAATAAAAATATTGAAGCTGTCCTGTACTAGGGGGTTAAACAACGATACTTCCTCCGTCCCTTTTTAGAGCGTGGCTTCATAAATCCAACTTATTAAAGAGACATCATTATTACACCTTTCACATCAACTTTTACCTTCATTTTACACATTTCACATCAACTTTTACCTCCACTTTCCAAATTTAGCATCCATTTTTACTCATTAACTTTTCAAAAAGATAAAATAATAATTGTATAAATTTTTAACTATTAACTTTTCAAAATAAAAATTCTTATTAACAGACATCAAAAAATGAAGGGAAATAATTTTCACACCCCTCTTTTATCCCCAAACACTCCCTTTTTTGTTGTTATTCACCTTGAAATTACTAAATTACCCTTACCTCATGAGTCACTTTTTCCATATGAAGGGCAATTTGGACTATCTAAGCATGACTGGGACTTAACATTGCTCAATATGTCTATTGGGGATACGAGTTTTTATATCTTATTGAAAAACTAAATAGATTATAAATGATAGACGGAAAGAGTTTTAGTTGATGATTTTTAGATGTCCAACCTATAACGAGGATGTTGGATAGAATTTCATAGTTAAAAGGAATCCAACTATCTCATTAGGGTCAGCTACTCCAAATACTCCATAAGAATAGTTGTTTGAAGAAACTATTGGTGTCAATGAGGTTTTCAAGGGTCAGTAGGTAAGTTGGTAAGTTGTGAGGAACATGAAATGCCTTCAAGATTATATTTGTTGGATTATACTTAGGGAATTGAAAACGAGGTGTGATAGAAATTTGTCTCTAAAGTAAGGAAAGGATCTTAGTCGTCACGAGTCATGAATTGTAGAAAGACGTGTGTAGCTTTTGGTGGCAAGAACTTGGGGCTTGGAACCATATTTTAGTATCATTGTGTATGTGGTGACTAACTGTATACTTGGAATCCCAAAACTGTCATGCCAAACATGTAGAATTAGAGAGCAATAGGATACCATGTGATAAATTCTGGAATGCAGGGCCGACCAAATCCTTGTTAACTTTCTTCAAATCCTCCTCAGAAGATTCCCTGTTAACAATAATGACTTTTGGACATCCAAACTTGTCCAATCCTGCAAACTTCATGGGACCAGTATCCTCGTCATATAACCTAGCCTCCGCATGGTTTGTAGAGGCAAGGAAGGGCCTTCTATCCGCCCAAATGATTTCCACATCATCATCATTCAAAAAAATAAGACATTGATGCAATGTAGAGGGAACAGCTAAACATGCATAGATCTAGTCCCTCCCTAATAGTGCATTGTAAGTAGAACGTGAATTGATAAAAAAAAATGGAGTTACCAAAGTTTTGGATCCAACAGTTAGGTCCAGAATGATAATACCCTATGAGTAACTCCCCCTGCATCATTAATTCCAGCACTTGAAGGGATCATGTCTTGTTCAGTTTTGCCCAGCTTGAACATCATGCTTTTGGGAATAAGATTGGCAGCTGACCCATTATCCACCAACATACAGTTCATAGGGACTCCGTTCAATTGATCTGTGATATAGAGTGGCCCGATATGTTTGGCCACTTCCAAAGAGGATCTTTCAAAGATAACACTAGACACCAATCTGGGCTCCCCATTCTCACCTTTATCTTCATCCTCAAGGATTATCAATGAAGGTGAGGATGAAGAGGAAGAGGCCTTCGAGTTAACTTTTTCAGTGATTCAGTGACTAGTTTTTTTCTCCTTATTTCATGTTCATTTTTTGCCATGGATTGACCTATCAAGAAAACCACACTCGCTTCGCACACTATGGTAGTAATTAGAGCATAGAGGATGATTGAATTGTATTTCCTTGCCTCAATCAAATTCTGATTATATTCAAATAGTTTTTTTAAATCAGAAACGTGGAGAAAATTAAATAAGATAAGCTGAATTCATTTCCCTGGATATTGCAATCGGAAAATAAGAAGAGATGAATATATTCGTATAGGTAATTTTCCTTTCCCTTGACTATATTCAAAAAACATAATCAATCAACAAGGCAGGTGCTCCACAAACACCTTCACTCTATTTTATAGATTTGCATTTTGGTGCACCCAAAACAATGTCAACCCAAACACGACTCTAGCAAAACAAACCTCCATATACAAGTTTGATACTGTAAACGCTAGAAACAGAAAGAGGCACAGCCAACTCGAAGCAAATAGCCATCTGAAAACGCAATTCATATTTTATGCCGGAATACAAGGAAATTTACAACAATATATACTAGCTAGTCCAATGGGAAGTTGTGGCATCCCTCGGCTGTAACAAAAATACAAGGCACTCATACTTTGTACCACCATAAATAAAATAAAATAAAATAACAGCTTCCCTGGGTACGTGTCAAAATTGTTGAAGATGTTTGGACTTTCTTCAGTTTTCTCTTCATAGCACAATCTCATCTTGAAGTCTCTACTCTGGTTTTGGTTGTTTTCACCAACACGCCAGATAAGTCTCCAATTCGGGCATTCAAAAGAAAAATTGGAACACCTTAACCTGTTAAACATCAACGAACAGTAGTTATGGTCCTATTAACAGATGAAGATCTGTTTTTTGAGCTGCTTCACAGGGTAACAGGACATAAACATGTCATTGAGCAGTCACTTGGGCTGATTCGGATTATGGTTCAAGAATTATGGAGTGAAACATAGAATATAGGAAGATAGCGAATCAAGAAGCTAATTTTTCTGTGTCATTTACTTGGGTAGAACCATCCACAAGTCCATGATCTCTACTAACAGAAGCCGTTAATCTTCCTTATTAAATTAGAGATGTAAGAATTAGATCTCATGAAACTGTGGAACCAAATGAAGACTAATGCTAATACATACCCTTCAAACCGACTGTATCAGACGCATTGCATTGCCTTGTCAATAAGCTGATCAAATGGACTTGGTAGACTCTCTACTTAATTCTCTTCTGACAAGCTCCAAGATCTCAATAACCTGCATTCAAGACAGGAGAATGATAAATAGACAGTATTTTCCCAATTGGAAACTATAAGTCAATTGGATTTTAAGGATGCATTAAATTGCATGAACAAGGCATTGATAGTAACAGATGGATTATATGTCCTTCTGGCAATGAAACACATACATGATATTAGTTAGGGGTATTTGTTGTCAATTTTCTAATAATCCCCCAAGCATAATGCAGGAAACCCATTTGCATTTGGCACTAGATGATACAAATCCATCCTCCAATGCTCGGAACAATAATCGAAATAAAAATCCACTACAAGTGAAATCCAATCAAGAATGCAGAAGAAAGTAAATTTCATTTGTAAAAGGAGAAAAGCACCGGTTTTACGTAGTACAGTAGCAACAACTTGTTACAACCAGATAAATAATCAATTTAGCATGCCCTACTGACAAAAAAAAGTATGAACTGTAAGACAAAACACGCATAGAGATAATATGCTGAATCCTCGCACGTATGAAACTGGATGCACTGGGAGGAACCCAGAAACAGTTCTAATTATTCCCATGATTTGAAGGCCAACGATGTTGCAAAAAAAGAAAATATCAAGACTTTCACTATGACTTCAATGAGGCTTCTTGTGACAAGACATCAAAAAAAGAGACAAAAATATCAAACAATGTCCACAATGAGTCAAAAAAAAAGAAAACATCATGAGAATAGAAAACAAATTAAGAAGATGCTAGAGAGAATCTATCTTACCCCAGGGTAATGTTTGAAAATGGGAGAGTAATGATCAAGAGCAATATATATTTTCTCTAGCAGGCTTAAAAGTGCATCCACTTCATCTCCCAATAAATCAACCTAAATTTAAAAGAAAAGATTCAGTACGAAAACAATATATAAACCCAATAATGTTGAACTTATACAGCAAACATTTAAGATAAAAATAACCTCACTCCCTCTCTTCCTCTTATGAACTAACATCGTGAACCCTTCTTGGCGCAAAAAGTTCACAAGCCATTTTATATTTCCCAGGTCTGTGTCATTTACTTGACACTGAGTATTATTCAATTTATAGGAAAGAATTGACTAATAGACTAATAAGCATTGTTTCAGTGTATAGTAAGGGCTCCGTATTTGCTAGTTTCATGTTTGGATAAGCAAAAAATCAGATGAAGTGGGGGAAAAAAGGAAATAAAGAAAGGAAAACACTGCAACTTCTGAAACTAAAAATCATGCATCGGTCTTTTTAGTAACCATATATATTCAAACACATATTTTCTGTCTTCAAAATAAATATGTATTGTAGACCCCGGATATATATTCAAACACATATTTTCTGTCTTCGAAATAAATATGTACTGTAGACCCCGGCAAAAAAAGGAGAGTGAAAAAGAGAGAATCTTTTATCTTTGACTCTTTAGTCCTGATTCTCAAAGACAACAACAATGATAGAGATCATCTGTCTACCCGCGATACTGGGTGACAAAATGTAATTTCTTACTCTTTCTCAGGTACATAGTTTCTTAACATCGTCCCTGTAGCCATTGCTCCATTCATCAACGTCTTATCTCTGTGATTGAAGCTCTTTACCTCCTAGCTACTAGTTTTTTTCTTTTTCTTTTTCTTTTTCTTGGGGGGAACAAGACAGTTATCTACACCTATTCTATCAGGATGTGTTAGCGGGGTTGAGCTCCCCACCTTATAGATGGAGGTGCTCCAAGGGGAGCGAGCTCAACCACTGAGCTATCCCCACAAGATAACACATGCCATATTTACAATTTTTATTACTCCACAAGATAGTGATTATGCAAGCCAACATTTACGGTAAAATGTTAACTCATAAATTATTTCAGAAATCCAAAGCTTACATAAGATACAGTACTTGATTAGTTGATTCATAAAATGAGCCTCCCAAAACCATCAAACGAAGATCATTACCTCGGATTCAGCAATTTGAAGATCATTACATCTCCTTTCAAGCCTCTTTTTGTACATCAATGCTGTGTTCTTTAGTGAATTAGTTTTCCGGACAAGAGAACTCAATTTAGAATTTGAGTCTTCCAACCTGCAAAGCATAAGAGCATGTATAAGTTTCCAATGCCTTTACTTGATGAAGGATTAATTAACAGACTTTCATTTGAATGTAGGCAACATAAGTCGAACTAGTAAGTGCAGTTACCTCATGTTACAGTTTCCGATACGCTCAGCAACTTGGCATTCCAAATCAGAAAGTTCTCTTGAAAGTCCGCAGACGAGAACAATCAAAGCTTGCATTTGCTTCCTCTGTTCATTCTCTTTCGCTTCAAGCAGCAATCTATCATTCCTATGCTCGTTGGCTTCCCTAACTTCCTTTGTCATTAGTTCAACCTTTTGATCCAATTTGTTAATTTCACCTTTATCTACTTCAATTTGCTCCAGCGCCAACTCCAACTTACTCTTAATCAAGTCAAATTGCTCCTTTCCCTTCACCAACGCAACCGATAATTCTACTCTTAACTTCTCCTTCTCTTCCAGCGACCCTACCAATAAATGGACCTCCTCCTTTTGTCTCTCCTTCTCTTCAATCACCAATCTTAATTCTTCTTCCCTTTCCAGAGCTTTCAATTCGAGGGAAACTCTATTTTCACATTCATCTAAATACTTTTTGGTCAAGCCATCGAATTTCGACTGGACGTCCTTGATAGTTTCCTTGAAAATAACTCCACCCATCCCTTGTATGAACAAAGACTCGATATCTGAATCATCAATTTCACAAATTTCCGGCACGTGAATATGTTGCATTTCTAACTCTTCAGTATCATGGTTGTTTTGGGGGTTCACCCCCCTGATAACACATCTATACACCTCCTCAGCAACTGAAGTCTCTATCTCTGCATCTTCCAGGTCAGCTTTAAGCTTTTCTATTAATTTCAGCAAGTTTGCCTCTGCCAAATAATTCTGCATCAGCTTCTCAGAAGCATCAGAAACTTGCAACGAAAGACACTTCACTTCTTTTTTCTGAGCTGAAACTGAGTCCCTAAGTTGTCGATTTTCTGAAAGGAGGCCATCTATTCTATTCTTTAAACTGTGAAGAGTCTCGGTATTGTTGCCCAATCTGGATAGTTTTTCATTTTCCACGATGAAGTCATCTAATTTTGAGATAACATCTGGAATTTTCTTCCTCAAAAATTCCAAGTCTTTATCCTTCCGAAATGGCAAAGAAGACCCTTTTTCTCTCAAGTATTCCCGCTTAAGACTGAAAAATTCTTCGGTCATCTGTTGCACCGTAGATTCATGGCTCCTTCTCATCTTTGTTATCGTACCGTTGAAATAGTTCACCAATTCATCTTTTGTCATGTGCTTTAACTGTGCAGCATCCCAACTCTCAGGCAAACCGTTATTAGACTCCTCAAATACACCATTACCCTCCCAAAGTGAAGTGGAAGGAGAAAAATGATTGTTCAACCCCCTTCTATGAAATTGATCCATATCGTGAGATCCATGAGAAATTAGCTGCCCATTTTCAGGATTGGACAGTGAATTTAAGATTGCATCTAATTCCTTCCTTAAATTTGAAACCTCGTCAATCTTTTCAAGTGCAGTATTTTGATTCCATAACTTCTCCTTGTACTGTTCGTGGAAACTCCTAATTGAACTATGTATCACCAATGCTTCAACCTCCTTTTGAATCTCCAGCTCTTGCTTCCATTCACACAGTGATGATTTGGTTAAATTAACCATATCATCCACCTGTGTGTACATATTGTCTAATGTCGTGTTTAGAGTTTCAAGCAACATATCTACACCCGTAAAGCTTTCAGATGCCTTTTCTTGGAGAATTCCACCCAATCCCACCAATTCTGAACCCGAACTAGTCCGGATTGGACTACATCCCCGTATGCTATCGATCTCCTTTTTAAGGTTCTTAATCTGCCCCTTTGCTACATTTTGTAGGCTTCCCAAAGATTCCCTCATCTTATCATGCTCCACAAATGCATCAGTAAAGCTAGGATAAAAACTATTTCCCTCACATCTCATTTCGTGGCACGAATCACTTTTATCGGCACCCAATTGGAATAAATGCATTTTCTCCTTCAAACTCTCCACCTCCAGTTCTTTCGCGGCGATTTTCTCCTCTGCCCCTTGCTCGACTGCTTTCACCATACCTTTAATGACGGAGTCACTCACCATCCTCGATATCATCAAACGGCCACTGATATCATCCCAATAAGAATCCAAATCGTCAAGAAGGTCATCACCCAGGTTCTCACTCTCTCTAACGCCACTGACATGTTGTGCAACTTTTTCATTACTTGAACTGATACCACAACCAAAATCTCTCACCCCCACCATAATCCCTTGATCCCCCATCAATGAATGCATTTGAAACTGCACCTACTTATCAATATATCTTGGGAAAATTGCAACTGAACACCTGGAAGACACAAACAAAAAGTTCAATTCTACATTTTGGGCACATAATACCTAAACAAAACTTCAAATTCAAAGACGAAATAAAAATGGCACATATAGTTGCCTAATTGGAGTTCCAATGTGAAATATAGGAACTTCCAAATGACAAACTATAGATATATCTTGAGCAAAAATGCAACCCTAACTCATGAGACACATAAATTTGATTAACTAGGACATTCTAACAGCAACAACCACCTCCGGCCCATTGAGTAAAACTCCAATTAATTTGAAGCACAGAAACGCTCAAATCTAACATATATTTGGGTACAAACTACAGCAAAAAAATAAATAATAATAAATACTATATATTTGGAAGAAAAAGACTGACCTTAACGAAGTAAAGATTAAAGAGTCGTTGATTTTAGTAAAAATCGTAGAAAAGTTGTGTTTTTGAGCCAAGAGTGGAGGGAGGGAAATTTATCAGGTCAATTTAAGTTTTATTGAAGTATCGATTTTGAGTAAGTGATGGAGATTCTCCAAGTAAAGCGTCAAACTCAAAGCAGCAAAACAGAGATTGGACCAAACAATTGAAGCTTAAATGTGACGAATAAGAACTTACAGCTGAAGCAAAAAGATGACCGGAGCTCCTCTCTCTCTCTCTCCCTCCTGCCGTGAAAATAACGGCGTGGAAAATCCTCGAAAAGTTTCTGGGTTTACTCTGGCAAATGGACTTTGAAAAGAGCAATTCATGAACTGGAACTCTCTCTCTCTCTACACCCTTTTTCCCTCGTCCTGTCCCCTGTGGGTTTTCTCGGTTGTTAGGGTTTTGTGGGAGGAGAGAGAGGACAAGAACAAGGTTGTGAGCAGGAGGGAAAGAATGACTATTCGCAGCTTCATAAAGAACTTAATTTACGGCAGTTGCCATTGCTCGCTGGCTTATGTTCTGTTAATTCGGAGGGGTAGAATTGTCAGAGGAAGTAGGCAAAGGATTTATAATTTGTCTGTTTAGGAAGCTTCGTACTTCGTAGGTGTAAAATCCAAATACATGTGGATTTTTTTTGGGAGCAACGTCTGTGTTGTGCACCAAATGCATAGCACACATGTTATTGGGCTCATTCTGGATCTCGTTATTTGATCTGAACTATTTATTTTGTTTGTTTTGTCGTGTAAGTAGTCTACGTATAAATTAAATTGATAGACTATCGATCCGTATGTTGTCAAAATGCCTTTTTCTTGAAGAGGCGGCAATTTTAATATAATCTTTTTTTAAAACTAGAAGGTAAATGCTCACCAATTAAACATTTATCGATGTCCCAAAAAACCTGAATATTTACTTGCAACTACATCTTGACGTGACAAATAAAATGAACGATTCAGATCAAATACCAGGATTGCAGTGGGACCCATAATGAATGCACCGCACACACCCTTATCCCATTTTTTTGGGTGACCTATGGCAACTACTGAATTAAGATAAAATGATGAACATCACGGGTGGCCATGGTGTAGTAGAATACAAATAGATACTATGTTTTGTTGTTGTCGTGTTCGAGTTATGTCATTTTTCATTTTATAAAATCTGTGATCGAATCAAAATACTAGTTGACTAATGGACTTTCTTTGCCGATAGAGTTGTTAAATCGGTAGATACATTCGACACTAATCTAACTTGCTTCTAATAATCATGTTGAGTTCGGATTGACAGAACTCAGATGTTTGTTTAAATAAACTAAAACATGTTCAAGAGATCATACATTTAATTTATCTATCTATCAAAAATGCTAAATTTTGTCTTTAGCCTAATGTCAAGTACCATTTTTTTTTTCCCGCTAAATGGTACTCCGTTTTAGTTGATGTATTCGAATAGAATAATTTAACTTGAAAACGTGGACGTTAGTCAATTTAAACAATAAGAAAAACCCACCCGATGTGTTATTGAAGCCATAATCCATCTTCATAAATGAAGAATTAATCATATAAAGCAAGAGGGACCATTTTCTTTGTCTATATATTCGAAAGCAACAATTAATCATGCTAATCATGATCATTAGTGCTGGTTGATAATTACTGTATGAGAGACAGAGAGTCTGGGTCCAGAGGGAGAGAGACGCTCCTAACATTTTAATTAGCCAAGAAAAGTTGAGATTCGGAAATAAAAAGCAGATTTGCGCCGGAGCGAGCTCAACCACTGAGCTATCCTTCAATAAAGGGAATAAAGATTCATTAATTTTTATGTGGATTCAATATATTATGGAGAAGGACGTTAGTATTCAACTGCTTATTAAGAAACTTCTAGAAGATTTGAACCAAGGAAAAGATTAATGTCAAACCAATTTTTTTTAATTCCAAAAGTGTTACACTTAAAAAGATTTGTACCATGTCCAATGAAATTTTTTGGCAATAATAAAAATTGTTATGGCATTTTCACGTTGCAAGAAAAAAATGTAGAAGGAAAATATAAGTAATGTAAAAAAAAAAAAAAAAAATCATTCTATTGATAGCTTACTGGTTGACAATAAGGTGTTGTCCCCATCTGAGCCTTTTGTGCTTGGCGATAAACGGCCCAAATCAGTTCGGTAATAAACGGTGCAGATCTATTTGGATCTGAACAGTTCTGGGCCGTTGATCGTCGAGCACGAACGGCACGGATGGAGACAACATGCATCCATCCCCCAATTCGACAATAAGGCAAGAATAATACAAAAAAACACATACTCTACTAAATGTACTTTTTTCACTTTTCTATACACTTTCACATATTCTTATACATTTTCCAGTTTCCACACATTTGAATAAATTTTTTAAACCTTAGCAACAACCCAGTATACTAATTTTAGAATTTTCCAAGATAAAAATAAATAAATTAAAAACCAGTACTAGGCAACACCAAATTTGAAGAGAGCCTTTAAGACCTTGCAATAATTTCCTAAAAGCAACTTGCTTTTTTAAAGAAAAAATTATCAAAAAGCAACTTGCTTTTCACCTAAAAGTAATTTGGGCGGTTCTTCCTCTCATTTAGGAGTATCATGCTATTCATTTTCGTTTTATGCTTTGAAAATGTAAACAAGAATCTCAAGTACTCCTTTATTATTGGAGTTGTTATTGGAGTTATACGAATGTAATTGCATCTGCATTTTATATTCTCTATCCATGACTATAACTCTACACATGTATCAAATGGAGATATCTCATATCACACGTGAGTCGGCACCTCACATATGATGAAAATAAACTTAAAAAAAAAAAAAAAAAAGTAGGGATCTTTTTTATTGTGAAATGATTTTAGCATTCTTTTTTTTATTATTATTCGTATTCACTCCTTTTTTGGCCCTAATCTATGTGAAATTACAAATTATTCTTATTTTCTAACTCACATCTTTACTCGCGCGAAGCGAAGTTGCAATTTCATTCATGCATATGAACAATGATAATATAAGGGATGCAAAATAGAAAGGAGTTTATAAACCATTTTCCCTCTCAGAATTTCTCATTTTATCATGGGCAACAGCTAGAAGCCTATAATCACGTACGAAACGCACAAGCAAAACAAAAGATGGGGACTGGTCCGGAAAAAGAGAAACAAGTTGAATGGACCGGAAAAAGGCTATGGGATTCTTGTTACACTCTTGGCCCATTTAGAAACTTATTTGCTAAAGAAGAGTTTGGGGCCTGTGACAGTGGGCCTGATTGAAATAACTCAACTGGACCAAAGAAAAGATGGGGACTGGTCCCTTATGCAACAGTAGACTGGGCCAACATCTATAACCTGTAGGACCAATTCTTCTAGGGTCTTGAGGTACTGCCACGTTGTGCTCAATCTTAATGCACTTCTATAAATATTACACTGATAAACCCTAATATGTATGCCATTACTTTCTCCCAAAAGCTTTATCTTTCCCTTCTCATTCAAAGACAGATTTAGCCATCGGAGTGCCTTCTGGTCGACTTCGGCCAGTTGGGCACTAACGTGGTTCTCTGTTTTGTAGAATCAGAGGAAGCAGGGCTAGCCACAGGAAAAAGTCTCATGGGAAAAGTTATGTCAAGTAGAGGAAAGTTTGGACACCACAGGCTAAGTCAAGTAGAGGTAAGTTTCTCATGGGAAAAGCCAAGTAGAGGAAAGTTAAGTCAAGTAGAGGGTGTTGAGGCACTACGTGACTATTAAATAATTACTCCCTCTGTAGGGTCGTGTTTCACCGTTTGTGGAGGAAAAACAACCCGTTTGGGGGAAGTGATACAAAAACCCGTTTGTGTGTAATTTGAAACCGATTCCACCAACCGCAACTAATGTGTTGTGATTGTGCCAGCAACCGAAGACCCCTTTCACAACTACTAAGGAAAGTGCTAAAACTAGAAATTTATGCTTTGAAGGCACTTATTACCTCAACTCTCCGCACCACTAAAGCTAACCCTTTGAGTCGACAACTTCAAATTTTTTTCCACAGAGCAGAATTGTAAATGTACTATGAGGCTGCTAATTTTATAGGAAACAATCCTTCTATTATCTGCCCATTGGGTGGATGATAAAATTGCTTTCTTACCAGTAAGAATGCAATCTTACCAGTCAAAGAACACTTTTATTGTCAGCCCATTCGGCGGATGGCAGAATTTTCTAGCTGTTAAAACAGACAAAAGAAGTGTGAACAGAGCTACATACTAAAAAAGGGTCTTTCTTCGACAAGGACATGGTATAGGAGTTAATCATGGAAATAGGACACAAACTAATTCCTTAATGCCAAGAGGACAAATCACCTACACATTCCAAAAATGCTCTCGCTAGACCATGAAAGTGCCTAAACCCTCCAAACCCTATGAAAGTGCATAAACCCCCAAACCTAATGAAAGTGCCTAAACCTAAACCCAAGGGTACCCTATGAAAGTGTCTAAACCACTAAAACCCTATAATTGGAAAGTGCACCCTAAGTGCCTAAACTCAAAATGCCAAAACCCAGTATAACCTACCATAAAAAGCCTAACTCCCCTAAAATTGAACCTCAAAATTAAACTCAATCCTAAGGCCCCGTTTGATACGAGATTTCATTTTGGAGGGATTGATAATGAGATGGGATTGGGATTGGGATTGATAATGTGATGTGATTATTAATGAGGAGATGAATCATTCTCTCATGTTTGTTTTGCACAGGATTAGATCATGGGATTACTAATAGCATGTTTGTTTTGCTTAGAATAGGATTGGGTAAAAATAATTTGTTTCCAATTCTACCCTTATTTGGAAACATCATTTTTCATCAGCAACTCAACAACACGTTTTCTTATCTTTTTTTTTTCCCCAGATTTCAAATGCAAAATACTGTAACTTTTTTTCTTCTTCAGATTTCCAATGAAGATTTCTTTGAGCCACATTTTCATTTTTTTTTTGTTTTAATAAAGATAAAAATAATATAAGTTTTTTTTTTGTCTTTAAAATGTTAAGCATCAATTGGCATTGTCAAAAACAGTTGAGAAAAAGTGGATACATTTTGCGTTATCTGCATGAGGGCAAATCCATCGCTCACACTATCTTGAAAAGCTTAATCGAATTTTTGACAGTCCAAGATTAATTGAATTTCTATAGCACAATTCGGCAAACAATGTCAAAGATTTTACCGCAAAAAAATATGCAAAATCTGTACTTAAAATAACGTCACTTTGATGTTCCATAATACCAATTTCATACCCATTTTTAGTTACGAACTAACAACACAAAGTTATCAACAACACTGCAACAGAAAATTAAACAATAATTCATGAAGGCCACGTGGTTCACACATTTCATCGAACAGTTGTTGTGCGTAGAAGTTCGACATTAATGGTTGACACACACGGAGAGAGAGAGAGAGAGAGAGAGAGAGAGAGAGAGTACTAAATCATCAGGCTTACCATTTTTGAAGAGTCGAACTTCAACTGCACCGTGGATTTGCATACGAATTCGGCCGATTGCGGTATGGTTTTTGTCAATTCTTGAAGGGTGGAACATCTACTGTGTGGTGAATTTGCATCCAGTAACTGTGGTAGGGAAGGTGAAACATGGGATTTGAAGAGAGACATGGGTTTTGTATTCATGGCAATGCAGTCGTGGTGAACGTGGGTGAGCGAGAGAGCCAAAGAGGGGAGAGAGAGCATGGAATGTCGGTGTGTGAGAGGGGGGAGAGAGTATTGTTAGGTGCAGTTAAAAGAGGAAGCATCCAACAGTGGGTATTAAGTCTACACCTCAAAGCCAAATCCCAGCCCTTAAAATACTTTCCCTTCAATCTTAGCCCTTAAATCAAGATCCGACGGTTCAAAATATAGAAATTTCAAACACTGAGCTCCCTTATTATATAGATATGCCCCCCCTTAAATTTAGGAGCAATCAAGATCCTTTACACTTCTTCATGGTAGGGGAGCAGGATTTAGGTTCAAAGGTGATGCTGCTTAATGAGAGTCGATTTATATTGTTATATTTTTATAGTAAGTAAAAATTAGGGTAAATTTCACTTACATCCTCTGAGGTTTTTGACAACAACAGATACCTCCCCTCAACGTATTGTAGTAATTGTTTCCATGCTGGACGTCATGTGCAAGAAAGTAAAAACTTGTAACAAAGACCATACCAAAAATGACATGAAATGGATTAGCCCCAAGGCACTGTAGCCGTTAGTTTGATATGCGCGTAATCTAGCCCATAACACTTGCACTATCGATCCCGAAAAAACATGAAAATGGATTGAGCATGCCATTTGTTAATGTTGATTTTATTAATCAAAACCAGTCTATCAAGTAGTCATTAATTCCTAGCTTGCTGGTATACCCAAGAGAAAGATAAGCAAAGTACTAGTATTATTATTGAAATTCAAAGACCATGCCGGCCATCATCCAATTCAATAGCTACTTTTAATGAGGCCCTACTAACTGCACTGGGACGACAAATCATATGGTAATGTCAAACAATTGAAGTGCACACGCATTGAACAAAATGTGATCAATCATGCACAAATATTGGCTTTTGTTTGCTAATTTTCCCTAAAAGAAGGAAGTTAGAGACATGTGCACTGGTAGTTGCGTCAGTATGTAGTAACTGTACCATATTCCGGAAGAGAACATTTTTTACACCGTCGGTGTCAACTAAAGTTTTCTTTGAATCGATTGCATTGCACCATACATGTCCATGTTCTATCATTTGGGACCACTATTTGGACACATGACGCAACGTAATAAATTCAGAGGTAACTTTAGTTTATATCGGCGGTGTAAAGAATGTTCTCCCAATCCGGAAATTTAATAATTAAGACTAAAGATGACATGGCGTGGTTCTATTGAAAGCGAAAAGAAAAGAAGCTCCAGGGAAAAAAAGAAAAAAAAAAAAATGGTCGAGTGCTTTATTATTTTCGACATAATCACATGCATTGGTAGCTAGTGGAAGAATGTTCAACCGAGAGGTGGTGGATGAAAGCACAAATCCATTTCGGGGTGGATTTCCTGTTTTTCTTTACCATCACTTGCACTTTCGCACTTTCTCCGTTCAACCAGCTGCTATTTCAAACCATTAATGGCTTGTTAAGAAATATTGTCCCACATTGCCTAGGAGTGGAATGGGTGATCACTTAATATATGTTGGGACCTCTCCACTCATTGCCAATTGGTTTTGAGATTGATATAAAGTTTCCACATGGCTATTATTCTCAATTACACTAATTATTAATTTAGCCATTACAACTTCGGATTTAATTATCATATATAATAGATATTAAATAAGTAATTAGAATTCATTCAGTAAATCATAACTTATTTAGTTGGCATTTATGATGCATGCAAGGACACATTTATCCCTATACAATATATGCTGCTCCGTATTGTGTTGGTATATCGATAACATCCTTTATTATGTACGCGTACGGATAAAACTGATTGCACTTTTACCAATTTATATGTCCAGTCATATTATGGTGACCACATTCGGATACCAAATAATACATCGTGATGTGTCACTGATATATTGATAGAATGTGTCTCATATGTCATTTAGTGGAGCTATCCTATTAATACAATTGAGACACATCACATGATATATACAAAAAAAAGTTACCAAATATGACCACGCGTAAGTACGTATAAACTCTCGACCGTGTTATGCATGGAGCAAGAGTTTGAATCCCTTTCTCTGCCGATTTGGAGAGAAACACGAGTATTAGTGGTTGGCAGTTAGAGGCTAGTAGTAGTAATTAATTAAGGATTTTTTTTAAGAGAAACATTTTTTTACACCGGCGATGCAAATCAAAATTTCCTCAAAAATCGATTGCATTGCGCCAATATTCATGTTCTACTATTTGGGACCACTGTTTGGACACATGACGTAATATAATTGATTTAAAGGAAACTTTGATTTATACTACCGGTATAAAGAATGTTGTACCCCTTTTTTGATCTTCTAATTGTGGATATATATTTTTTTTCTGAACCATAAACATAGAATCTAATTGTGGTTTTTTTTTTTTTTTAAGCATACAAAGAACATATCGTAGAATCTAATTGTGAATTTGAATGTCATGAAAGAACACTCTTGTTGAGATGTCAATTTTCGGACGGATGGATGGATCTCTGTGCATGTTACCATTAATATGAGCATCTGGCTGAGACGTAGCGACAAAATCTCTACTGTTATGAGATTGCGTGCTAGAATAATTCTCAACCAAGATCGCCAGGTAAGCTCACCTTATTAATTAAGGTGTTCTTGTCAGTTTGCGAGCACTTCAGACTAATTCCTACAGACTCTTTAACACCCCTTTTTACACATACACGTGATGTGACCCGTTCTTAGAGCTGCTGGAAAAAAAAATAAAAAATCGAAACTAAAACCTTAGGAAATTGCAATTTCTAAATCCCAAGCCAACCCGTTAAATAAATGTATCCTCTAGGATGACAGTCTAACAGAAACATTAGTCCTCAGTGCCATTTATTGTACAGGACCGACATTTTGGGAGGAAATTAAAACTGCCTAACTGAGCACCAACATAGATATATCATGAATAGAGACATGAGAGCTCATCCCGAAGGAATAACTCAAATGGTAATGGGGATGAGATATAAACCTAAACATCATGCACGCATTCGAAATTTGGTGGATGAACTATAAACCCAGACATCATGCATGCGTTCAAAGTTTGACAATCTCTTGGGGCCAGGCTGCAAGAGCTTCCTCGTGAATTCCATAGTTCAGATGTGGATGACCTGCCTTTGACCGGATCAGATAGAAAATTAGTCGAGATGTGCATGCACAAGCTGGTTCGAACAATCTTGACCGCCAAACCCAAGTAAAAAATAAAAGGCATGATAGATCTCCCTGTCCCCTTCTCTCTATTAATTTATACGGCCCCCTTCTCTCTATTTATACAATGCAATATGCCAATTAAGGGATCAGAGTCTCATTAAACCTCCCAACCATTTTTTCTCTTTCAATACCAAAAATGGTTCACCCAATTCATGAGGCCAACGAAAACAGCCCTTATGGAGACCTGACAAGGGAAGAATTCTACAAAATGCACCAAATCATCCACCAGGAGAGTTTCATTTTGAACAAACAAGACAAGAAAATATTCACCCAGTCCAGGCGCCCGGCTGCCGGCTCCACCGCTGCCTCTCGGCTTAGGGGGCTCGTAGCCATGGTCCACGGCTACAACTCCGAGAGCAGCTGGCTCTTTGAGCTTACCGCTGTTGCCATAGCCAAAGCCGGGTTCCTTGTCTGCGCACTTGACCTTCAAGGCCATGGATACTCCGATGGGTTACCGGGTCACGTGCCCAGCATTCGAACTCTGGTCGAGGACTGTATCCGGGTCTTCGACTCGGCTCGAGCCGGACACCCGAAGCTGCCGGCTTTTCTTTTTGGAGAGTCATTGGGTGGGGCCATAGCTATTCTTGTGTGTCTGAAACAGAGGAGGGAATGGAGTGGGTTGATAGTGAGCGGGGCCATGTGTGGTGTTTCCACAAAGGTACTGTCAATTATGTGTGGTAATTCCACAGCATACGAATTCTTCAATTTTTAGAACTATATGTTAAGGCCTTTGTTTCGGTGGTAAAATTTTCTGAGATTACTCACTTTTTACCTAACATGTCAAAGGTTTAGGTATATTTTTAGTCCTTCCCCATTCCCACCCCTACTGATGGAGATTACATGGTTCTTCTGTTGTCGTTATTTTTGGTAGTATTTAGACCTCTAAAAATCAACGCCAACTTTAGTATTTCCCCTGTCATGGATCTCATATCCAAGCTAATTAATTATTTTTTTTCTTACTTTTTTATTTTTTCGACATTATTTATTCAATGGACTTAATGACCGTAACCTTTTAGTTATTCATGATGTTAAAGCTATTACCATTTTCTTTTGGTTTTAAGCTATCATTGACTAAATAATTCACAACAGGTGAAGCCAGTGTGGCCGCTTGAGGAGCTACTTCCGGTGGCGGCGTTCATCGCCCCCAAATGGAAAATAGTCATCACGAAGCCACCGGCGAGCAAGTCATACAAGGAGGAGTGGAAGCGAAAACTGGCCGGCAAAAGTCCGAACCGCCCGAAATGCGGGAAGCCAACCATGGCCACGGCATTGGAGTTTCTTAGGGCTTGTGAGCATATAAAGAAGAATTGCCACGGACTAGAAACTCCTCTGCTGATGGTGCACGGTGGGGGTGATAGGGTTTGTGACCCTAATTCAGCCAAGTTGGTTTATGAATCAGCTGCTAGCAAGGACAAGGCCATGAGGATTTTTCCGGACATGTGGCATCAGTTCATTGGGGAGCCAAATGAGAGTGTTGAGATGGTGTTTGGGACTATTTTGTCATGGATTGAAGACAGGGCTGAGAAGGGTAGAAGTGGAAACTGGAATGTTGAGTGTTGATTTAGTTACTAATCATTACTGAATGTGACACTGTGACAGTGCATGCAGTCATGGCTGAAATAAGTTTTTTAGTTTAAAAAATGTATGAATAGTAAAATGAAAAGCCCTATATTTACATGACCTTTAATTTCAAGGCCCTATATTTAAGATTTATAGAAAATTATGTTGCATTTGGGATGTGGCTAGAAAGTCAATCTTTTTAATTCGTCTAGAATAAACTCATTAATCCTTATTTTGTTAACCACCCACACCACTAATTTAGCCCACATTCCTCATTCAAAGTAGTGAGACGATGAAAGTTTTACTAACAGTTGATATGACTTTATAGAGAGAAAGGGAGAAAGAGAGATGGATTTTTTAACTGGCAACGCATAACACATTTGTTGGTATCTTGACAGGTCGAGGTAAGAGATAGAGGAGAGCAAGTTTACGTATTGTGCACAAAAAACCGTAAATATTTGGTGAAGTAGATGCGAATGATCTCCATTCATCACAATCATACCAATACACTGGAAAACCTAATACGCGAAATTAAATTTTATTTTTATAAATCTATTCTTCCCATCCAAAACAAAATAAATATCAACGGCACTTGTTTTTCAAAATTAGAAAATATACTTCTTTGCCCTTATTGGAAGGAGAAACAAGAATTATAATGCCCAACTGTCCTTTTCTCCAATTTTAGTAAAAACATTCTACCTGTCGACTATCGAGTGACTCCATTCAGCTAGCTGTTACCCAGAATAGAAAGAGATATAACTGCCTATTTGGACACATGGTGGTTGGTGAAGCAACAACCAATCACATATTTGCAAAAAAATTATTTAGCGCTCTCGAGACATAGTCGCGTGATCTCGGTTGATACGGAACACAACAACGTCACAAAGTGTATAGACCCATGTATATTTTGGTAAAAAAAGGATAGTAAACACAATGTGACGGTGCTCCAAACGGGCCAATTACTAGCTAGCATTTGGTTCTTTCATTATTGGACCTTTGTCTTTGATACTGGAATACAAAAAGCAACGAGGCAACAACCAGCAAAACGACACCTGTAGCCCCACACACGACGCTGGCCACCACTAACGCGTCCTTCCCGTGATCCCTCCTCTGCCCGCCGCCGCCGGAAACGCCTCTCCCCCACGACGCGTCGCTCGTGCCGTTCTTTTCCTCCGGGAACGGCACGCTCGCCGTTGCCGCCGACGTCGTACCTCCGAAGAACGACATCGTTTCGGGCGAATCATCCCCTGCCGCCGCGGCAACCGTGGCGTTGCTCTGATACGACAGTCCGTGTTCGGACGGTCGTAGATCCCTACTACACTCTGATCGTCCGACCACTAGAATAATTACAATCAACGGCATGTACACGGCGGTCGCAACGGCGTATCGGTGCCAATTTCCCATCTTGATTTCTCTCTCTTGCAACACAATCGATCTGTCCTCTCTCTAGATTGTTGTCATGGCCTCATTTTATGATACGCAGTTCTTTCTATTCCTTTTATTCAGTGAAATAGTGGGGAACCCCGTGAATATATGAGTAGGAGATATAGATGATAAAGAAGACAGTTGTCTTTGGCACTTTGCTTCAAAGCCACGGCCACGAGTAATTATTCAATAGTCCCGGAGCAGAGTCATGTGTGTCTCGAATTACTTTAGCACCCCACATCTACATGGTCTCCATAACTTAGTTGTGAGGAGCGTACAAAAAAGTGAGGTGCTAAAATAATCCGGAATACCATGTGGCGGGGACCGGGAGTGCTGGTGAGCGCCCTTGATGATCACATCCGAACCGTCCATCTTGGATGCTATCACCAGAACCGATCACAAACACCCCCTCTTCCATGTGGCCGTGCCCTCAGAGCACTGAGTAATTTCACCTGGGAAACTCCTTGAGAAGGGAAATTTTTCCCAATCTATGGAGACACTGCATGCATTTGGTGGGGTATTTATTTTGCCAAAAGCACCTAATCGGAAAGTCGTTATTTTTTGGAGTCTTCATGGACATTGCGGATTTTATGAACAAGACAAGAAATGGTTTTTGATTTACCCCAGTAGGCCCATTGTTGTTTGTTTAAAAAGTAAAAAATAAAAAATTGATTGTACGAGGGAAAAAAATACTCTTTTTTAGAGTTTATTATTATTGTTTCCTAAGTGCTTGCGGTGTGAAAGGCAAAGATATGGATACATAGAAGTATTGAATTGAAGAATCACGCTAAGTGTATTTGCTTCCCTAGTGTGTTACTTTTCCTTGAAAAACACCTCCGCGGATCCAACAAACAAGCACAACCGAGGTGACTTGTATGTGGACCATTGCACTCCATTGTATTATTCACCCTAATCTACAAAGAATATGAGTTATGCACGAACTCTGAAATCAAAATCGTACTTCGTATTACAACAATTCTTCTTAAATAAACATCACCATTGAACAATCTTTATATAGCATTAGTCATTATATTCTCTGCTTTTGGTTCCCTCTCTCTTCCTTCTCATCTATATAGGCTTCTATACTGCCATTGCAATCTCTCACTTTCCCGCCACTACCCCCTCCATTTCCTGTGGTTTTCCTACCACCATTTTTTTACGTGCCGTATTCAAAGATGTAGAAGTAGAGATGTCTCATCTATTGCCCCAGTAGTTGAAAGGTGTATTTCAAACATTAGATCCATTTCGTTCACGCCGCCGCTTGTAGAGTGTTGGGAGGGGAGGTAGCTGACGTTTCCAAGAATTGTGGGGAGGTCTTTGTAGTTTCATCAAACCTTGGGGGGGGGAGTGTAATTTACCCAAACTTAAAATAACATGGAATTGGCTGATAAAAAATAAAAATAAAAAACACATGGAATTGGCAACACAGTTAATTCATATGTTGGGCCTTTCATCAATCTGGGGCATTACAGTTATGGAGTGGTATTTTGTTGGACATTTCATCATTCTGGCAATTATGTACAAGCATTGTGTGTTCAAATTGGGCCTAATCTTAGCAGTTCGATAACAAGTCCAAGGTTAGGGCTTGTCCCATGCAGATAGTATTGGCCCAATTACTTCTGAAATAAAACAGTAAGTACAGGCCGCTCCACTTTTTGAAGGCCTTGCACATCCCGCTCCATTTTTCCGAAAAAAAACTCTGCCAACTCTTTTGGGCCACCCCCACCAGAATACCTTATGAAAGTATCTAAACATAAATCCCTAGGGTAATCTATGAAAGTGGCTAAACCTAAACCCTAGGGTAACCACTAAAAACCCTATAATAGGAAAGTGCACCCTTAGTGTCTAAACCCCAAAAAAGAGTGATTAACCTTAATAGTAATTAAAAAAGAATAACTAACCTTAATGGTAATAAATATTTGTCTTTTGTGCCGCCCCGTAATAAAATGCAATAAGACCCTTAAGACTCCTCTAGGGCCTCGGCCCTCTTGGCGAAGAATGGGAAGGTAATTAATCCCATCCAAACTCCGTCGTTTTTTTTTTTTTTTTTTTTTTGTTCGGCAATAAAATTTTATTAAAGCTCGACAAGGGGTACATCGAGGAAAGCCACAACCAAGCACAAAGCAAGGAAATGGCAAAGAGACCCCATCCAGCGAAATGCTAGATAGGGATAGAAAAAGGCAAACAAAACCCAACAAACAGAAAACCCAACAACAACCATCCTCAAAACATAGCAAAGAACAACACCCAAACAAACACCAACCCTCAAAGCACAACCTATGGACCAAAAAGCAACCATGAGCATAACAACAGGGACCCAAAAAAGCAGCCCAAAACAAAAGATAGAACCTAAAAGAACCTCAAAACCAAACTCCCTAATAGACTCACAATAAGACCATCAAGTAGAGGAGCCCCGTTGCAATATCGCAAGATCCTTAGCTTCCAATTCAATCATCTTTTTTATGTTGTGTACGTCTTTCTCCCCAAATGCCACTCCCAATCTTCTACCCACCTCTAATGTGGCTTGGAGATCAATGTTCACCACATCTTGTTCCTGTCTAAAACAATCCTCCTCCAAATTTGCTAGAAAATCATCATCCATTTCAGTATCCATCACCATATGAGCATTCTTAAGAAAAATAGAATTCCTATTACGGATGTCAAAAGAAGATAGAGAAGATGTAGAAACCTCCTTACTTGACTTCTTTTTCTTGAAAACTTCCAACCCGAAATCCAAACTCCGTCGTTACGAAGAAGTCTAGAGAAGTTCTCGTGTTGCATCCCGTTTTGAATTTTATATTTTCTTCTTAATTTTAAAAGAACGCATATCTAGATATTCACGTGGAATTTTTCTACATGTGTTATTTTTATCTATTCTTTAGAAGAAATTATGCAACTCAAAGCCTACCTAATTCACCAACAAGAATCATAACTTTCTCTCCATAATAGATTGAACCCACAACTCCACTACACATCTACACAATCGTTGGACCAACTGCCTCGTGAGAGTACGTATTGCCAAATGCCAAATGTGTCATACCAGAAACAGCCAAATTTAATGCTATATATGATTCAATTGAAGCCCCCTTGTAACGCCCCGCATTTTTGGGATACGTTATGGATTATTATTACAATTTAAAATCGGTCTTAAACGGTAATAATAATAACCAAAAATACATATAGATGATCTATCCTTCACAGATTACAAAAAGGTAGACCGGGTGGACTCTATGACTCCGCAAATCTCTCCGCCTGGTGGATCTCCATCTCGGCAGCTCCTCCGGCTCCGTGTTCTCCGTAGAGGTCCACCTGTCCAACGTGATAATCTAGCATAATACGCAGAGTTGCGAAGCAACATCGTGGTATTATGCCAGGGCAAACCGTGAGCGAGGACGCTCAATAGATACCTTACCCCAATCTTAAACTAGCAATTCTAGAACAATATTGTAGGTGGCAAGTAAATAGTTGAAACTCTTTTATCAAAACAGTAAGTTCATGCGTGTCAATGCATCAATATCAAATCAGATCAAATCAGAGTGCAGCTTTAATAAAATCAGTATCTCGTTTCTTTTAAGAAAAATCAAATCAGAGTACAGTATCAGTATCTCGTTTCTTTTAATAAAAATCAGAGTAAAGTATCAGTATCTCGTTTCTTTTAAGAAAAATCAAATCAGAGTACAGTATCAGTATCTCGTTTCTTTTAATAAAAATCAGAGTACAGTATCAGTATCTCGTTTCACTTTCTCTTAACAACATTCCTCTTCAAATTTCAACCATGTCAACATCTCACATCTCTCGAAAGTTATTGGCCCGTTCTACAACCCCTTTCTAACGGTCACCAACCTTTCCGTTCGAAGGGTCGGCCACCCATAAACTGACTCCTGCAGTATGAGGTCCGCTAACTCCGCGTCACACACGACATAGTCCCGGCTACCCATATCACTGAATCCCCACCAGTCTGTTTATGAGGTCCGCTTGCTATGTGTTGTACTGAGTAAGTTCTAACCGTCAAATTCACCCGCGGAATTTGAGGAGAAACTTCAAACAGCACTACCGTATAGTTCCATTGAGCTTTGACCACCAGTTCACCCCGGGGAACTGAGGCGGGACTCCAATGGCAGTATTGTTTATAGTATAGTTCCATTGAGCTTTGACCACCAGTTCACACCGGGGAACTGAGGCGGGACTCCAATGGCAGTATTTTATTTACAACAGCATTTTCATTCTCATCTCTATTTCTTCTTGTAAAAACAATCGATCATTTTCTTGAAAAACGTGTCGTGTCGTACCGTCTCGGAAAACATGCACATGCCATATTACATAAAAATCTTCCGTTTAGAAATCGTTTCAAGATAAACTTTTCGTTTAAAAATATTTCACGATAACCGTGTTACTTTAGGTATAAAATCTCATTGGTGACTTTCTTTAGACAAATGAGATAACCAGGAGAGTCCCAGGCTGGATGGCCGCACGAATGCAGTTACTGGCACCATTCCTTTCTTAGACAGCGCTAGGCATATCTTTTTTGACAGACCCTCAAGGGTGTTAGCCTTGGGTTAATCTCAACAGTCCAAGTACAGTCAAAACATTTTGAAGTTGCTTTAAGAAAAGTTTAGTCGGCTATTTTTCAAAAATCAATTGGGCAGTATAACGGCGTAAATTTGAAAAGTCGGTTTTCATTCGGGCATTATAACTGGATATTTTAGGTTTCCAAAAGTCCATCGGGCATTATAACGGTGCATTTTGATAAGTCCATTTCAAATCGTGCATAGTAATGTCTAAGTGTGTTTTTCAAAGTCTAATTGTTCATAAAATCACTAATCACCAACATAATCACGTTTAATCATAATTAGGCATGTTTAAGCAAAATAATAACCTCCTTAATATGAACTAGTAAATACTAATCTAAAGTTAAGATAAAGTATCTACCTTAATTCCGATGATTAGTCGGAAGCCGATAAGCTAGTTGAATTCCGGCGGCGTAACGACTAGTCGACCTCCGCTCACACTTTCTAGCTAATTTATTCTACCTTTCTAAGATCTAGGGGTGGTCGAGAGTGGTGGAGTGTGGTGGTTTAGGATGAGTTTCAAGAAGAACACTCAAGAACTCATTCAAGAACACTAGAAAGCACAAAGTGGAGAAGTTGGGAGATTTTGGTGTGAGAAATGAAGCAAGGTGAGTGAGCTATTTATAGAAGATTGTAATTGGGTAAGTAGCCTACCTTGTTAAGTAGTCAAATTTTCTTTCTTCTCATTAATTCAAAAAAAATACAAATTAGGTTTAGTAAAGTCAAAATTAGTAGGAAGACAAAATTAAACACATGTCTAATTAGGGTTTTAAATAGGCTAAGGCTAGTCAAAATAGGACAAAATAGGAGTTGGGAAAATTAGTAGGTCTTCCGGATGCGATGTAGTGAAATACTCGGTGTGCACGCGTTGATTTTACGGCGCGGAAAAATAAATAAAAGGAAATAAACAAACTAGATCTAGTTTCATTCAAACTAAATAATAAATTATTTCATTTAGCGATATTAAAATAACTAATCGAATTAATAAATCGAAATTTCTATCTACGAAATTTCGGGTTATTACACCCCTCTTGTGATATTAGGCGACAATAGCATATTAGTATTTAGTACCATTAGAGAGCACATGTTTTAGTTGTAACTACGTAAACACTTCTTTGGAGGTGATTATTGAGAAAGATAAAGAAAAAAAATAAAAGAAAGAAGGAAGAAAATTAATGAAAGGTAATTTTTTCCCAAAATAATAAGGAAAATAATTTTCCATGTTTGTTTATATGGCCCTTTTTTTTAAGTATCATATTACTAGCGAGTGCCCATGCCTAAAGGCACATCGGAACGTAATACAATTCTAACTTTAAGCTATGCGCTCAACCCGACTCTTATAGCCAACAAGGCGACAAATATAATCTACACAAAGCATGCATCAGTATATAGTAACTGTACCATAATTCGGAAATTCAATAATTAAGATTAAAGATGACACGGCGTGGTTCTATTGAAAGCAAAAAGCTCTAGACAAAAAATAAAAATAAAAATGGTCGAGTGCTTTATTATTTTCTGACAGAATCATATGCATTGGTGGTGGAAGAATGTTCAACCGAGAGGTGGTAGGTACCAAGAAAGAAAAACAAGAAATCCACTCCGAAAAGGATTTGTGCTTCTGTTGTAGTACTAATCAATTAAGGATTGAGTCGGCGGTTGGTTGACAGTTAGAGGATTAAGGATTGAGGATTAGTAGTAATCAATCAATTAAGGATTGAGCATTAGATTAGTGGTTGAGTCGGGGGTTGGTTGACAGTTAGAGGCTAGTCGTAGGAATCAATTAAGGATCTTTTTTTTTTTATCTTTTTTGGCGGATGAACGGTAAAACCAGATATCATGCATGCATTCAAAGTTTGACAATCTCTTGGGGCTAGACCGCAAGAGCTTCACTCGTGAATTCCCTGGTCCAAGTGTGGATAACTAATCTGTAAAGACCCGGAATTAATCACTTTTTGAAAATAAAAAAGTTAGGGTTTTGTGAGGAATGTTGTAAAATGTTTATTGACTAAGGGTTGAATTGGGGTCACATTTTATATACACAAGAGACATTTGGGTGTGAGTTGTAGTATGTGAGAGAAGATTGCAAAAAATAAAACAAATCACTCTCTCCCTCTCTCCTCCACTGACCGGCCCCTCCCTCTCCTCCCTCTACTTCATTTTTGCTACCTCCAAGCTCAAATCTCTCCCTCCTCACTCAACCACTTCAAGAACCAAGGCCATTTTCGCGTTCTACGCACTCTACGGAGCTTGGGTTGCTGTGTATTCACACCGAGAGCTCCAATTCCGGGATTTGGAGTTTTCTCCACCTAGGGCTTCAGCTTTCCACCATTTTCAAGCAAAATCTTGCGGTAGGGGAACAATGTCTACTCTCTCTAGTTGTATACTTGTGATTTGTTGCACATAATTTGTTATTGGCTTCAATTTCATTGAAAATCGTGTTTTCCTTCTTTATGTGAGTTTTTCCTAACTTAGGTTCTTGATTTATGAATTTGGTTGTTGATTGGTGAAACAGGGAGTGGAATTGACCTCCCTCCATTTTTAATTGTTGTCTAGCATTTCTAGTTTGAACTTAAACTATCTCATTTGTAAATGGGTTGAAATTTCACACCTTAGAGGTGAAAATTTGCACTGTTACTGTACAAATATTGTTGTCCCAAAATTTCCAGTAGCTGCCCCTATTCTCTGAGTGGTTTTCAATCACCCTTTGACATCCGTTTGATCCCCGATTGCCCATTTCTTCACGTACTTGACCTTTGGCATCATTTTAACCATGTTTTGACTCGAGGATTGTAGACTCATAAGTAAATATGTTATCTAATGTCACGTGGACGTTTGTTGGATTGTGTGTAAATGTGTGTGCGCAACCCATTTTTTTTTATTGAAAGGTGTGTTTTGGTGAAATGAAATTGGGAAATGGTCTTGTTATAAAAATTTGAATGAAATGTTTATGGAAATGAAGTGTTTTAAACCAATGCCATCATTTGGTGAGATTTTGGTAAAGCGCACGAAACCTATGGAAATCCAGCAGGGGCACGCAAAGCCCATGGAATCCGGCAGAGGCACGCGAAGCCTATGGAATCTAGAAGAGGGATTAAATCCCTAGTAATAATGAAATGACGATTTTTGTTCAATGAAAGAAATGAGAAACGGGATTTTTTTAGACTATCTATTGTGTTTTGTCGAAACTTGGCGCGTGAACTGGAATTTAGACTTGTGTGGAACACTTGGGTAGTTTTGGGGAAATAAGATGGAAACTTAGGTGGTGTTTGAGTACTTAGAAATGACTTTGAACATTTGGGTGGTTTGTGGGAACCCGGGAATCACATTGGACACTTAGTAATCAATTTGGGTACTTTGACGCTTCCTAGTTCTTTCTCTAATAATCTAGTCACCGTTTATTCACATATGTACATCCATTTGACATATCTTGACCTTATGTGCATGCATCATACTTATATACCTAGCGGTAGTACAATCGTTCTCCTACGGGGCCTGTGTGCTCACCCTATCATTTTTTAGGTACCCAACTTTAATTGTGCATGGTTTGAAGTGTATGGCTTGGATGATGAGCATACATGACTTGAAGTTATTTTATTCATCTTCTATGCATTAGCCTTTTTTTTTTTGGAAGATGATAATGTAACTCTAATCTTTCCATTATTTTGACATTGGGCTATAATAACTTATGGGAAATAACTTATTTGAACCTTTGGGGCAAGGGTGCCCGAACACTTGATTGCTAATGGGTTAAAGATGTACCGTTTAGTGTTGGAGACCTCTTGGGAGGATTTATGAAAATCTTTTATCATTTGATTTATTAATTGTAAGAAATTCATTTATCTTTGTTTATGAATATGAGGTCGTGACACAACCTTGAACCTGGCCGAAGAGAAAATTAGTCAATGTGTGCACAAGCTGATTCGAGCAATCCTGACCGCCAAACCCAAGTAAAAAAATAAAAGACATGAGAGATCTCTCTGTCCTCTCTCTCTATTAATTTATACGGCCCCCTTCTCTCTATTTATACCATGCAATATGCCAATTAAGGGCTCAGAGTCTCATTAAACCTCCCAACCATATTTGCTCTTTCAATACAAAAAATGGTTCACCCAATTCATGAGGCCAATGAAAACAGCCCTTATGGAGACCTCACAAGGGAAGAATTCTACAAAAAGCACCAAATCATCCACCAGGAGAGTTTCATTTTGAACAAACAAGACAAGAAAATATTCACCCAGTCCTGGCGCCCGGTTGCCGGCTCCACCGCTGCCTCTCGGCTTAGGGGGCTCGTTGCCATGGTCCACGGCTACAACTCCGAGAGCAGCTGGCTCTTTGAGCTGACCGCCGTTGCCATAGCCAAAGCCGGGTTCTTTGTCTGCGCACTTGACCTTCAAGGCCATGGATACTCCGATGGGTTACCGGGTCACGTGCCCAGCATTCGAACCCTGGTCGAGGACTGTATCCGGGTCTTCGACTCGGCTCGAGCCAGACACCCGAAGCTGCCAGCTTTTCTTTTTGGAGAGTCATTGGGTGGGGCCATAGCTATTCTTGTGTGTCTGAAACAGAGGAGGGAATGGAGTGGGTTGATAGTGAGTGGGGCCATGTGTGGTGTGTCCAAAAAGGTACTGTCAATTATGTGTGGTAATTCCACAGCATACGAATTCTTCAATTTTTAGAACTATATGTTAGGCCTTTGTTTCGGTGGTAAAATTTTCTGAGATTAGTCACTTTTTACCGAATATGTCAAAGGTTTAGGTATATTTTTAGTCCTTCCCCGTTCCCACCCCCTACTGATAGAGATTGCATGGTTCTTCTGTTGTCGTTGTTCTTGGTAGTATTTAGACCTCTAAAAATCAACGCCAACTTTAGTATTTTCCCTTTCACGAATCTCATATCTAGGATAATTAATTATTTTTTCCTTACTTTTTTATTTTTATTTTTTTCAACATTGTTTATTCAATGGACGTAATGACCCTAACCTTTTAGTTATTCATGATGTTAAAGCTATTACCATTTTCTTTTGGTTTTAAGTTATCATTGACTAAATAATTCACAACAGGTGAAGCCGGTGTGGCCGCTTGAGGAGCTACTTCCGGTGGCGGCGTTCATCGCCCCCAAATGGAAAATGGTCATCACGAAGCCACCGGCAAGCAAGTCATACAAGGAGGAGTGGAAGCGAAAACTGGCCGGCAAAAGTCCTAACCGCCCGAAATGCGGGAAGCCAACCGCGGCCACAGCATTGGAGTTTCTTAGGGCTTGTGAGCATATAAAGAGGAATTGCCACGGACTAGAAACTCCTCTGCTGATGGTGCACGGTGGGGGTGATAGGGTTTGTGACCCTAATTCAGCCAAGTTGGTTTTTGAATCAGCTGCTAGCAAGGACAAGGCCATGAGGATTTTTCCTGACATGAGGCATCAGTTCATTGGGGAGCCAAATGAGAGTGTTGAGATTGTGTTTGGGACTATTTTGTCATGGATTGAAGACAGGGCAGAAAAGGGTAAAAGTGGTAACTGGAATGTGGAGTGTTGATTTGTGAGAGGTACTCTTTGGTCAAGATTATTAATGATCAATGATTGTGACACTGTGACAGTGTAGTCATGGGCTCATGGCTGAAATAAAATTTTTTAGTTTAAAATGTAATAGGAGTAGTAAACTGAAAAGCCCTATATTTACATGGCTTTTAATTTTCAAGGCCCTATATATAAGACTTGTAAATTATGTTGCATTTGGGATGTGGCTAGAAAATCGATCTTTTGTCTAGAAGGCCTTGTTTCCCAGTTTGATTTTATGGGAATCTCATAAAATTACTGGGTTGATTTTAACAAATGGTGAATCAAACCATTTTCATTTGTTAAAATGGGTTGATTTTAGCAAATGAGGAAATCATTTGCTAAAATCAACCCACTTGATTTTATGAAATTCTTATTTTATCTAATGAGAAACCGGGCCTAGCTAAACTTATTAATCCTTATTTGTTAACCACCCACAGCATTAATTTAGCCCACATACCTCATTCAAAGTTGTGAAACGATGAAAGTTTTGCTAACAGTTGATACAACTTTAGGGAGAGGGAGAAGGAGAGACAGAAATTTTAACTGGAACCACATAACACATTTGTTGGTATCTTGACAGGTCGAGGCAAGAGATAGGAGAGAGCAAGTTGCAAGTTTTCTTTACGTATTGTGCACACAAACAAAACCATAACTATATGGTGGAGTCGATGCGAATCTCCATTCATCACAATCATATCGATACACTGAAAAACCCAACTCGCGAAATTAAATTTTATTTGTACTCATCTATTCTTCCCATCCAAACCAAAATAAATATCAACGGCACTTGTTTTTTCAAAATTAGCCCTTATTGGAAGGAGAAACAAGAATTATAATGCCAACTGTCCTTTTCTCCAATTTCAGTAAAAGCATTCTACCTGTCCACTATCGAGTGACTCCATTCCTAACTGTTACCCAGAATGCGAAGAGACATACTACCTATTTGGACCCATGGTGGTTGGTGAAGCAACAACCAATCACCTATTTGCAAAAAATTATTTAGTGCTCTCGAGACATAGTCGCGTGATAACATCTTGATACGGAGCACGACAGCGTTACAAAGTGTATAGCGTTTGGTGAAAAAAAGATCGTAAACACAATGTGACGATGCTCCAAAGTCGAGACGGACAAATTACTAGCTAGTATTTGGTTGTTCCATTATTGGACCTTTGTCTTTGATACTGGAATACAAAAAGCAACGAGGCAACAACCAGCAAAACGACACCTGTAGCCCCACACACGACGCTAGCCACCACTAACGCGTCCTTCCCGTGATCCCTCCTCTGCCCGCCGCCGCCGGAAACGCCTCTCCCCCACGACGCGTCGCTCGTGCCGTTCTTTTCCTCCGGGAATGGCACGCTCGCCGTTGCCGCCGACGTCGTACCTCCGAAGAACGACATCGTTTCGGGCAAATTATCCCCTGCTGCCGCGGCAAACGTGGCGTTGCTCTGGTACGACAGTCCGTGTTCGGACGGTCGTAGATCCCTACTACACTCTGATCGTCCGATCAGGAGAATAATTACAATCAACGGCATGTACACGGCGGTTGCGACGGCGCATCGGTGCCAATTTCCCATCTTAATTTCTCTCTCTTGCAACACGATCTGTCCTCTCTCTCTCTCTCTCTAGATTGTAGTCATCCCCCACATTTTATGTTCGCAGTTCTTTCTACTCCTTTTATTCAGTGAAATAGTGGGGAACCCCGTGAATATATGAGTAAGAGACATAGAAGATAAAGAAAACAGTTGTCTTTGGCACTTTGCTTCAAAGCTACGGCGACGAGTGATTATCCAATAGTACCGGAGCAGAGTCATGTGTGTCTCGAATTACTTTAGCGCCCCACATCTACGTGGTCTTCATAACTTAGGAATAGTTTTTCAAAAGATTTTAGCAACCCAGTTGCTAAAATCAACCATGATTTTAGCAAATGAGTTCAGCAGGTACTAATATCATGATTTTGAAATCAAAAAATGAAGTGGTTCAGTGTATCGTTTTTCGATTTTTTTTGTGCACTAAATTAAAGTACCCATCGTGCACTTTAATTCGGTATGAAAATTTCAAAAAATAATATACGGAAACACTTAATTTTTTATTTGAAATACTATGATTTTAGTACCTGCTGAACTCATTTGCTAAAATCATGGTTAATTCAACTGGGTTGCTAAAATCAAACGGAAAACTTAACCTTAGTTGTGTGGATTCTACAAGGAAGCGAGGTGCTAAAATGATCTGGAATACCATGTGGCGGTGTCTTAAGAGCACTGAATAATTTCACCTCGGAAACTCTTGGTGAGAAGGGAAATGAGTTCCATGTTATGGAGACACTGCATGCATATGGTGGGGTACTTATTTTGACACAAGCACCTAATCGGAAAGTCGTTATTTTTTGGAGTCTTCATGTACATTTCGGATTTTATGAACAAGACATGGTTTTTTATTTGCCCCAGTAGGCCCATTGTTGTTTGTTAAAATAAAATAAAATAAATTATTGATTGTACGAAGAAAAAAACCCCATCTTTTTTGGAGTTTATTGTTTCCTTGAGGCTGCGGAAAGGAAAAGAAAAGATACAGATACATAGAAGTATTAAATTGAAGAAGTACTTGTGGTGGGAAAGGAAAAGATACGGATACGTGGAAGTATTGAATTGAAGAAGTGAATATTTAGTACTTGTGGTGGGAAAGGAAAAGATACGGATGCATAGAAGTACCGAATTGAAGAAGTGTATATTTAGTACTTGTGGTGGGAAAGGAAAAGATACGGACAAATAGAAGTACCGAATTGAAGAATTGAAGAAGTGTATTAGATTTCCCTATTGTGCCACTTTTCTTCGATAAACACCTCCGCAGATCCAACATGCAAGCACGTACAACCCAAGTTACTTGTAGGTGGACCGTGGAAATGGAGAATGCACTTCATTGTATTCACCCTAATCTAAAAAAAATATATGGGTTATTCATGAACTCTGAAATCAGAATCGTACTTCATATTATAGCAACTCTTCTTAAACTAACATCACCATCAAACAATCTTTATATAACAGTAGTCATTATATTCTCTTCTTTCGGTTCCCTCTCTTCCTTCTCATCTACATAGGCTTCTATATTGCCATTGTAATATCTCACTTTCCCGCCACTACCCCCTCCATTTCCTGAGGTTTTCCTACCACCGTTTCTCTAAGTGATGTATTCGAAGATGCAGAAGCATAGATGTCTCGTCTATTGCCTCAGTAGTTGAGATGGGTATTTCAAATATATGATCCATTTCCTTCACGCCGCCACTCGTAAAGTGTTGAGAGGGGAGGTAGCTGACGTTTCCAGGGATTGAGGGGAGGTCTTTGTAGTTTCATCAAATCCTTAGGGGAGGAAAGTGTAATTTATCCAAACTTAAAATAACATGGAATGCCAATTCCATATGTTGGGCCTTTCATTATGATTTTTGTTGGACATTTCATCAATCTGGCAATTAAGTACAAGCATTGTGTGTTTAAATAAATGGGCCTAATCTTAGCAGTTCGAAAACAAGTCCACAGGTTTGGGCTTATCCCATGCAGATAGTATTGGCCCAATTACTCGTGAAATGAAACCCTTTAGACTCCTCTTAACAGATCTACAGAACTCTGTTGTTAAGCCCAAGAATGGATGACGTGTTGCATCTCGTTTTGAATTTTATATTTTCTTTTTATTTTAAAAAACATATGGAGTATGCATCTCGAGATATTCAAGTGTACTTTTTTAAGAAATTTTGTTTCGGTAAAACAACGGGGATAGATGGGTGTGCACAGACAGTGCACAGATGGGTCTCGGGGACTCACTTTTGGGTCCCACACGGCCGATCCAAGCCGTTCATTCATCTCAAAATCAAATTCCGAGGGGCCTACGCGGAGATCAAGTTGATCGGACGTCCCTAAGTGCTCGATCCAAAATCACCCAATTTCTTTCAAAACACACCCATCTATACGGGTTCGGGTTCATTTTGTTTCCATCTATTCTTTAGAAGAAATTATGCAACCCAAACCCTAACCAATTCATCAACAAGAGTCTTGAATTTCTCTCCATGGTACATTGAACCCACTTCACTGTACATAGAGACGGATCTAGTAATTTCTTATAATGGGAGCACTAATTTCTACCAAACTTAACAAAAATTTAAAGCGTATCAAAACAATACAAAACTAGTTCACCTTATGCAATATTAGCCTATTGTATATCAGCATATGTATCTGAAAAGCCCTAAACTCTCGATCAAAAAGCCCTAATCAAAATCCTAAACAAAAAGCACTAATTAAAAAGCCCAACCTATCATTCAAATAAATGATTTTAACTACTTGGAATTTGGAAGAATCTGTAAAGGAACTTTGTTTGTGTATAAACAAGGGCAATTACCACTGAGTCCACTTTTGAGAAAATAATTCCCACCGAGGCATTTTGGGTTTTTTTTTTTCTCTTTCAAAGTGTTTAAATTCAAAGTGCCTAAACCCTAGTAGGAATTAAGTTTCAACCCTAGACCCAACGAAAATTAAATTTCCAAAATGTCTACAAATAATTTTCTGTGTAAGAAACTGGAAACCGACATCCAAATATTTTATATTTATATTAATATTAATATTTATGTATGTATTAATATAGGTAGACCAACATCTGTATGTTTAGATAAGAAAAACATATGTATTATCCATATCATATCAGAGAGAGAGACCGAGAGTTGAGAGAGATTGGGAGTGAGAGACCTCCTCACCTCGGAGAAGTGATGAGTTGGATTGGTGAGCCTTATTCTCTATTATTTTTTGTTTAGACGACAACCTTCTCCTCTATTTTTTGTTCAGATTTGATTTTTGTTATTTGTATAAAAAAAAAAACCCCTAAAATTGAGGGGGAGTACGTGACCCCCCTTGCCCCTGTGTCCCTCCGTCCTTGACTGTACATCTACACAACTGTTGGATCACGCGTCCCGTGAAAATAAATATTACCAAATGCCAAATATGTCATACCAGAAACAGCTAAATTGAATGCTATGATTCAATTGAAGCCCCCTCTTGTGATATTTGGCGACATAATTAGTACCATTAGAAAGCACATGTTTTAGTTGTAACTACGTACTTCCTTCGAGGTGATTATTGAGAAAGATAAAGAAAAAAAAATAAAGAAAGAAGGAAGAAAATGAAAAATAATTTTTTCCCAAAATAAAAAGGAAAATCATTTTCAATTTTTGTCTATATGGCCCTTTTAAGTTTTATATTACTGGCGAGTGTTATTGCCCAAAGACCCATTAGAATATATTATCATCCTAGCTTTAAGTTACTCGCTCAACCCGACTACTATGCTTGACAAATATAATTTATACAAAGCATCGATTATAATTTTTAGTAGCATTCCAATTTGATCATAAAATGCAACACTGAAAGAAGGATGCGTTGCCTAAAAGTGAGAAGAGAGATGGTAGATTTATTAGCTGAACATTCTCCGTAACTCTTGAGAAAATAAATAATTAGACAGCTCCATTTTAGCATGGTCAGACGGCCGTTGCTATTACTTTGTTTATATGTCTAGATATTTTCAAAAAAAAAAAAAAACCGCTCTCTATTTTAATATAAATTTGGCTTATTCGGGGCGTCTACATAATTCTGTGGCCCACATACTGTTAACGGAAGTAACGACTTACCAATTAGGTGCTTCGGTATCAGATAAGATAAGATATCGACACCGCCCTTTCTAGCCCCGTCTGTTTCAAAATCACACAGAGAGAGAGAGAGAGAGAGAGAGAGAGATTTTAGGATTCCCCAAAATCCAAATAGCTCAACCCAGAAATGAGCAACTACTCAGGCGCTCACATTTGCCAATGCCTGAGCCGCCTCACCACCGTCCGTCGAAATTCGACGGTAACAATCGCCGGAGACCGACGAAAAACCGGCGAGCAATTTGTGGAGGGGGTCTTGGGCCTTGCTCGTGGGCTGCTCGAACTGGGCCTCCACACGGGTGACGTTGTCGCCCTCTGTGCACTCAACAGGTTCCTCTCTGCTTATCTGTTATCAAATAAAGCTCCGACCTTTATTTTTGCATTTGTCTATGGACGTATTGACGCATTTATAGATGAATTTCATTGACAGCGTTATCTAAAAAAATGCATTTTGATCAGTCACTGACGCAGTGACCTGCTAATAGTGATAACCAGTATAGATGTTTTTTTAATAAATCAAGTGTTTAGGCTAGTTTTTTTATCCGTTTGTGTGGGCCAGCTTAAGGGCACATCAAGTCCATTACATGAAGTCGTTTCATTTTTTTCAAATAAAAAAAACAAAGCACTTCCGGGCATGATTTTTAATTTTTTTTTAGCAAGATCTTTAAATTGGTGTGAGAAAAATTAGAAATTTATGCACGGAAGTAATTATTAATTTTTTTTTTTAAATCTGGGGATGACATAATTTTTCGTAGATTGTAGTTATGCGTAGTAAGTGAATGTTACTTCGGGAGTGTGATTATGTTGGTTGGGTTTTGTGGTCAGCGATTGGTATTTGGAGTGGTTACTGGCTGTTGCATTTGTTGGAGGAATAGCTGCTCCTCTCAACTATAGATGGGTATGTGTTTTCACTCAGAAAATTTGTGCAGGCCTTACTACTGTATTATGTCTATGTCTTTATTGTTTGGACATTGTTGATTTTGTGAAGAGGACATGTTTGTTGATTTGCCCCATTTTTTGCTTTTACAAAAGAGAAATTCCATCTTTTTTAAGAGTTCGGTGGGAATGGAAAACACAAAGGATACAGTGAATTGAAGATTCAGTATACGTTTATTTGGTCGTATCGTGTTACTTTTCCTTGATAAATGCCTCCGCAAATCCATGATGCAACTCAGCCTAAGTGAGTCGTGGGTGGAATTGGAGAATTGACAGCCATTATTTTTTTCCATTTCCCGGCACCATCATAGTCATGATTTTGTAAGTTAAGCTCCATAGCTCTAAGTAGTTCAACTTTTATCAACTTCTTCCCCAAGCAAATGGTACATCAGAAGGACACTATGAAATAACTTTCTCAATCCGGGAAATAGTGTAGTTCCCAACGAACAAATTGAAGATTGAAGTTGTGATCTTGGTTGCATAAACGATTGAACCCCTGTTACAGGCTACTTCTCATTAGTCATGACAGACTGAAGGATTTTCTGGATATTATTCGTTGACATTGGGGTAATTCACTCAAATTGAAATCATGATCGACTTGGTTCCTGCATGCAATGGAAACAGGCAATAAAGAAATCTAGCCAACAGTGCCTAGCTGGTAGCTAGTCTGCAAATTAATTCCGTTGTCTTAATTTCCTTCCTTCAACAGGCTGGTCAACTGTGTCATATCCAAATTGCAACTTTCTTATCTGAAGATGGCATCTTATGTTAAATAGTGCACGACACTACAATGATAGTACATGTCAACTTTGCAGAGCTTGGAGGATGCAAGGTCGGCAATCGATGATATTAGGCCAGTAATGCTGGTAACAGACGAGTGCTCTACTTACTGGTATTCAAAACTTCAGGTAGATAGCATGACTCATCTGAGATGGCTTGTCTCTATGGACTCCCCTTCAAATTGCAGCACCAAACGATTTGGTACATGAATCCTTTGACATTTGGATATTGTGTTATAACATGGAACATAAATTCCGTTACTTGGTTCATGTTCTTCGGTTAAATGTCATGATATATCTGTTTCCTCTTTTTCTCGCAGTATTGACTACTCAAACAATTAAAAAGCCCACTTTAAGATCTCAACCATGGAACTACTTCACGCCGCCCGACGGTGCCGCTATAATATGCTTCACCTCTGGTATGTATTCGACATGCTTTAATCTTTTTTTGTTGATTTGTGTGTATGGAGTGTTAACGGAAGCAATCCCATGGACAGTTGGTTCTAGTGGTAAGTGGATTGATTTCTAAAGGTAAGCAACATAGGTCAACTTAATTAGTGGGAAGAACGCATCATGAATGAGTAAGGAAATCTTACCCACTATTGTTTTTGCAAACTAGCCTATGGGAACACTTCAACTATTTTGCACGTTTTCAAGACAATTGTTGGCTGCTAATTTTGGCCGCACATAATGATGAAATGAGACCTGTTTCAAAAAGGGAAAGCTTTTCTTTTACCTTGTTTTATTCCTAATTTATTTGAAGCCAGTTGCTACTGTCGAGACATAGTTTAGGAGGAAGTGCAAGTAAAGACAGCAGAGGTTGCTCACAGATGCTGACTTTAAATAGATGAAGGCACCAACATTCATATCTGATATGTACAAATGAGAGTCCACAAACCTGGTCACCAAAACTTGTATTCTATGAATGGTTTGGTTGCTGATCTGAAACTGTTGTATGAACGGTTGATAAAAATGCTGTTTTGTTTTGTGCTAAAAGTTGAGCTGTGATGCTTGATAGAAGTTTGAGAAACAGAAATTGTTGAGTTTGATTAGCATTCAAATGGTATTCAAGGTTCGGTGCTTTGGATATTTGTTCATCTTTTTTCTTGAATTGCCACTTCTAACTTCCTCAAACTGCAACGGCCATTAGTGTAGATCAATGTTTAGAAATCACACATGAATTTACTACTAAAAAATTTGTAACAAGATGTTGAATGAGAATTCTTTTTGAAAAATATTACTCCTAATCGTTTGTTGTCGACTTTGTCACCAAAGCTACTTTTAGTTAGCTCATGTATTTTTCTGGTCCACCAGTATTTCCAATCGGTTATGTTTTTGCTACAGGAACCACAGGACGGCCAAAGGGGGTTACAATAAGCCATTCATCTTTGGTTGTACAATCCCTAGCAAAAATTGCCATTGTTGGTTACAGTGAGGATGATGTATGTCTATTTCCATGGAAAAACTACATGCTTGTTCATACAACATCACAAGGAGATGCAGTGGAAGTTGAAAAATCACTTATAGGGCGTTGGTTGTGTATAGCTTGGTGAAGAGTAACTGGTTGTTTAGTTGTGTGCGTGTCTTGCAGGTTTATTTGCATACCGCTCCATTATGCCACATCGGTGGAATATCTTCAGCCATGGCCGTATTAATGGCAGGAGGTTGCCATATTTTGGTACCCAAATTTGATGCTAAATTAGCAATTGCAGCCATAGAGCAACTCCACGTGACTTCTTTTATCACTGTTCCTGCAATGATGTCTGATATTATCTCCTTAATCAGGTAATCATTAGAATCTGCACTAGATCGAGAACAAAAGATTCAGAATTTGCAAGAATAGCATCTACTCTCTCCATTTTCTTCCCGTTAAAAAGATTACTTTGGAGGATTGTGTAAGTAGAGAATGCAATAAGCCAAGATAGTCTTTTGATCACCATACATATGAGGTTCATATTAATGAAAACGGTTCTAACTGACTAAACACTTGTGCTATGCTTGAAATATATTTTTCCGCGATATAAAGTACTTTGTTTATCACAAGAAGAAGTACTAACAAATCTTTGTAATTTTGAACACAGCGAACTGTCAAGGAATTCACTATTTTGCTTGTGATATGCTGTAATCGACTTTCTCAGTTCATGTTTTCCAACCAATATGCACTGGTGTTTAAGTTGTGTTATAGTTATGCTTTCTCTATTCAGGTTTTGAAACATTTCAGGATTAAGGAGACATGGGAAGGGAAAGAAAGTGTGAAGAAGATTTTAAATGGGGGTGGGGGTCTCTCAGTTGAACTGTTCAAGGATGCCACCATATTCTTCCCAAGAGCTAAGCTTCTTTCAGCTTATGGTTTGTTTTTCCCTATGCTCATGAACCTTCATATGTTTTAGTCTGTTTATAAAGCAATTGTTTAGAAGAATGCTTCTTTACATCCCAAGAGTGGTGATGTTGGCCCATACCGCACGAACAGGTGTGTCCATTTAAGAAAAATATGTAGGCAAATGAGGAACTTCGCCCTGAAATTATGGTTTATCTGATATCATCGTCACTGTCATGTTTTGCTAGAACTAGGTGAGTCGCTCCATGTGGAAGCTCTCCCTTAGGACAAATCCACCCCTTTGTCAAGTAGTATTCTTGTTTTTCTCTTTCTTTTTTTGTTCCTTTTCGGTACTGAGAAACGTTTTTTTGCTGCAATGGATATATTCGAATATGGCATTTTGCCATTGAACTGGCTTGACTCAAGGTAAAAAAAACCAAGCAATGGCATTGGAAAAAACATTTAACGTCAGTAAAAACACCTCATTATACTTGATTCTTATGGGAAAGCATTAAAGTTCCACTTGTTTCCTTTCCACAACATATTGCTTTACATGTCATATTTTGCTTTCTGATTCATTTTTTTTACTCTTCAACTCCAATACTCTGAAGGAATGACGGAGACATGTTCTTCACTTACATTTTTGACCTTCTACGACCCAGCACGTGAAAACTCGGGTAATTTCTCTCACATAACTGGAGACGACGTAGGCCACAGGTTGGTTCATCAACCAGGGGCTGTTTGTGTTGGCAAACCTGCACCCCACGTAGAACTAACTATTAGTTCTGAAGATTCTTCCTGTGTTGGGAGGATATTAACTAGGGGCCCCCATGTAATGCTTCGATACTGGGGCCAAATTTCCACAGAGGGATCCAGCTCCAGTGATGAAGGTTGGCTTGACACCAGTGACATAGGAACCATGGATGACTACGGCAATGTGTGGCTAATTGGGCGTTCAAAGGGCCGAATCAAGACTGGTGGGGAAAATGTCTATCCTGAAGAGGCAAGTATTGGAATAACTGTGCTCTTGTTACTAAAGCTGATTAACAAACTGTAAGTCATATTATCATCCAAGATTTTCTCGTGTGTCTATCAAGCAAAAAGAGAAATCAATGATTTGCCAAGAGGTAAATTGTGTTTAGTAGAAAAAATGTGGTCATTTTCATACTTTCCTTTTATCCGCATACATTCCATTATTCATGTTTATTGATGCACATTTTTGTCAAATGTAAATTGTGTAATTACGATATTATAAAAAGAGAAAAAGGAGTATCCTTTGTTGAAAAGGAGAGTGTGAAGATCATTTGCCATAAGAAAACAAAAAAAGAAAAAAGGGGTTCTAGGGGAAATGTCAAACAAGGGAAATGACAAACAAAAAATCTTATGTTTTATCTGCCTCTGTTGCCTTACCCCAATCCAAATTTCTAAATCCAACCCCAAACAACTTTATGTACGAGGTTTTCCATTTCATTCATACGCCCATATACATAAGCATCCAATTTTTTTTTACTAGAATCGGTTAACGTGTTATGAATTGTAAACTTTTCTATTTGCTTGGTTTCTCAGGTGGAGGCTATCATATCACAACATCCGGGAGTTTCTGGAATTGTTGTTGTTGGACTTCCGGACGCTCGCTTGACAGAGATGGTTGTTGCTTGTGTTCAATTGAGAGACAATTGGAGATGGGCTAATTCATCTTTCAATCCCTCAACAGAAAACAAGAGCCAAATATTATCCAGTGACATCCTCCGGGAATTCTGTAGAGACAAACATTTAACTAGGTACTTCTCAATCTTAAATCATGCCTCGAAGGATACACATATATAGCTTTGGACATGACATTTCTTTCATTACATTTCTGTGTCAATGTGCGAAGAACACAACTTTGTATATTGGAGTGTCATCTCCGTACACTTTTTTCCCTTTCAGGTTTAAAATACCCAAAAGTTTTATCGTATGGAAGAGGCAGTTTCCGATGACAACGACTGGGAAATTGAGAAGAGATGAACTCAGAAGGGAAGTTATGTCTTGTATGCAATTCTTGCCTAGCAATATTTAACTATTTCGAGTTCCATTTTTTAGGCCCAGTTTAACGGAAAGTCAAATCGCATTCAAGTCGAAGAAAACTCAGTATGGTTAAGCTCTCAAGGTGTTTCCTATGTCAATAACAAATCGATAGCAGATGTCCCCTTTTGCGAGTCGTTTCATGGCTGTGTTCACATAGTCCATCGGAATAACTTCAACATCTGCAGTAATGTTGTGCTTCCCTGCAAAATCTATCATTTCTTGTGTCTCCTTCAGCCCTCCTGCAGCGCTTCCAGCTATAAGCTTCCTCCCTGTAATGCAAATTCCACAATCGACTTACTTCCAACTAAGTTGTATTCTTTAAGAGAATAAATAGAGATTTTTTTTTTAGAACAGGAATTATTTTCTAAAAAGAAAGTTGTAAGCTTTATTTAAGCGGAAGGAATCGAACAGAATTGAATGTGATTACAAACTTACCAACAAGCAAAGGGAAAATGGACAACTCTGCTGGTTTCTTCATATCTGGTAAACCTAAAAGTATCAGCTTCGCATTACATTTCAGAAGATCAACCAAAGGGTTCAGAGGATGTGCTACAGAGACCGTGTCAATAATGCCATCCATCGTGCCAGTGGCAGCCTACATCATACAAAGTAAACAACATAAAGATACAAAATATAATGAGTACTAATGCTTTAGACCTAGAAAAATTTCCCAAAATATGTACAACAGGTAATAGGCTGGCATCAGTGCTGCCAACACCACCTTGCTAGCAACTCAGTAATCCTCTGGAAAAATTTCTAGGTTTGTGTCATTCTCCTGATCTGACAAGGCCTCACCTGCATTTGTTCTGTGTCGCGGCTAACTAGAAAAGAGTCAGCACCAAGCCGCTCAATCGCTTCCTCTTTCTTGTTGGGAGACGTACTAATCACTGTTACCTTCATCCCAAATGCCTTGGCAAACTTCACTGCCACGTGCCCGAGCCCACCAAGCCCAACCACTCCCAAATGCATCCCTGGCTCATTGAGTCCAAAGTATTTCATAGGGCTATAGACAGTAATTCCAGCACACAGTAATGGAGCACCACCTTCTGGTGGAAGAGTGTCAGGGAATCGGACAGCAAAGTGCTCGTTAACCACAAAAATATTGGAAAAGCCACCGTAGCTTACCCCTTGGCCTTCGAAGAAAGTGTAAGTGATCTTGGCTTTAGGGCAATAGCTTTCCAAATCATCCAGGCAACTGTTGCATATACCGCAGGAACCAACAAAGCACCCCACTGCTGCTTTGTCCCCGACCTTGAATTTGTTCACTTTGCGCCCCACTTGAGTCACCACACCAACAATCTCATGCCTATGTTTGAGAAAGAAAATTATGACTAATAATTCATTAACACAACTACTGTTATCCTTCCGTGAAATAGCACCTTGTAATTCCGTTAGACAGAAAGTGATGTATGTTGGAAATTATCAAAATAAATGGGTTTTTATTTGGGTTTTATCAAAATATTCCTTGTGCCTTTTAGAAAGCTTTTATTGTTGTGTTTTGGTTTTGTCCCACATCGGATAGTGAGGAGATGTTTGAGTTGTATATATGTGGAAACATTTCTATAATGTTCACATAATGTTAAGTAGCAAGGCACCTATGGTGTTGCGCACATTACCGGCGTAGCCGGTGATGGAACACACTCATACGCACCCGCGCGCGCGCGTGCGTGAGCGTGGCAGTGGGCTGTGTGGCGCTTTGATGGCGCACTTTGCACTTAGCACTTCGGCTCAAGCCTTGTAGGCGCCCTTTCTTGTTGCCATTTGGCGGTAAGGTGTCGCTGACGTGGCGTACGGATCGGCATAGAGTGTTGGTATCGATACCCCTGATAGGTGTATCGATACCGGTTGGTTCGTGAGCGGCTGTTTCACGAACAGAAGGTTAGGTATCGATACCTCTGCCAGGGGTATCGATACCGGTTCGTTAGCTCGCGAATTTCAGACACTAGTTCGTGTACGGGTGCCCCTCTAAACGGAGGGGTATAACCCAAACTCAAGTCTATTCACTAAAGGACGTGTCCTAAAGTGAAAGGGTACATTTGGGTCTATTTATAACACCCAAATTACTTTCATTTTACACCGGAATTCTAGCCTTGTTACTCTGCCAAAATTACTACAGATTGCTTTCTAGTTTTGCTGTACCGTTACTTTGCAGAAACGGTGCCAGCAATTCCTTGGTTCTTTCGATTCTTTTTCGACCCGGTATTCTGTCTGTCCTTCATTTGTGCGGACGCAGGCAGAAGATCATTGAATTGATCGGGCTTTGTTGTATCCTCGGACAGATTCGCTATCAACCCGGTGCACACCTAACGGTGGGGGCGAATACTGTTTTCGGAAAGCGACATAGTAACGTGCCTCGAAGCAAGTTCCTTCATCAACAAGTTCACTTTCCCGACGACTCCCGGATTTTTGCACCAACAATGTATTAAGGAAATTGGAAACGTACCCGGGAACAAGAGGGTAAACAGATATTGCAAGCTCATTTGTAGTCATGTGTATGGCAAATCCCACAAAAAAGGACCTTCATTGTAATGTCGTCGTCTCCTGTAGCTCTAAATTAAATGAGAGAGAACAATTTGGATAAGATGTTTTCCAAGTGTATGGTGATGACTGATGCATGATGCATCAATGTTGTGTTTCAGTATGTGAAAATAGAGAAGGACATGGTTTAGCTAATGAGAAGAGAATTCAGTCTTTGTTGATCTAGCTTTTACCAAGAAAGATTCTAATGTGGTCAAGTATATGATACGGTTCTTACTTCTGAATTTGAATAGGGAAAATACTGCAAAGGGCCCATTTGGCTTGTGAAAAGTGCATAGAAATGTGCGAAGTAAAATGTGTGAGATCAGCATCAGCATCTAGAATTAAGCATTATTTTGTCAACCGGCGGTCAATACAAGAACGGAAGAACCATATACTATGGTTCGTTAACGGTGATTCATTACTAGCATAGTAGCACTAGCCATTAGTTCCCGGCAGAGAGCCACAAGATTGCGGGTGGTCCATGTCGTAAAACATGGGAAACAAAAAAATGTTCGAAAACTGTCGAAATATACTAATTCAGATTTTATAATTGTGGTTAGATTAGATGTTCACACATCAAGTCATCAACAATGATACCATAACACACCTGAAAGAAAGGAAAAAAAGAGGATAAAAACAATGGATACCTCCTAGTAAAATGGAACGGAGAAAGTATCCCTGAGGAATCTCTAGCTGCCCATCCAAGTGCTTTCTGGGTTTGGTCGTCTTGCTCCTGTGATGCTGCCATCTTAATTTTTTCAGACAGAGACAGAGATATGGAGAGTTGCTCTTCTTGTTTTGATACTTCGATATACCGACGTTGGACGGGTTATACTTACATAGGATGGTAAGTTGCGTAATGGGTGAGGTGGTTCCAGGGACTTGACCTGCTGCTAACCTCTTCTCCTAGGTGTCTTACGTTTAATTTTCTTCTGGTGTGAAGTCAAATTTGTTTACCTAGTTTAAATTGTCACGTGATGGATGCAAATTGCAAAGTTATCTGTTGGACCAATTTGCAAATGACAGTATATCCTGTTACCCAGTTTAATGTTCCTCAACCAGACAGTAAAAATGGTCGCCCACACACTAGGTGACGGCGGAGTTAAATTTGTGGTACTATATGATACAAAAGTATCAAAAGTAGGATGCAATCGTTCGGGTTATTGCTGTTGGGTAGTTTATGCATTTGGGTTCCAAGAGTATAATAGTATAAGAGGGTGTTTGACAGCCCATTTTTTGCATTTTCCCATTTTACTTATCACCTTCTGGGTGTTTGGGGGAGAATACCCAGAACTCATTCTAGAATGAGTTTTCGGAATTGAACACTGGAGAACAGAATGAAAAAAGAGGGTAAGAGAAGCTCTTTGACTTCTCATTTTTCACTTTTCTCATTCTGGTTAATAAAAAGACGTACAGAATATATTCTGCACACACCTCTCAAACACTACATTCTGCACAAATCTCTCAAACACTCCTATCAAAATCATTATGATCATAATTCAAAATGTCAAAAAATTGAAAATGAAAAGCCAAAAAATAGTCTCCCTAATATCCTCTAACTATTATTATATTAGAAATGGATCTCATAACTGTTTTTATTATTTTCGGATCCCATAGTGTGCACCAACATTGCATTTCTCTCTCCTCGATCTCCTTTTCCCCAAACCCTCTCTCCATTGTCAATGAGACAAACCCTTCTCTCTCTCTCTCTCTCTCTCTCTCTCTCTCAATGAGTGAGATAACCACTTTTTCTTATTTTCTCTCTATCTCTCTCCTCTTTCCTCTTTCTTTACTTGTTCATGCATCTCCCCTCCCCTGACACACTTTAACTACACTATTGGAGCTAAAAAAAGAAAATACTAACTTATAGATTTAATTTCTGACTATTTTGTTCATTTAACTCTATTATTGACAAGGCCTCAGAACGTAGGAGGCTTTGATTTTGAGATGCGTGTATCACTGAGAAGAGACTCGAAATCTTCAAAACATAGGAGGCTTTGATTTTTTATTTTTGAGATGCATCTATCAAAACTTCGTTCAAAAAATACTAATCAAAACTTTGATGCAGGCTTTCATGGAAAGGTCGGAACATTTTCAAAATATTTAATGCATAATAAATATAATTATTGGTGAACGGCTTTAGTAAATGATGTATTTATTCGGGATATATGAATAGACGCAACCATTGAGTTTAAACGGTTTAAATCAAAAGGTGTGTCTCTTCGGGATTAATGAATAGACATGACTATTGAATTTAAATGGTGTGACCATTGAGTTTAGATGAATAGGTATAACTATTCATGAACGGACACAATCGTTCGTGAATGGTCATAATGGTTCGTGAACGGTTACAATGGTTTGAATCTAAAGATGTGACATTAGTGAATAGTCACAAGTCTATGCCTATATAAAGGCTAGGGTTCCACCAATTTTTAAGAGATGGAAAAACGATTATGATTCTAGTTGCTGTTTCTTTCTAGAATTATCTCCTACATATATTTTTGGCGGGCTTGCAAAATCCGAAGGTATTCTGGTTCCTCTTTGTCTGTGCATGATGCAGTTGAACAAACAGTCAATCAGGACTGGGCTTCATCGTATCTTAGAGTCGAATTCGCCGGCAATCCAATGCACACCAAATTCACTCGAATTGGTGGGGGCGAATATCGTCTTAAGGAAAGCGACATTGTAATGTGCCTTAAAGCAACCGTTGATTCACTCCAGTTTTATCCACTTCCATCGGTTATACGATTTTTGCACCAACAAAAGGCACACTCCAATCAAACCTTCTTTTCTTTAGAGAATCGATTTTTCGACAATTTGGTATACAAGATATCTTCCTCGTTGGATAAGAGTATCAATTCACATTGTCCAATTGGGTTTTAAACAAGAAATATTGTTTCCTTAACCTAACTAATTTCGTATACATTGAAGACTACTCGGGTTTTTTATTCAAAGGTTGTTTTGAAAAGAAAAAAATGATCACAAAATGCCAAATAAGATGAAGTTTTTTTTTTTTTTTTTGTAATCCCGGTTTATCTCTACACCATTATTTGAAGGTTATTTTTTTCCCGTGCCAAGTAAGATGTTAGGGATTAGTTGTTACTGGTTACAACGGGAGTCGAGCATGTCTTCCATGAGGACTCAAATTCTAGACGTCTCTCGGTCTCTCCTAGAAGAAAGAGTAACGAACCAACCTCATTATGTGATGTTCTTTTTGAAGTTCAAGACGCCTTCACCCTCATCATCATGAATTTTTCGTCTAACTTAATTTGTTGTATGCAAACTTAACCGCCACCAATAAGCCGTGGACTCAGCCCTCTTTCATAATTGTCTACACCGATCTGATAGCTAGTAATGTCAAACAACACCTATACGCAAATAATCATAATAGAAGTGTAAATTGACGTATGGATTTATTTATTTAAAACATACATTGTAGGGGATAACTGTCAAATAAAAAGGCATACCACACTATGATTATCACCAACGATGGAAAAAAAAAGAAGTAAGAATCAAGAAAAGGATCCAGTGAATTCAAGAAGCACAATTTATTCATTTGGTTTCCTTGTGATGTTCCTTTCCAATGATAAATGCCACTGCGAATCCATGATGCAAACATAGCCTGAGTCACGTCGTAGGTGGAAATGGAGAATGGTTTGTTTCGTCCGTTTCCAATAAAATCATGACGATGATTTCGCAAGTCAAGCATTGTAGTTATAACTTATTTCAACCTTATCAAGTTCATCCCAGAGTAAATGGTTTGGCACTTTGGCTACTTCTCAGGACTGATTGAAGTTGTGTTGCCTTATTTGCATGGATAATTAAACCCTGACTATAGGTTTGGCACTTTGGCTACTTCTCAGGACTGATTGAAGGATTTTGTGAAATTTTATACATTGGCATTGCCATGTTGGTAATTTATTACGTAACATTCAAATCATATTCGACTTGGTTCCGGCATGCAACCAAAACAGGCAATAAAGAAACCTCTGTTCGGTAGTGCATGACAATAGTAGGATGATATATCCCAACTTTGCAGAGCTTGGAGGATGCAAGGTCTGCAATGGATGATGTTAGGCCAGTAACGCTGGTAACCGACAGTGCTCTACTTACTCGTATTCAAAACTTCAGATAGATAGCATGCCTTCTTTTAAGATGGCTTGTTTTCATGAACTCCCCTTCGCATTTCAGCAGCAAAAAAGATTTGGTACATAGATCCTTTGACATCTGAATGTGTTGTTTACAACGTGGAACACAAAGGACGTTACTAGGTTCTTGCTCTTTGGTTAAATGCCCTGATATGGCTGATTCCTCCTTGTCTTGCGGTGTTGAGTAATGAAACACTTAAAAAGCCCACTTCAAGATCATTACCATTGAACTAATTCACAATATGCTTCACCTCAGTCTCACGTGTAAATTGGATATGTTTTCTACCTCTGTTTGGGGACCGAGACAAGCAGGAATTTACTAATTTTGTAACAAGATACTGAATTGGCAATTCGAACCTAATTACTAGTAATAATTTTGTAACAAGGTATGTTTTAATTTGTTCACGTCCGGCAGCACCTGGAGCTGGTTATGCTTTTGGTACACGAACAACAGGAAGGTCGAATGGAGTTACCACAAGCCATCCATCTCTGGTTGTCAATCCCTGGTAAAAATTACCATTGTTGGCTGTGGCAAGGACCCTTAAGTTGGTTATGCTTTTGGTGTGGGAACCACAGGAAGGTCAAAGGGAGTTATCATAAGCCATCCATCTCCAGTCGTCAATCCCTAGCAAAAATTGCCGTTGTTGGCTGTGGCAAGGACGATGTATGTCTTTCATCGTGGAACAACAAGATTGATTGTTCATGAAACATTACAAGAAGAATGGAGTAGAAAAGCCACTTATAAGGCGTTGCTGCTGATAAAAAAGAAGTGATAAAACTTTGCTAGTGTGTAGCTCGATGAAGAGTAACTAAAAAATTGTTTAGTTGTGTATTCTTGCAGGTTTATTTGCATACCGCTCCATTAGGCCATATGGGTGGAATATCTTCAGCCATGGCCATGTTAATGGCAGGAGGTTGCCATATTTTGATGCCCAAGTTCTAAGCTAAATCAGTAATCGCAGACATAATTTGACTTCTTTTATCAGTGTTCCTGCAATAATGTCTGCTATTATCTCCCTAATCAGGTAAAGATTAAAATCTTTTCCAGATCGAGATCAAAAGATTGAGGATTTCCGAGCATCTTTTTTTTATAACATCAATGAAAAGAGCATCCCATACTGTGATTACCATTCATGCTACGGGCAGACTAGCTAAAATGGTTTCTAACTGTCTACGGCGCTTGTGCCATGCTTCAATTATATGTTTACATGATATAAATTATTTGTTAGCACTAGAAGTACCAACAATTCAGCAGTTTTGGACGCAGTGAACAATAAAGAAATCCACCATTGTGTTTGTGTTCTGCTACAACCACCTTCTCTGTTCATGTTTCCAAGCCCATCTTTTGATCCCTCGACAGAAAACAAGAGCCAAAATATTATCTAGTGACATTGGCCAGCAACTTTGTAGAGAAAAACCATTAACTAGGTAATTCCCAAACTTAAATCATGCCTCAAAGGATACACTCAGCATTGGAAATCCGTTACGTCCTTCATTCCTGTGTTGATATGAAAAACAACACAATCTTGTATACTGAACTTAATTACATCTTTCTAAACCTTTTTTCCGTTCAGGTTTAAAATACCCAAAAGATTCATCATACGGAAGAAGCAGTTTCTGATGACAACAACTGGGAAATTAAGAAGAGATGAATTCAGAAGAGAAGTTATGTCTTGTATGCAATTCTTGTCTTGCCTATAGTAATCTTTAACTGTTACAAATATTTTCACCCAGTTTCATTTCCTCATTGATTTGTTCATTGATTAAGACTAGGGTATTATTTCCATCTTGCAAATTAGTCTACAAATATTGTATCCGGAGAAGTGCGACAGAAACGGAATTTACTGCATAAAATTTTTATGCATGATACACCAAGAAAACACCCCAAGTAAGACTACCCGGACACGCTGGGGCCCCAGTTTGAAAGGCACAAATTGTAGAAAAAATTGGCGATAAGTTTATTCAATGAGTAATACATGGTACAAAACAATTAGACAACAAAAGGAATAAAAACCAACCAATCATCGAAAAACAATAAAAATTCCCCCAACCAATAAATATAGGTAAGTCAAATCGCCATTCAAGTACGTCAAAGAAAACTCAGTATGGCTAAACTGTCAAGGTGTTTCCTATGTCAATGACAAATCGATAGCGAATGTCCCCTTTTCCGATTCGTTTCATGGCTGTGTTCACATAGTCCATTGGAATAACTTCAACATCTGCAGTAATGTTGTGCTTCCCGGCAAAATCTATCATTTCTTGCGTCTCCTTCAACCCTCCTGCAGCGCTTCCAGCTATAAGCTTCCTCCCTACAATGCAAGTTCCATAATCAACTTTCTTCCAACTAAGTTGTATACTCTAGGAGAACAAATAGAGATTTTTCTTATGAGTCCAAATAGTTAATCCCTTGAAAGGAAGTTGTAAGGTCCATTTAAAAGGAAGTAATGGAACAAAATTGAATGGGACTACAAACTTACCAACAAGCAAAGGGAAAATTGACAACTCTGCTGGTTTGTTCGCATCTGGTGCACCTAAAAGTATCAGCTTTCCGTTACATTTCAAAAGATCAACCAAAGGGTTCAGAGGATGCGCTGCAGAGACCGTATCGATAATGCCATCCATCGTGCCAGTGGCAGCCTACATCACACAAAGTAAACATCATAAAGTCTTTGAATCTGATGCAAAAGTACAGTCTAGCTGCTAATATAATATGGCTACTAATGCTGCAGACATGTAAAAGGTTCCCCGAAAATTTTCGAAATGTAATGGGCTGGCATCAGTGCAAGCAACACCACCTTGTTAGTATTTTTTCTGCAAGTTTTTCTAGGTTTGTAACATTATCCTGATCTGACAATGCCTCACCTGCATTTGTTCTGGGTCGCGGCTAACTAGAAAAGAGTCAGCACCAAGCCGTTCAATTGCTTCTTCTTTCTTGTTCGGAGACGTACTGATCACTGTCACCTTCATCCCAAATGCCTTGGCAAACTTCACCGCCAAGTGCCCGAGTCCACCAAGCCCAACCACTCCCAAATGCATCCCTGGCTCACTGAGTCCAAAGTATTTCATAGGACTATAAACAGTAATTCCCGCACAAAGTAAAGGTGCACCACCCTCCGGCGGGAGAGTGTCAGGGAATCGGACGGCAAAGTGCTCATTAACCACGAAAATATTAGAAAAGCCACCGTAATTTATCGGTTGGCCTGGGAAAAAGGTGTAAGTGCTAGCGGCTTTAGGGCAATAGTTTTCCAAATCATCCCGGCAACTGTTGCATGTACCGCAGGAGTCAACAAAGCACCCCACGGCTGCTTTGTCTCCAACCTTGAATTTTTTTACCTTGCATCCCACTTGAGTCACCACACCAACAAACTCATGCCTGTGTTTGAGAAAGAAAATTATGACCAATTCATTAACAACACAAATAATATTATCCTCCGTTATACAGAAAATGATGTATTGAGGAAATTGGAAACGTACCCGGGAACAAGAGGGTAGACAGTGAGTCCGAACTCATTTTTGGCCATGTGTAAATCAGAATGGCAAATCCCACAATAAAGGACCTTCATCGTAATGTCATCGTCTCCAGTGGCCCTAAAACGAGATAGAATAGTATCGATGAGAACGATGTGGGTTGAAACTCTTAATGCTTTCCAAGTATATGAAAATAAGAGCATTGTAAGATAAAGTAAAACCCAGAAAAATAGGAGAAAAACAGTGGAAACCTTCTAGTAAAATGGAATGGAGAAAGTATCCCTGAGGAATCTCTAGCTGCCCATCCAAGTGCTTTCTGGGTTTGGTCGTCTTGCTCCTGGGATGCTGCCATCTTAATTTTCGGGGGAGAGAGAGAGATTGCTTTGCTTTGTTGTTTTTTTGTACTTTTGAGATGCAGACATTCGGCGGTATATATAGGAGGATTTTGGCCTTTTGGGGCATGAGGAGTTAGTGACGTAATGGCTGAGGTGGTCCCAACTCCAAGGCTACCTCTTCTCCAAGGAATCAATGTTTTGATTTTGAAACTCAACGATTTGCTACCTAGTTTTATAAGTCACGTGATGGATGGAAAATTATAAGTTTGACCAATTTAGAAATTACAGTTATCCTGTTAAGCAAAAAACTATAATCAAAAAAATAAAAGTAGTACTCCCTGCGACCGTTTTGGGGTTTCTGATTTTTTCAGGAATTTGACATGATGATTGCTAACATGATGTTTGCTTTGTACAATTATTGTCTTTACAATTTACCGTTTAATCATGATTTAGTTGTTAATTAAATAATTAAAGACAATGGTAAAAGAGTAAAATTGACATAATTAACTCATTCATTTTCAAACATATAAAAGCATTTTAAGAAAAACTCGCGGTTTGAATCATCTTTGCAGGACCCGAAATAAGTCCACAAAATATCAATAAATTTCGGGGTTCTTCCAGCCCCCAGTTTTGACGGGCGAAAGATATCTAGGCCCAGCAATTGGTAACATCATCCCATCCAAGCCCTTTCCACGCGCGCTTATCTTTTTTTTTTTTTTTGGTAGTTCGGAATATACGCGCGCGCTTATCATATGTCAACATTAGAAGAAATTAGAACACGTGGATGGAACATCTCAAATATTGTTAAAACTTTAAATAGAAATAAACTTTTATTTTACATATTCAATTTTTTTTAGAAAAATATTTTTGAAATCTACTCGATAAGATTTTCAAAACAAGATAATATCGAATGTGAAATTATGTACCCAAAAACAAAAAACAAAAAAAAGGTATTTAGGGATGATTTTTTGTGTAGAATTTGCGCCCTCAAAAGTGCACAATTCACATCCCAAAAAATGTAGAATTCACACTCTTAAATGCAGAATTGATACCCCTAAATGCACAATTTACACCCCCCTAAAATGCAGAATTCTCACTCCTAAAGTGTGCAAAATTCACACCCCAGATGCATGATTCACACCCAATAAAATGAAGAGTTCACATCCCTAAGAAATTTAGAATTCACACCTTCCAAATGGCAAAATTCACACTCCACAAATGCAGAATTCACACCTTCTAAAATGAAAGAAAATTCACACCTTCTAAAATGAAAAAATTCACACCCCTTTTGAAAAATTCTCACCTTCCAAAATGAAAGAATTCACACCCCTCAATAGGGGTCTTGTTTGATAGATCTCGTCGAATAGGTTCTAAAAATATAAATTTTACGAAAAACGAATATATATATATAGGAAAAACTTCACATAAGGGACCCTGACGGGAGCAAAAATCCGGACTTCAACTCACAGCCCTTGGATCTCATCCAAGGGCTCAGATTTAATAATGCTTCTCGCGGGTCCAAAACCGGTTCAAACCCCAATTCACGGGTCAAAACATGGAAACGGGTTAAAACCTTCCTGCATCCGGGTCATAACCCACCTCCCATTCCCCTTTCATTTTACGCTTACCACAGAGAGAGAGAGAGAGAGAGAGAGAGAGAGAGAGAGAGGCGACTGAGAAGAATGAAGAAGAGCCATTGCGAAGAATAAACAAGAAGAAATCGAATCAATCGATTCTAGAGAAGAAGACGATCGCAACACTTGAACGGTTAGGTCTCTCTCTCTCTCTCTCTCTCTCTCTCTCTCTCTCGTCGATTTCTCTAACAAACCCTAGCTTTTTTTGTGCGAGAAGAGAAGAGATTTCAGATCGTGAAACTAGGGTTTCAAGATCTGAAAATTGGGGTTTACAAACCCTAGCTTTAATGAACGATATTCAATTTCAAAAAGTCTTTAAAAAGATAAAAAGAAGAGAGAAGAGAGTGGGATTGAGTAGGGTGCACACGGTTCGGATTGGACCAGTTTTCTAGAAATCCAGTAACTAGACCATTTTGACCGGTTCTAAAAAATTAAGAACCAAAACCTAACCAATACACATGTGGAACCTGTCCAGATCCAAACCACAAGACTGGACTGGTTTTGGTTTGGTTTCGGTTCTAGCCGATTAAGGAACACTTTACCACAACACATGAATTCAAACAATTATTTAGAATTTAGAGCACTAAAACAATTCATAAAATAAATAGTTTTAGGGTTGGAAGAATCAAGAGTTATTGTAAAGAAATATGAAAGGAAGAAAAAATTAGGAAGTAGATCGAGATTAGAGAGTAAGGCTCTGTTTGGAACATGAGGAAAGAAAGGAAAAGGGAAGGAAAATGAAAAATTTTCCCTCTTCTTGTTTGGTTTGGAGAGAAAGAGGAGATAAAATAAAAAAATTAAATTTTATAAATAGTAAAATTTTCCTCCCACTTTCCTCTTACTTTCCTCTCATTTTATTTTCCTTCCCTTTTTCTTTCCTTCCTCGTGTTCCAAACATAGCCTAAGAGAATTGGGTTTTGCTTTGAGTAGCAATCGTGAAATTAAGGTGGAATAAAAAAGAATTGAAGTTGGTAATTTGGTATTAGTAGATTATATTAATAAATTAAAAATTTCTTAACTAAATAGATTTTTATTCTAAATAGACATAAAAGAATACCTTACTAGAAAGAAAAAAATTTAACTTACCAAATCAAGATACATAATTTTGTATATGTATAAATATATTAAAATATATGCATATATATAATATTAATGTTATACGGTTCGGTTCGGTTCTAATCATGGTTTTGAAATTGAGAACCAGTAACCGAACGATAATTACCGGTTCTCAATTTTTTAGATCCATAACCTGACCAATGAACTGTAGAACCTAACCAAATCGACCGGGTCAGTCAGGATCAGATTGGTTTGGTAGTTATATCGGTTTTCCTGTGCACTCCTAGGATTGAGAAGGCAACACACACACACACACACACACACACACACATAGAGAGAGAGAGAGAGTGGGAGTAATTTGAATTTTGAAACTCAGCCGTAGGACAACTTGAATTATGGTATGGATTGGTATAGGGGATGGATCGTTAGATTCCTTAGATGGATTGAGGAAGAAGATGAGGGCATATTGGATGCTTCACCTTTTCCGTTAGTGTATTTTGCCCTATTTTTGTTAATTGGGTGTAAATGCAATTTTTCTGAAAGCACAAGTGGATGCAACAAAGTGAGCATGAGGTGGTGTATCAGCACATCGCCCAAACTACAGGGGTAAATGAAGTGAAGTTTAACCTTCTGTATCAAGGATGGGATCCTCTCTGATCCCTTAAAAGGGATTGCACAGACCTATGACTCCTATCCAAGCAGTTTTCAGGCCCTTTTAGGCTTGTTTTGATGACTAGGACCACTGATATTCTAAATATTGTCGAGAACATGAGACATGCAAATATACATGTTAATTAGATGTCGTTTAATGTGTTTTCAAAACACATTTATCGGGAAAAAAAAGGGTTTAACAAATATTGCTGCACCAGATAAAAACTCATTTTTTCTAGAGACAACGTGTCTCGAAAACACATTAAACGAGATTTGGAAGGGCCTGAAACCTACTCAGACAGACAGGACCGTTCCGTCCCTGGGGAGGATCCATATCCTATGTACTATTGTCATGGAAACCACAATTTCGCAGCCATAATGCATCGGTAGAGCACACGTCACAATTTCGCTACTGAGACAAGAAGTTCTATCAATTGAAGTATAAAGGTACAAAACTGAATAAGACATAATTAAGGTGTCAAACAGAATTTACTAACTATAGCTCACATGGGCAAAGAAATCATAATAGAATAGAAGTGTCAAGTGTGATTCGACGTATCGATCTAAGCTCTCAACGTGTTGCCAATGTCAATGACAAATCGATAGCGGACGTCCCCTTTCGTGACTCGTTCCATGGCCGTGTTTACATAATCCATCGGAATAACTTCAACATCTGCAACAATGTTGTGTTTCGCAGCAAAATCAATCATTTCTTGTGACCCCTTCAACCCCCCTCCGGCGCTTCCAGCAATAAGCTTCCTCCCTGCAATTCAAAATCCAAGATCCAATTAACTTACTTCCGGGTCTACGAAGTCAATTCAAATTCAACTTGGTTATAAACTTACCAGCAATCAAAGGAAAAAGTGACAACTCTATTGGTTTAACATCTACACCTACAACTATCAGCTTCCCATTCCATTTCAAAAGATCAACCAAAGGATTTAGAGGATGCGGTCCAGACACCGTGTCAATAATCCCGTCCATCGTGCCCATAGCAGCCTACATCAAATAACATGGGTGCAAATGTCATCAGACTAGTAATGCTGCATACTCGAAAAAATAGCTTACAAAAGCTTCCAGACAGCACAAATTACCAACACATTTCTGGGAAAAAAAAAAATTGGTCTATATTGTTTCGTATCGAAAGGCCTCACCTGCATTTCTTCTGGGTCGCGACTAACTAGAAAAGAGTCGGCACCAAACCGTTCAATCGCTTCCTCTTTCTTGTTCGGAGACGTACTGATCACTGTCACCTTCATCCCAAATGCCTTACCAAACTTCACAGCCAAGTGCCCAAGTCCACCAAGCCCCACCACACCCAAATGCTTCCCTGCCTCACTCAGTCCAAAATACTTCATTGGACTATAAACTGAAATGCCAGCACAAAGTAACGGAGCACCGCTTTCCAGTGGGAGAGTGTCTGGGAATTGAATTGCAAAGTGCTCGTTAACCACATATATGTCGGAAAAACCACCATAGTTTATCGGTTGGCCTTCGAAGAAGGTGTAAGCGGTAACGGCTTTGGGGCAGTAGGTTTCCATGTCATCCTGGCAACAGCTGCATGTACCGCAGGAGCCAATGAGGCCCCCCATGGCTGCTTTGTCTCCCACCTTGAATTTTTTTACCTTGCATCCCACTTGAGTCACCACACCAACAATCTCATGCCTGTATTTGAGGATGAAAATTATGATCATTTATTAACAATTAAAACCAAAAAATGTTTCGAGATGTGGCTTGCATTTGGAGGAAAAAGGACCAAGCTTCAAGCCAATTCCATCCGAGACACACTGAATGCGTTACCATTTTTTTCTTTTGAAAGGCAAAAAGGTGGGAGGGGGCAAACCAGCGTTGCAACCCCCTTGGATGTGACCATAGGGGCTTCCGATCCTCTTCAGTTCAAGTCATAGCTACCGTCTGAAAGGGCAGGCGGTCACCACAGCACCACCTAAGTACCAGATGGACAAAGGACCCAACACACTAGTCATGCAATTGCCGGGACTCTAACCTTGTCGGATCGTGTACGGGCGGGAGGAGCACTTAAGCCCTTGCCATCTAGGCTACCACCTTCAGTGGTGCTGAATGCGTTACCCTGATCAGATGTTTCGTGTTTGGACGCTGGTCAAGTCCGTGTGATCGCATAGGAGCGGTCATTTTAAGATTTTATTTTTGTGTTTTTGGAGAGAGAAACTGTTCCGCCTCATTTTTGGCCTTCCCAAATATTACTACTCTTCTCGATTTCTAGCAACCTTTTTTGCAACCTTTTTTGTATATCGTCTTGTTTAGTGCTACGAGAGAGCTACTATGTACCAATTTGATTGTCAAAGATAGAAGACATTCAAAATAGCACAAGGCACTCGGGCTAGCTTCATGAGAGTTGAGATTCAAGATATCAGTACTGTAGTGGGGGAAATGAAAATAAACGTACCCGGGAACCATAGGATACGGAGAAGATCCGAGCTCGTTTGTAGTAAAGTTTAAATCAGAATGGCAAATCCCACAGAAGAGTATTTTAATCGTAATATCGTCATCTCCATTAGCCCTAAAATGAAACAGACAATTATGCAAAATCAGATTTGTGTAAATAGAGAATAGCATAGTATAGCTACTTTAGCCTTTGTGTAAATAGACAAGTCAGGGTTCTCACTTATGAATTTAAAGATGATTGCTTTTGGAGATTCTATATTAGGGAAAGTTTCCAAAAGTTTAATATGGGTGGTAGTGCACAAAGCAAAACTTAGAAGAAAAAAACCAGAGAAGGCGGGGGCGACTGTGCTATTAAATGAAAGGGTTCAAGCGAACCCCTGAATTCAAAAAATACATTTTCCTACATACTGTATTTGATTTGATTTTTGTATAGTATTGTTGGCACGGGACCACACGTACCGTGCAAAAATAAGTAAAATTCTAATTAAATTCGTGTGGAAGCTAAAAGTGGTATAGCCCACCAAAATCGAAATAAACTTAGGCCAATATGTGTTTCATATGAAAAAAATCGATGGTTTGGATGTATATTGCCACATCAGAATTTCTTTTCTTTATAGGAATCTTCATTGAATACCTCCATACTTTAAGTATTGCTAAACAAAAATCATGGAGCCTTTCTTTTTTCTTCTTTTGCTCGGTTAAAGTTAGCATTACTAGTTGTAGTTTTTGAAGATTAAACCCCAGTCAAATGGATGAGAATTCATGATACCTACTACTGGCTACTGCTCCACTTGCAAACTTGGAGCCTTTGAGAGAAGGATTTGACAATTTTTTTTCTTTAGTTAAATGATTCAATATTTTGTATTGGTGATGAGATATTTATACAATCATTCCATTCCATATTTCCCTAACAATGAGGGAAAAAAGATACTCCCTCCGTCTCTTTTATAGTGTTTTTCCATTTTGGGCTATCTCTTTTATAATTAGTGGTTACATTTCTTATTCTGCCCTTAAAAGTAGATTCCTTTTTTAAAGTTAATGTGAGAGAAAATAAGTTGGAATTACGAGGCTACACACTTAAGAAGGGACGGAGAGAGTAAGATGGTACCATACCTTCTAGTAAAGTGGAAAGGAGAAAGTATCCCTGAGGAATCTCTAGCTGCCCATCCAAATGCTTTCTGGGTTTGGCCTTGCTCATGTGCTGCTGCCATCCTTTTCAGAGAGATATAAATAACAGAGTCTAAATCTTGGTTTTGATGTTGTTTGATTTGAAGTACAGAAGTTCGTGTGGGTTGCTTTTATAGGAACACAGGGTTTCACATGATGGGCTTCAAAATTAAATAGGGGCATGGGCGGCTACCTCTTGTCCAAGTTAACAAATTTTGACTTTTCTTTTAGCTTTCAAAGTCCACATGTAAGGTGTACGACGAAGGTTTGGCCACCCAGAGGTACTATTGTTTTCGAATTTGAATTGGATATGATCAGGATGAGCCTTACGTTGTAAAGACCAATCAGTGAACTAAAAAGCTCGTTTTGGATCGACTTGTTATGTACGGTGCGTCGGTGCGCATGAACATCAGCAGCAGGAGGTATCGATTTGTGGGTCCCACCCCAAAAAAAAAAAAAAAAAAAACATCAACATGAGTCTTGAGTTTGGGTATGTGGATGTGTTTTACTCTTATCTGTTTTCATATCGATGCATAAATGAACTGGGTCCAGAAAATAATTATAACAATGGAGAAAGAGAGAGGAAAAGATAGGGACTAAAATGAAAGGGGAAAAAATAGGGACTACAGTGATGGATGGAAAATTATCAGTTGGACCATTTCAGAAATGACAATTATCCTGTTAAGCAAAATATCATTAGATAAAAGTAGGGCTGTCCAGCGGATCATCCGATCCGCCAATCCGACCAATCCGAACCGATCCAAACCATCCGTTGATCAGTCCGTGAATGTTTGGTTCGGTTCCAGATCGAGGATTTCTTATCTGGCGGTTCCGGATCCGTATTGGATCGGATCGGATCCCCTCGATCCGCTCAATCCGCCCAATAATTCTTCTTTAATCTGTCAAATCCGCCCGATCCGTCCCGATCCGATCCGATCCGTAACCGATTCGTGAATGTTCGGTTCGGTTCCGGATCTTAAAAAACATAATCCACTCTGAGCGGATCGGATCGGATCCGTATCCGATCCGTCTGGATCCGATCCGTGGACACCCCTAGACAAAAGTACATGTAATTAGTTGGGCACAGCCAGGTCCGGTGATCCGGTCCTGTACAGCAACTAAACTATTCAAGCTCAATTTGATAAAAACTCGTTTGAGATGGACTTGTTAACTTGAATTCGAATGCCGGTGTGACGGTGTCAAGCGTGAGCCCTCACATGTATTTTCATGTCTAAGGAAATGTTGGCACGAAACATTTTCATGTCTGAATGTTCCTTATGAATCTGGTAATTAAACTGTGTTCGCGAGAATTATACGAGAATAATTCTAGCAATCCAATCTTTTCCGTGATCAGAGACAGAGTCGGAAGTACATTGGGGCCGGCGGGGGCTTTCATTTTTTAGAGGCATGTGTTACTGCAAAGAGGACCCGATTTCATAAATTTATTCATTAATCTAAGTATACAAATTGAACAAGACATAATTAAGGTGTCCTTTGCCATCTTGCATAATTGTCTACATGAATTTAAGTGTGACATAATTTACTTACCATAACACACTTGGGCAAAGAAATCGTAATAGAAGTGTAAATTGATGTATAGATTTATTTATTTGAGAAATACATGGTAGGGATAATTAAAAAAAAAAAAAAAAAAGCATAGCAGAGTACTATAACAAGTAACATGAAACTAAAATAAGAAGGGTTAATGACCTGGACACCCCCTGTAAGTATACGTTTTTCACCAAACACCCCCTGCAAGAAAAAAACCTACGACGACACCCCCTCTATCTTTCAAACTTTACCGCAAGACCCCTTCCGTTACCCTTTATTTTAAAATCATCTAGAACCATTAGTTTTTTTTATGATCCAAACCGTTCAATTTGTTTAAAACATGCTTTTAAGTGTACCCATGGAGAAATCGGCTCAAAATATGATCGGGAAGTTCTCGATCCAAACAATTTTTCATGCATGAAAAATTGTTTGGATCAAGCACTTCCCGAACATATTTTGAGCCGATTTCTCGCGATTATCCTTGAAACCATGTTTTAAACAACTTGAATGGGTTGGATCATTAAAACATGACCCGGAACTTTGAGATTCGAGACGGAAGGGTGCTGGAAGGGGTCTTGGGGTAAAGTTTGGAAGATAGAGGGGGTGTCGTCGTAGGTTTTTTTCTTGCAAGGGGTGTTTGGTGGAAAACGTATACTTACAGGGGGTGTCCAGGTTATTAACCCTAAATAAGAACACCATAGGTTTCAAAAGAATCAAAACCAACAAGCAAGCCAAAATTGACCTTGTCGAATAAAAGCCAAATATGCTTAAGCTCTCAAGGTGTTTCCAATGTCAATGACAAATCGATAGCGGATGTCCCCGTTCGCGAGTCGTTCCATGGCAGTGTTGACGTAATCCATCCGGATAACTTCAACATCTGAAGTAATGTTGTGTTTCCCAACAAAATCTATCATTTCTTGTGTCTCCTCCAACGACGATTAGCTTCCTCCCTGCAATTCAAAATCAAAGATCCGACTTACTTTCGGGTCTAAACAATCGATTCAAATTCAACTTGGTTATAAACTTACCAGCGAGCAGAGGTAAAATTGACAACTCTGTTGGTTTAAGATCTTGTGCACCTAAAAGTATCAGCTTCCCATTACATTTCAAAAGATCAACCAAAGGGTTCAGAGGATGCACTGCAGAGACCGTATCAATAATCCCATCCATCGTGCCCATAGCAGCCTACATCAAATAATGTGAATAGCATAAAATGCATAAATCAACATGGCCGCAAATACATCAGGCTAGTAATGCTACAGACTTGGGAAAATATCATATAAAAGCATCTAGAATGAGTGTTGGTTGTTGGCTGTGAAAACCTGTTTCGGGAATCAAGAGGAAGTTCTGTAGATCCCATCCGGAGGGACTCAGGCTGTCCAAACGGAAAGTGAAGAGAGTCACTTACCAGGTTTTTGTCATCTACTATGAGATTTCTGAAAATCCTGTCCGGTCGGTGGTCAGGTCCTTCCAGACGGTCAGACAAGGAAGAACACGTGTTTTCGCATTTTTAGAATTTGCTGTGCATGTGTTCCCTTGGAACTATAAGAGGGACACTAGGGCAGCCTCCATTCTAATGTTGTTCCTCATTTTATCATAGTTAAACTCTCAGCACCACAATGGAGTACGATTAAGTGATTTGCTAAAGTTAGAACCACTTATATAGCGTATCTTGCTTTTGATTGCTTGTTTCTTTTTCTTTTGTGCATATTTACTCGCTCTAACAACTTCTATTAGCACCCAGGTTGAGTGGGAGCAATGATGGCAGGATAAGAAGGAAAGTTAAATGGAATCGAGAGGTTTGGTGGAACAGACTATGGATATTAGAAGATGCGGATGGAGGATTATCTGTATGGCAAAGGTTTGACTGCTCACTGAAACTTTGACGACTGATGAATGGAATACCATAGACAGAAGGGTTTTACTGATCGATGACCAAAATTCTTCCACAGTTATCAAACCACAACGTTACTCACCATCTTGGTACAACATATTTCTCACTGATGTTGTTGAACTAGAGTGTTATGATAAGGCTTTTTTGAGAGAGTTTAATCAAGTGGGAGTTGGCAACGAAGAATTAGATGAACTCTATGTCGACAAACCAGATGTGAGAGTTGACAAAGTTTCCAGACAGAAAGAAAGCTCTTCATGACAAGTGGGTTTTCAAATTGATTGTGATCATGATGGTAGCAAGCGACAATCCATTTAGTAGAAGGAAGGGATTGGCTATACTGATATTTTCTCTCCAGTTGTGAAGCTAACGACAATCCATTTGGTATTGGGAATGTGGCTACTAAGAATTTAATCTAGAGTAGTTGGATGTCAAGACTGTATTTCTCTATGAGAATTGGAGGAGGATATCTACATGCATCAACCATAAGATTTCACAGTGAAAGGGAAGGAAAAATTTATTTGTGAACTGAGCAAGAGCTTGTATAGGTTGAAGCAAGCTCCAAGGCAATGTTACAAGAAGGACAGGTTGGTCATTGATGTTATATCAAGAGGTTTGACAAGTCCTATAACATTTAATTGCTGCATGTGGCCAGATGAGTCAGGATGACATGCTGGTTGCAGGGTCTTAAATCAACGAGATAAATAATTTGTAAAGGATGTTGTCAAAGCAATTTGCAATAAAGAATTTGGGAGCAATGAAGCAAATCCTTGGGATGAGGATTATCCGAGATAGAACAAATGAGACTTTGAAGCTATAAGAGGCCGAGTATATTAAGAAATTGCTCAAGAGGTTTAGCACGGGTGATTCAGAACTTGTTGGCACACCTTTAGCTAGTCACTTTAGACTAACTAAGGATTAGTCACTGGGACTACATGGAGAAAGTTCTGTATGCATCTGCGATAAGAGTCCTATGTACGCTATGGTTTGCACACGTCCTAATATTGCGAAAGCAATGAGATAGTGACTAGGTACAGGAGTAATCCAGGGAAGCAACATTGGGAAGCGGCAAATTGGGTTTTGAGGTATTTGAAGGATTCTACATATGTCTCGTCATGTTTCACATGGGTTGACTTTAAGTTGCAGGGTTCTACGGATGCGGACTTGACGGCCGACGTTAGATAGTCGAATGAGTACTACCGGGATTGTCTATACTTTGGATGATACGGCTGTGAGTTGGGGCTCTAAGTTATAGCAAATTTTTCCTTTATCATCAACGGAAGCCGAGCATGTGGTAGTCACAGAGGCTGGAAAGGAGATGGTATGGTTGTAATTGCTTCAAGATGAGTTGGGGAAGATGATAAAAAAATGATTGTTGCCCAACGATAGCCAAAGTGCCATCTTTCTTGCCAAGAATCCAATGTTTCATTCTAGAACGACACAATATAGTTGAGGGATCACTTAATTTGTTTTCTTTTCGGTAGTGGACAATTGTTCATTGGGAAAATCAATGGCATTGAAAAACCAAAGGTTATGATCGTTGACAAGCTGAAGCTGTGATCACCATTGACGTTTGGAGGAGTGGCATATTGGATGTTCATCATTTCCGTTAGTGTATTTTGCTTTATTTTTGTTAATTGGGTGTAAATGCAATTTTTCTCATAGCACAAGCGGATGCAACAAAGTGAGCATGAGGTGGTGTATCCGCACATCGCCCAAACTACAGGGGTAAATGAAGTGAAATTTACCCTTCTATATCAGGGATGGGATCCTCTCTGGTCACTTAAAAGGGATTAATTGCATAGTCCTTTCCGAGCAGTTTTCGGGCCCTTTTAGGCTTGTTTTAATGACCGAGACCGTTGATATTCTAAATACCATCGAGAACATGAGGCATGCATATACATGTTGACTAGATGTCGTTTAATGTGTTTTCTAAACACAATTATCAGAAAAAAAAAAAAAAAAGGGTTTAACAAATATTGCTACACTGGATAAAAACTCATTTTTTTCTAGAGACAGTGTGTCGCAAAAACACATTAAACGAAATTTGGAAGGGCCTGAAAACTACTCAGACAGGACCGTCCCATCCCTGGAGAGGATCCATATCCTAGTATATTATTGTTATGGAAACCACAATTTCGCTGCCATAATGCATCAGTAGAACACACCTCACAATTTTGCCACCATAACGCATTGGTAGCACATCACATGATACTCACAAAATGGTTACCGTGGCATTGCAACAACAGGAAAATTGAGAAGAGGTGAAGTGGGACAAGAAGTTCAATCCTGTTTCCCAGCCAATTTCATAAATTTATTTATTGATTTGATCATCAATCGAAGTATAAAGGCACAAAGCCGAATAAGACATAATTAAGGTGTCCTTTGCATAATTGTCTACACGCGAATTTAAGTGTAATGGCGCACAAAGAGAATTTACTAACTATAATAGAATAGAAGTATAAAAATTGACGTATCGATCTAAGCTCTCAAGGTATTGCCAATGTCAATGACAAATCGATAGCGGATGTCCCCTTTCTTGATTCGTTCCATGGCCGTGTTCATATAATCCATCGGAATAACTTCAACATCTGCAGCAATGTTGTGTTTCGCAGCAAAATCTATCATTTCTTGTGTCTCCTTCAACCCCCCTCCGGCGCTTCCAGCGATAAGCTTCCTCCCTGCAATTCAAAATCCAAGATCCAATTAACTTACTTCCGGGTCTACGAAATCAATTCAAATTGAACTTGGTTATAAACTTACCAACAATCAAAGGAAGAAGTGACAACTCCGCTGGTTTAACATCTACACCTACAAGTATCAGCTTCCCATTCCATTTTAAAAGATCAACCAAAGGATTCAGAGGATGCGGTCCAGAGACCGTGTCAATAATCCCATCCATCGTGCCCATAGCAGCCTACATCAAATAACATGGGTGCAAATGTCATCAAACTAGTAATGCTGCATACTTGAAAAAATAGCTTACAAGAGCTTCCAGACAGCAAAAAATTACCTACACATTTCTCTTAAAAAAAAAAGGTCTATATTGTTTCGTATCGATAGGCCTCACCTGCATTTCTTCTGTGTCGCGACTAACTAGAAATGAGTCGGCACCAAACCGTTCAATCGCTTCCTCTTTCTTGTTCGGAGACGTACTGATCACTGTCACTTTCATCCCAAATGCCTTAGCAAACTTCACAGCCAAGTGCCCGAGTCCACCAAGCCCCACCACTCCCAAATGCTTCCCTGCCTCACTCAGTCCAAAATACTTCATTGGACTATAAACTGAAATGCCAGCACAAAGTAACGGAGCACCGCTTTCCAGTGGGAGAGTGTCTGGGAATCGAATCGCAAAGTGCTCGTTAACCACATATATGTCGGAAAAACCACCATAGTTTATCGGTTGGCCTTCGAAGAAGGTGTAAGCGGTAACGAATTTGGGGCAGTAGGTTTCCATGTCATCCTGGCAACAGCTGCATGTACCGCAGGAGCCAATGACGCCCCCAATGGCTGCTTTGTCTCCCACTTTGAATTTTTTTACGTTGTATCCGACTTGGGTCACCACACCAACAATCTCATGCCTGTATTTGAGGATGAAAATTATGATCATTCATTAACAAAACCTAAAATGTTTCGAGATGGCATTTGGAGGAAAAGGGACCAAGCAACAAGCCAATTTGCATCCGGACGCACTGAATACTTTATCCCTTCTTTGTTTCTTTTTTTTGAACGGCAAAAAGGTGGAAGGGGGCAATCAACGTAGCAATCCCCTTGGACGTGACCATAGGGGCTCCCGATCTCCTATAGAATGTCTGATTCGAGTCATAGCTACTGTTCGGAAGGACAGCCGCCACCACAGCACCACCCAATTTTTAGATAGGCTAAGGGCCCTCATGTGCTAGTCCTGTAGTTGGCTGGACTCTAACCTTGTCGGATCGTGTACGGGAGGGAGGAGCACTTAAGCCCTTGCTATCTAGGCTGCCACCTTCGGTGGTGCTGAATGTGTTACCCTGATCAGATGTTCGTGTTTGGACGCTAGTCAAGTCCGTGTGATCGCATAAGTGCGTTCATTTTAAGATTTTGTTTTTTTGTTTTTGGAGAGAGAAACTTGAGAAACTTTTCGGCCTCATTTTTGGCCTTCCCAAATAATACTACTGTTCAGGATTTCTAGCAACCTTTTTTGTATATCGTCTTGTTTAGTGCTACGAGAGAGCTACTATGTACCAATTTGATTGATAAACATAAAAGGCATTCAAAATAGCGCAAGGCACTCGGGCTTCATGAGAGTTACGATTCAAGAAAGTACTGTAGTGAGGGAAATGAAAATAAACGTACCCGGGAACCATAGGATACAGAGAAAATCCGAACTCGTTTGTAGTCATGTGTAAATCAGAATGGCAAATCCCACAGAAGAGTATGTTAATCGTAATATCATCGTCTCCATTAGCCCTAAAATGAAACAGACAATTATGAATTTAAGATGATTGCTTTTGGAGATTCTATAGTAAAGAAATTTTCTACCAGAGAAAGTTACAAAAGGTTAATAAAAATTTCTAGCAGAGAAAGTTACGAAAGGTTAATATGGGTGGTAGTGCACGTAGCAAAACTTAGAATACATTTTCCTTTAGATGAAATGAAAGGGTTCAAGCGAACCCCTGAATTCAAAAAATACATTTTCCTTTATACTGTATATGTTTTGATTTTTGTATAGTATTGTTGGCACGGGACCAAAATCAAAATAAACTTAGGCCAATATGTGTTTCATATGAAAAAATCGATGGTTGTGGATGTATATTGTCACGTCAGAATTTATTTTCTGTATAGGAAACGTCATTGAATTCCTCTATACTCTAAGTATTGCTAAGCAAAAATCATGGAGCCTTTCTTTTTTCTGTTTTGCTCGGTTAAAGTCAGCATTGCTAGTTGTAGTTTTTGAAGATTAAAACCCAGTCAAATGGATGAGAATTCATGATACCTACTATTGGCTACTGCTCCACTTGCAAACTTGGAGCCTTTGAGAGAAGGATTTGACAATTTTTGTCTTCAGTTAAATGATTCAATATTTTGTATTGGTGATGAGATATTTATACAATCATTCCATTCCATACTTCCCTAACAAGGAGGGAAAAAAGATACTCTCTCCGTCCCTTTTATAGTGTTTTCCCATTTTGGGCTATCCCTTTTATAATTAATGGTTACATTTCTTATTTTTCCCTTAAAAGTAGATTCATTTTTGAAAAGTTAGTGGTTATTATTATATTGATAAGGGTAAATAGTGGAAAGTACATGTAAAAGTCGTAAAAGTTAATGTGAGAGAGAATAAGTTGGAATTACGAGGCTACACACTTAAGAAGGGTCGGAGAGAGTAAGATGGTACTATACCTTCTAGTAAAGTGGAAAGGAGAAAGTATCCCTGAGGAATCTCTAGCTGCCCATCCAAATGCTTTCTGGGTTTGGCCTTGCTCAGGGCATCCTCAGTCGTGTTGTTAAAAATGTGTTGTTATATGACACAAAAGTGTAAAAAGTGGGTCCCATTTTGGTGTTGTTATGACAAAATGTGTTGTTAAGGTAAGAAGTGTTGCAATAGTATTGTTAAAGTGTTGTTAAAAATTAAAAAAATATAAAAGTGTGTACATAAATATAGAAGTGGGTCCCATTTTACCCAACTTTTCTACCCCTTTTTTGCTCCCTCTCTCCTCAGACTCCTCCTGTGCCTACCTCTCTCTTCTCCCCCTGCCACACGCCTGCCACTTCCCTCTTCTCTCTCTCTCTCTCTCTCTCCTTTCTTTGTGAATATCTGACAGCATAACTGTGTTTGTGCAGTTAATTTTTTCGGAAATTCTGACCCAAACACTCTTACACTAATTACACCACTGGGACGTAAAAAATAGAAAATGTTTGCTAACTTTACTAATTCTTACACTATTTCTTACACTATTACTACGACTGGGGATGCCCTCATGTGCTGCTGCCATCCTTTTCAGAGAGATATAAATAGCAGAGTCTAAACTTTGGTTTTGATGTTGTTTGATTTGAAGTACAGAAGTTCGTGTGGGTTGCTTTTATAGTAACACGGGGTTTCACATAATAGGCTTCAAAATTAAATAGGGGAACGGGCGGCTACCTCTTGTCCAAGTTAACAATTTTTTACTTCTTTTAGCTTGCCCATTCTGCACATGTACATACTTTTCTTTTAGCTTTCAAAGTCCACATATTGCTCCAGGGTTTAATTGTCGCACAAGTTGACGGCGCCTGTACAGTCTTTGAATTTCCGAGTTACCAAAAAAAATAAAAAGGGTAAATTTCACTTGCCTCCCCTGAGGTTTTTGACAAATACAGAGACCTCCCCTATACTTTCTGAAATTCCACTGCCCTCCCTTTTGAAAATAATTGCCACTTACCTCCCCTGCCGTTACTTTAAGGCTAACGGTATTAACTTTTTGAGTGAAATGACTGTAACACCCTTAGTATATATTCTCCACCCCAAAAAGATCATTTTTTTAGAAAAAATAGAGTTAAAAGAATTTTCAAAAAAATTAATTTTTGAAAATAGTTCTTTAAGTTCGGATCTTTTCCTTTTGAATTTTTTTGTAGGACAAAAACTAGTTTTGAAAATAGGTTTTTAGACTTTTTTTTCGAAATTTATTTTTCAGATTTAAAAAGAAAGATTTTTCGAAACTTTATTTTTAAAAATAACAGTTTACCAAAAACTAATTTTTTTATCCAAAACAATGTTTTCAAAAATTTCGCATTTCAAAAACTATTTTTAAAAAACTTTTTTTCAAAATTAGTTTTATTTTTTCATTGGAAAAACTTTTTCAACAAAAAATTTTTTAAAAAGAGGAGTTTTTTTTTTGAAAAAAATTCTCTACGATACTTTTTGTCTATAAGCTATATTTAAATAATGAAAAACGATTTAAATTTTTAGTAAAACTTTTTTAACTCTATTTTTTTATTAATGGTTTTTTTTAGGGTGGAGAGTAGATACTAAGGGTACTACGGTCATTTCACGCAAATAGTTAACACCGTTATCCTTAAAGTAACGATAGGGGAGGTAAGTGCAAATATTATGAAAAGTAAGGGAGGACAGTGGAATTTCAGAAAGTATAAGGGAGGTCTCTGTATTTGTCAGAAACATCAGGGGAGGTAAGTGAAATTTACCCAAATAAAAAAATTTGTCATTCAAGGAAAACTTTGAAGTTGGATAAGGTGTACCACGAAAGTTTGGGCCCCCAAAGGTACTATTGTTTAAAACTGATCAAACTTTGATTGGATATGATCGGGATGAGCTCCAATCAGTGAACTAGAAAGCTCGTTTGGGATCGACTTGTTATATACGATGTGCAAGAATATCAGCAGCACCAGGAGGTATCGATTTGTGGGTCCCACCTATAAAAAAAAACATCAACAAGAGTCCTGAGTTTGGGTATGTGTATGTGTTTTACTCTTTATCTGTTTCCATATCAATAGACTCAGAAAATCACTACTCCCTCTGTCCCTTTTTAAATGTAAACATTTCCATTTTGGGTTGTCCCTAAATAAGTGTGTGATTTGAAAAGTTAATGGGTAAAAGTTTGTATAATTATCATTTTGCTCATTTGAAAAATTAGTGGGTAAAGAGTTAATGGGTAATAGTGAAGGATAATTTTGAAAAGTAGAGGAAAAACTTGATGTGAAAAGTGTAAAGTGGAGAAAAAAGTTGATGTGAAAGGTGGAAAGATGATGTTTTTTTAATAAGTTGGATTTACGAAGTAACACATTTAAAAAGGGACGGGGGAGTATAACAATGGAGAAAGACAGAGGAAAAGATAGGGACTAAACTGAAAGGGGAAAAAATAGGGACTACAGTGATGGATGAAAAGTTATCAGTTGGACCAATTTAGAAATGACAATTATCCTGTTAAGCAAAATATCATTAAAAAAAAAAAGTGAATTATTCAAGCTCAAGGCGATAAAAACTCGTTTGAGATGGACTTATTACCTTGAATTCGAATGCCGGAGTGAAGGTTTCAAGTGTGAGCCCACATGTCTTCTTCTATTATGTATTTTCATGTCTAAGGACATGTTGGCACGAAAATGTCTTAATTTTCCTTTTAAGTTGGGTAGTTAAACTGTGTTCGCAAGAATTATACGAGAATAATTCTAGCAATCCAATCTTTTCCGTGATCAGAGTCAGAGTCGGAAGTACATTGGGGCCGGCGGGGGCTTTCATTTTTTAGAGGCATGTGTTACTGCGAAGAGGACCTGATTTCATAAATCTATTCATTAATCTAAGTATACAAATTGAACAAGACATAATTTAGGTGTCCTTTGCCATCTTGCATAATTGTCTACACACGAATTTAAGTGTGACAAAATTTACTTACCATAACACACTTGGGAAAAGAAATCGTAATAGAAGTGTAAATTGATGTATAGATTTATTTATTTGAAAATACATGGTAGGGATAATAGACCGACAAAAAAAAAATGCATAGCAAATTACTATAACAAGTTACATGAAACTAAAATAAGAACACCATAGGTTTCAAAACCAACAGGCAAGCCAAAATTGACGTTGTCGAATAAAAGCCAAGTATGTTTAAGCTCTCAAGGTGTTTCCAATGTCAATGACAAATCGATAGCGGATGTCCCCTTTCGCGAGTCTTTTCATGGCCGTGTTCACGTAGTCCATCGGGATAACTTCAACATCTGCAGTAATGTTGTGTTTCCCAGCAAAATCAATCATTTCTTGTGTCTCCTTCAACCCCCGGCCCTTCGGAGCTTCCAGCGATTAGCTTCCTCCCTGCAATTCAAAATCCAAGATCCAGACTGACTTTCGAGTATAAACAATTGCTTGACCGACCGGGTGACTAAAAATAAGACGCGTCCCAAGCGTAGGACTCTCGACCGACGTAGCATAATATCCGGAAGTACCGGAGTCGAATCCACAGAGACGGACGAACGTGTGCAGGACTCAAAGATGACGGGTTCACAGTTTATCTTGGCTCTTAGGTAGCCACCCCTTGTTCAATGAGATTAATTTACTAACTAATTTACAAAACTAAATTAACTAAATATGAATTTAAAAGGAGAGTACAGCCGTGGGAACCCAACGTCCCCGACTAGCCTAACCAATGTTTACTCGGGTCACAATTATTCGTTTTATTGATTTTAGAATAAGAAAAAGGATTCCTAACAAATGCGCACCACCTGTCACCAAATTCCGTGCGCATTCGAATTCCGGCGATGCCTGGGTTTTGTTTGTTAAAAGAGTTTTCGTCTTCTAAAATTGCTCAAAAATTAAATTAATTCGATCCCAAGGTAGAACATTAATCAAACTAGCCACGGAGCGCCTTCGCCCCGCGGCCGCACTCTACGAAATTACTCACTCATGCTTTCAACGGACGCAACAAACATATGTTTAGAACTAAACATAAAATACGAAGGAGGAACAAGAATTTAAACCTGGAAAACCTGAAGAACTTGGATTAAAACTTGAATCTGCAAATTAATCCTGAGAGCAGCCGCCAAAGTTAAGAAAATAAAACCTAAGTTATGAATGTCGACCCCTAATTTCGAGTTATAACGGGGTATTTATAGTAATCCCCACTAATTTACAATTAAAATCCTAAAGAAAATCGGAATTGGACCCGCATACGACTCAAAACGCCGCCGTTTCAAAGCCAAGATAAGCTCTCGGTAGGGCTACACCAAAAGTGGTGTAGCCCTACCTAACCCATTAAGAGCAAAGTTAAGCCCGCGGTAGCGCTACACCACTTTTGGTGTAGCGCTACAAATCCCATTAAGAGCCGTTTGACCCTTGACTCCGCAAAGTTGACCGTTGACCACTAACGAACCGGTAGCGCTACACCTTTTTTGGTGTAGCGCTCAAGAACCTTCTGTTCATCTTCTGCACCCTTTTGTGCCAATCTTGAGCACTCCAAAGAATTAGTGTAGCGCTCCCAACGGAGTATGAACACTTTCACGCGAAATCCACTTCATTCTTAGCCTCCTCAGCCTTCCCACTCTTGATCCTCGTGCATGCCCCTCCAACAACTCCAATTAGCGCAAAAACACCTCTTTTTCCTGCGAATTAAGCACAAACACCAAATCCAACCACGTGCACACATTAAATGGAAAATGAGGATTAAATACACGAAAACCGTGCTAACTCTATCCTACTTAGGCGCTTAAATGCATGGATTTCACGCGCCTATCACATCCCCCAACTTGAGCATTGCTAGTCCCTAGTAACGAACGAAATAAAAATAAGGAAAGCACAGAAGTCAAGGGACACAAACGGGGATACGAAGGTTATGCAACCTGTACAAAGTCAAGTGACCACAAAAATTTCACCTTATTACTACCCTCAACTCATTCACATGCATGCCCTAGCTAGAATTCGAGTAATTCCACTCCTCTACAAATTTTGAAATAAAATGCTCCCACAAGTCACAATATCACTCATACTAACCGAAACACTCTACATCCCATGTGAGGCGCCTGGCGAACAACGTGGGATGAAACGAAAATCACCACATGCCAGTCAAAACAACACCGAATATGCAATGAAAGCTCAACAATCCAAGATACCACATGTCCACGGTTAAATATAAAACATGCATGCAAGAGAGTTACATAATGTGCCTCGGGTCGACTAAGGGCTTTAGCGGCTTATAATGACCATGGTTAACAAGGAAAGGGGAAAACATGCAAAGGGTGGTGGTCTATAGAAGCGTGGGAATAATCTACCCTGACTGGCCACCACCTCGACATACATCACAATGGCGATTAACACATAACACTAACCATAACCATCACATCATACCAAACACAATCCACCGACCACATAATAATATTGTTTACACCACCAACATGAAATGACGCATAAAATAACAAAGTCTGCGACCTACATAACACATGAAATGACAACTAAGATAATAACACCACCACCCCAACCATGTCCAACTCAATACTCAACACTCCTTCTTGATTACATCCTCGAAATCATAGCTCAATTCCAGCTCAGTTTGCCCCTTAGGGTTCCATAACTTTGGTGAGTTTAGGGTTGGAAGGTTTAGAGGTTAAGGTTTTAATGGAGAAGAAGGAAGAGGGAAAAAAGAGAATGATGGGGTGGAGAGAGAGAGAGAGAGAGAGAGAGAGAGAGAGAGAGAGAGTGAGAAAAATCGGATGGTCCCCCTCAACTTGACTGCATTTTTTTTTCTCTTTTTTTTTTTGTTTTTGTTCTTGTTCCTCTTTTTCTGGAAAACTTGGAAATTCATAGCAACGGGTCAAAGGGTCAGTTGACCGTCTTTCCACCTCTCTCTTATCATTACAATGGGTGAATTTGGGGGGAAAGGAAATGGATTAAGGTTTAGGGGTTCTCTTTTTCTCTTTTTAACCAAAGACATGGCACCCAAAAAAAACAACATTTAAATTTTCGATGCTCTTTTATTCCATTGATTCGAGGCCTTTAAAATGTGCACAGAGTTGGACCACCAAACTGACACACCATCCAAACACCGGTTTCCTAGGTTTGACACAGGAACTGCCACAGACTGGTTTAACATGGGATCAATGGGACACATATAGTGGTTTAATCATGCAAAGATAGACTTGTTTCATCCCCTAAGCACATCACCAACTCTCACAACATGCATGCAAAATATTCAAACTATGATATGTGGTACAAACGCCTACTATTTTGTGCAAATGCGGAAAGTGAAGAACAACGAAACATGGGATGTTTTAAGGACATATTGTGTACAAAGTGGGAACACCTACTCAAACTTGCTTATGGTGTGAAAAATACTCAAACAGGGATGCCAGATATATGCATGTGCACAAGTTAAACAGGCAAACAATAAGACAAAAATTCAGCATGCCCACCTAACTCATACAAACAAGCATAACGATCGTATCCCCAGACTAAAAAAATTAACCAAAAATTTAAAAATGACCCCTAAACTACTAGCAACGCTCAAAACAAACCAGACGTGTACAAAGTACACTCCTTCCCCCAACTTAAAAATTGCTCTGTCCCCAGAGCATGGAGACAGAGAAAAGAAAAACAAAGAGAAGGAAAGAGTGACCTGAGGTGGCAGCCAACCACCATGACCTCGGCCGGTGTGCGAGGAATTTGCTGCCGTTGCATTTCTCGTCATTGCAGCTGCTCCAGGGCTTGCTCCTTCGGCCCCCCAACAGTGGGACCACAACTAGTCACACAAGGCCGCGTTGGGGGCTTCAGACTTACAACCGCCACACATAATGGCACTCATGTCTGAGAGCTCCTGAATGCCTCCATCACCCCATCGGTGAGGCCTAAACTACCAAGGCTGGTGTGGTAGCACGCGTACCCTGCCAAAAGACTGAAACCACAACTACCGAAAATATGCAAATGACATTAGTCATGCCCGCTTGTAGTAGCCGGGCCACAAGGAAACTAACATGAAAAAGAAATAAAAAGAGAGAGAGAGTTTAGCCAAACGTGGATTTGAACATTTAACATATCAACAAAAATTAGTACTATGAACGTTCCACTCCACTTCAAACTCTTTGCTAAAAACTGAACTCGGCCAGACCACAAAAAAAGATACTTCGAGTAAAGCAATTGCCGAATTGTTTTAAGAAATTGAAGTGCCTCTAAGTGCTCATGTGGAACCAAATTAATTTTCGAGCAGTGGACATAATTTGCGATAGAAGGAAGATAAACAAAATCGTAATCATCAACACCAAGAAAATCAATATGTTCCACTACCGTTGACTGTGACTCTTCTACCAAAACCTCATCCGCCAAGTTTGGTTTCTCAACTAATTCCTCCTCAACAAAGTCCTGGTCCCCAAAAGTAAGAGACTCACTCGCAAACCCATACTTCTTATCTTGCTCGTCCATTAAGGACTGCAAATAATCAAGCTCAGCGTCCCACTCCACAGCAGTGGGAGATTTTTCTATCGGACCATCACACGGAGGGCAGTGAGCTCCTCGTTCTCTAGACTCATAGGAGCGCAAAAGGAAAACGTAGGCAGCGCGGATCAATAATGGGAGATACATGAGAGGGGGTTTGACCTTTACATTAGACTCAAGGGGGGAACCTTGGGCAGTTAGCTCCACGTTCGCTCCCAACTCAAAAGGTTCCACCAAACACTCATCAACCCCACCCTCAATGACAAGTGGGTCAACTTCCTCTTCTCTCTCTTCCCTAGTAGTAAGCTCCTCAAGATTCTGACTCTGAGTATTAGGACCGGTAGGATTTTCTAAGTAATGGGCACCCGCTAAACTACCCTGAGCTAGAAATCTACCCCTCTCCTGCTGCAGTTGACTGACAACCGCAATGAGTTGTGACATTTGGGTTGTAAGGGCCCCAATTTGCTGTCTTGTTTCTGCCTCCATAAAATGACGTGACTCAGCTACCTCTTCCTTTGGCAGGGAATTGACACTATTAGAATTTAAAGCACAATATTCATTTTTCGGAATCTGGGCCAAAAGATCATAAAATCGTAAAGCCTCAGCAGGTGGTTTGTCCCAAAAAACCCCGTCACTCATCACGTTCAGATATTGTTGACTCTTTTGAGAAAGTCCTCTATAAAAATAACAAACTATTTCAGAATACTCATAGACATGATGTGTGACGTTTTTGAGAAAACCCTTGAACCTTTCCCAACATTCACTAAAAGACTCATTCTCTTTTTCAACAAATCTTCGAATTTCACTCTCTGCCAAAAGACTCCTTAGGGTAGCCATGCGGGTCTCATAGTCCCAGAAGGGTTCAAGAATCGGTGCCAGTTGACTCGAAAAAATGTCTGAGTAATGCTCGTGATCCCAAGAGGACTCAAAGGTACCCGGTTGACTTGAAGGGATATTCTCATAACCCCAAGATTGATTCGAAGGAATACCTACTTGGCTCTCAAAATTCCAATAGGGTTCGTTAATTTGTGCGAATTTACTCAACAACATACTATGGTGTCGCTCTAACTCCCCAGGGGTATCAAGAAGGCCCATCAGTTTTTTTTTTTTTTTTTTTTCTACTCAAGACACAAAACACTTACCACACGACTGACTCCAGATGACTCAACCTAGAAACAAAAAGATGCTAACAACAAAAGACACTTTTTTTATTATTATTGACTCAGATAAAAACACAAAGATAACCCGACCCGACTTCTTTGAACACACGTTGCCGTCCCCGACAACGGCGCCAAAAATGCTTGACGGGGACTCAATTAAAAGACAAAAATAAACTACGACTCGACACCTCTGAACACACGTCGCCATCCCCGGCAACGGCGCCAAAAATGCTTGACCGACCGGGTGACTAAAAATAAGACGCGTCCCAAGCGTAGGACTCTCGACCGACGTAGCATAATATCCGGAAGTACCGGAGTCGAATCCACAGAGACGGACGAACGTGTGCAGGACTCAAAGATGACGGGTTCACAGTTTATCTTGGCTCTTAGGTAGCCACCCCTTGTTCAATGAGATTAATTTACTAACCAATTTACAAAACTAAATTAACTAAATATGAATTTAAAAGGAGAGTACAGCCGTGGGAACCCAACGTCCCCGACTAGCCTAACCAATGTTTACTCGGGTCACAATTATTCGTTTTATTGATTTTAGAATAAGAAAAAGGATCCCTAACAAATGCGCACCACCTGTCACCAAATTCCGTGCGCATTCGAATTCCGGCGATGCCTGGGTTTTGTTTGTTAAAAGAGTTTTCGTCTTCTAAAATTGCTCAAAAATTAAATTAATTCGATCCCAAGGTAGAACATTAATCAAACTAGCCACGGAGCGCCTTCGCCCCGCGGCCGCACTCTATGAAATTACTCACTCATGCTTTCAACGGACGCAACAAACATATGTTTAGAACTAAACATAAAATACGAAGGAGGAACAAGAATTTAAACCTGGAAAACCTAAAGAACTTGGATTAAAACTTGAATCTGCAAATTAATCCTGAGAGCAGCCGCCAAAGTTAAGAAAATAAAACCTAAGTTATGAATGTCGACCCCTAATTTCGAGTTATAACGGGGTATTTATAGTAATCCCCACTAATTTACAATTAAAATCCTAAAGAAAATCGGAATTGGACCCGCATACGACTCAAAACGCCGCCGTTTCAAAGCCAAGATAAGCTCTCGGTAGGGCTACACCAAAAGTGGTGTAGCCCTACCTAACCCATTAAGAGCAAAGTTAAGCCCGCGGTAGCGCTACACCACTTTTGGTGTAGCGCTACAAATCCCATTAAGAGCCGTTTGACCCTTGACTCCGCGAAGTTGACCGTTGACCACTAACGAACCGGTAGCACTACACCTTTTTTGGTGTAGCGCTCAAGAACCTTCTGTTCATCTTCTGCACCCTTTTGTGCCAATCTTGAGCGCTCCAAAGAATTAGTGTAGCACTCCCAACGGAGTATGAACACTTTCACGCGAAATCCACTTCATTCTTAGCCTCCTCAGCCTTCCCACTCTTGATCCTCGTGCATGCCCCTCCAACAACTCCAATTAGCGCAAAAACACCTCTTTTTCCTGCGAATTAAGCACAAACACCAAATCCAACCACGTGCACACATTAAATGGAAAATGAGGATTAAATACACGAAAACCGCGCTAACTCTATCCTACTTAGGCGCTTAAATGCATGGATTTCACGCGCCTATCAACAATCAATTCAAATTCAACTTGGTTATAAACTTACCAGCAAGCAAAGGTAAAATTGACAACTCCGTTGGTTTAAGATCTTGTGCACCTAAAAGTATCAGCTTTCCATTACATTTCAAAAGATCAACCAAAGGGTTCAAAGCATGCATTGCAGAGACCGTATCAATAATCCCATCCATCGTGCCCATAGCAGCCTACATCAAATAACGTGAACAGCATAAAATCCGTAAATCAACATGGCTGCAAATACATCTTTCTAGTACCAGTAATGCTACAGACTTGGAAAAATATCATAGAAAAGCATCCAGAATGAGTGTTGGTTGTTGGCTGTGAAAACATGTTTCAGGAATCGAGAGGGAGTTCTGTAAATCCCATCCAGAGGGAACTCAGGCTGTCCTAACAAAAAGTGAAGAAAGTCCCTTACCAGGTTTTGGTCATCTATGAGATTTCTGAAAATCCTGTCCGGATGGTGATCAAGTCCTTCCAGACGATCGAACAAGGAAGAACACGTGTTTTCGTGTTTTTAGGGTTTTCTGTTCATGTTTTCCCTTGGAACTATAAGAGGGACACTACGATAGCCTCCATTGTAATGTTGTTCATCTTTTTACCATAGTTAAATCCTTAGCACCCCATGGAGTACGATTAAGCGATTTGCTTAAGTTAGAACCACGTATATCGCATATCTTGCTTTCGATTGCTTGTTTCTTTTTCTTTTGTGTATGTTTACTTGCTCTAACAACTTCTATTAGTGCACCCAAGTTGAGTGGCTGGATAAGAAGGAAAGTTAAATGGAATCAAGAGGTTTGGTGGAACAGACTACAGATATTAGAAGATGCAGATAGAGGATTATCTGTATGGCAAAGGATTGAATGCTCCCTGAAACTTCAACGACTAATGGATGTAATACGATTGCTTGCTTGTTTCTTTCTCTTGTGGGATACGATTGCTTGTTTCTTTTTCTTGGGTGTTTTCTTGCCCTTACATTGGCGGCACAAAATTACCGCCACATTTCTGAAAAATGTTTTATGGTATATGTTAAAACATGTGTGAAGGTTAAGTCCCACATTGGAAAAATAGAAAAAGGGTTAGACCTTAATATACAATTGGATGACTCACTACTTACAAGGCTTAGCCTTTTAAGTGGATATGGGTCATTTAATGTATATTGGGCCCAACGAATGTAGTGGACTCCGTGGATACTCTCCAGAAGTTTGGGCCTTGTGCACGCCGGAGTAGCGGAAGCGATGGCTGGATCGATGCATTGTACAATATCCCAACAAGTGGTATCAGAGCCAATGGCTGACAATCTATGGGCAGACTCTCAGCGCGCCATGGATAGGCTTGCATGGTGAACTCCAAGTGATGGAAACAGAAAAATCCAACAATGCAAGTAATTCGGTGTGCCCGTTGCAAGGTGATGCAAGCGAATGGAACACGTGTTGCACGTTGACTCGTCGGGGAGCATGGTGCCAGTGAATGGGCACGTTGACTCTCAATGGAGTTTCTCGTCGGGGAGCATGGTGCCAGTGAATGGGCATGTTGGCTCTCAATGGAGAATTCGATGGATGGATCTGAACCATTGGAGTTGGTGCAAAATAAGCCTATTGGAAGATTGGGTTGAGAGTAGTAGATCAGAATCAAGGGGAGCTTGAATGCAAAGAAACAGGCATGACTCAATGAACGGTTCACACATGAGGGGGAGATTTGTTAGAACATGTGTGAAGGTTAAGTCCCACATTAGAAAAATAGAAAAAGGGTTGGACCTTAATATACAATTGGATGACTCACCACTTACAAGGCTTAGCCTTTTAAGTGAATATGGGTCATTTAATGTATATTGGGCCCAACGAATGTGGTGGACTCTGTGGATACTCCCAGAAGTTTGGGCCTTGTGCATGCTGGCGCAGCGGAAGCGATGGCGGGATCGATGCATCGTACAAACTCCTAACAGTATATTATGTTTTCGTATCGAAAGGGCCTCACCTGCATCTCTTCTGTGTCGCGACTAACTAGAAAAGAGTCGGCACCAAACCGCTCAATCGCTTCATCTTTCTTGTTCGGAGAAGTACTAATCACAGTCACCTTCATCCCAAATGCCTTAGCAAATTTCACAGCAAAGTGCCCGAGTCCACCCAGCCCCACCACTCCCAAATGCTTCCCTAGCTCACTGAGTCCAAAGTACTTCATTGGACTGTAAACTGAAATGCCAGCACAAAGTAGCGGAGCACCGCTTTCCGGTGGGAGAGTGTCGGGGAATCGAAATGCAAAGTGCTCATTAACCACGTATATGTCCGAAAAGCCACCGTAGTTTATCGGTTGGCCTTCGACATCGAAATGGGTGTAAGTGTAAACACATTTAGGGCAGTAGCTTTCCATGTCATTCTTGCAATTGCTGCATGTACTGCAGGAGCCGATGATGCCCCCCACGGCTGCTTTGTATCCCACCTTGAATTTTTTGACCTTGCATCCAACTTAAGTCACCACACCAACAATCTCATACCTATATTTGAGAAAGACAATTATGATCATCCATTAGTTACCCAAAAAATGTTTCGAGATGTGGCTTGCATTTGGAGGAAAAAAGAGCAACAAGCCAATTCCCATTCAGACACACTCAGGCTGTGAATGCGTTACCCTTTGATGTTTCGTGTCTTTGATGCTGGTCAAGTCCGTCCGGTTTTTTCGTTTTAGGATTATTTTTTTTAGTGTTTTCTGAGAGAGAAACTTGAGAAAAAGAGGGTCAAAATAAGAACGCGATCATCGAACATGGTAAATCTTAGTGTTCAATCGGGGATTTTCCGTTCTTTCCCGTGGATGTAGGCACACAATCTTGTTTCTCCAACCACATGTATCTTGTGTTTGTGTTCTTGTTTCCATTCATCTTCATTGTTTGTGCGATAAATCGATTAGTTGTGTCTTTTCCCATCGTACAAAATAATTTGACCCTTCGATGAAATAGCATTTTGTAATTCTGTAAAAGGACTACGTGTAGGCAGATAGGTATATGTGGTCTTATTTAGTGCTAGAATAGAGCTACTATATGCAATTTGATTGTCTAAGATAGAACACATTCAAAAATAGCACAAGGCCCACTGTAAGGACTTGGGGAGAATTTAAGATTCAAGAAAGTTTATTGAGGGAACTGAAAATTAACTGTTTGGATTACGCCCTTCCCGGTATTTTTTTTTTGAAGATTTCTCACATGGACCTTGGAAAATACCTTTTGAACACATTGGACGGCTAGGATTTTCCAAAAACAATTTGCAAAACAAAAAAAAAATGGGATTTTCCTTCAATCTGGGAGTCCGGATAGGAAAATCCCCCATATATATATATATATATAGGATCAACTTCTAATGAGGGATCCCTCATTTTAAATAAAATGAGGACCTCATGCTTTCCGACCAAATTTTGACAATCCGAACCGTTAGATATGTTTAAAATGTGTTTTTAAGGTCCATCGCGAGGATTTGTCCAAAAAAAATACCCGTAAGGGCTTCATTCGATCATTTTTTGTTAAAAACGCTATATATAATGTTTTTAACAAAAAATGATCGGATGAAGCCCTTACGGGTATTTTTTTTGGACGAATCCTCGCAGTGAACCTTGAAAACACATTTTAAACACATCTAACGGTTCGGATCGTCAAAATTTAGTTCGGAAAGTGGAAAAATTGCTTGGTCCTCATTTTATTTAAAATGAGGGATCCCTCATTAGAAGTTGATCCATTATATATATATAGTAAGCTTCTAATCTGGACCTCCCGTTTCGGGACCTCTATGATCCAAACATTTTTTTGATGATCCGATCCGTCCAATGTGTTCAGAAGGTGTTTTCAAGGGTCCACACGGAAAATCTTCAAAAAACAATACCGGGAAGGGCTTGATCCAAGCAGTTTTCGCAAAAACTTTATATTTACAATTTGTGCGAAAACTGCTTGGATCAAGCCCTTCCCGGTATTTGGTTTTGAAGATTTCACGCGTGGACCACTGAAAACACCTTCTAAACACATTGGACGGCTCGGATTTTCCAAAAATAATTTGCATCACAAAAAAAATCATTTTTTTCTTATTTTCGGGAGGTTTGGACTAAAAGTTTTACCTATATATATATATAGTATTTTGGTGCTGATGTTGTTTATGTTGTACTCTGATTTTGAAATATGTACAGAAGTTGGAGTGGTTACTTATACAGAAGTAGTTATCAACAATGTTACGGGTACAACACTCACACAGGGATGGGACCAACAGTTCGGCTCCACATGTGGGTCCCGCCCCATGTGAATGTTGTGTTCGGATAATGTGTCTGTAGCATTTTGGTATAATTATACAGGGGCATGAAGAGTTATAGCATTTTCGGCTCCACATTTAATTTTTGTCGGAAAAACCACCATAGCTTATCGGTTGGCCTTCGAAGAAGGTGTAAGCGGTAACGAATTTGGGGCAGTAGGTTTCCATGTCATCCTGGCAACAGCTGCATGTACCGCAGGAGCCGATGACGCCCCCAATGGCTGCTTTGTCTCCCACTTTGAATTTTTTTACGTTGTATCCGACTTGGGTCACCACTAGGGATGGCAATGGGGAGGGTAGGGGGTGGATACCATTGCCTCCATCCCCGATCCCCGAACCTATATCAATCCTCATCCCCTCCCCGATCCCCACCGGGGATTTTATTTTAACCTCCATCCCCGTCTCGATGCGGGGAACGGGGATCCCCATGGGGAATCGGGGATCCAAAAATAGTTGCTCTTTAATGTTTAGGGTTTTTTTTTAAATAGTTTTACACTTTAAAGTGAATCAGCTTGCTACTGTCCCAAAAGCTCGAGTTGTTTGGAACTTTGCCCAATAATGTACATCCAGCACTTCCATCACGTGCTACTGAAGAGTTAACACTTCCATCACATCACATGCAATCCACTAGAAGAGTTTACCATGTGAGATCACAAATTAATATGAACAAATGGAGTGCACAATCAAATATCAAAACAAACTTTTCTGTTAATCCGGAACAGATAAATTTTAAGTTATGACTTATGAGTTATGACTAGTCCAGTAGTCCACTGACCAGGGTTATAGACAGACAAGCCGGGCGGCTGTGGTGGAAAATAAATTTTAAAAACTTATAATATATATACATATATATGTGTGTGTGTGTGTGTGTGTGTGTGTGTGTGAACGAAGATGCGGGGAGGGGCGGGGAACGGGGAGGGGACTGACAGTACCATCCCCTACCCGATCCCCGAAATTTTTTAAAAATAATCTCCATCCCTTACCCGATCTCCGAAAAAATCCCCGAATCCCTTCCCCTAGTGGGTAGGGGACGGGTTGGGCGGGTCGGCTGAGATTGCCATCCCTAGTGACTCACCACACCAACAATCTCATGCCTGTATTTGAGGATGAAAATTATGATCATTCATTAACAAAACCTAAAATGTTTCGAGATGGCATTTGGAGGAAAAGGGACCAAGCAACAAGCCAATTTGCATCCGGACGCACTAAATGCTTTATCCCTTCTTCTTTTCTTTTTTTTGAACGGCAAAAAGGTAGAAGGGGGCAATCAGCGTAGCAACCCCCTTGGACGTGACCATAGGGGCTCCCGACCTCCTATAGAATGTCTGATTCGAGTCATAGCTACTGTTCGGAAGGATAGCCGTCACCACAACACCACCCAAGTTCTAGATAGGCTAAGGGCCCTCATGTGCTAGTCCTATAGTTGGCTGGACTCTAACCTTGTCGGATCGTGTTCGGGAGGGAGGAGCACTTAAGCCCTTGCCATCTAGGCTGCCACCTTCGGTGGTGCTGAATGCGTTACCCTGATCAGATGTTCGTGTTTGGACGCTGGTCAAGTCCGTGTGATCGCATAGGTGCGTTCATTTTAAGATTTTTTTTTTTGTTTTTGGAGAGAGAAACTTGAGAAACTTTTCGGCCTCATTTTTGGCCTTCCCAAATATTACTACTCTTCAAGATTTCTAGCAACCTTTTTTGTATATCGTCTTGTTTAGTGCTACGAGAGAGCTACTATGTACCAATTTGATTGTTAAAGATAAAAGACATTCAAAATAGCACAAGGCACTCGGGCTTCAAGACAGTTACGATTCAAGAAAATACTGTAGTGAGGGAAATGAAAATAAACGTACCCGGGAACCATAGGATACAAAGAAAATCCGAACTCGTTTGTAGTCATGTGTAAATCAGAATGGCAAATCCCACAGAAGAGTATGTTAATCGTAATATCATCGTCTCCATTAGCCCTAAAATGAAACAGACAATTATGAATTTAAGATGATTGCTTTTGGAAAGTTTCCACCAGAGAAAGTTACAAAAGGTTAATAAAAGTTTCTAGCAGAGAAAGTTACGAAAGGTTAATATAGGTGGTAGTGCACGTAGCAAAACTTAGAATACATTTTCCTTTAGAAGAAATGAAAGTGTTCAAGCGAACCCCTGAATTCAAAAAATACATTTTCCTTTATACTGTATATGTTTTGATTTTTGTATAGTATTGTTGGCACAGGACCACACGTACCGTGCCAAAATAAGTAAAATTCTAATTAAATTTGTGTGGAAGCTAAAAGTGGTATAGCCCACAAAAATCAAAATAAACTTAGGCCAATATGTTTTTCATTTGAAAAAATCGATAGTTGTGGATGTATATTGTCACATCAGAATTTATTTTCTGTATAGGAAACGTCATTGAATTCCTATACTTTTAAGTATTGCGAAACAAAAATCCTGGAGCCTTTCTTTTTTCTGTTTTGCTCAGTTAAAGTCAGTATTAATAGTTGTAGTTTCTGAAGATTAAACCCCAGTCAAATGGATGAGAATTCATGATGCCTACTACTAGCTACTGCTCCACTTGCAAACTTGGAGCCTTTGAGAGAAGGATTTGACAATTTTTGTCTTTAGTTAAATGATTCAATATTTTGTATTGGTGATGAGATATTTATACAATCATTCCATTCCATACTTCCCTAACAAGGAGGGAAAAAAGATACTCCCTCTGACCCTTTTATGGTGTTTAACTACCTATACGTTTTGGGTGCCTTCTTTATAGTTAGTGGGTACATTTCCTATTTTGCCCTTAAAAGTAGATTCCTTTTTGAAAGTTAGTGGTTATTATTATATTGATAAGGGTAAATAGTAGAAAATAAATATAAAAGTTGATGCGAGAGAAAATAAGTTGGAATTACGATGCTACACACTTAAAAAGGGACGGAGGGAATAAGATGGTACTATACCTTCTAGTAAAGTGGAAAGGAGAGAGTATCCCTGAGGAATCTCTAGCTGCCCATCCAAATGCTTTCTGGGTTTGGCCTTGCTCATGTGCTGCTGCCATCCTTTTCAGAGAGATATAAATAACAGAGTCTAAATCTTGGTTTTGATGTTGTTTGATTTGAAGTACAGAAGTTCGTGTGGGTTGCTTTTATAGTAACACAGGGTTTCACATAATAGGCTTCAAAATTAAATAGGGGCATGGGCAGCCTACCTCTTGCCCAAGGTAACAATTTTTTACTTTTTCTTTTAGCTTGCCCATTCTGCTACATTTAAATACTTTTCTTTTAGCTTTCAAAGTCCACATATTACTCCCTGGTTTAATTGTCACACAAGTTGATGGCGCCTGTACAATTAAATTTCCGAACTACAAAAAAAAGAATCCGGGGTGAGTGTTGTGCACTCCTCGGCCATCCGATTATGTTTTGGACGATCCAGATGTGTTTTGATTTTTTACCGGTAAAAATAAATAAAATAAATAAATAAAAAATAAATTAAGCATCCGGGCCATCCAAAACATGATCGAACGGCCGAGGGGTGCACAGCATGGTGCAAACCACCCAGGTGCACAGCACCCCCTGGTCTACAAAAGAAATAAAAAGTTTGTCATTCGGAAAACTTCGAAGTTGGATAAGGTGTACAACGAAAGTTTGGGCTCTATTGTTTAAAACTGATCGAACTTGGATTGGATATGATCGGGATGAGCCTTACATTGTAAAGACCAATTAATCAGTGAACTTAAAAGCTCATTTAGGATCGACTTGTTATATACGGTGTGCATGAACATCAACAGCAGCAGGAGGTCATGAATTGTGGGTCCCACCTATCAAAAAAAAAAAAACATCAACAAGAGTCTTGAGTTTAGGGATGTGTTTTACTCTTATCTGTTTCAACTTTCCATATCAAAGGATAAATGAACTGAGTCCAGAAAATCATTATAACAATGGAGAAAGCCAGAGGAAAAGATGGGGACTAAAATGAAAGAGGAAAAAATAGGGACTACAGTGATGGATGGAAAATTATCAGTTGGAACAATTTAGAAATGACAATTATCCTGTGAAGCAAAATATCATAAAAAATAAAGATAAAAAAAAGTACATGTAATTAGTTGGGCACAACCAGGTCCGGTGATCCGGTTCTGTAGAGCAACTAAAGTATTCAAGCTCAATTTGATCAAAACTCGTTTGAGATGGACTTATTAAGGTGTCCTTCGCCATCTTGCATAATTGTCCACACACGAATTTAAGTGTGAAAGAAATCGTATGTATAGATTTATTTATTTGAAAAATACATGGTAGAGATAATAGACCAACAAAAAAAAATGCATAGCAGATTACTATATAACAAATGCATAGCAAATTAATGTGTCCGTAACATTTTGGTATAATTATAATGACATAATAGGTGAGCTTGATTAATTTTCCACAGGCTTGAATAAGTCTCCGGGGGCAGTTGGGCTGCTACCCCTTGTCCAAGGTATCAACGCTGCTGCCCCTTGTCCAAGGTATTTAGTTTTTTTCGTTTTGGTACATACTCTTCTTTTAGCTTTTAAAGTCTACCTGGTTTTTATTGTTTATTTGGCAGACAGTACGAAAATTCTCGGTTATTGTTCTTTCTTTTTTTACCCTTTGCTCAGTGAAATGGATGGAAGAGGGCGACCAGCGTTGCAACCCTGCTTAAGAGTGACCATAGAGGTTTTCATCCTCTCAATGTACCCACTTGAGAGGCGAACCCGTCACCACAGCCCAACTAAAGTGCTAGAGCAAACCAGGAGCCCTCAAAACAGCATCTGAATTAGATATGATCAGGATGAGAATTACAAATACGTTGCAAAAACCAAGCAAGTAATTCAAGCAGCGGATGAGCCTTACAAATACGTTGCAAAAACCAAGCAAGTTATTCAAGCAGCGGAATACAATCGGTTAACTTAGCTCGTATGAGATCGACTCGTTATATACTGTTTATTTGCATGAACATCAGCAAGTATCCGAATACAAACACAATTCATTGCCATCCCTCTCATGTACCGGGTACAAACCCGAGTCTCCCTCCGCCACCACTAATACCGAAAAACAAAATACAAAGAAAGCCTGCAGTGATGCCTTTTGTAGTGGTGGTGTCAAAACTAGGAGGGAATGGAAGAAAGTACCGGTAAGTGAAAGACTAACTGAAAGATTTCGTTAGCACCCCAAACATAGAAAGAACAGAATCTTCAATTACTAGTTGGTGTTCAGTTACCAACAAAAATTCCTCTGTTTTGCCAAAAAAAAAAAAAATACACTCTCAATACCCAAAAAGAATGAAAATTTGAAAATGAAATGAATTCATTCCAAAGAAAGAGCATGGCATGCTCTAGTCCCCTACAAAAACCCCTCAAACAGCATTACATTTTTATTTTTGAAAACTAAATAGGAGGGCTGAAATATAAATCTATATATACACCTATTGGTCAAGAGGAATCCACTCTATGTCCAGACTGATTTCTCCGGATTCCACATTCTGGAGCTTCAGTGAGACCTCCTGTTTCACCTTCCCATCGACTATGTTTACAGTGCTATCTTCTATAAGGGCATTATCGTTGGATTTCAGCCATTTCCCAATCTGCATGTTTCCAAACATTCCGGCATCTCCAAACGCCATTGCCGAGGTTATCATTGGCTGGATATCGATCTCAGCTTCTCCCATTATGTCATCGGCTGAAAAAGTGTCGTGATCATACACTTGCTGCATTGGAAAATAGAGTACAAGGGTAGATGAAAACATAATGCCCAAAAATGTCTATAATACCGGAGACAAATCTTGTTCATAGATTAGAGCAAAAAGGAAAGGAAAAGGAAACCATAGAAAGAAGAATGGAGAGAAACTCATTTATAACAATGAAGAAAGACTGGAGGAAAAGATAGGCATACCAGTTTTACGGCGCCAAAGTCCTGAGGAACAGAAAGCATGAGTTCCTCATTCCAGACCGGATTCAAGTTGCTCTTCACAATAGTTGTTTGGACCTTCTATTAACAGTAACAAGAAGTTTTCGAAACAGAGAAATGTCATCATGTATATGTTTGAAAGAACCAAATCTGCAACTATAGCTTGCACAATAGATACATGTACTTAGATTGTTCCAGACTCGAGGTCATTAAGTAGACCTGCCATCCCTAAAGTGTCCACGCCGAGCAACTTTGGTCCTCCAAGTTTCCATCTTGTAGTATTGGAATTTATATTTTTTTCAATTTGAGTCAAATTAGTCCAAGCATAAATGCCCATCTAAATCGCAAAAAATAATAATAATAATAATAATAAATAAATAAATAAATAATTTATGTGATCCATCTATCGTCCAAAAGGTATGTCCAAGTGTTGACACCCAGAACCTAGGTCACGTGATTTGCTGTCATATGAAATAAGAAAATTGAAAACATCAAAACATTGAGAACCAAGTAGCACGAAGTACACACCATAAGGACCAAATGGGTGTTTTATCCTATACAAACACCCGCAACCACCATCTATTTTAAATTTTACATGTCATTCAAATTTGTAGTTTGTTTTCTTTTCTTCTTGTGGATGTTTTATAGGTGACAAGAAATGAAATAAAACGAAACTTGACTGACCTGGTGCCCAAGAGTCAGAACAACGTAAGGGTCACTTGACAGCATATCTCTGATGGCTAGATTTGTGCCTTTTAATACTTTAACTTTCAACATTCCGATAAATTCCACCATGCCTTCCTGCCATAAGTTTCAACATAAGCTGTGACTGGACAAAATTACTAACTGAAGCACCAAAAAGACATTTATAACATACTGGCTTATTATGTTACTATGACAGGATAAGGATGAATATATAACTCGGATCAGTACTAGTGGTATTAACAAGACTATACATACAAACTCAGACAATTATTTGCATCAGAAGACTATACATACATATTCGGTGACAAATATTTGCAACATAATTTGAATGCGAAAATCTGATCATAAATCCAGAATTTAGGGACAAAGTCGTACAATTTGAACAGGTTAACAAGTTTACCGCATTCTGTGAACTTGAAGTTCGAAAGCTATCCATAATCTTCCTCGATAAAGTTGATTGGAGAGAGCTCTTTTTAGCAGGAATGGACGAGATCCGCAGGCTAGGCTTCAAAAAATCTTGCAGCTCATACTTTGACCTACAAAATGAAATACAAAGTCAGATAAGACAAAGTGCCCATCTCTACACCCGAAATATGTCATAATCACCAGAAGATATTACAACATTCATGACTGCAAGTGGTATTTGTAAAACCACATCTATGCCACCTCTACGTTGGGTCTGTGAAGCTTGATTAGGATTGCACACCTCAACATGCGCTCACAGATCCAATCCTGACGTTGTCTTCTTCTCTATTCGATAATCTACTGAAAGCTGGTGAGAGCCGTAGACATAATTGTCTTCCAAACCAAGCATACCTGTGTATCGTGCTTTCTTCTGTGATTAAATTTGTTCTTTGTGTTATTGTGTGCGTGTGGTTTGAGTTCGTAACCAACCATCTAAGCAGAGGTGGTGCCAGAAGATGGCTTCAGTGGTTTCAGTGGGGTAGCAAGTTAACTGGCTGATTCTGGCCCTAAACATGATCATCATCTAGATCCAACAGTTCCATATGGCTTGCTTTCATCTCATCCCTATGCACAGACCCAGTAATAGGTGGCCCCTTTTTTCTCAATCAAGAAGACCAAAAGCCTGCACTCTCACAAGCGACAGCATTGGAGAGTATAAATATGTGTGTTCTCTTCAAAGCGTATGCTTTCTCTCTCCATTGTTAGAGGAAGCTCAGCTAATTCAATGGCTAAAAGTACACCAGAAACCTCTCCCAGGTGTATTCATACATCATCGTCTCCATTAATATCCAAAATCAAACCCTATCTGAGGTTAACTCGATTCTTAGGGTTCATGGAGAAATCAGATAGTTCAATCAGTGCAACTACAGATTTTGAAGGACGAGGGTTCATCTATATAACAAAGTAATGTCAAGCTTCACTGGGTCCAACGGAATGCACTTCATTGAACGTGGTTGCCCCTGCCTCTAAGAAACCAAGTCCAAGAGTTTAGGGGACACAAGTAAACAAGAAAGATAAAGCAATTTAACCATTCAAAGGCAAGTACACAATGTCAAGGAACATTGACCAGTATGAATCTCACTACATATTTAGCTAGCGACTAGCAGGAGATAGATGATGTACCAATTTGAACCAGGTCGGAGGCAAATATTCTGAGAAATAATTTTAAAATTACAACCACAAGCAAAAAAACGAACATAAACAAAAGAAAATCTTGAAATTTGCATCTAACCTGATAAATTTTGCACGCTCCTCATGACCAGAATCTGGACCGGGTTTTGGATACCCTTCAGGAATGAAGGCTTCATAAATGGAGTTAGCAGAAGCATTTCCTCCCACCTCGACCATTGCATCAATTTCATCATCAGTCCATTCATCTAATGTCACGGACAATACCTGCACAATTTAATCAGGTTGCCAGAAAATGATAAATACGAGGTGGAAATACGAGGGAAACACCAAAAAAAAGAAGAGAAGTGAAGCTGTGCTGTTGAAGACAATAGAAAACATAGAAATGACAGGTGGATACAATGAAGACCAATGGGAAAGAAAAGCATATAATGGCCTCCGAAGTCAGCCACCTCCAATGAGGGGAAACAAGCTGAATGCGAACGAGAGGATGCTCAAATTGTTTCCCAGTTGTAGAATTGTATGGAGCCGGAGATTGCTGATATGTGTACTCATTTGGATTTGTGTAAAGAGATTTAGGAATATGTTCGCATGTTATATTCCAGCAATCTCACCCGTATGTATGATTTGTCAGTTGATTTCCAGTTGCAACAAGGTGACAAGTCGGTTACGGATTATTTTGCTGCACTCAAAAGGATTCAGGAAGAGTTACATGTTCTTCTCCCCATCTCTAGTGATGTTAAGAAAATTCAACAATAATGGAAACAACTGGTTTTAAGGAAGTTTTTAGCCAGATTGAAGTCTGAATTGGAGTCTGTTAGATCTCAGATTTTAGGATGTGCCGAACTTCCTGCTCTTGCGGAAGTATATTCTTGAGTCATGCGTGCAACTTCTCAGAACAGCATTCAGAACTCTACTACTACTATTGATCGCTCTGCTCTAGTCATACAACAAACCCCACAGCAAAATTCATGTTCAGAGGCGATCAATACAGTAGATAACGTGGCAGAGGTGATCAGTACAATGGATACAGTGGCAGGGGTGATCAGTACCAGGGTAGTAGAAATTTTCAGGGTGGTCGAGGTGGAAGCACCTGTGGTGGTCAAGAGGGTTGTGGCAAAGGTATGCCTCGTCATTGTACCAACTGGGACATGACCGACACACTCAGAGACATGTTGAGATTTGTTGGCTGACCTCCTTGATTTGAAAATGCTGTAACAGTTGACAGTGTCGATTATTCTCCTTCTACTCCAATTCAGGAGGAAACTATAGTTGTGTCTGAGGACGAGTATTCTAAGTTCCTTCAGTATCAAGCATCATTTCAGGCACCTCTTCCAGTTGCCTATCTAGCTCAGAAAGGTATTCCTGCTGCTTCTTTTTTCGTCTTCTTCTACTTCTCCACCATGGGTTATTGACGACGGAGCCACTGATCTTATGTCAGGTATATCTAGTATATATTCTCACCTTAAGTTTGTCGATCCACAAGTCATCTTGATCTAGCACCCCACAACAAAATGGAGTGGCTCAGAGAAAGAACAGGCATTTGATTGACGTTGCTCGAACTTTGTTGATTGAAATGAATGTTTCCAAATTGTTTTGGAGTGATATTGTCCGTACTGCTTGTTACTTGATTAATCGTATGACATCCTCTATTCTAAAGGGTGAGACTCCTCATTCAGTTCTTTTCTTACACAAGCCTCCTTTTTGTCTTACCACATCGTATATTTGGATGTCTTTGTTTTGTCCATCAGCTAGCACCAGGAGGTGATAAATTGGATCCGCATGCCATTAAATGTGTCTTCTTGGTTTACTCACGTACGCAAAAGGGTTATCAGTGTTATAGTCCAATGTTACACCAATTTTTTACTTGTAAGGATGTTACTTTGTTTGAGTCAACTCCTTACTTTTCTGAACCTATTTCTGCTACTGATCTTACTAATGATCTTCCTCTTCCTGTCATTGGCATGGTTTCTGAGCTAGATACAGAGCTATGTTGCAAACTACGTGTGAGTTGATCTGGTTGAAGCATATGTTCGAAGCCCTTGGATTGAAGCATTCTTGAATTCGCTATGTGATAACCAAGTAGATATCCACATTGCCTCCAATACAGTTTTCCATGAGAGGACAAAACACATTGAAGTTGATTGTCATTCTGTTAGAGAGAAGTTAGTGCAACATGTGATACGACCAAGTCATGTGAAATCCGCAGATCAATTAGCAGATTTGTTCACCAAACCTTTGTGTGGTTCTCGAGTGAGATACATTTTTCGCAAGCTAGGTACATATGATATACATGCACCAGCTTGAGGGGAGTGTTGAGGGTATTTATGAGTGGGTTTAATATAAATAGTTAGAGGAGCAAACCCTCGGGATTATGCTCTCTTTCTCTCTCTCTTTCTCTTTCTCTTTCTCTTTCTCTTCCTCTTTCTATTTCTCTTTCTCTTTCTCTTTCTCTTTCACATTAAAAGCTAAAAAGAGAGAGGAGAGGAAGGGGAATCCCTAGAGCAGTTACCTTCGAGATATGTGTACCAAGGCTTCTGTGTACACCGCAGCATTTTAAGCATATGAACACCCCAATATTGGCTGACCTGAAATGCAACGTAAAAACAAGCCATACATATTCATATAAGAATGTTCACAAAAACACATATTCTGCACATAGCCTGATACAGCTACTGCGCTTCATCTAAAATCTTAGAGTTTCTCAAACCTGGAAATTAAAACTCAAATGAAGATTTGCCGATCAAAAAGGAAAAAAAAAAAAAAAAACTCAATTGAAATTTTTGAAATATCAAGAGCCATCTAGCGTATGCATATCCTGAACTTTTGCGATCAACATTACGACGAGCTATTGCTTTAGAATTCCATTATTAAATATATCGCAATGCTGAAATATATCGACTGATATTTCAAACAAATGCTACATCTGCAACTGATATTTCATTCAAGTATGATGAAGCCATGTTGCGGCGAGGCCTATGTTTTTGGTAGAATTTCACCATTTGGTGTTATCCTTATTTCTACTTTATTCAATACTATACTTGGCCCTCTAATTTAGTCAGAAGATAGGTTTCTATTAGATATACTTTCCTCTATAGGTTTTATGGACATTACAAACAACTATGACTCAATGGAATAAATGGATTCATGTTGCCAACCCCAAATATATAACTGGGACGTAAGGCTTTGTTGGGTTTGGTTTGGTTAGGAATATTCTTGCAAGGAGGATTTGAAAGATTAGGTGGTGGAAGTGGAACTTACGCCCACTTGGGGTCTGGAGCACCACAGTCAGCACAAGCACGATTATCACTCTGAAGCAATAGGTCTTTTAATCTTCTTTTACCTGCAAAGCAGCCATCCATAAATTACACACATAACAAGCTTCCAATAAGCAACAAAAAAATACAGAAGGAAGAAGGGGTCGGGAATACCGATAACAGCAACCAAACACCTCGTAGACAAAACAATGTACATGTCATGTGTTGTAGAATAAATATATTTAGCAAAAGTTTTAGAAGACGCTCATGTGTAATTCAATGCACATCTTTTGGATGCGAAATTAACCTCCATGGAACTTACTGACAACGTTTGCCTTAAAGAAAAAGGGAGAGACTATATCTTTCTACTGGGTTGTTCAGTTGAAGTTCTCATTCTTCCTTCAAGCCTTCAAATGTTGATCATCAAAACTCTCCTTCTAGCTGATTAAAGTCTATCACATACCAACAGGTTTGATTGGTTGAACTAGCGTCTGCTGTGAATTCCGACTTCATACTCTTCCCAATTCCCCATAAATCCCTCGAAAAGTGAATGTTCTAATTTGCAAGTGGGGTGGTAGCCCACTTGTGTGCACCATATACTCCCATGCATTTGACAAGGGTTCAAACTCACTAACTACAACAATACTGACTTTTTCCAAGAAAAAAAAAAAAAGAGAATTTTCCAATTTGATCATTTTTTAATTCTCTCAATCGTTTAGCAAGGATGGACAGATTTTGAAGGATGTGAGACGTAGAGTACAAGTTGAATGGGTCAACTGGCGGACTGCTTTGGGAGTATTGTATGACCGCAGGATACCCACAAAGTTGAGGGAACCTTTCTAGCGACCTGCTATAAGCCGCATAACACGGAGTGTTGATCTACTAAGAAACAACAAGCGAGTAACATGATTGTAGCTAAAATGAAAACGTTGAGATAGATGTGTGGTAAGACTTTGCCACATAGAATTAGAAACAGAAACCTTCGGCCAACACCGATAGAAGATAAGGTGACTTGGACTTGCCTATCGTAGATAGGTAAATGCACTATTCAGGAGGAGTGATATGGGGAGGAGTGATTTGGTAATGGTAGAGCTGTAGAGGGTAGTATTATGCAGGGAGGTAGGCCAATCAACTTCAGAGCCGGTAATCTGAAAGGATTCAATACCACGGAACACGATGCCCTGACAAAGCTCAATAGGGAAAATGGATTCATGTAGCCAACCCCAAATGATTAGGTCTTAAGGCTCTGTTTGGTTTGGTTTTTTACTTCTATTTGAACCTGACAATGAAAACGGCAAAAGGGTATAGTAAAGTTTTTTCCCTACTTTTTTCAGTTTTATTTTACTCAACTACTGCGGTTGTTCCTTTATGTATGACATGGATTATCAAACAAACAGAGTCAGTTCTAGGCTACTTCAGTGACTTCGGCAACTTAAAGGAAAGCATAGCGTCTCAAACATGTACAGTTTTGACGGCCACTTTGTACATTAATGTCGAGAGCAACAAATAGCCTACTAAGGCTATACACAAGGTAAATTCCAGCAAATGGGATAATGACATGCTGCCTGTGCATGTAGGACTTTGATTACTTTATGAACACTCAATATTTCCGCTACAGGATCACTTGGCTCCTGAAGGCCCAGTTGACCGTTTATGTGTTTCATCCATCCCTCCAATGAAAAAGCTTCAGATCTTCAGGAAAAGGTAAAGAGTAGAAAAAATATTCACAAAGACACTAAACTAAAATAAAGAAATCCTTCAGAAAATCATTTACGTTGGCAGGCATCAAGAAGATCTCAACATTTTGTACAATTCCATTTTGTAGTGTTATTGATCTAAAAAGCATGGGCACCAAATTAGCAATTTTCAATATCAAGACCCAGACTTTAATCTAAATTGTAAGAAATGAGGAACAACAAGGAAATACCAGAAATAAAACGGGAAAAAAAAAAAAGGCACTTCTTCAGGAATGCCAACGTTGCAAAGCGAATTGGGGCCGTTACTATCTCCCCTTTCATACTAACCTCACGCTCTCATTGTTGTTACAATCATTTACAAAAGTGGAAACCACAAATTTTCTGGAGGGGACCAATACTAGTCAACCCTGGTAAAAATTTTCAACAGATTTTTTCCCTAAAGATCTAGTCTTAATATGACTGCTAGTCTATAAATAACAACTTGGGAGTAAAGCTGCTTGCTTTGCATATTTTCTGAGAGCAACTTGGAGGTGGACAAGGCCCCATTGCCTTGTGCTTATGTAAATTAGGTTAATCTTGAGGTGCATACTTGAAGTTTTGAGTCCTAATGTTGCATTTACTTTGTCACATGAAGTTCCCAATTGGTAGCAATACGTCACAAAACTTAACTGAAAATGAACTCTAACCTCCCAATAAATGCATCAATACAACCAACTCTAACGGTACCAAATCTTAAACTAACAGCCCTAGATTGATATCAATGCCCCTATCAGCTCCACACAGTAGCATACCTGAGGAGTAATGTCCCAACTGAGGTTTACTCATTGCTTTGATTATAAGACAGAATCATCCAAGAAGAATACTTCCTTGTTAAAAGTCTGCAGCATATGAAAAAAAGAACTAACAAATCAGTGATATAATGAAGCTAAAGTACTAAACAGGAAACCAAACTGCACTTTTGCAAAGAAAATGGAAAAAATATAAAAAGTTACTACTAACCAATATTCCAACAACAAAGAAATTAGCCTAAGTAACTACTTCAAGCATCTGAGGAGATCTGTAAAAATGAAAAACGTAAGTCATTTTGAAATCAACCGAACCCAGCTAGCAGTTAAACAATGCAATCAAACTTGACTAACGTCTCCACATTTAAACAAAAAAAAAAAAGTAAATCAAAATCCTCCATATCAGCATGCTAATCAAACACCAGAAAGACTCATTATTTTCACTCTAATCAAACCGACCCTCGAGAACTTTGAACACGAAAAAATAGAAGTTTGACTACGAATCCCAAAAAAAAAAAAAAAACTGAAGACGTACAAAAAAATGCCAGTTAATTTCAAACACAATCCCTAAAGATATCGATAAAAACTCACCCCACATGAACACGTAAACTAACCAAACGAAGAACTCCAGTTAATCGAAAAAGATTCATCAGATTGCTGAAAAGAATAATACTTTTCTAAAAACCAACGAAAGTTATAGGTCGACGAAATCAATCGGTAAATTAAAGTGACACGACAAATTAAGATGAAAAAACGAACAAATCAAAGCAGAAACGAACGAAATATATGAAGAGTCATTGGATTTACCGAATGAATTAAGGAAATCTGAATCCACCATTTGAACACGTCCGAAGATGGAGAAACAGCGGCTGAAAGAATTCGTTGATCAGCGAGCCATGTGAGAGAGAGAGAGAGAGAGAGACGAGGGGGGCGAAGTTCGCATCGATTCCGTTTTACACCTATTCGATTTGAACGATAATAACTGTATGTACATTGTACACACATGGTGCTGTCGTATTCCCTTTTTCACATAATGTTTTTTCTGTTAGTAGTACCTTTTTTTTTTTTTTTTTTTGAACTCTGGATTTGGCTTAAATCCAAAAAACTGATTTTTTGGTTTTTTTTCGTTTTGTCCTTATTCAAAAAGAAATTGCATTTTTTAGTTTTCTGGTCGTTTTTTTGTGGTTTATTGGTTTGTCTAGACGAGAGAAATCTAAAAAGTATAAAATTGTTAGTCAAATTTAAAGTTTTGTGAATAAAGACGAAAAATTATTCAAAAAACCGGTTTTTTGGATTATTTTTCGTCTTTATTCACAAAACTTTAAGTTTGACTTATAATTTTATAATTTTTAATATCCTCTGGTCGAGACAAACCAAGAAACCATAAAAAATTGACCGAAAACTAATAAATGCAAATTTTTTTTTGAATAAGGACAAAAAGAAAAAAACCAAAAAACTAGTTTTTTGGATTTAGCCAAATCAGAATTAGTAGTACTTCATTAGAATGATTATTATTAGTCACAGTATTCCGGCCAGCTTACGTAAATTACCAATTTTTGAAGAATTAATGTTATTGAGATTGGCAAATTTTATTATTAGGGTAAAATCTCGGTTAAATTACTCTCACGAGAATATTTTTTTAATCAAAATCTTACAAGAATCCCTATCAAGTCGTGAACAGAAGCTCTTAAATTTCAGAGATCTTGACCATCAAATTCAAACCCTTGATTATTAGTTTATTCTTATTGCACAAAAATAGTGGTTTTGGTCAAATGGATCTTTTGTCACAGTCAGCGGAATTATCATTGGAACTTGGAAGAGTCTCCTATGCAATTAGTATTAATTGGGCAAATTATACTTACACCCCTGTGTTATTCTTTGGCCTTGTGTGGATCCGATTTGTTGCATATGTTTTTCATTCATATTAATATATAGTTTTGATTCCGAGTCTAAAATTAGATCCAAATAGTAGAGCTTGACAAATGCTATATCCATACCAAAATTCAAGTCGATTGGAAAAAATGAGAAGCTCATAGTCGAATAAATATTATTATGATGTAAATTTTCAAATTTAAATTTGTCTTTTATTTTAACAAGAACAATGCTCTTGGACGTCCGATCAAGGTAATATTTTCATAGATATTGCTCTACTTTTTCAATTAATACATTATGAATGTCTCGGATTAACATTAGGAACGACTCAGATTAATTTTATGTATATTTATTAGATCCAAGAAAGAAGAAGATTGAAAGAAGATAAGGACATATACATTTAATTTCTTAAATCTGTCAAATTAGACGAAATTTGGTGCAGATGCAGTCCTTTACAAAGAAAAGGGTGATTATGTGCAACAAATTGAACATTTATATGCGGTGTATTCGCACATAGGCCAAACCACAAGGAGTGTAAGTGAAGTTTCCCCACCCTCGTCCCATCGTCCCCTTTGGCTCCTACACGCATTAATAACCAGTCAATGCTTTTGCCGTTAGAGAGAGCAATTTTGTTCACCCTCCTTAAAAGAGGGTGAACAAAACCCTCTCTCTTATTGGTTCAAACATGTGAGTCCCACAACAAAGTGATGTCATGCTTACCAAAAAGTAAGCATGACATCATTTTGTTGTGGGACTCACATGTTTGAACCAATAAGAGAGAGGGTTTTGTTCACCCTCTTTTAAGGAGGGTGAACAAAATTGCACTCATAATTTAGGGGCCGGTTTCTCTCACATTTAAAAAAACACATTAAAAAAAACGATTTTGTTTCAGGCCTTACTGTGATGTTCTAAACCGTTGATCTTGTTAAATAAGTAAAATAAGAGGATTTGCAAAAATTCAGCTCAATCGAATAATGGTAAGTGCTTGATCCAAACAGTTTTGCAAAAACTGTGATAGGAACTAGTGTTTTTAAAATTGTTTGGATCAAGCACTTACCGATATCCAATTGAGCTGAAATTTTGCAAGATCTTTTATTTTACTCATTTAAACAAGATCAACGGTTCAGAATATCACAATGGGGCCCAAAAGAGTGAGGTATTTTTTTATGTGTTTTTTTTAAGTGTGAGGGGAACCGGCCCTTATATATATATATAAACAATATAGGTAGTTGTTGGAATAAAAATAAAGAACCGCCAAGATAAAACATCACAAGATTATTTTCTCCAGTGTTATTTTATGTTTTTCTTAACATAAAAAGAAAAAATAATAAAAAAAAAACCCGTGTTACAGCTTTTAATCCACACCAAGGGTTGACAAATTGAGCATGAGAAAGCAATAAGTGTTCAGCCATGATGGCGCATGTTTGAATCTCACGGAAGCCAACCATCCTATGTAACGCCCTGATTTTTTCGGTAACGTCAAAATAAATTTAAAAAGGTAATTCACAAAAAAAATTCCATACATCCATCATAAAACCGTACCAAAAGCTATTGTTATAGTTTTATAAGCATATCGAATTAAAGTTAAACTGTCAAAATATTACAATTTTCAATAAGACTTGAAACTTTCAAAATATAGTCGACTAATTTTGTTCAGAGCGACTAAGCATACGGAAACTAAGGCTCGTTGGCTTTCTCCTCAACAGTGTTGATATTTGTTTGCTTGTACGGCCCCTTAGCTCCGTCTTCATTTCCTGGTGATAAATCACCACGGTACAAGTACCCATGAGCTTAAAAAGCCCAATAGGAATATCCTACTCTACTTAACCACACGTATCTAACATGTAAATATACATAATAAACGAATAACAGGAGGTAGCAAAAATAACATTACTGATTAATTACTAGCCATTTACCTACGTGTCATCTAGGATTCTCAACCACGAGATCCATCCTACCCTCCAACCTCTAGCATAGGGCAACTGATGTGATTTGACTCCCCCTTGCTAAGATCCTGACAGAGAACCTGGGTTATATACCCGAGTACCACTTCCATGACCCCAAGGCACGAGAAACAAGATTCACAGAGAGTGCGGCCCCACAACTCATCCTCGGGTTGCGACTCAAGCACAGTGCCACCCTTATAGCCCGACCATTCTTGAGAGTCAATCACCACCATATCCTAACTAAGGTATCGTATTCAAAATGTTCATCCATCCGGGGCCCACTCCGGTCACCCCCGGAACCACAGCTCGTCAGCACAACAAGATTTCCACGCATTTTCATTTTTCATTACTTTTCATCTACATGTAAATCTCCAAACCGTAAACCCACCCATGAAGCAAATGCACGTCTAAGTTATTAGGATATGACAAATTTGCATAACAACATTACTGTAAAAAAATAATCTAGAACATGCATTAAGAACTCGAGTGCAAAATAATAATACAACAGGATCAGAAATAACATAGTAATGACATAAGCTAAACTTTCATAAATTACTCCACAAAGTATTATATCCAAATACTAATTAACACTTTTAATATACGGCTATTCTACTATGCTCAAAACTAGTTGAAGGTCCAACCATTTATCAAATGCTCGTCTACTTCTTTGAACACAAGAATCAATTTATAAGAATAAAGTGGGGCCAGAGTTCGACAATATTGGTTTGGTTAAGCTTTCTGAAAGTTGTCCAAACTATTTATTCACTTGATTACAAGTAGGTGTACTCTACCGAGTGGGGTGGTAGCCATGCGGTTCACCAATCGAAATGTCCTGGTTTTGTCTATACACAATGAAAATTAACGTATAATATATCAAAATGTTCGTTAGGACATGAACTACACTTCTATCATAGAAAAATTTGGATTTGAAGTGGTTTGGACGTGACCCGGTAGCTCGAAAGGTCAAAAACGCATATACACTACTTCTCAACGATCGAAACACTTGGGTTTTGTTTCTGCTTAACGAAAATCAACGTATTATATATCAAAACGTTCGTTATGAAATGAACTACATTTCTATCATGGAAAAAGTTGGGTTCGGATTGTTTTGGACGGGACCCAATAGCTCAGAAAGTCAAAAACGCATTTACACTACCTTGCAACTACCGAAATGCTCGGGTTTTGTTTCTATTCAACGAAAATCAACTTATTACATACCGATTGGTTCAGTAGGATGTAACCTACCTCTCGTCCATAGCTAAAGCTAAAACTGAAGTAATTTGGATGGGTCTCGATCGCATCGAATGGAGTGACTTGTTCTTCTTCCTTTTCCTTAGTTTTCTTCTTCTTTTTCTTTCTTCTTTTCTTCTTCTTTCTTCTTTTCTTCACTCACCCAGCCACCTCTCGGTAAATAAACAAAAAAGAAGAACAACAAGATGGTGGAGAATGTGGTTCTCTCTCTTTCTCTTGCTTCTACAGAAAAAAATTAAGAAGGGGGAAAGGTAATAAAAAGGGGTAGTAGATTAAGCTCAAATCTCATGGGTAAAGAGGTGTGAGAGTGAGGCTTATAACCATGGGTTAGAGGAATGTGTTATAGGGGTGTGTTAAGCTCTAATTGGATGGGATAAAGGGATGGCCAAAAATGGCTGAACAAGAGTGATGGATATGGGTGATGGAAATTTGAATTTGATGTGTATGGGTTTTAGTCCGGATGTAAATATAGTTAGGACACTAACTTTGTATATACTATGCATAGTTATTATAGGAACGGAAAATTTTAAGTTAGGATTCTAACTCAATAGTAACTAGCGAATAAATATCAAGAATTAGAAATCAACATATTGCTAATCCGAATAATAATAATAATAATAATAATAATAATAATAATAATAATAATAATCCGAATAATAATAATAATAATAATAATAATAATAATAAATAAATAAATAAAATAGAGCGAAAATCTGGGTCGTTACATCCTAAAGCTTGAGGCCACTGGAAGTTATGCTTAGTCGTTACCTTCAGGGCCCAAGAATTAGTTGAAGTACGCGCAACCTGACCCGGACATCCAGTAAAAAAAAAAAAAACCCTTATCTGCTCAACCCCAATATTGGCTTTTGTGTTAAATTTGAAGTGTTGTCAGATATACTATTAGTTGCAGTTCAGAAAAAAATAGAGAATACTATTAGTTAACAGTCACACAGGAAATGCGGATCAAAAAAAATATATATATTTTGTGTACTTTGTTGTCACACAGGAAATTGCATTAAAAGTCAACTAATACAAACAAAACAACAACAAAAAAACAGCGAAAATACAAGAAAAAACGGAAAAAATACAGATAAAATGAAAAAAGAAAAGAAAATTACAGGAAATTGTTAAATTATATTTTGCCGCTAAGAATCCTAAGATAATATAAGTTTTGTGTACTTTGTTGTCCCTCCACTTCCAATTGCCCTTATTGCATCCTTCAATTATCGAGAATAAAACTAGTTGAAACGAATTGCCAATATCAATCCAAATTATATAAGGAAACCATAAAACGATGACTTGCAAGAGACTATAGCTAGTCAAATTTGTGAGAAACGTGACACTTAATATCCCATCTACCTCAGTATATACAAGAACCTCTCGTATGGATTAAAATCCAATCACGATATTCTTATATACCTGAACAACAAAAAATTAACAAGTGCAATAATTTGCGTTATTTGGCCGGTTCTCAAATTTTATTCGCAAACGAGGGGCCACAATTATGTAACAAGTGGTTTATGATAATTAATCCCGACCAAGTGGTCATTTTATTCTGCAAATGCCAAAAAAATTTGTTCCATGAAGGGGGTGAAACAACTTAATTTGGGATAGTAACATAGTCCATTATTTCCATCTAACTAATATGTGAATCATGGCCTACATTTCTTTTTTTTTACACCAATCAATCTCTTAATTTCCTTTGAAATTGCAACCATTACAAAGTCATTAGGCAATGGACTCAATACCGTTCATAAGTTATGATTTAACGCCTCATGTTCTTTTCTAATTTGTTTCTCCTCCATTTGGTTCATCCAATGAAAACTTGGTGATTTGGGAAAATTCCACCATCAAGATCATCAGAGCAAGCACGACAAGGAGAAAGAGAGAACACGGGAAATTTCTTTCTGTGTCTGTGTGATCATGTTCATCAAACTATTTCGATTCATTTATAAGGAGTTTAGCCCGGAAGTGCTCCAGTTCTGCATCCATCAACGTCTCACAGTTTTTTAAAATGGATAATTATCATCGTTCTAAAAGTTGGCCTACGCGGGATCCAAAGCCTAGATTAAAATCGGCTTAATTAGGCAGCTGATTATTCTGCCGTTAAGCGCTAGCAACTTTTACAGCACAAATAAGGAAGGAGTACGTACAAAACCTTGCTCATTGCACTGCATGCATTTTGGATAGCTGATAAGTCCCCAATAGTATAAATAAAGGGACTTATCTCTCTCGTTTTTGGCACACACGCACACATATTTTAGCTTTTATACTATTGATATTGCGCATGGTTAGTTTTTGTTAGTTACAGGCAAATCGAAAGAACAGAGCTTGCTTTAACGCCATGGTTGAACCAAGGGATGCCTGAGCACCCGAGGCCACGTGGCACTCCACCACCAAGTCCGGGGAGTCAAGAATGAAGCATTGAACAAGGCTTGGGGAGCCCAAAAAGATCAAATGAATGGATGATCAAGTGAAGAGAAAAGAGAAAAAAAAGAATTCAGCAACTCTACATACCAGTATGGGATTTTTCCCATACTGGTATCCAGCAACCAACAAAGGCTCACAGAAGGTCTAAATACCAGTATGGGTTTTTTCCCATACCGGTATCCAGGAAGCAAATAGGCGATCAGAAGTTCTACATACTAGTATGGGTATTTTCCCATACCGGTATCCAGCCTGTTTTTCTGCAGAATTTTAGCCCGATCTCAGTTTATTACTAGGGCCATTTTGGACCTTTTGTACACATTTTGGGGGGCTATAAAAGCCGCCAAACATCAGATTATTAGGTCATCTCTGACTTTCACCTTCGCTCTCTACCTCCCTTAGTTTGTAACCTAGTTTAGCTCTACCTTCTCTCTAGAATTTCATGCTCTTCCATTTAGATTCAAGGTAAATCTTCTTCTTTAATGTTGTAGTAGGTGTTGAGATCTCTCTATAAATCTAGTTTATTTTCGTTTCCCTCAAGTATTTCATTTCCGTGTTTTTCTAGCTAACTCTTTCCAAATCTATAGTTTTTAAGTGTTGTTTGTGATTTTCTCAAGTACTAAAGTGTTAGGTAAAGATAGGATCTTCATTAAAAATCAGTTTTTAAAGTCATTTGTTATGTTCTTTATTTCCTTTATAAAAATTGTCATGTTTCCCATAGTTATGATTGAGTAGTCGTTTTAGGCTTGGTCATGGGGTGATTAGCACCCCGTGACTTAGGCTCATTCACTCTCATTACCATAATGCAAACATTGCTTGTTAATCAAAGAGTACGGCTTGATTTTATGTATCAAAATTTGGATTTGTTAATCCCGTTGATCACACGCAGCCAAGGGCCTGACCACTTGGCACGTGTGATGCTTAGGGCTATGTCAATCAAAATGTTTGTATAAATGGCACAAGAATCCTACTCTTTGAGAAACACCATTTCTAGTCAAACGAGTTTAAATACCAAATCTTCCGTTCGGGGTCGTTTAACGACGTCCCCGAACCGGTTATCTTAGAGGAGAACGAATCGGCCTAAGGCATGGGTGTTGTGAACCCCTTGACTTAGCCTTGTTTTAATTAGTCTTTTTAATCTCGAGTCATTCACGAAGTTAAGTGAATTCCACCCCCAAACTACAAAGCCAAGTTTGCCGCTTTAAGGCTAAACCATCATTCGCGAATCAACCTTCACGCGCAGCACATTCGGTCTCTGTCGAATCGACCCGGACTTACCGGTATCATGCTACCGCCGACCTAAACCCTACGCTTGGGGAAGTAATATTGGAACACAATTCAAGGGCACAAGCAATAGCTCCAAGCTGTGATCAATGAGAAGAGAAGGGTCTAGCATGAGAGAGAAGAGCCTGTCAAGTTAGCCGCAAGATGACTGCCTGAAAACCATACAAAGGATTTCTCCTAATTAAACAACCCTTTGTGTTGGAGTAGGCAAGTCATCCTTGGCTACCAAACAAAGACTCTTAATCTTCACGGCAGACCTCTCTTCCTCTAGTAATCCATATAACATATATATGGATCCATCATCTTCTTCTTCGTACATATTTTGCTCCACATTGGGATGCCAAGATTTGGTTTCATAGCCCTCTATTTATAGCCAATGAAGAAGCAATACCTTTGGACGGATCAATTCAGGATTCCAATTCAGAGGTGGCCCCTAGATCAACATCCTTCCTACCTCTATCTCACACAAATAAGTTATTAGAAAACAACGTGCAATTTTTGGATAAAAATCTTAGGTAGTTCTTTATTTCTTTATGTTAGTTTTGTTGGCATTTTCCAGGATATGTCAAGCCTTTCGGAGTTTGTAATTTGCTTATATTGTAATTTGGGTTTGGGTGGTAGAGTTGTAAGTGTTTGAATCTAGATACTCCACTCTTGTGCTTTCAAGCTTCATTGTCAAGATTGATGCCACGCCAAGTCTTTGATGCTCTTCCGGAAAGGTATATTCATGCATCAAACATTTGCATAAGGTTTCACAAATTTGGCTTTTAATTTTCATGGTTCATGCTCCCATTTCATGTCTTGGGAGAGTGCATTGGCATTTGCACAAAAATTCACATTTTTTGTTAAGGCATTGTAGAGGCAGCATTATAGCATTTCCTAGCGTCTGCTGCTGTATTTGTGTGATGGTCTTCATTGGACATGTGTTTAGCTCTTGACCGTTCATGTTTTTCAAAGAGTGTTGGACTAGCGATAGCACGCGTCAGTTGACGTTTCTGAGATTAAGCTATTTTTGTAAAACTGTACAAATCTTGACCGTCCATTTTTTTTTGAAGAGGGCTGGATAAGCGTTAGCACGCGTCAGTTGACGCTCCTGAGTGCACCCTCCTTTGTGCACGTGTCATCTTCTCATTGGGCTTGGGAGCACGAAAATCACACATAGAAAAAGCCATTTTTCTTTCATTTTAGGGCAAACACTTCATTGGAAAAAGAAAAAAAAATCAGCCCCCTTTTTAGAGAGAGAGTGTGTCTCCTTCTTTCTTTGTGGAACTTGATGTTCTTGGTGATTTGAGCTTGCTCTTCTCATCTTTCTTCAATCTAGAGTCTTCCTCTCCATGGATCCACTCTAGGTTGATTTTGTTTTTCAAAAATCTTCATAAAAATCATATTTTTAATACATCATGTTGTGTTGCCTACATATCTACGACGTGGCCGGAAGATCCGGAGCCGTATTTGATATGGGATCGAGAGGTGTTGGACTCGTGGAGGCTATGGAATCAAGAAAGGGCTCGGGGAGCTAAATCAAGGAGTGGAGTTAGATGTAGCTTGGGGCAAGTTTGTAATTCCTAATCTTGTAACTCTTGATTTAACATTTTGATTTATAGCAATAAGTAGATTAGACCGTGGCTTTATGCTTAGGATGTTTAGACCCTAAGTAGTTTCCACGTACATCCTCGTGTTTTGTGTATTTGCTTTATTTGCTTTGCATTGAAATTGTTGGTTTGATTAAATAACCATGGAATTGGAGTGAATGTGTATCACTTGGTGATATTGAATTTTTCGTTGTTAGTCTTATCCCAAGGACTTGTTATACCTTTGCATAATTTCACTTTATTCGAAAATTGGATTTTTTTTTGTTTGGAGACTATCTTTACAGGCAGAAAAGTAGTTAAATATTTAAAAAGATGCACGTGTATGAAAGTCAATTATTTTTAATACCAAAAACGATACATATTTTCATATGTTAATCCTTCATAAACATACATACTTAATACTAAAAATTGCACATCTTCATCAATTAATTAATCACTCAGTAACATGCTTAATACCATAAGTAAAATACACTTTTTTGAAGAATAACACTAATTTTGAAGTACGAATATATTTTTTTTTTTTCACCTAGGGGTGGCATGTTTTTTTTTCCTTTTTAGACCTAGGGGTAGCACGTGTCACCCCGCCCCCTTCTGTGCCCCGTCACTGGCAATACCGAGATTCTCATTGGATAAAAGAAAAGAAAGAAAAAAAAGTGCATGCAGCTCCCCCCTCCATCATTCTGCACTTTAGAATCTCTAATGGTACGCGTCAAAAGAGTAGCAATTGTCATGACCAAAAAGGAACCAGAATACTCTCTGAAGCCAATGCATGCATGGGAAAATTATTTAGTGTCCCAAAAACCCTCCAATACCACCGTAATTTTTCTATTTACTAATCCGAAAAATAACGAAATTAAGAGGTTACTTGTAAGGTAGATGCATGATGCAATATCTAAGTTTATTTTGTAAAATTTGACTACATACTATCAAATATCCTGGTAAAAAATTAAATAGTGTCCACAACTAATTGTACGGATTTCATGTTCATGTGTGGTGTTAGAGGGCTTTGGGACACCATGCATGTGGCGGTGTTCCAAAAGCATTGTATAGTTTCTCCAATCATACTTTAGGGAATATTTGACACGAGATCTACAATACCCCTTATCCGTCCCCCTACACTTCAACTCTAACTCTCTCCCAGAGGTGGTGAATGCTGGTGATGTTAAAAATTCTATCACCATTTGGAGGTGTGTTTGGAGCCATTTCTGGCTTTTTGCATATTTCATTTCCCATTTCTTACTTTTTGAATTACGGTTAGGATGTATTATTGAATCTGTAAAGTATTTGAGAGATATGTGCATAATGTATTTTATAATAGAAGTAGTGTTGGAGATGTGTGCAGAATACCTTTTGTAGGTCTTTTCGTTAAGCAAAATGAGAAGTCAAAAATGAGAGGTCAAAAAGCTCTTCTCCCGGCCCCTACTTCTCACTTCTCATCTCGAAACTCAAAAGCCAAAAATTCATTTTCCCATAACTCTTTTTGATACTTTCACCCAGACACCAAAAATATAAATTTATATAAATAAAAATGGGAAAAACAGACTTCCAAACACCCCTAAACTTGTTCCATTTACAGCTTAACTAGAAAGGCTCGTCACCCATAAGTCAAAATGATAGCTTGACTCATATTGTTAATTAAAAATTATAGCTTTGCTTCGAACACTAATAGTAAAACAAAAAAAATTAACGTGATTCGGCTTTAAACTTAAGCCCACATGTAAAGATCTTGATTCTTAACTTTAGCATAAAATCCTGAATTTACCAAGTACTTTCCTATAAGAAAACCAAACTTAAGATATTCAAACAATAAATAAATCTTTGATTTATATAGAATCACTATATAACATGCAGTCATCCCATTTGAAGAGATTGAGCTTCTTGGTTGTGGGGACTGCACTGTGAAGTAGCAGCTCTGTGGACTTGTGCCTGGTTAGTTCAATGATCATAATCGTTCATAATTTGAAAAGCTCGACGAGGACAGTTATTAATTCAGAAATTATTTCAATTGAATATCAATTCTTACATGCATAATCCATCAAGGAGTATTATCCTTTGCATCACATGGACGGACGCATTGACCCCACCGTACAGTTATGTGGGGGTTACGAATATGTTATAGCTTCATCAAGCGGCTACGAAAGACTTGAACCCTTGAACGAGAATCTAAGTACTTACCCATTGAACCAAGTTAAGAACCACTTGACGGTATGAATACCATATTAGTCCACTCGCATCTAGGCAAGGCTAGCCCTGAGCTAAGGCATGTAAGGCGGTTGACTTAGGCCCCCAAATTTTTGCCCAAAAGTAGGGCCCCAGATAGGTATACTTAGGTACAAAAAACCTTTAATCTATTGCTTCTATAATCAATAAGCTAGCTAGCCTAGTGGAAAAACTTAATTTTTTCTATCCAATAGAAACATGGTTCAATTCCTTCTCCATAATAATATTTTTGTATCGGTGCAAAAAATAATATGACTAAAAACTAGTTTTATTTGAAACAATGGAATGAATCATCGAAAAAAAACAACCAAGTAACTATGATTTTAAAGCTAGTTTTATTTTTATTTTTTCAAAAGAAAACATAGGACCCAGATTTACAAGTTCATCTTAGGCCCCGAGTATGTCAGGGCCGGCCTTGCATCTAGGGGTACTGTTTGGTACTTTTACTTCTTTACAATGGAAAATGATTGTGTGCGAGCGTGCCAGAGAATGCCTTTAAGTCTTCTTTCTCAAATTAACTTTGAAAAACCAAATCTAATCAGACGATTGTGTTTGAATGATTCAATTACCTCAATTAAGAGGATTTTTCTTTCAAAATGAAGAAAAACAAACCAATTTACTTAGGAAATTAAAGAACAATAAAGAAACAAGGTACTTTGATTGATAAATCAAAAGTAAACTTACTTCGAAATCTTCAACTTCAAATAGAAAGACAACAAGAACTTCGAACACTTGAATGCTACAAGAATTATTATCATCTACTTCCTAAAACGACTTCCTAAACTACTTCGAACTGAGTCAAATTCCTAAATCTACGATTCTAACTGCCAAAGAACAAACCAAGTATCATTTTTGTTGTTTGTTGAAGATTTGTCCGGGATTTTTCACTCTTCAATTTCTTCTATTTATAGAACTTGCTTGCAGTTTGAATCTTCCCGCTTGATTTCTTGGCTTCGAACTTCATCATTGCATTTCAAAATATTGTTTCTTCCCTCCAAAAGCATTTGAACTTGAATTGCTTCGAACTTCTTCAGAAACATTTAAATTTTAATCTGCACAGTTACTCATTCAAATTAATTTCAAAGAATAACTGTCTTGCACGATCTATCTCATGCGTAAATTGTTTCAACTGCCAACTGCCTAGTTTTACACGTTCACACGTGTAATCCATGCCTTTTATTAGTTTATAATGTGGCATCTAGGGGTGCACACCAGCCCAAAAGCTCACCCAGCCCAACTCATTTTTTAGGGGGGTTAAAATCTCAACCCAGCCTAGCGCGGCGCGATTAAAATAATTTTCTATTTTAATAGGATACACACACACACTAAACTTCCAATCTACACCCTTAAAGTGCGGACTTCATCCACACCTCATAGATCCCGATCAAATTTTCATAATCCAAACCGGTCAATGTGTTTAGAATGTGTTTTTAAGGATCCCAGTGCAAAAAAAAAAAAAAAACTGATCAGATCAAGTCCTTCCCAGTATTTTTTTTTTTTGCTGATTTCTTGCGTGGACCCATAAGAACACGTTTTAAATATATTGAACAGTTTGGATCGTCGAGATTTGGCCCTTCCCATCCAAACCCTTAAAATGCGGATTTCATCCGCATCTCATAGTTCCGGACCAATTCTCAACAATCCAAACTGCTCAATGTGTTCAAAACGTGTTTTTAAGGGTCCCCGTGAGAAATTAGCAACAAAAAAAAAAACTACCAAAAAGAGCTTGATCCGATCAATTTTTCATAAAACTGGACTTATACAGCTGGACCCTTAAGAACATGTTTTAAACACATTGAACAATTTGGATCGTCGAAATTTGGCCCTTCCCATTCAAACCCTTAAAATGCAAATTTCATCCACACTTCATAGTTTCGGACCAAATCCCATCCAAACTGCTCAATGTGTTTAAAACATGTTTTTAAGGGTCCCCGCGAGAAATCAGGAAAAAAAAAATAGACATATACAATTTTTATGAAAAACTACTCGAATCAAGCCCTTCCCGGTATTTTTTTTTTTTTAATTTCTCGCAATGACCCTAAAAAAATACGTTTTAAACACATTGAACGGTTCGGATTATGAAAATTTGATCGGAAAAGTAGGGTGTGGACGGAAGATCCGCATCTTAGGGTGTGGATAGGAAGCTCACTGTATATATATATAGAGAGAGAGAGAGGAACTCTCTAGTCCGGGACCCTTCGGTCCGGAACTCATAGTTCTGGATCAAATTTTCATGATCCGAGCCGTCCAATGTGTTCAAAAGGTGTTTTCCAAGGTCCAAGCGAGAAATCTTAAAAAAAAAATACCGGGAAGGGCTTGATCCACGCTGTTTTTCGCAAAACTGTAAATATGCAATTTTTGCGAAAAACTGCGTGGATCAAGCCCTTCCCGGTATTTTTTTTTTAAGATTTCTCGCGTGGACCTTGGAAAACACCTTTTGAACACATTGGACGTCTCAAATTTCCCAAAAACAATTTTTAAAAGCATCAAAACGCTTCAATCCGGAAAATCCGGGATCCTTAACTGGAGAGTACCCGTATATATATATACACACACACATATGGATGTATGTTACCGCTATAAGTCCTAATTTCTTAGGGCCCCATTTGGATGCCGGAGATGATTTTGGGTAAATTTTGTAATGAGGATGGATTTGAAGATGGATATGTAATAAGGGTAGGCCCACCTCCTAAGAAGGGTGGATTTAAATATTGGGTGTTTGGATGATTTTTGGAGAAGAGGGATTTGGAAGGTAGATATGAGGGCAAATGACCGAATTACTCCCAATTTATTAATTTAATAAATAAAATTGATTAATTTCATTATAATTGTAATAAATACATAATAATTACAGTAAATACACAATAAATACATAAATAAATGTAAACTATATAGTAGATGTTAAAAAAATAAAGAGTTAAAATAAAATGGTATTATTATTATTTTTGGTTTAGACAAAAAACAGGGTGTAGACATCAATTTGGAGGATGTGGAAACACCCTCGTTTTTCAGACAACGAATTTTTTATCTTTTACGGAGAGAAAACAAAATTTTGGAACAATGAGAGTTACAAAAAAAAGCTATATTAATTATGCCTTTTTATTATTTTTTTTTTTCTGACTTCAAAGCCCAAATCATTCTCATCAAATTGATTGCCTTACAAAAAAAAAATATTCAAAATAATCAAACATCAGTAACTACAAACACAAAATGTGTTTATTTGACTACAATATAATTTTCGAGATTATTCTAGACGTTTAAATAATTTTCAGGGGGTTCTGGTGTGATTTAACTTAAAATTAAGGAAAGGAGGGCCTTCACTGCAATTTCCATCGTCTTCCCCGCTCACCACCATTCACTACAATTTCTGGAAAACACCATTCATCTTCCCCGTTCGTCTTCCCTGTTCACTGCAATTTCTGGAACTCAAAGATCACAAATAAGGGTACAAAAACCCTCCAAATCACCCGGATTTGAAGGGGTAAAGCAGGAACGAAAATGGCGAAATCCACCCGGATTTGCTAATGACGGGGTTGAGCCTATCGTTAGCTAACGAGGCTTCTCCCTGATTTGTAGTCCCAACAATGTTCAAGTCAGGGCGGAGATGGATCGGTGGAATTGCTACCAAACGCCGGACAAACGTGGGCCCGGGATTACAAATCCGGGTGCCAAATCCGGCATCCAAACAGGGTGTAGGGATTTTTCTCTTGAAGCAGCGCATCTCCTCTTACATATTAAAGAGTAGGTTTTGTATTTGTCTTCCTGCTCTTTGATTTCTTCTTTTAATAGTCATTTAAATTAATAGTTTTGTGAGAACTTATAAATTTAACTATAATATTTATTGTGTGAATTATAGCTTGTGATCCTTATAGTTGATTAATTTTATTTTTTGGATACGCTTAAGAAAATTAAATGGATTTGGTTGACGGGCGTGGTAAATTAAAATTTTAATTAGATTGAGGTTGGACATATTAAATGAAGCCCGATCATTAATGTGCAGGGCTGGGGCTTGCACAAGTCTCATTATTGTCTAATATAAGCCCAGTCTGAACCCGGGTTGAACCCGGCTCAACCCGGTATATGTGCGCCCCTACTTGCATCGCCTCCATCTCTCTCACAGTGGAGCCCACCTATGTCATTTGTATTTGGTATAGCACGACCATGAGCAAGTTCGCTCATGTGTCAAATCTCATGCCAGTGTTGAAATTTAACATAAAAAAATGCTAAGAACCTCTCCACCCTTTGTCAAACTCAATGCCAATTTTTGGCAATTCCATTCCTAGTGTCAAATTTGGCATCCAAAATTTGTCACTTAATTTGCTTCGCACAATAAGATAAATTTAATCAAATAGTTTGAATTCGAGATTGTGTCAAAACGACACCCAATCGGGGTAGCAATGTTGCTGTTTTTTTGAGCTTTTTAACAATGTCATTTCGACACCAACAGAAAGATTTGCTCAAACATAGAAAAAAAATGGCTATTGCAGAGTTGGAGGCGCTATATGATTGCTAAATATACTTTTTGTACTCAGTTTGGCAATGGCTAGCCAAATGAGGATGGGGTTGCTCTTTGTCGTGGATATCCAAAATATGATCGCGATCCCTACAGCTTTTACAACTGTTTGTGAAATTTACTATAAAGTATAAACTGTATAATTTTGTCACCCTTAAGTTCAAATTAGTCCTAGCCCCGCTTCAAATTGCTAAGACGGAATATGAAAGCAAGAACAGAAAACGAAGCACATATAATATACTAACACAGAAGAAAAAAAAATCGTAACTTTTCATCAATATGATTTGTAACATTTTGGTGCATATTCTCATAACTTTTATTAATCGATTCGTAACTTTTATAAAGGTGCATACGATACAAACCCTAATCGAGAATGTGTATTGTAGCCTTTCCGCTTATATATAATATACTAACACAAAGAATTAACGTGATTCTACTTAATATATTATCCTTCTAGGAATGGCAATGTTGGATCAGGGGTGCTTCTTTCAAATCCAATCCCCATGCAAACTCCACGCTCGCCTCTATACCCCTATTCATATCCAATTGGGGATACTTGAAAAGTCACCAAATCCATATCCAATTAGATAACGGGTTGAATGGATATTACCCAATAGCCAATTACACTTCGAAAAAGAGACAAATCACTAAATTTTTTATAATATCTTAAGAGATGAAATAATTATTAAAATAAATACATATCTAAATATATGACAATATTATGTCCAAAATTCCATGCATAGTATTACTATCGTACTAATGCATTAACACAACAGCCAAACAAAAGTACACAACAAAAAAATCATAAAGCAATTTACATAACAAAAATGCAATTGAATGCAACAAAGATACATAAGTAACTAAGTGGCTAGTAGAAAATAAAAACAAAAAGATTATACATCAGTCACTAAGGTAAGAAATATATAATTGTCTAAGAGAGAGATGCATATATAATGAGGAACAAGGGTATGATGGGGCGGGTACGGGTATTTGGGTATGAGGAAAGCAAAGTCATACCCTCCCCATATCTGAGTAGGTATTATATAATTATCGTTATACCCACTCCTATTGGGTAAGGTAAATGGGTAATATCTACCTCCAAATGACCGGATTCGATCGGGTATCCATGGGTATGGATATAATTGCCATCTCTATATCCTTCAAGCATCATTCTTCAATTTCTCTAATATGTTTGGGAACATTAATTATATGTTGCATTTTTAAAGCCGCTAAGATATTATAAGTTGTGTATTTTGTCCCTCCACTTCCAATTGTGCATATGTGTTTCATCCTTCAACTATCCAGACTAAAACTAGTTAGAATCGAATTGACAATATCCGTCCAAATTATGTAAGGAAACCATCACACGATAATTTGCAAGTGACTAAAGCTAGCCACATTTGTGAGAAACTTGATGGTACTTAATATGCCATGCATCTGCCTCAGTAATACAATAACCTCTCACATGGATTAAAATTCATTCACGATATTCTTATCAAACCAAACCAAACCAAGCCTTATGTCCCAATCAATCGGGGTCGGCTACATGAATCCTTTTTCTCCATTGAGCTCTGTCCAGTGCTGCTTCATCATTTAAACCTAGTATACTCAGATCTTTGCGTACTACCGCATCTAATGTCAATTTGGGTCTTCCCCTCCCTTGTGCGTTTCTACCCAAAGCTATCCTATCCACTCTCTTAACTACTGCATCCGCTGGTCTACGATAGACATGCCCAAACCACCTTAGCCTATTTTCCCTTAACTTCTCCTCTATAGGTGCTACGCCTACCATCTCGCGAATTGTTTCATTTCTAATCCTATCTCGTCTAGTCTTACCACGCATCCACCTCAACATCCTCATTTCCGCTACACTTATCTTGTTCACTTGCTGCTTCTTAATAGGCCAGCATTCTGTCCCGTAAAGCATCGCTGGTCTTATGGCAGTTCTATAAAATTTTCCTTTCAATTTTGTTGGTACCATCTTGTCACACAGTACACCAGTAGCACTCCTCCACTTGAGCCACCCCACTTGGATCCTATGAGTCACATCATTAGCAATCTCTCCATCTTGACTAATAATAGATCCTAAATACCTAAAATGGTCCCTCTTTGGTATCTCCTGATCTTGGATCCTCATTCTTTCCTCATACGTACTTCTGGTATCACTAAACTTGCAGACCATATACTCAGTTTTACTCCTACTTATCCAAAAGCCCTTAGACTCCAATGCTTCCCGCCAAATTTCTAATTTAGTGTTAACACCACTAGCCGTTTCATCTACAAGGACAATGTCATCTGCAAATAACATACACCATGGGATATCCTCCTGAATGTGCCTAGTCAATTCATCCATAACTAACGCGAAAAGGTACGGGCTCAAGGCAGACCCTTGGTGCAATCCTACTGTAATGGGAAATTCACTCGTTTCTCCTGCTGGTGATCTAATGGCAGTGACTGCCCCTTCATACATGTCTCTAACCACGTCAATATAGCCTCTGGTCACTCCCTTTCTCTCCAGAACCCACCATATAATGTCTCTAGGCACCCTATCATAAGCCTTTTCCAGGTCTATGAAAATCATATGGAGATCCTTCTTCGTTGACCTATGTCTTTCTACCAATCTCCTTAGTAAGTAAATAGCTTCCATAGTTGATCTTCCAGGCATGAACCCAAACTGTTTCTCCGACACCGTAGTCACCATCCTCAATCGATGCTCAATAACTCTTTCCCACAACTTCATCGTATGACTCATCAACTTAATACCTCTATAGTTGTTGCAGCTTTGAATATCCCCTTTATTCTTGTAGATATGTACCAAGGTACTCCTCCTCCACTCGTCGGGCATCCTCCTAGATAAAATAATCTTGTTGAACAATTTTGTCAACCAAGTCACCCCCAAGTCACCTAGGCTTCTCCACACTTCAATGGGGATATCATCTGGTCCTAAGGCCTTACCCGGTTTCATCCTCTTCAAGGCCTTGGCCACTTCGAACTTTTGTATCCTCCGATAGAACTCGTATTCTATTTTCTCGCTAGGGACATCAACTTCCTCCTCACCAAAGCTTCCTTCATGTTTCTCATTTAACAGCTTCTCGAAATACATTTTCCATCTATCCTTGATCTCCTCATCTTTCACTAACACTTTTGAATCACTACCTTTTATACACTTAACTTGAGAGAAGTCTCTAGCTTTCCTTTCTCTTAGCTTGGCGAGTTTATATATATTCTTTTCTCCATCCTTACGATCAAGTCTAGCATAAAAATCATCGTAGGCTCTCAACTTAGCCTCACTAACGGCCTTCTTAGCTTCCCTATTAGCTTGCTTGTACCTCTGAAAATTTTCCACACTCCGATCCTTCTGCCACTTTTTAAAGCAATCCTTCTTGGCTTTTACCATGGTTTGAACCTCGTCGTTCCACCACCATGTCTCTTTAGAGCTTGGACCTTTCCCCTTTGACTCCCCAAGAACTTCTTTTGATATTCTTCTAATCCCGTCAGCCATTGTATTTCACATACTATCACTATCACTTTCTCCTCCCCACTCCACCTCTTGGCCCATACGCTCCTTGAACACCTCTAGTTTCTCTCCTCTTAAGAACCACCATCTAGTCCGTGGGCTTCTAGTTTCTTTTCTCGGTCTATTATTCCCCTTGAGACCAATATCTAACACCAAAAGTCTATGTTGTGCCACTAGGCACTCTCCGGGAATGACCTTACAATCCTTACATAACAAGCGATCTGCGCCTCTAGCAAGGAAGTAGTCGATCTGGCTTCTATTGGCTCCGCTCTTAAAGGTAATTAAATGTTCCTCACGCTTCTTATAAAGAGTATTCGCAACTATAAGGTCACCAGCTACCGCAAAATCCAAAATCCTCCTACCCCCTTCATTTAGGTCACCAAATCCAAATCCTCCATGTACCTTCTCATACCCTTGCCTCTGCACTCCCACATGACCATTGAAATCTCCTCCTATAGAAAGCTTCTCTCCACAAGGTATCTCTTGAACCACATCATCCATCTGTTCCCAAAATTGCTCTTTAGTGAGATCATCCAAGCCAACTTGGGGCGCGTAAGCACTAATAATATTCACTATGCTCTCTCCAATCACAAGCTTAACTAAAATAATCCGATCTCCTTTCCTCATGACTGTGACTACCGAGTTCTTAAGGTGCTTATCTACTATGATGCCTACCCCATTTCTATGCCTATCCTTACTCGTATAATAAAGCTTATACCCTGTGTCTTCTATCTCGCTAGCCTTCTCCCCTACCCACTTAGTCTCCTGAAGGCAAGCTATACTAATTCTCCTCTTAATCATGGTATCAACTAGCTCCCTAGACTTACCCGTTAAAGTCCCTATATTCCAAGTTGCTAAACGGATCCTATAATCCTGGGCTAGCTTCTTTACCCGCGCTCGTCCAGGCACGCGCGAGAACCCTTGCTCACTTCTCACCACACCCGGGCGCTGATGTGGCGCCCCTTGCCCATTTTTCGAAGCACCCGAAGGCAGGCACAACGCGTCGCTTAAAGGGAACGCCCTAGCATGTCTCGTTGTATGATTAAGGTTCATGTCATAAGGTTCTAACGGGTTTTTTTTTATGTGCTGGCTGTCAGCTACCTAACGCACAACCCTCCTCCTTTATCCGGGCTTGGGACCGGCTGAGATCCAAAGATAAGGCTTTAAGAACGTCTCAGGCGGAGTTACGATATTCTTATCACAACAACAAAAAGTTAACAAGTGCAATAATTTGTGTTATCTCTGGCTCTCAAATTGTATTTGCAAGGAGCCCACTATTATGTTACAAGTGGTTTAGGATAACTAATCGCGACCATTAATATGTCAAAAAAAAAAAATTTGTTTCATGAAGGGGGTGGAACAACTGATTTTGGGATGGTAACCCGAGATAAAATAGTCCATTATTTCCATCTAGCTAATATGTGGAACAAGAAAGCATGGCATACATTTCTATCTTTTACACCATTAAATCTCTTAATTTCCTTTGACATTTTACAACCATTACATAGTCATTAGGGAATGGATTCAACACCGTCCACATGTTATGATGTAACACCTTGTAACTAATTTGCTTCTCCTTTTGGTTCCTCCAACGAAAACTTGGTGATTTTGGGAGAAAATTCCACTGTCAGGATCATCAGAGCAGGCTCAAAAAGGAGAAAGAGAAAACACGACATTCTAGTGATAACTTCAGTTGATGATATGCATTAATTTCTATTTATTTTGATTCATTTACAAGGAGTTTTGCACATAAGTGCTCTTGTTCTGGATCCATCAATGTCACAGGTTTTTTTAAAATGGATAATTTTCATTGTTCTAAAAGTCGGCCTAGGTGGGATCCAAAGCCTAGATTAAAATCGGCCTAGACAGCTAACTATTCGGCTTTTAGGCACTAGGTGCCCCTCTTCCGCCCGACTACACAACCTAGCTACTTTTAGAACAAACTAAGAATTACCTTGCTTATTGCACTGCATGCATTTTGGATAGCTCCAAGGCTCCAATTAGCTGTGATAAATGAGAAGAGAAGGGGCTAGCATGAGAGAGAAGAGCCTGTCAAGTTAGCACAAGGAGACTGCCTGAAAACCATACAAAGGGTTTCTCCAAATTAAACAACCCTTTTGAATTGGAGCAGGCAAGTCATCCTTGGCTACCAAACAAAGACGCTTAACCTTCATGTAAGACCTCTCTTCATATTATATATGGATCGATCTATCTTGTTCTTCAATATATATTTCTCCAAATTGGGATGTCAATATTTGGTTTTCATGGCCCTCTATTTATAGCCAATGAAGAAACAATACCAATATTCTCACCGCCAAAAAAAAAAAGTGCATGCAGCTCCCCCCTCCATCAATTTGCACTTGAGAATCTCTAATAGTAATGGCATGTGAAAAGAGTTGCAATTGTCAAAATTTGGCCAAAAAGGAACCAAAGTGCTCGAAAGGCATTGTATTCTTTCTAGAAATTGTGGTTAACGGGGTTAAATTTTTTGTCTCATATGTGCGATATTTTTTTCTATTTACTAATCCAAGAATAAATTCAATTAAGAAGTTGATAAGGTATATGCATAGTGAGAATCTGAGTTTACTTTGAAAATGGTCCCAGACACTTATTATTTTGAAAACAATATATGATAGCCTCGTTCGTAATACTATTTACTCTCAAGAAAAAAGATTTAGCTAGGCAATTTACAATTTTTTTAGTGGGATAAAAATAATAGATTTTGACTACAAGCTACCAAATATTCTAGTGAGAAATCAGACGGGGTAGTCGACCAATTGCATGGATTTCATGTGAATGTGTGGTGTTAGAAGACTTTGGTACACCATGCATATGGCGGTGCTCGAAAGGCATTAGCCCTGTTCGTTTTCCAGTTTAGTTTTAGTTTTCGTTTTGATGACATTATCATTTCCCTCATTTCTCTCTCTCTCTCTCTCTCTCTCTCTCTCTCTCTCTCCACTCATTACACATGCTGACATCATCAAAACTAAACTAAACTATCTAACCAAACACAGCCATTATATTCTTTCTCCAAGCATAATTTGGTACCGTCAAACTTCTGGCAATATATGACACAAGATTTGCCATGCTGTATTCGTCCCCCTACACTTCATCTCTTCCTTTCTCCTAGAGGTGGTGATGGTATTAAAAATTCTATTACCATACTAAACTTTTCCATTTACAGCTTAACTAGAAAGGCTCGTCACCCATAAGTTAAAATGATACCTTTGCCTCATATCGTTAATTTTTAACTTAAGTCCACATGTTAAAGATCATGATTCTTGACTTTAGCATAAAATCTGCATGGACTTCGTCGCAACTAAAGTTGGGGCTGAACCTAAGGTAAGAAGATATTATAGCACCATTAAGCGGCTATGAAGACTTGAACACTTAAATGAGAATCCAAGTATATCCCCATCAAGCGGCTATGGAAGCTTGAACCCTTGAACGAGAATCTAAGTACTTATCTCAAACCAAGTTAAGAACCACTTGACGGTACGAATACCATACTAGTCGATTTGCATTACCTCCATCTCTCTCCTAGTGGAGCCCACCTATGTCATTTGTATTTGGTAAGAGCAAGTTCACCCATGTGTCAAATCTCGTGTCAAAAGTTAAAATTTGACATTAAGAATGCTAAAATCCCCTCCACCCTTTGTCAAACTCAATGCCATTCTCAAATTTGGCATCCAAATTCGTCACATCATTCAAGTCATTTAATTTGCATCGCACAATAAGTTGAATTTAATCCAATAATTTAAATTTGAGATCATGTCAAAATGGCACCCAGTCAGTGCAGCAACGTTGCTATTTTTTAGCCTATTAACAATGTCATTTCGACACCAATAGAAAAACTTGCTCGAACATAGAAGCAATGGCTATGACACAGTTGGAGGGGCCATGTGATTGCTAAATTCTAACTTCTGTACTCAATTTGGCAATGGCTAGCCAAATGAGGATGGAGCTGCTCTTTGTCATGGATATCCAGAAAATAGAGAAAAAGGATGGAGCCAGGACAAAGTGGTGGCGATCACGATCCATACAGCTTTTACAACTATTTAATAGTTTGTCTTATTTACCGAAAAATTGTATAATTCTGTCACCCTCAAGTTAAAATTAGTCCTGGCCCCGCTTTAAATTGCTACGACGGAATACAAACGCAAGAACAGAAAACAATGCACTTATAATGTACGAAACACAAAATTTACATGGTTCCGCTTAAGACAAGTCCACAGCAAATACCTATTCAAGAATCTAACTATAAAGAGGAGAATACAAAGAGCTGATTTTGGTCCATAACTTTTGTCCCAAACCCCAGCTCATGCCCATAAACTGGTTATAATAGGTCATCCCAATTGAATTTGAGATAACTCAATACATTAATTATAGAGATACATATCTTGCTTTGAAGGAATATATTCTCTTGATTTGCGGAGAGAAGGTTTGGATGAAGATGAACTGTTATTGAAGGATTATGGCACATTTGCCTGGCAACTTGACTGAATGTGTACCTTCATCTAACTTTTCCTTTATCCAAAGGACACAATTATAATTGGAGAGCCTCCGCTTTTATAATTGGGTTATACGTGTTAGAGTTTATCCCACATTGGTTAATTATAACCTCCAAAGCTAGTATATGAGCCTGGGCAGCCTTTCCACTCATTGTCAATTGGTTTTGAGTTGGATGTTTTAACATGGTATCAGAGCAAGTTCAGATTCCACCATAAACCATCATCGTCATCACCCCAAAAAAAAAAAAAGAAAAAGAAAACCTAGCCACCGTCGTCATCACTAAACCTAAACCAAAACCCTAATCGTCATTTACAGCCATCATCAAACCCAAATCGACCATTGTTCATCGTCTTCTACCACTGTCCGTCCACTGTTCATCGTCTTCTACATTTGCCTACCACAAACAAACCAAACTCGACCCTCTTCATCCACAAAAACAAAAACGAAAAAAAAAAAAAAACAAAATCGAACCCTAACTCGACTTTCTAACCCTCGTTCTACCCTTCATATCCCTGAACCGCGACCTTTACAGCCCTAAAAACCCTACATCGATCCTGACCCAGTTGTTACTCCAGTCTATATCACTCTAGAAAAAGAAAAAAAAAACCCATATCTGAGTTTGAAATCCGTACCTTAGTTCGAAATCAACCCTCACATGCCTTGAAACTTCAAAATCGACACTATTGAGTTCTCAATCTATTCGTATCTACACTCGTATGAACTGGATAGAGTTCGAAATCTCTTGATAGCAGCTGAAAGTGCTTCTCCAGTTTGTGTTGGTACTTGTAAGTTGTTGTCTGAATAATTTCTTGCTCGTAAGCCACTGGTTCTCATGCTATTGGTACTGCTCCTGGTGTTCTGGTATCAGAGCTAGGCTTTCGGAGGATTTTGGACAAGACTCTCTTGGTTATTTCCCCGTTGTTTGCGCCATAGTGCACCATGTTTCGTTATGATCCCAATGTTGTGGATCCGTTGTTTACCTCTCCACGTGTGGGTCAGAGGTCGCACGTGCGGAGGAGTGTTAGAGTTTGTCCCACATTGCTTAATTATAACTTCCAAAGCTAATATATGAGCCTGGGCGGCCTCTCCACTCATTGCCAATTGGTTTTGAGTTGGATGATTTAACAACACGTTCTTCAACTAATTCGGTGTCTTGAATTAACGAGTTTCGACCATTTGTTAAGCTTTAATTATTATGAACTGGCAATGGAGATCTCCGGCTTAGGCTCAAGCCCATTAATTAGTTTTGAGTTGGATGCTTTAACAACACGTTCTTCAACTAATTCGGTGTTTCCTTTATCTCTTTTTTTTCTTTCAAGCATTTTATCTGAACGTCTTTTGTGGATTGTGAAATAAGATGGTTGACCTTACAGGCCTTACTTAAAGGCAACGAAGCACAAAATCTTCTAAAAGAGGATTCTTCTAAATTTGATCTTAGGGTAAAGTAGGGCTGCTTATAATAGAAAACACGGATGCTGTCGTTACATGTCTCAACCTTTCTTATCCTTCATAGTTGACTCCTCCCATTTAGGGTGTCAATTCACTTAACATGGGTCCCGCTTACCATAAAAAGTCCAATGCCTTCGAAATTGGACTTCATTTGGCCCTCGGCCAGGTGTCTAAGCTAGCTTCGCTAATTCATGCGTACTCACTGCACTATAACGCCGAGAATAGGATACTAAAATGATTGTAATGCAATGTCATGGCTAATTCAAGTTGTAAAAGGTGTAGTTCTGTACTTTCTCATGTTTTGGGTGGAATTTATATTTCTCAAAGTTTTGGTGGAACTTACATGCTTTTACGTTAGTATCATGTCCACTGTTAGTACTATTCCCAATTTTGGGGGTATGGGCAGGGGCGGATGCATTAAAGGCACAGTGGGGTTGCGTGACCCTCCTGCAATTCCATTTTTTTTTTTTTTTTGGAGTAAAAAATACTAGAAAATGGTCTCCACTCCAAAAATCTGTACTCTGTATTGGATTAATGTTTTTAGTTTCTCCAACAAAAAATTTAAGAAAGAATTCACCAACTAATATTGAACAAATCTAATTGGGATCCTGCTATAAAACTATACATGACAAACTTTAAGAACATCTATACTCCCCGGCCCTTTTGTCAATTGGTTCAAGCTCTCTTTATCTGAATTCCCATTAGATTAGCTGCAGCGTTGATTGAGTCATGTTGGTCATTATATTTGTGTTTTTTGATCTAATTTGATGCTAATAATTCACCTGATCTCGAGACTACACATTACTATATACCAAAAACATCTGAAAGGAAAAGCAAAACATTACAGGGCAACAAAGCAATGCTTTGACTCTGGGTGGTTCTAAAGAATCATGGACGAAACAGAAGACACATCTAACCGAAACAGAAGAGAAGCAAAGTGATCGATCCTGTTGCCATCATATACCTATATAATCAGATCCAAGATAACGAATATAATCCCATGGCTGAACAAAATAAGATAACTAGTTGCAAGTTTCAAGCTGAACAAAACAAGATTACTAGTAGCCGTTCCAGTTGCTGCGTCCGGGGAAAAGTTTTTGCAGCTCGTTCCCAACCCGGGCAATCGCATCAACTTCACTCTCTCCAGGCATTTGCAATATAGTAACCGCAACATCCACAACAAACGGCAGCACCTCCAGGCCCGCATTCTCATCATCATCCAGCATTGAACGGGCAAATCGGAACATCTCATCTATAATAGAGTCCTTAACGCTGTCTGGTAAACACAGCAAAGAGAGAAACACAGACACGAAGGGCCTCATTTTCTCGCTTTTCAAAAACGAAACATGGTTAAAACAGAATGGTATCCTTTTGGAGACCAGCTCTATGACAGCGTCGTCCCCACCAGCGTCGCCGTTGGCAAGTTTCTTGAGTTTATTACACATCCTCAGTTCAACAAACATGCAGGGAGCAGGTTTAGGGTAACGATGGACTTGTCCTTCGGGGAGAATGCTATCATCCTCCCAGCAATGATAAGCATACTCAGCATCCATGTCGTATGATCTGATACCAAAATACCAAACAACAAAAATTATGTATGCATAACAAATGAACAAGAATATAAGCATCAAAATTTGCTTCAGGCAGTGACCATAAGTAACAGTGAACAAAAATTGAGACATACAACATTACCCACCTTGATATGGATACAAATATTACATGAGAAGTCAACTTGGAAAAATTAAACTAACTACTATAAGCAATTCCATCGGTTGCCAAGGCCAAAATTCAGGAACAAGTTTTGCTAAAAAAAAGTCTCCATTGAAGAGTTAAACTTAGTGCCAAATTCAGGGCAAAACTATGTTTCGTGTCAAATATTGGCGATGCCAAACCTACCACATAACTCTCAGCGCTTATGATCTCCTACTCTTTTCGATCCAAGGGTACATAATGAGTACATGTGTGACAAAATGGCATTGAACCAATGGATTTTTTTGGCATTTCAACATTGCAAGAGCACCTCCAGCACAACCCGTTGCAAAAGTCAAAATTTGGCAATACAAAACAGTTTTTGACTTGTTAGCTACAGTTGTTGATAAATTTTGGCAAATCCATCTTTTATGGTAAATTTGGTACTATGTTTGGCTTTGCCTAATTTTGATTGCGTGCAGATAAATTACCAAAAAAAACTATAAGCCCAGCTTTCACACTTGGCTGATGAATAAGAGGGTGTGCTAAGTCAATTTAGTAGTGTGTCAAAGAACAGAACAATCGCTTACAAGATTGCAAACAAAAATTACTTCATTTTAGTTAACGAAAAACAAGGAATAATGAAGAAAGGTTACTCAAGAAACTAATAGACAAATGTGGCGAGTCAAATAAACCCTTGATTTGGGAAAATTCCAAGAAGAACATAACAATTGATTGCTTGTCAAAATAAAATTTGAGTCCACAAACAAACTCCTAAATGCTATATATACATCTATCCTAATATATAAAGGGAGAGCCCAAGTTGGAGTCACCCTTTTTCGAAATCCCCGTCATATTTTCTCCCATTCCAACATGTCTAACACAGAAATTGTTTTTACACTCTAGCACTTTCTATCTCTACTACTAATATATAACATGAGAGCCCAAGTTGGTATCTTCCTTTTTTTTAAACCCTGCCATATTTTCTCTCTTTCCAAAAATGTCTGCCACATAGTAAAAATTTTTAGTTTTTACACCCTAGCACTATATTATGAGTGGTTACACTAAGGCCAATTCGGTAAACTCACCAATCAATTTACTAACAAACCCACCCACGATTGGATAATTTTTTAAAAATGTTTCTACATGTTCCTGTCCCTTTGGCTTCATTGTCTAAATTAACTCACCGATCAATCGGTACAACGCTTCCCTTTCACAAAAAAAGCTAATTAAATTCATCTTCTATATTATTTTGTTCAAACTCTCGATGAAATTTTGATGAGTTTAGAATGCAAAAAATTAATAGGGCTAACGGGAACGCATAATGAGGCGGCTGACACTCAGTTTGATTTTACTTTCGTTTATGATCCTAGTTTATTGTTGGTATTCTTTGTTTTACCTCCACACGCATAACGTGTGCCCAGCCATTGGTACATATAACTTCCAGTCTCAACAAATCATAAAAATAAAAAGCACTAACCAGATGTTTTCGGAAACCCGTTTAAAGATGAACATACAACAACAACAACGACGACGACAACAACAACAAGAAGGATAAATCAAAAGTAGAATCATCAAACGAGTTCGTTCATCAAATTCGTCTCAAAACCGAAACCCGACTAACGAGACAAAAACGAAACCAATCAATTATCACGAAACAAACGGAGATATTCGTCCATCTCAAAACATCACAAAAGATCGAACCAAAAAGGCCTTAAAAACCGAAACTCAACAAACTGAAGCAGAAGTTCAAGAATCAAGCGGAAAACATAGATCAAAACCCTAAGTCGCAGAATATTGAAACTTAACTCTTCACAAAGATTCTCTCTCTCTCTCTGTGCGCGCGCGCACACACGCACGAGAAGAAGAAGAAGAAGAAGAAAGAGTACCTTGTTTGACGTTGGGGAAGTCAGGAAGGTCGATCGACGATGAAGATGAAGATGAGAGTTGGGATGGCGTGAAATCTGATCGTATTTGATGGGGGGGGCTGCTTCGGTTATATAGGTTTGGAATCATGATCCAATAAGGACTGCTTCACGCAAATTCCGTGAGAATCTCATAGCTTCACGCAAATTCCGTGAGAATCTCATAGATCGGAGTCAAATATCAACGGTCCGAACTGCTTAACGTGTTTAAAAAGTATTTTTAAGGGCCAACATGAGCAATCTCCAAAAATAATACCCAGAAATGTTTCATCAAAGCAGTTTTTGATAAACTGTATATGTACGGTTATTATAAAAAACTGCTCGGATGAAGCCGTTCCAGGTATTTTTTTGGGCTATTCTACACGTTGGACCTGGAAAACACGTTTTAACACACATTGAGCGGTTTGGGTTAGGGGTGTACAAGAAAACCGAAAAAACCGTCAAACCGGACCGACCAAACCGAACCGATCTATTTGGATTGGTTCTACGGTTCAATGGGTTGGTTCTGGTTCTATAAAAAGGAGAACCGTATATTTTGGTTTGGTTCCTGGTTTCATAATTAGGAACCGGGATTTGAACCGAACCGGTCCGTTTATATACATACATATATTATATATAATATGTAATAGGTTATATAATTTTTTAACCTTGTAGATAGATGCCGACTGCCATCCATATCTTGCCGTTAAAAAAAATGTCATCTATATCTCCATTCAAGATAACCTGTCATGCATATCATTTACATTGATACAAGATTTCCAACTCCCACCAAAGTCTCCATAAACATATCCACTGCCCCACAAATGCCATTATATAACTAGTAACGTTGTTGCAAGTATTATAAAGAATAAGTGGTCTGTTCTTCTTCTTTCTTTTTTTGGCAATTTTTGAATGCTAACATGGTTTAGAACCGGTAACCGAACCAAACCAGACCGCTTTAATGGTTTGGTGTGGTTTGGTTCCATATGTGTAAGGGTCTGGTTATGGTTCTTAATTTTTTGGAACCGTTAAATATGGTTTGGTTCCTGGATTTCTACAAAACCGGTCCAAACCGGACCATGTACACCCCTAGTTTGGGTCATTGAAATTTGATCCAAAATTTTGAAAATAGGGATGGTTCGCATGGAGGGATCCAGGAGAGAGTTCTTAGGACATCAGGAATGTATATGTTTATAACCCGAACTAAATAAAGGGATTTTGAGAGGCCGGTCATGTTAAAATTACACACGGAAAACCTTATCAGAAATACAAGGGGTACCGACTCCCTTTTACAGACCGTGTATAGACGGCATCGAGGACTCCGTTGTGGGTCCCAGACGATCAATCCGAACCATCGATTCCCGCGTTAGCCCACTGAAAATTTGATTTTAAGATGGATCAACGGTTCAGATTGATAATTTGAAACCCACAACAGGGTCCCGATGCCGGTCGATATGTGGTCGATACCAGTAGAACAGAAGGGCTAAACTCAAAGTCTCAAACTAATGAACCTTACTAAATCAAACTTCTAGGTGTACTTGGGTGGAAACAAAAAGGTTTCCACTTTAACTTTCTTGTAGTACTTCCAATTTTTTTTTTAAAAAAAAAAATTTGTTTGCATAATACACACTACAAGAATCCCTTTAAAGCCTTCATTATTTCTATTTCGGAGAAATGACCATTATCTTGGGAAGCTTGTTTAAGTATCTCTAAGCCCAAGGGTTGGTCCGTCTATTGATGGGTTTGCTGCTCACACAATTAATTAGGGGTTGGTTCTTTTGGTTAAGCTACAAGAAAGAATTTTTTTGTGGATCCTCTAGTCTCGTCATGGATGGCTGACATTTGACCGGTTTAGAGAGAGGATTAATCGAAGTGGACGTAAACTAACTCAGACACTCCTGACCGATGTATTAGGGGAAAAAAAGCAGTAACACCTGTAAAAATGGATACCATGTGCACCCTTAACCATACAAAAGCATAACATTTACATTTACCACTGAGAGGCGTAACATTTACCAAACATAGGCTTAACATTTTAAAAAAATACAGGGCGTGTATTGAAGCAATCCCCATATATATATTGTGCGCAAGCATACATTTATCTTCACTTCCCAGTAACCAAGATCCCCACGGTGTTTGGATCCATGAGAAGCAAAGTGATCCCGTTGTCATCATCATATGCATATAATCAGATGCAAGGTAACGAATATAATCCCATGGCTCTTATCTTCTACTCAACAACAATTAATTCTAATACCATCATATTTCGAAGCACGAAACTCACAGTTTCAAGCTGAACAAAACAAGATAACTAGATCCAGTTTCAAGTTGAGCAAAACAAAATATAACTACTTCTAGTTCCAAGCTAAACAAAACAAGATAATTAGTTCCAGTTTCAAGCTGAACAAAACAAGATTACTAATAGTAGCCGTTTAAAGCTGAACATAACAAGATAACTAGTTCCTGCGTCCGGAAAGTTTTTGTAGCCCGTCCCCAGCCCGGGCAATCGCATCAGCTTCACTCTCTCCAGGCATTTGCAATATTGTAACCGCAACATCCAGAACAAAAGGCAGCACCTCTAGGCCCGCATTCTCATCATCATCCAGCATTGAACGGGCAAATCGAAACATCTCATCTATAATTGAGTCCTTGACGCTGTCTGGTAAACACAGACAAGACAGATAGATAGACACGAAGCGCCTCTTTTCCTCGATGTTAAAAAACCGAACGTGGCTAAAACAGAATGATCTCGCTACCGAGAGCAGCTCCACGACAGCGTCGTCCCCACCAGTGTTACCATTGACAAGTTTCTTGAGTTTATTACACAACCTCAGTTCAACAAATATGGACGGAAAAGGTTTATTGTTAGGCTGGACAATTTTTTTGGGGAGAATGCTATCATCCTTTAAGCAGCGATAAGCATACTCAGCATCCATGTCGTATGATCTGATACCAAAATACAAAACAGCAAAAATTATGCATGCTAAACAAATGAACAAGAATATAAGTATCAAAATTTGCTTCAAGCAGCGAAATGGGTGGAGCCGAGCGGCTCTCCGGCGACCTCGAAACTGTGTTTTGATCACAGATCGACTTCTCCTGAACAAGAGGAAGTGAAAGTACGACGACAGGGTGGACCGCACGTGAATCTCGCCACTTTTGGTGAGAAACGAGGGGGGGGGGGGGTGTTCTGGATTCTCACATTACTAGAGGGTATTGATTGAACACGGTTTCACGTTTTTCTGGAATAAAGTTGAAAAAGTTGTGTTTTAATCAATCAATACCCTCTAGAAATGTGTTTTGCATACAAAAGTCTCCAAACTCCAAATCCTAATTTTCTAGAATTTTGCTTTTTTTAATTTTTCGAAATAAAGAGAAATGGGAGAATAAAGTAGGGGAAGCGCGAGGGAGGGAGAGAGATGGCAGGAACAAAGCGGAGAAACAAACAAAAAAAAAAATATACCACCTCCCACGTCCTTAGTCCCAACTCCCACTTCCATATGAACTTCCAATGCTCTCATTCACATGTTTGTCCACTTAAAAGCAAAAAAGCGAGCTCCTATATTATCAAACCGAAATGAAGGGATCACATACTTAATCACTCACCTCGATTAGAACGATTGATCACAAAATGCAATGCTCGAATACTCCGCGCTAATCTGAATAAAAGAATTCATATATTGAAATCAATATGATGACAAACTACTAATTTACTAAGGGCTAGAACTAATAACAGTATTAATATACTAGTATGAATTCTCCTAAACTAAACTCCATGTACAGCAACATGTTAACACACGAGGGACTTGACTACCCAATTAAAATACCACCATTGGACCCCTTCACGTCAGAGGCGGAGGTATGTAGGGGCTGGGGTGGCCCCACCGCCCCAGCCTCCCGTTTTTCCATTTCAGAGTATATTTTGTATATTTTTTTTTATAGATATTCTTTAAAAAATTATAAAATTGCAAAAATTAAATAATCAATAAGTAAGAATAATGTTCATTTTGAGAACACTAGATTATGGTGAATGATACTGTGCAATAATGATACTATGTTCGTCGAATGATATGATAACAATGATATTGATACTCAAGGTTAATTTTTTAATTTATCAAAGCCGTCCCATAAAAACTCGAAAAACTCTGATTTAGTCTTGGAAAAATCATCAAACCAAGATTTTTTTCAATAATTCGGCCCCCGCCGACTTCGATTCTTGGCTCCGCCACTATTCACATGCACGCCACGACACACACAGAGCCAACACGCACGCACACCTCTCTCTCTCTAGATCTCTCTCTCTCTCTCTCAAAAGCCCAACCAAATCCTTCATATGCAGACACTCATTAACCGTAAATGATCGACCTTACAAACTATAAAATAAGGAGGAATTATACCTCTTGAGAAAGACAATGCTACTCCCTCTAATTGCCGCTGCTCTCTCTCTCTCTCTCAAACAACGAACAATCTCGGTGCTTAAAATAGAAAGAGCCCTAGCTTTCAACATTTGTTAGGGACTCTCTCTAATTAAATAAACCCTTCCTAATCAACCCGTTATGAAATTTAAGGAATTAGCCTGACCCATAATAAAACTAACCGGCCCAATAAGTACAACGTATTCTTACATACTACACATGTACACATTCAAAATAACTCAACATCATATGGATGAAAATTAAAACGTAAGTTATTCGAGTTTAGAAAAATTTCCCAAAATAAATGTAGTACACAGTAAACAATTTTTTTCCCTATGAAAATGAAGTTTTAAAATGTAAAGTTGAAGAGTAAATTATCCATATCAAATAATATTATTTTATTTTTTTTAACAGGAAAAGTCGGGATGTCACAGATCACATTCCCTCTCTTAATTTTTTTTTTTTTTTTGATCAGCCTCTCTTAATGTTATTTGTACTATTTTTCCTCCAATTATCATTGTGAGCGTCAAGTTTGGCTTTCTTTCGGTACGAAATTTTGACTGACCAATTACCAATAGCTCAAATATTGATTTCTTTTTTAGAATTACCTACTTACAATCATCCTTTTTTTTTTTTTGGTAATATTTTTCTCAAGGTTTTGATTCAAGCAAGTCCCTACATTAAATCAAGCAAAAGATTGGTTCAAACTTGGCTCCTTTCAGTACGAAAATTTGGCAGACCAATTATGTATAGCTTAAAGAATGGTTTTCATTTTTGAAGTACCTACTTACAATCATCTAATATGGTGTCCTTCATCGTATATTGGTATGTTTCATTTGAAAGTGATTAAGTTATGTAAGTAGGTACAAATATACAATTTAAAACTAGCGTTGTGCTCGTTCGATGCACGGAGGCGAAAAAAAACACATCGTGGCCTTCAACTATCCAGACTAAAATTACTTGAATCGAATTACCAAAATCAGTCCAAACTATGTAACGAAACCATATCACACGATAACTTGCAAGAGACTACAGCTAGCCAAATTTGTGAGAAACTTGACACTTAATATGCCATCTACCCCAGTATATATACAAGTACCTCTCTATGGATCAAAATTCGTTCACGTTTCTTATCACAACAACAACAAATTGACAAGTGGGACTTGACTATGCGTACAAAAGAAAAAGTGTATAGAAAATGTACCAGGGCTTTTGGGGCCCACTTTTGGGTTCCACGCGAATAATCCTAACCGTTACATAATTTCAAAATATTTTTTATTGCGGCCTTGTAAAAAATCAGCTCAATTGGATATGTGTAATTGGTCGATCCAAAACTCCAAGTTTTCCTTCAGAAGTGTTACGAATGAAAACATAGAGTTTTGGATCGACCAGTTACACATATCCAATTGAGCTGATTTTTTGCAAGGCTATAGGAACCCGAAGAGGGCCCCATGAACTCATCTGTGCACAAATGATCTGAGCACATAGCATTTGCAGTTTGTGTAGGAATCCGAAGTGGACCCATGTCACCCTCTTACCCACACAACAACGTAACCGTTAGTCTAAGTCAGCACAATCCGTTACCAATTTGACGGATTTAGAGTCTTAGATAGTGGGGGCCTAATTGAAAAACGTTTCAATGGTTTGGGAGTATAATTGAAATTTAACAAAGTTTGAGTGTCTATTAGACATTGAGATCAAAGTTTAGGGGGTTTTGAAATTTTCCACTTTCCATGTATTGCATACCTGTGGTCCTTTTTTTAAAAAATTTTTTGAACAAGATAAAACTTTCGTACCAACAACAAGAAGGATAAATCATAAGTAGAATCATCAAAAGAGTTCGTGCATCAAATTCGTCTCAAAACCGAAACCCTAATTTCCAACAATGCGCTTATAATATAGTCTGACTAACGAGACAAAAACGAAACCAATCAATTATCACGAAACACGGAGACATTCATCCATCTTAAATCTCAAAACACCACAAAATATCGAACCAAAAATGCTATAAAAACCGAAACACAACAAACTGAAGCAGAAGTTCAAGAATCAAGCGGAAAACATAGATCGAAAACCTATGGGGGTGTTCCGCTAAGAGTGTTTTTAAAATAAATTGGTTATTTACGATTTTTTATGTGATGTATTGTGAAAGAATAATATGTCTTATTTTTGAGAAAGAAACTGTTTTTTTTTTTTAGTGAAACAGCCCCTAAGTCGCAGAATATTGAAACTTAATTCTTCACAAAAGATTCACCGCACTCTCTCTCTCTCTCTCTGCGAATGAACAAAATCTCTGCACCCTCTCACCCTCTCTCTCTCTCTCTCTGTGAAGAGGAAGAAGAAAAAAGAGTACCTGGTTTGACGATGGGGAAGTCAGGAAGATCGATTGATGATGACGATAAGGAAACGAGATGGCGTGAAATCTGATCGTACTTGATGGGGGCTGCTGGGTTATATATGTTTATAAGGAAGCGGATCCGCTGTACCAAAAACCTTGTCTCAACTCTGTGTCTTGTCCATCCGAACAGTCCATTTGTGCAATAAAGGGCCTTTGAGAGGCCGGCCCTGTGAGCTGGGCTTACACCCCAGCAAGTCCTGGTAAAATTACACACGGAAAGCCGATTTCTCGTTAGGTTCTCTCAATCCCGAAAATACCCACCGGCCGACCAGAACCCTTGATACCCCAACGGCTACTGAGTACTGAATCCAAAGAGAACAGTTAAATACTCCATACTTATTAGGTGTTGGCATTTTTTCCGTAATTTTTAGTTGTAATTATCGTTCACATTAATCATGAAGCTGTGTTTTGGCCTAAAAAATCAGCTGGTTTGTTTTGTCGTTTTTTTATTATTCTTTTTTAGTTTTGCATCAATTTTTTGTGTAATTATTGGTTCATTTCGACGAGAGAAATCAAAAAATTAAAAAATTATGATTGAACTTAATTTTTTTTAATAAAGACCAAAATAAGTCAAAAAGACAGATTTTACGCTTTTTTCGATCTTATTCAAAAAATTGAGAGTTTTAATTATAATCTTTTACCTTTTTGGATTCCTTTCTTCGAGACGAACCAAAAAAAAAAAAAAACAAATCAATGCAAAACTAACAAACGCAAAAAAAAAAAAAAATTAATTAATTAATAAATAAATAAATAAGCAAAACTTACTTTTTAAGCCAAAACACTCCAAAATTGATAAACTCCCAATGGATTCGTTCTATTCTGTAAATTGCATTTGTTGTTCTTTTTTTTACTACAAGCTACCAAATATCCTTGTGAAATCAATCCGGGTCCACGACTAATTGTACGGATTTCATGTGAATGTGACGTTAGAGGACTTTGGTACACCATGCTAGGGGTGCTGACAGTCCGGATTAGTCTAGATTGGCATGAATCTAATCCTAATTTGCGAGTCATGGTTTTTGAAAATAAAATCTGTGTCCGATCCAAACGTCTCACAGTTCAGTTCCAATCCGATCCATGAATCACAGATCGGTTTCAGATTTGTCCACAGATTTTCAACTTATTCTAAAAACAAATCATCAAGTTATTTAACAATAACATGAAAAACTAAAAAAAAAAAGATTAAAGAAGATGACGATGCTAGTAAAAAAACTGTCATTCAACAATAGCATGAGAAACTAAAAAATCTTTAAAAAATGCACAAACAAACAAAGCAGGGATATGATGTAGGATGATGAAGATGATGGTAAATCTCTCTCACACACACACCGTGATAAGAGTACATATATAGATTGTGCTAATTACAAGTACTGACCTCAAATGAAATTGTGTAATCTGGCCGCTCGTTCAATACTCCAAATGCATTTTGAGTGTGCGTGATCAAAGCGTTTGAGAGAGATTTTTTAGAAATTATATATATACATATATATTATTTTTTATACATACATATATATCTCACGGTCCGGATCGGTAAATCCACAGTTTCAAAATCAAAATTCATGTCCGTACCGCGAGTCACGGTTTTTTATTTTTTGAGTCCACATCTGGACCATTAATCCACAGTTAAAATCTAAAATGTGCGAATCGGTCCGGTCCAGACCAAATTCACAGTTTTGAACAGCCCTACACCATGCATCTGGCGGTGCTCGAAATGCATTGTAGTCTCTCTCTCCAAGCATAATTTGGTACCGTCAAACCTCTGGGAATATTTGACACAAGATTTGTAATACCGTATTCGCCCCCCTACACACCTTTCTCCTAGAGGTGGTGAATGGTGATGGTAAAATTCTATTACCATACTAAACTTGTTCCATTTACAGCTAAACTAGAAAGGCTCGTCACCCGTAAGTTAAAATGATAGCTTTAACTCATATTGTTAATTTTTAACTCAAGTCCACATGTTAATGATCTTGATTCTTAACTTTAGCATAAAATCTTGAATTTACCAAATACCCTCATACAAGAAAACCAAACATAAGATAATCAAAAAAAAAAGGATTCTTGGATTCATATAGAACCAGGGGCGGAGGGAGGGGGTCAAGCGGGGTCACTTGACCCCACTGAGGTGGCAATTTTCAATAGGATAGGTATAATATTTTCTAGAATTTTGTATTTTTTGCCCCTTGTATATGGTATATTTTTTTCCTCCAACTACTTGCTCTCCTTTCCACACCAAATCATTTTCCTTGTAACTCTCTAACTCTCTTCACCACTACATGCCCTCCTTACCACACCCAATCATTTTCCCTCTAACTCTCTAAAAGTCTCACCAATCTTCACCGCCAATAACAAAACTATTCCAGAGGAAGCAAAAACCTGGGGTTTTTTTTTCTCCTTCTAACTGGAGGAAATCCCCTCTCTCTCTATCTGTGGCTCTCCCCCTCTCTCTCGTTTAACCACTAATCCGGTACTTAGCTTTTTGCATTTTCGGATCAAGTTGAGAATTTCATCATTGATGTATGGTCTAGTATCGAGTTTTCAAACTTAAAAGAAATTGGTGATGTTTCTCAAAAGATGGTTGAGACCCAAAAATATATAGGGTATCCATTGGTTTTCAGGCTTTTGACTTTGGCTTTAGTTTTACCTGTTGCGACAAATACAGTAGAAAAAGCATTTCTGCCATGAAGATTGTGAAATCTACTTCGTAACCAAATGAGTGACAATGGTTGCATGATAGCTTGATTGTGTATATTGAGAGGGAGATTTTAATAGTATCACAAATGAGGCTATTACGCTACGATTTCAAACTATGAAAAATCGCCGGTGTCCTTTGTAAACGTCGTTATAGGTTTTAAATGGATATCTGCTGAGCTACTTTCTTTTGGCATTCAAGTGTAGCTTTTTGTGGTCGGTTGTGGACGCGGTTACAGGTTATATATCTAAACTACTTTTTGTTTGGCATTTCAGTATATCTTTTGGGGGATCAATTGTAACTGAAATTATATATTACTAATAGATATCTACTTTGAGTCTTCAACTCCTTTCTATTTTGCATTTTGGTGTTTTTTTGTTCTATTATTCTGCTTTAAGAATTTGACTCCACTAACATTTAGCTTTAGTTCCGCCCCTGTCACGCCCTGGATTTTTAAGCAATAAAAAGTAAACATTTTTAGAAATAAAGTGCCGCGTTTCATAAATCTTCTTCTTTTATCCCATTGGAAAACATGGATGGAAATAATAAATTGATTACATTATTCCAAACAAAGGGAGATTTTTAAAGAAAGTATAAGGTTACAAACCCATCTTGGTTTTAAAAAAAAAAATACATGATCATCTCCCAATTGAGTACCTACTAAGTTTCAATAAGAAACAATGATTAGTGATGCCTTCAAAAGATTTCATGCACTCCCAATGCACTTCATTTCATGCTCCAAGCGAAACCTGAAACAACAAAGGGGTGAGCACACTTCGCCCAGTAGGTATCCCCTCTGGGATTTCAGACTCAGAAAGACACACTTAAGCAAGTAACACATTGAATAAGAGCATAATAGAATATCAACGTTCGTACACCACATTCGGTCATAAACTCTTTCCGTAATACACCCCTTTTCAATAGATCAATCACGTCAATGAACGATAAATGGATAACGAGTCAACAAACACTTTTTCATATTATTTTCAAATTCACAATTTACCCAACATTTCTCATCTCAATTTTAGCCACTCATATGCTCATTACTAACACGGAAATTTTGGGATCCGACTCCCATAGCTCAATATCATCACAACTCGATATCATCACGGGAATCTCGGGGCCCGGCTCCCATAGCTTCTTATCATCGGGAATTTCGGGGCCCGGCTCCCATATCTCAATATCGAGACACCTTTCATAAAATGTACAACGAATACCACACAATTTCCAACTCCAAGAACACAATCAAATCAACTAACGAATGTAAGGAATAATACACAACGAACAACACAAAACAACCACACACAACAAGCAATATATACCAATAACACGCAACCAACAACACACCACAACAAGCACTACCACATGTCCGACTCCACGAGCCAACAACTCAATTAAAAGACTAAAATATTAGACATTCAAAACATCCCACCAACAATCTCACTTACCAAGAACTCAACATGTCAAACCTTCCCAAACTCATTCAATTAAGGGCACTTTCGTAATTTCATCACGGGTCAAACCCGTAAGCACCTTCATTAATCCCTGCCTCCAATACACTCATAAAATATCCCAATTTCATTACTAGGAAAGCATTATAACGTATACACACGAACATCACAAAAGCCCCAATTTTTGTTCAAGCCATAAATTAGAAATTTCACCGTACAACAACATCTACGAAAAATCGTATGTAGAAATCACGAGTTTATTATCTAAACACATAGATATGTAGAGAGAGGAGAGAAATCCCTACTTGACTGGGTTTTGAGCAAAACCCCAACATCCGAAACTCAAGCTCCAAGCTTTCATGTGTCCGTGACGCGTTCCACGCGTAATTTCAGCCGATACATCAACTTCAAATCAAAAACTGCTATTTTCTAGAAAGAGTTAAGATACAACCCTTACATACTTTCGAAGGTATATGAGTCTAGTTTCATAATCAAAAGGCGGATTGAAATTTCAAGCTTCCTAGACAAAAATATAGCCGTTCTCGTAACATGGGGCAATGCTGTCAACACAGCGAATTTCAGTACCACAGCTCAATCAAACATTTTTCATATTTTCTATATTTCAAATCAACTTCTGAAATTTTTACACAACACAAAGAACATCCATGGGTAGCTTCTATAAAATTTTAAGAAATTCACCAGTTCAGGAACAATATCAAATAAATCGGCCAAAACAGGGTTTGCAAGAAAAACGGATAAAACTTGACAGCCTGACTTTGAAAAATCACCATAAATCGAGATCTTAATGTTTTTGAGTGATTCTTGTGCCAAAAGTTTCGTATTGAAATGTACTTCAAAGTTCCAGAAGGGATCAAGGTCTAATTCGTACTTCAAAGATGAGAAAACAAGCAAACACAGAGGCTACACGAATCTGTCTCAGAGAAAATTTCCAGATCTGCAAACCCGATTTCAAAAATTCATAGTAAATCGTATTCTCAATGGATTTGGACGATTCCAGTGGCAAAAGAAAGCCCTCTGAATTATCTCTAAATCATATGAAGGAACCAAAACTTAATTAACAGTTTATGAATGAGATATTAGCCAAAAACCGTGACCCTGTCAGCTATAACGAGCTACTGTTCATACCGGCACCAAAAACACGAATTTGTACCACAAAATTAACAGGAAAACCGGAGAAAAGAGGCATACTTGTTGGGATGAAACTTGGGAGAAGGTGATGATGATCGGCCACGGTGGCGGAGGTGGCCGAACTTGGCGGCAGCCGGCCTCCCTCTCTCTTTCTCCTCCTCTCTTCTCCTCTTCTTTCTCATCCTTTCTCTCTTTTCTTTCTTTTTCTCTGATTTCTTTTTCTTCCCCAGAAATAAAAAGGGGGACAGGCGTGGGAAACATGGCATGGGCGGGCGCGAAGCACTATGTGCAGTACAATTTACTCTGCGCGGTGTTCTAAGTGTCCGGGTTTCGATTTCAGAAAAATACCAAAATATTCGTACTGACTTAGAAAATCGTGGGCAACGTCACCGTGTGCTCAGAATCATCTAGAAAAATTTTAAAAGTTGGACACGCATTACGATGCGATCCGGATGACGTCATTAGATAGGTTTAAATCCCACCACTGCAACAGGTAAGCTAGTATCATTCACGTAGCTTAAAAAAAAAATATTCCACATCTTTATTTTATTTAACACAAATTTCCGGGTCTTTACAGCCCCTGTGTACGTAGAATCACTATATAACATGTCATCCCAATTGTATTTGAGACATGTTAATGGACTCAATACATAAGGATTCAGCTTCTTAGTTTTAGGGGACTGCACTGTGCAAAGGGGTGGCGATCGCAATCCAATCCATACATCTTTTACAACTGTTTAATAGTTTGCCTTATTTACCAATGAACTGTATAATTTTGACACTTTAAAATTAGTCCTAGGCCGCTTCAAAATGCTTAGACGGAATAAGAACACAAGAACTTAAAACAAAGCACTTATAATATATTAACACTAAAATGTACTATAAAGAGGAGAATACCATGAGCTGATTTTGGTCCATAACTTTCATCCCAATAGCTCATGCCCGTAGACGGGTTATAATAGGTCATCCCTATTGAATTTGAGACAAACTCAATACAATTAATTATAGAGATAGATCTTGCTTTATTTGTCATCTGCTAATACTGTAGTGCGCACGAGTATCACACACGCAAACACACTATTAATTCAGAGGAAAAACTCTGGTTTTTGTATTAATCGAATCAAATACAGAAATCATGAAAACATCTCTCACTCTGGTTCTCTCACTGTCCTCACCACACACTCACAGCTCTGCCTCAACAAACATTGTACACATGCATATATAGGCAACAATAGGAAAGAAAAGAACAAAGCCTTTGATACCTAAATCATGCGTAAGATCTTCTCAAATCAAGCGTGAGAAGAAAATCTGTGCCCAAATTGCTATCAGTGGCTGAGTCAAGTTGGGGGACCGTCATGTGGGTCTCTCTCATTATAGGGGGAAAACCTACAATTACAACCGGCTACGGAATTGGATGTAACCTCATTAATTGCAATAAGTAAGGGGAAAAAAGTCCTTTTCTGTGTAGGACCAAGGTGTTGGTTAGTACGGTATTTATTTCTCAAATCACAGTATTTATTTATTTCTCAATTCTGCCTTCACAAAATGTACATTTATCTCTCTAAGAAAACAACCATGTCGTCTTCTCTCTTCTTAAACAAGGCTTCACCACCGATGGGTGTTTTCTTCCTTCCAAGTTTTTTGTATCTAATACTCTCCTCTCCAGTGAGGGTTTTTTTCTCTGGATCTTTGATCTGAATGTTCTCCATGGGTTGTCTTTTCTTTTTCTTTTCTCTCGGCTTCTCCTTCTTCATTGAGGTGCCGCCAGTGGCACACCCAGGAATCCAACCCAATTGGGGGCACCTTATTAATTTAATCGTGCAATTTTTTTTAGTCAACGATCTTGCTAAATTAAGACATTTATTATGAATATATTATAAGGTTTATAATGCATACTTTTTATAAATTAAAAAAAAAAGAACAAAAAATGAGCACATAATTCATTCAACATTTTTATTTTTGAGATATATGTAAGTATGTACGCTAAATATGGCGTTGTATTACATAGTTGTGCTAATTTTTTTTATTTTTTTTTTTGAGTTTTGAGCGGGGGTCAGTGGGGGCACGTGCCCCCGCGTGACCCCCCTTGGGTCCGCCCCAGGGGTGCCGCTTCAGGTTTCAACAATGGTCCAAACGATGAAACTACTACTTGGCATGTTCTTATTAGAAAATATACTACTCCATATGTAATTGTGTTTAATTTTTATTTATCAACAATTGCGTTTAGGGGATCTCTCACTAGTAGACAGCAAGATAGACAGAAGATTAATTAATCGGAATTGAATGATCAAGTTACCAAATTAGAAATACCAACTCTATTATAATAATAATAAATAAATAAATAAATAGAAAGAAAGAAACTTGCACAGAGACAAAATGAAATAAGAATCGTAATTGGAACTTAAATGACACTTTGAATTTAGGAAACAGAAAAATAAATGTACACTGATCAAATTGGCCACTCTTGGAACTTACGGAATCCCTTGGCACTCAACCACATAACCATGCCCCATAAGATGTGAATAATGATATCTCCTATCACCTGATCTCAAGACTACACATTATATACCAAAAAGAACCGAAAGGAAAAGCAAAACATTACAGGATAACAAAGGGGTTAATCCCCTGGTCCAGTTCCAAGATGAACAAAACAAGATAACAAGTTCCAGTTCCAAGCTGAACATAACAAGATAACTAGTTGCAAGTTTCAAGCTGAACAAAACAAAATTACTAGTAGCCATTTCAAGCTGAACATAACAAGATAACTAGTTCCTGCGTCCGGCGATCATCATCTAAAGTTTTTGCAGCCTGTCCCCAGCTCGGGCAATCGCATCATCTTCACTCTCTCCAGGCATTTGCACTATAATAACCGCAACATCCACAACTAACGGCAGCGCCTCTACGCCAGCATTCTCCTCATCATCCATCATTGAACGGGCAAATCCGAACATCTCAGCTATAATTGAGTCCTTAATGTCATCCGGTAAAGACATATGAGACAGAAAAATAGACACGAAGCTCTTCGTTTCTTCTTCTTCAAAAAACAAAACGTGGTCAAAACAGAATGGTCTCGCTACCGAGTACAGCTCAACGACAGCGTCGTCCCCCACCAGCGTTACCATTGGCAAGTTTCTTGAGTTTATTACACAACCTCAGTTCAACAAATAAGCAGGGAGTAGGTTTAGGGTAAGGCTGGGCAAGTTTTTTGGGGAGAATGCTATCATCCTTAAAGCAGCGATAAGCATACTCAACATCCATGTCGTATGACCTGATACCAAAATATGAAACAGCAAAAATTATGGATGCAAAACAAATGAACAAGAATATAAGCATCAAAATTTTGCTTCAGGCAGTAACCATAAGTAACAATGAACAAAAATTGAGACACAACTTACCCATCTTGATATGGATACAAACATCATATGAGAAGTACCATGGAAAAATTGAACTTACTACAATGAGCAACTCCTTCGATTGCCAAGGCCAAAATTCGGCAACAAGTTTTGCTAAAAAAAGGTCTCCATTAATAAAGAGCTAAACTTAGTGCCAAATTTGGGGCAAAACCATCCCTCGATGCTTATGATCAACTACTCTTTTTGATCCAACGGTACATAATGAGTAGCAGTGTGACAAAATGGCTTGGAACCAATGGATCTTTTTTTGGCATTTCAACATTGTAAGAGCACCTCGAGCACAGGGCTACACCCATTGCAAAAGTCAAAATTTGGCAATACAAAGGGAATCCCCAATACAAAACAGCTTTTAACTTGTTAGCTACAGCAGTTGTAAATTTTGGCAAAGCCATCTTTAATGGTAAATTTGGGCAAAGCCATCTTTAATGGTAAATTTGGTACTAAGTTCGGCTTTGCCTAATTCTGATTGTGTGCAGATAAATTATCAAAAAACTATAAGCTAGAAGCTTTCACACTTGGCTGATAGAATAAGAGGATGTGCTAAGCCAATTTAGTAGTGTGCAGAAGAACAGAACAATTGCTTACAAGATTGCAAACAGAAATTAATTCATTTAATTTTACGAAAAACTAGGAATAATCAAGAAGGGGTACTCAAGAAACTAATAGACAAATGTGGTAAGTAAAATCAACTCTTGATGTGGGAAAATTCAAAGAAGAACATAACAACTGATTGCTTGTCAAAACAAAATTTGAGTCTGCAAACAAACTCCTAAATGCTATAAATACATCTATTCTAATATATAACAGGAGAGCCCAAGTTGGAGTCTCCCTTTTCCGAAACCCTGTCATATTTTCTCCCTTACCGAAAATGTCTACCAAAAAATTTGTTTTTACACCCTAGCACTATCTATCTATACTAATACACTAGAGGTCGGGGCACACGCGATGCATGTGCGAGTCCAACATAATAATTTGTTCAGATCGTATCTCCCTCATATGGTTTCTTTTTATCAAAGTTCGACTTGCACACACATTACATGCCCAGCCTCTAGTAAATTATAAGAGGAAATTTTAAAAAAAAAACTCACGTTGATTAGGTTCTTTCTCTTTCTACCATAAACACATTCTAATTACTGCAAAAGTTAACAATATTGTGTGTTATGGTAACCATCAATCAGTTGACTGAAAGAAGATTTAACCAAAAGAGTTATGACTAAATATACACGCACATTCGAAGTTACTACTCCCTCCGTCCCTTTTTAAGTGAGTACTTTGGGAAACGTGTATTTTTGTGGACATTAAAAAATATACTTCCGTATAATATTTTTAAATTTTTTTTGCACCAAATTAAAGTACTCAATGAGCACTTTAATTTGGTATAAAGAAAATTAAAAAATTATATAGGGAAATATGTTTTTTAGGGGTTTGAAATTGCACGTATTCCCAAGGTACGCACTTAAAAAGGGACGGAGGGAGTATCTTCTAAAGAAAAAGGAAGCATTTAAGAAACCTAAAATTATCAAGAACAGGGATGAGTCGTAATTAATCACAAACCTCAAACATAATGAAAAATATTTGAGCAAATTAATTCTCTAATCTTCAATATGTAGTGTAGTTTGAAAATTAAAGAGAGTAGTCACACCTTGAAGATGCAGATAGGCAAGATTCCAATTTCCAACGAGGTCACACCATGGTGGTTGGCTGGTTGCAAACCCAAGCAATCTTCGAATTTGAATTTCATGATTGAGAGAAAACTGATGAACCAGTTTTCATGTGGAGCAATTTGTTTACCGAAAAAGTAGAACGGTTTTTTTTTTTCCCCTGGAGTAAGTGGTGGTTTTTTTTTTTCCTTTTTTCTCTCTTTGTCCCTCCATTTATGGAGAGTCGAGGTTAAAAAGATTGTAGACAGTTTTTTTTTAGGGACAATAACGGAAAGACATTTTGTGAGCCAGCCTCAAATTAAGTCCACACCAAAAGACTGCTCCCCCCTTTAGAATAGATAACGATCAACGGGAGAGCCCAAGTTGGTGTCTCCCTTTTTTGAAACCCACCATATTTTCTCCCTTTCCAAAAATGTCTACCACACAAAATTGTTTTTAGTTTTTAAGCCCTAGCGCCATATATGCATAGTAAAATCTAAGTTCGCTTTAAAATTGTGGTGAATTATAAGGTATATGCATATGCACCATATTTTTTCTATTTACTATTAACTCTCAGACAGAAATTGGGAAAATTTACAACTTTTTTGTGAGAAAAAAAATAATAGAATTTGACTACAAGCTACCAAATATCATAGTGAGAAATCAGTCATAACTTACAACTAGAAAGGCTCGTCACCCATATCTTAAAATGATAGCTTTAACTCATACTGTTAATTTTTAAGTTAAGTCCACATGTTAATGATCTTGATTCTTAACTTTATCATAAAATCTTGAATTTACCAAATACCCTCATCTAAGAAAACCAAACATAAGATAATCAAAAAAAAAAAAAGATTCTTGGATTCATATAGAATCACCATATAACATGTCATGCATCCCAATTGAATTTGAGACATGTTAATGGACTCAAGTCACTCAGTACATAAGGATTCAGCTTGTTGGTCTTTGGAGACTGCACTATGCAGCTTCAACTCTGTGGGCCTGTGCCTGGTCAATTTAATGGTCAGTATCGTTCATTTTGAAAAGCTCGATGAGAACAACTATTAAGTCGCAAATTATTTCTATAGAATTTCGGGTAATATATAATCTGTCAGGGAGTATTGTCATTAGCATCACATAGACATCTGCATGAATTCCACTGTACGCTTATGTCAGGAAGGAAGCTAAGATAAGAATATGTTATAGCACCATTAAGCGGCTATGAAAACTTGAACCCTTGAATGAGAATCCAAGTACTTATCCATTGAACCAAGTTAAGAACCACTTCACAGTACGAACACCATATTAATCTATTTGCATTGCCTCCATCTCTGTCCTAGTGGAGCCCTATGTCATTTGTATTTGGTATAGCATGACTAAGAGCAAAGTTCACCCATGTGTCGAATACCATGTTCACCAATGTGTCAAATCTCATGCCAAAGTTAAAATATGATATTAAAAATGCTAAAATTCTCTCCACCCTTTGTCGAACTCAATGTCATTCTTTCTTTCTTTTTTAATAACAAACTCAATGTCATTCTTAGTGTCATATTTGGCATCCAAATTTGTCACATCATTCAAGCCATTTAATTTGCATTACACATTAAGGTGAATTTAATCCAATAGTCTAAATTTGAGATTATGTCAAAATGGCACCCAGTTGGGGCAGCAACGTTGCTAATTTTTTTAGCTTTTTAACAACGTCATTTCAACACCAATAAAAAAAACTTGCTCGAACATAGAAGCAATGGCTATTGCACAGTTGGAGGGCTATATGATTGCTAAATTCTAACTTATGTACTCAGTTTGGCAATGGCTAACCAAATGACGATGGAGTTGCTCTTTGTCATGGATGTCCAAAATATTAAGAAAAAGGATGGAGCCAAGACAAAGTGGTGGCAATCGCAATCCCATCCATACAACTTTTACAACTGTTTAATAGTTTGTCTTATTTACTGATGAACTGTATAATTTTGTCACTCTTAAGTTAAAATTAGTCCTGGCCCCGCTTCAAATTGCTAAGACGGAATACTAATGCAAGAACTGAAAACAAAGCACTTATAATATATATTACCACTGAAATTTACGTGGTTCCGCTTAACACAAGTCCACAGCAAATACCAATACAAGAATCTAACTATAAAGAGGAGAATACCATGAGCTGATTTTGGTCCACAACTTTCATCCCAATAGCTCATGCACGTAAACAGGGGTCATTCCAATTGAATTTGAGACAACTCAATACAATTAATTATAGAGATAGATCCTGCTTTATTTGTCATATGCCATTACCGTAGTGCTCACAAGTATCACAAACACACTATTAATTCAGAGGAAAAACTCCAATTTTTTATATTATTCTAATCAAATACAGAAACCATGAAAACATCTCACTCTGGTTCTCTCTCACTATCCTCACCACACGCTCACAACTCTGCCTCAATATACATTATACACATGCATATAGGCAACAACAGAAAAGAAAAGAACGAAGCCATTTAATACCTAAATCATGCATAAGATCTTCTCAAATCACGCGTGAAAAGAAAATCTGCACGCAAATTGCTGTCAGTGGCTGAGTCAAGTTGGGGGACCCTCATGTGGGTCTCTCTCATTTTAGGGGGGAAAACCAACAATTACAACCGGCTACAGAACTGGATGTAACCTCATTAATTGCAATAAGAAAGGGGGAAAAAGTCCTTTTCTGCCTTCACAAACACGTACATTTATCTCTCTAAGAAAACAACCATAGCCGTCTTTACCTCCGATGGGTGTTTCCTTCCTTCCAAGTTTCTTGCATTTTATACTCTCCTCTCCACTGAGGGTTTTTTTCTCTCGATCTATGATCTGAGCATTCTCCTTGGGTTGTCTTTTCTTTTTCCTTTCTCTCGGCTTCTCCTTCTTCATTGAGGTGCCGCTTCAGGTTTCAGGTTTCAGGTTTCGACAATGGTTGAAATAATCGAACTAATACTTGACATGTTATTGTCAGAAAATATACTACTCCATATGTAATTGTGTTTAATTTCCATTTATCAACAATTGCGTTAAGTGGATCTCTCACTAGAAGACATTGAGACAGACACAATTAAGTTACCAAATTAGAAATACCAACTCTATTATAAAATAAAATTAAAAAATGAAAATCAGAAACATGCACGGAGACAAAATGAAATAGGAATTGTAATTGGAACTTAAATGACACTTTTAATTTAGGAAATTAACAGAAAAATAAGGGGAGTGTATTTTTTTTCCCCCTCTCATTGATAGCATTAGCGTTTAGTGTGCTTCATAATAGTGACTCTTTCCGACTTTGGTGCTTATGTGTAACATGTAGCATTTTTATTTGTTTTTAGAGATCAAGATAGTGACTAAACAAAGAAAATTGGCTGTTGCATGCTCATCTTAAGGAAATAATACCAAAAAAAATAGACTGAAAGGAAAAGCAAAACATTAGAGGATAACAAGATAACTAGTTGCTACGTCCAGGGATCATCAACTAAAGTTTTTGCAGCCTGTTCCCAGCTCGGGCAATCGCATGCATCATCTTCACTCTCTCCAGGCATTTGCAATATAGTAACCACAACATCCACAACAAACGGCAGCACCTCCAGGCCCTCATTCTCATCATCATCCAGTATTGAACGGGCAAATCGGAACATCTCATCTATAATTGAGTCCTTAATGCCGTCTGGTAAACACACCAAAGAAAGAACAAGAGACATGAAGGGCCTCATTTCCTCGCTTTTCAAAAAGAAAACGTGGTTATAAAGGAATGGTAGCCTTTTTGAGACCATCTCTATGACAGCGTCGTCCCCACCAGTGTCGCCGTTGGCAAGTTTCTTGAGTTCATTACACAACCTCAGTTCAAAAAATATGCAGGGAGCAGGTTTAGGGTAACCATGGACAAGCCTTTTGGGGAGAATGCTATCGTCCTTCCAGAAACGATAAGCATACTCAACATCCATATAATATGATCTGATACCAAAATACGAAACAACAAAAATTATGTACGCAAAACAAATGAACAAGAGTATGTAAGTATCAAAATTTGCTTCAGGCAGTGACCATAAGTAACAGTGAACAAAAATTGAGACATACAACATTACCCCCTTGTATGGATACAAATATCATATTCATATGAGAAGTTAACTTAGAAAAAATTGAACTAACTACTATAAGCAACTCCATCGGTTGCCAAGGCCAAAATTCGGCAACCAGTTTGGGAAAAAAAAGTCTCCATTGAAGAGCTAGACTTAGTGCCAAATTTGGGGCAAAACTATCTTTCATGTCAAATATTGGCTTTGCCGAACCTGCCACATAATCCTTAATGTTTATGATCTCCTATTCTTTTTTATCCAACGGTACATAATGAGTAGTTGTGTGACAAAATGGCTTTGAACCAGTGGATTTTTTTTTTGGCATTTCAACATTGTAAGAGCACCTCCAACAAAACAGCTTCAACAGCCAAAAACAATAAAGAGCTTGGATTTTTTTTGGCAATACAAAACAGCTAAATTTTGGCAAAGCCATCTTTTATGGTAAATTTGGTACTACGTTTGGCTTTGCCTAATTTTGGTTTGTGTGCAGACAAATTATCAAAAAACTATAAGCTTGGAGCTTTCACACTTGGCTGATAGAATAAGAGGATGTGCTAAGCCAATTTAGTAGTGTGCAGAAGAACAGAACAATTACTTACAAGATTGCAAACAAAAATTACTTCATTTTATTTAACGAAAAACTAGGAATAATCAAGAAAGAGTACTCAAGAAACTAACAGACAATGAGACAAATGTGGTAAGTAAAATCAACTCTTGATATGGGAAAATTCGAAGAAGAACATAACAATTGATTGCTTGTCAAAACAAAATTTGAGTCTAAATTCTATATATACATCTATCCTAATATATAAAGGGAGAGCCATTTTCTATATGGTTTTGTTCATACTCTCGATGAAATTTTGATGAGTTTAGACTGCGAAAAATTGATAGGGCTGACGGGAACGTATAATGAGGCGGCTGAAACTCAATTTGATTTTTACTTTTGTTTATTATCCTAGTTTATTGTTGTTATTCTTTGCTTTACGTCCACACGTATTACGTGTGCCCGGCCTCAGGTATATATAACTTCTAGTCTCAAACAGATCACAAAAATAAAAAGCACCAGGGGCAAAACCTATTTCCAAATATATTTCTAATACCAATTGAGAAAGAGTATAGTTTCGTAATTCCAAAAGCACTAACCATACTGAATTGGACTTCGATCATCAAACAAACATTGATTGCCAAACAAACATTGATTTCGAACTCATACGAGTTTATGAGGCAAGTACTTGCAATCTCCACACTGATTTCGAACTCACACGAGTTTATGAGGCATGACATGTGCTTGACATAATAAAAGAGAAGAAGTTAATAGACAAAGGAGCAGGACTCACCAGATTACTCGACTTCACCCGATGCGCGTTCCGTTGTGAAGTTCGGCCTCTATTGCTCTTAGGGTGGCTCTATCTGCAACCCATTTTGGACTTCATACAGCCCAGGTAAATTAAATACCAAAACCTTCCTCACAAAAAGATCATTTAGCCCCTCAAATTAATTACTTCATACCACCTATTACACAAAGCTTTTTTCTATTCTTACTACATACCAACCCACTCCACTCCTTTCCCAACCTCTCTTCTTCTTCCTCCTCCTCCAGTCAAAAAAAACTCATACATTAACCCCCATTCTCCTCCTCTGCCCCTCATCTCTCATCTCTCTCAATGGAAAACCTTGGTGAATAAAAATGGAAGGATCTTCTCCCTCACTCGACATGGAAGACGAGATCCAGAGAGCAATGGATCAACTTACAACTCCAACTCCACCAATGGATGCACAAATACAGAACACCGAGGTGAGAGGAAAGCATGGAAGTGGAGAGTGAGCTTGGCATCCCGGACATGAAGATTTTCAAGCAAAAAATGACCCAAGAGGTAACCCATTGCTTTTCCGATTTCTCAGCCACTGTTCGTTCGAAACAGTACCACAGTCCCGAAAATCACAATACATTTCGATAGTTAATTCCCGAAATCGTTCCATTTTTTTGACAAATTTATGGCCGAAATTAGTAGCACAATTCAGTAGTTATGTACCGAAAATTAGATCAAATTTCGGGAGTTTAAATCCAAAGTTTAAGAACTATGTGAAACCTAATGTTGCTCTGCTCTGGTCTTTTTTTAGGGTGATGCTTCCACACATGGTAGTCTCACAACAGGGTCATTTGGTGCATTAGGTGTACATGACTATACAGAGCACTTCACAACAAAGAAGGTTAGTACTTTTGATGAAGTTATTTACTTTAAACACATTGTATTCCATACGGGCTACTTAGGCTAAATTTTTCTTGAACCATGTGTTCGTAGATGTTTCCCAATGAAGAATAATTAATTCCAAGTACATTATGCAATTTTCAGAAGGAATGAGGATGTACATTGCCGGAGTTAAGGATGTAGAAGCGGATGGAAATTGTGGTTTTCATGCAATTGCGGCCTTGACTATCTTATATTGGCCAGCTATACATGAGGCCGGTTTCCCCATGCCACCGATAGCATTGAATTGGCAAAGATATCGGGAAACGCATGCAACTGGATGGGATGCACCGTTTGGTAGTCGAATCGAAGAGTTTGGAAGGATAATCGGCTCCGGCGTAGCAACTGCAGAGAGTTTTGATATTGTTGAGTAGTCAATGTACTTAATTTGTTGATGGATGCTTGTAACTTTGAGAATGCGTACTTCTATTTCGCTACTTTTAAATTTGTACTTGGATGTACTTGTAATTTTATAGAGCTTATTTGTTTATTTTTAGGAGTAGATATCTGAATATTAAAATACATAACCAAAGTCCATCCACCAACCATAAAATAAACATACATAACCAAAGTCATAAAATATTCGTAGTCTAACCATACTAGCCAACATACATAACCAACCATAAAATGAACATAGATAACCAAAGTCATCTAATATCCACAGTCTAACCATATAGTCAACATACATAACCAACCATATAGTCAAACAAAGAAAAAACAGTGCTCAAGTAGCATGTGGCGTCTAGCATAGGCCTTCATCGTACGTGGTGTTGTAGGCTCTCCTCCGATTGTAGGCCGTAAGATACTCGATATGTTCCGCAAAGCCTAGCGCATGTTGAATTGTGATAGTTCCTCAGTGAATACCTTGTCAACTTCTTGTGTTATAGCTGCTAACTTGAGACCATCGCTGTTTGTTAGAACATACATAACCAACCATATCTGTTTGTTAGACATACCAAACTTCAATCAGATAAAGCAAAATAACAAATAACAAATGAAATAAAAAATTACAGAAATAAATATCCGAAAATGAGGCTATATTTTGGCAATTAATTACTGAAAATTTACGCAATACTTGGAAGATAACTACTGAAAAATATTTTCAATTTCGGGTGACAACTCCCGAATTGTCATTGCCCTAAACCTTGTTCCTACCTAGTTCGACAATAAAGTTCCGAAATATGGGTCTTCATTCGACAATAAGGTTCCGAACTAGTGGTAGTTTTTCAGAGTTGACGTTTCGATCCTCAATTTGGGCAGTATATGTTCGTCAAATTCCGGCCACTTTTCAATCAACAAATCACAATGGAAGAATTCATAGACAGAGGGAGAGGGAGGGAGTATAGTCGTATACATACACACACATATATACATATAGAGTTATATACATATATAGATAGATATCTAACATATAGATAAGTTTTATATATACACCGAAAAAAAGATAGGGAGAGGGATAGTACCTCTTAATCGAGGTCCAGAGTAGAGGGAGTGGTCATCGTCGCCGATAAGTAGGTCGGTCGATCGGACTGTTTTTTGTTGGAGGAGAAGTCGGTGGTGGTGACTGGTGGTCATGGAGGTCTGTAACCGATGAGAGAGGGAGAGGGAGGAGGGAAGAGAAAAAGGGTTTGGGTGTTTGAAATTTGGGAGAAAAATAAGTGTAAAGGGTGAATGGGTAGTTTTGGAACTTTGCCGGGTTATATGAAGCAAATATAGAGATTTGCCACCTCACCAAGGTTGTATTTAGCAAACGGGCTGTATGAAGCCGAGACCGGGTTGCTGATAGGATCACCCTTGCTCTTAATTTATAAGGGAAAAATAAGTTAGAATTGTGATAGGAGAAGGAAAGTGGATTCCTTTCCTAACTCAAATTGGCTAATTAAATGTTGCCAAGTGTTGTTAGGGCACACAAATTGGCTAATCAAAATTTCTGGCCCATCACAAATCCCCACGTGTTGCTAGGGCACACAAATTGGCTAATTAAATGTTGTCAAGTGTCCACAAGTCAAAGTCAAAGTTTTATGAACGTTGAATTGAATATGATCAAGTTACCAAAGAAACACCAACTCTATTATAATATTAAAAAAAAAATTAAAAAAACATTAAACCAGAAACATGCAAGGAAACAAAATAAAACAGGAATCGTAATGACCCTTTGAATTTAGGAAACAGGAAAATAAAGATAGTGTTTTAATTTATTTTTTTTTTCTCACATTGATATATAGCATTAGTTTGTTTAGCATGCTTCCTTTTTCTTTCTTTTTTTTTTTTAATAACCAGGCGTCTGGGCCAATTTTCGCGCACCTCGACTAATAGACTCGCATTAATACTAATTTTGAAGGTTTCCAACTTTGATGCTTATATATGTATGGAGATCAAGATAGTGACTAAACAAAGAAATTAGTTGTTGCATTAATACCAATTTTGAAGGATTATGGCACATTCGGAAAACCTGGGGGTACCCCATTTTTTGTACCGAAAATGCACCCCACGCCCTCGGGGACCCGCTTTTGGGTCCCACACGAGTGATCCGAACCGTTCATTGTTCTTAAAACATTTTTCTGAGGGGGCCCACCAAAAATCAGCTCAATCGAACGGTTACAAGTGCTTGAACCAAAATCTCACCGTCCGATTGAGCTGATTTTTGGTGGGCCCCCTCGGAAAAATGTTTTAAGAATAATGAACGGTTCGGATCACTTGTGTGGGACCCAAAAACGGGTCCCCGAGGGCGTGGGGTGCATTTTCGGTACAAAAACCTGGGGTACCCCTAACAGGACTCATGGCACATTTGCCTGGCAACTTGACTTGATGAGTACCTTCATCCAACTTTTCCTCTCTCCAAAGGACACAATTATGATTAGAGGCTATTAGGCTAGCTCAACTACTTCCGTTTTTACTTTTTACCATTGGGTTATGCGTACTTCAACCAATTTTGTAACCTGAATTAAACAGTTGGACTGGCAATGAAGATCTCAGGATTCGACTCGAGCCCACATAATAATTCTCCAAAGGAAACACAGTTTGAGCTTCCTTTATCTACTTTTTTCTTTCAAGCTTTTTATCTGGATTCCGAAATAAGATGGTATTGATTTGCGGATTGAAATAGGTAGAATTAATAATCCTGGGATTGGTAGTCCCGGATTATTTATCCTGGTATTAATTTCATTCCTAAGCTTCCTAATATCATGTTTGATTTGCGTGGGATTATTTATGGAACAAATTTTTTTAATCAAAAACATTGTTTTTTTGGAGAAAAAAAAAAGAGTTAAAAAAAAAATTTAATTATTATTTTTTTTAAAAAAAATGAAAAACAATCTTTTTTTAAAAAAATATTTGTGGAAAACAATTTTTAAAAAACATTTATTTTGGAAAAAATTAAAAAAATAATTTTTTAAAACAAATAATTTATTTTAAAAAATTATTATTTCCAAAATAATTTATTTAAAAAAATTATAAAATATTATTTCCAAATAATTTTTATAGATATATTTATTTTTTTGGTATACTCTTTTTGTATAAATAGAGTTTTTTAGATAAATAATTATGGAAAATATTATTTCAAATTTTGAAAATACATTTATAATTTTTTTTTTATTTTTTTGTAAATCATTTTTTTAAAAACAATTTTGAAAAAACTTTTCGAGAACAATTCAAAAATCATCCGAATATTTTCGTAAACAATCTCATCTTTGTCAATCCCACTCAACCCCACCTCCCCCCGGGATTAGTTAGTACCCCGCATATAGGGATAAAAATAATACCAAGATTAACAATCCTGAGCATCATTTAAGAACCAAACATGGGATAAGCCAAGAAGTGGTACAGTTTGTCCTATCCCAGACAGTTAATCCACGAATCAAACGAAGAATTGTAATCCAACCTCATGGCTAATTCAATCAACCAAACAGGCCCTAACATAGAAAACAGAAGGAAGAGGCTCAAGAATTATCCAGGGAGGTCAAATCTGTATTTCTTTCAACCCCCCATATTACAAATGAATAGCAACAGCCGTCAAAGTTCTTCATATCATAAAACAAAAAACTTCATATTACCCACCCAACAAGAACAAATGCACCATCAATAGACTTCAACATGCCATTGCTTGTTCTTTTTAAGTTGGGACAGCTTCTCTTCCCAGCTCTCACCCCTCTCCTCCGCAACCCTCTTCAGGGTATCTTGAATCCCAGGCATCATCCCCTTGAGCCCGCAGAAGTAAATGTGGGCTCCACCATCCAACATCTTGAAGATCTCGTCGCTGTACTCCTCGATCTTATCCTGGACGTACATCTTGCCTCCGCCCTTGTTCTTCTGTTCGCGGCTCAGAGCTCGGTCGAACCGGAAGTTATCCGGGTAGTCCTTCAGATACTTGGTGAATTCTTCGTCGTAGAGGAGACTGTCGGTGTTGGCCACCCCTAGAAAAAGCCAAGCGAGGCCCCGGAATTTGAATGTGGGAACGGATTCCATGAACATGCGACGGAGGTAGCCTCTGAAGGGGGCCACACCCGTACCGGTTGCTATCATTATGTGGGTGGCGTTTGGGTCTTCTTCTGGTAATAGCATTATCTTTCCGGATGGACCTGCCAATACATGGTTTCAATTACGAGGACCATCAGTCACTCAGTTCCATGTAATAATAAACCAAAAGCAATTACCAGAAAGTCCAAAACCAATTCAAAAAAAAACCGTGTATTTATCCTCTCACTTCTGGAAAATATGAAACACACTAATGTGATTTCGTGTGTTTTAGCCACCGTAATCCAATACCAAATTCCAGAACTGACATGCCAGTGAGGCAAAGATTGATATGCACTCAACATGACCAATTTAGTCATCGAATCAGTCAATTTTAGAAGGAAAGGGAGAGCATACTTTTGGTCTAAATAAGAAAATATCAAATAGATGGTGCAACCACTCAAGAACTCTGTACTCCAATTCAGATGTATCAAAACAAAACCTTTAAATGAAAAAAGTTGGACCCCTGTGATTTTACACGAGAAGACAAAATACATGTCCATCCTTGCAAAACTTTGAAAGGTTAGGCAATTTGACTGGAATTTGAAGAAAATTTTGGCCTCACTTAGTCAAACACTCATCTGTCTCGTCTGGCTGTGTGAGAAACTGGGAATGCAGAAAAGGAAGGTGGTCGAGCAAGAACAAATTGGTTACAAGAATAACAGAACCATTTATAAATGGATAAAGGGTTGGTAAATCCTTTATCCCTTGCCACCTTTTCTGAGCTAGTTGAAGGTATACACGTTTTGCATAGAAACTCAAGGATTGAGTTATTGATTGGTGAGGTGCTGGTCTGATTGACGCTTAGGGGAAGAGTAAACAACTGGTGGGACCTTTTGCAGACTAGGGACAGGCATATGACAAGCGGCACCTCTAGCAGAGACTAATGATCAGCAGTTGCGCTGGTCTAGTTTCTCACTCATACATGTTGTCTTAAGATCATTTCATACACATTGTGATCCTTCTATGGTACTTAATTAGAACAAATTTCTTTTATGTGCCAAATTACCCCCAAAAAAATGTCTCCATTGTATATTTATAGTGGATGAGTTGCAAACCAGGTGCTTGGCCAATGGCCAGTAATGATATCTGACTTATGCGATGTAGCCAAACACCTATGTAGCACGGATACTGACACGAATACGGACACCAGATACGGAAAATTCTAAAAAAATGGACACGGACACGGCAGGGGACACAGCAAAAATAGATAAATAACTAAATAATTGTATATGTAAATATATTATATATGTATGCAGGAAGAGTTTGTATGCATAGATAAATACACTTTCTTTTGATATGTAAGATATCTACATATTGTTATATACATATATCAAAATATATATAGGGCAAGCTTCTAGTCGGATTGCGGGACTCCGGACCTCCACGTTCCCGATATTTTTTATAATCCGAACCGTCCAATGTGTTTAAAACGTGTTTTCCAATGGCCACCGCGAGAAATCATCAAAAACAAATACCGGGAAGGGTTTGATCCGAGCAGTTTTTCACAAAAACTGTACATATACAGTTTTGCGAAAAACTGTTTGATCAAGGTCTTCCAGGTATTTTTTTTTTTTATGATTCCTCACGGGGACCCTTAAAAACACGTTATAAACACATTGGACGGTTCGGATTTTGCAAAAACAATTTTTAAAAACTTCAAAACACCCAAAAACCTTCAGTCAAGGATCCCTGACTGGAAGCTTGCCGTACATATATATACATATACACAGCGAGAGAGTGTATATATGTGACACGCGTGTCCATGCCATGTCCCCCTCCAAAAAATAATTTAATTTAAGCGACACGCCACGTGTCCAATACGTGTCGCCGCGTCCCTGTGTCCGATATGTGGACACGGCGACCTCTAGAAGTGTCGGTGCTTCATAGCCAAACACAAAGGATGGATGGAACAATGGTGTCCTTAATCATACTTTGTGCAGGACGCTAGCGGACTTAAAGTCAGATAAAATACTACATTGTACTTTCAGGATTTCATTAATAAATATATTCACGCCAATATTGTTGTGTACTTGTGTTTAACTGCATATCAACGCATTTCTGTTTATCTTTTAAAGAAGGAATTACTATAAAGTTAGCTTTTCAGAAGTAAATAACTCCTTGATCCAGCTCTCTCGTTTTGAGAAGCCAAATCTTACCTGTAATTTTGATTTTGTCCCCAGGCTTTGTGTCACAGAGGAAATTGCTGCATACACCGTTCTTTGAAGGGTCTTCTTTTCCAGTCTCAGGATCATAATAGACAGCACGTCGAACACACAAACTTGCTGTCTTACCATCAAAAAAGTCTCCATACCTGGTGGATGCAATCGAGTAAAGACGAACATTTTGAGGAGTCCCTGGTTTCTTTGGATTTTCACCCTATAATGCATGGAAATACTTTTTCATTAAACTTCAAGCTGAGGTTACACATCTCGTAGTCAATCTATGAAGCACCGACACCTCTCCGGGACCCCGTATCGTAGTGTCCCGACACGGGGACACGGGGACACGGCGGGGACACGGCGGGACACGTGTCCCGACACGCCACGTGGCATGGGACACGGCTGTAGTGCTTTTTTGGATGGGGACACGGCTGGGGACACGGGGGGACACGGCAGGGGTCAAATTGAAATATTTTAAAACTTTTAGGGGTCAAATTGATTTTTTTTAAACTTTCAGGGGTAAAATTGAAATTTTAAGTTTTAAAAATTTTCAATTTTACCCCTAAAAGTTTTTTAAAAAATTCAATTTTACCCCTAAAATTTTTTAAAAAATTCATTTTTACCCCTGAAAGTTTAAAAAAAAATTCAATTTGTCCCCTAAATGTTTTAAAATATATTGTGTATATATATATATAAATAAATATATAATTAAATAAATAAATAAATATACACGTGGCGTGTCCCCCGCCGTGTCCGTGTCCCCATTTTTTTAGAATTGCCGTGTCCCCGTGTCTGTGTCCGTTTCCGTGTCCGTGCATCATAGTAGTCAATTAGCGTTAGGAGAAGAAACTGTAAGCCAATAAGAGTCTGAGTTTAGTCTATCTAAACCAAATGGCTTATTTTCGTTCTCTTAAAAAAAAAAAAAAAAATACGTTTTATGTCAAAAATTATACTTTTCTCATTCAACTCGACTAGGAATCCGGAAAAAACTAGTATTAAAAAGAAATGACCACATGTTAAAGGAAGTCAGAATTTTTCACTTATTTCTTCATTAGTGAACTTTTTCAAAGTTGGTCCAGATTACTTTACTTCTCTTGTTCCATTTGACAAGATAAGTCAAAAAAGCAAAAAAGTTTGACAAAAAAGTTGCAATAATTCAATAAATACCCGCAGTATAAGTAGCACAAGGGGAAGCTATGGATAATCTTCTCATACATATGATTGGTCGAGTCTCCAAATTTTAGCATAAAGCACGAAACTCATTCCAAGAGAAGGTAAACAATAACCTACTGAATTTACAACTTACAGGAGGAATCACGCCATAACTCTGTCCTTCCCAATAGGGAACATTGCCACCGTGATCAATCACAATATGACAAGTCTCTCCTGGAGCTTTTGGGCCTACAAGCCTCTCAACAGAGACAATGGTAGCTGTATACGGCTCCTTGGGCTTGTATAAGTTTAGTGGAGGCTCATTTACATCTTCAAGTGCCAAAGGTGATACGGAAACCTTAGGTTTGCTGGCATGTTGCACTGACATGCAAACTATAGACTGGCTTCTCAACTTGCCATTCTTGGTTTTCAAGTCCAATGGTGAGAACAACACCCCTAACTTATCATGAAAACTTATGTTATGCACCTGCCACAAATGAAACCAGTTTCTTGAAATTAGTATCCTAGAGTATTTCGTTAATGCTGACAACGATACAAGAATAATAAAAGCAATGGTAATTTCTTTTTCTTTTTTTTATCCGCAGCAAGGGAAAATTAATCAAAACAAAGAAGCACATAGCAAACTGGAGAATCAAAAGTTGACCAGCACAGAGGACTGGATATCAAATAAGCTCTTTAATAGGTACAATTAAACCCCATACCCAACAAATTTCGAAAAACATTGACCTGATTTAGTAATCCTTAAGCGAATCCATCTTAAAGCGGATTCTAGCGCAATTTACTGATGGTTAACTTCCATAGGCCAACCGAAAACTGCTTCGAATTTCTTTGGCAGGGACAATAAAATGCATCTAAGCCCACATATAGAAAATCTTTATCTTGCTAGAAATTACACTATTGATTGAAAACTGAGCAGCTACATTCCACACATCTAAACGCTGGCAATTCGCACATTCTATCAAACAAGTGACATACAAACAAAAATAGAAAACGATACCAGCTTCTGACCCAAAGCAAAACGATCATAAACCATAAAAGCGAAGGAGAGAAACCCACATCATCGTAGAATAGAACCCATAAAAACAAGTTGAATTCTGTCATAACATCCACATGATATCGCAGAAATGAAACTACAATAACCTGAAAATCGATTTTTTGCAAACTTCACAATTGTTTCAGAAAGCAAAAAATTCAGGAGATACAAACAAAGCGAGAAGCATAAAAGACATTACAAATAATCATATGAGGGTTTGTGAGCACCTTAAGACCAGATCTTCTGATAGACAAATCGCTGTTGAGAGGGACACTGAGAGAGACCTTCAACCAAATTTAAACACAGTTTACGACATAATCCGGAGATTAACGAACGCAGATTGAAAATAACCCAGAAACATTTAACATCGAAATGGGTAAAAATTTGCAAGAGTCGAATTACCTGAGAGACAGCGGAGTGAGCCATGATCGGATCAAAAGAACTTCAGCACTTATAAAGGATTAATTTAAGAGAGGCTTTGATCCTTTGGACCTTTGGAGAGTTGCAAAGGACACGATTTTTGGCTCTTGAAAATGGAAGAGTCGGGAGAACTGAAGTTGGACTCTTCAAGCTCTCTCTCTCTCTCTCCCTCTCTGCGTTTGTGATTAGTTTAATCTGATTTTCCAATTTGCAGAGTAAATTACACCGCCAGGGGGACCTGCTAAATGAACACCATTTTGGTCTCAGTACACGTCATTGTTCGCCTGCGTTGGGAAACGCGCAGGTATAATGTGGGTGCAGTGAGACCATAAGCTAGGTGTATTTAGAACCTACCTTCCACCAGCCAAAGCTTAACTATGGTGGGCACGGCCGCACGGGTTAGGTGCCCGCCTAGTGGTTGTTTCGCTAAAAAAAAAAAACAGTTTAGTTTTACCTCAAAAACTATTTCATTCTGTTAATAAAAATTCACAAAAAAAACAACAAAAAAATCACTTAATTCCACCAATCTAAAAAAAAAAATCAAAAAACCAGTTAGTGGAACAAGTTAGTTTTTTTGCAAAACTAAAGATCCAAAAAACTAGTTAGTGAAACAAGTTAGTTTTTTTACAAAACTAAAAACCAAAAAGCCAAAAAATTAGTTAGTAGAACAAGTTAGTTTTTTTACAAAACTAAAGATCCAACAAAAAACCAAAAAAAACTAAGTTAGTGGATCATGGCCTTAACCTGCCGTTTATTGTTTTTCCAGACTAGTAGTACCTACCATATGAAGAGAATTTGTTAGAACACACCGGGTGGGTACTGTCCCTGTCGATGTTGGCCAATCACGGTCGTCCATGGTTGTTCATGGACAATTCAGATTACAACTTATCCAAACAGATTTGAACCGAATGCTACTGAACAGATTTGAACCGAATGCTACTGAATAGATCTGAGCTGTCCATGGCCGACCACAGACGATCGAGATCGGCCCAGCATCCATGTTGTCCCCGAATTACATGTTGTCAAATTAATAAATCGTTCTCCTCATATATATCAACTAATTTGACAACTTGTAGTCCAAAAATACCTCAGTGGAATCTCACCTTAAATAGTGGTATTTTGCACAAAAGACAAGTTATTTCTTCTTAATATATGGGATTAATTAGTGGTATTTTTGTTTGTCTTTTTTGAATTTCTTTTAGATTCACATTTTAATTTTTTAATTAATCATTCATCAAGGAATCTCTCTCTCTCTCTCTCTCTCTCTCTCTCTTTCCCTTTCCCTTTTTCCCCTTTTACTCTCTTTGGTTTGCTGCGCCTGTCTCGGTTCATGCGGGTGGAGGCGGTATGCGGTGACAGACAGGATCCTGGTGCTGTCTCTCTGGCCGGTTTTATGGGGTTTGCTTGTAGATTTTGGGGGCATTTTTGGGTCATATCATGTGAGGGATTTGCATCGGTGTCGGTGCCAACGTTCCTGTCTTTACGGCAACAGTGGTGGTCTGAATCTCTAGTGCATGCATCTCTCTCTTCTCCCTTCCCATTCCTTTCTACCATTCTGATCAGTTCAGCCAACATCTATGCTCGCCACTGGTTTCATTGTTGGGTGACTCCGGTTGGGCTTAATGGCGTTTTGGTGACTTGTTGATGTCAGTTGTTGCTGGTTTCCCCTCCATTCCCCATCCAGTGGCTTCGATCTTCCTGCTAGTCTTCATTGTTGGGTGAGGCCAGTTCTTGGCCTACTGATAATGGGTGATTATGGATGCTGATAGGTGGATCGGGGTGGCGTTTATGGCGGCTTGTTGGTGGTCGGCGTGGGTGATAGAGTGGCGGTAGTGGGTGTTAGCGGATAGGATTTTCGACTGCTTTATGATTTGGGTTTAATTGTTTATATTGGGTATGCTCTATTTGGGCTAGACTATTAGATGTTGAGCTTTGCCCTCTAGGTTTTTTTTTTTTAAAACCCATCAAGTGTTCTGATTTCTCCAACATTAGTTGGAGTCCCCTTTCCTCTCCCCTAACTTGATGTATCCTTTGTCATGTTTTCCTGACTAAATTTTGTGCCTATAAAAAAAAAAAAATATATATATATATATATATATATATATATATATATATATATATATATATATATATATATATATATATATATATATATATATATATATATATATATATATAGGGGAAATTGATATTTACATTCTCTAATTTGTCAGTGGCATTCCCCAAATATATGGGGAGCAGATTTTTTTTCCGTACTTAAACCTTAAGATGGTTTGTTTCTTCTCGCCACGATAATTCCTCTCCCATCTTCTGAACAACACTCGAATTTAAACTTATATACGGTGGCGGACGCAGGATTAGAGTCAAGCGGGGACTGAATCACGTGTATTTTCATATTCATAAAAATATATATTATAAGTATTTATCGCTACTTGCAAAAACAAAATAAGAGACGATATTGTGTGCATGTGCGTAGCCACCCTTAAATTTTAGTATAAAAGTAACCTAAAAAATTATTGATAACTTAAAATTTTAAGAGTTTTTACCCCACACAAATAGCAATTTTAAGAAATTTTTTTACTAAAGGGACTTGTAGGGGCCACTCCCATAAATTTTTTCTTAATAAACTTGAAAAACTAGTATAATATATGAGAATATTTGAAGTTGTGCAGGGGCAGGAGTCCTCCTTGCACCCCCTTGGTACTGCCCCAGCATACATGGGGGATTGGACCACAAAAGTACAAATCACATTATTAAGATACGAAAATGAAACAAAATTCATACGTTGCGGATCAAAAACGGCAAAAATTGATGTTCAAAAAGGACGCCAACTGCAAATCGAATAGTATTTTAAGGACAATTAAAACAAATTTTTCTGGATCCGGGATGTTGTAGTGCTAACTCTGTTGTGTACTCTCCAGTGTGCATTCGAGTCAGAGGCGGCTCCACCCTCAGCTGAGGGTGGTCGCCCGAACACCCTGGAATTTTTTTTTTTTGTTAGAAATACATGTAAAAAAAATTTATTTTCAATATTTTTGTTATTTTGAACACCCTAAAAAAAATGTTTGAACACCCTAACCAATATATTTGAACCATTTTGAACACCCTACCTAAAATGTTTGAACACCCAATCTCAAAAAGTGACTTCTTCCCACAAGACTCACATACTCTTTTACCATTTCTTTTCTTTCCCCCCACCCTGCCACCGTTTCTTTCTTCAATTCCCCTCTTCCCCTTGGATTTATTCTCCTCTCTCTCTCTCTCTCTCTCTCTGAACAATTGATTCGTTGATCAGTCAACACACACACACATCGACTTTATTACCTTAATTCTTTGTGGTCACCCCCAGATCCTCCTAAACATTTTGGAACTATTCTATTCTGGTACTTCATTGGAGTATGAAAATAGTCTAATTACTCCGGTCCTCTAAATGGCTCAATTTTGAATCTAACCCCATCTCAACTACTAAAATTGTAAAGAAATACTATAGATACTAACTATTATACAAATTACTTGCACGAAATGTGCATGTGACACTCACCAAATGAGTCTACAACAACATTCACCAATATTTATCTACTCTAACTCATCCTCCTAACATTATGGGATGTCCATTTAATTTTCCGTCAGTTAATCCCAATTGGTTCAAAGAGTACAAAAATTGGTTGAAATACAGTAAAGGATGCAACATTTTGTCTACGTTGTTATTTTTTCATCCTGATTTCCGTAAGCAAACGAGAGGTTGCAATCTCATGTGGGAGGCAACAATAGTGCTCATAACCAAGTTCTGAAGATCTTCCATTCTTGAAATTCTGAGCAATTGAATGGGAGATCAGTGGATAAACGATTGCATGATTACTTATATGGAGAGTGATGCATTTGATACTGATGCTATTATGGAACGGTTTCGAAATATGAAAAGTCATTGAGGAAAAAATCTAATATACTAAATATTTTGCTTTTTTTTGGTGGCATTTTTTATATTAGAAGTTTTTTTTTTTTTGCATATGCACAGTTATTATTTTTAGAGGACTGTAGTAGAATTTCTGAACACCCTCACGAGAAATCCTGGAGCCGCCACTGATTCGAGTTGTCCTCTCAACAATCAACGGTTTAGAGTGTTTTTTCGTATCTGCGGAGATCAAAAATGTTATGCGTAAAGAAGCTTATACATAACCATATACAAAATGTAAGTGCTTATTTGTGCTTTTTTAAAAACGTGTTTCCAAAACACGATTTCATGTTCTCACATTACTCACATTCTGTTTATGGTTCGATGTAAGTTTTTTTACATATAACATTTCTCCTACGGAGATAGATACCGCACTACAAGGTTTGGATGGGAGGATTTCCAACTCCTATTTTACCCATTTGTATTTTAATAATTTTTATGAGAATTAATATTGGCACTCTATTTTCTATTGACACTCCTTTTTTTTTTTTAATCTCTATACATGAAGTGCAAAAATAAATTTACATAATAGAAAAAGTGGAGTATCAATAATTTATTTGCATAAAAAATGGTGACTCACGTGCTAAGGTGGTCTTCAGATCTATTGAATACTAAATTTATACCCTCGTATACGAACAAAATTGTCCGTAGGTACACAAAACAACAGTTGCTATTAGCGGCAGAGAATAAAGCATAGAAAAACCAACACACAGACAGAAACGGGAAAACAATTGGCTCGCGAAATTTCTCCTTAAGGTATGCTCGAAAACCTCGAAAGATTTTCCAAACCCCTGTCTCTTTTCTTCCTTAATTTTAGCAATCCTGTTTGCCTGCCGGGTAAATTTTCCGAGGCTGTATAGAAAATCGAAATTCCGAGTCGCGAGTAGAACTGGTTTGGGTGAATCGTTTTCCCTCTGTATTTCCTGCAATCAAGTTGAGGGTTTCTGTTATTCTGTTTCAGAACTGTTTTTTTGGATTATATTATTGGATTTCTTAGCAGTTCTTTTGGTTTAGGGATCGGTTTGGAAATTATTTGAGGAGCATTTATGGGGTCTATGAAATGATGTATGTGGAGTGGAAAATTATACTAATCAAATTTAATTTTGGTTGTCGGATGCTACATTTTTTTTGAAAAAAGAAAATAGGTGGCGAACTTGTGCATGTAGAAACATTTTATGAAAAGTTCTGCGGTATGTTGCGGCTTAGTGTACCGGTAATCTTTATGAATTGATACCGTTTTGTGGGTTTATTTTGGTTTCTTTTATAATTCTTATGACAATTGTGGGATGGTCTTGTTTGGTGGTTGATTAATGAAATGTACAAGTGTTTGCATGAAAGTAGTTAATTGATTAGTGGATGTTAGTTTACTAGCATTTATTGGAGTTTGAAAGTAGTTAATTGATTTGGTATGTGCTCATATACTGACCTGGAATGTGCTGTTTGTGCTGCCAGATCTAAAGTCAAGCATTGTGTGTATCACACACACCATCATGACTTCTTCTGTTCATCATCTCTCTGGTATGTTCCTTCCCATCAAGTTTGCTCAGATTCATCTCTCATGTCTTTGTAATCTACTGGCCTGTTAATTTTTTGTTAGTTGGGCGGACCCTGTCAGCCTAGGCACCTTGTCTTTTTTGTTTTTCCTTCGAGGCAATATTTTCTCCACAACTGTACCATTTTTTGGGATACTGTTTTCTAGTCATTCTGATCCGTTCGGCAAGTGATGGTTTCAGCTGCAAACCCTTGACTGTTACATTCTCTGGTAACTAATAAATTTGTCCAAGGAGAGTCTAACATGCGAAGTGCATGAAAAACAAGGCTGAAATTGACCCTATTCTTGGTTTTGTGAAGCCCTAGTTGTGCGTAATATAAGATTTGATGCTTTGTCCAATTCGTCTGTCTGTGGTCACTATGAATGATATACAAATGTCATTGATAAGGACCCAATAGCAAGCTTATCAGGTTTGTCGGACCGCAAACTAAAATTCAGTTTCAATTGTTTCTTCTGTATGGATGGTTTCATGTATTGGTTTTTGTCTAGGAACTGAGAGAGGAAGTGTCTAGGGGCCTTATTTATGCCATCCATATGTGATTACTTATTTGTTGTAGTGTTCTATAAGCCGTAAAGTTTCATGGAAATGAAACGGCCTTTATTTTATTTACATCTTCGAAGGTTTAGCCTGTTATCTTCTGAAACTTGTGTCTTTGGTTGAGTTACTCGCAATTGATTGTTTGAGATTTTTCCTTTGTTCAGATGATAGTGAAGCTGATGCCCACCAAAAGCATTATGAAACTCTAGTCCAGCCTTCATCTCCAGCAACTGGGATGCCTCATCCTGGCATGACAACTGCAAATGTTCAGTCTCTGGTACCTCCACAATTTGGACCAGAAAATGCAATGGTATGCTTGAAGAAGCAACTCTCATCTATGTTATCAAATTCATGAACATTGCCACCAACCTGAGCAATTCTGATGAATTTGGGTTGAATATTTTATTAGTGAAGCGGGATTCACAATAGTGGGCAGGGCCTCTTATTAGTCTTGTTGGTCTTATGCTAGGATTTTTTAATACTATTTCATCCAACTATTGGAAGTATTTTGATTTTATCTGACAAAGAGAAGGCTAAACAAGTTTAGGATCTGAAGTAGATTAGCAAGTGGGGGTTTGTCATATATGTTCATGTAATCTCATTTTGGTTTGGAAGAATTTCAGAGTGGAATCTACTTGGTAACTCATTTGGTGCTGCCTTGATGATATAGACTCTGGTAACTTAAGATTAGGGATGTTGGGCAATCACGCTCGTGAATAGTATCTGCAGGCTGCAGATATCTTGCTAAGATGGTTTTTCCATTTCCATTTGCTTCAACTCATCCACCCAGTTGTTATGATGTTATTGCTATGTCTACTGCTTTGTTAAGGAACTTTGTATCTGATTTTGGTCTAAGCTTGATGTGGAGATGGCTTATGAACATGTCAAGTAGAATTTTTTTACTCCTGTTATGGTTTGAGTATGGTTTTTGGTACGTAGTAGAAATTGGTGCCAATGGATGTTTTCCAACTGTAAAGATAGTGAAAAGGAAAGTGGAAAACCAAAATTAGAGAATTTGTATGGGTTGAGAACTTGAGATGGTAAAGTTAGGAATGGTAGCATGTAATTTTAACTGAAGCAGTAACTCTTGATGAAGCAAAACATTTAAGTAAGATTAAGTATCTGATCCAAATAGTTGATACAGGGGTCATTAAAATGAGCTCAGTTGCTAGGGACTATGATATGGTTCAAGGAAGGTGCTGCTTTCAGAAGATGTTATAGTGAGAGAGATGTTTTTTCTGGCAGTTAGCACTACTCATTTGGATATCGGCATATCTGCTGCAGAGATTCATTGTGTTCATACTTAGCTACTGGAACCATAAACCGCACGATTGAATTACCGAATTTCCTCTATCTAAAGCAAGACTATAGTTTCACATTAGAAAATATCTCTTTCTTACTTTGCATGATTTGCTGACTTTTATTATTCGATTTAGGTCATTACTTGGTCCAAAGAAAAGTACTGTATTAAAATCATTGTGTAAATGAACCAGCTACCATAATGATCCTCGTTCTTCCTGACTTAGAATACTTGGACGCTAGATTTTTTTATTTTTTTGTGGGCGACTAAAACCTCATAGAATGACTCAAGAACTATGAAGGCATAGGGGCATAACCCAGAAACGACACAGAGGACACACACACCAAAGAAACAAGAACTAGAAAAACAACCAGCACCCCAACTTGGTGGGAAACCCAAACCAGCCAGTAGAAAAGCATACGCAACAAACCAATACTTAACACAGAAAACAAGCTAATGCTTGAAAACTGTGTGGTGGACCCTTCGCTCCCCACAGATTAATCTGTTTTGGTCAGTCTTCTCCAGATTAATCATGGAGGATATCTTAGCTCTGATGTCCCTCACAATGCTGCGAACCAGATTGTTGGGATCCATACCCCAATCTTGAAAAATAAGTTTGTTCTTCTGCCCCCAAAGAAAATTGATGGTTGCAGCCCGATGGTAGCTTATAGAACGCTTTACAAAATGCTTCCTATGGCATTTCCCTGCTTCAAGGCGCATAGGATCTCTAGCTACTGATTTTTCCTCAAAGATATTTCCACAGTTCTGCACCATAGCAGCCTTCAAAGAAGACCTGATTGCGGCTCTCCACTCCCGAGTTACCCAGGACACAACGGGCATCGTTAGTCAGCCCCCCAAGCAGCCAGTCTATGCCTAATGGACAGTCCCATCCCATGAATTCTAAGCCAGTGAATAGTTTTATTCTCGCTCTCATTTGTACATGGGCACCCCATTGGTGCCTTTTTAATAAGAAATTATTTCTTATCCAAAAAGGGGGGGAAAAAAAAAAAGGGTAAGCTGTTGAATAAAAACACGTCTAGGAATCCTCTGACCAAACCAAATATCCTTATTCCAAGGTTGAATCTGGTGTTTAACCTTCAAAGCTTCCGAAGCAGCTTCAGAGATACACATCCCTGAAGAGGAGAGGGAATCAGTACCACATTATATGATTGAGATCCATTGGAAGCTGAAGTTAACAAACCTGACATTCATAATTTAACATAACTTGTTTGAGAAACATTTGTTTTCATTTTGCTGATTCATTGAAGCACTCATATGACTCAGGGGCATGCAGCTTACCCATATCCAGATCCTTACTACAGAAGCATCTTTGCTCCCTATGATGCACAGCCATATCCTGCACAGCCACAACCCTATCCTGCACAACCCATGGTATGTTGTTTTACTTGTTGAATACCTCCGTTTCTGAGAGCTGGTACATATCTCACCACATTTTGTCCACTTGTTTAGTTCACTGCTTACATGGCAAGATATGCTTTTGTCCTGATTTTGTTCCAATCATCCAATTGAGTGGAGAAATAAAGCAGTGTCAAAATCAGGCAGCATAAAGCATTACTCTTCATAAAGTAATACACTAGAAGAGCGTGTACAAAAACAAATACAATACTACGCTTCAGTATATACCCAACTAATTTTTAACAGTTGTCATTTTTCCCTTTAGATCCTATGGTTGTTTGGCAATGCGATTTCAGGTCCACCTTCAGTTGATGGGAATTCAGCAAGCCGGTGTTCCTCTGCCATCAGAGGCAATTGAGGAGCCTGTGTTTGTAAATGCAAAGCAATATCATGGCATCTTACGTCGTCGGCAATCTCGTGCCAAGGCTGAAGCAGAGAAAAAACTTGCCAAGTCTAGAAAGGTACAGCATGGGCTAAAGATTCCTGTGTCCCACAATATAGACTATTGTCACTATTCTGTAGAAAACTTCTCCTGCTTGTATTAGGCAATCAGCCCTCAATGTTTCTAACAATAGGTCATTGCTGATTCTTTAGCCTCATTGAATCATTAATGCAACACAACCTTTGTTTTCACATAGCCATTTTTCATATCTATCAGCGTGAAACATCATGATATTAATCGCATATGAACCTATATGATCCGTGAAACATTTTTGAGGTCTTGGTTGTTTATTATGTGTCAGTGATGCTTGATGTTCCATTAGTTGCTTGAGTGAAAATTCTGGTTCCGAAGATAATTTTGATGTGAATGAGAGATATTTTGCGGACAGTGCAAGTGTATAATTCTTTGTGTAGCGTTTAATCTATCTTGCTTCAGATCCCTTGCCCACCAACATAAAAAGAAGAGGATAATAATAGAAACAAAAAAAACATAAAAGTAACAGTAAATAGATAATAATAATAAAAGTGCTTCAGATGCCTGTGACTTTGGTGGTCCTAAATTTTGGTTCAGATGTTCCTATTTTGATTGTGTTTTTGAACATCAGTTTAATTCAAGGCTTAATTTTTTACACTAATTTTGCAGCCGTACTTGCATGAATCTCGACACTTGCATGCACTAAGAAGAGCAAGAGGATGCGGTGGCCGTTTCGTGAATGCAAAGAAGACTGAAAACCAGCAGACAGAAGCAGCCTCAGGTGTCAAATCACAAACCACTGTCAATCTCAGCACCAACAAACACAATGTTGCTCCATCAGAAACTGCAGCATAGTTTTTTGTCTTCTTTGCGTGTACCGACACCAAAAGCAGCCTCAGGCGGAAGTTGTCGTCAATGTTTCCGGTTTGTAGCGAGGTTTGTACTCTTAGGCCGTAGTGTGTATAGGTTTGTATATGGTAGCTAGTACCAGGGTTTGCAATGAGAATTACTTATCACACAATGAAAACATTGTAGGGCTATGATCTTTCTTAGCACTTGGTGCTTGAGTTTTAGGATTGGAGTTCCGACATGCAGCCAGAGTCGTGTCAGTACTTAGTCAGCTGTTGCTGCTTTGTGGTATTAGTCATTGCATTAAAAATTTAAAATTGTTGTTAATATACAGAATAAATTTTATTTTTAATTGAAGGCTGCCTTAGTTTTTGTGGACAATATGACGATTATGATAACACTGGTAACAAAACCGCATTTTTTTTTGGAAATTTCCCTCTCTTTGCAGTGACATGCAGGTTGAATTTCAGCTTATTTACCCATTTTGGTGTAGCTGGTGTCGTACAAGACACGACGTCTATGCCCCCGTTATGATTCAAGATGATATATATTGTTTTGTACAGATCCTTATGTCTTTAGTTCAAGCCTTCAACTAAGGTGACAAAAACACCAAAGGAAAGAACGCAAGTTCCTCCTCTCATTTAAGGCACTGTTTATAATTGGCGCCTGTCTTGAGATAAGAATTGTTCGAAGTCCCATTTAAACACCTTATTGTGCTCTAGGTCGATGAATTTCAGTTTAGAACTTCTGTTCTATTCCGATTAATTAGGATGCTACAGCAAAAGAACTTCGAGGTTTGAGGTTAATAGCACAATTCTTATCTTCCAGGAGGGAAAGGAAAAGAATTGTGATTTTCAGTATGTGCTGAAATAAAAAGGTGCTAAAACTGGCGAAAAAATGCAGGAAAACAAAATAATTATCACGAGAGTAGACATGAAGATAGTAATGTTGCCCATGTATTTTCACTAGGCTTTAATGTTGGTGTTTCACTTGTCCCATACCGAAAACACTGAGGAAAACAAGACACACTCCCAAAACGAACAAACATTTAACCAAAATAGCCAACTAAAGAAGAACGGCGAGGCCTTCCTTTTTGGGGGGAACCACTTTCTTGTTTCCAGGAAAGGCATTGCGTGAAACGTCGACAAGGGCCTTGAAGCTATGTGGTTCATGCATAGAGATCTCCGACAGTACTTTCCTGTTAAGTTGGATATTCTCCTTTGTCAAGCCATGAACAAAGTTGCCATATTTAACCTGTTGTAGAAAAAGGAGAACCAATGGAAGTCAGCTTTCCACTCATGCTATAGCTGTCTATAGAATCGTAGAGTTCGGGCACTTAAAAGTAAATCAATCCAGAACATGATATGCATCCATGAAGTTACTGCAACCAATGTTACATAGATTCCACTGTGTCTAATCGTCAGATCACTCCCATATCAAGACACTGGGACACACAGACTGTCCATGCATACAAATAATCTTCAATTAATCGGATGGAGCAAAACGGTTTTACCAAGGGTCACATAGCAATTCATCAGCAAAACTAGAGCATTACCACAGTTTTCACAGCGAACTCAAAAATGTCAAAGGCACCATACTATTACGGTTGAGTATTCACACCCTTACGGCAATTTCCATTTCAGAGGAGTCCATGAAACATACACTGCAATTAAGGGATACAATGGTCTGGCAAAAGAAATTGTACTGTCAAGCAGTTTGACAGTGCAACCTTACACTTCAAGATACAATATTGGTCATCAGCTAATAGACACATTTAGCCATGGAATCGTTATGGCACTTGGTCATGCACTCAGCAGGAAACCGGAACAAACACTCTCCTCACATCCTACCCCAATATCAAAAAGAACAGCAATAGTAAGTGAGAAACAAACCAAGCAAAGTTTTCATGTCCTACACTCCAATCAACTAGGTTGGTGCATGAATCCTTCTCTGCAAAGGCTCTGTAAGGGAATAAACGTCCACATAAACAAAAATTATATTCATCGTTTTATATCCGGAATGTTATCAAGTCTTCCGTCCCCCTAGCATTTTCATTAACAACAATCACGCTGATTGTCATTACCATTGCATTAACGTCAGTAAAAGAACATGAAAACTTCCAATCTCTCCATCATAAGCCAAGTTTTCTGGTCGGAAGGCTTAGCCAACAAGAAAAGCTTTGCGCAATTACTCGAAATGGAGAATATGGAAGTAGTAGCACGAAACGCCGATAACTAATTTTGGGGTCAATAAACAGACAAAAATAATCCAAGAAGTTCATTGAGGAGACGAAGTTGGAGTTGGCCAATCATCACCAATGTTCTTCAAAGGCTAGCATCCATTCAATCACGAGGAAAAACCAACTTAAGGAATTCCTAAAGCTTTGAGCACGTCGGCGAACAAAAAAAAAAAAAGCCCAAGACTAGGGGCGAAAAATAAAGAAATTTTGGATAGTGAATAAAAATTGGGACTTCGATCACTCCTTCTCTTTCAACGCACGAACGGTTTAGAAAAATGCACAATAAACTCCCAATTAGCGAACGAAGAAACCAACAAAATAATATCAAAATAACATCAATTTATGAAACCCTAAACGCGAAATGATTTGCAAAACAATTTATTTCAAGTAGTTGGCTGTTCGTTTAGAGACTAATTGGAATGAATTCCTTTTCTGAAGCGATTTGCAGTAGCAAAAACCGCTGGGATAACCAACAATCAAGCGAAAAATGACACGATATATAAATATATATATATATATATATAGAGAGAGAGAGAGAGAGAGAGTAGTACGCCGTGTATGCGGGTGCCGGCGTTGATGCGCTCGATCCAGAGGGAGCGCATGTCACGCTTTTTATTGCGGCGGTCTCTGTAGGAGTGCTGAAGCGCCTTCTCGACTCTCTCTCTAGCTATTCTGATGCAGTTCTTCGCCCTCCCTCTGAATCCCTTCGCTAGCTTCAGTATCTCCTTCTTGTTCATCTTCACCCTTCTTCTTCTTCTTCTTCTTCTTCTTCTTCTCTCTCTCTGTCTCTCTCTCTCTCCTGTCTGCAAAACCTGTGCTAGACTGCTAGTGCATTTTACGCAGCAAATTGGGCCTAACCTTCGGGTCGACCCATAATCGGCCCAAGCACAACATAGGCCATTCAACTCAAAAGTCTCTCAAAAAAAAAAAAAAAAAACGTATGAAGAGTTTTTTAAAATGTTCGAATTTGATGTGCTCACGAGACAAATCAATCTCCAATAAACTTTAATCGAGCCAATTAAAAAGAGATCTTGGGTATATTGAACTTTTTAAACATCAAACAAACTGACTAGAAGTAATTTCTTTGATCCTGGTTCAAAAGCTTAACGAGTTTCATAAAGATATTCAAACTCAGTCTGTGTGTATGACAAAGCAATCTTTTTTGTATTTTTAAATCTAGCATATGGCTGATAAACGAGCCAAAGGAGTTGAGCTAGTGATTGATCAAACTTGGTTTAAAAATTTTGTTGATGATCAAGCTTAGTTGTTTATAAAATCAGTTGGTCTAAAATGAGCATTTTAATAAAGCCAAAGACTAATCAATCTTGTGTAGATTGAATTTTTTTATGCAACAATAGTAGCTTGTCGAACTTGGTTGAAATCTTCGACAAAATGTTCCATTGTGATTTGTCATCTTGAAAAAACTTTGGGTAAAGTGAGCTTAAGTCATTTATGAAATGAACTGGTCTAAAATAAGCATTTTAATCAAGTCAAAGACTAATCGATCTTGTGTAAATTGTATTTTTTTTTATGCACCAATAGTAGCTTGTCAAACTTGGTTGAAACCTTCAACAAATTGTTCCATTGTGATTTGTTATCTTGAAAAAAAATTGGGCAAATTACTTTACAAAAAAACCCCGAGTTTCACTCATGTGACAATATAAACCATACACTGTCAATTGTAACAGTCATGTAGCAAACTAACAATAACATTTTAAACCCTTTAGTTTCTTTCCATGCAAATATAAGGAATCCATTAAGTCTATGTGGATGGAGAGAGACTACGAGGCTGTTTGACAAACTCTTTTTCAATTTTTCTAATTCTCTTTTTCACATTTTGGTTGTTTGGCTACCTCAAAATAGAAGTTGTTTTTGCAGGATGACTTTTCAATTTTGAAGAAAGGAGAAGAGTAAAAAAGAGGGTAGGAGAAGTTTTTTGACTTCTCATTTTTCATTTTTCCCATTTTGATTAACAAAAATAACTACAAAATGTATTTTGCACATATCTCTCAAACGTTACTCTTGTTGCAAAATGTATTCTGCACATTTTCATCCAAAAAACTCTACCAAATTCAAAATACATTCAACCAACGGGGCTAGCTTAGTTGGCCAGGGCTCTTGCATCTCACTAGGAGGTCAGGAGTTCGAATCTCCCTGCCTGCGTGCAGGGGCTTTTCCTTTATTCGTTTCTTTCTTTGTTTCTACCCTGTAATGGGCTTATTTCTTGTATTGATTAAGTTGTTGGGCTTGGTTGTCTCGTGAACTCTCACAATTCATGTAGTGTCCCGGGTTGGTACTTTGTACTTCATATGTGATGTAATTGATCTCGCTTCTATCGATTGACAAAAAAAAAAACAAAATTCAAAATACATTCTATCCATAATTCAAAAGGCCAAAAAGACGAAAAGTTGAAAATAAAAAGCCAAAAAGTAGGCTCCCAAACACTCCTTACATATGCAAATATAAGTCTCCGTCCGAGTCCTTTAATAAACAAAGACAAAAAACGTAGAACTAATGCTCATAAGAGCATTCTCAATAACGTAACCAAAATTGGATAACCAAAAGTTGTCACATCATCCTTTGGTTATCCATTTAGAGGTTGTTAAACTTAGTAATAGTCAAGTTCCACATTGGTATTTTTGTTCATAACAAAAAACAATGGACCCCTTGTCACTTTTTCAAATTTGGATAACCAAAATTTTGCCACAGCACTTTTTCAAACTACAAAAAAATAGTTTTAAAATTATTTTTTTAGTAAAAATAGTTTTAGAGAAAATAGTACATTTTGGGAAAACAAATGTTTTTCCAGAAAGCAATTTAAAAATACAGTTTTTGTGTAAAAAAAATGTTTTTTTAGAAAACAATATTTTGAAAGAAAAAATAGTTTTAACAAGTTTTTTATTTAACAAGTTTTTAAAAAATATTGTTTTCGTGAAGTTTTTACGAGTTTCCAAAAATATTTTTAACAAATTTTGTTTTCGAGAACTTTTTTTTTAAAGAATGTTTTTTTTCCAAAACTTTCTTTCTCAAAATGCTTTTTTTAAATACTCTTTTTTTTTCCAATTAAAAAAAATACTGTTTTTTAATTTCTCTAAAAAATTGTTTTCAAAATATGTTTTGCAAAAAGTAGTTTCTTTTTTCTTTTTTCTTTTTTCTTTTTTTTTGATGAGGGGATGAGTGTGGGTGATATGTAAGGGCTAATATTGACATTTCAGTCATTTCGTTAACGGAGTAAGGATTTTTTGCATTTCGCATAGATGAGAGGGTATATGGACGCTTTTAAACGTTATGGAGGTCTCTATGGAAATATGCAAAGACGAGGGGCTCTTTAGAATTTAACCAAAAACAACCATCACACTTCAATCCCTCTAGTTAATTCGCCCTCCCGGCTGATTAATCGATTTGCATTATTTTAATAATTTTATTAAATAAAACGTGACTTTTTGTACTTTATTCCCAAACTATGTGAAAACGTGGTTGCTAATCACGCTTTCACGGTGGATTAAGACGGATTAAGCGAAAAAATTAAGTTAATCTTAATCCAGTTTGAAAGCGTGTTTGGCAAACACGCCTTTACAAAACGTTTTCTATGATACAAAATGACCCAAAAAATAAAATACTAAAAGCGTGTTTAGATAATGCACCTTATGAAAGCGTGTTTGAAAAATGCACATTCTAAAAGCATGACTAGCAAACACGCCTTTAGAAGACGTGTTTACAAAGCACGCTTATTTCCTTATATGGTTAAAAAAGAAAGGTCATTGTTATTTCCTAATATGGTTAAAAAAGTTCACGTTTTTTTCACTGAGACTCCATCGCCTTCTTCTCTTTCTCTCTCTAGGGCTCTGAAACTCCATCGCCACTACTCGGCTCTTGGCACTCCGATCGCGACCTCCGAGCCGGTCACCTATTAATATATGTTTTTTTTTTGTGTGTGTGTGTAAGAGCGCACGTCAACTATTATCAATTAAAGGTAACATTAATTTTTTAAGCAAAAAATATCTCAGTATTTTTGGATTCTCTCATAATGACTTGTCAAAATGATGATGTATGCAATGTCAGCCATTTATGAGCGTGCCCACTTGTCCCATTAATTAATATTGGCCTATTAAACAAGTGAATGATAAGACAGGTCGAATGGGTGGTACCGAAGGGCAAGTCACGGGTTGGCAGTTGAAGACATGTCATGTGACAAGTCATGAAGTCACGGGTTGGCCTTTAATGGAAAGTCACAGACTACAATTGTTGAATAATACAAATCAAATGTGATGACACATAAGACATTAAAGAGTCTTATCCAACTATGTGTATAAAAAGGAGAAAGAAGTGTGATTAGGTACTGAGAAAGGTCATTGTATAGCAAATAGCCAAGTATGAAGTATACAGTGTGTGACATATTCAAAGCAACTTGGCGTCATTGGCACCTCGATGAAGATTTTGAATACCCTTTGAACCCAAACATGCGCTACACACCCAGGGTTATCACAAAAATGCGACGTGAGTATCAGTATCGAATTGAACTATCTGAAGTTCTTATATTCAATTGTCGATCATTCAACATTCCAATTCCACATCGCCAAGCAATTGCCATGGCGACAGGTACTCCACAATTGCCGCAAAGAGCCTTGCATCGTATTCGTGAAAAAGTCAATCGCATGCAGATGCGTTCGTCTAGATATAAGTATCAATGCTTAGCAAATGAACGAAGAGAGGAGGGCTTGATGGGTGAAGCTCATTTCTATATGGAGGCTAGCATGAACGAAGACGTTCAATCCGACATTGAGATGTCTGATGATGATGAAGAACTATGAAAGTTGTGCTAGCATTGGAAGATCAAAAACCATGGAAGTTATGCGACCATTGGAACTCTAAGTTTTTTTTTTTTAAATTGTGCAATCCATTTTCTTTTGTATTTTGTGTCATTGTTGGGAGTGACTTTTATTTTCTTGTACTAGCAATCTCTCTACATTAATTCCACTCTTATGTTGTCACTATATTTTGGACATCCATTGTAACTTCTTCTTATCATTCATTAAATATATGAATGACAATACAGAAACAATAAGAACTAAATTGTAGTTAATCAGAAAATAGAACAAAGTAAACGTACTTAGCAACATAATCAATACATCACTTAACTTACTTGACTTAAACTGACATACCGATTAACAAACTTAACATATTACAAATACATAACTTGAAGTACTTTATGTAGAAGCAATACATTGCATAACATAGTAGGAGATCTACATGTCCTCATCAGACATAGCGTAGTCAGATAGGTACTTCTCGTTATTCAACGCATTGTTGTGCTCATTTTCCGTTAGTTCTCGGTCATTTGCCTCTGCCATCTCAGTTGCTAGCTGAAGCATGAAATATTGGCTCCTACGCATCAACGTCCTATTATTCTCCTCTTTGATTTGGGCCACAGCGGCTTCATACTCATGCTTATTTGTTCTTGACATATCTAGCGACCGGCGATGAGGAATTCTTACTCCCCTGTTCCGTAAATCAACAACCAATCCCTCCTGCTCTTCAACCCTAAACTTCCATTCTTCTCGAAGACCAACATAGTAATCTTTAGGGCTGGTTCTTTTTTCTTTTCCAATATGGGTCCTTGAACCTGGGAAGTATCCACACCCTAGAAGTAGATCCTCTACCAGCCATTGTGATACAAGTAAGTCACGACTATGAAGTGTATTATACAGATATACCATAAGTTTGAAATTAATTTATAGGCAAATAGTTTGGAGTCATCTTGCATATATGAATAAAGTTGTATAAATGCTTGATAAGACATCAGATATGAATAAAATGGTCTAACAGCTAATATTAATAAATAAAGATGATGAATAAGGCTGTAGTAGTACAAAAGTAGATGTTGACTTGACCATCCATTGGTTTGCATTGAATGATTGATTACAAGTCCCCATTAAATTAATGTCACTGTGGGGCCACGTGAAATGTTTCATTTTTTCAAGAGCATTGGATTCCATTTATTATCAAAGAAGACCAATAAGGGTAATGACACATGCATGTTGGCGGGTCCCCCGGCATGTTTTGGGCGAGCTTTGGATTCTAGTGAGAGCTAAATAAGGCTGAAAAAGTCTGTAAAGACTCTGTATCATTTATATTGTAGACACAACTACACAATGACACAGGCATGTGGGCAGGTTCCCATCTTACAATGTTTTATGAGAGCTTTGGATTCCAAAGTTGAATAAGTCTGTATCATTTTATGAACACACAAGCCAGAAAGCCAATCTATATTGAACTAGAAATTTTCATACATGACATAGATATTCGTACAACCACTTCACCTAGCATGTTTATTAGTAGTAATTATGCTTAATACACTAGCAAGCCGTAGGTCTTAACAAAAAGGGGAAGCGAGGATCAACACGTTACATTTACAAATTATTCAACAATTTGATGTCACACATAACTCGAAAGTTATTATTAGAAAAGCAGACCTCGGCAGAACCATTAGAAACGAACATACATTAGAGCACTTATAGTCCTTTGCATATTGAAAAGGATTTTTTTATGGTTAGGGTATGTGAGGCATTTATCAAAATGAATGTTCCCCATTAGTATAAATTTTTGATGTCTTTTTTATTTGTCCACAACCATTTTTTATTTCGTTTGTGATTAAAAAAAATAATAAAACCAATACTTATTTGGTTAGGTTCTGACACGAGAAACACAAGGAGTTAAGATTCCAATAAAGCTACGGTGATAGAAGGAGCTAAGGTTCTGCTACCAATACTTGTGACATGGAACTACGGTGATGAGCTACAAGATTGGACTGCCAAAAGGCAGCTGCTAAAGGCGTGTTTACTGACCACGCTTTTAGAAGGCGTGTTTGGTAACACCGCTTTTAGAAGAAAAAACCCGCAAATCGATTAATTCGCCCTCTCCCCTTCCTCTCGCCATACATCGTCCTTCTTCCTCTCACCACCGACCTCCATCATCACCGCCTCCTCCTTCCTCTCGTACCCACTCCCTCTCGGTTCTCTCCCTCACCTACATTCTCCTCGTCTGTCTCTCGTCTGACCGCCGCCATCATCAAATCTGCGAGCACTACTCACTCCGTCCGATACTGATCTGCTACTCTAGGTATGTATTCGAACCCTCTTACATTCAAACACACTACCTTTAACCTAAAAAACGTAAAAAGTAGAAACCATTTCAATCGTTAGAAATGTTGGCACAAATTTATAGCATATTTATGTGTCTGTGTGTACGTCTATTGCCTATATACGGGGATTAAGTTGCCTTAAGATCAACAGAAAATCAACGCAATCAAGTTGGCCTCTTAAGAATTTGTTAAGTCAACATACAAGGATCTTAAATCAGTGAGCTTCCAATAAAGAAAATTAACCTTAATACTCTTGGTATCAGTTCTATTTTTATTTTTTCTATTAGAAAAATTCGAATGAAGTCTAGAAACTTATAGTAAACAACAATAGTGGAGTTGAATATAGTAGTACTCCATTTGTAGTATGGTACTATGCCGAACGGAGAAGAGGGTGTTGAGCTTTGTTTGGTCGGTGCTGTTTTGGGTGTAGGTGCTAGTTGTGGCAACGGTTGCGTTTGGGTAGTCTGTTTTGGCAGTCTATGACGGCATAAGTTGGGCCAGCTATGATTATTGATATGAACGTAAGCAAGCAAATTGTGAAAACAAACAGAGCATATCTGAGCATTTTGTGAGGCAAATTAGTCATGGAAGAGCAGTTGGGAAGGCTATTCATTTTTTAGGGGTTCAATTTTGACGAAAGTGGAGATTGGGAGAGGGTGAAGAAATAAGTTGTGGAGAGAGGGGTGTAGCTTGGAAGCCTTTGGAAGTGGTCAATGCGGCATGTTGTATTGAAATGAATTGCAGTGTTTCAGAGAAAGGAGTGGTTGAGTGGGTGTTAGGTGGTAGTGGATTTGGACTGTGGCCTGATTATGACGGCATGTTTGGTAACACAGCTTTTAGGAAAAGAAAAAAAAAACAGCAAATCGATTAATTCGCCCTCTCCCCTTCCTCACACCATACGTCGTCCTTCTTCCTCTCACCACCGACCTCCATCATCACCACCTCCTCCTTCCTCTCGTACCCACTCCCTCTCGGTTCTCTCCCTCACCTACATTCTCCTCGTCTGTCTCTCGTCCAACCGCCGCCATCATCAAATCTGCGAGCATTACTCACTCCGTCCGATTCTGATTTGCTACTCTAGGTATGTATTCGAACCCTTTTACATTCAAACACACTACCTTTAACCTAAAAAACGTAAAAAGTAGGAACCATTTAAATCGTGGAAATGTTGGCACAAATTTATAGCGTATTTATGTGTCTATGTGTACGTCTATTGCCTATATACGGGGATTAAGTTGTCTTAAGATCAACAGAAAATCGACGCAATCATGTTGGCCTCTTAAGAACAAACCACAAATCGATCGATTCGCCCTTTCCCCTTCCTCTCGCCATACGTCGTCCTTCTTCCTCTCACCACCGACCTCCATCATCACCGCCTCCTCCTTCCTCTCGTACCCACTCCCTCTCGGTTCTCTCCCTCACCTACATTTTCCTCGTCTGTCTCTCGTCCGACCGCCGCCATCATCAAATCTGCAAGCACTACTCACTCCGTCCGATTCTGATCTGCTACTCTAGGTATGTATTCGAACCCTCTTACATTCAAACACACTACCTTTAACCTAAAAAACGTAAAAAGTAGGAACCATTTAAATCGTTGGAAATGTTGGCACAAATTTATAGCGTATTTATGTGTCTGTGTGTACGTCTATTGCCTATATACGGGGATTAAGTTGCCTTAAGATCAACAGAAAATTGACGCAATCAAGTTGGCCTCTTAAGAAAAATCCGCAAATCGATTAATTCGCCCTCTCCCCTTCCTCTTGCCATACGTCGTCCTTCTTCCTCTCACCACCGACCTCCATCATCACTACCTCCTTCTTCCTCTCGTACCGACTCTCTCTCGGTTCTCTCCCTCACCTACATTCTCCTCTTCTGTCTGTAGTCCGACTGCCGCCATCATCAAATCTGCGAGCACTACTCACTCCGCCCGATTCTGATCAGCTACTCTAGGTATGTATTCAAACCCTCTGACATTCAAACACACTACCTTTAACCTAAAAAACGTAAAAAGTAGGAATCATTTAAATCGTTAGAAATGTTGGCACAAATTTATAGCATATTTATGTATCTGTTTGTACGTCTATTGCCTATATACGGGGATTAAATTGCCTTAAGATCAACAGAAAATCGACACAATCAGGTTGGCCTCTTAAGAAAAAACCTCAAATCGATTAATTCGCCTTCTCCCCTTCCTCTCGCCATACGTCGTCCTTCTTCCTCTCACCATCGACCTCCATCATCACCGCGTCCGCCTTCCTCTCGTACCCACTCCCTCTCGGTTCTCTCCCTCACCTACATTTTCCTCGTCTGTCTCTCGTTCGACCGCCGCCATCATCAAATCTGCGAGCACTACTCACTCCGTCCGATTCTGATATGCTACTCTAGGTATGTATTCGAACCCTCTTACATTCAAACACACTACCTTTAACCTAAAAAACGTAAAAAAAGTAAGAACCATTTAAATCGTTAGAAATGATGGCACAAATTTATAGCATATTTATGTGTCTGTGTGTACGTCTATTGCCTATATACGAGGATTAAGTTGCCTTAAGATCAACAGAAAATCGATGCAATCTAATTGGCCTCTTAAGAACCTGTTAAGTCAACATACAGGGATCTTAAATCAGTGAGCTTCCAATAAAGAAAATTAACCTTAATACTCTTGGTATCAGTTCTATTTTTATTTTTTCTAATAGAAAAATTCGAATGAACTCTGGAAACTTATAAACAACAGTAGTGGAGTTGAATATAGTAGTACTCCATTTGTAGTATGGTGCTATGCTGAACGGAGAAGAGGGTGTTGAGCTTTGTTTGGTCGGTGCTGTTTTGGGTGTAGGTGCTGGTTGTGGCAAGGGTTGCGTTTGGGTAGTCTGTTTTGGCAGTCTATGACGGCATAAGTTGGGCCAGCTATGATTATTGATATGAAGGTAAGCAAGCAAATTGTGAAAACAAACAGAGCATATCTGAGCATTTTGTGAGGCAAATTAGGCATGGAAGAGTAGTTGGGAAGGCTATTCATTTTTTAGGGGTTCAATTTTGACGAACGTGGAGATTGGGAGAGGGTGAAGAAATAAGTTGTGGAGAGGGGGGTGTAGCTTGGAAGCCTTTGGAAGTGGTCAATGCGGCATGTTGTATTGAAATGAATTGCAGTGTTTCAGAGAAAGGAGTGGCCGAGTGGGTGTTAGGTGGTAGTGGATTTGGATTGTGGCCTGATTATGACAGGATGTGCGTTTAGGCATGTGTTCTTCCTCGAGTTAGTGGTTTTTTCACATACGAAGAATTGATGTGAGAACCAAGTTTGTTTTTTCTATGATGTTACTCCCTCTGTCCCAATTTGTTTGCTCAGTACGGGGAATCCCCCAATTTAGTGGGTCAGAGTCAAAGGCTTTAAAAAGGCATACTTTTCCAATCTTACCCTTCTTTGATGGGAAATGAATTTAGCTCCTACAATCCCGAAAATTTTGGCCAAATATCTCGAATATTTTGGCTCCGACATTTTTGCTCCCAAATTTTGGCTCCGACATTTTTATCTTTGCAATCTTGCATGATTGAGGTGATGAAGGATTACGGAGGAAACAACTATAAGGTGACGCACTTGGGGAAAAGCCGATTTATGAGAAATGGTAATCTGCCTTCTCAAATCCCTTGTGGAAAATGCTTTGTCCCATCTACATGATCAACCCCTTAATTAATTAAGTCAGGTTAGTTCTTGTTCTTGTTTTTTTTTTATGATACTACAATCTGTGACACTGTTTTGCTATTTGGAGTTATATCCTTTGATCACAATCTAATTTTGTTCTTTTTATTCAGGTGAATTCTCTGCAAGATTTTGGAATTTTTTTGCAAAGTTTCCAATTAAGACTTCTTTGATGGCTTAGTAAAGAGAAGAGTTTGTTTTTTTCCCCATATTTTGTTTGAACGGGGAAAAATTGAAGCTCATGTTTTTTTTGGATGCTCAATTGAATATGTAAACCCTTGTAAAATTGTTGGGAATTTATGTAGTAATTTACTTTTTGTATGTTTTGTGCTAATTTCAAGTAATTTTCTCCATGCAAAAGTGAAAAGGATTGAAAAGGGTAAAATGGGAAGTTTGTCCATAATTATAGCCAATTCAAGAAAGTGAGCAAACAATTTGGGACAACCCAAAAAAAAATACTGAGCAAATAAATTGGGATGGAGAGAGTAGTAATTTTGTCTTGCAATATGTTGTTTATGTTTTTCAGGAAATGACTCGTAAATGGCCTACCGTTTCAGAGGAAAAGGAGGACGAAGAGCAAAGAATAGGAAACTACGACCTAAATTGCAAAATTGCAATAACCCTTCAAAGCCCACCCAAAAAATAAAATAAAATGATGCGCTCCTATGACATCTTCCCCTGGCTCCCTCCCTATCTCTCTCCTTCTCAAAACCCTTGTTGTTGATGAAGATATTGATTGTAGCCCCGCACAAAATTGTGGGTTTTCATAAAAATTGCTGTCCAAGTACTACTAAATTCTTGGTGTATTTCTGAATCAATCTCATCATCTTCTACCGCTTTGCTTCTACCCCACCGGGATGACAACAACTCCATTCTTTAAGTCGCTAATTCTCTGCTGCGTCTTCTTTCTGGTAAGCAGCGTTAAGATCCCTCCTCAATGTCATTCAAACTTCTTCCACCTTTCTGTTTGCTTCTCTTGAGCTGTGTTGCTGATAGTAAATCTGTTTGTCGCTGTTAACTTGTCTAGCCGTATGGGAAGAAGAAAGGTCAAGACTACTGCTTGATCCTTCCAGTATTTATGCGCAAGTTTCTGTTCTTTCTTAGTTCTTTTGCTTTTGTTTTTTCTGTTTGGCAAGCAAGGAGGCACTAAGATGAGTGGAAAAAAAAAAAAAAAAACCTTTCGAGGTCGAATATCTCAAGGTTTAATAATCTGGGATCAGTTTATTACTTTATTATATCACCGCAGTTGAAAAAAAGATTCTTATATCACCTTATTTTGGTTGCCAATACTTCTAAGAAGTATACGGAAACACTGTTTGCTGATATTGTAGAAGGTGTGTGTTTTTATTTAGAGCACTTGTTAATTCAGGTAAATATTTACTAGTGCGTATCTATTTGCCAAGTCTCAGACTTTAGACTTGCACACTCAATTAATGATGTTCCTATCAATGACTTGGACCTTGCACAATGCCGTTTGCAGGTGAATAGATATAATACTAAGCTAAGACTAGTTATGTAATGTTATAAGTTTTCCAGGGTATTAATGATAACGGTAGCTGTATCTAAGGCATATACGATATTTTCCTTTTGTTTTACAGTTGTATTAGTGATTTAGTGAAGTGTAGTGTAGCTATACCATTTCTTTCCAACCAGGCGAACAAATTGTTTGGAACCTCTGGACAGGTTTCTAGTATCTTCCCTTTACTTCACTGTGGGGCCTAATTATTCAAGTACTTCTCTTTAAGTTAGCTTCCAGTTACCCATTTCGTGTTCTGTAATGGTATTTGCATTTATAGGGTTCAAGTTTCATCTTGTACAATTTGTCTTCAATTCACCTTTTCTGTCTCATTTTTTATTTCTTGTGCACCCATGCAGGCCATGACTCAAACTTCCCTTGCTGGAGCAGATTTATCAGATACTCAAACCATGTAAGATCTTTCGCGAGGATCTTTTGGCGACAGAAAGATCTACTAGTTTTGTGGATTGTTGACATAATGAGGGCAATGTTCTTGTCAATAAGTGTCTATCTGATTAATTTCCTTTCTTTTTTTTGCTTTGTTGCTTTCCAGCAGGAAAGGAGATCCCAAATCATACTGGTCATTATATGACTGTCCCCAATGTGTTGGCAGAAAGGTTTTCATACTCACCTTTGAAATCATGATAGGCATATATGTTCTGAGGGATTACTGCATGGATTATAAGTTTCAGAAAAATGCCTCATGGATTTGGGTCGAGTAGTAATGTCTGACTGCCAATAATATGCCTGTTTTATTATTACTTGGTCCCTTCTGGTGTCAATACCTGATTTGATAGTAAAGTTTGAAACATGGTAGGCATATATGTGACTGCCTATAATATGCCTACTTTAGTATTGTTACTCGATCCCTTCTGGTGGCAATACCTGATTTGGGAGAACAGTTTGAAATCATGATAGCCATATGTGTTTTATTGCCAAGAATCCAAGATGAGGGAATACTTCATTGATGTTTACATATCTGAAAAATGCCTCATGGATTTGAGTAGACTTTCTGATGTCTGAACGCCTGTAATATGCCTACTTTAGTATTGTTACTTGGTTCCTTCTGGTGGCAATACCTGATTTGAGAGTACGTTCTGAAATCATGATAGCCATCTATGTTAATCGCCAAAAAAGAGAGAGTTTGGTTGTGCATTTAGTTTATTGATAACTCAAATAACATGTGCACATGTTAATTTTGCATGTGAACAAACTGAAGGCTAGGCAGGAACAAGGTCATGCGAAATCTGCTTCAGATAGTGGCCCTCCGGATGAAAAGGTACTCGACATATTTTTATTTGTGGTGGTCATTCTGTATGTATCCTGATTCTCCTGTATTTGTGCAGGATATTGATATTATTGTGACATACACCGACACCTCTGGATCTGTTCGAATTAGGTCTGTGAAATCTGGGGACCTATCAGCTTCCTGGAACTGGAGAAGTCCAACAGATGAAACCACTGACCATCAAAAGAGTTCCCTGGTAGTAACATCCCTTTTGAGTTTGAAATTAGTTAGCAAAACAACTTTCTTCAGTGCCTGAACATTTTGGTGCATCAACCTCAAACATTATATGAGCTGTAAAAGTTTTATCATGTGAGAACTGAAATTTATGTACAATTTTGTGTTTATGTTTAGCTCAAAACATAGTTCTGAGGTTACTAACTTGACATATCCTTCTCTTATTTTGGAGCCACAGGCACAAGAAGAGTCATTTCAAACTGATGTGAGATTTGGAGATGATGTTGAGTATTCTAATGATAAGCATCTTTTTGGAGGTGAAATGCCACAGCCACAAACATCTACCATGCACCCAGTGAAGCTCAAGCGTCGGGTAAAATTTCATATGGTTTTATTAGTGTTCGTTATGCATATTTTACTGAGTTGGTTTCACACGATGACTGTTTCTCGCACTTCAGTTGTTACGGCAGAAGAGGAAGGATCTTCGTACTGCAGAGCTAATTCGACAAGATAAAGAGAATGATAACCAGTTGCAAGCGGCTGCTATTGAACGATCTAAAGAGCTTGACACCACTGTCAAGGGAAGATACAGTATATGGAGAATCGAATACCAGAACCCAAACTCTGATTCAACCTTGAAACTTATGCGTGATCAGATGATCATGGCAAAAGCTTATGCAAGCATTGCAAAAGCTTATAATGAAAGTGGTCTATATGACTCTCTTATGCAAAGTTCCAGAGGAAGTCAACTTGCCATTGGAGATGCACATTCTGATGCTGAGCTTCAGCCAAGGTATAGCCTTTGTTTTGTTGTACATTACAGAGTTTATCTGTTGGCTGTTGTTCCTAACGTGGGCTTTCTCTTTCTCCTCACCTTCAGTGCTCTTGATCAAGCAAAAGCAATGGGTCACACTTTGTCAATAGCCAAGGACAAATTGTATGATTGTCTCGTAGTAGCGAGGAAGTTAAGGGCCATGCTTCAATCTACTGAAGCTAATGTAAATTTGCTGAAGAAGAAGAGTGCATTCTTAATCCAGCTAGCTGCAAAAATAGTCCCCAAACCCTTGCATTGTCTTCCTCTACAGCTTTCAACAGACTATTACCTTCAGGGTTATCAAAACAACGGCTTTCCCAACAAAGACAGACTCGAAGATACTTCTCTCTTCCATTATGCTATTTTTTCCGATAATGTTCTTGCTACATCTGTGGTTGTCAATTCTACTTTGGTACATGCAAAGGAACCTGAAAAGCATGTATTCCATGTTGTAACGGATAAACTGAATTTCGTGGCCATGAAAATGTGGTTTCTAATCAACCCTCCTTCAGGAGCAGCCATCCAAGTTGAGAATGTTGATGATTTCACATGGCTAAATTCCTCTTACTGTCCTGTGCTACGTCAACTAGAATCTGCACGAATGAAGGAATATTATTTTAAGGCAAATCAAGCGTCTTCCCTGTCTGTTGGCTCTGACAATCTCAAATATAGGAATCCAAAATATTTGTCCATGCTGAATCACCTTAGATTTTACCTTCCTGAAGTTTACCCAAAGCTGGATAAAATCCTGTTTTTGGATGATGATATTGTAGTTCAGAAGGATCTGACACCTCTTTGGTCCGTTAATCTGAGAGGGATGGTGAATGGTGCGGTTGAAACCTGTAAGGAGAGTTTTCACAGATTTGACAAGTATCTGAACTTTACCAATCCAAAGATCTCTGAGAATTTTGATCCAAATTCTTGTGGCTGGGCATTTGGAATGAATGTTTTTGACTTGAAGGAGTGGAGGAAGCGAGACATTACTGGAATATATCATCGTTGGCAAAACCTGGTAAGGAAACATTAGTGTCCAACCTACTTTTTCTTAAACGATTAGCAATTGTTACCTTGCAATGTTTTGTCTTGATACATAGACGTGGCTCGCCTGCACACATCCGCACTTTCCTAAGTGTGTTGGACGTGTGGAAATCGTCTTGTGTTTTTTTTCCCGTCTCTGTGTGTGTGTGTGGATGCAAGCAGTTCATATTGTTTAGATACATTCTTTTGTCAGCTTGTAAATACTTTGTTTCCCCCCGTTCAATGGATTATTGAGCTTATTTGGCTAGAATACTTAACTTTTTTAAATGACTAGGGTGTGGGAGTTCACATGATGGTTTTTCTTCATAGGGCATTTGCTGTTTTTGCCTGTGACATCCCGGATCATTATTTTTCCTTTTTTCAGGAATGTGTAGGTGGAATATCAATGACACATGCAAAGCTGTCCTGCTTCCTATTAATATCCCACAACTCCTCTCCTCTCGCGTAGAAAGAAATAGATACTGAGATAGAATTAAACAAGTTAGACTTGCACTAGGACTAGGGCACTTTTCGGCATGGAAAGGTGTAGTCACAGACCATGTTGCCAAACAATTTACTCAAAATGCATGTGGCATCGACTCATTGGTGAGTAGGTTAATTGCATTTTTCTTCTTAAACCCAATTAAGAATGACATAATGTCACAAGGGTATGTTATGTATATTGTTGTCCAACATGTTGTATTCCTAGTATTCGATTTTCAGTGATTCTTTTCCTAGTTCTAGACTTGTAGTGGTGCATACAATTTCTGTATTTTTAATCTGAAATTATGATCGAATGAAGCGTTTCAATCATATTGTCGTCACTCCTCATCACTTGCCCGAACCAGTCCCAATTTCATAACTTATATCGATGACTTGCCAGTGTTCGTACTCATGGAGATGTTGTTTTGCAGAATGAGGATAGAACTCTTTGGAAACTTGGGACGTTGCCTCCTGGGCTAATAACTTTCTATAACCTCACTTATCCACTAGAGCGGAGCTGGCATGTGTTGGGACTTGGCTATGATCCTGCCCTTAATCAGACAGCAATAGAGAATGCAGCTGTCGTCCATTACAACGGAAACTATAAGCCGTGGTTGGATCTTGCTATCGCTAAATACAAGTCATACTGGTCTAGATATGTTATGTTTGATAATTCTTATCTTCAACTTTGCAACTTCAGTGGATGAGAGTTTCATGATCACCTGTAAAGTTCTCTCTCTCTCTCTCTCATGTAATCTGTGATTCCATCACTTTGCACAAGAAATAAAAATCAAAAGAAAAGGGAAGTATGATACAATATTGCTGTGGGTAAATTTTTCATTTACTTCTATGCTGTAAGCGAAGAAGTAGGGGAAGTTTGTGTTTTGGCTAGGGCCATTTCTTGGCCGGTTGAAGAGATTTTTGTATTTGTCTACTATCATTTACTGTGTTTCAAAACACGGGCCAATTTCTTTTTTATGCTCTTTCCTACACAGTCTCCTGGTTATTGGATAGAGTTATAGTTAATGTTGGTTCCAGTGCGATTCTGAGCTATGGTTGTTCATTCCCGCCAGGTGGATATTCCCTGGTCTCTCTCTCTCTCTCTCTCTCTCTCTCTCACACACACACACAGAGATCATATTTTGAATGTAGTGTCATCTGCCATTCAGCTTCTCTGTCTGGTTCTATCTCTAACAAGTTTTTCACGGCACCCCTCCTAAAGAAGCCCATGACCGGACTCCCTCTCGCGTGCAAAAACCCAAGCTATTTATCAAAAAATTCAAAACAAATGGAAACGCGAAGCTGCAGGCGCATGAATCAAAACAAACAAGTCAAGTACATTCATCAAAGATTTTTTGCGGCTGGCCTTCAAGAGGCCCGGAAGCTCATTCTTGAAACCATTAAAAGTAAGTTGTCATGCCAAAAGGTTTTCTGGTTCAAATATCGATAGGTATAAAAATATCTCATATTTTTAGTATTTTGATATCTATCGATGTCCGAACAAAATAATTTTTTTACTAGATACTCTTCTCAACGAGCCCTACGACTCTTATGGTTCAGATCAATGATTTTTCAAGCCCACAATTTTAAAACTTTTCCTGAAAGTTCTTTCAAACTGGTAGGGTCCTGAATTTTGCATGAAAATCAAAGAATAGATGAGTAACGTAAAAATATTCGATGGGCCTGATTTTCTTCGAGATCACCTTAATAATTATTTTGAAATTATTTAACGGTTCGGATCGTTGGTGTGGGACCCGAAAGTGGGCCCCACAAAATTCCATTTTGCAAAGGCTTGGAATGGACGGAAGGACTGGACGGAAGGTTAGACTAACGGAAGAGAGATGAGGCTTGGTTGAGACTTGAGAGAGAACGTGGACAGATGGCATGATTTGGTGGCATTTTGGCTTGCCACAGAGATGTGCCACAGAGACTTGGCACAGGAGATCTGAAGCCCTCTCTCTCTCTCTTCCTTTTTTTTTTTTTCCAACTTCATTTCACGGTTTTTTTTTTTGTTGAATAGTGCATCTATTAGGGGAGAGAGAAATATCCAAATCAACAATTTTTTTTTACTGGATTTAAACTCTAGGGCCCTGTTTGGATGCCGGATTTGTAATCCCGGGCCCACTTTAGTCCCGCGTTTGGAAGGAATTTTTCGCTGTTGGGAGTAGAAATCTAGGAGCCGGATTTGGTAACGACAGCCTCCCCCATGGGGGATTTGAGAGGTTTTGGTACGAAAATACCCCTCCAAATCTGGGTGATTTTGAGGGTTTTGAACCAAAAAATACCAGTCCAGAGAGGGAGAGAGTACTTAATGTGAATTTCTTGAAACCCAGTTACTGTAAGTTGGTCCGTGGATGAGATCAGAGGCTTTGAACTCGTTGACGTCCGAGGAGGATCAGGATCGGAGGCTCTCCCCCATCGACGAAGTCTCTCTCTCTCTCTCTCTACCCTGTTTTATTATCTTGAGAGCCACCGAAAATTTTTGGGGAAGATGGAGTACTGTACTCCATTTACTTTGGGAAATGAATTACTAACTTTTTAGAAATATGTTTGGATGTGTTGAGAGCACATCATTTTTGCTCAATTTCTTGACTTTTTAGACTTTTATTTTAAGAAAATTTCTTTATTTAAATGCCAAATTTGTTTTTTAAATGCCCAATATTAATAATGTTGGGTAGTAGCACTCATACTTTTTTTGTTTTTGTTTTCTACTTTTTTTAAACAACAATTTTTTTCTCATAATATATATTTTTATTTATTTTTCAGCAAGAAAATACTTATAATAAAAAAATTAGGTGTCAACATTTGTAATTTTTTAATTATCCAATTTTTTCATTACACTAACAAAATGGGGGCAATTATGTCTTTTTACAATTTATCTCATCATATCCACCCTCTAAATCCCCCTTCTCAAAATACCATCCAAACACCTTATATAAAAATTCACCATTCTTAGGAGGTGGGCCCACTCTCATTACAAATTCACCTTCAAATCCACTCTCAATTACAAATCTACCCAAAATCATCTCCGGCATCCAAATGGGGTGTAGTAGTGTTGCTTGCTCTGATGAAGAAAGAAAAGTCACAGATCCACATTTTTGAAGAATACATTCAGCAAAAAAAAAAAATTCCTTTGCTTGGTAGACAAAATCATTATATTGGATCTTTTTTCCCTTTTACTTTTACAATATTGTGAATCAAAAACCTTCATCCAAATTAGTTACTGCAATACAATTGGGATAGCAACTCCTCAGCAAGTAAAACAACTTCGATTTTTTTCCTGTAAAAGAAGAAACATATGAAGAACAAGAAGTAAGTGGACATGTAGTCTTGAGTGTTTTGATACTTTGCTAAAGGGCAAAAGAATCATAAAAAACATCTGTGATTCAGTGCAGTATCATAAAAAATCTTTGATTTTAGTAAAATCTTCCTCATTTGAGAAAATCAACTGGTGATTTTAGCAAATGTTGATTTTAGCAGATTTTATCATTTGGAATACTCACCCTGATAAAATGAGATAAAAGCTCAGATTTTATCAAAATCATTTCTCAAGTGATAAAAGCCAGCAAGTGAGTTTATCAAAACTAGATTTTAGGCCTTGTTTCCCATAAGATTTTACGGGAAATCCCAGAAAATCAACCGGTTGATTTTGTGGAATTTCTCATTTTAGCACCTTGATTTTATGAGATTTCCTATAAAATCAAGATGCTCCAATGGGTTTTGTAGGACAGTTGAGTCATTCAAAGAAAGGAACAATTAAAGTTTTGGCAAGAACAATTTGGGTTTTGGCATGATCAGCTCCCTTAATTTTGTGGGATTTCCCATATAATCTTATGGGAAACAAGGCTAAGGCATTAGATGGTGATTTTATCAAAACTAAATTTTACCATTTGGGAACACAATGTGATTTTATCACACCCCAAAAAAACTCAACTTTTATAAACTACATTTATCTCGTTTTAGCATTTGGCAAACTCAACCCGGGTTATTTTATTGTTGTTGGATATCCTTCCGCGTATTGGGATTTTACATTTGCTACATACGTCGCCATATGGGAGTGCAATGGTAGCAAAGGAGAAAATTTTTGTGTCGAGCAGCAATCTCGATCGTGCAAAACACTTTTGGACGGCACTGATTTCTCCCATTCTCTCTCTCTTTCTCTCTCTATAAATCTAGGCCATCTAAAACAATTTTGGAAGGCCGAGATGTGCCTTCAGGTACCACGTAGGATGGGGGATTAGGGGGCCTGTAGTGAGTAACCCTGTAATGAGCAATCACGGCCGTCCATTCGGCAATCAACGGTTTCGATTAAAAAAAATTATCCTACATGTAAGACATTTATCTTTTATGTATAATATGTCACGCCCTCGAAAAATTAAAGGATAATACATTAAGAAATTCCACGTGGACAAACAACAAGTCCATGAGTCACGTCAAAGTCCAAGTTTAGTAGTCAAACATAACATCAAAGGGTACAATAGTCTATGGGTACCCATACTCCAATTTGAAACACCCAAGTGTTAAAGTTATTACAACTCCAAAGTCAAAAGATATACTATGAATAAGTTACAAAATCATCTCCTCAAAATTATAAACTCGATATGATAAGGTAACTTCTCTTAAAACTTTCAAAAGATGTATGCAATCACTTCATGCACATCCAAGTCATGCTCCATGCTGGGTACCTGAAAAATGATAGGTTGAGCTCACTAGCCCAGTAGAGCAACGTCTACCAAAACTAAACGTAATGAAATGCAGATGCGAGATGAGACATGAGGATGAAAGCTATATACGATAACCAAGAGTTTATGGGAGTCTGATGAGATACACATAAGTTTATAAATTCTTTATTATCACCCAAGTATGTCCAATGCGTACCCGGCACGTGTTCTCATTCAAAAGTGTTCAATTCGCTTGATGTGTCGTGTCAACCATTTATTTAAATTAGATATTTAGAAATGCCTCGCGACACGTCCATAGAACGGCCCGAGTATCATTCCGGGCTATCTTTCGACCCCGTATAATCTTCCCCTTGGCCAAGGCATAGTTCCTTGCGACCCGCCCAAAGAACGGCCCGAGTATCATTCCGGGCTACCTTTTGGCCCCGTATCACAAGTTTCAAGTTCTCATTTCAATTCACGTTTATTGGTTTCGCACAAGTGTCATCATGTCACTCACACCTCGGATCATCACATAAGTTCACACATTTCGTCAAAATCCTCCAATTCACACACATCAAGTTTAAAACCATGTAGGTGTTGCATTAAAATTAGACCAAGTCACCAACTATACTAGGATAGGTTAGGAACGAGTCATTCAACAAATTTTGACGTCTAAGGACTGATTATGCCAAGTACAAACACGAACAAGCGACCAAAATTGAAGAAAACAAGTTTTGGTGAGGTGAAGGGGGGGGGGGGGGGGGGGGTGGATCGATCCAGAACGAGAGTGAATCGATCCACTGTGGGAGTGGATCGATCCACTTTGGTCCGGAGCAAAACAGAAGGTTGTGGATCGATCCAGGTGATGAGTTGATCGATCCACTTTGGTCCAAAACAACATCAGAAGATAGTGGATCGATCCATTCCCAAAGTGGATCGATCCAGAAGCCTTACGGGCAGAATTTTGACAGCAAAACAAGGGGGCTTCAATGGCTTCCAGAACCAACCCAACCAAGGCCAAATATCAACATCAAAGATTTCATGAGAGCATTGCTTCAACTAATTTACATAGGACATCAACCACAAACATAAATCAAACTATAAGTCAACTCAAAACTAGGAAAAATATGGATTTTCAATGGGTTTTCAAGAAATCATAGAGGATTGATCAAATAATGGGTATCATCTACACACCACACACTTCAAAACACTTAGTAATGGTAGAAATTCCCCTACCTCAAGGTTTAGAAGCTTGTGAACAAAGGATGAGCAAGAACCCTAGCTTCTCCTTGCTACCCCAACCGAAATATGAGCTTCCGGAGCGAAATAGAGGCAACCCAAGCTTCCAAAGATGCGTAGGAGGCTTGTGTGAGCAAGGATCTTGAAGGAGTATGGGATTTGAAGTGGGATTTGAGGTGGAGGTGGAAGAATTTTGGAGAGGAGCAAGAGGGAGAGAACACTGGTGCTTTTTAGAGAGAGAGAGGTGTTTTGTTTAAAAAAAAATCAGCCATATAACTTGTATATACACCCCCCCCCCCCCTCATGCACTTATACCCCCTAAGTTTCAAATGCATTTTAAGAACGCCCCCAAGCATATACTACCATCAAATTGGCCCACTTACTCTAATTTCAATTCCTCACAATTTTCCAACTCTATTTAAAAAATAATAATAATAATAATAATTAAAATCTACAGGTCTCTACTAATAATTCGGAGTTTTGATTGCCGAATAGACACTCATGATTGCTCACTACAGAGGTGTAGTGAGCTTACTCACTACAAGCCCTCCGAACCGTTGGATGGTGCCCGCTCGACGCTGAAAAATTTATTGCAACAAAGGAACAATTGAGAGGGTCTTGCAATAGTTTAAGAACAAGAAAAAAAATGCACTCCAGTGCACATTTAATATTTTTCAATACAATTACATTTACTTTTTTGCACTTTTCACATATTTTAGCACAATTTCCCAATGTTAACATAAGCCGGGGTTTTTTTTTTTTAAAAGCATTTTCCATATTGAAATACAGTAGTAGTAGCATTATTGCTTCTCGATTAACCAATTTACGGTTTTTTTTAAACATTATTAAATAAAACGTGCATTTCTAAACTTTATTTCGAAAATACGTGAAAACGTGCTTCCGTTTCACGCTTACATCGTGGGTGAAGACGGATTAACGAAGAAAATTAAGTTAATCGTAATCCAACTTAAAAGCGCATTTGCCATGATAATTTTTTTTTTTTTATAAAAATGCCATGATAAAAGCAAATACTAAAAAAAAACACGTTTTCTAAAGACGTTTATTGTAAGCACGCTTTCACGTTTAAAGCACGGGCGAAACCCTCGTCACCCTCCTGCTGTCTTCTTACTCTTCTTCATCTCTCCAGTTGGTCTCCTCCTTTGAAATAATGGACTTTGCAACTTAAATTCTCAGCAAATCTAGGAGGAGTTTGAAAGATTGATCAGGTTCCTCTTTCAAAAGCCATCGGAGAGATGGAACAATCGGAGAAAGATGCGATAGGAGCGGCTTCCGAAGAATTGTCCCGTGAATTCAAAACTCTCATCGATGCCGAGGATTTGGATTCTCTTAAACACTTGCAGCACCTCATGTATCTCTCTCTCTCTCTCTCTCTCTCTCTCTCTCTCTCTCTCTCTCTCTCTCTCTCTCTCTCTCTCCTGAGTTTGTCAGTCGATTGCTCAGGGTTAGTGGTACCTATGTGTGTTGTAATTGACTAATTGTAACTTCGCTATGTTGGTGCGATGTGAAATGATGAATAAAACTGATTGGTGGCAGTCCTCAATCCTCTTTTCTTTTTTAAATTGTTTAAATTTTTTTTGGGAACGGATAGATGTAAAATCACCTGCTTTTCCAAATCGTGGAGTTTAAATATGATAATGGTATTTTCTGGTTTGAAATTGTTGTTCTGTTGATAGTTGGGAGCAAAAGGAAGTCATCAATGTTACCTGCAGTTTGGAGGTGTTTATATTCCTCAAGCATTTGACTTATATTAACAGGCTATCAATAGGCAACTGTAGTTAATTTTCATCCCCCCAAAAAGCCTCTTTTGGTTGTGTGCTGGTTGAGAATAATTGGATGATGGTTAGGAATTAGGATAGTAACTACTAACTAGTTCTTCTCTTGATTGTGTGTGTTCCTGGGAGACGCAGGGCCACCAAATCAAAATCATCTGTTAGTTTGACCTAGAGATTATCAAGCATCCCTTGAGTTCCTCAATTTTTCGAGGTAAACGGGACCACTATTGAAGTCGTAAAACTTTTTGAGAGCAGCCAATTTGTGTATGTATTGCAAAAGGTTAGATTCTATCTCAAATCCTCCCCTGCCCATACCCACATCGGTTGGGGATTACATGAGTAGTGTCATTATTGTTGTAGCATGTCAAGAATTAAGCAATTGGGGCCAGAGTCTGGGGTACAGTTACGCAGGTTCTATTGGTGTTTTCTTTATGCTTATCTGGTCTAGATGGAAAGAGAAAAATGGGTGTTCCTTCGACGAATAAAATTCTCTGGTTAGTTTTTTAGTAGCGATCCTCTCTATTGCCAGTATGTTGCTATCAAAGAGTTAGTGGCACGCCTCTAGGCACCTTGCAGCTTTTATCTAAAAGGCAATGATGCAAGTGCTCCTAAACCACAGACAGAGAAACTTCTTTTGTTCCCTTTTCTCTGCAGCAAACTACACATTCCTCGTTCCATGTATTCTGTTAGGGTATTGATTATTTCCTTACCTTTTGTTACACGAATTTTATCCAAGCCATGCATCAGTTGCCCACAAAGAAACAACTTCTATGTCTGGGATTGTCAAGTGTTCATTGTTTCCCCTTTTCTAAGTGTAATAGTTTGTTACATAACTTAAAATTGCTTTCGTATTTTTGTTTAACATCCAGCTTTACCATTGTTTTTTCAAACATCGGTGCCTTGGATGGGGCTGCACATCAAGTTTGGTGACTGATCTGTTTGCATGTGATTTTCACATTAGTTTTGCTTTTTCTTGTTTTGCTTTTTGTCCTATTTTCCGTTTGCAAGATTAGCTTACATGCCTGAATTGCAGATTGGGAAGGCTGCAGGACAGTAATGCTGTTCTTTCACATTTTAACGAGTACTCAGAGCATTGCTTTGCTGAGGTTTCCAGTGATTTTTCAAGAAATACACGTCTCTTAAGGTCAATGAAGTCAGATCTTGATTACATATTTCAGAAGCTGAGGTACTAGTATTAATTTTATCACTGCATCCACCATTCTAAATATGGCTGAGTACTTATCATATATAGTTCTTATGGACTGAGTACGATATGGAGTTTTTGGTTAATGCCAAACCTGTGACATAATTGGTGGGGTTCACATGCATGACATCCTGTGAAACCACCTGCACCTCCACACCCCCAACCTCCCACCGGGGCAAGTAATAAAAAAGGTGAAGAATCAGTAGGAAAAATGTAATACGTCAAACTACATTGATTAAACTGGAACTCCCACTACGACCAGTATCATGCCGGTCAGTCAAGCATAATTCTTTATGATGATATAGCTGCATATTTGATGAAGCAGAGTACAATGTCTGTCCTTCTTTCCTTGTACATCTGAATCTGATTTACCTCTCTTCTACTTTTTATGCATACGAATTGAGTCCTATTACTCCTATATGAGCATTCCATGCATGCTTGGAAGAAGTGTGGGGTATACGGTCATCTATGTTCTCATTAATGGAGCAAAACAAAGAAATAGTAATGATAAAAAAATCCAACCCTCATTGCGTTGGTCTGTTGTATACAAGGTTTGGAGGAAACCTTTTGGGGTGCCCATTACTAGTGGAAGTGAACCTTCTTTGCAGGATGTGTATGATTTATATGAAAGTGGCAAAAGTTTTTATTGGATAAACACAATTCCACGATCACAACTCACAAGTGAGATAAGGTGAATAACTAAATTGCTGGGTTCTGTTAGTGCTCTAGACGGGGCCAGGGCCGGAACTCCAAATTCGTGGGCTTGCAGCCTGTAGGTTGAGGTTTGTGGTCTGGTTTGGGATAATTCGGAGTTGATTTGGGTGTGGCGCAAAATCCCTAAATAATAAACTTAGTTCTTGATTGGGCTTGCTGTACGTCGGTTGATTTGAGCTGGAGTTGCTTTGAATTTCTTCAATTATCCGGAAGCATGAAAGAGAAAGAGCTGGCCTTCACCAGTTTCTTTAAATGGTGTTCCTCACCAGAAGCTCAAAATAAATTGCCCAACCATTAAGATTGGCCCTATTTTTGGTTGGGTCATAAAGTCAAGGTTCCCTTTCTTGGCCTATGGATAGGCTTCTCCGTGTATATTTTCTTAGACGCCAAAAACCAAAACCAAAACCAAAACCAAAAGTTCAAGCATCAGCTTTTCTTCTTCCTTTGAATTTCCTTTCGAGTTCTTTTTTCGTTTTGTTATGTGGAGAGCTATGAAGCACGGGTACTTCTAAAACCCCAAGGTACCCGTACCGGGTCCCGGTACTCCATGGGTACTCCAAAATACGTACCGGGTACTTTTGAGTTTAGGAGATAATACAGTTTTTCTCATCTTTAATCAATTTATTTAATATTTTAATAACTAGCAGGAAGAGATTTGGGTACTTCGTTGGGTACTTTTCTGGGTACTTTTGGACACACTCATAAAGTTTTCAAAACTTTAGGGATTCTGTAAGGGAAAAAGATTCAAAGTGCTGGTCTTAATATGTAAGAACTCAATGCGATAAAGTCATAAACTCGAGACCACGACTCAAATCTAGAGCTTGATTTTGGAAAAACAAGTGCAGGGTTGACTAATCTTTTTTTGTCAATCTTCCTAGCGACTGCGACTCCTCTCTCTCCCCCCCTCCTCATTATTTTTGCTGCCCCTTCTCTCTCGTCATTATGTCAAAATCTATTCATTTTTTCAATTTTTTAGATGGGCCTTGAAATTTCTTTTGCTCTCCATCTTGAAACCTATGATAGTTGCATACACAAAAATTAGGCTATTGCACTTTATTTCATAGGAAAATGCGTCCATCAAGCAGCATGAGTTCAAGTTCAATGCTATTAGCTTTTGTTATCTTGCTTCTATCTATAAAATATGTTATACTTGTCATATCTAATGAAGCATGCCAAAATTGTAAAAATATATACATAAAAAAATCGTCGTACCCCCGCCGTACCCGTACCCTACTTTTTTCGGTTGTTGCCGTATCTGATACCCGTACCCGTGGTTCCTAGGTGGAGAGAGTACAAACAATTCTTTAGTTTGACGAACAGTCACAGACGGTACTACTATGACTAAGTTTGACCGAGTTACCCTGGGAGTCAAACACTGATACAACACTTCCAGTGAGGCGGCGAATTTGTCTTAAGGGCAACGTGTGATATACGGCCTTGGTTTGTCTTTCCTGTTCCAGAACAATTTTTTAGTATTGTTTATTTTTTCTACTACTGTTTTTCCTACAGTACATACCAGGTCCTACCATTCTATATTCCATCTTGATGTAACATGATTATTTTTATATGTAGTCCATTTTGATGATATTATATCCATTTTTATTTCCAATAGAGTATGATGATTTATCTGTTTATTTTGGTTTTCAAATGGCAGAAGCCTGAAGGCAAAGATTCTGGCTACCTATCCGGATGCATTTCCAGACGACTCAACGATAGAAGCGCTTGATCGGAGACCAGACCTTGAAATTCCTCAGTGACTCTTAAATGGTACCTACAGCTGGATAAATGTATTCGTGTTACCATTTGTTTTTCTTTTTCTAAGGAACACAAATTCAGACGAAGATTTATCGCGAGTAATTCTGCTAGAATATGTTGAGATCCCTTCCCTGGTGGGTCTTCTTTCTTCCCCTGGCTTAGCTCTGGAAATTTGCTACCCAAAAATTTGCCTCTGTAGCTTGGGATGTATTCAAGAAGTGTATGTGCACAGTTTAATTAGAGAACAGAGGAAAGCAGTCACAAAGGTTCTCTCTCTGAGTCACAAACTTGCATCCATGAGGACATAAACTTGTGCAGAGCTAGCTAGCTCATGCACCATGCAGCTAATTCGTTGAGGATCAATCTAACCATTCATTCGTAATGGATTCAGTTAAAATCGGGATCAAGTCTCTCGTACGGACTAAATCTTGGAAGAACTGGTAGCATTTATGAGGTTTTTTTTATCTTAAAATCACTAATTTCTCAATTTCAGCCTTTAACCACTGAGGTCTGGTACAACACATGAAGAGTTTTTCATAAATCCACCCAGAAAATACATTCAAAATGTATTTTCTGGGTGGATTTATGGGAAACTCTTCACGTACCAAACGCTTTAATTTAACCACCAGGGTTTCTTTCTTGTTGCTTCAAACATAATGTGAACCAGTTCCAAAAAAATAAAAAGCGCAATGTGAAAGCTTCATTTAAATCCACCATCTGTGTTCTCTGTTTCTTCTTCTTGCCTCGTGCTTATGGTTGTGCTCGAGTTTTAGGCTTGTTTTGTAAATAAGCCAAGCTCAACACTTCGACTCGCGGCTTTGCAAATCTAGGCCTGCTTGTAGAGGTTCATTCAATAAATAAACCGGGCTTGCCTCATTTATAACCGGACTGAGTTTGAGCTCGAGTTTTTAGATCGTTTAGAACTAGAACACAAAAAAACTCGAAAGGAAGTTTTTGTTGTAAAGCAAGTAAAACTGATGGTACATGCTACAAAGCTAGTGTATCAATGTACACACAAAAAAGATCCTCTAGTCTAATGAGCATGCCTGTCTTTTCTGCGCCTTTAACTACTCCTGATCTGATCTGATCTGATGTAGCCGCCAAAACTAAAATCACCTCTCTCTCTCTCTCTCTCTCTCTCTCTCTCCACACATCAGAAGAATTCACTCTCCCACTTCTGCCGCGTGATCTCCCTCTGTGGTGCTTGCCGTACAGAAAGAGACATGCGGTAGTGACTGCCATACCTTCTCTCTCATGCAAAAAGCAAATCCATTCCATGCATATAAACACACCGCCCTCTCTCTCCCTCTCTCTCTCTCTTCCATAACAACAGCATTCCTTGCATCTTAGAGAGAGAGAGAGAGAGAGCATCATGAAGGACCTGGTGGGAAGCAACGTCGGCGGTGCAGGGAGAAGCGCAGAGGAAAAAGAGAAGACGAAGATGAGAGAGAGGCAGAGGAGGTCCATCACCACCAAGATCTTCCACGGCCTCCGCAAGCACGGCGGTTACCGCCTCTCCCCTCGCGCCGACATCAACGAGGTCCTCCGCGAGCTCGCCGCCGAGGCTGGATGGGTCATCGACCCCGACGGCACCACCTACCGCAGAACTTTTGTACGAATTCGTAAAATACAACTCCAATAACTCCGTATCAAAAGAGAGTTAATTGTTCTTCTTTTGACGGATTATTTGTTTCCATTATTTATTACTCCTTTTCAGGGTCCAAATGCCTGCCCCCTATGCGGTACCGGACAAAGAAGCAGTACGCCGACGCCAACCAGCAGCCTCATCGTCGGCGGTGGAGATTCCATCGTTAGGATTGGTGGGCCCACTTCTCTTTACAACAACTACTCTGCCAGTAGTGGCGCCGGTGCCTCTTCGTCTTGTGATACGTACCGAATCCTCACCGGTGGCCTCGACGACCAAACCTCCGCCGCCGCGTGCGGCGGAGGGACGACGGTGGCGTACGATCACCGCCAGCGAAAGTTGATGTACTTCCAGGAGGCCAGGGAATCTAACCAGAACACTCCCGCGGGTTCACCTCTACGCCATGTCTGAGAAGAAGTGTGGCCCACTCTTTTTTTGTTTTTCCTAATTTGCCCTAGTCATATTTTTGCTCTTCCAGATATGGCCTTATTAGCGGCTAGCGTAGTGCTAATATATAAATAGGAAAGTTATAAAAAAATGTTCCTTGGAATAGAAGTTGACTAGTGGAATGGAAATATGGAATTCATTCTAAAATCACTTTTTTTTTTATTTTTTATTAATCTGTCTTTATAGAATATGTTAAGAAAAACTAGAAAACTGAGCATATGTTGTTTTTATCATGTTATTTAGGTGGTTCACATTTATCCCCTCTTCCTCTCACTTCCTCGTACATGGTGTGGGACTTGCGTATATATGAGATTCACTTCATAACACTCCCTCCGTCTCATTTTAAATGTCTTCTACGTATAGTCGTGTCATTTTGACTTTAAAAGAAAATGTATTTTTAAATATTTTTAAAAAAAAAAATTTACACCATTCAAAAGTACTCTTTGAGATTTTTTGAAAGATGCAAAAAATAATTTAAAAAGTAATTTCAAAAATATTTTATTTTTTTAAGTCAAAGTAGTCCAGTCTCCAGTATGAAACATTTAAATTCGTAGGAAACATTTAAATTGGGACAGAAGGAATATGAAAGAACATTACAAAGAAAGTATGAAACAAATACCACTTCATACCTAACCTCACTCTAATCTGTTTGGGCTTTAAGTTGGCTGGTTTTCTGCCAAAATGGCCATTCCTTAATTTGCATTTACCTAAACTTGGTGAAATGATGATGCCATCCAAAGAACAGTTTTTTACAAGTATTTCCAGAGGAAAAGAAACGTTGACATGAGAGTTATGATCATTTCATTTCACCGTTCTAACAATTTCACATTGTCCCATTGCGTTGAATAGACAAAACCCACTCCCACAAGTTCGCAGCAGTTTTCACTGGCTTAGTTCTACACATTTAGCAATTTCTTACGGGAATAAGTGAGGAAGAACAAACTCAATCTTACAAACCCAAACCCTCTATCATGTGTCAAGAAGAAGTTCAAATACATGCCTACCAAGAATTCCGAAAAGAGCCAAATATTGCTCATATTTGAAGCTTATCCTGGGATTTAGAAACCGGGGATTTCCCCTGGCATCGGAGCCAACTCGTTCTTATTGAATTTATCCTCATCGTAAAAAGTAGCCTTGACCACTCTACCCCCGAAGAAACGGCCTTCAAGATCAACAACCGCTTTGGTTGTTTCTTCTGCTCTCTCAAACTGCACAAAGATTCTAACTGCCTCATTGGAAGGGAAATTTGGCTCTGTAATCTCGAATATGAGGACCCGAGTTACAATCCCATACTTGGCACATTCGGATCCGACTTCGTCTTCTAGCTCATCATCAACTTCACCAGGGCCCACCTTCAAGAAGAGAACAATAGTGTTTAAGTCATCTATTTCTCCAGATGAGTATCTTCTCATACACGTTCCCAAGTCATTACGACAAGATGAATTGAAATGTGTAGATTTGTAATGAAGATCATCCGAAGAATTTACATACAAGGAAAACACACGCAAAATACTACAGGGGTAAAAAGGAGTCAGTGAGTAGTAAATTTGCAAAGACACCAGATCTGGAAACAAGCTACACAAGGCCAAAGCTTATGAAGCTCATCAGCAAACCCAACAAAATGGTCTCTTGTATCAATAAACTCAAGGAGGCTCAACAAGGTAGATCCAAAAATCAATACCAGGCACCAGATACAATCTCCTAAGGCTTCTAACACTTCATGACAAACCAAACCGAACCAAAATACGCCGAACCTTGTTACCCATTTCAGCCAACTACCGACGGTAATCATAGCATTTGCATAATGGTAACCGTAGGACTCTTACTTACCATCATATCTACCGATCCTTGTTGTATACTTGTATGTGACCAAACAAATCTACCAATTTAAGCCCCCATTATTTAAGCAACTTTTCATTTTCTAATTCAATCTCTCCTAGTGCTACCTAGTCTTCATCTTGCCATCATCATCTTACTCTTACCTAGAGTCATTTTTACCACAAGTGTTTCTTACTTGCCCAGCTTTAGTCCCTTTTTTTTTTTCTTTTAAGTAAAGCTAAAAATCAGAACTGGAAGGGCCCCTGGGAATAGAACACGCAACACACAGGACTTTGATAACAGCCGAAGACCATCAAACTATGAATGTGGCTTTTTCCCAAATTTAGTCTTGTACAGGCATTGCTGATCTTGTAGTTGTTTCATAAAGTTTCTTTGAAGTTTGAAGGCAAATCCCATCTATTGCAAAATGAGTCAGAAGCACCCTCCACTTCAGCCAATCTAGTTTGATTCATTCTCCAATCTCTCCATTCTTATCAACAATAGAATCTACATATCGGAAGTACTCACTTTTGGTATAAAATGAATTCCAATTCTCACTTATTCGGTATTTGTTCTGCTGTTGTTGCAAGACTTACATTTGATACATGGACTTTCCTCCTACTTAGACTATAGACTCTAAACCTTCCAGTCCGATGCTCAAACATAATTCTCTAATTGTAAATTTGTACTGACTGAGGATCCTTCTCTCATAGTTCAAATTGATACAAGGATCCTTTGCATCCCAAACTAAAACCCTTTCCTCAGACTTGGTATTGATCCTTGCACCATGACAACTTACGTAATTATTAAAAGCGAGAAGGTTGCAAATACAGTACAAGAAAATATCAAATGGTGAAATTGTATCTTCGATCAAAAAAAAAAAAAACTCAAAAGAGTACAGGCATACGCATAGACTAGTTACAACTTACAACATAGTGAAGTACTAGGGGCAAAGAAAGCCAAACAATAACAAGTGCCTCAGATATAACCGGTCAATAACAAACCATATATGCCTTACTAGCGTTTCGCACTTGCGTAGTTGCGTTACAAGCAAACGAAAACTACCTCCCACACAAGCACAAGAAACTGGCAAATATAACAGTGATAATAACTAGGTGAGAAGTTACTTACACACATCCACCTCAAAGAACACCTTCAACCAAGGTAAGCCTTCAATTGAGGGTAAGAGAACTTGAAAAAGTACAATAAACTACCAAACTCGTAAACCATAGACTCAATCCAAACCTACTGTTAATCTTGCTGGGTATGGTATCTCTGTGTCCTTCCAATCGATCTTAAGCCTCAAAAGCATTTGCTATTTAATGGTTGCTTTTAGGGTATATACACAATTCAATCAATATAGGTTGCATAGATAAGCGCTCACCTTGAATAAGCAACCATTTAGTCTTCGCATGATACGACACCTACTCTTTCTATCTGACTCAAACTACAATGTTAATTGAAGACTATGAGAAGTTCATCTGCTTTCCAAAGGATGCACTTTCTAACATAAGATTCAAAGGCACTAGAAAATGTAACATGAACTGCAAAATGTCATCCCTATATCCAAATCCATGTCATCAATTTGCAGTTCTCGACTTCTCCTACCCCCAACTGTTCCAACATTACCAGCATTACATCTATTTTCCAAGATTGCACCTTAAACAACCAAGTTTAGTCTTGCTTGGGGACGAAAAACCAAGGAAAAAGAAGACCATTTACTGATAGGTTTGTTTGGTAGGACATGGGATACTATACATGGGATCATTCCAAAATCTAAAAAGAAGTCCCTACAAAAAACCTACGTTCACCACATCAACAGCCTTCCATGGTTCACATTATATGACCTTAGTTGGGGTTAGATTCGACCATTGTCGCTCTATTGTTTTCACAGTGCTCCAGTTTTTCCTATTTCCGATGCAATGGAACAAGTTATATTAGACAAATGGACTACATTCTTCTGTTTCCCCAAGAAATCTAATTTTGGATTACAGAACCCAATCTACCATATCCATCACCAATTTGAACATTGCAAAACCCCTTAATACAACACACTTAATAATATGCAGCAACTATATAAACTCGTTTCATTACACGACTAAATATTTCACATACCATGTTTCTGAGCAACAAAACCCGAGTAGGCGTGAACTTGACCTTCTTCTCGCTTGCATTGATAATAACCTTCTCGCTTGCATTGATAATAACCCCGGCTCTCCTATCTGTCTTCTTAGCCATCAACGGAGTAGTAATCCCCTGCTCCTGTTTCCCCAACCCCTGCCCTTCCTTCCACCCCATCTTCGCCATCATCCTCTGTGCTGCACTCATCTGCCCACCTGCACCAATCCCCAACCCACCCGACTCTGACTTCCCTATCGCAAAACCCCCCTCCCCACTCGCCCCCGGAGGCGATGGCGACCTTGGACGCACCGCCCCCGCCCCACCCATCGCCGCCCTCCGCTTCCACGCTTCCTCCCCTGATATATTCAAATTCTCCCTCTCCCGGTCCCTTTCCCTTTCCTTATCTCTTTTCTCCCTCTCCACCACCTCCCTTTCTCTCCTCTCCCTCTCTCTCTCCTCTTCCTCCTTCCTTCTTCTCTCCAACTCCCTCTTCACCTCCGCCTCGGCTAATTTTCTTTGCTTCTCTCTTCTGTACTCCTCGTAATCATTCGGCCGAGCCGGATCGTACTCCTCTAGGACTGTGGACGTGACCCCGACGAGGCTCCGGCCGCCGTCGTCGGGTGCCGATGAAGTCAGTGTCCTGGGCTGGGGCGGGGGGTGGGCCGGCTTGGGCTTGTGCTGGGGTTTGAGGACGGTTTGGGGCGGGGCGAAAGCGGGTTTGCGGAGAGTGGAAGGAGCCATCTTGTGGCTGCTGGACCAGACGTTGGATGAGTTCTTGTTGGGTGTGCGGTTTTCATCGTCGGTGGATGAAGGTGGAGGGAGATCGCCGTACAATCCGCCGAGCATTTGTACGACGGTCGACTGAATGTGATCGGAGAAACCCGGGTTCGAGGCGTGTGCTGAGTACAGAGAGAGAGAGAGAGAGAGAGAGAGAGAAGAGTGCAGGGAAGTGGAGTTTGTGAATTGATGGGATTAGGGTTTCGAGTGTTAAAGCGTAGGAAGTCGTGGGGAAGAGAAGATGAAAATTGAAGGGATGGAGAATTGTCGTTAATTACATGTGAAACGCACCAGGGTTTAGTTCGGACACACATTACCCCCTCAAGTATCAAAATTTGCAAAAACTATCCATTCTCAATGTGCAATAGATTGCTATAGGTAACAATTTGATGCGGGAGTTTTTTTTTTTTTTTTTTAGCCAAAAGAAAGAATCTTCGTTCAACCCAACAAGACAAAGCCCTAATACAATCTACCAAACCAAAAAAAATAAATAAATAAAGAAATTACCAAAAAATACAAAAACATGGAAATCGCCGGAGCTCAGCCGGAGTTGTCACGCCGCCGCCGTCGCCGTCGCCGATGATAGAAGCCCGGAGTTGACACTTGTAATAGAGCTCTAATAATTTTATGGGATATTTACATGTAAAAATCCGTTGTAATTTCCATTTGATAAATAGTATACTCCATCCATAATAGTCTAGGAATTTTCCCTTTATGCAAGAGATTGATACCGGTAGCCATTTGATATGAAGCCAACAATTGTGGAGAGCTCTAGCAATTGCTTGGGACTGTTTTTGAAAAAAAATATTTTTATTTTTATTTTCTTTTTCACAAACAATAGTTCCTATTCAGGAACTTTACGAAAAAGTCCAACAATTTTATCTCAGCGTAAGAGATTGTTATCGGTAATAATTTAATGTGGAGCCAACACTTGAAAGAGCTCAAGCAATTTCCGATATAGTTACTGACAATGATTAATTTGTTATTAATGTTGATAAACAATGGATTCTCCTCAGTTAATGTCCAAGACAGTCAAACAAATTTGTCACTATGGAAGAATTTGTTACTGGTAACAATTAGGTATTTTCAGATCTTGTGAGATATCTTCAATAATTGTCTGCTATTGAAAACATTCATATTAAGTTCTTTTTAATAAACACTACAATCTTTGCAACAACCATTCCAAAAAACCTATCAATTTTCTTACGACGCTAGAGATTGTTACCGGTAGCAATTTGATTTCGAGTCGACAAATGTAGGATAGTTTTAGCAATTGCAAGGGATAGTTAAGTGTAAATAATTAATTCAAAATTTCCTCTGATGAACTCTAGATTTTCTCCAATAAGTGTCTTAGATTGCCTAAGAATTCTTCTCACATTTTACGAGATTGTCACTGGTAATAATTTGATGAGGCTCCAATAACAATTTGACGTTGAACCAAAACTTGTGAGGTTGTCTAGGACAATTACTTGAATGGATTTGTATTTATTTAAAATGACAAATAAATAGTAGACTCTTTCTTGCATTTTTGAAACTGGAAAACATGATGTTTGGTCCAACTTCAGTTCTACTCTTTACAAAACCGAAATGTATATTTTGGTGGTGGAAATAGGCAAAAATCGAACCGAACCGGACCGATTTCACTCCTACTATGCAACGCCCACATTTCGAGTGAAACAAACAGAACCAGAACCCATCAATCGGCCCAGAATCCCCAATAGGCCCATTCTTCACATTCCAGCCCGCCGAACTGGAGCTGTCGGCCCACTTCAAAAGGCAGTTTCGGGACGGTCGGCCCAACGACACACATCTTCGTCTCTCTGAGCTTCCCCCACTCTTTCCCTCTCTCCTCTTCCAGTAAAACCCTAGAACCTTAAACCCTAACCATACCCAGCCCCTCTCCAATAAACGCTAATCATCTCTCTCTCTCTCTCTCTCTCTCTCTCTCTCTCTCTCCCCAGTGAATCATGAAGAACAAAAATCTCAAGAGGAAAAAAGCTTCGGCTCAAAAGGGTCCGAAAACAGGAAAGCGAGCATTCTCAATCGACAGCGACCCATTCTTTGACGCTGAATCGAAACGTGGTAGAAAAATGGATCATGACGAGGACATAGAGAGCAGCGAAGAGGAGGATTTTGATGACGAAATGTCAGGAGGAGAAGAAGAAGCCGTGGAGGAGGAAGAGACGGCGGCCGAGAAGAGGAAGAAGGTGGCGGAGGCGTACTTGGAGAAGACAAGGGCGATAGCGAGGAGAGAGAAGGAGGATGAGGAGGAGAGAGAGAGGAGTGATGAGGGGGAGGATAGAGAAGGGGAGAGAGATTCGCTTGTAGCGAAGATTCTGTTGCAAGAGCAGATGGAGGAGAGTGGGCGTGTGCGAAAATTGATTGCTTCTAGGTAATTAATTGTCTTTTTTACTGGAGAGTTGGCGAGTAAGCTGGCTCGGACACTGATTTATCGAAAAAAATTGTCTTTTTGATTGTGCAAATGGAAGCAATTTGGTTAAACCCCTTGATTATGGTATGGCACAGAGTACTTAGAAAATGGGAAGGTCATCTTCAGCCATTAAGTTTTTATATCGATTCATTGAATACAAAACACTACAATGGGAAAGCCAAATTTAAGTGTAAATTTGAGTAAACTCTTTATTGGAAGATTAGGAAATTGGAGAGTGTCACAAAGAAGCCTTGAAAATTGTGTAAAGAATAGTCTGAGAAGTTCATTTTGATAGGAGCTTGAGAATTAGTGTGTAGAGGGACGTTGAGTTTTTCCTCACCCAAATTTAAGTTTAAGTCAATATTTGGGTTTTTTCATTAGCCCTAGTGTTTGTCTAGGTACACTATATATATACATATATTCCATGCCCAAGCTGAATTTCACATTTTTCATTCATTTCCAATGTGAACTAAATCACTTTGAATGGTTCTGTTGATGTACATTGTACAGTGGAATACAATTTCAGATTGTATGGTAACATTCCATTTGGTTGCCCTCTCCTGAAGGAAATGTCAGAATTTAAATTAATCCTTTCCTACTCTCCCCCACAACTCTCTCTCATGGACAAAAACACACGAACTAGGATGGGAAAATTCTCTATTTAGTATTTTGGTTTGATCGTATTTTTGTAGGAGTTGCGTGTATATACGGTGTAAACAATAAATTCAAAATTTGACAAGTATTTGGAGAAAGTAATATGGTGGCTCTGTATTCTTTGGTAATGGTGATTGTTGATTGGATTTGGATGATTGAGTTGTTTACTATAAACAAATTAGGGTTCAGAAACCGGAAACAAGTGATGGATTTCGGGTCTTAGTGAAGCACCGGCAGTCTGTCAATGCTGTAGCTTTGTCTGAGGATGACTTAAGAGGATTTTCAGCTTCCAAGGATGGCACTATTGTTCACTGGGATGTAGGTAGCGGGAAAACCGAAAAATACCTTTGGCCTAGTGAGGAAATTCTGAAGTCACATGGTGCAAAAGATCCACAAGGCCGAGCTGTAAAAAAGCATAGCAAGCAAGTTTTATCATTGGCTGTTAGCTCAGATGGTCGTTACTTGGCGAGTGGAGGCTTAGATCGTCATGTTCATTTATGGGATACCCGCACTCGAGAACATATTCAGGTAAATTCCTATTAAATTTCTGGTTTCCCTTTTTCTGTGCTTTATTGTCCTATTCGAGGCTCGAAGAGGTCTAGGTGAATATTGGTCTTAAGATTCTGAAACTGTTACAGCTTTTGATCAAGTCTGCTCAATACTGAAGTTCCTAAAATAAGATGAGGTCTTTAATTCTCTTTTCGAACATATGAAGTAACGACAATTATTCTATGGAAATATACTTGAAGCAACATTTTGATGCCCTTGCCCCATGTATTGGCATGCCAACTCTTTGGTATGCTGCATCAACAAGTCATTTCCTTGTCAATAACTGTGCTTCTTAGGTTAAATGTTGTTTGAGCCTAACATTATAGCCTAGAATGATCAAGTCTAAGTTACTAATAGTGGCTTTCAGAGTTCATTACACGCGCATGATCACCCATGTAACCTTTCAATGTGAGACCAGGATTTAGAACTATCATGCAATATTTTAGTAGAATTCAAGTTCTGCTTGAAGCACATTATATTCACTGCTGTGATGGGTCGGTCAATTAATGAAAATGAAGAGAGATTTTTTATTTGGCTATTGACTGCATCATACTCTCCACACTTATGTGTGGGTTGACATGTCAACATAATAACGGCATGCTTTTTCTTATTTCGATAAGTAACTTTGGAAGGGATGCATTTTTTTCTTTTGCACCAAGTTTTGAATTTTTGTCAAATCCGTTAATGGTACCTATTTGGACGTTACTTTTTAACCTTCACCATATTCTCCTCAAAATAAACTTTGTTTAGGAGGTGTGTTTGCACTTGAGTGTCACTACCAACGGCAGGTGCCACATGAATGTGCTGATGCCTTCACTTAGGTTTGCTATCACTTATTAAAACTTACCAACATTCTTATTTGCAGGCTTTTCCAGGTCATCGAGGACCTGTGTCTTGTTTGACTTTTAGGCAAGGAAGTTCAGAATTATTTTCAGGATCATTTGATCGAACGATTAAGATTTGGAATGCAGAAGATAGAGCTTACATAAACACGTTATTTGGTCACCAAAGTGAAGTGTTAACCATAGATTGCCTGAGGAAGGAACGTGTTTTGACTGTTGGACGTGATCGGGCAATGCACTTGTTTAAGGTAAGCCATAACAGCATAACTTTAGCAAAAGTGGTTGGTTGGTTGGAAAATTTCTTCATGTCTTTCGAAGGGCAGGGCTAGTAATCTAGTTGTTGTTTGCTTGCACATAGTTGCATGTTTATGTACGCAATGTGAGAGTTTGTCTTTAGAGATTTGGTGTGTAACTTCTACTGAGCTACTTGGAGAGAATTGTAGAAGCCAGCTCCATCTTGAATGCCCCGGGGTCCAAGTTGTGAATGATCATGCCCATGTTATAAAAAAAAAAAAAGGAAGGGAAAATATACGAATCAGAGGGTATTGATGGTTTTGACACAATCATCTTGAGAGTTGACTTGTAACCTAGCTATCTTAAACATCTTGTATTTTCGTAGATGTATTTCCTGAATGTGAAATGCACATGGAGGTTTATAACATTAGAGAAAGAGATCTGGAGAGAGAGAGGATGGTTTTTGCTTTTCAGGCTACAGTCTTTTACTGACTCTGTCTAGCATCTATCTTTTCCTTGGATCCAAAATAACTTTTAAGACATATTTTTTCTTTTGAAGTCTATGTACAACCGTTTCATGGCGTTTGACTGCAATATAAGTGTATAGTGTTAAAACATTTTAAATAGAGAGGCGGAGACAGGATAGTTTACTACTTTCCTGGTTCTTAATTTTTGCTGATAGTGTGTAGCATACTAGCATCTATATTGTCCTTCTATCCAAATCATTTTTAATTTGAAGGCTATATTTTTACTATCAAGTCTATGTAAAACCCTTTTCTGGCGTGTTACTGCAGCATATGGTTATTTCCCGTAGTTATTTGATCACTTATCTGTATTCATGTGATGTAGACTCTGCTTATCTGAAGCAATTGTGTTATGCGGCTCTAAATGTGTTCAGGACAAACTGACGGAACCACAGACACTTGCTTGTATTCCTTTGTAAAGGATAAGCCGTTCTTGTTAATCATTGAGTTTCCATTGGCTGTTTTGTTCGCAAAATAGGTTCCGGAGGAGTCACGGTTGGTGTTTCGTGCTCCAGCGTCGTCTCTAGAATGTGGATGTTTTATTAATAATGATGAGTTCTTGTCGGGCTCGGATGACGGAAGTATTGAGCATTGGAGTGTTTTGCGGAAGAAGCCTCTTCACATTGTAAAAAATGCCCATGCATTGGTAACTCCTCAAACTTTAGAACAAAGAGAGAATGAAGGACTACCCAATGGCCACATAGGTAAATTTTCCATGTTTAACAGTTCTACTTTGCTTCTTCAAATTTTCACTTTATATTTATAAAAAAAAACTCCTATAAAACTCAGGGCGCGAGATTCTTTTCAGTTTTCTTTTTTTATATTCTATCAGGACTAAATCTTTGCAAAGAAAAGTGTTTAAGGGAATAATTTCTTTTATTTCTGAATTGCCTTACATCTTTTAGGTGTTCAACGCAAATTTTTTTCTTGTGCATGAGAGAAATCAGAAATTAATAAGGTTTTTGCTATAACTTGTATTTTCAGGAATTGTATAGGATCAGTTTGGTATGTGGGCCCTTGCAATATGCATGCGCATCTCTGTTTTCCCTTTTTTATGTGCATGTGCGGTGTAGGTTTTAGTTGTCAATGTATAGTTGAATTCACCCTTTGTTTAATGATTTTGTCACGTGCGTGTGCGGGCGCAGGCGTCTGTTCTGCTCATGTATGTGTATGCGAATGCGCGCTCAGCGCAGTGGTGTGTTTGGTTGTATTTTCATCTGAACATTTGAATACTCAAATTACCTGTGATAGGCTCTTTAAACACCATCTTACTGAGATGTTTTCTTTGATTACACCTCTGCAGAAAATGGCACCCAGATTTCTGCGAACTGTTGTTCATCAGCATGTTCATGGGTTAGTTCTATCTCTGTATGTAGAAGCAGCGATGTTGCTGCTTCAGGAGCCGGTAATGGTTTTGTTCGTCTTTGGGCAATTGAAAGTGAATCCAAAGGCATAAGGCCCTTATTCGAGCTTCCACTGGTAAGGTTACATGTGCCTATTTTTAGTTTCTCCTGTGTTGCTTTGTGAAATGATTAGATGTGGTGGCTGTCAATGACAGCTGTTTCCTATCGATAACTTTTTTGTGGAGGAAAATTCCTTTGTGAATCGTGGGTTGGTACTTGTAACTGATCTGTCAAAAAGCATACCAAGGATGTACTCCATTAATAACCCTTTCAAAAAGTCTACGATACTGTTGGAAAGAACTTATAGTCTGTTGTGCTGGAGATAAAGTGACTGTAGGCTAAAAGGAGAGGAAATGTATTTTAGCATTTATTTATTTATGTTGATGATACTCTGTTCGCCAATAGAAATTTTGATGTCGAATCTTAAGCCTGTTAAATTTGAGTCATCTTTCCTACAAATCAAACCTGCTGGTTTTTTTTTTTTAAACATTATTAGAGTACGTACAAATGAAGCATCAAGTTGGGTCCTAGAAGAGTTTCAACTTTTAAGGAGCATTTAATTTCATGTGGTTGTGGCACAAATAAATCAGATCGGCATCTTCTAGGAGTAAACACAGGGTTTAATCTAGGAGAGTGGTTACAGTCTTCTTTATTCATACAAGGGAATCTGTAAAATTGGTAAACATGGGAGATATTTGTGCCAACGAAGAGTTGTTGGTTCTTACAGATTGTTGCCATCGCATCTATGGTAGCACACACTTTCTTTTTGGGTGATAATCATGTTGGTAGTGGAAATGACTTTTTTCAACAGTTAAATTATTGATGGCTTTGGTCTGCAACACAATAACATCCTGATGGCTGCGTGAATAGGGGGTTCGATTATAACTGAAACTGAGATAGCACTCTTTAATATATTAGGGGCAGTGCGACAGAAGGGTGTCTTTAAAGTTTCGCTTTTGTTGATCTTAAAAGCAGGAGTAGCATTTATGATGACCAGCTATAAGATAGTTGCACCTCAACAATTTTGCTGCTCCCTCCGTTCCGATTTGTTTCTCCTCCTTTTTGACTTATGAATGTCCCAAATTGACTTTCCAATTTCAAAAATCACCGAATTAGATTATGTAAATTTCCTTTTATGCCGTTCCCCCTTTTCTTTTAAATTTGAATTCAAAAATCATTGGGTTATATTATGGGTGGCAATTGTTGGACTAATTTAGCGCCAATTTTTTTGGAAACTTCTTTTACGGCTTTTTCAGAGTTATCTGGAAGATTGCGAATCAGACGAAATTCCCACTTACGTTTACTGCCTTACTGGATTACCAAAATGAATGAAGGATATTTCTGGAAATCTATTACGTCTATATCAATCATTTGGTTCCCTTATAAAGTTGGCAAATCGGGTTGGACAAACAAATTGGGATGGAGCGAGTATTATTTTTATTTTTACTAGAAGTTGGCAGTTGGCACACGTCGAAGCTAATTTTTTTAAGTGCCTGTTCAGTGCTCCACCCTGCATATTTCCTAGGCTGCAGTATAATTTTCTACTTGTATGGTTCTTCAGTCATAACAGGAGCATCATCATTTTCAGTGGGTCACATGGCATTTAACTATTTTATGATCAATTACTGCTCCATGTTGGTTTTTGATTCATAATTCTTGCAATTGTGATGTTGATTGTTGTGTAAACTGATGTCTATATCAATGTGGTTTGACTGATTATATGCATGTCTCTTGCAACACAGGTTGGGTTTGTAAATTCCTTGGCTTTTGCAAAATCCGGACAGTTCTTAGTTGCAGGAGTTGGGCAGGTGAGATTTCTATAAACTTACACCGCCCATTTAATAGGTGTTATAAACTTCAAACAAATGGATGACATCAAACTCTGGCTTCCCAAAGTATCATATGGGCATAGTTTTATTCTTTTATTGCTCAGTATCCGGTCCAATGGGCCAACTAAGCTGAGATCACATGGGAATAGTTAACGAACATAGGAGTTATCTTTATTGTTGGGAGAAGGGACCTTATGGATGTTTAGAATCCACATACAGATTGATAACCACATAGTCCTGGAAGCCACTTGCTACTTAGCTAAGTGCAGCCAAGGTTTTTTTGCCAATTTTAAATGTGTTGAGATTCACATTCTATGCTCTCTCTCTCTCTCTCTCTCTCTCTCTCTCTCTCTCACGCACACGCACACACACGCACGCACACACACACAATACATCAGCTAGAAGAGGCCAGTTCTGTCGCTTCCGTTAGTTTTGTTTGGGGCAAGGAACTAATTCATCTAAATGATCCAAACTCTTATTCAAATTTTTATGACTAGGAAGGAGGGGGAGGGGATTTCTGCTAGGATTCACTTGTACTTTGCTTTCCTACTTTTTTTTCTTCATATGGAGGGGAGGAGATTTATGTTACAATCTCAGATTTCCGTTTGTTTTTTCATGTTGTGTTGTGTTGTGTGATTGCTATCATGACCATTAACTCTTAATTTTATGGACAGGAACCCCGATTAGGAAGGTGGGGACGTATTCCTGCTGCTCGAAATGGTGTTCTTGTGCATCCCTTGAAGCTTTCTTAAAGTTGGGTATAAGATTTCCTCAATTTTGATTGACTTGAGTTTAGTACCATGTGAGTAGCACATGATGTCCGCAGCTGTTATTGTAATGTTTATGAATTTTCTTAGAACAAATATTTGTCAACGAGAATGTTTCTCAAAGTATTCCCCTGTATCCTGTCAATTTTGTCGATCTTGTGTTTTTTGATTTATTTTCTTGTAGTGAGTCGGGGGTGTTCAATTGAGAGGTAATTGTGTTCCTATTATTTCGGGTTATCCTTGTAAGTTTTTCGATTTAAACAAACTCATGAATTGAAAAAAACAGGCAGTGAATACTATTGTCAACAACAGTTGCGTTGCGTTGAGCAAAACCCGAGGCAGTTTGCTCGGTTTTTAGTTTTTTTTTTTTTTCTCGGGTCGATAGGATGTTAGTATGTTGGTTAAGTTAGATTATTATTATTATTGGAAAAATTATGGCAATACACGAATTCCAAAGAATAATTTCCATTAATGAAATATAAATACAAACGTGATTGCAGAATAAATTAGTGAGAAATACAAACATTATTGGAGTATTCGAGAACCGAGTCTCGTTAACCACGGTCTCCTTAAAATAGATTTCCCGCCTACTGAGGGTGTTGTAGGTTGAAATCGGCGTCTGTGTCCTAAGATAAAACGGCCTTGGCGAACTGAATTTTGCCCGTCTCTCCCCTAATCAGAAATCTCTATATGATGGTGCATTTGTGTATATAAGTGTGTGTTTTTCCTATTTGCAATGCACGACTTATATAACACCAGTGGAGAGCTCTATAATTGCCAAACACAAGATGAAAATAAAAGCTCCATACTTGTCTCCATACTTGCCAGACAATGAGTGGCAATAAGTCCTCTATAATTGCCTAACAAAAATGGAGATAAACACTCCTATCTCTCCAGCTACAACCGCACCACTGCTAACTGTCTAAATTCATTCATTGAAGGTAAAAATCCAACAATTATTAGGCATATCGGTGCTGCTCTCAGCTCGAATCCAGAAACTCTCAGCACCTAAGTATTAGCACACGACGAATTGAGCTAGAAAGTAGAAACTGTCTGGTTCCTAAGTAAACGAGTCTCCAAAAGAGAGAGAGGCTGCACGCAGAGAGGAATTATTAAAATAACAAAAACCTATACCAAAAAAACAAACGAAAACCTACACCAACCTCCCACAGAAGGGATAACATGACCAAACAAAGAAAAAGGGTGGGTCTCTCTATCTTCATTTATCAAGCCATCGCGGTTTTACTGTTCATCATTTTTCGAAGAAAGTGATTTCAGCCTCCATCTCAGGAATGGATCAGACTCTTATGGAGGAGGAATCAATTTATGCTCTTAGAGCATTGCGCCGGAGCGCCTTTGAACCACATTCTTGTGGTGCCCAAACCAAAGTACGTAAAGCCCAAACAATGTGCGGTTCAGAGCCTCTATGGAGCAATGCTATGGTCCAGGAACATGGAATAATCACTCTTTAAGTGGAGGTGGCCACCCCCGTGTCCACAAACTTGATAATGGCATCAGGCTACCTACAGAGCAGAGATCTGAGAATACATCTTGTTCTGAGAAAATAGTGACAGATTTGGTAGACCGATGTGAGAACTAGTAAGACTTAATACCCAGAACAAGAAAGGTCCATGCTTCAGAAAGGACCAGAGATGAACACTAAGCATCAAGAAAAGGAAGAAGGTGGTAACATCACAAATAGACTGAAGGCATATTTTCCATTAATCAAGTGGTATATCATCCTTTTTGTAGAACTAAACATACTTCCCAGCAATTTTACTGGGTACCCTTAACAAATTTTCTGCAATAATGTATATATAGTGAGTGGCACGCGGTACCGTTACATGCCCCCAATAAAAGGGTTAGGAAAGAAACTCATGTACAATGCAGTCTAGAAACTAAGAACTAATCAATCCCACATATCCCTTTGATTTTCTTACACTAGGCAATATAACTGAAAAACTTGGCAAAAAAGGCATTGTGAGAAACCTAGAATTTTTTGTCCAACACCAAAATTCTCTTCACTTCCCCCAACCTTCACAATAACACAACATTACAACTCTAGTATGAATGATAATTAAGAAATTAGTTAATGCATCACTACATTTGTTGATCAGATCCAGTGGTAGCATCTGCCTCCAAACCACGCCTCTTCTTCTTTCCCTCCCCGTGTCTTGACCTTCTCGGAGCCTCATCCTCGCTTTCACTCTCATCATTCCGCAAGTCATTTCCACTGCGATCCTCTTGTGGTTTCCCTCCTTTATACAGGGTCTCGGCATCATTTCCTGAGGCGGCCATCTCATGACCGTCTCTGTATCGTTCATTCTTATCATTAGCGGGTCCTCTTTGATCCCTCCTAATTGGATGGTTATTATTCTGCAAGGCCTGTGGTGGTGGCGGCTGAAACATCTGGGACATACCAGCAGGGCGGCCTGATCTTGGGGGACCCGCAGCTCCAACGCCCATCCCGCCCATGAAGGGTGCTCGTCCGGCTGGACCCATCATCATCCCGAATCCTCCACCCATCGGTCGGCCGTGATACATCATGCTGGAAGCAGGACCCACAAAACCAGTGGGGAACCTTGGACCAAACGGGTCAAAAGGGCGAGGGCCCATGCCGAAAAGATCGGGCATCGGAAAATTATCCGGGGTGACGGCCCCATAAGGAAATCCATCAGCACCCATCATGACTGGAGGAAAGCCCCGCATCCCGGGAAAAGGCCTGGCCCCTCGTGCGAGAGGCATATGCGGGGGCCACGCCATTCCCCTTCCCCTTCCTCCCCTGCCTTGTGCTGCTGCCCCAAAACCTGGGCCATAGCTCTCCTCCTCCTCCTCACTTTCTTCTTCTTCCTCCTCCTCCTCTTCGTCATCAAATGGGACAATATCTGGGTTTTCAGTCCCATTGTCTGGATTGACTACACCCTTGGCCTTTTCCTCCTCCCGCTTTGATTCTGCTGCAAGTGAGATTGCCTGATAAAAGAGAGAGACACATTATGAGTTCAGAGCATGTTATGATACAATAAAATGCAGCGACTTAGTTATCTATGTCCAAATGGTTACCACTAGATGCCCCTAGAAGGATGGTTCATACGTACTCTAATCAATACACATACATTCCTAGGAAAAGGAGACATTCCCTTGGAATAAGCAATTGATAACAAAGTAACATAACCAGTACCTCGGCAGATAAGATGGTTGATAAAAAAAACTGGAAACAACTACGTGCAAGTGTGCAACATGAAGACCTCAGATACCAAAGATGAATTAAAAAAAAAATAAAAAAAACAAAAAACAAAAGACAAACTGAAAAAGCAGTGAGGATTTAAATGTCTCCAGTAAATAAAAATACGGTAAGTATAAAATGATATCCTCCAAATCTTAGATGAGTTATGAGGCAAAAGCAGACTTGCTCAAAATGCCAAACAGAAAATGATCTTGTGGAAAATGACCACTCATTCCACTCCTAAGCAACGTGGGATTTTAGTTCCTTAACATCCCCCCTCACATGCAGCCACGTTTAAAGTCTGTCATGTGTGGCCACTTTTTGGGTCCTATCATCATGTAGCTTTTTTTTTGTTGGTTTGTCATCGTGGGGTGTGGATTGTGAATTTTTTTTTTTTTAAAAATATGGAGTGGAATGGGCCCCACTCTGATACCATGAGGAAACTTTATATCTATCTCAAAACCAGTTGGCAATGAGTGGAGAGGTCCCAACATATATTAAGTGATCACTCCTTCCACTCCTAAGCAATGTGGGATTTTAGTTCCTTAACAGATCTGAAGTGCAAAACAAAAAGGGAAATTGTATGATCTCTCTAGACGTTTTAAATTATATTGCTTGAGGTTTTAAATCATATGCTTCCCCCCCCCCCCCCCCCCCCCCCCCCCCCTCACATTTAATGATGACACTGAGCTCTCCCACTAATTACATCCAGATGCATGAACAAAAATTAGAAACAAAAAGCATGACAAAGAAAAAAAAGAAAGCAAAGCCAACATAGAACACACTACGGTATTACACTCATAATCTACACAACGCATATAATATTTCAGATGCTTTGAGTGAGCTTAAAGCAATAAATTTGGAAAGTTTAAATTTAGTAAAGAGTGCCACAAGTAATTTGAGAAAATTGTATTATATTAGCAACCAGTGAAGCTTCATGCATCCATGTCATTAGCGACAAGTGGGGGCAAGTGCTGATAATATTTACTTCCTCAGCATGATTCAGAAGTTATAATAAAGGGAGGGACTTCTATGCATCTCATATAGGAACGCCTAAAACAATTCCTTTAGAAAGAAAAAAGACGAGAAAGCAAAAGTACCATAAGTTCACTGTCGGGCTCAAGATAGAGCATAGAAGCCAACTGCTCACCAATAGAAGGCTCTAGCTCCTGACAATCTCTGCTAATCTGCAATCGTATGAAGAAGACAATAATATCTAATGCTGATTGGAGGTCATATTAAGATTCAGGCTTAAAAAAATGCAGAACTAAAAGAGCTATAAACACAATTACAAGGCAACGTTTTTCCCAGACAAAGGCAGATACTACAAGCGAAGTTATGTACTGAAATCGTCAATAATCACTGTTAGATTTAGCAAACTTAAGATGACATAATACCGCACTTGAACTTCTTTAGGCAACTTTGAGCATTATTTACCTTGAAGTTTAACCTCCATAATAATATGACTGCACATTTCTCAACTAATTCTACTGAGCATCATTTCCAATGAAGTGACCCCTACATAATTATGACTTTTCTTCTTGCAAGATCAATGATTCTACAGACATACAGAAGGTAGCAAGGGAGCACAAAATATAACAGCATATTAAAATGGTCAGGTCACTAGGTCAGGAATCAATGTAGGCATAAGATCCAAGGTAGTACCTTCACCGGTAGATTCTCATTGTAAGGGTTCCTCAAGTAACGAGTTTTGTGAAAAGACAATTCACATAACTGCACAAAAGACATTGTAATTAGTTCCCATCACAATTATCAAACTAATTTAACACCCATAAAATCACTTGCAAAGGCAACTGAGAAGCATGTTTGGAACTCTACTTTCTCGAAAGGCGTTCATTTTGATAACAGAAAAATAGAAGGCCCAGGAAGACAAAGAAGAAAGTAGTCACACTGGTCAATCAACAAGGTTAAATGGTATGGTGAAGACAAAAGAAAGAGGAAGAGGAAAAACAGTCAGATGGCTATCAGGTCTCAGTGATTGGAAATGATAGCCAAATCAGCCCAATAACCGACATCCAAAATATTCAATCTCTCTCTTTCTATTTTGCTGGTGCTAAATTTAAATAAATCGAATAGTCAAAATAGTAGGGCCAGTCAGTCTGTACTTAATATCACCTCGAGATATTCCGCACTACACCAATGGATTCCCACCTCACCCTCGGACCGGGTTTAGCATGGACCTGTATCTCGGAGCATGAACCTGTTTCAATCTGTACCCTGCCCCAATTTCTGCCCAGGTATCAATTTGTGCTCCAACAGAATAACAGCTCCAACCAGTAACAAATTCTGAACCGATGTAACAAAGACTATTTTAAAGAACAGGAGGCATTCCTCGTTCTGGGAACTTCAACGCGACCCGTCAAAACTATTGAAGCAGAGCGGAGGCAAATCTGTCTATTGCGCATGGAAGACCAATCGGAACAGAAGAAAATGGATATTGTCTTAGTTAGATCGGTTCTTCCTGAGTTTCCGCAACCGATTAGTAATGAATTGGAGGCGCTTTTAAGCCCTAGTGCTATCGGAACCATCTATTACCAGACTAGTCAGGTGAAGTAATAATGGCATTCAAATTTACCGGTCTCTGAAGTCACTCCAGGAAGTCTCCCTATTTTTGAACTCCATATTTTCTGAGATAAAGATACCAGACCCTCTTTCCTATTGTATAGATGATGAGATTACATCACTAGGTTTCTCAGATCGTCTTGGGCATTGCTTCCTCAGTTCCAGGGGGAACATCCACCTTCTTCTCTGCAACACCCCCATTCATCCCATAGGGGAAGATCACTATTGTAGTGTTCCAATAACATCAATCCCTCTCTTATGCAAAGGCCACATGTTGTCATGCAGATTGATGGATGCATGGAAGCATGATCCGTTCAAGACGTAGATGCACCAGAGAGCGATTAATGGCACCCCATAGTCTGCCTCTGAGCTAGCTTGATTTCACTTTATGCTTAAAGAAAGATTGCCATAGAGATGACAGATACAGAGAGGGGACAACTATTTCTAAAAGAAGGAACCAAGGGATTAGATCAATGAGAAAGGGAGTTCAAAGGCGGGTATACAAAAAAGAAAGACCTTTCTTTTGCCTGAATTATCACGTGTGAGTTTCCAGTATTTCTACTAAAAAAAGCCCCGGTGAAGAGGGTTCGCCAGAACCATGGAAAGAGAAGCATAGCTTACTGCCCCCATCCTAGCCTCTCAGAGCTACTATTGCATAACAAATACTCCAATTTACTTTAGCGTCAAAAGACTCAACCATATTCGCATTTGCTCAAGATTTTCTTGCATATTCGTTTGGAGGGGACTCTAGCAACCAATATCTTTCACATCTCCCTAGACTTACGGGATGCTTATAGACATACACTTCTGCTACACCTATGAGCAAGTTTAAAACTTGCATCTCAAGTCCTAATCACCGAGCAAGGAACAATAACTGCACTTTTAAGAAAAAGGTGATGGGAGATTCTATCAGAACAGAAAGTTATACTCTTAAGAAGCTAGACTGGATTGATGCAAAGAATGACTAGGTTACACTTTCAAGCTAAAAGTTGGAACCTCCTCCAAGCCTGGAAAATATTGAAACTATTTAAGAGGTCCTATTTCCCAATTTGCTCTCTTCTATGCTTCTTACTGCAAGTTTTTAGTTGCTCCAAGCCACAAATAATTTAACACCTAAAACTTTGTTTTAATAGGATAAATTGCACAATCTAAGGCAACACCTAAAAAAGAAATACGTGCATTGATATAAATAATAAACTTGTATATAACTATTAAAAGAAAAAACACAGGCTCCAAATGATTGCGAAAAAGATAAGATCCCACACAGAACCCTCTCCTGTCCAAAGTTGGAAGATCCAAATTCAACTTAAAAGATCATTTCCAATTCAGTGCAACACCAAATCTTAAGGGAAGTAAGATTAACCAAAAACAAAAAGCTTGCTAATATTGGAGCTTTGCCAAGAGAAGATAGCATTGTCATTAACTCCCGAAGAAAAAGAAATTCCAAATCCACAAAATAAAATTGAGGTAAACGAATGCACCTAAAAATTGTACGCATCTGGTTAGGGCCAACAATATCCAACCTCCGAGTCCATTAGAAAGGTATCATATGGTGAGTAAGTGAGGTGTCTTACACGGTTTGGGTAGCACTCAACCCCAAAAGCTAGCTATTGAAGCGAGGGTGCCCTCACACTTATAAACTTCAAATTACTTTGGGACCCAGGCAATGTGGGACTTTGCTTCACACCCTCCCTCAGGTGCATTATGCTCACTGGCAGCACCTGCAGGCTGCAGCGTGCAAGCCAGAGATACGCACCTTAACCACCTCTGGTACGCAGATCTATACCATGTTACATAGTTTTGGGTAGCACTCAACCCCAAAAGCTACCTATTGAAGTGAGGGTGCACTCACGCTTATATACTTCATCTACTTGAGTGATGTGGGACTTGCTTCACAAGATTAAGCTCTAAGAATACAAAACAGCCTAAAGAAAACTATCACCATTAACAAGTCCCTTTCTGCCATCTCTCATTGAAATTTATATAATCATCATGGGATGTTGAGTACTTAATGGGATAGGAGTAACTTCTTTACGACATTGTACCTTTAGCCATTTAACAGAGAAATTCCGCCCATAATGCGCAGATCCATGTGCATACTTCCAGTTCCCTCCACCAATGGAGCCACCAATTTTTGATGACATTTTTGCGCAACCCTGGCAAATCATAAATCAATTCACTGAGCAGCACATAAGAGCAAATGTAAAAATGCATCCAAATCAATAGAATTCCTTTAAAAGGGGCAAATGTATGGACTACTTGACTGAAAACAACAATGATCAAGAATGCCCTTTGCACAAGAATAAAACTAGAAAAGGAAACTAAACCCAAAACTTACCTGGAAATGTCGAGTCCGGTTGACTGAAAAAATCAAGATAACATTTTCCACAGAGTCAAAAGCTTCATTGAGTTTAGCCTCATTGCTTCGTTGAGTTGCCCATACTCCTTGTTGTACCGATAATTCTAGATTTTCACGATTGCAACTTTTCACAATAAAATACCTATGATTCCACACATGAAATGGGAACAGGTTAGCAAATGAACTTTTAGGGAAAACAGCCACAAAGAGCCAGGCATGTATCATAGAATGACAAGATCGTGTAATGAGTGTTGCTTCCCAACCCGAATTCGTGTAATCCAAACACCACCTCAAAGCTACATCCAGTTGGGGAAAAAACTGCCCTGTTAAGCCTAAGCAACAAAATACATGAAGTCCAACCCAAATATAACTGACTAATAGTAAGATCCCAATTGGTAAATTAGGATTGCTAAATTTTATCATCAGCAAATAAGGAAAAGTTTGATAATGCTTAACTGGGTACGATGAATTATCAAATAAGATAATGGACCAATTGATCATGATGAAACCCTAACGTTAGTCTATATGTGCAGTACTTTTGAATAGGATTTTCAACAAAATATTGGAACAATTTTGATATCTAATTTCAAATCTCATACCAGTACTACTAAACCTTCACTTATCGGTTTCAAGACAAACCCATAAATCACTCTAAAAAAATCTAATTCATTTGAACTTCGAATTTGAAATCATCGAATTAACTATATACATCCCCATTCCATAACGCAACAATTAAGGGTAAATTCGCCAGGTTACATATGTAATAAGTCAATCTACGACAAGCATTAATTTGCAAGAACTTCTATAATGTAGGACAGTAAAAATAATTGGAATACACTCAATTAAAAACTTTGATATCAACCTCCTTATAACCAAACCAAATCAATTGAGGTCCGCCACATGAATCTTTTTTTCCATTGAGCTCTGTTAAGGGCTACATGTTCACTTAGTCTTAGTATACTCATATCCTTGCGCACTTCAACATCTAATGTCAATTTGGGTCTTCCTCTCCTCGTAGCGTTACTACCCAAATCTATCCTATCAACTCTCTTAACTACTATATCTCCAGGCCTACGGTAGATATGTCCAAACCACCTTAGTCTATTTTCTCTCAACTTCTCCTCTATAGGTGCTACCCATTATCTCATGGTGTTTCAATAATGATCCAATCTTTTCTAGTCTTACCACACAATCTTAGCATTCTCATCTCAGCTCCAGCATCTTACTCAATTGTTTCTTGATAGGCCAACATTCTGTCCCGTAAAGCATCGCTGGTCTATGGCAGTTCTATAGAATTTTCCTTTAAATTTTGTGGATATCCTCTGGTCACATAGTACACCACACCAATAGCTCCTCTACTTGAGCCACCCCACTTGGATCCGATGAGTCACATTATTTGCAATATCTTTGACTTTGCTAATAATAGACCCTAAATACCTAAAATAATCGCTTTCAGGTATAACCTGATCTTGAATCCTCACTCTTCCTACACAGTGTTCGAACTAAAGGTCTAGGCGGCGGCCGAGTACTCGCCGCCTAGGCGCTAGAAGGCCCCTCGCTAACTAGCCCAACTAGGCGCTGAGTAGTTGGCCTGGAAGCTAGAAGGTGCCTGGCCACCCAGGGAGCACCTAGCGAGTTTTAGAACCATGTTTCTACATGAGCACTTCCGTTACCACTAAACTTACACTCCATATACTCAGCTTTACTCCTACTTGTCCTAAAGCCTTTCGACTTTAATGCTTCTCTCCATATTTCTAATTTGGTACTAACACCTCTAAGTAGTTTCATCTACTAAGACAATATGATCTACAAACAACACACACCATGAGACAGCCTCTTGAATATTCTTGGTCAATTCATCCATTACTAAGGCAATGAGGTACGGACTCAAGGCTGACCCTTGGTGCAAAACTACTGTGATTGGAAAGTCACTTGTTTCTCCTGTTGGTGATCGAATGGTGGTGACGGCACCTTCATACATGTCTCTAATCACATTGATATCAACCTCCTTATAAAAAAAAAAAAAAAAACCTTAAATAACAAGTGGGCTCAACTAAAAACATTTACAAGTAAAATTAAGAATGTTTCTTTCCTCTTTTATCTTTACTTTCCGTCTTTACTGTGATAAATTGATGATCACATAATCCCATAAAATTGTCAGATAAAAAAATTTGGCTGAGGGGACTAACCTTTCTCTGTTTCTTACTTTATGCAGTTTACAAGAGATCACAAGCCTCTAGATGAATAACTATTGCTCAAAGGCTCTTGGAGTGCACATGGTACACCCCTTTAAAGTGTTTTTTTGCTGTACTGGTATACTTTTTCTTGTGACAAAAATAGACTTGGTGAAAATCTATAAAAAATAAAATTGTAATCAAAGTCCCAATCCTAACTAAGGACATTTGAAGAGCCTCCACTTAAATTTGTAATGCAACGAACCCTTCTAAGGCAGGGCCACTTTGGACCCACCTTGCAAGATAAACCCCGGATACCGACAACCTTAGCTAAGGCAATGCTAGCGCAATTTTTACGACTTTACAGTTAATACCAGTTACAACTCTAAACCATTGGGCTAACCTGATAAGAAAAGGAAATCATGATGCAAAAAACAAGGACATCCAGCAATCAGCGCTAATATCACAATTTCCCTTCAAGGGATCATGGATACCAAAAGTTAAAAGAAAAAAAAAAAGTAGAAAGAAACTTTAGAACATGATGATTGAGTAGAATACACTACATGGCACGACTGGGAGAAGGATGCCAAAATACCACACCTAAAACCAGACTGATCCTAAAAAAGGCATGGGGGTGAGTCTCACACATCATCTCATTTGTATAAAAACCTATAAGAAATATCGCCCAGCACTTGTAAACCCATTATAAGTACATAATTAAGAACCAAATGTAAAACTCAACTGAATTACTACACCCATTATAAGTACATAACTAAGAACCAAATGTAAAACTCAATTAAAAGAAACAAAATCTAGGGCAACCCATAAAGGAAAAATTTGACCCTTTAAGTTAAGAAGACAACTTCAATCTCTCTCCTAGGGGAAAGCAGCGCATGCTGCTTGGGTCTCCCCAAGAGAAGGCAGGGGAAATCAGATATACAAAAAATCAAAGAATAAATCAACATCATGTGGAAAACAGGGAAGTGAGTGTAAAATACGCATGTCGTAGATAAATCAAAAAATGTTTATTCCTGTCCACCTCAAGATTTTGGGCATGAGCTGCGAGAGCGATTGCGTCCAAGGCCGCATGCTGTGCTAGTTTCCTTAAGCCTGATTAAACGCAAGCCTCCAGTGATGGCCTGACCAGCTCACTAAACTCTTTGGGACTATAGAAACCAAAAAAATGGGGCTTCTGATCGAAGAACAACTAACTTACAACAGAAACTTTGTTTTCTTACAGTAAGAACCAACAAAGAGCAGTAGATCCACTATTTAATATCAAGAACAATAATAATCTTCTCCAGAACCCATTTCTCCATATCAATAGCTTCAATGTCATTTCTTATCACTGTTATACAATTTCTTTCCCTTCCCGTTCCAAAGAATACACAAAGCAAAATCAAAGTGCCATCCCTTGTTGATTAGCCAACATGTCCTAATCATCAACTTAAAGCAGGAACTTCGATGATTAGTTCGTGCTTTCTTGCTTTATCCAAGCAAGATAATAAGAAAATAGTGACGAGAACAAAGCAAATTTATACATCAATAACAAAAGCAACAGTACAAAATTAACTGACAGGAGCCCAGTATTTCTACTACCATGTGCTTTAAAGAAATGAATTACAGCTGACTTATAAGAGACCTCGAAAATTGTCTGTGTTTGACTATGGGCTGTAATTTCATGACCTAATTAAAAACCTGATAACCCTGAACACACCTAGATATTCCTTGAGGTAGTGGCGTAGCAGTTCTATTCCCTTGATTTTGCTGGCCATTGGAAAGGTTTTGAACTTGGGTCTGAGTGCCCTGTTGTTCGGACTGTTGAACTTGTTGCTGCGGCTGTATGTTAAGGGACTCAGGTGTAGAAGATTTTGCAGCTGTGCCTTGATTAGCAGCATTTGGACCTTGAGTATACTGATTTTTTTCTGTTTGTTGAGGATAATTACCATTTCGGTTTTGGAAAAACCTGTTGGAGTTGCCATAGTTATACGAAGTCATCTGCTGAATTCTCTGAAGGACTTCTTCCACAGGAGGTGGAGGTCCAGGCAGCTTTGCATGCCTATACCGGCAATCAGGGCCATTTGGACAAAATCCCAACTTGTACCTGCGGTTACAAAACTGTAACATCAGAATCATATTTCATAGACATCAAGTGAATTATCTTCTCAAACTAATTAAAGAACAGTATCAACAATTTTGCACAACTGACAACGTCACAAAAACCTTGACGTTTAGAAATCCCAATGGGTGTATTAGATGCATTCCCAGTAATGGCAAGAGAAGTCCATGTAACTCAGTTCGTGAACATAAACCATCTGGGGGGGGGGGGGGGGGGGGGGAATTGAGTGTGGTGATCTCTTTCTTGTCTCTGTTATATTCCTAGCTTTCTCGCTTCAACTAATCTCTTCTGAGAGCAGCAGGGTTCAAGAGTGTGCCTACGGTTGAATTGAGTGTGGTGATCTCCTTCTTGTCTCTGTTATCCTAGCTTTCTCGCTTCAACTAATCTCTTCTGAGAGCAGCAGGGTTAAAGAGTGTGCCTACATTTGCCTTCTTTCATGTCCAGCTACCTCTCTCTTCCTCGTAAAACTTACATTCGCTCCTTATCAGCCATCAGGCAGATATCCTCCAATAACCTGGCAAGCTTTAGCAATACCCATTGATTGCTCAAACACCAAACATTGATTACCTAGACCCTGCATTCCCACCTTATGGACAAAATATTTGGTTCGCCATAGTGGCAATGCAGCCAAACATGATCAAGGACTAGACGAGCACAGAGCTTGGTCGAGTAGAAGAAGGTTGCACTGCTTGATGGTCCAACCAGGGGGGAAAAAAAAAAGTGGAACCATGCCAATAGAACTAAATACGCATCCGAAAACAAATTATTTTTCCTCTTATTTGATAAATAACTGAATCTGAATAAGCCCAATGTGTTGGCCTGGTGGCCAAGGCCTAGACTTAGTTTGCACCTCTCCTAAGGTCTGAATTCGGAAATTTTCAAGTGCTATTAACCCCTCTCAGAGCCAGTATATATGGAGCTTTACCCAGCTTTAATTGGGCCCTGCTAGTGGACAGGGGGATTAGTGCCAGGATTAGTCGAGGAGCACCTACTTATCAAATTAAATAGTATTAAATCTGACACCTGAACCCAATCTCAAAAATCAAGCGACATATACACTAACGACGAAAATAAGAGGTTACCACTAAAGGGAAATTGAACCTACATGTTACACTCCTTGATATCCTCATTGGTGTGCTTATACACACAATCCTGCTCGCGGCATTCCCCGTAAAGCCGAAAAAACCGGCACACCGGCATCCGGGCTTTGTCGTACTGGTGGAGGAATCCGCAGGCGTCACCCTTCATACACAGGCTCCGGAGCCAGTGCCGGCAGACCGTCTGTCGGAAGCTACGCCGCCCCGAATGGTTTCCCGCCGCCGCCGCCGCCGCCGGATCGGCTCCACCTGTGGGCGCTGCGGCGACGGCGTTGTTGGCGGCCCCGCCGCCGCCCGCTGCGCCGGAGGCGTCGGAGTGGACTACGGGTACAGATGCGGTGGGGTTGGCGGGGCCAGCGTCGAGGCCGCCCTCGAAGTCGAAGCTCAAAACGCCATCCCCGTCGTCCATTGATGGTGATTTGCGTATGTGTGTGTGTGAGCTGTTGTTGTTTAGTTAGGGTTTAGGAGAATTTTGTGCGTGTGTGTGAGAGAGAGAGAGAGAGAGGGAGAGAGAGGGAGGAGTTATGTCTGAGTCGTGTTTGATCCTCGGATGGGATTTAAGAGAAGGATAAGTTATTCTGGAATGAGTAATCCATTTTGGAAATTTTTATCGCACTGCATTCCACGTCGGTGGTCTACAGTACATTCCACGCGCCATTCTGGCGGTGCTTTAACATTGATTTGTGGTGCAAGTGTCAGTTGGGTTGAATGGATTTTTTTTTTTTGCCATATTTTAGGATGTTAGTGGGGGTTAGCGGGGTGTTAGTAGTGTCAACCACAGATGAGTACAGGGGCTATCCATATCCCTGAAACTCCAACGCCCCCAACGGGGCTTGAACCCTGGTCTCCCAGGTGGGGAGAGCCAGGTCACACCAACTAAGCAAGGGCTCATTGGCTTTGACTCGTGGAGTAAATTGCCCAAGTTAACTCAAGATGACTTTTATTTACCCTCTTTTTTCGCATTCTCGAAGAAAAAAATACATACTTCAATATACACTTTTTAAAACATTTTTACACGTCTATACTTTTTCACACGTTTTAATTAACTTCTTAACCTTAACTTCAATCCAGTGAAATGATTTTAAATTTTTTTATTTTCTAATCATACCCACTTTGCGTATATTTTTTAATAGATTTACACCTACTTTTATACATTTTTTTACATATTTTAACACAACTTTTAACCCTTAACATAAATTCCAACAATGCTATGAGTACACCATTCATGCACACCAAGCCAACTCTTACCTGAAAGAGTTAGTTAGCTTGGTGTGTATTTATTGTATGTAAGTGTTGTACCCATCACGTTTTCTCATAAATCCAAAGGTATAAAAATAATAGAAGTGAACAAGTGTAAGCGGTATAAAGTTGAACTACCCAACTAAAGGTACCAATCACTTAGGCACATATGAAGCACATATGGCCCATGGGGTCTCGCACAAATGATCTGAATTGTTCATAAATTTCAAAATATTTTTAAAATGGTCCCGCGAGAAATTAGCTCAAACTGATATCTACAACTAGTTAATCAAATACACCCATTTTTCATTCAAATTACAGGCTCTTGTAATCTGAATGAAAAAAATCTGAATGAAAAATAGGTGCATCGGATCAACTAGTTTTAGGAATCGGTTTGAGCTGATCTCTAAAATGGCCAATCAAAAAAACATTTTTAAATTTTAAAATAGTTCGAATCATTTGTGCCGGACCCCTAAATGAGTCCCGCGTGTAACCCTCCGTACCTAAGTGGTCGGTTCTTTAAGGATTTTCGAAAGTCGAAGCCTGAATTTGTACAAAGCAAGTACCAGTGCTAGATACAGCGGGAGGACAGTGACGATTTGATTCAAAAAAGTGAGCTCTATTTGTTGGCAAGTGATAGGAATAAAATGTTTTTCTATTTATGAAGGAACGTCCAATGGGCTGTAACTAGCAAAACCCCTAATAATATATATACATACACACACACACACACGAGAGGGAGGCAAACATAGTTTGTTTGCACAATTTTAGGGTTTGCGTTGTTGAATTGATGTTTCTACCCCTTTCAGGTAATTTTGCTGAGTTATACCACAAAAATATAATCATGGACCTCATTGATGGGTTTTGGGTTGAAATTCCATGCTTAATGAATACTCCAATTTACAATCTGTCTCAACCTGTGCCCACTGGATTATCCGTTTGGATGGTCAGGGAATCCGTTCGGAAGGTTTTGACAGTTTCCCATATTGTTTTGTTTTTATCGAGGCCCTCTCTCAGTACTTGTCTAGTTTCTGTTCGCCCGTTTCATTGTGAGACTGTGATTTCCCTTGAATGTCCACTCAAGCACGATTAATCTAGCAAACTTGAGTTTAGAATCTTACAACGCTTGAGTAGTAGTAGACACACGTTGGACACACGCTATCAAGTGATAACTTGATACTTGGTGTGAGTGAACGATACGTTGTTAAGTTTGAAAAATGATAAACAAATGATTTTGGGAAAATGAAAGGAATAGATTTGAATTGAAAGTATGGTTACAAAAGCCACCATGTGATGCTCCCCTGGGTATGGGTATTGAGGCCCGTGAATCTCGCCAGGGATACACGAGGCCCGTGAAACTCGGCGGGGGTAGACAAGACCCGTGAAACTCAATAGGGGTAGACAAAGCCAGTGAAACTCGGTAATGGGATCCAAGTCCCAAATGGTATTGATGATGGGAATTATGAACCACAAGAAAATTTGAAAACAAATGAATGTAATGGAATAAGTTTGATTTGCATGAGTAAGGTTTCTCATTGACACAATCGTTTTGTGGACAAGTAGGTACTTTGGTGATACTTGTTAACCATATGATTGTAAGTAGGTTGTTTCCCTCTTATACTTTAGCCTTTAGCATCATATCTTGTGGTTTCCTCATGCTCGTATCATCTCACTTGCATTTAGTGATAGTAGATAAGATTTTCAGGTACGCAACGTGGAGCATGAAGCATGTGCATTACTTTTGAAAGCTTGCATCGAATAAGTTAATCTCGCATCTCACGAACTATCTCATGGGAGATGATTTTGTAACTTCATTATTCCGTCTTTTGACAATTTGGAAGCGCAATGACTCTTTATACACTTGACTACTTTTTTCATGGGTATGGATACCCGAATTAGTTTGGTTGAGACTTAAAAGACTTCTTTAAATGACTATGCTTGAAATTATGGGACTATTTTCCATTTGAGAAATGTTCTTTGTTTATGTTTAAAATTTAAGGGCGTGATAACAACGGTCATATTATGAGTATCCTCAAAAGATACTCACATGGTCCAGAAAGTTGTTTGAACATCCCTACTATTGGGGATTAAACCACTCAATCTCCTCTGGGATACCTTGTAAGGACCCGTATTTTATTTACATTGAAAATTTGTATTTTATGACGTGTTTTGAAGTACTATGCTGATATAATGTGTAAAGTCGACAATTTGACTTAGCTATTGACTTTAAATGTGAAATACATTACCTTTGAGTTGGCACATTGAACTTATCTTTGTGGAATTGTTTCTGGAAGCTTAAGATGAAGCCTTGTGCAAATCGAGAGGGCTTGAAGAGCCATGTTTGAAAGTACGCTATTTTGGGATTTCTCCAAATTTGTGCTTGGTGGGGGGAGTTGACCTTTTATTTAATTCGAATTAGCATATCTAGACCCATCATTGTTTCTGAATAGGGGTATTTTCTTACTTACATTTAACGTTTTAGGTTAGTAGTAGTGAAGTATAGGTAAGTAGTGTTACCTATCATCAGGGGGGTGCTAGGGGGGTGTTTGGCCCCTACACTCCCCCTAATTTCTTCATAATTTTAGTATACTTTTAGATTTTTTGGTAAAATTACTGAAGAGTGGTCCCCGCAAAGTAGGCAAAAATTGCAATTGTGCGTCTGCCACTGCCTATCATACTGTCTGTGTAACTGTGTAGTGTTGTGTGGCAATTTTTTCAAAATTTTCCAGGTTGAACCGGTTCACCATTTTCGTTAGAACCGATTCACGTCAATCATAACCGTGTGGAACATGCCAAAACCAATTCTAGCTTTTCCTAGAAACGGTACAATCTGCAAATTTCAGAAAAGTTGGGGCACGATCCGGACACCTATTTAAGGACCCCTTGGCCCGTTTTTCATTCCCAAACTCGATCAAAAATCCTATAATTTACCTCTCCACCTTCTCTCTTCATTTTTACCTCAAACCCTTATAACTTCATCTAAATCTTCAACAAATCTTCAAGATCTACGTGTTTGAACATCTAATCTCTCATTGGTTTCAAGTTTTGCCACTCATTGAGGTAATGGTTCATACCATGGCCTTTTTCTTCACTCACTCTCTCTCTCTCTCTCTCTCTCTCTCTCTGTTTGTGAGTGATATCTCATGCTTGTAGCATGTTGTTTACTTGATTAAGACTTTGAATCTTGATTTCAAATTTGGAGGGAGGCGATTCTTGGTGTTTAGAGGCTGGGACTTGATTTTTGTTAGGGTTTTGCTCAAAACCTTCTTTGGTAAGGAACTCATCCTTCTATTTCTACCTTCACATGGATGATTGTTGCATATATTCTTAATTTGATCTTGTCTCTCTTGATTATATTGAAAACTCACCTTTTCCTAGGATTTGATTTGATTTGATTTCCTTTGTAAATATTGACAGTTGTTGAATCTCCTTTAACACACGATGGCTACTGAAATGGGTTGATTATTCATTGACTCATGATGGATACTCATAGTTAAAGAATCTTAAAATACGTGATGTTGATTGGTGTGAGTTAACGGGCATGTGTAAATAACTAAAAAAGGAAATAAGAATGTTTTGAGAACAAGAAAGGAAAACTCGACAGGGGTGAATAAGGCCCATAAAACTTGGCGGGGGTGAATGAGGCCTGTAAAACTCGGTTTAGGGATCCATTTCCCAATGATGTTGATTGTGGAAGTTGTAAGTGACGAAGAGTGCGGAAATTAAATGGAAAATGGATGAGGTATGTGTGTGTGGACATGTTAGATTCTTAATGGTTGTTTTACATTGACGAAAAGGATTTTACAAACATGTGCGTACTTCAATCTGTCCTAAGAGAGGGTTCTTGTTGCCAAAAGAGATTTTAGGGATACATGGACACTTTGAGGATACTTGGTTGTTATTTGATGAATCAGTGAATACTCGATCGAATGCTTGTATGTACATTGTTGTTTCTTTCATGCTCATATCATCCATATGCATTTAGTGATAGAAGAAAGATTTTTCCTACTGGGCTAGTGAGCTCACCCTATCATTTTCAGGTACTCAACGTGGAGCATGATGTGGAATGCATGAAGTGTGTGCGTATCTTTTGAAAGCTTACAAGGAATGAGTTATCTTATCATCTCATGAAACATTATTTTGAGAAGATGATTTTGTAGCTTCATTTATACATCTTTTGACATTAGAGAAATGTAATAACGTGTAACACTTTTACTCACTTTTAGCATGGGTATGTGTACCTGGTTTAGACTTGTTTATGGTCAGGGCTTGTGAGACTCTTTTGATGAATATGTATAGATTTAAGAGACAATTTCTATTTGAAAAGTGTTATTTAATTAAATTGAAATCGAGGGCATGACATACCTGGCCCATTCAGGCCAAAGCCTCTATGGCCGTTGAGCTCCTCCAGGATACTCTTCACTAACCTCCACTTTAATAGACCAAGTCAATTGACAATATGCTCCGGTGTAATGCTTATAAATAGGCAACAATACCCAACAATGAGGTACGGTTATTCAAGTACCCCAATTTACTTGAGTTCATTGATTTATCTCGTACAAAATAATGATTTAGGCATCGGAAGAATGTTGGCCGGCACCACATCGGTGTCAAGCACCTTGTTTTGCAGGTTTTTGGTTAAGCACGTCTGAAATGATTTATCCCCAGGATATATGGGACCCACCACATACCCCACGTCAGAGAGTTTGTGTAGTTGTTGGTAGTGCCTCTATATTTTCTCCTCGAAAAATAATAAACCTCAATGAAATCTCTTTTTCTCTCTCTAATGTTGTTAATAATGTAGGATTTGAGAACCAGATCGATGCAAGGTTTCAAAAATATATACATATGAGATTGGATTGGTGATGTATTTGCTAAATTAACATCTATGTAGTTCAATTGGTCAAGAATACCTTGATTTTATCCTATTCCAAACAAAATTTGTTCAAAATTGACAAAAGTAATTAAAGAGAAATCGAGAACATACCGTCAAGATTGGTGAAAAACCAGGGTTCTTAAAAATCTGTAAAAAATTAACAGTATGAATGCGAATCACTAATTAATACTACCAGCAGAAAACTATGCAAGCAGTCAAATCCCACAATGCAGAGATATACGTGGAAAAATGCTAAATGGGCAAAAACCACGGGAATGAATCAATTCACTCTAACCATTGTGCAGTCACGGATATATCTATCCAAATGAAGTAAATCCTCACAGCGTTTTAAATATCACCTGCCGAGTCACACGTACACCGCACCCAGTGATCTTGATCGCCAATGGCCTTGAGTTCACAAGCCCTCCAATACCTTTAAAAAATCAACCCAAGGAATTGCTACTCCAAGGAATTGCCGTCAAAGACTTTTTTTATAATCACCAACCGTATTAAATTTTTGCACACCCTTTTCTTCTTTTCTGCTGCTATCTTATAGTATAGTCAAACCCTATGAGAATTAACAGGTTTGCCATTAGGCTTGGAGAAATAACAAGTTTGCCATTTAGGCTTCTTGGTGGACCACCACAAGTCCAACTAAATTAACCAACAGAAAGTGCCGATTGATAACAAGATTGATCCCTTCGTTGATCTATCTTCACCAAAATATGTCATGCTGCAGTTGACCTCTTGTTTTTTTATTCTAATACGCTTAATATCCGTTACAAATATTGACTCCTTCCACTCTAATCCTATACAGACTCAATAGCCTATAAAAATAAAAAAATAAAATTACAACTCAATATAAATATGTGTTTTATCACACTGAATTACTAAAACAAGAAGACTCCGAAATTTGATCCTTACAAAACCAAATTGTGTGTGTGTGTGTGTGTGTGTGTGTGTGTGAGAGAGAGAGAGAGAGAGAGAGAGAGAGAGGATTTTCGTTCGTAGAATTCTGTGAAACGATACAGAGAGAAATGAGGTTACCAGAGATGGGTTGCCAGGGAGGGAGTTCATCGGCTATAGAGGGGCCAAGGGTTTCGTGAGGGTAGTAGTAGAGGAGAGAAATAGATATTACTTGAGTAGGATAGAGAGAGGGCGGGGAGAAAACAATTATATATTTTTTAATCTCACCCATTCATTTGTTTGGTTGAGATGAAGTGTCTTCTATTGTGTCAAATGTTGTTTTAGTGGAATTGATCCCATATATGACACGTCTAAAAGAAATAAAACGAGTAATGTTAATAGAGGTTCAAATGATGGTGTGTGAGGCGTTTCACCGGAGCTCCTTGAGTTTCTGGTTCTGTACAGAAGGGTGGAAAGTTGGTTGAACTTCACTTGAACCCTAAGAGCTGGCCTGAGAAGATGACCTGCACACTAAGCACCCACGTTAATGTCGAGCCGGGACCTTTGGGAGTCAGGAAAGGCACTCATTCCAATGGTCTAGTAAGTGATCGGAGAGGGAGGGAGTAACCGGAATACTAGAGAGAAAGAGAGAGAGAGAGTACAAAGAACAATCTCCAGAGAGGTTCGCGAGTCCCCCTTTAATAGTCGAGGGGTAACTTGCTCACCAAGTCCTTTGCGTGTCTCTCACGTGTTTCACGCACGTCGTCTATACCCGACACTTTACGTGGTTGGGTCAAAGAGCCTCGAGTAGACCCATCGCTTCGGCTGACGCAACACCTAACACAACTGAAGAGTCAACGAGTTTTGGAGGAAGTGATCCTGCAGTCTATACAAAGACCCGCCGCCTAACACCACACTTGGTATGTTAAGCACACCTGATGCCGTATCAACGCGGTCGGGACTAGCTAAAGTCCCGCAATACCCAACGGCTCGGTGGACTCGACTTGCAGACGACCGAGGGTATCCTTACTGGGCGTAAAGCCTCGGAACCCACCGGTTTAGGAGGCTTGACTCGACGAGACCAAAAGGTGATCCCCAAGGTTGCTCCAACGTTCTTCCGAGGCAATTGTTCCGACACGGCATGTCCAAACCCATCGGTTCGACAACAACTGTGCGACACGTCTAGTGTGTTCCTCGTGTCGGTTGTTGGCATGAAGATCACCGAGCAGCTCTTTTGCTTAGCGATGCTGACCCTTCTGATCCCCCTCATGGCTTTTATATGTCTAATGGGCTGGGCTGAGCTCAATGGACCTTTGCAAACTCGGCTCACTAAAAACGGGTCTCGACACTGCTTAGAGTAGATGGAACTTTTTGATGGAAACATATTCGTTTGGAATGCAACAATATTTGCTACGGCATCAAATGCGATTTTCTGATTGGAGTTTGAACATGGGAAAAAAGGGCAAAAAGAGGCATTTAGTAATGATCCCTAATTGACTAGTCAAGGTGAGCTCGTATCTTAAGACAGAAAAATATGGACCAAAATATCGAAAGAGAAAGAGTAACAAACAACAATAATGATACGGCCACAAACAGTCACAACCTCGCATTGTTCATGTGGGCCCCACGCGGGGCCTACCCACTTTACCCTAAGAGAAAAAAAAAAAAAAAAAAACTAAAATTTCAAAACCCTCAAATCTGCGTTTCTTCTCAGTTTCGCGGGCAGAGAAACCAGAGAGTGCGCGCGCGAGAGAGAGAGAGAGAGAGAGAGAGAGAGAGAGAGAGAGAGAAGAGAGGAAGAAGGAAGATCGATCACGACCCTGCTCCGACCTCACTCCTCCTACCCTCGACTGCCCTTCACCGGCGACTCACCTCCGGCCTCACTTCATCACGACGACGACGCAGTCGAAGAAATCGTATCAAAGAAGCCCAACCCGTCCACCACCACCAGTCGATGCCCACTCGAAGGTCTCTCTCTCTCTCTCTCTCTCTCTCTCTCTCTCTCAGAGTCTCAGTTTGTGGAGATTAGATTTGTTGATCTTGATTAAGAGTTCGAAAACCCTAATTTGTTGATTCAAAATTTGAAAACCCTAATTTGCTGATCTTGATTCTGAATTCAAAAATCCTATTGGATATACCCTTTATTGCTGAAGCAAAATGTTATCTATCGGATCCAAGCTTTTCAGGTATTGCATTGTCGTTTCTTCAATCTCCTTTGAAATTTTGGAACTGTCTCACTTGTTTTTGGTTTATTAACAACTTTAGATTTGAATTGTGTTAAGTGTTAACCTGGGACCTCATATACTGGTATGCATAAACCTTCGCCCTCAAGAGGAGACTTATATGGATTATAATTTTATAAAATAAGTCGATAAATGTTAGTATAAAAATGTTTACAGAACATGAATCCAACTTAACATCTCCTTCGGGATGTGCATATATTGGACCCTTGTCCCACTTGGATGTTAGCTAGAGTAAAAAATCGAGGAATGCTTTTCCATGTTGATACCCTACTAAGGCTTAGTTTTCCATTTGATAAAATGGAGATTTGATAAAATCAAGTGGGTGATTTTAGCAAATGAAGTGGGGAGGAGATTTTATCTGTAATGAATCTGGACACACACTTGTCCAGATTCATTGGAGATAAAATCTCCTCCCCACTTCATTTGCTAAAATCACCCACTTGATTTTAGCAAATCTCCATTTTATCAAATGGAAAACTAAGCCTAAGTTGATAAGCATCAATTGTGACACACTTCCATGGACCTATTCAGTATCAAAAAAGGGCTTGTTTAGCAAATGCTACTCTTGCAGCCCCACCCCACCAACACAGACCATCCACCACTATTCATAGAAGCGCAACCGACACTCATTAAAAGAAAGATGAGTTTATATCTGTGGTTGATTCCCTTTAGTGCTTATCAAAATAGTTTATTTTGCTAATAAGAGATGTTGTGCAATTGTTGTATACATACAAAAACTCATTTTTTTCTAGAGTTTGGTGTATAGGAAACAACATGATATCTCATGTACATAGTAAAACCTATGTTTAATACCTCGATACATCTATTTGTTGATTGTGCATTACTGATGCTATTGTCGAATAAAGGAACCAAGGTAATTAGCAAAGTAATTGAATTCGGGGCATGGCTTTAGGGGACATCCACTGCCCTAAGTTTTCAATGGTTTATTAGGCACTGTCCTAAGCTCTCTGATTGATTTGCTGTCCCATCAAATATCGCACTCAAGTGCTTCGAAACCTTTTTTGGACAATCCAAAATGAAAGTTAGATGAAGAAGTTACGTACATAGGTTAACGCAACTAAATAGGTTATTTTTTAAAAGAGGAAGAAATCATTACAGACATTGATATGAAACAATGACCTTGTACTCATCTTGGCTCTCTTTATTTGGTAACATGAAAGACACATACGCCGATTAGATTCACAAATGGACCCCATGGGTTCTCATGTGCCAAAACCAGTAATGTACATAAATCCTTCATCACACACACTAGGAGTATTTCATATTGTTTGCGAAATGCTTTGAAATTTGCTAAGACTTCATGGATCATTATAAGTCTACTAGATCATTACAAGTCTACTGGTCCGTTGACAAACAAGGTTTGCCTCGTGATCATTATTGTAATTCCGAAGGGAATAAAAAAGAACAAATACCCCTTAACTATTGGTTCTTATTTTCCCCATATTTTGCTACTTTCCCTAACCAAATCCATGACTTGCCATTATGTTGTAGCCTTGTACACGTCTCATTACAAGTGATGACTTGAAACCTAGCATTGCATCTGTACTTTTTGCTACACAAACGTGTTATGATTATGCTCAAATCCCTGTAGTTTGAACAAGTTTCTATACATCAACATTCTTTTCTTCTTAACAGCCCATATTGATTATAAGTTGAAAGAATTGCAGGTTGCTCAAACTACTGTAACTCTTTGTCATACCATCCTTGACAAGTCTACTGTTGAACAAGGGGACAAAATCCAAGCAACAATTTTTGAGCTATATTAGTCACTGTGATGTTGTCTTATTTCTGTTTTCTGTTTTTTTTTTTTTGCAGAGCAGACATGGCTTCTGCTTCTTCCAACGCCACATCTAGATGGCCTACTAAAGTTTGTGCTTGCGGAGCCGGTCCACCAAGGCTGGCCCTAATGCTAAAAACCCTGGCCGATACTACTATAAATGTCTCATTACCAATGTAAGTCTCCACACAAGCCTATGCTTGTTTCCGCCATTTTTATTTATCCTTTTCCCATCGACCTCTCATTATATAGTAGAATCTCATCCGTTTTGTTGTCACTAGCCCTGCAGGCAATGGAATGGTTGGTGTGATAACAACAATCAAAACGTCTCACATTCGGCAGATGATAGGACATGCGACTTTACTGGACCATTCCCTCAATGCAATGTCGACCTCAACAACAACTTAAGGGAACTCATATCTACATAAGGAATGCAGTCTGTGTTGTAGTTATCCATTCCCTTATTGGGATTGTAGTTATCCACCTTTTGTATAGGTAATTTGTTATGTAATATGGTGAGGTAGTGGAAAACAGTGAATTTCAAGTTTGTTTCGGACAATGGTTATGTAATGAATGACAAGGTTATGCGAAAGATTGTAGTTTGTTTTGTACCAGTAATTCTGCTTTGGTTATTGGATTATATTAAGTCAAGTGTTGTTCCATACTCACATCGTTAGTTATGCTTTGATGATACTTTTTGTGTTATTCTATCTCCTAGTTTTATGTTGTGGATTACCAGCTGATTGTTTGATGAGACGCTAAAGCGTCGGGTATGCAACAAAATAGGGGAAATTTTGCCCAAATTTTTTCAAAACTAGCAACCTAAACTCAATTTTCGCACTTTTATAGCAGTTTGAGCAACCTTAAGTGATTTTTCTGCACTTCTAAGGCAGTTTCAGGGAGTATAACTCCATTTTTATGCACTTTTATGGCAGTTTCAGCAACCTAAAGTCAGTTTCTGCACTTTTTATAGCAGTTTCTACACTTATATAGCAGTTTTCAGCAACCAAAACTCTATTTTCTGCACTTTTTATAGCAGTTTCTGCACTTATAGAGCCGTTTTCACCAACCATAAGTGAGTTTTTTGCACTTTAAGAGCAGTTTCAGCAACCTAAAGTCTATTTTCTGCACTTTTAGTGCTATACGGACACGATACAAACAAGACTCGATACGGACACGACACAAAGAATACTCGATACGGACACGACACAAAGAATAGTCCATACGGACATGACACAAAGAAGACACGATACAAACAAGACTCGATACGGACACGACACAAAGAATAGTCCATACGGACATGACACAAAGAAGACACGATACAAACAAGACTCGATACGGACACGACACAAAGAATACTCGATATGGACACGACACAAAGAAGACACGATACAAACAATACTCGATACGGACACGACACGAAGAAGACACGATACGGACACGATACAAACAAGACTCAATACGGACACGATAAGATAAAAAAGAGAGTAAAATACATTCAATTAACAATCACTTGAATACAATACAAACACGATGCGATAAAAAAGAGAGTAAAATACATTCCATTAAGAAGACACGATACAGACACGATACGATAAAAAAAAAGTACAATACATTCCATTAACAATAACTTGAATACAATACAAACACGATGCGATAAAAAAGAGAGTAAAATACATTCCATTAAGAAGACACGATACAGACACGATACGATAAAAAAAAAGTACAATACATTCCATTAACAATAACTTGAATACAATACAAACACGATACGATTAAAAAAGAGAGTAAAATACATTCCATTAAGAAGACACAATACAAACACAATATGATGAAAAAAGAGTACAATACATTCCATTAACCAACCAAGTGTTCTACTCTTTCTTATTATTCATTTCATTCATCATTTCTAAAAAACTTGGTTAAACTACTTGCCATTCTTGCAATTGACTTCCCATTAAACTTGAATGTGGCCTTCCCCAACCTTGTGGCCCGCCTCTTATTGCACTCTGCATGGTTGGCATCAAGTTCAGTGGATTTTGGAAGTTATGGGCCATCATGTTTGGCCACATTAATGGCCCCATGTTTGCATAATTCTACCATATAAAAAAAAATTAAACATAAATCAAGACCAATAAATTAAGAGTGTAACATGACATATTGCTTGCACAAATAACCTGGGTTTCAATCACCTGGGTTTTAATGAATTGCTGTTTGAACTCATGCCCCTGTGCCATCACCATATTATACCTCTCTTCATTGCCTTCTACCAAGTCGGCAATCTTCTTGTAGAGATTGCAAACGTTGTCATTCTGGCGCGCTTCAATGGTTTTTGCCGATTTATCGTAACTTATTCGAACTTTAGTGTGGGCCTTTTTCACATTTTTGCTCCATCTTCTCAACACATACTTTTCTGGCACTTTGTGTGTACAGGGATAAAATCCACGTAAGGTCTTGATCACATGTCTTCTAGCCGGAATCCTAAATCTGCAAGACAGACAAGGGTTAGAACACCTTTGCCTCTCGTCGACAAAGGCCCTCCGATGCTTAAGTTAGTACTAAATTACCAATTAAGCAAAGAACAATGCGTATGAATAGGTTTCACAGCGTACCTTTTTTCATGGGTATGGTCTTGTATTTATATGTGTGGATAGCTCGTTGATTTAGGCATCTCATGCCTTAGTTTCCTATTAGCTTTAGGAATCCTCCTCCTAATAGGACTTTCCTATTAGGCATCAATTTTCAAATACTGCTAGATCTCGTTTTGTAGCAGCCCTTCTTTCCATATAGGATTCTTCTCTACATGGGGCACACTCTTAATCACATTGAACTTCCTATATCAATCCCTTATTTTACGGGATTGCTCTTTATCTCATAAGGAACCGCCATAGATTATTCTGGAATGTCTCACTGCCTTACTCGTGGCGGTGCCGTGTTCCCACATATCTCGGCATGACGCGTACATATCTCAACTACTCATGCCGAGTTGAGTTTATGTATTCCAGAATGTCATCCAAGCTTCATTCGTAGCCTACTCGGCAGGGTTAAGGGTATCCCTTTGTGATTTATACCGAGCTAGTGCATCCTGGTATATTAACTCGTTTTACCATACTGACCTTATTCGTGGTCAGTATAGCTTGGCCAAGGGCTAGGGCTTCCCTATGTGGTGCCGAGCTACTTACCCTCTTGTGGTGAGTGATGAAAGGCACGTTCTATGCCCTTCACTGGGGTAGTCAGGTTTTACCCACTCCATTGTGAATTCCCCTAAGCTGGTACACAAACAGTTGATGCTTACACACCATTCCTTTAGACTCAAACAGTCGACAATTACAATGAGTTTCATTTGTTTCACCATTAAAATGAATTTTAAATGGCATACACTTCTGAAATTGGTCTTCTTCTTCTCCAACTGTAATCAACTCTCACCTCATATAACGTCACAACATCACCTACTTTTATTTCACCTAAAGAACATACCATTTTCCCACAATATTGCTTATGAAACTCTCTAACCTTGGTATGAGTGTAGGCACTTTGAAATTGCTTCTCCAACACATCATTAGTTATGCAAAGAATGAAAGTGTGCCAACTAGTGTGATCGTCTTGTTTTTCATTTTCTACCTTTTTCATCAATGCATTTTCATATTGCTCAACGAATTGTTTCAAGGTGATCGTTGAACAAATGTAACCATCAACGTATGCATTCATACTCTCGCTTCGTTGTGTAGATGACATTCCGGCCCAAAACACATCTTTCACAAAAGCCGGCACCCATCGCTCCTTCTCCAAATACAACCCATGTAACCATGTGTTACTCTAAAGCTCGTACTTTTTGATGAGCGCATCCCAAGCAGTCTCAAATTCTTCTACTCTCAGTGAATCATAAACTGTGGAGCGAAAATGGTAAGTAATTTTTTCAAAAACTTCGTACCCTTTCAACTTTTCCGGCACCTTTTTCATAATATGCCATATGCACATCGATGTCGGGTATTGGGGAATATATTATCTATAGCATTCCTCGTGGCAACGCATTGATCGGTAATAATTGCATCGGGAGCATGACCTGACATGCATGTCAACCAATTCTTAAATAGCCATGAAAATGACTCTGTATCTTCATGGGAGATAAGTCCACATCCCAATAATACCGAGCTACCATGATGATTGACGCCTATGAAAGGAGCAAAAGACATCTCATACTTGTTTACGAGGTATGTTGTGTCAAATGTCACAACACCACCAAACTCCTTAAAAGCTGCCCTACTCTTTGCGTCAGCCCAGAATACATTCCTTAATCGACCCTCTTCATTCAAATCCATTGCATAAAAGAATTCTCCATTGTCAGCTTTCATTCTCATGAAATATTGATTCATTGCCTCAACATCTCCTTCCGTAAGTTGTAAACGTCGCACCTTATCCAAATAATTCCGGCAATCCCTCAGCAAATATGGAACCTTATCAGGTCCACCAGCTTCAATTTGAAGTGAGTCAATACTCTTATTCAACCTGATCCCAGCTTTGTCATTCATCACAAGAATCCTTTTGGTACTTGAATCAAGTACCCTATTGCTCTTAAAAAATCTAGACTTTCCCGGACTTTGTTCATGATTGTGCTCCAAGATAACCCGACTTACCCTCCACTTTCCCTCCTGGGTTAAACAAGTATTAAGGTGAGCCGGACATTCTATTTTTTACTGTGGACGTGGCTTGGCAAGGTTGTTTCCTCTAAGCCTTGCCTTTCCACCTTTGCTGCATTCATAAACTACATGGATCAAGATTCCATCTTTTCCCTTTTTCAAAGTTCTTTGAGCCACTGCAAACCCCTTTTCTTTCACAAATTTGGAGTAATACATATAAGCATCGTTGGGGCTGTCGAATTCCATTCCCATCTTCGGTTCCTCAACTGTATCTTCAGAATTCTCAATTGCCGCTTTACCATCACTACTCTCCTTTATTGGAGAACCATTCGTAACCTCTTCTTCTTCTACGTTGTCTCCACTCTATACCTCTTCCACTTCTTTGTCGCTTTCAATTTGGAAAGATATAGGACACATCACCGATGGTGGTGAAGGTAACTGAAACATCACATGCAGATTCAAAATAAACAAAAACAAGTGAGTATAATACGCGAAATATGAAACGAAGTCGTTAAGACTGTGTAGACTTGGTGATGAACATGCAAAGGTAACACATAACAGATTGGGACAAACTTTTACTTGAAAGAGTAGTCTAATGTAATATAAGAGTAGTCTAATGTATTGTGGAATATGTTGGCACAAGCTACAAGTCACAGTTTTCTGGAATCTGTTGGAACCATATTAATCCTGTCAACACTAACAATTTCAAACAAGAGGGAAAAGTCGAGCACATCTAAAAAACGTAGTCAAGCTTAGTTTTTTTTTTTTTTTTTTTGAGGTGATCTCAAACAATGTTTGTGGCTGTATCATGAGGAACTTGGAGCAACTCTCCAATGGCTAACCAGGTTGTGGCTAACCAGGTTATTCCTCATGTATAGTTAGCTCTTGAAGCAACGCTCCAATGGCATTAGACACCACGCATTTCACACGACATTTCAGTCATGGGTGTGACTTAATACAATGTTATGCAAATTTTTTTTTCCCCAACAGTTAATGATCAAAGACAAGTTATTCATTCTGCAACTAAAATAATCACAAGAACAATTTTTTCGTCTAATCAAACCCTAATAATCAAACTGTGATTTATTGTGTAAAGAGCTAGCCCACTAACTAACCACTATTTTTGTGAACCAATTCCACACCGGCGTTTTTGGTTCAAAGCTGCTAATGGTACAGATGAACTAAACATGCGGCAAAATTAACCCTTCTTTGGACAATGTGGTTTTTAATTAGGAACTTGGAGAATATATATATATAGGTAAAGGATCTAATCCGGACTTTTGATTTCCGGACTTTTAATACAAAATTTTTTTTGACGATCCGATCCGTTCAATGTGTTCAGAAGGTGTTTTCAAGGGTTCTCGTGAAAAATCTTAAAAAAAAAAACACCGGGAAGGGCTTGATCCAAACAGTTTTCGCAAAAATATATAAATACAGTTTTTGCGAAAACTGCTTGGATCAAGCCCTTCCCGGTATTTTTTTTTAAGATTTTCCGCTTGGACCCTTGAAAACACCTTCTGAACACATTGGACGGATCAGATTTTCCAAAAAAAATTTGCAACACAAAAAAACCCCATTTTTTCTTATTTCCGGGAGGTGTGGATAGGAAATTTTCTGTATATATATATATATATATATATATATATATATATATATATATATATATATATATATATATATATATATATATATATATATAGGGAGAGAGAGAGAGAGAGAGAGAGAGAGAGAGATACACTGGTTTGGCGTCGAGAGATGGTCGGGTTGAGTCGCCAACTGGGCATGGGTTGAGTCGTCTCTTCTTCTCCGTACAACTTCAAAACCACTAATGGATCTTCGACTGGGCGTCGTGGCGGTGGAGTGAGGCCAGAGTTGAGTCGCCCGTGAAGGCCAGTGTGGGTCCGGCACCTCGATCGATCTTCCTTCTTCCTCTCTTCTCTCTCTCTCTCGCTCTTTGGTTTTCTCTGGTTTCTTTGCCTGCGAAACTGAGAAGAAACTCAGATTTGGGGGTTTTAAAATTTTAGTTTTTTTTTTCTTTCTCTTGGGGTAACGTGGGTGGGCCCTGCATGGGGCCCAAATGAACAGTGCGAGGTTGTGGCTGTTTGTGGTTCAATGTTTGTGGCCGCATCATTATTCAACGAACAATAGCCAAGGAAGAGATTTGCATTGAGGTGGACAAGACAAATGATTTGGTTTTGGGCACAAGTATGAGCGAACTGGATGTGGTTCCAATGGAGCCATGCGTTGGAAACTGGCAAGGGCCCCCCATTGCAGTTTTGCAGGGATGGGAATACCCATAGGTAATCGGGACAAACTAGTAACAGTTGATCTTGTTAAGGACAAAATTGAAAAAGTAAAATACTTTAAGGGGCTAACGTGATCGAAAGTGTTTCCGGCATCAGTTTTTCCGCCAATTCTTTTGTTTGCTGGTAGTATTGAAATACACTTTACCGTCTCCACACACCACTGTGCCTCAGTGACTCCAACAATATCTACCTGTCTCTCTCAAGCTTCTTTCTCACTGCTCTCAGATTCCCCACCACTCTCTCTCTCTCTACTCTCTCTCATCAGTCCACATTACTCTCTCTCCAATACTTTAATTTGAACTTTTTCGCGTCACGCCGCTGAAAACTTCATCTACACACATCAAGTATTATACTCCCACCACTCCAACTAGTACGTAACCCTAGTGACTAAATGTCGGGTTCTTGTTGAGCAGTTTCACTCCTTTTCTAACCCTCTGTTGTTCTCCAGATCTAGACCCCATTTCAGGTAAGGACCGTCGCATTCTCTCTCTATTCAATTTATCTCAATTTTCCTTTATCTGGAAGCGTTTTTTCTTGGTTATATCGAAAGAAAACGCTTCAATTTTGAGCTAAAGAAGCTGCATTTTCTGCTGAATCCATGTACGGATCGTTAGTGTACCGTAGTTAGTTACTTTATGGGTGGGTTTTGTTTCCCGGTGAAATTTCAGCTGCGACACCCTCTGTTTGGTTGCCGAGAAACATGAGGAAAGGAAAAGAAAAAGTTGATTTTGACTTAGTATGATGTTTGGTTCGATAACTCAACGTAACGTTTCAACTCAGCAAGATTATTGAATTTCCTTCAGTTAAAGTGGGGTTTTTAATTATTCCCATTGTTGAATTAGTCTCACCCGTGTGGGTTGTTTTTTTTTTATTTTATTATACACACTGGATCCAGCCACTAGCCAGCCGGCAACCTGAGTACACTAATCAGTACTACATTACTGTTTAAAGCAACCCTTTTCATGTTAACAGCATAAAATTAACGTGGTCTGACATGTTTCTTTTGTCAATTGCAAGTTGTTTGTGCTCAGACTTTGATTACGCTATTTGTTGTTGAATAATTGGAAATTGGGGTTTCTGAAACAGAATGGAGGGTCTTGTTGTTCAATCTGGTGAAGATCCGCCCGAAAGTCCCCAGAATTCAGAGTTGCAGCCACAGTCATCAGCTGAAAGTGTGAAGAGAACATTGAAAACTGTAAAACCAAATGTGACGCCTAAGGTCTCAGGACCAACCGGGGTTACAAGAAAGAGATTGGAAGTCAATAACAGTTTGGATTTGAGTAAGACTCAAGTTAAATCAACTGCAACGAGAGCTAGCTCTTCGAACTCAGTTCCGGTGGTTAGAAGGAACAGCACTGGAGGTTTGCCCGAGAAACAGCCTGTTTCAATTACTAAAAAGCAAACTAGTGTTAATCCAGTTTCTAGCAAAATGACCAGTACTGTGGCTTCAGAACCATTGAGGCGTTCTCTCCCGGAGGTTAGAAGGAGTTCATTACCTTCTGTCGCTACCAAATCATTGACTCGGTCAACAACCTCAGAGACTAGAAAGTCGGCGCCCTCTGCACCTATTGCTCGAACTTCAAGAACTCTGCCTTCTTCTGATGCAAACAAACAAGATTCTGGGAAGAAATCTTTTGCGACACCATCACCATCAGTTTCTTTTTCAAAGAGGGTTGCTTCTTCATCATTAGACAGCACTGCCAGTAGCTCAACCAGAAAAGCGGTTCCAAAGGTCTCTTCTCCATCGGCTCGGTCACCTTCAGTTTCCAGTGGATTAAAAGGTAGCTCATCGTCTTCGTCAGTGAACAGGAGTTCCAGTTTATCTGGTCGCCGGAAAGTGGCAACACCAGAAAGTCGGGATTCTCGTTACATTATGCTTCCAAAGGTGGAGATCAAAGCGGGTGATGATGTGGTAAGCACTGCATTACGAACCACAAAGAGCATAATGGACGATGGAATACATGATCACCTATCAAATTGGCTTGTTCGCTTGTTTGATCCCAAATTGTTAACTGCCAGATTCATTTTCATTTTGGGCATTTTACATATTCAAATGGACAACGATATGATTAGTTGGGAATTAGTTTTTTTATATATTAGAATCTCGACTGGATTTTAAGCTGCAATCATGAGAAGCATAAGTAGTTAGCTGCATAGCAATAACTAAGAACTTTGAGCATCCCATATTAATGGAAAAAAACATCTACACCTGAAATGTACAACTATGCCCATAACCATATATGCTTGAACTTTTAGCAGATTACTACCATTGAATTTTGCATGTTGGACATTAAAAGCCTTTCTGAGTATTTCAGCTGGTAGAATTCTTTTGAGTATCATGATACACTCTTGATATTTGATAATGAGATACAAACTTCTCTAAGTTAGACTATAAACCTGGTAGCGAGGATGAAAACACTGAGCATAAGCTTCCTGTTAAGTTACAAGCAGTCCCCAAAGCTTAAACTATTAGGAAATGGGCCAAATAATGTATATCAATTATTCAACATCCTCCCTCAAGTGGAACCCCATCTTGCACGTGGAGATGCAAATTTTCATAGATTGAGCGAAACAGAATAAGAAGGAGAGAGAGAGAGAGTGAAATAGAATATGAAGGTGAGAAGCAGAATCCATACGAAGAACAAATGCAAACGAAGAGACTTGAACCCAAGACCTATCCCAACTAGCGCTCTAATACCATATTAAGTTATCAATTGTCCCCAAAGCTTAAGTTTTTAGGAAATGGGCCCAACAATGTATATCAAGCTATCTAACACCCTCCCTCACGTGCTACCCCGGTCTTACAAAGAGTTACAATGGATTTTCCCCTTCTTCGAGAGTCTCCGTGCAAGCCTACGACCAACAATGTTTCCAAGAGAGTCCGCCCACAGATCGTCAACCATCAGCTCTGATATCACAGCTTTGATATCATGTTACGTTACCAGTAGTCCCAAAAGTTTAAGCTGTTGCCTATTAGGAAATGGGCCTCACAATGTATATTAAGCTATTCAACACTTCCTCCTTCGTGCTTGCTTATTTTCCTCGTCCTTTTGGTGAATGATTCCTTACTACCTAAATGCCGATAAGGCGCTTAGGGGGCTAACAAATAGTTATTACTAAATAGAATAAAATGACTAAGCTAGTCATCTAGCCTCTCTTTCTTACCCGCCCTTAGGACGCCGGCCCCCCCAGTGGAGCAGCAAAGACTGTTAGGATAATGAAGTTGGAATGTGGAGCCTGAGCGCCTGACGAGCCAGAGGTTAGGTCCAATAGCGCCCTTGTTGATAGTATTCCTTTGTGTTGTGGCACGCATTCAAGAAACTACATGGCATTCCACTGCAGAGCAAGCGAGTCTTACGGATTAGTCGACCACACAAGGACCTCAATTCTCATTAGGAGGTCGAGGACCTATGGAAGTCAAGGATCAGCTGTCTCCATGGGAAAACAACAGTGTTCCAAGTGAGGAGTTTAGAGGCCTTACAAATAGCACAAACTTGTTTTTCTTCCTGATGTTTTCTTATTTCTCTCTCGCGATATTAGCTAGTATCAACGTTTTCCATCGTCACAAAGGAGTGGTTATGGACATATTTTGGTATTTGTTGATCTAATGATATTGTGGAGAAGACTCGAGAAACGAAGATTGCAAAATATGGGATGAAAGTTATGCAGCTATGTAAAACTTCGGTGTTGTCCTGGTTTGGTATTCAATGGGTTGTATATAGAAATGTTATGGAACTTCTAATTGCTTGGAGAGGTGCAAGAGTGGGAATGAGGAGGAAGCGTGTTTGGAACATGATTCCCCTTTGCGTGATGTGGATGATTTGGCGAGAGAGAAATCAAAGAAGTTTTGAAGGAGTAGAAAAGCCTATATTTAGAATCAATAGTTTTTTGGTGAATAGCTTGTATAGTTGGGACAAGGGAGATTGCTATCCTTCTCTTGACCAATTTTTTGACTGGTTTGATCTTTTATTTTCTCATGATGGTGTATAGGGCCTTTTTGATGGTGGCCTTTCTTTTGTATTTGGGTAGCAGCCCTTTATGCTCTTTTTAATATAATTACTTACTTATCAAAAAAAAAAAAAGGAAATAGATACCTGAAACAAACAAACAAACAAACAACTTCGAATTGTTGGCAATTTTTCATTGTTGAGAAAAGTAGTTCTCATTTTGTAGACAATGACACCAAATGAGCACAGTTTGGTTGAACACACGCGCTGGGCACTCTTGAACTTGTTTAGATTACACAATGCAAAACTACATGCTTTATATAAGAACGATTCCAAACGCCTGATGTACCAAATGACATTCACAGTTCATCGGTTCATCCACTGCGGATATATCCCAGCTATGTAGGACTTACACTTTCCGCAGATCACATACCAGTGTCTGGCACTTGTCGGATACGAACACTTTATGGACACTTAAATCAAAACTGTCCTATGTTTTCTTGACTGGACAATCTAGAATATCCTCTGGATACTCTTGAGACACTTTATGGACTCTTGCGGGCCGCTGGGATTGTAACCGAAATAGGATTGTAACCAGAAATAGGAGGCTCTAGTTGAAACATTGCAAAGTCCTTTACATGTGTATTTATAGAAGATCGAGTTCCTTTTAAATCTACCCATCAAGCTGAATGGTTTGTTGATTATAAAGATACACTGATTGTCAAGATACAGGTGAATGATGAAATTACAAATTTCTTTGTGAAATATTTTGTGGATGAGAGATGATAAATGTGAATGAAGGCCTATTATGGGTGTTAATTGTAATTATAGCCCTACTCCTCTTATCTTAAATATGATAACAAACCTGAATATTGATTTAAATGCGTCAAAAGGTGGCATGTCCTTTGATTTTTGAGAATTTGCGTCTCCGATTGTCACTATCCTGTGATCCTGTCTGTGTCATGCCATCAGTCAATGCAACATAGCGTCCTATGGTTTATAATGCCCTTGTATGTGTATATGCTTGACTTTGTGCATGCAGAGCAAGAAAGATGATGATGCTGTTTTCTTTGTGGAGGAATGTGGTTATCCTGCTCTAGCTATTCCTCCCTATTAGAAGTTCCTGTCAAAGATGAATATTTGTAGACAATTTTCATAGATATTTTATAGTTCTATCATCTTGGTTAATCTTTTATGCTGCGCTAGTTACCAGCTATTTATTTACCTTTTTAATTCCAGAGGTTGGATCTTAGGGGTCACCGGATTCGAAGTCTCAATTCTAGCGGGTTGAATTTGTCACCTACTTTGGAGGTAAGCTGATTAGATTCTTTGCATTTCTGTAGTATTGCCTTTTTATCTTGTTCATTGTTCTAGTAACAAATAAGTGTTTGTAAGACAAAACAAATTGCGCACGATAGCTTCTTTTGTGATGAGTACCTCATTAAGGTGTTTTACTTGCCATTATGTTGTTGGTTCCTTCTTTAGAGTATGCAACAGATGAGGTTTTGATCTGTCAGCTTATCACTTAGCTGATGACAATGAGACTCTATGGTGATTTCATGCGTTTACGTGTTTACTTTCATGCTTTTGGTAGCTTAGTTGGAGATACTTTTGCGCTGATTGATCACTGGACCTGCATTATTGGAAGATAGTTCATGATCCTATGATGGACTTTACATAGTGGGGATATTCCCACAAGCAATTTAATAATGGTACAAATGAAAAAGTAGAACGTCTTGAATATTATGGAATCAGTAATGTTGATATCCGAAAATGTGAAAATGGAAGATTGACATTGAGTGTACGATTAGAGGAGCACATCATGCGTCTGTCATCTTCAAAACAGGAACTTCCCTCCCTTTTTATTGATGCCTTATGGCTTTAATTTTGAAACTGTCAGGCCCTACTGATTCAGCTATAATTTCCTTGTGATTTTGCCAAGCCACTTTTGCGAAAAAATGTTTCTGTTTCATTGTAGAAAATAGCAAATGCATGATGCAGCCCATGCATCACAAAGTTTTATCTCTTGCTACTGATATTTATGGATTCCTCGGCTAAGTGATAACTACTGCTAACCCCCTATCTGAAACTCCGCTTGGCAGTTTGTTTATCTCAGAGATAATCTCTTATCTACAGTGGAAGGTATTGAGATATTGAAGAGGGTGAAGGTTTGTTCTCTTTTCTTTACTTCACATTACGTTTATGTATAAAGATTTGAGATCCTAGAGGTACATGATCTGACTTCTTTGTCATGCGGCTAGATCATGTATCTTGATGTGCAAATTATTTTTCTGTAGTTTTGACTTTTTCTTTATACTGAAATTTTGTGCATTAGTGTTCTTCATGTGCCTAGATCCGGTAATGGCGATGCAGTTTATTGATTCCGTAGTTTGGCATTTTCTTAGGCCGAGTATATGAGTTTATTTCTTTTCAGGTTCTTGATTTGAGCTTTAATGATTTCAAAGGGCCTGGATTTGAACCACTTGAGAACTGCAAAGCCCTGCAGGTGTGTGTCTGTTGTCTTCATTCACATCTCATGTGGCTTCTCATGGAGAAAGGTATTGAGATATTTTCTTGTTTTTGTAGCAACTTTATCTTGCCGGGAATCAAATTACATCGCTCAAGAGCCTTCCTGAGCTTCCTAATCTAGAGGTGAAAAGTTAGGACTGATTGAATTTTGCTTTTGCTAACCTTTAGATAGACTAGGGGCTTGTCTAAATGTCTACAGCATGGTGTCAACAGCTAATAAATTTCAAGTATTACCTCTTTACAGTTTCTCTCTGTTGCACAAAATAAGTTGAAGTCGCTCTCAATGGCCAGTCAGCCACGATTACAGGTTGTTGCCATGTAAATTTTTTATTGCCTTTTCCCTACCTCCTGTTGTTTTTGTTATTGAATGAATCACTTCTTTGGTTTGGCAGGTATTAGCTGCAAGCAAAAACAGAATATCAACTTTGAAGGGCTTCCCACATTTACCAGCCCTTGAGGTTAGTTATGCATAGCTTACTGGAGTGCGTCATTATTGTTGAAATTGTTTTTCAAGTTGTCCTCGAGTTTCCAAAATTATATGATTCATTAGGATGTATGTCCTCAAAATCGGAGAGCTTGTGAACTTTTTTTCTAATGCATATCCCTCCGAAAATAGGGAAAGGAAGAGAAGCATCTAATTTAGATTGGTAGATTATGCATCTGGTGTGGAGTAGCACCACTAAGAGCGTGAAAAAGAGTGTTATTCTCTGTGTTGACACTCTGAACCTCGTAACTGTCCAATTAACATATTACTCATATATGAGGATATGGTCTTCCCAGCTAGAAATTAGGGGTTTACTTTGTCGTTACATTTATCTGCTTTAAATTCTTGGAATTTTCGTGGGATGTTGCTTTTAATTCATGAATAGCTAACTGCAGCATTCCACGATAATTTTTCCCACCCAACCCTGCTTTATATTTTCATTTACTACTTATACTGAACAAGTACTCCTCTTCACAGCCTTGCCAAGAAATTATTTACTGTATACATCTTTAATATTTACCTGTATGTAGTTCAGGTCTATGAGCTTCAAGAAGACATGTTCTCTGAGGACCTATAAACTTCATTTCTTTGGCTTCATGTCATGCGGCGATTTCTTTTTTTACAAAACTTGAGACCAAATAAAAGATATCCATGCTGTAGAAATTATGACAAATGTGCATATTTATTTGTGAAGTTGTGAGGGCACAGGCATTTTAATTCAAGACAAAGGAAACACTTATAATGTTTCTGCTATTTTGATGTGCTGCAGCATCTAAGGGTGGAGGAGAATCCTATACTTGAGATGTCACATCTAGAAGCCGCTTCTATTTTGCTTGTTGGCCCAACTTTGAAAAAATTCAATGATCGAGGTACTAAAGTTTCTTAAATTCTTGGCTTTAGAGTCTTGGCTCGTCTCATTTTCTCTCCAGGAGGTTGATGTTTGATATGTTGACCCTTTGTTCATGTGTTCCCCCAAACCCTTTTTCCTCCTATCTTAAAGTAGTACTTCTTGTGATCCTGCTTGATTTTCCTTTTTTCTTTTTCCCTATCACCATTTGGTGCAGTGGGCTAGTCTCTTCAATTTATTGGCCCATTTTTTTCTTCCCGTTAGAGAGTTATTTCAAAGTACTTTGGCTCGCAAGAAAATTATCACGAATGACATATTTAGGGTAAAGGATTCAAAATCTCCACATAACCCCAATGCGCATTATGTAGAGGTGAAGATAGACAACATTTAGGGTTTCTTGGAGAGCGGTGTCTGTTGTGTAGTTTTGATATTTCCATTTGTACCCATAGGGTGTGCTACTCGTCGTTTATTTCCTATGTTCATCTCTCATTTTTCATTGTTAGTAGTTTCTTGTATTGCTGGTAATTAATTGTTTCCTTATGAATTGACATTCATATAACAGTTGCTGACCGACTGACTGTCAAACTAAATATGTTCATAGATCTTTCGCGAGAAGAGATGGCATATGCAAAGCGTTATCCTGCACACACTGCTTTGTGCATTAGAGATGGTTGGGAGTTTTGCCGTCCAGATCATGCTGCAGGTGAGTCTTTTCGGGCAATTGCTACTCCTCATGGCCGGCTTAATTGTTTCTATGAAAGAAAATGCCTTTTACCAACTCTGGCAACCCCGTGCCTCCAAATCGTAGTTGGACATGCAGTTCATTTCGCCTTTGTAAATTTGTTTGAGATATGTGTTGTCCTTTGATAGACTAGTTGCTAGCATCCACATATGCAGTCAATAGAATAGAGAGTATATCACGTGACAACTTATGGCTGGAAAAGGCATAGAGGTGTTGGTGTGTAGGTCTAGGGCTGCAAATGAATCGAGCTGTTCATGAACTATTTAGAGCTGAGCTGGTAAAGGCTCGTTCGAGTTCGATTTGTCTACTAAACTAACCAAACTTGAACCTCTATTTTAGACTTGTTTAATAAATGAGCCAAACTTGAACCTGACAGTATTTGGCTCGGTTAGGCTTGTGAACCTGGAATTATGTATATACCATGAGAATTCAATATGTAAACTTGAATGTGTATTGATTTTATAAATTGTATATGCAATAAATACACTAACTTTTTGTACCTTATATTTATAAGCTTTTACAAGCGCACTATAAACTTATATATGTATATGTTTTCATAATTTAATATATGTCTAAACTTGTTTATGTACATAATGAAAATCTTATTTGCAACTCTAGACCTGCATAAGAGCTTAAATACCTGATATTTTTGGTTCGTTAAGGCTCGTGGACGAGTTCAATTACGAATCAAACCTAGGCAAGCTCAGCTCATTAAATTTTCACTGAGCTTGAGCGCGAACTCGAGTTTGCCAAAAACCTTAACAAACGAACCAGAACAATCTTAAACTCGGCACGATTTGGCTCGTTTGCAGCCGTACTTGTAGCCTTGTTTGCTTGATTGACTGGTAGTGATGATGCATCCTTTTCATTTGAAGGTTATAATTTTCAATGCTGTATAATTTTCGTTGAAGGTATCATTTTCAGTTGGTAGTTGGGAAAGTGTTTTGTTTGGGACTGCTGTATGCAAGTTGTTACATTCTGAGTGAAGATTGCACGAGAATCATAACATTCAAGGTTTACACTTTTCCTTCTTTAATGTTTTTACTACTACTATATGTTCCTTGAACAGATTCAACTTTTCGGTTTCTGTTGGAACAATGGAAGGACCATTTCCCTCCTGGCTACCTTCTCAAAGAAATATCTATTGATAAACCATTTGAAGAAGATGCTTGTTGCTGCCGCTTCAACTTTGTCACAGACAAAACCGGGAGCTGCAATTCGGACTTGGTCTTGAAGTACCAATGGTTTGTAGGAGAAAGAACTCCTTCAAATTTTATTGCCATTCCAGAAGTCACTGGAGAGGTAATGGTTTCTATCTGTGTTACTTGTTACTCACGCGTCTCTTCTTTTTAATCATTTTGGGACTTCCTTCATTTTCTAGGGACGTGCATGTAATGCATATCTCCCTAACAAGCTGAATCTGCTTTATTTTTAATGATTATTGTCCCCTAAGTCCCCCCTTTAGAACTACATTCAATAATTTATGAAGGTTAGTTTAGGAAACGAGCACTACATTTTTTTTTAAAGACTTTTCAAAGAGGACTAACATTCTGGGGCCACCGAAAATGAAATAGAGGACTAAGAGTTAGGGATGGAGCCTGGAGGAGTACCATATTAATTGCTGTGCATTGCTGATGGTTTTTTGATATATGCGATGTAACGTTGATAAATCTGTGATTGGCAGGTCTACTTGCCAAAGCACGAGGACATTGGGAGAATTCTGAAAGTGGAGTGCACGCCAGTCCTTGATGGGACAGAGTATCCTACAATCTTTGCTATTTCATCACGAGTTTCACCTGGTATATATTTTCATGTTCTTGGAGATGATTGGTTAATATTGAACTTTCCTCCAAAATAATTCTTACGTTGTTTTATCGCAAAGGAACTGGATGTCCGAAGATTTTGAAGATTGATGTGCGTGGGGATCTAATGGAGGGAAATACTGTTAGGGGATATGCAGAGGTTGCATGGTGTGGTGGAACTCCAGGAAAAGGGGTGGCTAGGTATTCCCCCATTTATTTACTAATCAAGTGGTACTTCTCCGATAAAAAAAGGGCGATAACAAGTTGGAGTATTGTATCACGCTATAAAACTATTGTTATTTCCCAAATGCACTTTCCTCTTACCTAGTGATTTTTTTGGTCTGAAATTTCCAGCTGGCTAAGGAGAAGATGGAATAGCAGCCCAGTAGTAATTGTTGGTGCAGAAGATGAGGAATACCTGTTGACTCTAGATGACATTGATTCGTGTTTGGTTTTCATGTACACTCCTGTGACAGAAGAAGGTGCCAAAGGAGAGCCCCAGTATGCAATAACTGATACTGTAAAAGCAGGTATGGGTGGAAAAACTTCTGTAAATATTTTTCTGTTGAAGTTTAGTTTTCATTGTCCTTTAAATTCACTCACTTCACCATAAAGTGTTGATTGACTTTATTTCAGCTATGCCACAGTACTGTGTAATTGCCTCCACTTTTTGGAAGGATTTTTCATGTTTTAAATTTCTCTTTGATTGTGTCTCATGTTGTTCATTTGATATACATGTAACAAATATTTTGTCATGGGATATCTTGTTATCAGTATGTTCTTGTGTCGTCGGTTGTGATCTCATTATGGTACTTATGCAATTTTTACTTGTAATAAATTCACAAAACTGTGGTGTTCAATATTGTAGCTTATGATGTTACTCTGCTTCTACTACTGTTAGCTGTTTTTCTTTTCCTAAAGTTCTTGTTGTTTGCCCATTTGGTTCAATTTACTTGGGGAATCCTGATAGCATGATAACATCTACTAATTCAAGTTATGACCATACTATTGCCAGCTCACCCATCAGTCAGTGATGTGCAAATTACCGGTGAGGTTGTTGAAGGAAGTACCATCAAAGGTGTTGGAAAGTACTTCGGAGGAAGAGAGGGTCCTAGCAAATTTGATTGGTTGCGTGAGGATAGGAACAGCGGGTTAGTATTCCATCTCAATTCCTTGCTACCATGCAGTGATGTAGAACTGGACCAGATGGTTATATCTCAATATGCTGCTTTGACCATCCTTTTAATCTTACTTTTTTTCAAAGACACATAAATGTAGATCAGGTGTCCAGTATTCACATGCTTTTCTGGAACTGCCATTTCGGCTATAAGGTCTTAGTCTTTAGATTGGTACAAAATTGCAATTTCTTTTCTGTCAGACACTTAGTTTTGGGTTTTGAAACATGGATAAATATATAGCTTGGTGATGGTTTGGGTCAGCCAGTTGCAAATGTCGGGTGGCCAGGTCGGCCTTGCTTGTGTTATGTTTTCTTTGAAACAGAAAGATGTCAGCTAAGTTCATCTATGCTTCTTTTGTATACTGTGTATGTTCAATCCTTATTCTCAAATCATTTGACTTCAATTTTCTCTTTCTTTCTCTTTTGAAAGCATAGTATGATTTTGTTCTATTGTTCGAAGCCACACGTGCACGTGAGGGGCTTGTTCTCCACCTTTTACATCAAGTAAAGCACATTTATGTCTTAAGTTAAAGAAGTAGCTTGTAATCTATTGAAAAACAAAAATGATGTATATTACCTACTAGTTCCTCTATCATAAATTGTTAAAGGATTTTTTGTCCACATTGTCGAGTTATTAGTAGTCCCAAAAGCTTAAGTTAGGAATGTGAAGTGAAGTCTCACATTGCCTCTGTACCAGAGTAATATGAAGTAGATAAGTGTGAGGGTACGCTCACTTCATGAGCTTGCTTTTGGGGTTGAGTTCTACCTAAGATCGTATAACATGGTATCAGAGCTGGGTACTAGAGATGAGTATGGTGCATTTCTCCGGCCTGCACGTGGCAGATGCTGTCGAGTGAGCATGCTGCGTGTGAGGGATGGTGTGAAGCAAAGTCCCACATCGCTTGTATACCAAAGTAATATGAAGCATAAGAGCATGAGGGCACCCTCATTTCACGAGCTAGCTTTTGGGTTGAGTTCTACCCAAGATTGTGCATCATGATACTAGAGCTGGGTATCAGAGAAGGGTAGGGTGCGTGTCTTTGGCATGCACGAGGCAGGTGCCGCTGAGTGAGCACGCTGTGCTTAAGGGAGGGTGTGAAGCGAAGTCCCACATCGCCTGGGTACCAAAGTAATGTGAAATCTATTAGCGTGAGGGCACCATCACTTCATGAGCTAGTTTTTGGGGTTGAGTTCTACCCAAGACCGTGTAACAAAGAAATGGGCCTGCGATTGTATATCAAGCTATTTGACACCCTCCATCACGTGCAACACCGTCTTGCACGCAGAGATGCAAATTTTTATAGATGCAGCGGAACATAATACGAAGGGTAGAAGCAGAATGCAAATAAGGAACAAATGCGAACATAGAGACTTGAACACAAGACCTTTTACAAACCATAGCTCTGATGTCATGTGGAGTTACCAGTCTTAAGCTGTTAGGAAATTGGCTCAACAATGTATATCAGTCTATCTAACATAGACTTCTTTTATAGAATTAATAATGTGTGAGAAGATTTATTACTTTTGAGTAGGGGTGAGCACGGGTCGGGTTGGTCGGGTTTCCGTCGGGTTCGGGTCGGGTTTGAAAAAACAGCACCCGAAACCGAACCGAACCACCCTGGAAACCGATCGGATCGGGTTACGTCGGTTTCGGTTCGGGTCAGTCGGGTCCGTCGGGTTGACCGGAATCCCAACTTTCAGATCTCAAATCAGAGACTAAGAGAGAGAGAGAGAGAGAGAGTGAGTGAGAGATCTATCACAAATTCCACAAATACACAAAATTATTCCATTAATACACACATGAATACTCAAATTTCAAATCTCATGTCAAAATTCATCACAAATACAAAAAATCATAACCCCTCATCTGTTCATAGTTCACACTCAGTCACCCACACAGATCACACACACACACACACGGACGACGGAACGAGAGAGAGAGAGTCAGAGAGAGAACATAACCGCGCCATTCGCCGTGGCCAGTTTGTCGATTGAGAGAGAGAGAACATAACCCACGACTGTGTCGCTGTGTGGCTCTACTTTGTCGCCGTGTAGGCGTCGATTGAGGTGCCGTCGTCGGCGTTGTAGAGAGAGATCTGATGAGAGACAGAGGGGGTTCACATTGGATGAGTGATTTGAGAAGTAAACGAGGGAGAGCATATCACCATCTTCTGTGTAGGAGTACAAAGTTATTGGGGTTTGATGTCTTATTTATTACATGATGGACTCTTCTTTGCATCTCTGAAAAGTAGATAGTAGACTTGACAGGGCATTCAATGCCACAGTGGGCACAGCCGCACAGCTGTACATTGGTACTCTAAAAAGAGTACAGGTGTAGGTTTGCTGAATGAAAATGTGCAAGGGGTACAGCTTTATACATTATATTCAGGTCGGGTTCACCCGACACCAAAACTCTCCACCCGAAACCCGACCCGAAACCCGAATTTTTTTAATAATTATTTTGAACCCGAACCCGACCCGGTCACACTTCAAACCCGACCGAAACCCGTCGGGTCGGATCGGGTTGGCGGGTCGGGCGGGTTTTTGCTCTCCCCTACTTTTGAGACATAGCAGATGATAATGTTAAGTGGATTTGTAATTTAAGAGAATTAGACGTTACCATGTACGTTTATCTGCGTTTCTTGAATTCTAAAGATATGTTAGTCTCTGTTCGTGGTCCTTGAATGTATTATCCACGTGGGGACAGTTTATTAATTTCTGACTTATGTGGAAAATCGGTAAAATTAGAAACCTGAACTACATTATGTGAAATCAAAGAAAGTTCCATTTTGATGAAGTTGATTTTAATATCATACGCTAATAATTTTCATTTTCTTTGGCAGAGATTTTGAATTAGTGTCAACAGGTACACCAGAGTACATCTTAAGCAGAGAAGATGTTGGCCGGCGCTTGGCTTTTGTATATCTGCCTATCAATCTTGAAGGTCTGCTTATTCTGTTTTATGTTGAGGAAGCGAGCTTATATTTGCTGCTTTTGTTGTATCCAACTCAAAGGTTGTATGTCTTTCCTTTTCTCTTGTTCCATTTAACAGGGCAGGAAGGGGAGTCTGTATCAACAGTTTCGCAGATAGTTAAGCAAGGTATCTTAATCTAATATGTAAAGCTGAAGTACTTAGTGTTTATGATATTCTAGTATTCTAAGTACTTAGTGTTTATGATATTCTAGTATTCTACTAATACGTATATGTTTTAATTGCATCTTTGTAAATTCCAAGTTTGATAGGAGAACTAGTCGTTTTGTCCTTACTCAGTTTTTGGTTATTGGATCTTCTGTTTTTTTTTAGTCCACTCATATGATAGACTTGCATTCTTCTTGATTGCGTTAGGCAGCTGATTTTTTTTGAGCCTTGATGCATCTAACTTCAAAATCTTCCCAGGAATATTTGTATAGCCACCTCCCCAACTTTTTCTTGATCAGCAGACTCAGCAGTGTTTCTGAGACCCTAACCTAGTCAAATTAATCTGCCATTCCAAGCTTTATTTCCATAGCAGATTATGTGGAGGCGGGTGCATTAAATAAATAGTGTCGTTGGGCAATAGGGCCATAACTTGTAGTAGCACGTATAGGTAGGATGCATGCTACTAGACTGCACGTGGCAGGTGCTGCAGTGTGAGACTGCACACGGAAGCGCTTCAGACTGAGCACGCTGCATGTTGAGGCAGTGAAGCAGTGTCCTGCATTGTATTGATGGGAAAGGAATGGTGCTGTATATAAGCATGAGGGAACCCTCACTTCAAAAGCTAGCTTTTGGAGTTGAGTTCTCCTGAAGGTTGTGTAACAGTGAGAGATGGAGCTCTACAAATTAAGGTTTCCCGCACTAAGTCATGCAAATCTGGCTTTGCATTATCTTTTCCTCTTAGTGTCCCCACATTTTCAGGTTAAGTCTTTAAAACCATGAATGCTCTGGTGAGGGCACATTCTTTTCATCTTCAGATGAATAATCATCTCAAGTTTTTACTTTAGAGGCTTTAGATTTAGTAATTTCCTCAAGGAGATGGACATTGTGTGTATTTTGGTCCCTCTGTAGATAATATCTTTTTTTCACTTAGACTTTCTTAATCAGTTAGTAACGCCTTTCCTGCCTCGAGTAGAACTTCATCAAAATCTTTTTCATTTTCCTCATTGGAGGTTTGTTGAGCTATGCCCTTTTTCTTTGGGCTCCTGCTTTCGTTTTGAATGCTTCAGTGGTTGACACCGCAAGCTCTTTGCAGGATACACTGAATTATCTACACTAAAATTTGCCTACAGATGTAGTGTAGATCACACTCTTGTGGGACATATCTGCATCGATGAATGGCTAGCTCCGTTTGCTTTTGCATACGCACACACACTTTATTTCTTACTTTAGATATCCTGTTCTGTTTTATTTAATATTTAATTGGAGATGAAGTGCTTGTGTGTTTAAGCTCTGGCATTCCACTTCTGTTGTTGCAATCATCACTTTAGAGATTCTGATATTATGCTTTTCTCATAACCCAATTCCAGCTCCCCCAAAAGTAACGAATTTGAAGATAATTGGTGATACAAGGGAGGGAAATAAGGTAACTGTCACTGGTACTGTGACTGGAGGAACTGAAGCATCTAGCAGAGTTCAGTGGTTTAAATCAACTTATTCAACATTAGAGGGTGAGAATGGTCTTGAAGCATTAAGCACATCAAAGATTGCAAAGGTGGGATGTGGTATATGTATTCATATATATTCTTGCTCTGTATTTTTATGCATAACCCCAATCAAGATTTGGCTTTTTTTTAGGCGTTTCGCATACCATTGGGAGCTGTTGGCTGTTTCATTGTCGCAAAATTTACTCCTATGACCCCGAATGGCTTGTCTGGTGAATCGGCTTATGTTATATCTGGAAGAGCAGTAGAAAGTAAGTCATGCTTTGGGGGTAAAATTTTTTCCTTTTAAGTTGGATACAAGTTTGAGGTTAAAATGGAAAAAAAGTGTAGAAAATATCAGTAGTCATTCCTTCGTACATAAACTTGATATTAATCTAATAATCTGGATAAAAACAAACATCTTTTCTTTTCCACCTCTGCTCTGTTCTATATTTGATTGAACCAACATCAGTTTACCTGGTAATGTCAGCATACACTATGCTGACATTAAAACCGACGTTGTGGTAGACATGGTCTGTTGATATGAATGGAAGCTTTTCACACAGTATCCTCTATTCTGAAAGTTCAACTTACACTGTCTGATCTAACATTTTTTTTGATCGGCAACAAGTTTTATTAAAGAAGCTCGACAAAGGTTACATTGAGTGAGAGAACGAGGAGCACCCAAAGGGCAAAGCCCTTCCACCCATGGGCCTGAAAGCCCTGATAAAACATTGAAAATACACCTGATGACCTACAAAGCCCAAATATAACAATAAAGCACAAGAGACCTAGCCCAAATAAGTGGGTTAAGCCCAACCCTAGAAAACCCCAAACCACAGTTCAATCCATCCTCCGCCACCGCCGCCAAAAGTTCCTGACAGCCATCACCACAACCTGACGGCCACCACCACCTCTGAACCACCGCACCGCCGTTGGTAAACCCAAGAAATGGCAGAGCCGATGACAAACAACCCATGCTATCTCGGAAGCTCCACGAGCCGTTAAGCAAACAACCCATGCTGTCTGATCTAACATTCCTTTGTTGGAAGAACAGAATTACTACGAGGTAGTTAAATTGAGTGGTTCATCTTGTATCATCCGTTATATGTTGGTGAACAAACCGAATAGAACTTACTTTGGAAGAAAATCTAGCTGGTTACAATCGGTAGATTAAAGATGGTTCGCTTTTGCCTTCCAGCCCTTTTAATAAGATTAATTATAGGTTCAGAGGTAGAAGATTTTGTGTGGTTGTCCTGTTGTGAGCTTACATGCCGCTCAAAGTGTAAACAACCTCCAAAATTGGTTGCAGATGAAACAGGATATTCATGAACTGCTGGGTAATGGGGCCGATTAAAAAAAAAAAAAAAACTGCTGGGTAATGGACTTGTTTGGAAGGTCATAGTCTATACTGTAGGGAAGGTGCCCCCAGTGCTGTCTATGTTTCATTCCATTGGACTATTCATAATGATTGCTTAATTTTAAAGAGAACCCTTAATACTTGCAAGTTTATCAAGCTGTCAAGATTCCATTGTCCCGCTTAGCGCATGTTTGATCTTGCTCTTTGGTATTCTGTTTTAACGATCGTAGGCTTCTAATGTGCATCTAATCATCTTGCAGCTCTTCCACCGAGCCTAAACTTTTTGTCTATCACCGGCGATTACTGTGAAGGTGGAATACTCACAGCTTCATATGGCTACATAGGGGGCCATGAAGGAAAAAGTACTTACAATTGGTATCTTCACGAGGTACCATTGTCTGTATTGTTTTATTGTGATAAATGGTACAGGTCTTTACATATTGGGCATGGACATTTTACTTTCTCTCAAATGCTTTCTGTGCTGAAAACATTTAATGGGTAGTTGCCCTAGAAACTGCACTGATTGGTAAATCAGCCAACTGTTGTCTGAAAGGTGATAAAACAGCTACCTGTTGCAAGCCTTTTCATCTTGCCCTGGTTTCTTACATCAGCTTTGATACTATCAATCGTATTCGATGTGATTCGTTTTGGCTCTGATGCATTATTGCTATGGCCTTAGATGTTAAATCTTACATTTACGTCAACCCCATTACATGCAGGTTGAGACTGACTCTGGCACTCTAATACCGGAGGTTTCTGGTCTTCTTCAATATTGTGTTACCGAAGATGCCATCGGTAAATTCGTTTCCTTTAAATGTATCCCAATACGGGATGATGGGATTGTCGGTGATCCAAGAACTTGCATGGGGCAGGAACGTGTTCTTCCTGGTAAGTAGATGTCTTCCATCATTAAGTTGTGCTTGTATTTACCTAGAAAAATTGACACTATCTACATAATGCTCACTGCCTTAAAGTATGATGTACTATAAAGCCTGAATTACAAAGCATGAGAGAGAATGTAGGCACGGTTGTGACTGCTGGTTTGTTTTCAGGGAGCCCGAGATTGCTTTCTCTGCAAATAGTTGGAACTACTGTTGAAGGCAGTTCACTGACTGTTGATAAAAAGTATTGGGGTGGCAAAGAGGGAGACTCAATTTTCCGGTGGTTCCGGGTATCTTCTTGTGAAAGCATATTTGTTGAGCTTTAGAAACCAATGATCTGAACTTCCTTGATTACTGCTTGACGGTACCCATTAGATTATAGGAAATTGGAATTTTGTAACCTGATTATGAGGCATTGGAAGATAGTTGAGAATTGAGATGTACTGCTTTTGTTGTACAAGTTATCTCTCTTCTGAATAATTTAAATTATTTTTGCAGACCAGTTCTGATGGCACCCAAACTGAAGTTAAAGATGCGACTACTTCATCGTACATACTCTCAATCGATGATATTGGCTTCTTTGTATCAGTTTCATGTGAACCTGTCAGAAGTGATTGGGCTCGTGGTCCTATTGTGCTTTCAGAACAAATTGGACCAATAATACCAGGTATGCAAAATGTTTCGTTGCAGCACTTTCGATAATAGTATCCCATGGCCCTATTATTTATAAATCGGACCAGTGGTTCCTGGCATGAAAATGATAAGTTAACAGTTTGCTAGTCTATTTTGATGCCTCAATATATTCCCTTCCAGGAAACCCACCACTCAAATTGAAATTTAGAAGTATTTGTTGTGCTTCTGCAGGGCCACCTACTTGCCAATCACTAACATTTCTTGGATCATTCGTGGAAGGACAACGGTTGAGTTTTAGTGCTTCTTATAGTGGAGGGTGAGCCATTTGTTAACCAACATTCTGGATATCCTGAAATTCTCGCCTTGATTTGCAGTTCTCAAATTAGCATAACTAAATTTTGATTCAGGGAAAAGGGAGATTGCTTCTATGAGTGGTTTAGATTGAAAAGTAATGGCATCAAGGATAAGCTAAATGCTGGCGGTAAGTTTATTTCACTCTGAACTAAGTTTTTTTTGTCTTCCGTTATTTTTTCCTGGTCCAAATCTGTCTGATCGGACATACTAGATTAAAGACTGGAAATATTTTTTTGGCAGAATTCTTGGATTTATGTTTGGAGGATGTAGGAAGATGTCTGGAACTTGTCTACACACCTGTTCGTAAAGATGGTGTTAAAGGGAGTGCTACGTGTGTCTCGTCTCCTGTGGTTTCTCCTGGTAAGTAGGAATGGAAGTCTCAGCACTATTGTTGAACCATGATGTCTTTGGTGATGTCCTTATGACATCTCGATAAAAACATTGCCCGAGTAGAGAACAGGTTTCGTATCACTTATGGAAGGCATGTATCGGGGCTTCCACTATGCCTCCGTGCCATGCCCATATATGGGAAAATGTAATTAAGATCTGCAAGGAATCTACGTACCTTTCCCCCCTTCTATGTATGCATAAATGTTGATTATGTTTACATAGTTAAACTTCACACCTCATGTTACCAACTGTTAGTTGCAATATTGATGCGTTAGCTAGGTAACTCTCATATAAACCTACAGTGTTGGAGTTGGTGCAAGTATTTGTATTCCCAACAAGATCCCGTTGCATGTTGCTAGGCTTCCCTTTGAGTGGTTCAAACATATGCATGCATTACAATGATACAATTGCTAATCCCCTTGTAACGCCCCATGTAGACCACTAGCCCAGTACCTTGATTTGATCCACAAGCCACACCACATGGCCCAAAATGCTTAAGCCCAAGGTACTAGTAGTAGCTCACATGGTTTGTTATATACCTAAGATCACTCATATAAACAACCAATGTGGACTAAACAACAACTACCCCCAAACCTAGGGTACGCCCCTCATGTTTGGCCAAGCTCCCCACCCTTGAGTGGGAAAAACATGTGTAAGTTTCATAAATGTCAAGTGACAGCGGGTTTTATCATCAGACCTGTACGTTCTCTTGTACTTTGGTATCAACTATCTCATCTATTTACCCAAAAAAAAACTCTCTCATCTAAAAGCTTATAGAGGTAGAAGACTGTAACTTCATTAGTTAAATTTGCAAGACATAAAAAAAGTTAGTCCTAAGAGTTCCAATGCAATGTTGAGTTGATTTAGATGATGATGAGTTAGCAGATCAATACGTAAAGAAAGAGGAAACCTTCATCCTTGGCCTGTTGCAAGTTTCCATCTTTAAAACTAGCTCTTGTTTAAATAGAAAATACATGGTTTCGACTAGATGTTCTAGTTTCAGTGGGATCGTACATGAAGCGAATCGGTTTCGGATGGGCACAAAAATAGGTGATCATTGCTTATATCTGCACTATTCCACTGAAATGACTGGAGTCATTTCCTTACAGCTTATGCCTTTTGGAGTTGGTGATCTAACGCGCAGTCTCTGGTGCAACTATTCTATTCTTGTTCATTTTTTTGACATGATTGCTTGTCTTAATCGACGTTCCTTATGGCCCTGCCATCTTACTGACAATTCCTATTAGTATTGCGGCTATTGCCTACTACTGTTATCCCGAATATTTTGCTTCTGTCTTCTAGTTTTTTCTCTGTTACATTAACATTAGAAGTGAGCTGGCATATGTTATCAAGAATCCAATGGAAGAATACAGGCTCATATCTAACTCAGTACTTCCTTGGATCCTTTGAGTTAAAGGTTGCTGGAGTTGAATGACAGAAAGTTGATTGCAAAGAAAGGAACAGAACTTTGAAATAAGGACGCGAGATGATTACCAATTAATGCTCTATTAAAGTAGTAGAGGCACAATTACTTCAAGATGTACTGAGCAGATTAAGAGATTTTTTAATTTGCAGCAATCCTTCAAACTCTTTGAGAGAAAATTGCATAATATACTGCATTCTATCAACCCCCTTTAAGAGTGAACACCCCTCACCTCCTGTAGAACTTTAATGTACCCATTTTGGAAATCCATATTAGTTTTTGCGTGTTTTTTGAAGTTTTTCTTTAGGTTGATTGGAGAATTTTGGCTCCCTCCAATCTTTTACAATCAGCAGACCGCAGGATAAATGACACACTTTGTTACAAGTGGCCAGATTTTGTGCTATTTTTTCTTCTAGAAATATAGTAGATACCATCTCTCTATTTTCTCTATATGATGCCTTGTGTTTTCAAATTCTTTCATCATTTATTATTCAGTTCTTATGTATGCTTGACTATAATTTTTGTGGTAATAGCGGAACCAATGGGTGTGGAGCTTGTAATTCCTGATTGCTGCGAGGACAAGATCGTGGTCCCTCAAAAGACATACTTTGGTGGACAAGAAGGTGACGGGGAATATGTGTGGTACAGAACAAAGAACAAATTAAACAAAGCTGATCTCATGGACATCACTGATACTTGTGAAGATGTCCATGTGTGTGGTAAAAGACTGTAAGTTCTGCTTTGTAGTGTCATGGATTCCAGCTATAGAACTGTATCTACTTTCCCAGAAGATACATTAAATTGAAATTCACCTATGGCAGAACATATACACCAACACTGGAAGATGTGGGGGCTTATTTGGCTTTGTATTGGCTGCCAACTCGGGCAGATGGTAAATGCGGAAAGCCACTAGTATCAATTTGCGATTCTCCAGTGACTCCCGGTACAACCTTAATGTTCTTTAGTTAGTGTTGCAGTGCTGTTTTTTTCTCCCTCTCTTTTTTTATGGCCGTTTGCATGGCTGACAAAATTCTACAACTGAACATGGTCAGAAGAGGGAGCACCAACTAAGAAGCATGTACACAGATATCTGGACACACTCACGGGGTACACGGCTACCTAACGGAAACCAACATGAGTGTAGCAAAGACATAGAAACTAACACTAACTCTCATCTTTAATAGATGATCATAAAAAATACAAGCCACAATGCACAGTTAACGAGTTTGTTATTGTTTAACCCCCAAAGTAAGTGTGTTATATTATGATTGGCTATGTTGCCTTAAGTTTCTCACTTTAGACATGAGTGCTTGAAATTACATGAATTAGTTGGATATAACATGTCTTACTTATCCAGCCATGTCCCTTCGTATCCGTATATGTTGCTTGTCCGATATGAACAGATCACCAATTTAGGTTTGATGGTGCTTGATTTAATTACGACTAAGCTTTTACTTGAGGCTCATTTAGTTTCATCTGGATCTTACACTGCATTTGCCATTCTTTGAACTCTTAAGTCTTTATTGCCCGTTTGCCACCCATAAATCTTGTTTTATACTCAGATGTGCATGTATGGAGCCATTAAATTGTTCTCCCATTTTTTTGGTTGCCTCTGAGGGATTATTATTAGTCCTTTCTTTTGCCCTAGATCATATCTTGTGGTTCCAGGTATCTATTTCTCCCTAACATTTTAAGGTCGAATGATGTGGCAGCTCTTCCCGTAGTTTCTAATGTTCATGTAAAGGAGTTGTCTTCGGATACTTATTTCGGGGAAGGAGAATATTTTGGTGGCTATGAAGGGCAGAGCTTGTTTAGCTGGTATAGAGAAACTAATGAGGGAACTATCATCCTCATAAATGGAGCGAATTCTAGAACATACCAAGTTACAGATTCAGATTACAACTGCCGTTTGTTGTTCGGGTATCTATCAAGTCTTTCTCATTTACGCGTAGTAGTCCCTGCTGTTTTATGATTCTCATGAAATGGTATTATGATGTGGTATACTTGTTGACCGATGTGCTCAAGGCTTATCAATTACCGGTGGAGAACATTCTCATTAGCAAATTTCCTAAATTTTCTGCAGCTTCTGTTATATATTATCTGAAGTAATCGTAGATTTTATGACAACCGTCATTTGCAGAACTTATATTTTATATCATGTGCAATATGAGTCATAACTGAACATTTGCGGCAAATGTTTCTTTAATAGAGCCATTTTCGATTTTATCTGCATCAATTGTGATACCATTGAAGAAGGATTCCCCAAATATTAATTCCACAGTCTAAAGTTTTTTTGTTTATGATCTAACAGTCTAAAGGTTCAAAACTGGCATTATAGTAAGTGGTGGAATTGGATGCAGTCTCCGAGTGCTAGTGTGATTGCGTTCTCTTGTCACTTGACTCACTTCCTATTTCACTGTTCTTATATTCAAACCCTGACTGATCTAATGGATGGGAAAAAGCATGGGCAGACAATGGTTGGGAAAAATCTGACCTAACTTTTGTTCTCCATCTTTAGTGCCCAATCATCGAGCAGCCTTGGAAGCTACCTCTGCGTACCAAGTACCTTTCAAGGAAGGACATTCTTTCCCCTTCCATTCAACACATTAATGTAAATTTTTTAGGATCTCCTTGACCTCAAAGCACCCCATTTCTTCTCATCTTGTCCTAGAAAGGATCTCAAGGAGCCCCACAAAATCCTTATCCTAACCCTGCACTGCTCCACAAATTGGACATCACAAACAAACCATCTCTCCCCAACTAAGTTCAGCGCTAATGTCATGTATAGTGCCAAAGTCACTCTATCAAAACTAATTGGGGAGGAGAGGAGAGACCACCCTGGATTGTATGTGGAGACATAAACTTGAGATAGAAGAATTTGTTTCATTTGGTTTATACTAACAGTTGGCCACATCTATCCCCTTGTGGGTAACTGGTGGTCTAGGTTCTTATACGAGGTGCACATATTTTTGGTCCAAAAACACAACTTACGGAGATGCTTTAGATCTCTCTTAAGATCAGACATAGAAAGTTGGTTGTTTTCTTAAGGTCATTGTGGGCATGCCTTGCGCTTGTTTGCTCATATGTTTTTGGGCCATATGTTGTACAATATATGTTTTTTTGCTTGGATTGAGGGTTGCACCAAATTCTCGTCACCAACTGGTTTTTTGATGTCTATGATGCAACAGCTAAAAGACTCTGTTTGGTGGGAATACTTGCTGTTGAGAATATAAATAATAAAGTTGCCCCTTTCTCTAACAATTTAAGCTTTTGGATGAGTTGATAGTCAACAATCTAATACGGTATCGGAGTCGGCAATAGATCCTGTGTTCAAATCTCACCATCTACCTAATGATTAAAATTTCCACGTGTTTAGCCTGTTTATAGGGAGGAGAGTCTGGCTACGCGTGAGGGGGCGTGTTGAGAATATAAATAATACAGTTGCCCCTTTCCCTAATAGCTTAAACTTTTAGACTAGTTGGAGGTTAGCAATCTAATTCTTGCTTTTCTAGCTGCATTATTATGTTTGCGCCTAATAACTTTGTTTGTCAGTACCTTATCGTGCTGCCAACAACTATGATCATGTTGCTTGGTAGCTAATGAAATCATTTTTTAGATATTTTGCGTCTTTATTTTTTTGTACAATCATTGTACACTTTCTAATACTAGTCCAATGTTTGTGGCAGGTATACACCTGTTCGTTCAGATTCAGTTGTGGGAGAAGTCCGATTATCTGAGGCAACTGATATTATTCTCCCTGGTACGTTGTTAACTCTTGTAGCACCATTTTGATGTAACTTGGAGTTCAACGCCCTCATATTCTGGTATCGTGTACAGATTGTGTTAGGTTTGGGTCTTTTTTTAGATGTACGTGACAACTGCCAAATGTCTCTTTTTGTTTGTGAAAGATTAGTTGGCCATTTGCATTTTACGCTATATGACGTGAATTCGAATATTAATCCTTATGTGGAAGTATGGAAGTAGTATTTCTTCAGTTAAAAAAAATGTAACCTGAATGTTTCGTCCAATCATATTTATACTCGTTTAATCCATGCAATTTAAATGTGCCCAAAAAAAGAGTAGCAACCACACGGGAAAAAAAATTTCATGGAAAATCAAACCTAAAAACAATCACAGACAAACCAATTCACTATCATCCAAAGACCAATGCGAATTACAAGATCCAGATTACGTCCTGACCACTTCATAACCTTTTGCAGTTTCTTAATGCCGATCTTCAATTTTCAAGCTATTTTTTTTGGCATCAAGGAATGATCATGAATGCACCTAACCAAAGTATGAAACTGGACTTACTGGAGAGTGGATAATAAAAAACCAACATTCACACAAGCAAAACAGAACAAAATGACTGTGTAGGGTCTGTAGCATGCAAGCATATGAATCTCACTTCTTGAAGTCCGGCCCCCAACATTGAAGGCAAAACTTATATATAACAAGTTAAAAACCTAGGTGGACAAAGGAAACCAAATCCTCATGAATCCTGGTCCAGTTGCACAATGATTCAAATGGAACATTACCGCGTTCAAATGATGGACCCACTAGGATCTCGTTACCCCACAAAGAATGAGTGCATTCAAATGAGGGAGATGTGTTCTAATGGTCGTCAAAAATCATAAAAGGTAGGACATGAAAGAACCTTCTAGTTTGGCCCTCAGTTGCAGAATCGTCTTAATAGGTGGCGAATCCACCTTAGAATTTCGCTCTCGTGCTCCCATAGTCAACTTTCCTATCAACCTCACTCCTATCGAGAAAGGAGTCTGCTCCCAACTAGGATAGAACCTCTCAGTTATATAAATCCCAGAAGATAAGATACGAAGCAAGAGAAAAGATGAAGTAATGGTAAGATACTTGAAAATTTTATCTGAAATTTACTCAAGTACTAAGTACAAGCATAATATTTACGTAGATTTACTAAAGCAGTATTTGCAGTTGATAAAAATTACTGATTAACTTGTATATTAGGACTAGCAACAAAATAATATTTTTAAATCTCGGTCCCCACACCCCGTCCCTCTTCAAGCAACTAAGGTTCGGCCGAACCAAGCTCTCATTTGAAGGCAAAGGTGTTAGAGTGATTCTTCTATTTACATGAAAGTACCCATGTCCGGCTGAGATATTTAGGGTGTAAGTGGGATATGATTCCAACATCTGTACCAATTTAGACACTTTATTTTTTGTTTTTTGATCTGATATCGAAGCTCACGCTAGTTTACAAAAATTAACATTTTAGCCTCTTCACATGAACGGTGGATGGGAATTCCATATTTCTGAATCCATTTGATTGCGAGTAAGTTCTCAGCAATTCAAAGCATATCACCCAAGCGTATCTTATAGTATGCAATAGAAACCACCCAACTTTTGGAGACATCCCAATAGATTATATTTAGCGGAGATGCTCATGATACTCGTACCTGAGTACTGAAGAGTGAAGCCCAAAAGAAAATGTACTTGATAGTTGAAAACTAAACTGTCTATAATCAGTTCTCAATTAAAGCACCATCCCTATGAGACTAACCGTGATAAAATCAATCTTAGTGATATGGATATACTATTACAATGCATGATGATCTCACCTTTCCACCAACCTCAGTACCAATTTCAAATTTTGATCGCAGAATTTGTTACTTGAGCCAAATAATTCTCCATTTTTTTTTTTTTGATCATGTTACATTGGTTGGTTGTTCTTGAAATGCTTCAACCATCCTGGTTGATGCAGTAATAATCGTTTTCTACAGCTGCTTAACAAGATGCAAAAGGATCTGTTTCTTTACTCTTCCCTTCCCTGATGTTATTGAAGAATTTGTTAACTTCTTTTCACTTCTACCTCAAAATGGCTTCTATTGTATGATTTGAGACTAAACATGTCATTTAAGCCTTCAACATAATGTTTGATTTCAACTTGGCATCTGAATTTCGAATTTCACTTCAGAGCTTCCAAATATTGAGATGCTTGCTCTTACTGGAAAGGCGGTCGAAGGAGATGTACTCACTGCTCTTGAAGTAATTCCAATGAGTGAAATTCAGCAACATATATGGGCAGAGTACAAGAAAGATGTCAGATACCAATGGTATAGTGGGACATCTCAATTCCGTATTAGCACCCTGTATTTCATATGATTTGCGGTTGCAGAGCTTAAATGTTTTGATTGCAAGAATCCCTCAGAAGTATCTGGATTGCTTACGTTAAGGCATTATTTTTCGTACCTTTGGAGTCATTACGTTGTATTGTAGCTACAATAAAGGGCCACCAGGTAAAGAAAAAAGTGGTACTTATCAGAAAGATAATTCAGAGATAAAACACCACATTTGTACCTTTTTTTTTTGTTTTTATTTAAAAAAAAAACTATTATCACTTATCAGCAAGCATTCTGTAGATAAGTTTTTAATTTTAGGTAGAATGCTACTATGGCTGTTCGCCTGTTCATATATGTCTAGTATAACAAGCGCAGAAGCTTTGACATGTTTCCTGGAAACGATGAATTTCAATTGGAATATGGTGTATGGAATACTCTCGATTTTAAATTTCATTCATGTACTTCCATTTTTCCAATAACGACCAGAGGTATGGTACAGGTTTTGTTCATCTGAAGCAGGAAATGACGTGTCCTTCGAGCCATTACCTTCTCAGCGGTCTTGCTCCTATAAAGTACGATTGGAGGATATTGGCCGGTGTCTACGTTGTGAATGCATTGTGAATGATGTGTTTGGAAGGTCAAGTCAACCGGCATATGCTGAAACTGCCGCTGTTTTACCAGGTCTTTGCTTTCTTTTCTTTTAGTCAGAACAATTGCTTCCACCTAGGCAGTAAATTCACTGAGATTACTTTTCTTTTACTTGTTTGTTTGATGTTTAACTGGCTAGATGCGTGTGTAATATAGCCATGATTTAGAAAGTGTTTGGACTTGCTCACATAGCGTTGGGGTCAAAGAATGTATTGGTTTTGATATATGTTTTCTTTCAACTTAGGAAGGTTGTTGGATTCTAATGTGAGCAAACATTCACTTTGTTCACTTCACATTTCCGAAATTTTTTCCAAAAAGATTCTTTCCCTATCTCTCATTTCTCCAATCATTAATCACTTTTCTCTCTCTACTTATACCCCCCTCTCCAATCATTATTCTCATTTCTCTCTCTATCTCTCTCCAATTATTACACCTATCTCTAATTATTACTTTTTCAAAAACCCATCCAAACACTATCTCAAAAATATTTCTCAAAATTTTTTTCTCAAAACTCTCAACCAAACACAGCGATTAAAATTCTTTATATACCTCATTCTTATAATTCAGGTAAAGAGTCCCTCTTTTATTTATCAATCCTAGTTTTTTTGATAACCGGAGATCCGGGTCAGCATGCGCGCACCTCGACTAATTCCGGAGCCTTGGAGGTAACGACGGGGCATAACCTCCAGTGGCTCCAAGAGATTGCTGGCAAAGGGGAAACAACTTCTACTGAATAACGTTAACATGCTATTATGTCGTGATGCTTTGCAGTTTCTTTAATTTGCAGTTCTTGCCATTGATCTTCCTGAACTTTATTGTGTAATTGAGTTGGAGATTACAAATTAACTACAGTTAAGGGATTGAGTTCATCTTTCTCTGCAGTTATTATATTTTGGAGGACTCATTAAAGGTTTGGATAAATATGTTACTTTCCCAAGAAGGATTGGAGAAACGATTATTTCTTAAACTTGTTCTGTCCATTTTCCTATTGTTTATTCTTCATTTGTAAATCTTAGAAAATGCTCATCTTGAGGTCACTAATAAAATAATCTTATGTTTTTTCAAACATTTTTTTGTAAGTTTTTGCGTAAAAGTTTTTGTTTATATACATGTACGTCCGTTACCATATAAATGCTTCGTAAAGTTTAACAGCGAAAAGGGAAAGTGGAAACAATGAAGATAAGTGAACGTGAGACGTTTTTCTGGTCTAAAGGAGTTTTCTGTTGTATAACCTGTCTTTCTCGTATATCAATCAAGATTGATTTTCTTGACATTCTAACACTTCTGGATGGGTCAAAGTCAAAGTTCAAATTAGCTGAAGTAGATGATTGTATCCTTGCTTATTGTTCTTCAGGCATTCCTCGGATAGACAAGTTGGAGATTGAAGGCAGAGGTTTCCACACCAACTTATATGCCGTCCGTGGCGTCTATAGCGGAGGAAAAGAGGGCAAAAGTAGAATCCAGTGGCTTAGATCAATGGTTGGGAGTCCTGATCTTATCTCTATTCCCGGTATGGTAATCATTGTGCTGATCATTTACAACTAGGTATAGGTTTTTGATAAGGTGATCTGTTTCTTTCATCTACTCTTAATGAAAATTGACGACTGTAGTTCTTAGAGTGTATCTTGTATTGGTTAATTATCATCTCCAAATCTAGTATGTAACCATGCAGCCTCTCAACTCGTTGCCAATTGGTTTTGGGTTGGTTATTTGAACATGGTGTCAAAGCTTGGCTAGAGAGGTTTTGAGAAAGACTATTTTCTTTAGAACTTGATTCTCCATTGATTCTGCCAGAAGTGCTCTTCATTTAATTATGACACTGATGATGTGGATCAAGTGTTTATCCTCCACACAGGAGTTAGGTCTCACGCGCAGGGTAGTCTTGGAGCTTATCCTACATCCATTAGTTGTCATCTCCTAAACAAGTATATGAGCATGTGTGACTCTCCAGTCATTGACAATTGATTTTGTTTGAGTTGAATGCTTTAATACTGGTAGAAGTGGAGTGTATGTGATTATGTGTTGACTGCCTCGTAGTTATACGGTGCAGATGTACGCCCTATGGGAGAACTTGTTAGTCAGTCAGTCTAGGTTTGTTTGCCGACTAAAGATTAGTAAATGTGTTGGTTTTTTTTTTTTGGCCTACTATTTATTGAATAAGAACTTGTTTGATAATTGGTCCTAGCTCCTCAAAATAGATTGTACATTGACTCCAAAAGATTTTAGCAGATAGGGTTCCTTTTCCTTTCAAAATTTTGAAGCTAAAGGGACAATGTTCTTTTCCTTTGACATAACAATGCCAGACAACATTTAGGTCCTGTTTGATGCCGGTTGTAGTTTTTAGAGGATTCGTAGTTCGAGGGATTGAGATTGGGATTGGTAGTGAAGAGGTTCATAAACCCCTTTGTTTGAAATTCTTAGAAAGAAAGACAAATAAGATTGCCTCAGCAATGTAATATTTCCAAAAATATTAGTTTCTTATAATATTTTATTTTTTAAAGATAAATGAAGTTTGTATAATTGGAAAAAAAAATATTAACAAGAGAAAGGGCCTTATTGTAATGTAGGAAACTATGTAGGGGCTAATCAGACTTTCAAATAGTAAGTCTGGACTGGACTAGCAATAGCACCCCTCCATGGGTTCCCTATAACCCCCATTTTGGGTCTGTAGCAGTCCTGAGGTTATATGAATCCTCTACCTAAAAACCAATCAAACACCCATAGAAAGGGCCCACTGGACTACCAATCTAATTCACCCTCCTACAAACCTTATCAAACATGGCCTTAATCCCATTGCTCAACCCCAAGACGATCTCTCTACATCAGTCCTCATTCGCCATCATACTTCGCCTCAGATTAAGATTTGACATGCATTTGCTTTTTGTTTCAGAAAATGTTGAAAGATGTTAACCAATTTCACTTGGTGCGTTTATTGTCAAAACTCAGAAGTGAATTGTTTTATTAAAAACATAAATAAATCAATCTTAAGTTCTCAACATCTTTGTTTGTCAATCAAAGATTTGTTTGTGTTTACGTAGTTTCTCATATTAAGAATCAACTATGTACTCCAGACATGTTCAGCAGCATGTGTTGGGCAGGTGTCTGGGAGTTGAGAAAAATATGTGCAAAACATGTTTCCATTCATCAAAACATCGAAACATTGACACTTCAACATCATTCATCAAAACATCCAGCTGCAACTATATAAGTTGAGATTAGTTCTTGCTAAACATAGTGTGGCATTGCAGGTGAGACTGGGAGAATGTATGAAGCTAATGTGGATGATGTAGGGTACAGGCTTGTAGCGTTGTATACTCCTCTAAGAGAGGATGGATTTGAAGGCCAACCTGTTTCTGCATCGACAGAGCCAATTGCAGTTGGTAAAAATATGAACATTATAACATTTTGGTGTCTTTATTTATTTTATCCTCTTGCTTTTATTAATGTTCCACTATTGGTTATGGTTTAGTGTGCTGTGGTCAGTTCTTAACTAATATTGTTCCACATGCATGGCTGTTTCTGAAGTGATTTTGTATAAATTTCGTTTCCAGTTGGATTTAAATATAGTAAAATAGGACTTCTAGTAGTCTAGAGATCATTTAAAAAATGCAGGTCTTATTTCTTATTAGATTGTAGAGATCTCCAATTATTTTTTGGTTCTATTTTGCTATTAATTCTTGAGGCGGAGCATGTTAAGTTACTAGTTGTCCCAAAAGCTTAAGCTACTAGGAATGAGCCCAACTATGTATATCAAGCTATCTAACACCCACCCTGGCGTGCAACCCCGTCTTGCATGTGGAGATGCAAATTTTCATGGAGGTCTTGAACCCAAGACCCTCTCCCAATTAGAGCTTTGATACCATGTTACTTTTTAGGGAGAAAAAACCATTACCATTGTATTCAAGAAGAAAGTCACTGTTACAAGAGAAAAAGATGAAGCTATATATACTAACTCTAAGAAGACCAAAACACTATACTACCATCAATATGAAAGATAAATAAATAATACGAAAACAATACGTTCACATGTCTTGTTTCTTAATTTTTTGGCCATTGCTGTTAAGAGTATAAGGCAATAAATTTTTCTAAATAATGTTGCCTGTCCTGTGAACTTATTGTTGGTTGAGTAGACTGTGCCTCAGTACCTGCCGGAAGTCGGTTCAAGCAGGTCAGGACTCATCTGGGGCCACGGCCTTTGTTGAAATCATGCCAAACCTTTTTTTTACAAAACCTGTAAATGGGGCCAAAAGTTACTTGTTCCTGAATTCCAGACTGTTGAGAGCCCTAGCTTCTCTACGGGACTCGAAAACTCATAGACCCTCCCTTCATCAATGTCATTGTTCAGCTGTTTTTGAAAAACCTTCACTCATATGCTAATGTGGAACATGCATTCCAGTCAACAGTAGTTTGAGGGTTTTGGAGCCACCGAGTCATGGAGAGAATGAAATTCATAAAGATGTCAAGAATATACCAGTAGCTATGAAGCACCAACACTCCCAAGTATGGTGAGTATTTGTGTTAAGTTGAGATATATATCCAGCACCAAAACACTAGAACTACACAGAGGGATACCCTGGAAAATAGACAGACACCAAACTGCAACAGAAATGAAGACAGACTAGTCAAAAGCGAACCAAACCCTGCGAAGATCCTTCATTAGTCCAAATCGAACAAAACACTGCCACCACCTGACCATAATACAAATGGACATTGTAGGGGCATCATTCATCATCCGAGAATGTATGCGCAAACAAATCCATGTCATAAATAAACAACTTGATGTCGTGTGGCGAGTGGGTTCGTTTTTTCTGTTATTGTATTTTCTTTATATCTTCTATCCGTTGTGTCTTTCTCATATTACATTGCAATGGTATCTCATATTCTTGTTTGTATATATTTAGTTGGAGTTCTTTTTGGTTTTTGCAGAAATAGTTGCTCTTGCTTCATACTTTTTTCTTCTCTTTTGCATCTAATTTTGAATTTGATTACATTGTAGAGCCTGATATCCTTAAAGAAGTGAGGCAAAAGCTTGATCTGGGATCTGTGAAGTTCGAGGTATGAGGGCATTTCTTTTTTAAAATCTATATTAGGGTTTCTTTCTGAAATTCAACCTTGATATTAGTTTTTCCCTCTCTTATGGTTTACTTGTAAATTGAACTTATCAAAATTCAGGTTGCTGCATTGAGTGATGTATCTTTACCATATATTTAGATGTGTATAAAGTCGATAATTCCACGTATATTTGCTCATTCAGTAGGGGTAATCAATTCCAATCATATTCAAAATTTCAGATTTAGTTGCAGTCCATCAATATTAGTCTCAATGTGTCATGAACCTTTGGTAATAGTGGATTAAGATTGTTTCCTGTCAGTTAAATTTGTGTCTCTAATTTCATATGTTAGCTTTTGTGTTATGTATCTGTGTTATGTATCTAAATTGCTCGATATAAGATTAGTGGATGAGGGAGAGATTTCTGTCTTCTTCGACTCTAAATGTCCACTCGACTACCCGAGTACGCCCCATAATACCCCCAATCTTTTGACCCACCTATTGTAGGGAGAATATGTGAATATCTCAATACGCGCCTGTGTATGAATTATGTGGACAAAGTTCCCTGAATTTGTATTGAAGATGCTCTGGAATCAATGTGCGCTTATTTAATGAGGAAGTGGGGTGTAATTTTTTTGAAGAATACGTGTTAATCTCCTTATGAACCATCTTAGTTGGGTTTACTTGCCTTTAGAGAAAAAATAACTTCAGATTGAAATTCTATAGAACAAACGAAGTTTAGTTGTCCTCCATGAGCTCACACTTTGTGTATTTGGAACAGGTATTGTGTGACAAGGACAGATCTCCGAAAAAGGTATCTTCTGGTCTAGCTGCTGTTTCCTTTTTTTAGTTTTAGTTTTTATGTTGTATAATGGTAGAAAAATGCCTTTGTAGTAGCTTCATCTTTACTTTACTGATCTTCCAGGTTCAAGGATTGGGTAGTCTTGAGAGAAGAATTCTGGAGGTTAATAGAAAGAGAATCAAGGTTGTGAAGCCTGGTTCTAAGACTTCTTTTCCCACCACTGAAATACGTGGAACCTATGCTCCTCCCTTCCATGTAAGTCTGATTTAGAATTCTATAGGGTTTCTAAATCTCATTTCATAAGATACCAAGGTTTTAGTTACTATTCCCAGTTCTAAGCATCTGCGTGTAGCTGTAAGACTCTGAAGTTGCATTTTCCACAGGGAAGCCATTCCATGCAGTAAATTGATTTTCCTTTGAAACAGAAGTTTTAGTTCAAACATTTAGGAATGCCAAACAAATCTAATGTGAGTCTGCCTTAATACTAGAAGAAAGACTTGCGAAGTCATGGAATGAAGTTTCACATCATTACGGCCCCAAATTACAAGCAGATCTTCTACTGTTTTAGCACCAAGGGTGCTGTTAAACCGCTTAGCACCCTGAATTAAAACGCTTAGCACCCTAATTGCTGACATTCTACAGTTATTTGTGCATGCTAAATCTCTTGCAAATTTTTTTTTTATTGTACTTGAAATGATTTCGGAGATGATACTGTCCAGGTGGAGCTTTTCCGAAACGACCAACATCGAATAAGGATAGTAGTGGACAGTGAGAATGAAGTAGACTTGCTGGTGCAGACTCGTCATCTGAGAGATGTCGTGGTGCTTGTGGTTCGAGGCCTTGCTCAGCGGTTTAACAGCACTTCACTCAACACTCTTCTCAAAATTGAGAATTAAATCGCTGTAAATAGTTGTAAAATGAGTCCATATTTGCTTCTCTCTCTCTCTTTTCTTTTTCTTTTTGCCTCCCCTTTCACTGTTTCGTTTTGTTTTTTCAGAGATTCTTGTCGACAGAAAAACCATATGTGCATTTATTTGTAATTCCTAAGAAACAGTGTGCAGCATCAGATCGATGTGGGATGTTACAATTAGGGTATAGTACTATTGCCGATGATACCATTGTTGGTCTCTTATTAGCATCTAAATCCCAGGGATTAGGTTAAAGAGTTAAGGTTTGTGTTTGTGTAAAAATTAGGGCTTTTTGTAAAACTGAAGAATTTGTTCACAATTTCTGCACCTGGATTATATATTTATATTTTTGGGTTTCAGTTTCTTTGCCAAACAAAGGAAATTTTTTTGGGTGCCGGGCAGGCATCACTTGTCAATAACTTAGGTAAGGAACTTTGGACTGCCCAGGTGTATCCAAAATAAAAAATAAAAAATTTCGCACTGTCCAAAAATGTTTTGGACGGCCGTGATGGATGCTCGGGCACGGATACATGGTGCCCGCCCAGCACCCAACAATTGCTCCAAACAAAAACTCTTTGTTCTTGTAAACAACTACTCCAAGGTATCCCGCCAATGAACTCTCAATCGCAGATCATCTACTATCCTTTTAGAAGTGAGTAAACCACTGCAGGAAAAAAAAAAAAAAAAAACCCACTATTTATGGACCACAAAATGTAAAAGTTAAAAAGTGTTAAAACTCTATGGGTTCCAAAAAACCAAAACGGTAGTTCTTTGAAATCAACAGTCCAGTTAAAATTTATGTACAAAGAAATAATTGAACTTGAAAAGGAAAAAGATGTTCTAAACTGAAATGCATTTCCTTAGACTCTATTCTCAATTCCAGTTTTTGTTTCTGCCTCAAATTCAGTATTTCTGGCTTGAGATTCATCTGCTTGTCTCTCAATTTCCTTGGCTGCATCATATGAAGCATGTAATCCTACAAACACATAGTAAATGAGCAGAACCAATGTCCACACCGCGAATCTCACGAACGACGCCCTGTCGATCGAACCCATTATGAACACATTGATTGCTATACTAGCAGATGGAAGCCACGGAACCAGTGGCACTCCCCATAACTTGGGTTTCCTTGCTTCCTTCACTGTCAAATTGAGTCCTAGTGTGGCTAAAAACCAAACCCCGACGGTGATTGTGTACCCGAGCCACCCGTTTTCGCTACATACCCAGTAAATAGCTGTGCTGATTGAGGAGAGTATGATCATAGCCAAGAACCCAACAAGCTTATTTCTGTCCGAATTCGATGTCTCACCAGATACATAGTAACGCCTCACGATGAGCGCAACGGCAACGAGTGAGAAGATAAACAAGGTAGAAATGGAGAGGAGGTTTGCTAAAATATCAAGGCTCGTGAAGAAGGCGACTACGGAGTTTGCAAATGTCATGACCACTGTAGCAGTTACCGGCGTCCCGGTTTTCTCGTTTATGAATGCCAGAATTGGTGGAGCCATGTGTGTTCTAGCAATGTGAGTGAAGTACCTGTGTGGATGAATATGGAAATAGTAAATACAACAAGAATATAATCTTGATGAAAGAAAGGAGTTCATAAATCAGTGGCAATTCTAGAAATTTTGTCTGTATTGAAGTTCGTTTTTCATAATACCTGGCTTGACCAATAACGTTAGCCAACAATACTGTGGTCATGCCCTTCAACGCGCCGAAGGCAACGATAAACTTAGCCCAATTCATTCCCACGGCTTGAAACGCGAGCGTGAACGGGGCATCAGTGTCAACTTGGTTGTATGGTTGCATCAAGCACAATGTTGCTGCTAGAAGGCAATAAGTTGTTATGATTGTAAACATGGAGCCAATGAGTCCAATGGGGATATCTCGACCCGGGTTTTTGATCTCCTCTCCTAAGGTCGCGACTCCATCGAATCCCACATAGGCGAAGAAGAGCATCGCTGAAGCTTTTAGGATACCGCGAATCCCAAATGGAGCAAAGTTCGAGAAGTTAGCCAGGTTAGCTTTTGTAAGCCCTGCGACGAGGATGAAGAAAATGACTCCAATGTGGGCTATGGTTACGACAGTGTTGAAACGCGAGGAACCCTTTATGCTTAGGCATGCGCCGATGCAAATGAGAATTGAAACAGCGATTGCAATCGGATCCAAGTGATTGTAACCTTCAGCAAAAAACGAGACGTTTATTCGAAAATCATCGGGATTGTGGTTGCACAAGGTTGCGAAATACGAAGTCCATGACCTTGCAACGCTAGCCCCGGCCACAATGTACTCAAGCAGGATGTTTCCAGCAGCAACAAAAGCAACGAAGTCACCAAGCTCGACCCTTAGGTACGCAAACGAGCCTCCAGCCACGGGTAATTCGACAGCAAACTCGGTGTAACACAAAACCGAAAGCAAAGCAGAAAGGCCAGAAATGAGGAATGATATTACCACGGCAGGGCCAGCATCACTATTAGCTGCTTGTCCAGTGAGGACAAATACTCCAGCACCCATTACAGCCCCAATGCCGAACCAAATGAGGTCCCACCAGTTTAACTTCTTCTTCATCTCGTGCTGGCTATGAGCGCGCATTTCGTGTAGCTCTAGGTGGTCCTGAGATCGTGCCATGAGACGATCTTTGAGCCTCATTTTCGTGTTTCGTAAAGCGTTGCTGTAGTTTCCCCAGCTCTGAAATGATTCCTCTGGTAGGAAATTGTCTTTGTTGCAGCATCCACGGCCTCTTTTCTTGATCATATTGGCTTGGCCACCACTCTCACTACCGGTCACCATTGTTTCCCTGCAAAAGGTCCAAAAACAAATTTTTTCTGGGATCATCTTATGCCTAAAGATTATGAGATAAATAGTTAGGGAAGTTACATTAGGTAAAACTAGCATTCACTTATGTTTTATATGATGTTCAGTTTCCAAAGATGTAATGTCTTGTAAGGAACAGTTAACATACCATGTGTTATAACATGTCATATCTTACCCCAATATTGCACATGGCATGAATCTTAAAGACGTTGACTACAATGTACTTTGCCTAAATAAACTGTTTATTTTGACTAGGTGAAAATTAATGTAAACTGTTACATCCAATTCAGGGTAGTTTCTCATTGTTTTTAAAAGTGGCGAACATAGATATCGAGACATGCCATTCTCCTAACATGCGTCAATTATTTTTAACACTTTTAATCTGTTAACACTTTTAGCACTTGTGCTAAGAACAAAAAACTGACCCTCAAAAGCCATGCTCATATACTGGTTTTTGAGATTATAATTAACTAATGTGGGACAAGCTCTAACACTCTGTCCCACTTGCAACCCCTAAACTGCATGTAGAAAGATAAAACAACAGATACAAAGCATAGGGATCACCACGAACAATGAAATATGGAGCGCTTAAGGCACAAACAACAGGACAATAAATCAAGAGAGTCTTGTCTATAAGCCTCTGAAAGCCGAGCTCAAATACCATGTCAAAGTTTCAAACTCAAAACAAATTGGTAATGAATGGAGAGGCCGCTAAGGCTCATACACTAATTTTGGAGGTCATAATTAACCATTATAGGACAAGCTCTAACATAAACCTCTCTCCGCACTTAGCTCTAGAAACTGTGATTATTAACAACGCAAACCACTCATGCACCTCTCAACAGTTTTCAAGTTATGTTGCTTAATTCCCTACTACAAGGATGAAATTATGCACATACTCCTAAATAGGAACAACGAAGTAAATTGTCATCTTCATATGACTGGTACTTTGTGATTGTTACTTATAGTAGTACCAGAAGAACTCATGTACACGACTCAACGTGTGGGCGTGAAACCGTGCTGTGTGCATCCACTACCTGAATGACCCGGCCTTAATAGTGAACAAACCCAGAAAACGGATGTGATAATGCTATGAAAAAAAAAAAAACCCCAGAGAAATGAATGTGAGAAAGAGCAAACATGTGTCAGGATTTTACGTAGTTCGGCTTACTTTTGATGTAAACTTACTCTACGGCTAGTCAGGTGATTATGGGTTTCACTATACCCAAAAACAGATACCCAGAGAGCTACAAATGAGATCTCATGGAATTCCTCTATTGCCTCTCTATGCAAAAACGGATGTATTTGCCTCTGAATACATAAAAGAAACCCATTTCACCAAAACAATAATGAAAAGAAACCCTACAATAGTTATTCATCGAGTCTGATACGCGTGACCGTCTGGATGGACTTAACCACTCTCTGGACGGGAGTTGCTAGGAGAAACGGTCGTCCTATGATCGTCTGGATGGAACATGCTAAATCAGGCCGAAAAACTCACATGTATATTATCTCAATCAAAGTAGTGAAAAATACTCACAATGTATGATCCATTCCTAAGCCAAAAATCAGCAATTTTCATGGTTTTACCAACCATTACGGGCTATAAACCATACATGTGTGTGCATAATATTCCTGTTTTCACACTTAGAAACCCACCATGCTGCCCTTAATCATGAAAATCTTACGGTGGGTATTCCTCAAATTTTGATAAACATGGTGTGTTAAGATTACTGATCCATTTATCCAAAAACTAAAAATAAAAGTGTGGTATTAGTAACAAAATATAGCAACGTATTCTTCAAATTCATTATCGTTTCTCTTTTCTTAATTAAAATGCCACCATTGTATTCAAGAACAGAGTGATCGATCCTTTGGAGAAAGCATATGGGGATTGAGAATTAATAAGGAAAAGAGCAAGGCAGAGAAGTCACGAAAAAAAAAAATTTTACCTTTTAAAATCAACTGGTAAATCTAGAGAAGAGACAGACGGAAATCAGCTTCCTGAGTCCTGTGATCTGATACAAGCAAATATAATATTGTCACAATTTACGTTATATATAGTGGTGAAACTGGTGAAGATACAAGTTATCACACTCCCCGGTAGGAGAAGAATTTGGGTGCGTGGAGAGTAGTCCAAAAGTGATTTGGACGATCGAGATTTTTTTGGATACCGTCACGTGGTACTTGCCCGGCACCCAAGTTTTTCTCCCTGGGTAGGGTGTAAATTTGGCCCACTAACCCGAGCCCGTCTGAGCCTGTTGAAATTTTACCCGGTCCGATATGTGGTGACATGGGCTGCTATTTCAAAGGGCACGTGCTTGACTTTTAATTATTTTTTCTTAATTAAAAATGATAATTGAAACGTTTGTCAGCGTGCTTAAATCAAACCCTACACTTCTTCAGGAGATAAGATGGGCTAAACAAAAGTAAGAAATATTGTGCTAGAACTATCCGTAATTGATGTGACATCTCTGATTTAATTCTTCAACCCCGAGATTATGTATATGTAACTTATTGTTCAAAACGACTTGATATCATCATCGTAACTGTTGGAATTTGGGCCGGGTCCGGGACCAAATCGGGTCGCTCATGTGGGCATGACCCGGTGACCCATTCATTATAGAGTCCTATCTTAGACAAGATAGGAGAAGTTGAATTAATCCTAGACTCTTAGGATTATAGGACTTCTAAAGCATCTAGGATGCTCACTCTATATAATTCCTGCAGTATATTCATAATTTAGATCCACACAATATTATCAGTTATTGAGTTCTATGAAACTCTCTCCCTAGTTTTCTCTCTCTGCGCGATTCGAAGTTTTTGCACTGTGAAATAGAGGGTGATACTCGAACCTCGTAAAAGGGAAAGCATTAGTAAAATTCTCACATTTATCCTAAAAAAGGGGAAGCATCAACTTTTAAATGTGTATCAACGAGAATTACATACACACCATATATGCATATGAAAAGTCAAACATTAGTAAAATTCTCACATTTAATGTAAATCAATGAGGAATGAAAACGACAACAGAAAATTGAATTTTCCTCTTACTTTTATTAGGGCATTCGCAGTGGGCTTTCTAAAATAGCTTCTAAGTTGAATTCTAAGGTGTACACCTGAGCCTAATTGAAGTCTATTTTTTACTCGTGGAGCTTTCTAATTTTAGAGAGGATATATGCACTCAATTGGGAGCTTGCTAAAAATCCTTTATCTTTTGAAAAATTTATATTAGAAAATTATTTAAAAACTTTGGGTCCCATTTGGAGCTAGCTACAATGCTACTTAAATTTAGCTAATGTGGTAGGAGCCATGTTTAGTAGCCACCCTTGAGAGCTTGTATTGGTAGCCCATTGAAGACCACAATAGGGCAAATGACTTGGTATATTTTAGGAGTCTCACCTAGGAGTTATTTTAAGAGCCCATTATATAGCAGAGGCATGGACTTTTAGATTGATATGGAAAAAGTTAACTAGCGACTTGTTAGGAATAGAATCCCGGCCTATTTTCCAAGGCTTCACCCACACTCACACTCTCTCTTATATGTTACTAGCATGAACCCCGTTGATTTTAAGTAGCTCTGCAGTAGTATATTAGATAATAAATAAATATTCTCGTGTGTTATTTGGCGACCCGTACTATACACGGAACTTACAGTATTTAAAATGATTAGTATTATAATTTATGTCACACCAAATAAATATTCGCAGTTAAATCACCAAACCATCTGAAGCTCGTTTTACAAATCAATTAATAATGTCAAAATCAAAAATCCAATAACCTAGTTAAGAGGGAGAAATTTAACATTTTGCAAAATAAAAATACCACCATACACTATGTATGCGATTTTTTACCACACGCTATGTATGCGATTTTTTTACCTAAATATTAAAGAACTTGAATGGCTATGGACCCCAATCTCTTTTGTAATCCATCAACAAAATGGGACAACAATAAGAGATCATTCATGAAAAGCCCCATTGTTTTAGTTTCAACCTATCTAGTCATTCAAGATCCCTCAAAAACATATATATATATATATATACACGGAGGAACTCTCTAGTCCGGGACCCTTGGGTCCGGATCTCATAGTTCCGGATCAAATTTTCATGATCCGAACCGTCCAATGTGTTCAAAAGGTGTTTTCCAAGGTCCACGCGGGAAATCTTCAAAAAAAAATACCGGGAAGGGCTTGATCCACGCAATTTTTCGCAAAAACTGCATATTTACAAAATTGCGTGGATCAAGCCCTTCCCGGTATTTTTTTTTGAAGATTTCCCGTGTGGACCTTGGAAAACACCTTTTGAACACATTGGACGGTTCGGATCATGAAAATTTGATCCGGAACTGTGAGATCCGGACCCAAGGGTCCCGGACTAGAGAGTTCCTCTATATATATATGTACACACCGGTGATCCTGTCAAGGATCCCAAATTGAAGAAAAAAATAGTGTTTTCGAGGTTTTAAAAATTGTTTTTGCATAATCCAAACCGTCCAATGTGTTTAAAAGGTGTTTTTAAGGGTCCTCGCGAGAAATCATCAAAAAACAATACCGGAAAGGGCTTGATCCAATCATTTTTTCACAAAAACTGTATATATTCTTTTAAACACATTGGATGGTTCGGATCGTGAAAATTTGATCCGGAACCACGAATCCCGGATTCGGGATCCCTGACTGGATCGGGACTCATATATATATATACATATACAATAGTGTGATTTTCTTATCCACTCCTCCCGGATTTAAGAAAAAATTGATTTTTTTTGTGTTGCAAATTTTTTTTTGAAAATCCGAGCCGTCTAATGTGTTCAGAAGATGTTTTCAAGGGTCCACGCGGGAAATCTTCAAAAAAAAAATACCGGGAAGTGCTTGATCCAAGCATTTTTCCGTAAACTGTATTTGCGAAAAATGCTTGGATCAAGCCCTTCCCGGTATTTTTTTTTGAAGATTTCTCGCGTGGACTCTTGGAAACACCTTCTGAACACATTGGATGACTCGGATCGTCAAAAAAAAACTCGGATCATGAAGTCCTGGAGTCCCGGATCCCGGAGGAGAAGGGGACTATATATATATATATATATCAATCCTACTCCATTTTTCTTCATCCTGAGAGTTTGACCAAGTGAATTTTTCTTTCCAATAATTGCACGTCCATTTCCTCAATAAGAATGTTAGGATCATTCATTCCTCGTCAACTAGTTAATACAACCTTTCTTTTTGTCCATTGCTTTGACTTCATCTGTATTCCCATCACACACCAAGGACCAGAGTGATGACTTCTAAGATTGAGTTTTAATTCCCAAAATTTTCTTCAAAGAAGAAAATCACAAGGTCTATATACATTAAGTATAATTAGCATGAACCCGTGCTATGCACGGAGACACGAAATAAAATGATGTGTTTTTTCTTTTTTGATTAGCCAAAAAATTATACTCTCAAGCACGAAGTTTATTTAATTATTGGATCACTTAGATAAAAAAAAGTATAACAATTTTATTTTCTATGTGCTCCCCTTGACTCTAATTTTCCATGGTGATTGATTCTTTTGTAAAATCATAATCTATATGTGTGACTTTTCGACAAAATAATTGGTTAAACACCTTGAAAAAAATTAGGAGAAGTATAGAAGTATAAAAGTTAACTTAGCTTAACATCTTTAAGTATGCAAATTATGTAGCAACTTTCATAGAATAGTTAATTGCCCGGTGTCTGCAAAAACCCCGTGCAATGCATGGCATGAGAGAACTACCGTAGCGATAGTTGAAAATTTTGCAACCTAAAAATTAGACATGCCTACATTTTAGCCATAATTTTCAAGTCTTAAGCCAAATTATTATAACGAAATAGTTGTGCTAATGTGCTATGCACACATGATGATTAAAAAGAAAATGCATTAGAATTTTAGCCATAATTCTCAAGTCTTAAGAAAAATTATTGCGAAATACCGGTGCTAATGTGATATACACGTGACGATTAAAGAGAAAATGCATTAGAAGTAGATTGAAGAAAAAAAAATTCTATTGCCAAAACATAACCCATAATTTTTTGTATCGTGAATACAAATAGGAGGGGAAAACTTTTGCTTCTATATATGTGCGTGAGAAAAACTATGAAAATAGAAATGTGTGGAAGACTTACAATTTGCTGAGCCTGTCATTTTCCATAACTACCGATAGTTAATTAGTCAAAACCAAAAAAAATTGTCAAAAAAAAAAAAAAAAGTTCAAGTGCACACACTAAAAAAAAATTATCCGTGGTTTTGAATTTTATAACACAAGTGCACATGCTAAAAAAAAAAATTTATATCTCAAAAATTTCGACTTATTAGTGTAAATTGTCAAAACTTATAATCATTCATCACATCTACTAAAACTCAAGAAAAGTAAAACAAATATATTTGAAACTTAACCCAACAATTAAAATGTCATTATGAAATTGCCAATGCCTTCCATTGCGAAATCCAAAAATTTAAGCACAATTGTTTGCACATAAAAAGTTAGAATACAAACCGATTGCATATGAAAAGTAATGAATATGTACTCGAGACTCGAGCTACAGACCTATAAAGGATAAAAACTAACATCATGCTTAAAGTTCAGAACATTTCTGGTTTGTGGTTTCACTCAAGTATTTATATAGATCTAATAGTAACGATTTTAGAAATGATAGTATCCAAGGGGAAAAATCTTACCTTTTCTTTTTCTTTTTCATTTTTTTTTGAAACCACAAATCATGACTGATTGGTAGTTTATGAAGATTTTTTAAATTTGAACTTTCAATTTTATTAGACAACTTTCTCTTCCATTATGGGAATAAATTGAAGTGTTTGAATTGGGAAAGATTGAGATTTTTAGATTTGAAATTCGAAAATGATTTTGTGGACATATGTAATCGAATCTCACATGTGTTGCTTGAAAACCTCAATCACAATCCAATTACCTCATGCCACTTGTCGCGACTGTAGCCCTCCTCACGAAAAGTCATTCTACAATAATATATAAGATACATTTAAAGGTATTTTTTGTGGGACCTTTCATCAGTAGTAAATTTCTGTTGCAACATGTTGCCGGACCAATTTAAAAAACTCTGGACTCCAAATAGTTAGCAAACCACCAGCAGTCTCATCTACATGCACCTCCAAGAATTCACAATCTGCACCTCCCCAAATTGAGTTAATAAAACTTTTGGATATAGTCATTTGCTTAGTTTCTTTTACAATCACCAAATCAATCTGTTTGTCCCTCATTAAATTTGCCCGCTTATCTCCTTTTCAATATGTTGTGCGAAAACATGGTCTTGTGGAACACCTTCCGTGAGACTAAGCTAATAAATTAGGTTTGAGGGGAAATGCTAAACATATCCCTTAAACAAGGAAAAATCTCCTAAAAAAGGGAAGCATCAACTGTTAAATGTGTATTAATAAGAATTATACACACACCATATATGCATATAAAAAGTCAAACATTAGTAAAATTCCCACATTTTAATGCAAATAAAAAAAATGTATATCAATGAGGAATGAATATGATAACAGAAAATTGAATTTTCCCTCTTGCTTCCATTTATAGAGCAAGGTATGGACTCAAATTGATATGGAAAAAGTTAACTAGCGACTTGTTATGCATAGAATCCCGGCCTATTTTTCAATCTCTCTCTCTCTCTCTCTCTCTCTCTCACACATACGTTAACTACCAGGAACTCATGCTATGCACATAACGATTTTAAGTAGCTCTGTAGTAATATAGGAGTAAATAGATAGATAGATATCCCCATGTGTTATTGTTAGCGGCGACCCATGCTCACGGAACTTGCATCATTTAAAATGATTAGTATTATAGTTTATGTCACGCCAAATTAAAGATTCCCAGTTAATTCACCAAACTAACTGAAGCTCATTGTATAAAACAATTAATAATGTCAAAATAAAAAATTCAATACCTGATTAAGCGGGAGAAATTTAGTACTATTTTGCGAAATAAAAACAATATCAATATGACACGCTATGTATGCGATTTTTTTACCCAAATATTAAAGAACTTGAATGGTTATGGTCCCTAATTTCTATCATAATCCATCAACAAAATGGGACAATGCTAAGGGATCGTTCGTGGAAACTGGAAAGCCCCATTATTTGAGTTTGAGCGATTCAAGATCGCTTAAAAACCTGCCAATCCTACTTCATTTTTCTTCATCTTGAGAGTTTGAGCAATTTAATTTTCTTTCCAATAATTGTAGGTCCACAAATTCCATGTCTTCAATAAAATTGTTAAGATCACTCACTCCTCGTCCATTGGTTTTACAACCTTCCCTTTTGTCCATTGCTCCGACTTCATGATAGACACACAAAATTGGATATTTGGGTGTCTATATTCTCTCATTTTTGTCGCACTTGCATGCGTTTAATACTCATTTCTATTTGATATTGCACGCAAGGTGTATTTTGGATGAATTTCAGATAATCGGAGCAAAAGGAGTAACCTAACACACTAAATAATCGCCAGTTGCATTCGGAGGTAGTCGAGTACCCAAGAGTCCTTGCACAACCTTTCTTGTGTCCCAAACGAAGTTTTCAAAGCATTGGAGGGAGGTTTGAAGCACACCCAAATGCCAAAAGAAGTAAGAACAAAAAGCACGAATGTTGTCCATCAAGGGTCCACTTCTAACCATGATTTCATAGCAAAGAATCTATGATTCTCCATATTGGTTTCCACTAACTTATGGTGCTTTGGATTACCTTTGTAACGATATAAAATAACCCTTGTTCTGTGGACCCCACACCATTTTAACCAATCAGGGTGAGGGTTTTGTTCACCCTCTTTTGGTGAGGGTGAACAAATTTTTTCCCTCCAAGTTGTGACGAAGGAGCTATGAGCATTTTACTGTTGATGCGCAAATCTAACCCACTAGGGTAAAAGGGTTATATCTCTCAACATACAGTGGATATGGATGTGAAATTGGTTGGGTTTGAAAGTAGATTAATAGAGCTTTCCAATGGTTCAAGAATCGTGCCATTGTGAGTTTAGACGAAGCAGCAAGTCCGCGAAGACAAAATCGGTTTTAAAACATCAGAACTGGTACTCTTAAGGCAGAAACTTTCAAGACCCTATAAGAACCGGTTCTAGCCTTTTCTTAGAATCAGTTCAGCTTGCACTTTTGGTGTATTTTTGCTACCCGACTCATGTTTTAAGTTGGGTATTATGGACCTTTTGTACACAATTTTGTGGGCTATAAAACCCACCCAACCTCAGATTTTCAGGGTATCACTACCTGAGTTTTCTCTCTCTACCTCCCTCTTTAGGTTAGCTCTCAACCCAATTGTTTAGGATTGTTGTTCTTCATTGCCAAGCACATTTCTTCTATTAAAGTGTAAGACCCTCCTATTTCTAGTCTATTTCAAGATTTTAATCAAGTTTATTTCAATGTTTAACATGTTTCTCTCTTGTTTCTTGCTTATTTCCTTGTTTTCTAGCATAATGCTTGAATTGGAGTGTAGGATCCTCCATTTCTAGTCTATTTCAAGATTTAAATCAAATTTATTTCAATGTTTAGTATGTTTCTCTCTTGTTTCTTGCTTATTTCCTTGTTTCTAGTATAATGCTTGAGTAGTTAGGTAAGCTAGGTCAGGGGATGATTAACATCCCATGACTTAGGTGGGTTTTGTTATTCTCCATGAAATGATCAATGTTTGTTTATAGATGGGTAAGGTTCATCTTTATGTAACAAAACCTAGGGTTGTTAATCTCTTTGATTATGTGTAGGCAAGGACTTCATCAGTATCCCCACCATACACCAAGGAATATAGTAATGACTTCTAAGATTGAGTGTGAATCATAAGGTCCATATACATTAAGGATAATACATTTAAAGGCACTTTTTATGGCACCTTTCATTAGTAGAAAATTTCTGTTGTGGCACGTTGCATGAGTAGAAAATTTATTAAAGACCGTGCACAAAGAGAGGGGTTGAGTCTAGAGTCTTGGCACCAAAGATCCCAACAAAAACAAGTTCAACTACCCCATCAGAGATCTAGCAACCATCGTCGGACGCTTGTTTGATAACACAGATTCAACACTTAAAACTGAATCAATTAAGTAATAGGTCATTAAGTAGGTTTGATAACCACATTACATATTACTTAACAGATTAAGTGCCACTTAAAAATGTAGGCTAAAAAATTGATAAAAATTAAGTAGCTTTGAGCTACTTAATTTTGGCTGAATTCCTATGTGCTTACAATCAACCATCACACCGCCGCTGCCGCTGTCACCACCACCACCATCATTCCACCACCACCACTACCACCACCACCATTTCCACGCTGCCGCCATCACCACAACCACCACCATTGCATCACCGCCGCCGCTACCACCACTGCCACACCGCCACAACCACCACTATTGTCGTTACCCATATACCACCACCACTTTTGTCATGCCACCGCCATCACTTCACCACCACCACTCCTCCACCACCACCACCATCACCAGCAGCAGCATTCCACCCAGTCCACCACCACCACTGATAAGCCCCAAATGTTGTATATATCTGGGCTTATCTCGCTCGTTGTAATCACACACATGTGCATTTTGTGCCTTTATACGATTGATTTTGCGCGAGTTGTGTTTTTTATTAGTTTCAGAAAATCGGAGCTAAAAGGTGTGTCCAAAGCTCCAAATAATCCCCGGTTGTATCCGGAAGTACCCAAGGTCCCACAATGCCGTGGAGGACAATTGCCGAAGCTTAGAAGTCGATTCAAGAAGCTTTAGAAGGTTCAAGGAAGGCCCGGAACAAAAGAACAAGAAATTTGGAGTTATGAGCCTCGAGAAAATCTGGCCAACCGATAGAAAAAGGATCATTTCTCTCAAGATACAAAGGCTATGAAGATGAGATCAATTGGGTTTGAAAGTAAACTCATAGAACTTTCCAACGGTTCAAGAATCACCTCATTCCGAGTTCGGACGAAGCCGGGGCGTGCCCGCGAAGTTGGGTAAAAAATCTGCCCGAATAGACGAATCTGGATCGATCCAGATCCCTAGTGGATCGATCCAGAACCCTCCGAGCACCATTTTTCAAGCTCTTTTTGCACTTTCCTTTTATGGAAACTTTGGATTGTTGTGTGTGCTGTATTAGATATTATGTAGGGAGAGAAAGGGAAGAATATATTGGGCTCTCTCCTCTTTCCTTCTCAGACACACTTACTCTTTCCACCTTAGTTAGTTTTGCTCTCACCTCTCTCCTCCATTGGAGAGAGTTTAAGGTCTCTCTCTCTAGAATTCTCAAGTAAGCTTTCATTTCCCGTTTATTTACCATGTATTAAACTTGTTCCTCGTGGTTAGCTCTTTCAATATATGTAATTTATTTTCAATTCCCTCAAGTATTTAGTGTTCATGTTTTTCTTGCTATTTCCTTAGTAAACTCTTGTTTTTAGGAGTTGTTTGATAATTTCTCAAGTATTAATATTGTAGGCTAACCTGAGATCTTCATTAAAAATCGGTTTTTAAGTTTATTAAGCATGTTTTTAGTTTTCTTCCAAATTCTAGACTTGTTTTCTAGCATAATGTGTGAGTAGTTAAGTAGGCTTGGTCATGGGGTGATTAACACTCCATGACTCGGGCTAATCCGTTCCTCTCATCTCAAAAGCAAACACTTCCTGTTGATCAAAGAGTTAGGATTAATTTTATGTATCAAAATTTGGATTTGTTAATCTCTTTGATCACACGTAGCCAAGGGCTTGACCACTTGGCACGTGTGATGCTTAGGGCGATGTCAATCAAAATGTTTGTCTAAATGGCACAAGAATCCTAATCTTTGTGAAGCACATTTTCTAGTCAAATGGTTTTAATCTCTAAATCTTCCGTTCGGGAGCATCTAACGGTGTCCCGGGCCGGTTATCAAGAGTCGAACGGTTTAGTCTTAGTTGTGGTATTTATGATCCCCTAGACTACGCCTTAGTTTTAATTAGTCTTTTTAAGTTTCTAAGTCATTCTCGAAGTTGAGAGAATTCCACCAAACAAACTCCAAAAGCCAAGTTTGCCGCTTTAAGGCTAAAAACCTACACTTGCAAGACAACTCTCACGCCGGGTGCGTTCGGTCCCTGTGGATTCGACCCGGTCTTACCGGTTATTATGCTACCGCCGACCTAGCCCTACGCTTGGGGCGACACTCTCTACGATACAATCTAAGGTCGCAAGCAACCACTACCACGCCATAACCATCACACTACTACCATTACACCACCACCATTGCACTACTATTACTCTACTGCCACCACAACTCACCATCATTCCACCACCACCATTACTCCACTGCCACTACCACCCCGCCACCACCCTCATCACCTCTCAATCACCACTCCACCACTACCACAAATACATGATGTCCATTAGTAAAATTAAGAGACAATTAGAACAAAAAAAAATATTTTAATTCAGTGCTTAATATGTTTTATCAAATAGCTTTTCAGCTTAAAAAAATTCAGCATTCAATTTTCAGTACTTAATTTTCATCTTTCAGTTTTATCAAACAGCCCCCATGTCTGATGCTAAAAACAATACTCAGCAATTGAGAGAGATCTAATGAGAAAATAGAGTTAAGGTTAGATATAATGGTGGAGAACGTTGAGGTGCCATAGAGGTAGATGGTGAGGTGAGAGGAGAGGCCAGAGGAGAATTCTCCCTGTTTCATCAGAACACTACAATGGTATTGAATACCAAAATCTCATCAATTGGATGGACTAAAAAAGTTTCATTATTAAAATACTGACGCAAGATATGACGTCTGGAAAGGAGGAGTCCAGACCTCGTACGAAAATGAGATCTCCTCTATTTGGCAATTTTTTTAAAGAGGGGGAGACTAAGACCTCCTTTTGTAATTTAGTACTGGTAAAGTTATTAATCTGTCTTGTAAAAGGCTATAAGCCTACTAGTTTAAGTTTAAGACTTTTGTATAATAGATTAAAATAGGTTCAACACTTTGGTTCTCTAACTAGTCTATTTAAAGACAAGTCTTATGTCTTTACAAAACATGAACTTGTGAGTTGTGATTGAGAGAGATCGATGTCATAATAACACTAATAAAAAAAAAGGATGATAATTAATATTCCAATGGAATAGAATTATTATGGAGAGCTTGGTGCAATGGGCGTTCAAAAAGATTGCCAAGTTCAATCGGAAAAAGTTACTACTATTTAAGTTACAATTTAGCTTAACTTTGTTGCTATTTGATGTGGCTGCTCTAAGCATATACTTGAGCGAAAATGGTTAGAACGAAATAGGTTTGTCAATGGACTAGATTCAACCCGAAATAGACAGAACTCGAATCTGATTACCGATAATCTTTTCGTTTGACGGATCTGAAGAACATCCGATCTGAGCCTCGTATGGAAAAAAATCCAGATTGGCTTCTTTGCATCAAAATAAATTGAAGTAAATTACAGCCCACGCATCAATAAGAGAGAAGCTCATTTATTCCCATAATTTTTGAAAAAAATAACTGTAGAACTTAATTAGAATAAACCTAGTAACGGTAAGTTTAAACTAAAAAATGTACGACAAAAAGACTCGTAAATTTTCAAAATTTTCAACAAATCGTTCGCTATAACATGATGTAGAAAGAATGAACCTAAATTTAAGAATACAACCATTAAAAGAGGACTTATGAACAAGAAAAAGCATTAGAAAAATTAGCCAAAATTACTGTCAGACAACGAAATTGAGCAACTATGTGAACAAGGTGACGACGTCCCTCCGATATCCTCGTACCATTAAAAGCCTAGGCACATTTTCCACCAACAAATCCATGTACTCCATGTAAAAATACGCAGGGTGGTTCATAGGAGGAGGCGGTAGACTCACAAGGACAACGGCCGCCATTCTTGAGTACCTTAATATCGTCGAGTTCAGCTTCAGGGTGGTGTAAAGGAATTTCTCAACCTGCTGCTCGTTGACAACCACCGCCTTCCCATCGGCCATCAGAGGGGTCTTTTCCCTCTCCGCTTTCTCCTTCATCTCTAATAAGTAACTAGAGATCCGCCGCTGGGCCCCAGCGAATGCCTCCACTGATTCGTCCTGTTGGGGTCCGCCTTCCACCTTGACATCCCACGTCTTCATCGATACAACAATTACTTCCGCTTGCATCCTGAGATCGTAAAGGAATTTCTTGACGTCGGCTTTTAGCTCCTCCGCATCAGAATCCTCCTCGGCAATGCAAAAAACTTGAATCTTACAACTCTCAAAGCTCTCCTTAGTAAGGAGAAGTTGCGAGAGTAAAAGCATTAGACCTCCGTCCCTCACTATCCAATACAAATCTATGGTTCCGTACTGTCTCTGATACTCATTCGGCCACTCGTCGAGTCCCTTGACAATAACCACCGCCTTGTTAGCAACAATGCAGTCGTTTATTATCCCAACAAAGGTGGCGGGGATTTCTGTCAGGTTTTCGCGGCGCCAAATTTCGGGGTACCGCATCACGACGATATTTGGCTTGAGATTACCGAGGCCCATGGTTTGGACAATTCCGCGGAATCCATCAGACATATTGGGGGCCACCACAATCTCCGCTACACCTTCGCAACGTTTGTAATCGATATATGTACTAAGCTGCTTGCATGCGACTTTTGCGTCTTCCGCACATTCATAGTAGTCCCCGTCAAGTATGGAAACGAAGATGGACATTCCACGGCCTTTTTTCTTCATGCAGTTGGCAAAGTCGGCGAGCTTGGGATGGCATGGTACGTTCTCTGGCAGCTTCCCCCAGGGGCGGCAGAATACAAGGGGAATAGGGTACCAATTTTTTGGGTGGACTTGGCTTGCTGCAATGACAACTAGAGGTTAACAAAAACAATACGGATATGTGACATGTAAGTTAACATGTTTTATGCACACATACCGAAAAATTGGAGGTGAGAGGTAGAGAGAGGAGACAAAAACTAGAGGTTAACAAGAATTTTCCAAGAAAATCACGAAGGGGTGAGCATGCAATGTAAACTTATCCCATGTTCATTTGATCCCCCTTATATTCCTTCCAATCAGGAAACCTAAAGCCCAGCCCCCCCCCCAAAAAAAAAAAAAACAGAGAGGGAAAAAACTGCAAGCTTGCATGCCATGTAACATTCATACTATTAGAGTTGAAGATTTCCCACTTAAACTAAAGATTCCTTATTATTACAGAGGCCCGTAAACTGGCCTGGGGTGAGCCAAAGCCCAAGTGTCACCTGAGATCAACTCGAACTATTGTCTCAAGATCAGGCCCAACAGCCCACTTTGAAGCATCTAAGCCAGCAAGGGTGAAGTTGACCCCTGGATATTAAGGTCGAGAGGCTAAGTATATACTGTAATGTACAATCGCATGCAAGGCAGGTGGTGCTACTAGCTAGCCCTACTTAACATGATAGTTTGAACAATACATGAATAAATCTGTAACCTTTCTCCTTGTATGTTCACCGCTATATTTTGACAACACGTCAGCATACAAGTTCTTCTACGGAGCGTTGACAACCCATTTGTCTTAGGCCTGAACTGATGGATGCGTCTTAAGTCAATCACCGAAAAACACACCAAAGCCTGACCTATTAAGTGCTAATGATGGCAAACCAACCAACTGGGTTCCATAAGAAAGATACAAGAAACAAAAGCTATGACATACCCAAGCAATTATCACGATTACATATTATGGTTTCAGGGATAGATATACGCACCTCCTAATGACCGCAGACTACGCAGTGCTAGTTGAAAATAGGCACTCTTGAAACCATCACCCCAGTCTCCAGCTTTTCCCTTGATGCTTACGTAATAGTATATGAGACTGGCTAGGGCAAGAGAGACCACAGTGAAAGACCAAGAAATCAAGAACATGATCACTGCAAGAGAGAGAAAAAAGTAGCAGCTGAATATTCTTGAGAAATGAACAAAATGACAGATGAACCACCATGCATGAAATGCACACCCATATCAGCAGTCAGCCACAGATAAAACAACAGGCCATGGCATATAACAATTAAGTCCTTAGTACAACCGGCTCACGACGACTCAATGGATGGTGGATCCGTATTTGCTTGTAATGTCGGCTGTTCACCATTAGTTAGTAGTAAAGGGCGCTGTTTGCCCCACAAAACAGGTGTCCTATGAATGAAGTAAGAAAAGGTACACACAGAGACAGAGTGACGAAGAAACCCAAACCTCTTCAAGGTCACTAAAATTCCAGAGACCAGCAGATCCACAACAAGAAGAAGCTATAATGGGATAGGTGAGGGGAAAGGAAAGAAAATGCAAAGGACATGATTATTTGAAAGCTGGATTCCAATGGAAGAGAACGAAAAAGAAAAAAGAACACTAGTGTGAATGATGTTTTAAGTCCTTATTATCATTTCTCCTTCTCGCTTCTGTGACTTACCATTAGCACTATGTAGATGTTTAAAACTGGCAGAGGACATCCGACTCAAGGAGAACAATTTTCCTTTACAACTAATTTTCCTTTTCCTTTCCCCCAAGTAATTCCAATGTCCAAAGGTAAAGAGAACACTACAGGAATGAAATGGGTATATGTAGTAGAGACAGTATTTTCCCGATGTATCAACAACTAGCTTCTCTCTGGAAGATATATGTAAAAGGTTTACTCTGCCAAATCCAATCAAAATTGTGCACGATGAAACTAAATGTGTGAACACAAGGAAACATACCTATACAAAGTGATGCTCCAAGAAGAGAAAGGCTCCAGTGGTGAAATTTCCACCTAGGACGCCAGCTGGGAGCATCTAAAAGATCCAGTAGGAAGCAAGACAAATTCACACCGGTATAACAGAGAAGGAAAAACATAGTTATGGTTGGCGTGATAAGATCCAAATTCCCAATTATGACACACCCAATACAGATGAAGGCAGTAAAAAGTGTGGCAATATGAGGTTCATTCCCATCAGCAACCTTGAAGTAGTTGAGAACAGGGAGGATGTCATCATTGGCTATTGCTGCAAGCAAACGTGGGGCCCCTGTCATGCTCTGAAGTGCTGCGCCCAGTGTTGAAAGAATAATTCCTACATACACAATTGCTGGGAAAGGCCATGCGACTGTAGCTGTTAGTTGCCTGCAAAAGTAGTTCAGTTATTCCCAACAAAGACAAGTGAATCGACTGAACTACAAACAACTGTCCTTTCCATCTAAGATCGTCAGGATGGACGGCAACTCAACACTGAATTTCCATATATATGTATGCACCCAAGTATCATGCACAATCATTTCTAACATGAATTAAGCATGGACAAATTTTCGAGCTAAATAATTTCCGTAGTAACAAAAAAATAATAGTAACTAAATGTCTCAAGGTTAAACAGTGCATACCGAAACCATTGATGAAACCTAAACACTGATCCCAACACGAGGAATTCTAAACTTCAAGTATACTGTCCAAGGAATGAAAAATAAACAAGTACCTTAGGACTCAAAGACAAATCCGTGCTTTCCATATAAACTAGCAACAATGTGTCTAGGTAGTGAAATAATTGCTTTTGGGAAAATTCAGCCCTAAAGTATATTTCGAAAGAAGCCAATTGTGAAGAGAGACAGTCATAAATATTACATATCATACATCCTAAACAAAGTTTTCCAGGAATCGCAAAGACAGTTTATAGGTCAGACTATAACCTGGAGTCTGAAACAATTGACGTTGGCTATGCAAACTGTTTTCTCCACTCAGCTCCATCAGTGATATACAATCAATTAAGATTGCTAATCAATATCCTTTTTTTTACAACACATCTCATCTCAATTTAGGCATTCCCCGAGCCGTCATTTCCATAAACAAATTCACTTCTTACTGTTGGATCCTTAGGTTCTTGGTGTATTTGACCAAAAGACCATATAGCCGAATCATAGTAAACAATTTCACTGACAATGGGAATACCCCAGCAGCCAATGGGCAGCCTCCCGAGATTTGACTAGGGTTGGTTTGAAATGGAGGTCTTAACTTGAACCCTTTACCCCTTCACGATACCAAGATAACCAGGTGAAGGAAAGCTCGTCATCAAATAACACAAAGTGTGTGTACAAATGGAAAGAGTGTATAATCAAATGGACACCAAGTTCTTTGGCATATATATGCTACAATCAGACATACTTTAATGAACCAAACAAAAGGAATACCTGTCTGTTAGAAGCTTCTCTCTGGTTGCTAGAGCTCCAAATAACAAAACAGAAACTAGATATAATCCTGAAGTCGAGAGAGTTGCAGCCAGTGTTCCAACAGGTATAGAACGCTGTGTGTCTTTCAGAGAGGCAGAGCGATTAGAACCTGCCATAATGCCCGTCACAGCAGGAAAAAAGAGACCAACCAAGGCACTGACAATTAAGGGAAAAAATCATACCGGTCAGAATAGCCACAAAACAAAATAATCACATAGCAAATCCAATTGTAAAATAATAGGTTGAAAAACTTGACAGGAATACATGGTTAAAAAACTTCAACAGATTAGTAACATAGGATCATAATTAGCAACATAACAGCTAAATACAAGACACAACTAGTCAAGGGCTTAGTAAGTTGCAACACCTTCACAATGAAACGAATAAACACACAGTAAGAAGATCCTGATAAACTTAATCCCATTACTCCCTTATACATCAATGCAATGACTGGCATTTCAAATCTCCCTCGAATCCATGCCGTTGAAATTACGTAGGGTTAATACTCAGGCAAAATTTAAAGAATGCTAGGGTAACCAATGAAAGGCAATCGAGATCTCCCAAACGGCTCTGTCAAGTCTCTTGTAACGTTCCAAAGATCCCTGCAGTTTTAAGTACCTACGGCTAATAGTGAGGGATTTTCCTAGGCTTGAATCTTTCTAAAATCCAGTTGTTCAAAATTGGCCAAAAGGTTGGGATGTGTTTCCCCTTCCAAAAAGAAAAAAGAAAAAAGAAAAGAAAAAAAAAAAAAAGGCAAAGAGAGACGAGTGCTAGAAATATTTACCAGAGGACAAGATTTTGCAAGGAGTTCTCACATGGTCAGATGGTCCACAAGGAAATCTTTGATAAAGAGCCATCTCTGGGTTTTCTTTATTATTGGTTTATTTGATTTGTACAGGGTAATTGACAGAATATTCGGCTTTTTGAGGATGGGTGGAAGGCTGATTTTTCTTTTAGAATCTTTTTCCCTCGATTGGATTGTCTCTTACTCTCATAACGCCTCTATTACATTTGTGGTTCCAATTTCATGGAATCTTGATTTATCTAAGAATCTCCATCACAAGACAATGAGTTGGTTAATTGGTTATCGATATTCAGGTCATGTAACCACTAAAAAAAGTGTGGACATTCATGATTCATGACCTTATTCTTACAAATATTTCTTTGAAAAAATCATTTACAATCCATGGGTTACTTTCTTTTACTCGTTAATTGAAATGATACTGTGCCTCTTAAAGTACAAGTTTTTGCATGTTCTAAGCCGCACAAGAAACTCATCAGAATGATATGATATCCAAAAAGAGGCCAAGTTGCCTTTGGTGTCATAAGGTGTGTAACGGCCAAACCACTAATATCCTCAGCCAGTCAGCCTCTTTAGGGGCTTGTTCCCTTGCCTAATAATCGTAAGAAAAGAAATATCCTTAGGTACCATCTTAGCCCGAAGAAAATCCCTGTTCCCGGAGGTACAACATCACTAGAATGGAAGAGACCCCGCGTATAAGGGTTATATATATCAGATGGGAAGAATTAGTTCGGGATGTCAATTTAGAGTAACATTAATTTATATTTGACTCTGCCGTAACCAAAGGTGGATGACCAGCCGGGCCCACCATAAGTAGGAAGCATTTTGGAGGTGAGGAGATTGCACATGATTTATGCAATTCATTACCCTTTAGTACTGACTTTATCAAAAAGATCGCTTGGTGAGATGGATTCATGGCTCTGATTTCTTTCCTTCAGATGTTTATGATTGTCTACAGGGGATTTAGAACCACTAAGAAAGTTCAAGTAGCATGGATTTACTATTTGTGCTCTGTTTCCACATGCAGGAATGGTGTGGCTCCAAAACAAGAAGAAAAATATCAAACTGAGAATCTACCCTTGTCACTCATCCACTTCATCACATCCTCGCCTCTAACAAGCTTTTACCACATGTTAATCCATCCAAGTCAACCAATTGGCAATAAGTGGAAGGCCGACCAGGCTCATATACTAGTTTTAGAGTTATTAATTAATCAATGACAAACTCTAACACTCCCCCACATGTGCGATCTCTGACCCGCGCGTGGAGAGGTATATAACTCATCCACAACATCGGGATAATAACGAAACATGGTGCACTTATGGCACAAACAACACGAAAATAACTAAGAGAGTCTTGTCCACAATTCCCTGAAAGCCTAGCTCTGATACCATGTTACAACATCCAACTCAACCAATTGGCAATGAATGGAGAGGCCGCCCAGGCTTATATACTAGTTTTGGAGGAATTAATTAGCCAATGACAAACTCTAACACCAAATAAGAGCCCACAAAATAACCAAAACACAATGAACGCATAATTTTCAGCAATGAGTTTTGGCGATGTCAAGTAGAGAAAGAAGGCAAAGATTGATTAGGCACTGAGATGTAGCGTTAAGATACGAGATCCCGCTAAAAAAAAAAAAAAAAACTACTATAGATGTACATCCAGCACTTATTGAACACCTCATCAAGAAAGATAAAAAGATCTATGACGAACCAACTCAAATAAACCAACACAAGTTATTAAGAATGAAAGAACAAGTCAACACCATTTGTCACAAGCATCAAGAGTTAAGAAACTTACTTATAATTCCAATCTGTTTTTCCTTGAGGATCAGGAATTCCAGCACTGTTTGTCTTTTGATAATCTGAACTCCAGTTATCTCTGAAAGTTTGCAAACTCAAGCCTGTGATTCCAGCTGTAGCAAGCATTGCAAGAGAAGTTAGTGAACTATCATTTCCCCAAAATGTGAGGTTAGTTGCATAGGGTGAAGAGTAATGAGAGTCCTACGAACCATATATTCCTAATAATTTGTAGGATGTTATAAATTATAATGGCATTTGCTTTGAATAAAGGCAGTGAAGGAAGCCAATTACAAAGCCAGAGCTAATATACAAACTGAACTGCCCATGAAAATTATTAATTAACATTCCATTGAGAAATCTTTGCTTTTCAATCGAGAAATTCAAATCCATTTGCTTAAGATAGAAGCAATCGTCCACATATTAGCACTCAGTACTGAAAGGAACAAAACATGCAATATCAGAATGTAAGTAATGAATCAATCAATGTTATTTTACGCGACTCAACCAAGAGCTGGTAGCCAGCAGCAACCCGCCATCTCCCATAGGGGTAATTCAGTAGTCAGTACAAACTTCGAACAACCATGCGCCTCCCACAAATACACTATGAAAGCGAGGACACAAATACAGGTATGAACGCCAATGTAATGAACACAACGTAACAGGAACTTTGATACAGAGTTACAGAGAGAGAAGGGCTGCAACAATAAGGAAAGAAGCACAAAATAGTGCATTTTAATCCTTCTTGTTGTTATTCTAAGTATCAGCCGAAAACATTTGACCTCCTGTGAAACTACATCCTTTCCAACAACTTAGCACTCTTCATTGGTGGCTTAAGTCTTGTTCGGTTTGGGTTTTAAATTTGGGATTTGGGTTTTGAGTGGAGAGAGAAATGAGAGTAATAATTGGAAATAGGGGTAATGATTGGAGAGAGAGAGAGAGAGAGAGAGATGAAAATAATAATTGAAAACATGGTAATGATTAAAGGGAAATAGGAATAATGATTGAGTAATAATTTAAAATTCAAGTCTTGAGACCCAAACCAAACAATGTCTTATTTTAATAGAAACATTACTTTTAAAAGTAAGAGCATGCTGTCGGATTACTTTCTGACAGCAAAGGTAACCACAATATTCATAGTTTGAGCTAAAAGCCACACGTCCTTTAAAGGTCGACGATTTTAGAGAACTGCTCACAAGAAAGGACGAATGCTACGGGTGGTTCGGTCAATTATGACTTGGTAGGGTAAAGATTCAAAATGAAACAGATAGGTTTCTAAAGCTGGAAATGGCAAGAAAATAAACTTGGGTTGTCTTGGGATGTGGGTAGGTCTTTTTAAGTTTTCCCACATTCAATTCTTTATGGGACGGGGACATTGTCATAATGTTTCTTTAACCACAATGCCCACAAACATTGAGTGTGAGAGGGTTGATTTGCATATACAATTCCATGGTTCAGACAACATGCACCTTAGGAAAGAAAAAAAAAGGGACGAACAAAATGGATATAACACACTCACATGCGGGATGATCCTTCTTTGCTGCAGCAATACCAATAAATATACAGAAGATTGAGAGTAAAACGGGTATAAGAAAGGCAGGTGCAACTCGATTTATCATCTTCACGCCACCAAACACAATAAAACATATAATGATGGTCACAACAATCCCGTAAACTTGCAGATCGTGTAAACTTGGGCTTGGGATATTCACCGGACCTTCCGTGCCATTAACAACTTTCGTGTAATTTTCTGCACGAATAATGGAAAAGAAATAATTAATATGGCACAATCGAAATATTTGGACTCTAAAGGCACAACCTACAACCAACCACTAAGCCTAGGCCAGACAAGGGATCATAAGAATAGGCCGGACAAGGGATCATAAGGTAACATAGAAAGTTATACATCAGCCATTGTAACAAGAAGACTCTCACAAGCGTAATCAAGGATCTTTGGAAAAGACAAGACAAGACACCACCCAACCATCAATGTAACCCATTACCAATGTCAAGAAATGCCAAAATTAAAGAACTATAGATGTGGGTTATGCTAGAAATTTCATGATCCTAAAATTTAATTACTTATAGAACAAATGTAAAACAAGACAAACCCACTATCTGGTTGACAAGATCCACAGGCACTCATCAAATGCAGAAAGCCAGAAAGAATCAGTATTACTTACAACGAAGATTCATGTACAACTACATTTAAACATCACTCCTGAGTTTTCTCAAAGACGTTACCTCTGAAAATCCCAGCACTTGGCACAGCTTTTAGAAAAGTCTCTACAGCTCCCAACACATAACTGCAAGCATAAGCAAACAGAAATCAAGGAACGCAATTTACGAAATTGTCACATCTCCATCAGCCTCATAGACCTCAACCATACAAAATACCATGTCATGACAAATAAGATAACAATATACACTCACAGAGCTCCAGCGACTGCATTCCCAAGAAAAAAACATAACCCTATGCTGACTCCAACCTCTGGACCCAAGGCTCGACCAATGAGATAATAAGGTCCACCACCCTAGATGACAGTAGATGGATCAAAAAAGGTATATTAGAAAATTTCTACCATTAGGCTACATGAAAAGAACCAATTAGCCTTTTATGTTGGATAAGTAACCACTATTGACACGTCTTAAGTTAATGAAGGTTTTTTTTTTTTGATGATTTCTCACGGGGACCCTTAAAAACACGTTTTAAACACATTGGATGGTTCCAATCATAAAAAAAATATCGGGAGGTGGATGCCAGACTCCGGGAATCCCGGACTAGATAGTTCCTATATATATACGGCAATTATCCAATCCGGGATCCCGGATTGGAGGTTTTTTGGTGTTTTGATGCTTTTAAAAATTGTTTTTGGGAAATCCGAGCCGTCCAATGCGTTCAAAAGGTGTTTTCAAGGGTCCACGCGAGAAATCTTCAAAAAAAAAATACCGAGAAGGGCTTGATCCAAGCAGTTTTTCGCAAAAACAGTATATTTTCAATTTTGCGAAAAACTGCTCGAATCAAGCCCTTCCCGGTATTTTTTTTTGAAGATTTCCCGCATGGACCCTTGAAAACACCTTTTGAACACATTGGACGGCTCGGATTTTCAAAAAAAATATCGGGAAGGTGGAGTCCCGGATCCGGGATTCCCGGATTAGATCGGGATCAATGAGGTCCGTAACTTAAGAAGTTAAGGGAGTTTGGACCGGAAGTTTACTCTCTCTATATATATATATACGGGTACTCTCCAGTCAAGGATCCCGGATTTCCCGGATTGAAGCGTTTTGATGCTTTTAAAAATTGTTTTTGGGATATCCGAGCCGTCCAATGTGTTCAAAAGGTGTTTTCCAAGGTCCGCGCGGAAAATCTTCAAAAAACAAATACCGGGAAGGGCTTGATCCATGCAGTTTTTCGCAAAAACTGCATATTTACAGTTTTGCGAAAAACAGCGTGGATCAAGCCCTTCCCGGTATTTTTTTTTGAAGATTTCTCGCGTGGACCTTGGAAAACACCTTTTGAACACATTGGACGGCTCGGATCATGAAAATTTGATCCGGAACTATGAGTTCCGGACGAAGGGTCCCGGACTAGAGAGTTCCTCTCTCTCTCTCTCTCTCTCTCTCTCTCTCTCTCTCTCTCTCTCTCTCTATATATATATATATATATATATATATATATATATATATATATATATATATATATATATATATATATATATATATATATATATATAGGGAGGGAGGGCTTCTAGTCCGGACCTCCCGTTTCCGGACCTCCATGATCCAAAATTTTTTTTGACGATCCGAGCCGTCCAATGTGTTCAGAAGGTGTTTTCAAGGGTCCCACGCGGAAAATCTTCAAAAAAAAATACCGGGAAGGGCTTGATCCAAGCAGTTTTCGCAAAATTTTTATATTTACAGTTTTTGCGAAAACTGCTTGGATCAAGCCCTTCCCGGTATTTTTTTTTGAAGATTTCTCGCGTGGACCCTTGAAAACACCTTCTGAACACATTGGACGGCTCGGATTTTCCAAAAATAATTTGCAACACAAAAAAAATCAATTTTTTCTTATTCTCGGGAGGTTTGGACTGGAAAATTTGCCTATATATATATATATATATATATATATAGGATCCCGTTCTACTAAAGACTCCCTCAAACTCGTAATTTGCGGACCTCATGGATCGGGGTCGAATCTCGACGATCCGAACCGCTCAATGTGTTTGAACGTGTTTTTAAGGGTCATCGCGAGGATTCGTCCAAAAAAAAAATACTCGGAAGGGCTACATTCGAGCATTTTTCGATAAATTATATATGTACGGTTATTATGAAAAACCACTCGGATGAAACCCTTTCGGGTATTTTTTTTTTGTGATTCCTCGTGTTAGCCATGGAAAACATGTTTTAAACACATTGAGCGGTTTGGATCGTCGAAATTTGGTCCGGAAAATCAAAAAAGGGGTGGTCCTCACGGAGGAGATCTTTGAGGGAGTCCTCAATAGAACATCTTCCTATATATATATATATATATATATATATATATAGGCAAAGCTTCTTATGCGGACCTCCCGAATCCAGACCTCCATGATCCAAACATTTTTTTGACGAACCGATCTGTCAGTTTTGCGAAAACTGCTTGGATCAAGCCCTTCCTGTTTTTTTTTTTTTTTTTTGAAGATTTCTCGCGTGTACCCTTGAAAACACCTTCTGAACACATTGGACGAATCGGATTTTCCAAAAACAATTTGCAAAACAAAAAAAAAATACATTTTTCGTTATTCTCGGGAGGTCTGGACTAGAAGTGTGGGGTGTATATATATATATATATACGCCACCGATCCAGTCAAGGATCCCGGATTTCCCGGATTGAAGCGTTTTGATGCTTTTAACGATTGTTTTTGGGAAATCCGAGCCGTCCAATGTGTTCAAAAGGTGTTTTCCAAGGCCCACGCGGGAAATCTTCAAAAAAAAATACCGGGAAGGGCTTGATCCAAGCAGTTTTTTCGCAAAAACTGTACATTTACAGTTTTGCGAAAAACCGCTCGGATCAAGCCCTTCCCGGTATTTTTTTTTGAAGATTTCCCACGTGGGCCTTGGAAAACACCTTTTGAACACATTGGACGGCTCGGATCGTCAAAAAAATATCGGGAAGGTGGAGTCCCGGATCCGGGACTCCCGGACTAGATAGTTCCTCTATATATATATATATATATATATATATAAGAAAAATTGCTCGGTTCAAGCCTTTCCCAGCCTTTATTTATTTATTTATTTATTTTGCTGAATCCTCGCGGAGACTCTTAAAAACTTGTTTTAAACACATTGAATGGTTCGGATCATCAAAATATGGCCGGGAACTATGATGTCCGCACCGTAGCAAAGTAAGGGATCCCTTATTAGAAGCTTGGGGTGTAAATATATAAGTATAACATTCAAAGAATATTGAATACACTAACACTGATAAAGATTTTGTTATATATCAGCAAAAGCTTCTTTAAAATGATAATGCATAGAACTATTTTACTAATCTATTGTGCTAAAATCAAACTTGAATAAACTCTCCAAGATGATGATTTCATGCACAGTATCACAACTATTGCAACACACTAAAGCATAGCTCAGCAGAGGAGTATTGATTCCTAGACAAGAGTTGGGATTAAGCAATAGAAGTACACGTATGAGGAAAACTAACTCCAGAACTTGACACGTTTGACCTATAAAGCGCAGAGTAAACAAAAGATGCAAACCTAGCAATCTACTCCTCACATGTAAAAAGGCGTCACTTTGACATTTTGATAACAACCAAATCTAAAGTTTTTTCTGTTCTTGGCTTGGCAGCCAATCCATTGATGTACCCAAAAACACCTCCAGTGGTCCAAAACATAACCGATTATTAGTGCTGGAAGACCCAGAGTTCCATTTCTCACACTAACATATTGGATATTCACCTAAACATACAGAAAGAACAACTATCTATCGTACCTTCATTGCACCATTTGTTGCAATGGCACTCAATGAAATTGAAGTCAGAAAAGTACAGGCGCCACAAAAGGCGACTAGCAATAACGATTCCCAGATTCCACCCATACCAACAATCCTGCAATTTTCATAGAAACAGAAAAGTAAATGTCTCAAACTATCTCCAATTAACTCCCCCCTTCCGACACCTAAAGAAAGAAAATGAATACACCTAACATGTGAAAGGAGAGGACAGTTACTGAGACAGCATGCGAAATTGTCAAATATTACAAACTCAAAGTGAAGTTTTGCAATTTATCCAGCCTAAACTACAGATATTTAATGTGCTTGATCAGAAAGAGATTAGCAAAGCCAGGCAGTGCAGGCCCCGGGATATTGGTTTAAAATAATAGCAAAGCCCATAAAAGAGCATCTGTCATTCTGAAGTTTACCAGGAAAATCGAATGTAGTAGATTATGCCCAAAATGTTTTGCAAGCATGGAACAAACACCCCCATCATTGTCCCCAGTTTGAGACTAGTAATCTGCATCATCAAAACAGGTAAGAGACGTGAAAATGACTATGAATGAAGACCAATCTCTATAATCACAAAGGAAGATTTAGAAATTATAGTTAAGCTATGACCAATATGTCAACCTTCAAGCCTAAAAAAGCCACATGTTTTATGTCAAGTAATGGAGTTAAGAGGTTGCTTTTGCAAGAAAAAACAAATATGCACAAAGAGTCAAAGACGCATATATTTACAGCCGTACAGGTAAAAGTGCATCCACTTCCATGCACCTAATTCTATCTTGCCTTAAACAGATAAAACATTACGGTTTCCTGCACTCATATGAGGATCAAAGTAAAATATCCCCCTCTTCTTCTTAGGGGTCTCTGAAAGGACTACAAAGCAAAAAGATTTTTGTGTAAGACTAAAACGAGCTATCAAGTATCCACCCCTTTTAAACAAACAAGTAACCATTAGCTTTTGATATTTTCCCAAGAACTGCTATTTCAGTTTAATACGGCATCTGAAAATGTTTTAATAACTCTGAAAGGCAGTAGTTTGATGATTCAATAACCGCACAGTTATCACTCAATAATTGATATTTCCAAATTTTATTTTCCACCAATCAATTTGTCTAGTCGGTGTAAATAATGGGGAAGAAGTGAGTCGATACAACAGTCATAAGGGAATATAATGATTACACCGTTTAGACCACGATGAAGTTCCACTATTCCACTTCACTGAGGCAAGAAAGGAAATACAGAACTCCAAGGAGCAAGATTCCACAGAAGGTTGAAGCTGCACTAAGATTGCACTGAATGTTTATAAATTTTGCCAAGAACTAACTAATTCATGAGACCATGATAGTTTGGTTAAGCTATATAGTCACCAATCAAAATTCGAAGGACAGTTTTCCGGGATATTTTGGAAATTATCCTTCCCTCCGTTAATTCAACTGAGCATGCAGACCTTGACATTAGCCGACTTCAAATGATTGGAATCCAAAGCAAGTTTTGGTATGGCTTGGTCTTGAGCTAACAATTTTTTTCTATAAGTAATTAGGTTTTATAGAAGGCATCAAGGGGATACCACCCATGTAAAGAACTAACATTAGGCTCATAACGTCAGCTTACTGAGCAAGAGTGAAATTCTTGATATTATAAGACAGACTCAACATGAAGATAGAAAAGTTCTTCAAGAGAAAAGACTGTATTTAAGTTATTTCACGAAAAAATATATTCATAGAACATAACGTTCAAGCAACTGATAATAGCAATAAATACTACTATAACACAAAGGCAAGGGAAGATTCAGGGGTCACATGCTAACAATGCTTTCAACTATTCAGGTACCTTTGGACGCTCTAGAGTCATAGAAGCATCCTCACCATCTCTGGGACTAGAAGGTGCTGGAATCTGCTCCCCAGTCATACTGAAATAAAAGAGCCTCTTGAGCATACTTTCAAGATTTAGAGAAATGATCCACAGTAAATACTATACAAGCAGAAAAAACATCATAACCTCACCAGAGATTGGACAAAGTAAGAGCAAACGGCCATGAGCTTCTTTATCAAGTGAATAAAGAGCTTTCTCAAAATTGACAATTAAATAAAAAGATATTGTTGGATAGGGAAAAAAGGAAAGATGAGGAATAGAAATGAATCAAGTAGCACATACCTCTTAAGGCCTAAAATATTCACAAGTGAATCAAATCCAAACAATTCCAATTTAGATTCCCTTTGAGGGCCATTAGCTCCAATATGAGTTGGCAACGACCCTTCACTTGAATCAGAACCCACATTGGGCTGCGTGCCCACTTTTATTTTCCTGCATGAGTACATAAATGAACAAAACAATCCATTAACAAAATTACAAAATCATGTAGTTTCTAAGTTCTAAAAACATGTTCACAACACTGCACGATTTCCTTTTGCATAGCAGCAGAAGTCCAAAGTCATGATAAAGTCTAACAAAATGTGCCCAATACTTTCACAAACAAAAAGTAAGTCAAAGTATAAGCTGTTCTTTCTAATTAGGGGAATAGATGCTAGCTAGACCTCGACAAGAAACACCCACTTCAGCAAATGCCAGAGGCATGCTCTAACAGGCCGTGGATGGAAGAGAAAACATTTTACCAGCTAACATGTTAGCCAAATTTGAATGCAGCCCAGTTGGTCATAACCTTTACACCAGACAAGGGAGGCAAGAGCTCAACTACTGCACAGCTAATGGTGTCTTGATCCATATTACTTATTAAGGTCTTGTTAACCACTGCCCACTTGTCTGTGCATAATACAAATATAATGCCTAATAAGTTTGAGCTTCAATGCACTTTTCAAGGATATCCATATATGTTTTCTGCCCTGCGCAGTGCTTAGCATTTTCCTACTTACTAATAGGAAACAACCCATGACAAGCAAAATCGAACTCTCATGTAAATTACTTTCACATAGTGATTGATATCCATATACAATCTATGCACTATCCACCGCGCTTTGGGCTGTGCTTAGGATTTTCCTACTTATTAATAGGAAACAGCCCATGATAAGCAAAATCGAACTCTCATATAAATTCATTTCGCATATATCTAGATAAATTTTACGCATCATCCACCGCTCCATGGCCTATGCTTAGCATTCTCCAACTTATTACCAGGAAACAACCCGTGATAAGCAAAATTAAATTCTCACATAACTTTGTTTCGCGTACTGATTGAATTGATAAGCAAAAAGCAAGCCAACTGGAGATCCAAACAGGCTTAAAGCAATTAACCAAAAGCAATATTTCACAAATGAAATTAAAACAACACAAAATGACAAAACCCAGATAGGGAAATAGAGGTTTTAGAGAGGAGAGAGAGAGATTGGGGGTTACTTGGGGAAAGAAGAGGGATCGAGAGAAGACATCTCGAGGACAGCACGATCGGTGTCGTGAGCAACCACTGGCCTGTACTTCCTTCCAACTCCAAGACCAACGCCTTGTGATGACGACGACGCTCCGAAATCGTGTTCGTCTGAACCCACAATCTCCCCATTATCCATTTCTCCTTAATCGGATCTAGAGATCCGAAATTTCAGCCCGATGATTGCTGATATGTAGAGAGATCTCACAAGACCAAGATTTGAAATGCAGGATACTTTTATCTGTGTATTTTATATATATCTATAGAGAGAGAGAGAGAGAGCGCGAGAAGAGGGAGGGGGGATGCTGGAGAGAGAGTTTGGGAAGGGCGTTATTTCGGAGAGAGAGAGAGAGAGAGAGCGGGGGTTTGAATAGGAGGGAGGAGAGACAGAAAGAGGGACGTCTTGTTTGATTAAGAAGTGATTAAAGTGTCCTTAAACTTTGTTTGTAATCGCAATTAACTACACGTACAACTAATGCTTGAAAAGTCCACGCGCCGTTCAGATGCGTTTGTGGATTTTTCATTCCTTTGAGGGAAAAGCCACCTCTTGAAAAAAACTTGAGCTAACTTATGCGGTAGAGTTTTTCGATATTTCAGACTGCATCCCGAGATCGAGTTTTATTCTTCCCTCTCCATGTAATAAATTAGGACCAACAAACGACAAAAAAAAAGAAAAAGAAAGAAACTTGAGCTGCTTGTAACCTAGTTTTGATCTGCCTTGGCAATAAGATTTTTGTGTTCAGAGTTGAAAGAATAGATGGAAATTCCTTGTGGCAGTATAATTCAACTAACATGCTAGAAAAACAAAAAACTTGACGTGTGAAGGGCATACAATATATTTTATGAATTTAATTCCTTTGTTTGGCAAAGTCTTATAAGAAGATTAGTTAAATAAAAACATTATTTATTATGACCATTTCTTTTTAAAAGATTGTGATTCGATGAGACAGGATATTAATGTTCGATTAAACTCATTTATTAAATAAAAAGATTGCTCATCCATATCATAAAAAAATGGTTATCATGTTAAAATCGAACGTTTGTTCTACAAGCCCATAGTTTTCTTGAGAAAAATCGGTACTTTTTTGTTTTCTTCCCTCCTTTTGTTTCTTATTTTTCATCGTAATATGAGCATTTTGAGTCCGTGTATTTTTTCATGTGTTTGTTTTCCGACATTTGGTTTTAACAAACAGTGGAAAACATGAGAAAACGATAAGTGTTTCCAATCTTTGAGTTATTTTTTCCCCGGTAACAGTACTTTTCATTAAGGAGCTCAAACAAAACATGTAAACAGGTCCATAAGGGAACTCTCGTCACCAAGCATTGTTGTTTACTTTGAAAACACCAAACAATGAAGAAAACAAAATCGATACCAAACAGGTAGCTCCCTGCAGTATTAGACCAACACAGATCTGTTCCATTCCGACAAACACGACACCCGACAAAAATAAGCTCTCAAAATTATCTTAATGTGAGGTGTATAACAATTTCGATCCTAAGATACCCATCGAAGAAAAAATGTGTTACTTAATATGATCTAGGGGAAAAGGTGATGCAGTGGTACAAAGAGTCCATCAATGTGGTGATCTATCTGCCAAAGAAAATCCTGTTTACTACATCAACAGGTAAAGCATAAGCTGGATCTATGGCTTTCAATCCTGGATATTCAAGAAGCGAAAGACCTGCAAAACAAGCAAACAGAAGAAAATAAGTTAATTCTGAAATCTTAAAATGTCTCAACATAAAATGGAGTTTGGTTCAAGCCCAGTGAAATTAGAGAAGTAACAACCACAAGTGGTAAGCCTAACGAAAAGTTAAGCCATGACAAGCGACAGAGGAACTTTACAAGAAATTCCATGGACCTCTTGGACATAATCAAGATCATAACTTAAACTCAGAAAGTTGTCTTCATGCGATATATCTTGTATTGCTCAGCCATTTACTTATCTTCCATAAGGGAGGGATCCAATTCACTTGTAAATCTAGAGAAAATTTGTTCAATGGAATTGCATACTTCATGGTGGGTTGAGATATTGATGTTGTACAGGGGAACCTTAAACATTTTAAGTGTACCTCTTAGTCACGAGAACAATTGGGAAATAGTATGGATTATGTATCCGACAAACCTACCTAGACATGCACCCCTCAAGCGTGTGCAAGAATTTTAATGGATAATGGTAGATAAAGTTAGAGTGCTATATTGTAATCGTCGTGATTCATGAGAACAGGAGCGCCCATGCTTAATGCTCTATGTTGCATGGAATTTAACCGAGAGAACACAGAAGGAGAACAATAACTATATATATTAGCATTGTTCCAAGGTGAATGACGTGAGATTTAGCTGATGCCTATCCACCATGCAGTCAAATCCATATCACTTCGGAGTGTGTGAACTCTGAAGTCAATGGCAGTACACCAACAAATGAGCAACAGAATTATACTGCCAATACATCATAAGTTCAAACTGCAATTCCAGTGGCAAGTTTTGGTCATTTCTAGAACGGAGTTATTCTCATGTATGCCATTTTATGGTGTTTATGCGAGGGGATACCCTTTGAAAAAAATACTAATATTCAGAGCAAGAGGCTCCCACTTCCTACACTTGATTCCCTCCAACCCAAAGCACCTGAGGGAAATAGGAACTTCGAATTGTTGCAGTTTAAATGGCAACCAATCCAATGCTAGCTGAATTTATGACCCAGAACACCACCCAAAACAAACTAGAAGGAAACATTTAAAGGCAGTCTACCATCTCGAATTTCATTTTTAGGAAATCCCAATTAACAAAGTGGCCTTGAGAAACTCGTAACCATAACAAGGGTTGACTTGAAAATTCCTTCCTAATTAACTAAATCAACAGACAATCACATGGCCGTATAAAGAGAAAAACAAGCTCCCTCCCCAAAACAAGAACTAAATGAGAAATAGTCTAAAAATTGGAGGACAAGAAATCCAACTGTACTAGCAATTTTTATTTCGCCTTACAAGAAAAGAACATACCAGCAACTCCGAAATACGTATGAAAAACATCAACAGCGTCATCTGGCCGATCAGAAATACCTCCCTTCTCTTTATCCTGTATTTATGACATGTACAGCAACAATATCAGGTAAAAGCACAACTAACAGGAAATAACACTTAAGAACACAAGTAGCTAATCATGCAATTTTCCAGGACTGGAAGTGGCTCATTAGATTCACAAGTAACCTGACAATCCAAGATATATTTAACAAGCTTTTCCTTGTCAATCCAATGAACTCTGTCAATCATGGTCAAGCTAGAAAGGACCCACCAAGAGTAGCAGACCTGTGTTGACGCAATTGAATCATCAGGGACAGAATTTACAGTTACGAGCAAAATCACAGTTGAGTAAAAGATAACCAACATCTGGAAGCTTCTCAGGACGTCCATTTAGACCTCCAGATTTAACTTGCCGCTCGCATAACCACCACCCAAGGAGGTCCTTATCAATTTGATGTAGAGAACCAGTTATTGCAAGAGCAGCCACACAGCAGAAAACTGCAGTTATAATGACCAAACCACCAGTGAAATTAACGTGCCGAGTCTAGTTTTGGGATATAAACATTTTACAAACCATATAAATAATTGATAAACCAAATTGATATCAGCTCACTGAATATAATCTAAAACGTATTCATGCTCTTGATTGAGGAACATCCCAAACGTTACCAAAGTCTAAGCCCTACGCACCTAGATTAGAAGCTTCAATTATTGGATAAACCATCCAATGCTAAGTGCTGGAATAGACTGAACATTGTTAGCAAAACATGCTCAGCATATTAGCCAGCTATCCTCAACGTCATTCGAGGTTTCCTCAAGGCCATAAGCTCAGCATATTAGCCAGCATACAAACCATCCATGCTCAGCGTTTCCTTCAAAGTTTTCTGTTTTGCGTGATTCAATAAAAAAAATACACCTATTAGCTTATACAGAATTACAGACTAGTGGCTGATGCACTCTGAATGATTCATGAAGAAGTAGTTCTAAGAGATGGTAAAGTTCTTCTCCATTTAGTCTCTTGATGAGCAACAAAGATCTTTATTAAGTACTACCGGCCCAAGAGATAGAAGCAAGGACAAGTTGTCCCCTAAAGAAAACGACAAAAACGTAAAACACCACAAATACATGTTACAAAGTCTTCCCAATCTCTACTTATAAAAATGTTTTGTATGCCCTTAAAAGAAAAAGTCAGTGATTCCCAAAACAAAAATAATACTACATATTATCCCGCGAACTTACCACTTTTTCGAACTTATCCTAAGAAAAGAAATACTGGTCAGCCCTCTAAAGCATAACTCATTAGGGAAGAGTGGCTCCGAATGACGACTGATCGTAGTACACTATTCCTGTGAAGAAGGCATGTTTAAAATTCTAGTAGTTCCCTATGAATTTCAAGTTGACAATACTAAAGTACACAATTCTAAATGAAGTACTTGTGGCTGCATTAGGGGGTACCTAATGTCTTTTTGACAACTCACTTCATAGAAGGTGCTCGTTGGTAAAAAAAAGAAAAAAAGAAAAGAAAGAAAGACAACACCACCACCACCACCAAAGAACATTCTAATTACAGCACAAACAAAACTTATGCGAATGAACTCAATTGAGAGCAATAAAAGGAGTTATAGAAGCCAAATGAGAGTGAAAATAGAAGGAAGTTCTGAGGCAACAGCTTCCTTATTCACAAGCTAGAGTGCATATCTTTATGAAGGCTTCTAGTAAGGAGAGCTGTCAGTTTGATTTTGTGAAGTTACAGAAGATGTACGCTACCAACTTGGCTAATCATTAACAATTTTGTTCAACAGTACAATATTAAATCTATATGCAAACTGTAGAGTATTCACGAAAGTGTAGCTGTCTAGAAAAGGGACAAACTCACAGTTTGATTGATAAAAAGAATCCCGTATAAAACACAATGTGTAGTATGTACAACATACTTTGCCCTGCATGAGATTCAGCACCTGGTGTGCATCCAAAGCCACCATCCAGATTCTTGCAACTCACTATGTACTTTACAGCTTTTTCCACATTGATTTTATCCAAACAATGCAATAACGCAAGAGAGCATATAGCAATGTAAGAGAACCTGTGAAAGAACTCTTCCAGTTATAAATGAGAATTTCAAGATAATTTTTAAGCAGAGAAAACAAGGAAGTTATACAAACGGAATACCGTGTATCAACTTCTCCCCACATGTCCCCTGAAAAAGATCCATCTTCATTCTGCAACCCAACGATATCTGATTTGAAGGTCAGGTATAACAAGAAGTTCTAGAGGCAAAATTGTTATAACCATGACTTGAAGTTAAATATAATCCACCCAGTCGATGTGGAAACATTTAAGGAGGAGCCCTTTCATGTTTTGTTTACCTTCACATTTTTCTCATATCAACATAGGACTTCTACCAATTACAGAAACACAACTACCTATGAAACATTTACTCAACTTGATCAATTTTGTCTGGTATCTAGAGATGAAAACAACATTTATAGCTTATAAGAACTGTCAGTAACATTATTGAGAACATAGATCAACATGTATGGAAAATCTGACAGCAACAAAACTAGATGCCGTAGGATACAGTTCGACACCTTATCAATGTCAAGTACATTAATCTTGTCAAAAAGTGCTAAAATCTGTATGGCACTGAGGGTATAGAGCACATGTGGGTCATGCCCAATGTTACCACCAAATCCACCTATATGAATAGCAAGGTGGTAAAAGATTAGTTCCAGTTCCAAATAATTCTACTTTCTAACAGGACTGCTGAATTCTATATAAATAATTTTACATAGTGGGGAAGTATAAAAATTGAATAACATATTTACAAACCCGATTCATGTTGGCACTTCAAGATCCATGAAACAACCTCCTCAGAATCTACTACACCAATCTTTCCCAAAAGATCCAGAGTGGTCAGGCCCCAGTATGCTCCATTGATCCGTATATGCTCCATCACCACGGATTCAAAATCGTCCTTCTTCTGAGGAAACAATGACCAAAATTCTTGTGGATATATGAAGACAAGGGGGTGAACTACAAATATTATTTCTTCCCATACAACCGAAATTCAATCAGAAAATTAGAGGAGTGCAGACCTTTTCTACCGATAAAATGTAGTTAACATGTTTCTCAGCTTCTAGCTCTTCCCCCATTCTGTAACTGCAACAACTTAACAAGTAAATGATGAAATTCTTAAAGTTGGAGAAAGGAATGAGAATTAAAACAAGTTACTATTTGCTTTCTGCATTGCATTGTTACATAGTCCAAAAAAATTTACAAATTCTATTTCTGAAGATGATTTTTCCACAAATGGAATTCTAAGTATTAGTAGCAGTGTAGTCTGATATGCCCGTTTTGAATACACTCTATGAAGGGAAGTATAAAATGTACGCAACCAAAGAAGTAGATTGGGGATGTGTTTATATCATGAATTTATGAAGTAAAATGTAAATAAAAGCACTAGAATAAAATGACGTGAACTAGCTAAATTTACTTAGTTTTTGGTTCCTTAAAATGATATTGATAAGTAATAAAATGACTCTTCAATTTCATTGGCCTTCTAGGGAAATGAGCATTAAACAAAATTGACGAACAGTGAAACCATGTAAAATGTTACATTTTGTTACATTTTGCCAGTGAAGCAAATACTCTAGCAAAATGAGAATTGACCATTCACTTCCATATTTTGTTGTACCCTGTCAAAAGTTACTTCTTCCTTATATCGGTGCTAGATTGTGGTGTACAAAGAAGCAATAGGTCAGACCAAGTAAGTGTTGAAGGTGCGAAGCTTTGGGGATGATTCGTCCAAGTTGGGCAATGATTTTCTTCATCATTGTTAGCAGGAGAAATTAGATATCAGGGGGTTGAGTTGGAGCCTCACATACATGGTGCAGAGATGGAACGGCGAAGGAAAGCACTCCTAAGAGCATCTCAGGCTACTCAACAAAATGGCGAGTCGAAAGTACACAAAAAGTTTATTTGTTAGTTTGCCTATCCAAATTCGTACACAGCCAGTAGCCAGTACAACACTAGTCTTTAGTTTAGCTACCGATTCTAACAAAGTAAAAAAATATTTAGAAACAATCCGTCTAACAGAAACTTATTTCATCTCTCGTTCTCACAACTTCAATTCAGCATATGAAAGACACATTACCAACAGAGAGTAGGGGGTTGGGAGGAAACAGCCTTAATCTTCAACAAGGTTAAAGAAAATTAAAGAAAAACCATTGCATTGCCAACTCAATGCAAGATTCCAATTGTAACCAAAGATAACGCACATTCTCAAATTAATACTCCAAAATTAAGTAAAATAAGCTCATACGAATAATGAAAATTAAGAACCACTTAACATTTCCACCAACCAATTGCATGGCAAAAGGAATTTCCAAAATTCTAAAAGAAATAAGTAAAGTAAAGAATCCCAGAAAATGAAAGATAGGCGTTCAAACAGCAGGAAGAAATCCCGAATGCAGGTGGGTTTCGACCAATGGTTCGGCATGGTTTTGAGGTAGTAGATGCACAGATAGGGAAATTATTTTTGCCGATTGGGAGTTTGTAATTGTGGAGGTGATTTCAGGTAGGGCTCCAAACAGGGGAAGGGGAGAACATCTGAGAGAGAAGGAGATCCATACCCGTTTATAAAGTCTGAGCTTGAATTTGCTTCAGATCGCAATGGAGTGAGAGCTCCGGCTGTAGAGAGAGGTTCAGAACTTCCGATCAGATGGCGAAAAGAAGGAAGAGTGTCCGGCTGTAGAGAGAGATACAAGTCTTCCTTCATAAGGTTGTGGTTTGGTCAATAGTGAAGGCGTGTTTGCAAAGCACGCCTTTCAGTAAACGTGTGTAGTAATGACGTGTTTGGTAAAGACGATTTTAGCATTGAAAAATTATCTCAATTTTTGGGTTTATCCGTCTTAACCCAAGGTGAAAGCTTGTTTGACAAACACGTTTTCAAGAAAACGTGATTGCTGACCACGACTTCACGTAGTATAAGAATAAAGTAAAAAAACACGCGTTTTATTTAATAAAGTTAAAAAAAACTGCAAATCGGTTAATTAACCCTTTTTTCTTCTTTGACCAGGAGAAGGCACTTCTTAGGTTAGGGAAAGAAAGGAAAAGAAAATAAAATAAAAGAGAGAAAAAAGAGAAAAGATTGAGGAAAGTTAGGAGGAAAATTTTTACTTAAAATAATTTTGTTTAGTTAAAAAATAATTTAGTTTATTTAGTTTTCTTCGCCTTTTCCTCTCAACCCAAAACAAAGAAAGAGGAAAATTTGTTATTTTCCTTTCCTTTTTTTTCCCCTTCCATAGGTATCAAACATTAGGATTTGTTTGGAACCAAAGAAAAGAAAGGAAAGAAAGACTTGAGAGGAAAAGGAAAAGAAAAATAACTAAACTAAATTATTTTAACTAAAAATTTCCCTCTTAAGTTTCCTCAATCTTTCCTTCTTTTTTCCTCTCTTTTATTTATTTTCCTTTCTTTTCCCTAACTACTATTAGGCTCTGTTTGATAGGGGAAGCTGTGGAAAGAAATATAATTTTTTTTAATTTTCTCTTTCTTTGTTTGGTTAAAAAAAAAAGGAAAAAAATATTCAAATTCCTATTTAAATTTCCTTCCATTTTCTCTTCAATTTTTATTCTAATTTCCTTCTTAATATTTTCCCTTCTTTTCTCTTTATTTCCCTAAGTTTCAAACAGAGCCTTACTCTGTAAGATTTTGGAGCTGTTTTTTGATTCTGATCGCATAGAATTTTCGTAAGTCTAATTACATAGAGAAATCCGAATTTTAATCCCCTCAAAAGTTACTCCCATTAATTGTAATCCTTTTTAGTTCAACCCTTCGTATATCTTATCCAAAGTTATTCCACTTCTGTGATACTTTTCGAAGGCCTAAAAAGAATATGGCTAATTCTCACGGCTCACACGTTCTATGTTTTAGTAATTTTTTTATTAATTAATCATTTTGATGGAAAATTTAAAAATATGAAGCTGATTTAACTCATGTTTACATATTATCATATGTCATTTTTTTTATTTTTAAAATATGGCTATTTCTCATAGCTCACGTTCCATTTTCTGTTCTGGCAATGCTGTGAAACATAGAAAGTTCACGTACCAAAAAAAAAAAAAAAAGAAACATAGAAAGTTCGGTTGGCTTAATCCAACTCTATTTTTTTGTCCGGTGATTTAATCCAACTCTGTTCTCTTACTCATTTATTTTTGATTGGGTTTTCTAATTCATTTGTACGTTCAGAGGTTTTTAGATTTTCATTTTGCTTTCAATTTTCCTTTACCTGAGTCAGAGATACGATTTAGCCGCAACTTTATTAAATTGGGTTCTCCAAAAATCAGGCCCGGCCCTGAGATTTTCGTGGCCCCAGACGAGAATGTGAGATCGGGCCCTATGTTTTTCCTAAAAGACAAAAGTTAGAGAACCAAAATTAACTTCAAATGATAGATACTTTGTTCTATACTTTGTTTTTGTAGTTTGTGTAGTTTGATAAAATATAGTTTTCAGTCGTAATTGTTTATTGTTATTGCAACAATCAAAAAATAATTGAAATCGACAAATTGACACGAACATTTTATGGATATGCACGAAGTTATTTATTTATTTTTTTCCTAATAAGGACACCGACCAAATATTTTTGAGGAAAAAAAAAAGGAATAGAAGGAAAAGCCAAGAAAAAAAAAAGAAAGAAAGGAAGAGAAGTTAAAGCAAACTAGTAACATACGGAACAAAAAAAAGAGGCCTTCTTGTAAGAATCAAACCTGGGCATAACCCCTGGAAGGAGGGAGCTTTTCCACTAAGCCACATACTACTGTTGTTGTAGTTGCGCTGCATCAATTATTTATTACATCCTAACACATATATATCTAGTTGGGGCCCCTATTTTGGGCCAAATGTTGGGGGCCCCAGACCCGGGCCTACTGGGCCAATGCCCAGGGCCGGGCCTGCCAAAAATCCTAACTCATGAGTCACGGTGAAATTCTCACATATGGTTGAAAATTGGAAAACTACAAAGACTAGCAAGCCATGGTAGAGAACATTAAGAGTTATCAAAACCAGTCATTGTTGCTAGTCATCTCCGGTAACAAACGAAAGCATAGCACATGCAACAAGCGTGCACGACCTCTAGCTAGTTAGAACCAGAAACTCAAACCAAACATGCATGAAGACCAATTTCCATCACTTTTCTCTCTATCCAGTAGCATATATCAAACCAGCAAATGAGGTTCAACCAATGCAAAAAGTTTATAAACCAATACCAAAAAAGAGTTTTGGTTTTTGGTTAGAAATGGCTATCTGATCAACAGTTTATCACACTTTTGGCAGTGTTTTTGCTGATCCTCTGCCCTGCTTGGAGAGAAGGCGTGAAAACAATAGTCATCAGGATTTTGACGTACGATTCCAAGGTTTGATAACTAGTTTAACCCAACAAAAAACAGAAGATAAAAGAGGGAGAAGATAAGGAAGAATTTAAAGCTGTAGCAAGGAATTAAAACTGGTTAGTCTTGTTAACAGTAGAAAAAATTAGTTCTTAAAATTTGCTGATAAACATAATCATTGGCCAAACTCATCTCTACGATCAGCACCGAGGATAGACAGCATTATTTCAGATTACATAAAAGCATTGGAAGATCCCTTGTAAAGACTAACATCTATCCCTACATTTCGACAGCGTCCCACTTGGATGATCCGTCTTGAAAACCATTTTCCAGGGGTTGATACCCATTTTGAGCCAATCTGGTCATCATGGCAAGACCTGAAAATTCCATTTTTCAGATCAGAAAAAGTATAATTGAACTCAAAACTATGTTTTACTGTTAATTACTTCCAAAATTGAACACTTTATGGATTTCTTGGGGGGGGGGTTGGTTTGGGGAAAGAGGTACAAAAGAGTTTCAAAATCTATTCGACCTGAACAATGTCAAGAACAGCAAGTATAGCGAATTACGAATAGAACCATGAATGGTAAGTTCATGGTAGATTCTCTGGCATAAACTTGCATGAACCCAGGAATGATTTGAGAAGAAAACTATATGCAAGGGGATTATGCCTGGTCGTTACCTCCAGGGCCCCGGAATTAGTCGAGGTGCGCGCAAGCTGGCCCGGACATATGGTTATTAAAAAAAAAAGACAACTATATGCATGTGCGTATCCAATCTAAGTACCTTCGACAACTCTGTAGAGAGTCGACCACCAGCTATCTCCAGCAACGTGGTACTGGTTTAACGTACTTTCAATGTCTTCGTCGTGTTTCCCCTCTAGAACTCCCTGCAGAGTAACGACAGCGTCCTTTGTTCTCCTTACCATATTGTTCTCATCCCCCATTTCCGACGGTTGAAGATTTTTGTATGAAGAAGTGAGGTTGACAGCAAGAGCATGCTGCGCAGCAGCAGCCCAGTGGGAAGAGGCTAACCATCTACGCCCGTTTATAGGAATGTTCTCTTGTCTCTCAGACCTTTTCTCTCCTCCGTCTCCAATCACTAAGCTCCGTAAATATTGAGCATTGGCAGCTCCTGTACTTTGAACCATCTTAGAGAAAGCACTTGTTTCGTTCAACAATAGTTTCTCTGGGGTATCATATTCCAAGACCTGAAAATAGATGTTACAGGTTTCTTACTAACATAAAGATCGAATAAACGAAAACCTCAAACTCAAAGACAGATCACGGGATCAGTATCCCTATCACCCTCATGTAAGGAGGAATGGACCCACCACGGTCTTGTTTTACAATTCCAATGGTTCATTTGTAGTCATCAAAGTATACATTGCACTCAGGAAAAAAAAGAAGAGGTTAATGGGATGTTGGTAGCCATCTTAACAACTCTTATTTGTCTCGAGAGAAAAGGACGGTCACGATAATAATCATTTATCTCAATTATTTCTGTCTATTTCTCTCTAGATAAATATAATTCGACCAGACACATACAAATATCCATCTAACCTGAATTTTAACTTGGATGATTTACAAATGAACAGCTCGGATTATCGAAGTAGGACCTGGGTGGTTCTGTTTCTCCTCAATTAGGATCACATCAGGGGAAGAAAGACTAATGTGGACTTCTAAGTAAACTTGAAACATGCAATCAGATTATTGAATTCAAAGTTTCTATCGTATGGCTTCTCATCAGCTTTATGTTCAACAAATGCGATATCCATTGAGAATGGAAAGTAAGAAATAGGAGTAAGCAAATAAGTGAATCTAAAGTAGGGGCATACCTGACCAGCATCAAGCACCAGAATCTGGTCACTGTCTATAATAGTGTTCAGCCGATGTGCAATGATGAGCATTGTGCACGATTTGAATTCTTCTCGAATGGTTCTCTGGATAAGTGAGTCGGTTCTAACATCAACAGCTGCAGTTGCTTCATCGAGAACAAGAATCTTTGATCTCCGTAACAATGCTCGAGCAAGACTCAAGAGTTGCCTCTGTCCAACACTGAAGTTCTCCCCTCCCTCTGAAACCTTGGACACAGACAAAGAAAATTTAATTTTTTAGGGCACACCTATCAATTTCTCCATCTTTTATCGTAGTTACTTCTTGGACGACAGAATCTTTTTTAATGGTCAAGGACCCATTCATGCCATTGCTAATACCATGTAAAATTACTATAGATATTAGACTTCACCCATAAATAGACAAAAAAGCAGTTTAAAGTGCTGTAAGCATATTGAAAGGGAAATAGTTCACAAGAGTTAGAGGTAAGGTTGTGCATTCAATTTTTTTGCAAGCATCAAATGGTATTTAGGTGACCTTGTGAGAAAGCTCGATATCAGAACTGTTTGAGATCAAAATAAGCAGGTTTTGCTTCTTGGTAAGAGTGTGATAAAAAACCATGTTGTCAAACCATCAAAACCTTCATTTGAACGAGGCACTTTGGAAAATTCAGTGTTCTGTCCTATTACAGATTTATATCCAGCTATAAATATACAAAGTCATGACCAAAATATGAATGTCGTGATGATCTTACCAGAAGCCTCGAACAAAGAAGTTTCATAATGCTGATTGGAAATAATGGGAAACAAACTAAAGTGGGTTCACACGAGAGAAGCTTATAGGAAGGAGATCGAAATATTTTTGTATGTAAAATTTAGTACTCTGGTGTTGCTTTAGCTAGTAGTTCCCACATAAAAATTGGAAAAGATTAGGCAAAGAGCTTGTACCTCAGCATCAAGCCCCAAAGCATTTCTTCTGATGACATCCTTTAGATGAGCACGCTCTAACGCCTCCCAAAGGTCAAAGTCATTGTGTTCATTGAAAGGATCAAGATTAAATCGAACAGTACCTAGCCAAAGAAAAGAAGGGTAAGTCAATATTTACGTGGGTTTGAGACGTATTTTTGGAGCAAGGAACAAATGAACTAGTTCGATAGACAAAACACTTTAGGCATATTAGCCTTCTTTGCCATGTACTTACTGGTGTTAAAACTGTGCAGCGTGCATAGCATGTTTTTTTTTTTCTGTTATTACACAAGGAAAACGATGAAAGAATATTATCCGCCAGAAAACATGGATAAAAGCATAGGTGGTAGGCTGATGTTATGCCTGACCTACTTCGAAGCCATCCTATCAGATCTTTTCTAAGACTCTTTTACTCATGACCGAGATGAAAGTTTAGACAGTTGCGGGTCCCGCACGTAGGCAAGGGTAATTGCAGACCTCCACTTAACACATTGAATAGTGAAGAGAAAAATTGACTAGATTATTGTGGCCTTGTTCGTTTAGAGTTTTAATTTAGTTTAGTTTTGGAAAAAAAGTGTAATGAGTGGAGAGAGATAGAGAGAGAAATGAGTGTAATGATTACAAAACAAAACTAAAACTAAACTAAAACTACGAAACGAACAAGGCCTATGAGATTGTATTTGTTGTTTGAGAAGGAGAGAGAGAGAGAGAGAGGTGTATAGGGTGTTTTCTAACCCTCACACAAGTCAATGTTATTTATATTATTGTGCATCTCATTACAAGTCTACGATACGCGATGTGGGACAAACTAACATAAACATATTCTAACACTCCCCCTCAAGCTGGAGAATAAATATCAAAAAGTCCCAACTTGTTACATAGCAACTCTAACCGCGGCTTGAACAATGATTTGGTAAACATGTCGGCCAACTGAGCACCAGTAGACACATATGGAGTAGATATCACACCACCAATCAGCTTCTCACGTACTAGATGACAATCAACCTCAATATGCTTAGTCCTCTCATGAAATACTGGATTTGAGGCAATGTGAATAGCTGCTTGATTATCACAATACAGAGGCATGGGCAATTGCACACTAAATCCAATCTCTCCAAGAAACGATCGCAGCCACACAACCTCACATGTCGTGTGTGCCATTGCTCTATACTCTGCTTCTGCACTAGACCGGGCTACTACTGTCTGCTTCTTGCTTTTCCAATTAACAAGATTTCAACCAAGAAAGACACAATAACCAGTAGTAGATCTCCTATCAGACGGTCCTCTTGCCCAATCAGAATCAGTGAACGCCTCAACGCGTAAGTGTCCGCTATAGCTCGATACAACAAACCCTGTCCTGGATGTAACTTAAGATACTTCACAATTCTAAGAACAGCCTCCCAATGTGGATAACGAGAAGCTGACATAAATTGACTCACCAAACTAACTGCAAATGAGATATCCAGACGTGTAATCGTGAGATAATTTAACTTACCAACCAACCGGCGATACTGATTAGGATTATGAAGCAACTCCCCCTGGTCCACACACAGTTTGACATTGGGATCCATAGGAGTCTCAACAGGCCTAGCTCCCAACAAACCTGTATCTTCAAGAATATCCAGCACATACTTTCTCTGTGATAAGCTAATACCTTCTTTGGACCGGGCCACTTCAATACCTAAAAAGTACTGAAATTTTCTCAAATCCTTAGTATGAAATTGCTGATGTAAGAAGGTTTTTAACTCATCAATACCTCGCTGGTCATCACCGGTAATGATAATGTCATCCACATATATAATCAACAATACTTTCCCTCGGTCAGATGTGAGGGAAAACACAGAATGGTTAGTTTGACTACGATGCATGCCAAATCTCAAAACCGCATCACTAAACTTGCCAAACCAGACCCTAGGAGACTGTTTGAGGCCATAAAGAGCTTTACGAAGCCGACATACCTAATCACGCTCCCCCTGAGCAACAAACCCAGGTGGTTGCTCCATGTAAACTTCCTCTTGAAGATCCCCATGGAGAAAGGCATTCTTGACATCAAGTTGAAACAATGGCCAACCAAGAGTCGCAGCTAGAGAAATAAGAACTCGAACAGAACCAAGTTTAGCAACTGGAGAGAACGTCTCCGAATAATCAACACCATAAATCTGGGTGTAGCCTTTGGCAACAAGGCGAGCTCTATAGCGCTCAACAGTGCCATCAGGAAGATACTTGACAGTGAATACCCAACGACAGCCAACAGTTGTCTTACCAGCAGGAAGAGAAATCAGTTCCCAAGTACCATTATGATGAAGAGCAGATATCTCATCCTCCATAGCTGTCTGCCACTCAGATATAGATAAGGCCTCCTGAACAGACTTAGGAACAAAAACAGAAGAACCCGAGTTGGTAAAAGCTCGAAGAGATGGTGACAAATGATCATAGGAAACAAAATAAGCAATAGGATGAAGAGTGCAGGATCGAATACCTTTACGGTGGGCAATAGGAAGATCAAGGTTGTCTGGATCCCGCAACGGAGAAGAAGATGGCGCGGTAGGTGAAGGTGGTGCTGCTGGCTGAGATGGCTCTGGCTGAGACGGTGCTGGTTGAGATATAACTGGTGGATTTTTAGGACGACGATGATACACCTGCAAAGGTTTTGGTGGAGGAACGGTACTAGATGGGACGGCTAGAGGACACACAGACTCATATGCAGACAAATCATTAGTGGTGACAGACTCCGAGTAAAAAGGAAGAGACTCATTAAATGTGACATTAGCACACACAAAATGACGACGTAAAGATGGGGAGTAAACATTTATACCCTTTCTGAGTTCGAGAGTAACCAAGAAAAATGCACTTAATGGACCGCGGGTCCAATTTACTCTGGTCGGGATCAAGAGCATGAACATAACATGTACAACCAAAAACCCGAGGGGGTAATGAGTGGAGAGGATGACCGAGAAACAGGACTGTATGGGGTATCTGACCCCCAAGGACAGTAGAGGGCATACGATTGATCAAATGGCATGCAGTAAGAACCGCGTCACTCCAATAAGACTTAGGAACTTACATTTGAAATAACATGGCACGCATAACTTCTGATAAGTGTCGAATCTTGCGTTTGGCAACCCCATTTTGCTGTGGAGTCCGAGCGCAAGATGACTGATGAATAATCCCATGATCAGCAAAAAACTGAGATAAAGTACTATGAAAAAATTCGCGTGCATTATCAGACCGAAACATACGAATGCAAGTATTAAACTGAGTCTTTATTTCCATGTAAAAGATTTAAAAATAGTCTTCAACTTAGATCTCTCTTTCATAAGACAAAGGTATGTAATACGAGAGAAATCATCAACAAAAATAACATAATACTGAAAACCAAAACATTGGGCACATGAATAGGCCCCCAAATGTCTGAATGAACTAACTGAAAAGGATGTGACACACGACGTTCAATCCTAGGATAAAATGACACTCTGATGTTTACTAAACTCACAGACTTCACAAGATAACTCCTTAAGGAAACTACACGAAGGCACTAGACGCTTCAAATTCTGAAGAGATGGATGACCAAGCCGACAATGTTGTTGATATAAGAGCGCTAATGACTGAAGAGCAACTGGTTGAACACCACCACTGGTTAGGTAATACAGACTACCACGTTCAACAACGGCACCAATCTTCCTCCCCGTCTTGAGATCCTGAAATACACAACCATGAGGAAGAAATGTGACTGAACAATTTAAGGATTTTGTAAGTTGGTTAATAGACACAAGATTAAAAGGTAAACGAGGAACATGTAACACAAAGTTTAAAGTAAATGATGGAGAGACGAAAACTGAACTCAAACCTGTAACCTCAGTGGTAGAACCATCTGCTAAGGTAAAATGAAAGGTTTTATCCATGGACTGACAAGTAGAAAAGAATTTAGAAGTACCAGTCATATGATTAGTAGCACCAGAATCGATAACCCAAGGAGAAGAAAAAGATGATGCAACACAAGCAACGGAGGGACCTGTCTGAGCGAACGTAGCTGTGGAAGAAGAAGCTGCAGCTGCGGAAGACTGAATGGACATAAGACGCTGGTACTCCTCTGCTGATATAGTCACACTCCTATCGGTAGAATGAGTAAACTGCCCAGCATCCTCAGAATGAGCAACCTGATGAGCCTAGGGAAAACCATGAAGATCATAACAATATTCCACTGTATGATTTGTACCCTGACAATGAGTACAAAATCTGGTACCACGGCCACGACCAGAACTACCTCCCCCTGACGTGCGACCATGACTAAGTCCACCCCGACCAAAACCACGACCACGGGAACCAGAATCACCACGACCACTAGAATTATTACCTGAATCATAGCCACCAGAACTTCGACTACCAGAACCACAACCATGACTACTAAACCCAGAATCACGGTCGCGACCACGGCCACTACTCGATCCAAAACCTCCAGAAACAGCTAAAGCAGAACGATCAGGTGGTGGCTGAGAAACAGAACCCGCATTGGACATAGAAGCCTGGCGAAGACATCTAAACACCTCATCAAGAGAGGGCAACTCCCGCTCTCCTATTATCTGAGACCGAACTGGATCATAGAAGGACGACAAACCATATAGAAATCAAGCGACCTCTAAACGCTCACGCTAACGCTCCATAACTTGGGGATCACTCGAGATAGGCTCATAAACACGGAGTTCCTCACAAGTCCCACGAAATTTAGAATAGTAGTCCTCCAAAGATCCAGAACCGATGGACAAAGAAAAGAATTGGTGGTGGAGATCATATGTACGACGAAGATTATTAACACCAGAATACATCCCAGCAAGCCGATTCCACACTTGCTTGGCAGTGTCAAGATAAAACAGAGGAGCACTAATCTGGGGTTCCATACTATTCCACAGCCAAGGTTCTAAAACTCGCTAGGCGCTCCCAGGGCGGCCGGGCACCTTCTAGCTTCTAGGGCCGAGTACTCGGCGCCTAATCGGACAATTAGTCGGGATAGTCGGGATAATCAATCTGGTCGGGCTAGTCGGCGAGGGTCCTTCTAGCGCCTAGGCAGCGAGTACTCGGCCTTCTAGACCTTCTTTTAGAACACTGTCCACAGCTCAACACGGATATGACAATCCTCAGCTTCCCAATCACCATAATTTTGAGCCTCTTTGGCAGGGAGATCATCTGTCAAATAGCGAAACTTCCGCTCACCCATATAATAAACTTTGACCGCATGAGACCAAATAGCATAATTGTTGCCATTCAAAAGAATGGAGGTAATGGAATCCTTTTCACGACACCGAGAAGAGCTAGAAGAACTACCAATAACAACAGAACTTGAACTAGAACCAGAAGCAGATTTCTCCTCAGACATTTTGCCAAAACCAATCAACTGATCAACCACCAATAACTGAACCAACCACTATTCAGTCAAACACCAACTGTGACAGCCTAGAATTTGCATATATTGCCATTTATAAATTTGGGTGTCATAGTCAGGTCCTAATTAATTAATTTGTGTGCATTATAAGTATGCGTGACGTTATTGTAATTTTAGATATTTTGGGGCTGCATTTGTAAATAATTTGTAACCCTCTTATTAGTAGCAAGTGGCTAAAAACGTGGGATGCGGTTAGTTTTCTTTCACGATCAGATAATTATACGTTAGGGTTTTGAGTTATGGAGATAACGTTTGAGAGAGAGAGAGCGAGAGAGAGAGAATGAGAGATGGAGCTAGCCTGAGCAGCAGTATTCGATTTCAGCGGTCTTCCTCGACTACTCAATGTGGTAAACTTCTTATAGTCTCCCTCCGATGTCATCATCTTTATGAATACTGTTTGAGATCAAGTTCATAGGTGTTGGGTATCAATTTTTGCTTATATAATTGCGTTGATTTTTGGCGACGGGGATCGGTGGATTTGTTCCAAATGTGGTGTGCGGTGGTGATGACTGATGTAATCAAGTTGCAATTGCTAGTATGGGAATTTTGTAAAATGAATTTTATATTATTAGTGGTAGTAGAGTTATATGGTCTTGGGTTATATTTTTGAGTGGAGACATGGCTCTTTATCAAAAATAATGTATTGAAAAGGTGTAAGGACGTGGATGAAACAGAATCATGGGACATGGAGTTTAAAGTTTTGGTTACAAGGTTGGCTGGTGATTTGGGTTTTGGTTTGCTACAAATGGGCTAGTAATTTAGAGTTAGGTTAGGTTTGGGTAGTTTAATGAATAAGCGTATTTCCATAGTCACTGTTATATTTGTGTTAGTAAATTATTTCGTATGATCTATTTTTGTACAGGTTAGTCAGTTTGTACGTGTCCGAGTGCGTTACCTTTGGATCCAGGTGAGTGGTTAATCATGTTACGTATTTTTGAACGCGCCGTGTCCCTAGAATTATTCTTTTGGAAAAATTATCATTTGGTTATTAAAAACGTGAATTGTTTATATATGATCTTTTAATTGGCATGCGGAAAAATATTCTTTTGGTGAGAACTTAGTGGATATTGATGGGAACATTTATTATTGAAAGTCCAGGGAAATTAATCCTCTGTGTGCGGGTGACTCTGGCCATTAGGGAAGAGACCGTGACTTGGTCGGTGACCTTAATGCTCGACGGCTGACTTTCGCCGGATCGTTCTTAGGGAGAAGTTCCACGGGCTGCCTACTCGTGGTGACTCTAAGTTTCGATATTGGATCCAATTTTTGAGAGATTTGTTCACTAGCACTTGGTACTAATTGATATTGGTCGTGGTTCCCCATTGTTGTTGGATATCGCATTGTGATCACCAAAAAAGACTTGTTATTGGTAAAAATGCTTTATTGATATAATTTATTGATTTGTTATACACCTCGCACGCCAAATTATATTTACATGCTAAAATATTTTTATCCCTGCTTTAAAACTTTATTTATTATACATGATTTGTCATTCACTGAGCTTGTCAGTTGACGGATTTAATCCACCATCATTTTCAGGGAAATCGAGTCGGTAGATAAGGACTCCGGTGGCAACTTGGGGATTATTGCGTTGACCTCCATAGGATGTTGCATTCAAGTTTTTATTATTTTATTTATTCGCTTCCGCACTTATTAAACGTTTTGATACATCGCATTTTTGTTATCAGTGGTTAATAATTTTTATTGATCAGTTCATGGGAGGGTGTTCCCCATGCTTATGTTGGGACATATTTGATTTGATTTTGTTAATAAATAATAAAAAAAAATAATCGTTTAGTGGTCTGTGGCTTATTTTATTTTAGGCTTTGTGTCCACGTGTTAGCCTTGTGGTTCACGGCCGGTCATTTCCCGTTTTGGGGTGTGACACCAACAAATAAACTGGAAGTAACCTTATCTACCAACTGATAACGACAACTAATAATACTACCGAACCATAGAGCAACCATGAATCTGTCACTGCCTAGTGCAATCAGACCCAACAATCCAACAACTAGTGTACCATAGATCAATACATCGACTAAACCAGCCATTTATAGATAATAGATAGACCAACAGAGCAACAACAAAGCCGAAAATCAATACAAATAGGAATCCCGACTTACCACATGAGATTACTGGACTAGAACAGTAACAGAAGTGCCAAACAACGCTGTTTGTGAGCCAAAAGATCCAAAAAATTCGAGCTTCACAGACCAAATGCGAATAGACAGAACAACAACTCGATCGTGAGAGTTATATGAGGGATTTCGAGTATCTGGGTGAGGATTCGAACATCAATCGCAATAGGGTGATGGATTCATCGCAATCGTGAATGAAAAACGTGACCGTGGATGTTGACTTAGATCTTGATAAGCCCCCAATGTTGTATACATCCGAGCTTATCTTGCTCATTTATCTCATACACGCACGCGATTTCGCGCCTTAAATGTTTGATTTGCGCGTAGTTATGTTTTTGTTAAGTTACAGGTTGAACGCGCGGAATAAGCGCATTTTGAGCGCATTGGGAACCGTCCCAAGTAACCAAGGGCCACGTGCCCCATGGCACGGCAACACCGGGCCTCACTAGCCATGAAACGACTATTCGAATGAGGCCCAAGAAGTCGAAGAGCCACAAAGCCAAGCCGGAAGGCTAAAGCCGTGTCTCACGCTCTCAAAGACTCCCGGTGGAATCCGGGAGTGAACAAGCACTCACGAGACCAAGTGCTCCCCTTCCCGAAGCTCGCACGATGTTCGGAAGTGTTTTGGAAGATGCCCGGTAGCACACAAGGCCAATGGATGGCGAAGAAAGAAGAGGCAACCTCAAATGCCTTAGTATTGATACAGGTATTATGCCAGTATTGATAGGTATCAATACCTCTGAAGAAGAAGCTGAACAGAACACTAGGTATCGATACCCCCAAACTTGGTATCAATACCCAGGCAGTACGGGAAACATTTTGAAGGCAGGTATTGATACCAGTATTGATAGGTATCAATACCTGACAACCCGAAAAGTTGTTCAACCCACTTGTTGGACTTTCTACTTCTGGAAACTCACACCTTTAGTTGCTTTTAGGATATTTTTGTGAGAGAGAAAGGGTATTTGTATATATCTCTCCCTTCCTCTTTCTCTCTCTTATCTACTACACTTTTACTTAGCTTTATTTTTAGTCACATTTTGCTCTCCTCTCTCTCCTCCATTGTTGAAGGAGATTGAAGCTTTAATCTCCCAAGAACTCAAGTAAGCTTAAGTTGTATTTCATTTTCTCGTTTATTAATTGTGTTTGTAATCTCCGGATCTTTAGATAAATCTAGTTTGTTTGTGTTTTTACCGGTAAAATCTTATCTCTCCTCTCCTAGCCTTTTCCTTTGAAAACTCAAGTTTTTATGTGTTGTTTGTTACTAATTTCTTAAGGTTTAAAGTTGTAGGCAAGGTTGAGAACATCATATAAAATTAGTTTTTAAGAATGTATGTTATGTTCTTTATTTCCTTCAAATTTCTAATCTCCTAGTATGTTTTGTGAGTAGTTTACTTAGGCTTGGTCATGGGGTGATTAACACTCCATGACTCGAGTTAATATGTTCCTCTCGACAAAAAGGCATACACCGTTTGTTTATCAAAGAATTAGGATTGATTTTATGTATCAAAATTCGGGTTTGTTAACCCCCTTGATCACACGTCGCCAAGGGCTTGACCACTTGGCACGTGTGATGCTTAGGGCTATGGCAACCCAAAGGTTTGTCTAAATGGCACAAGAATCCTAATCTTTGTGAAACACATTTTCTAGTTAATGGTTTTAAACTCTAAATCTTCCGTTTGGGACATCGTTAGATGGTCCCGAGCCGGTTATCGAGAGAGGAACAGATTAACTTTGGTTGTGGTTTGTTAAAATCCCCTAGACTTAGCCTTGCTTTTAATTATCTTTTTAATCTCGCGTCATTCACAAAGTTAAGTGAATTCCACCCCCAAACTCCAAACGCCAAGTTTGCCGCTTTAAGACTAAATCCATCATTCGCGAATCAACCATCACGCTCAGCGCATTCGGTCTCTGTGGAGTCGACCCGGACTTACCAGTTTTGATGCTACGCGACACCTAAATCCTACGCTTGGGGAAACAACATTTGATATACAATCCAAGGTCGCAAGCAGATCTCTGAGAATGTCGACTGTGGATGTCGACTTAGGTCTGTGGATGTCGACTTGATTTCCAGGAACAGAGACGATAAGTACGGTGATTTAGGGTTTCGAAAGTATTGTTGGGTATTTTCGATAAGTAGGTAAACAGAAACAGGACTGTAGAGCAAGAGTTGTAAGGGTTCCATGATGGGTATTGTTGGCTTATGGTTGTTGTCGATCGATTAGGTGATTAGGTTGATGTCGATCGATTAGGGTTAGGGATTAAGATCGTGGGAGTGTGGGCTGGGTATTGTTAGGGACTAAGATCGTGGGGGGTTTAGGATTAAGGTATGGCTCTGATACCATGTTGTTTGTGAGAGAGAGAGAGAGAGAGAGAGAGAGAGAGAGAGAGAGAGAGAGAAGTGTATAGGGTGTTTTCTAACCCTCACACAAGTCAATGTTATTTATATTATTGTGCATCTCATTACAAGTCTACAATAGGCGATATGGGACAAACTAACATAAACATGTTCTAACAGTATTCTCCCCAGCAAGATCAAAAAGCCCCCTAGACACAGAAACACCGTCCAACATGGCCATGCTGACACATCGATTTCCGATACATGTAGGACACGACATGCTGAGGATAAGTTAATAGTTTGAATTTGATACTCATATTGTAACTGAAAAGGAGTGATTAAAAAATTGACCTACTTTAGTTCTCATGCACAAACGAGTGCACAAGCATGCATGATACTTAAGAAATGGGTAGAGCTGCAACATTACCAAGAATAGCAGATAGTCGATGATCAGATATGGAGAGGAAATCTCCAGGTTCTACCATCATATATAGAAACGGGATCAAGTTTTCGGTTTCCTCTAAACATATACGAAACAAGGACGGATTAAGTACTAGAAGTCTAGAAGAAAAGAATCGCAGGAGGAAGTAAAGCATGCCAGCACAAGATAAAAGAAAACAATTAAAATTAAGAATAAGAAAGCAGGTTGTACTTGGGAGTTAACTGTTCAGAAAATAGGCACGCGTAATGCATACCTGAGAAAAGAACCGGTGATTGTGGTATGATACTCAAAACCTTACGGAGATCTGTCAGCCCAATCTTCCCACTATCGCAACCATCAATCAGGATTTTTCCCTTTTCCAATTCAACGATCCGAAACAAAGCATTGAGCATGCTAGATTTCCCTGCACCGGTCCTTCCAACTATGCCTACCTTCTCACATGGCGAGATTGCGAAGGACAGTCCATGCAAACAGGAGGAAGCTCAGGCCTATAGCGTAACACAACATCTTTAAATTCAATCGATCCTAACGAGGGCCATCCAGGTGGTGGACGGTTGGTCTCAATGATAGCTGAAGACTCAGATGGTAAATCTATGTATGTGCCAACACGCTCAATAGAATTTAGACTATTTTCAGCCGAACTTGCATGTCTCAGAACATTACTCAGTAGATTTGTGATGTTTAGAGAATAACTAAGAAGCAAACCCATTGTAGATGCAAACGCCACCTGGTTTTCTGCTCTTCCATTTTCCATGACAGCAAAAGTTGCGGTCATCCAAATCATGATGCCTCCTAATGTTTCTAACCTTATGATAAGCCAGTGGTAGGAGCTCATGTTGGCGAGGGTGAATCTAATATTGTTATCCATGGATTTTCCATTAATGTTCGCCATCTGGTCATATGCTTTGTAGGCATGAATTGAAGACAAACCATTCAGCGCTTCTCCAAATTGTGCATAAACTGGTGATCTAGTTATGGAATCCAAGCGCTTTACTTCCCGCCTTGTGCTCTGTCAAACAAATATTGCGTTGTTTTGTCAAGGATACAACAAAATAGGGATGTGGAATGCGCAGTGAGAAAAATATTTGATGAGTTGCATGTTTTATAGGACAGCAGTGTAGAAGCTATGTAAAAGAAGACAAAAAACATAACATTTAAAAATCAAACTGTTCACCACCATCTTCCTCCCACCCGTCATAGACAACGGTACCAGCACGCCTCTCTTTCAACCCAGCCTAGCCCCTCTTCCACACTCCCCTGTAATAATCCAGCCATAATATTGTCTGCTTTGAGACATAAAAATACACCCTTTGAAGAATGAGACTTCTCCATTTGGATTCCACCCAAGTATGTCACCATATGGAGCCTGCCCTGACATTCTCTGCATGGGACCCAACCAAGCACTTCTACTTATGGGACCCGTCCAAGCAGGTATTTTGGTCGTACCCGCCCTACATTTCTAATTTCTGCAAGTTCTAAAACCATTTGTTTGACGTAGCCTAGCATAAGACAATAACTTTGGATTTGGTTTGCACATTCATGACACTAAAATATGTTGTACTATGTGATCTAGCCTCCAACTGGACTTCTACTAACCATGTGATGCGGGGCACATTAATGGAATAAATTTTTTTTTTTCAACCTTCGCGTCCATTAGTCTAGCATCAAGCTATAGAAATCATTGGTTCTTAGACCTGGGTCACCACATCCTAGCCTCCCCAAGTCCCAAGACACACCAGCCACTCCCTAGCTCCATGCTACTTCCCCAACCTCTCCCCCATCAACATAGTCTCTCTTCCTCCCTAGCCCATCAGTTATGTCTTCTTCCTCTTCGACCACTTTCTTGTACCACCTTATGTCTTCTTCCCGTTCGACCACTTTTTTGTACCACCTTATCTATTCCATCCCATCTGAAACCCAAACTCAAACCCTAACGGGAGGGCGTGGAGCAGGCAACAGCTCTGAGGATGGTGTGGAGGAGCTGGTGACACGGGCGCTTAGCCTTGGTGATGTGGCAACATATGTGGCAGCCGTGCGGATGACTTGTGTACTTATTCTAAGTGTCTTCTTAGTTCTAGTCAATGTCTTTTTATTGTCTAGTCAACGTATTTATGGTCTTTAATATTAGTTACACAAGCATTTAGTTGGATAGGGCTGAACGCATGTTTCTAGATTTATACTTATTATTTTTCATGCATGTAAATGAAGGGTTGTTGATAAGCCCCAAATGTTGTTTATATGCGGGCTTGTCTCGCTCGTTGTGATCACACACACGTGCATTTTGTGCCTTTATACGATTGATTTTGCGCGAGTTGTGTTTTTGATGAGTTTCAGAAAATCGGAGCTAAAAGGTGTGTCCAAAGCTCCAAATAATCCCTGGTTGTATCCGGAAGTACCTAAGGTCCCGCAATGCCGTGGAGGACAATCGCCGAAGCTTAGAAGTCGATTCAAGAAGCTTTGGAAGGTTCAAGGAAGGCCCGGAACAAAAGAACAAGAAATTTGGAGTTATGAGCTTCGAGAAAATCTGACCAACTGATAGAAAAAGGCTCATTACTTTCAAGATACAAAAGCTATGAATATGAGGTCAATTCATAGCTCAACCTTATGGAGTGCATTGGGTGAGTCACGAGCACAGGATACACGTAACCAAGAGTTGCCTAGTAGAGTTTTCCATTGAAGACAAATATAAAGACAAAATTTGGTGTGATGTGATGCCAATGGACACATGTGATGTCTTATTGGGTCGTCTGTGGCAGTTGGACTGAAATGTTACTTATCGAGGCCGGTGTCTATGAGCTGAAGATGGATGGTAAACCTAACATTGTTTTCGAAAGTTGAGAAGTTGAAGCAAGAGAAACTTTCATTGGGCCACAAAGAAGTCAAGAAGATTGATCACGTGCTTTGGGAGGATTTGGCTTCAAACTCGAGGTCAAGTTCTTTTGAAGACAGGAAGTATGACACAGGACAGCAGGAGCTTAGCCTTGGTGATGTGGCAACATATGTGGCAGCCGTGTGGATGACGTGTGTTCTTATTCTAAGTGTCTTCTTAGTTCTAGTCAATGTCTTTTTATTGTCTAGTCAAATTATTTATGGTCTTTAATATTAGTTACTCGTGCATTTAGTTGGACAGGGTTGAACGGATGTTTCTAGATTTATACTTATTATTGTTGTTCATGCATGTAAATGAAGGGTTGTCTAGGTATTTGAAGCATCTAGTTGAGAATTGTGTAGTTTTTATTAGGAATCTTGAAGAGTCATCTTTTGCAATACCTATTTGTATGTGTTCTAATGAAATAAAAAAGAGAGTTGAGTTAATTATTAATTATTCTGCAAGTGTGTCTTAATTGGAGTGAGTGATTCCTCCTATAATCAAGTGTGTGGCTTGGTCGCATTGAGTGACATCCGCAATTAGTAGCATCTAGTGGCATCCGTTACCCACGGTCGAGTGGCATCCCGGGACTATACTACCCTCACAGGTCTTGGCTTGCGTCAGCTGAGGTGGAGAAGGGAGCATTGGATGCCGATGGACAACATAGATTGGGAGGGTGGTGTGATATTTTTTTATTAATTAATTTCTTGATTTTCTTGGTGTGTAAAGGGCAAGAACGTGGCTCTCAATAGAATTACATGATAGTTCAATGTTTATTTTTTCATGGAAGTACAATTACTATGGGGATGATGATTTGCATAGCCAATACCACTAAAGAAAGAATAATCCATCTACAAATAAATTGACTAACTTATCGGTGTAGCATAGAATCTAAAAAGGGCATAATATCACAATCCTCGGGAAAAGGTAATGAATTGATCTTTCTTTCCACTTGGAATTGAGAAAGAAATGAGTGACATTCGAAAGAGCAACATGTCAAAAGAAGACAATAAAAAAAGAAAGAAAACTGACCTGATAATATAGGTAGGCTGCATAGAACAGAATCAGTAGTGGCATTATAGCCCAGAGGGAGATGGTGTTCACAATACCAATCAGTGCAAAAGTTGACAGAAGCTGCCAAACTTGGCCAAGAAACATATTTGCGAAATAAGCAACATTGCGATCTATATCACCCAGATCCTTTGCAAATCTGTTGATTACCCGCCCAATTGGATTGGTCTGAAAGAATAACATGGGAGCTCTGAGTACCGACTGTAGCATGGTATCATGTAACCTTCTAGCTGCGTGAAGACTTGATTTGATAAACCAGAAAGAGTTTAACAGGGCCACCATCACCTGAATAATGCACAGGCAGAGTTAGTCTCTGAAGAGTGTGACGAGAGGGACCACAAATGTTACAATCTTTCACCCAAAAGTCTTGGAGCCATTGAAATGCGGGGGAAAAATGTTTCTCAACAAATTTTTGTTTCTTAACATCTAAAACAGCATGTTACCAACACACAGTGAGTACATTGGCGTGGTTGTTCAGTGTCACCAATCATGATTTGCGGACCAAGGATTTTGGTCACATGAATGGAAAGCATGAAACTATTGAACCAAAGAAGTTACAAAAACATATTGAAATTTGGGAAACGCAATGTGGAGGATGAAGGTAAGTTGCAACATGAGATTTTCAAGTACCTGACCAAATGAAAAAATTGCGTAAATCAGAATGAAGAACCCCGCTCCTGAACTCGAACTGCTTTGTTTCGTCCAAAAACTTAACCATGTGCTACTTGAAACTCGAAGAACTTCGGTCAAAATGTAGCACATGAACAGGATCATAACGACCCAAAGTCCTCCTAGAGCATCTTTATACCTGAGTAGATAAGCAACAAAAAGTACTCAGTATATGGTACTTTCAGTAAAGCAACAGTGCATTACACAACATTCGAAGATACTTATATTAGAAGATACAAATACAGCAAAGTCAGCTGTGCACTATATACAGAAACATATGCGCCGCTCAACTCTGCATACTTATCAACATCTATTCTACTGTTAGTGGTGCTGTAATTGCATTTATAGAGATAAGGTCAGTGCTGACCAAAGCTTTAGGCATAAATACTTTATAACAAAGTGCGATGGAGGCAATTAAAATCATTTACGGAGTTGGAACACAATGGATAGCTGCAATTAAGTTAGAATCCTATCTGATAATAAGCACATCAAAAATCATCTTGCGCAGTTAAAATACTGGGGAATGTATACAGGCAGCAGTCATTTTCTGAGATACAAGTAATACAAACAGTTGAGTTACAGAAAACTGGCAGAGATCGAGGAGTCAATAAACGGTTAGTGTTACCACAGTTTATTTTAAAATAACATATAATATACCTCGTTAAGACCTTCCAACTGACAACACCTGTCTCCCTTTCTTCTTGCTTGATAAGAACACATTTTCCTACTTTCCTTGTACTTTTTGGGTTCCAACATTCTGGTAATACATTCTGCAAAACACTTTCAACAGACTTTGAGGATTTATTATCACAGTTACTCTCGTCCCCCTTTTCATCCACATGCTCTTCAATTTTCCCTGCGTTCTCCATAAGCTTTTGGAACAGTATGCCACTTCTAGAAAGCTCCTCAAATGTTCCCTCCTCCTTGACCGTACCTTCGTTTATAAGAATAATTCTATCCACCTGAGGAAGAAAATGCAGCTGGTTTGTGACAAGCACTCTGGTTTTCCCTTGTAACTCTTCTTTTATGCAGTCGTTAAAAACCTGGAGCAATTTTAATAGGAGATTAGACAAGAAGAAAAATAAATCAACTCGCTTGAGATAATTTCAGAGGGAGATTGAGTCAAGTTTCGATTTTATTTCGAACACCGGATGACATTCTGGAAAGAAATAAAGCAAAGATGAAAAGGAAAGTCTAATCAGCTTGATTATTCCACTGTGAAGGAAAGTCCTATCAGTTTCTGAGGATCTTTTTACCTATATAGGGTACAATTCCAATAAAAATGACCCTGGATGACATAGTAAAACATAGTAGACTAGCGACAACATTTAAAAAATCTACTCTAAGAGTTGTGGATTTCGTTCCTGCATTTCTTTATTTTAGCCACATAAGTGGGACTACATTGGGTTAACATGATATGTTTACCTGACGACCAACATGGGCATCTAGAGCACTTAAAGGATCATCGAATATGTATACATCTGCATCCGAATACACAGCCCTGGCCATGGAAACCCTTTGCTTTTGCCCCCCGCTAATATTCACCCCTCTTTTACCAATCTCTGTAAGATCGCGACCCTGAAGAAATATTAAATAGAAAAGAAATTCAAGTCCACGATCTAATTTAACATTTCCAAAAACATTTTCATAGACTATCAAGCCAATGACTACCCATCAACATCATTATCCCTTCTTTTGTTTGTCCATTTTAACGATTTTGGACATCCCAAAATATCACCTTCTTTTCTACTCAATTACTTCAAGGTGTTTTGGAAAGCTTCTTCTATGATAACTAGTTGAGATTTTTTGAAAAAGTTGTAATGGCAAGAATGCAGTAAATGGAAAAAAATTATTGTACGAAGAAGCTAATATTTACTTGTCACAATGTATAAGATGCTGCGGTACTTAACAGGCAGTAGGTTGAGGTCGTGCTGCAATGCAGTTACATCAATTGCCTTCGAGTATCTAGATGGATCAAAGTTAGAACCAAATAGTATATTTTCCTGCACCTGTTAAGGATAAACTTAGCACGTAAGATTCATGAATGATCATGGGACTTAATAGGAATTAGCGTAAACCCTAGAATATTCAATGTTGTAAATCTTCAGCTGTGAGACCTGGCTTTCATAAAAGATGAGTGTGCTGTAACTCACAGTAGCATTGAAAATCCATGATATTTGGGGAACATATGCAACGCTTCCTCTGATGACAACAGTTGCATCTTCTACAGGCGGAAGCTCCCCAATCATTGCTGATATAAGAGATGTCTTTCCTTCGCCAGTGCCACCAACAACTGCAACTAGGCTACCAACTGGTATGTCCATGTTGATATTTGACAGTGTGGGTTTCTCTGCCTGGACATAACTTTGAAAGATTCAAAGACAATAAAGCATGAAAGTCAAAATGACTCCCAAAGTCATCAGTTCATGGAAAGTTTGAACTTCGTAGTTTTTACAACTAATGGCTGGAAAGGTAAAAGCTTCACATCAGAGTTCGCATAGTGTGTTCTTTTGAATTCTATTTTTATTATGTTACAAGTTTGGCTAGCAAGTTAGCAACTATTATGTGTTCGTCTTCTCACTGACACAAACCTTAACTTGTTATACAATTAGGGCTCCAGCATAAAGGCATCGCCGCATCAGCTAAAATATTGTATTTAATTTTAGCTTTAACAAGAGAGCAATCACCAAGCATCTCGGATATTTTTTTGGTCAGATGTCAGTACTAACATTTGAGAGCCTTTCGTTATCCATACATTTTCCATTAATGGTCTTCGAAGGAAAATAGCTTGCATTGCAAATGTTTCAAGCATAAACCTAAATTGATTAAAGCATTGTGGTCAGTGTGAATGTATATGTATAGTGATCTTGTCGTATATACTATTTTAGAATAGAAGCGTTTCATGATAACTTCGAAATCATCTCTTTGTAATCTTCTATTTAAGGCATAGATTAGGCACAATCATATCTCTCCATAATCTTCTATTTTAGGTGTAGATTTCTAGGTTTTTTCTATTCAAGCTTGAGTATTGTAACCTTTCTTATTTTAGGTATAGATTTCTAGGTTTTCTCTATAATCATCTATTTTAGGTACATATAAGTTCCCTCTCCCGTATGTTTTGTCACATGGTATCAGAGCCATAAGATCTAGGCCAGTCGGATTTTCACTCTCCGGCTGGCGGCCTAAGCCTCATCGCTTTTTGCGGGCGCTCATATATAATACATTTTCGTCATATCTTCTTTGAAACGTATCATGGTATTTCAGGCTCTATTTCTCTAATTTCGCATCTCTGTAGTTCTGTCTCCTGATTTCTAGCCCTATTTCTCTGGTTTTGGATCTGAAATCTGTACGGCACTTCTCTTTCTTCTCGATGATCATCCAAATCTGCATCTTCTAAATTTGCATTTTGTTGTTTAGGAGAGAGAGAGAGAGAGAGAGAGAGAGAGAGAGAGAGAGAAGTGTAAGGGTGTTAACGAACCCAAACACAAAAGATTTTATTTATATTATGAGAGAGAAGAATACAATATGTAGCTAGGCAATGTGGGACAAAAGCTATTCTAACACTCCCCCTCAAGCTGGAGAATAACTATCACAAAATCCCAGCTTGTTACATAAAAACTCTAAACGCGGTTTAAACAATGGTTTGGTGAAGAAATCAGCCAACTGAGCTCCTGTAGGAACAAATGGAGTAGACAACACACCACCATCTATCTTCTCACGAACAATGTGACAATCAACCTCAATATGTTTTGTTCTCTCATGGAATACTGGATTTGAAGCAATATGTATCGCTGCTTGATTATCACAATACATAGGAATAGGTAACTCCACATCAAAACCTAACTCCTTGAGTAGAGCTCTCAACCACACAATCTCACAAGATGTGTGCGCCATGGCTCGATACTCTGCTTCTGCGCTGGACCTTGCGACCACTGTTTGTTTCTTGCTTTTCCATGTGACCAAATTGCCTCCAACAAAAGTACAGTACCCAGTAGTGGACCGTCTATCAGATGGTGATCCTGCCCAATCAGCGTCGGTAAAGGCTTCAACACGCAAATGACCATTAGACCGATAAAACAAACCACGTCCAGGATGAGCCTTAAGATATTTCACAATGCGAAGACAAGCTTCCCAGTGCGGAAGACGAGGAGCAGACATAAACTGACTCACCACACTTACAGCGAAAGAGATATCAGGACGTGTATTGGTAAGGTAATTCAACTTACCAACTAAGCGACGATACCGGTCTGGATGAGGAAATATCTCCCCCTGATCAACACAAAGTTTCACATTAGGATCCATTGGGGTCTCTACAGGTTTTGCTCCCAATAAACCTGTCTCCTCAAGAATATCCAATGCATGCTTCCGTTGGGACAAACTAATTCCATCCTTGGATCTTGCTACCTCAATACCCAAAAAATACCGTAACTTACCCAAATCTTTAGTATGGAACTGTTGTTGTAAAAAACTGCTTCAACTCATCAATACCTTTCTGATCATCTCCAGTAATAATAATATCATCTACATACACAATCAATATTATTTTCCCACGCTCGGACTGAAGAGAGAAAACAGAGTGATCCAAATGAGATCGACGCATACCAAACTGTAGCACAGCATCACTAAACCGACCAAACCAAGCTCGAGGGGATTGCTTCAGACCATGTAAAGCTTTGCGAAGACGACAAACCAGAGAACGCTCCCCCTGAGCAACAAACCCAGGAGGTTGCTCCATATAGACCTCCTCGATCAGATCACCATGTAAGAAGGCATTTTTGACATCCAATTGAAATAAGGGCCAACCGAAATTAGCAGCAAGAGAAATAAGAATCCGAACAGAGTTTATTTTGGCAACTGGGGAAAAGGTCTCGGCATAATCAACTCCATATGTCTGCGTATAGCCTTTGGCTACAAGGCGGGCCTTATACCGCTCAATAGTGCCATCCGGATGATACTTGACAGTGAATACCCAACGACAGCCAACAGTAGTTTTACCAGCAGGAAGAGAAACCAACTCCCAAGTGCCATTATGATGAAGAGAAGACATCTCATCCTCCATTGCTTTCCGCCACTCAGACACAGATAAGGCCTCCTGAACAGTGTTAGGAACAAAAACGGAAGAAACCGAAGTAGTAAAAGCACGAAGGGATGGTGACAAATGGTTATATGAAACAAACTGAGCAATAAGATGTATAGTGCAGGACTGAATACCTTTACGATGGGCAATAGGACGATCAAGATCATCTGGATCTCGCAATGGAGGGGAAGACGGAGCGGTGGGCGAAGGTGGGCCTGTTTGCTCAGATGGCTCAGGTTGCGATGGTGCTGGCTGAGATGGCACTAGTGGCTCAGGCTGAGATGGCATTGGTGGCTCTGGCTGAGATGACACTGGTGAAACTTTAGGACGACGAACATACACCTGCAAAGGTTTCGGTGAGGACCACTACCTGAGGGGACAGCTATAGGAAACACAGACTCAGATGCAAGCCGATCATTAGTAGTGACAGGCTCCGAATAAAATGGGAGTGACTCATTAAATGTGACGTCAGCACACACAAATGGACGTCGTAAAGATGGAGAATAACACTTGTACCCTTTTTGAGTTCGAGAGTAACCAAGAAAAATGCACCTAATGGAGCGAGGGTCAAGTTTGCTCCGGTCAGGATCCAGAGCATGAACATAACATGTGCACCCAAAAATCCGAAGGGGTAATGAGTGAAGGGGACGACCGGGAAACAATATTTTATGGGGTATCTGACCTCCAAGAACACTAGAGGGCATACGATTAATCAAATAGCAGGCAGTGAGAACTGCATCACTCCAATAAGACTTAGGAACTTGCATTTGAAATAACATTGCACGCATAACTTCTGATAAATGTCGAATCTTGCGTTCGGCAACTCCATTTTGTTGTGGAGTCCGAGCACAAGAGGACTGGTGGATAATACCGTGATCATCAAAGAATTGAGAAAGAGTATTTTTGAAATATTCACGGGCATTATCAGAACGAAATATGCGGATGCAAGTATCAAACTGGGTTTTGATTTCCATATAAAATGACTTAAAAATAGAAGATAACTCAGACCTCTTTTTTATGAGATAAAGATAGGTAACACGAGAGAAATCATCGACAAAAATAACATAATACTGAAAGCCAAAAATGTTAGGAACATGCATTGGACCCCAAATATCAGAATGAACTAACTCAAAAGGATGCGATGCACGACTCTCAACCCTAGGATAAAAAGACACTCTATGATGTTTGCTAAACTCACATACTTCACATGGCAAAGCATCCACACGACTACATGAAGGCTCTAGCCTTTTGAGGTTCTCAAGTGATGGATGACCAAGACGACAATGATGTTGATATGGTGACACTGATGACTGAAGAGCAATAGAGCTAGGGTGAACATCATCGGTAAAGTAATACAGGCCACCACGTTCAACACCGCCACCAATCTTCCTCCCCGTCTTGAGATCCTGAAATACACAACCATTAGGGAAGAATGTGACTGAGCAATTCAAAGATTTGGTAAGTTTACTAACAGACATAAGATTTAATGGAAAACGAGGAACTTGCAGTACGGAGTCCAAAGTAAGAGAGGAAGTAACATGAACAAAACCCAAACCAGTAACATTGGTGGTAGAACCATCAGCTAAGGTAACACGAGATGGTTTACTGAGAGACTGACGACCAGAAAGAATAGAAGGAGTACCAGTCATATGATCAGATGCACCAGAATCAATAACCCAATGATTAGAAGAATGAGAAGACGCAATGCAAGCAACAGAGGAACCTGTCTGAGATAGCGTAGCAATGGAAGAATTTGTCTGAAGTGACAGTAGGCATTGGTACTGCTGATACTCCTCTGCTGAGATTGTCACCCTTCTGTTGGCAGAAGAATGAGTAAACTGTCCAGCATCCTCAGAAATAGCAACCGGTTGAGCTTGGGGAAAACCATGAAGATCATAACAATACTCAACTATATGATTTGTACCCCCACAATGGGTACACTGTCGGGTACCATAATCAGAACTACCACGACGAGAACTACCTCCCCCTGACATGCGACCAAGACCAAAACCACGACGACGACGGAAATTAGAACCACGACCACCAAAACCAGGACCAAAACTACCAGAAACAACTGAAGCAGACTTCATCATAAACAAACCCAAACACCAACTCGGAATCTACTAGCAACCAAACAACCAATGCACTTCGCTACAATCCACCGTATGAAATCAACATCTACTAACAAATAAAAATTGAACAATAAATCAACCAACCGCTACCTCTAGCAGAAGAAACCAACCACAACTACAAATAACTAATCAACTGAGTGCCGAGAGCCAAATAACAGAGAGAAAAGCCACCAACAAACTTCTCCGCAAAGAACCAGAATTAGAACCAGAAGCAAACTTCTCCTCAGACATGTTGCCAAATAACAGAGAGAAAAGTAATCACCGACAAACCAACTCACTAATCAACCCACTACTTCAATACCAGACCACCAACCCACCAACCGATCAACTTCGTCTACCAACTAACTGAAAATCAACATAGTCAAACCACCACAAGAACAACTACTGACAGAAGCAATACCGGTACACAAATAATCACCACCAACTACCAACAAAAAGCACATATCAGTAGTGCTGTAGGTGTATACCAAGTGACCAAGGAACCTTTAGTACATGTTGTAGACTAAGCAAACTTCAAAGATCTCGTCGAAACAATACACCTTCAGTGCATATCAATAATCACCTTGAGATGAATAGTAATTGATGAACAGTGATCGATGAATAGTGAACAGTAACCGATGAACAGTGCAACGATGAACAGTGCCGATGAACAGTAACAGTACCGATGAACAGTAACAGTGCCGATGAACAGTGACAAAGTCTGGGTTCGTGGATTGGTCAATTGTGGCTAGGGATGTCGATTGGGTTGCCGATCGGTGAGGCTGGATGGTTAATTGGGGGATTTAGGGTTTTGATTGGTAGAAGACGATGGTTGCTAACTTGCTAGGGTTTTTTTTTTTTATAACGATGATGGTTTATGGTGGAATCAGAACCGGCTCTGATACCATGTTGTTTAGGAGAGAGAGAGAGAGAGAGAGAGAAGTGTAAGGGTGTTAACGAACCCAAACACAAAAGACTTTATTTATATTATGAGAGAGAAGAATACAATATGTAGCTAGGCAATGTGGGACAAAAGCTATTCTAACACATTTGAATCTGCATCTGTATTTGAATCTGTTCTTCCTCTGTTCTACATCTGTTTGCATATATTCTGGCTTCTCAACTTCCTACTTTAACATCTCTATTGTCTTCATCATTTCGCCCTAGACGCGGTTCGCTGGAACCCTAGCATCTCTGATGACCCTATTACATCTCCGGCAACCTCTGTTTGCACTATTTGGTCTGGAGTTGGCTAACTTCTTTATGAAGACCCACACTGTTGCACGTTTCCTTTTTCTACTGAGCAAACTTCCGATACTCTCTGCTCTCGCATAATGTATCGTGACCTTGTCATATATACTATTTTAGACACAGAATCATTTCGTGACAATATCGTAATCATATCTCTTTGTAATTGTTAGAGTAGTTTATTAATATTGCTCTATAGTGTCTTTGTCCCACATTGACTAGTCAGGTAATGTGTCTAGTCGTTTCACAATATAAATAAAGGTTCTATGTGTAGGGATTAATTTAACACCCTTACACTTCTCTCTCTCTCTCTCTCTCTCTCTCTCTCTCTCTCTCTCTCTCTCTCTCTCTCTCTCTCAAACAACATGGTATCAGAGCACCCTTTACACTAATCCCTTCACCTAAAAAAAAAAAAAACCTTCAGCCATAAGCCGCCCCTATCCTAAACCCTAATCAACCATCTCTAAGCCTTCAGCTACAATCGTCACCCCAATGGAAACCCTAATTGAAACCCTATACCCCTGTCCAACTACTAATCGACCCTCAATCAACCTAATCAAAACCCTAATCAACCCGATATACCCCGTACGACCTTGAAACCCTAGATCCAATACTCGAACCCTTACTCTCACGCTGTTCAAATCTTGACCTCTCTTCAAACGATCTTAAAACCCCCTCGAAAATCATAACCCAGTACTTAAAACCCTAAATCGATGCCTTAAATCCAATACCCAGTCTCGAAAATGCTTTGTTGTTGTTCGAAAATACCTTTGTACTTGCAAGAAGTGATCAAAATCATCTGAATCACATGTCTCTGACGTCAATTTGCTGTCAATTTGTGTTATCCGGTTGTCGTCGATGCTGTCTGGGTCTGCTGCTGCCGATTTGTTGCTTCGGGTATGACCATATGTTCCATTGGTCTTTGTTGGGTTGTTTGATGTGATCAGAGGCAGATTTTCAGTGGTTTCTAGTACATTGGATCAGAGGAAGATTTTCAGTAAGTTTGGTTATTTATCTCAATCCACGATGTTAATGGTTTCTTTTGCTTGTTGCTTCGTCGGCTCGCTTTTGTGATTTCAAGCCTCACAGACTCAATCTGGAGTCCGTCTGTCCTTCTTCAGCAATCGTCAGAGTATGATGAGTCTTGTTAGCAAGTGTTTTCTCATCTGTAGATGCTTGTTGATTCTCAGTCTCTGGTTCCATTCTTTCTCGTTCTTCTGCACTCTGGAGTTATTTATGGGTTTGTAAGTCATTTACTCTTCTCTATTTGATTGATAAGGCTTCAGATATTGGTTGGCACTTGGATGATGGTATTGGTTGATGTCGTTTCTTTTTATCAGTAATTGGTGCTCGCGGGTGGTTGTTGGTGCTTGGGTTGTTTAAGGCTGTTGGTCTTACTGTGTTGTCGCTGGCTGTTTTGTTATTGAAGTCGTTGATTAATTCAGTCAGATTGATTCTTTCCAATTATTGGTTAATTGATTGTTGGTGGTTTATTTGTTATGGCTTCCGCTGTTTCAAGTGGATTTGACTCATTTTCTTACCATGGAAAAGCATCCAGCTCAAACAATTTTGGTCGTGGTCATGATTCTGGGTTCAGTGGTGATCATGGTCGAGGTCATGGTTCTAGATTGTGCACAAATTGTGGAAGGACTAGTCACACAGTGGAGTATTGTTATGATCTTTATGGTTTTCCTCGGGCTCATTGGGTTACTCCTTCCGAGGATGTTGGGCCAGTTACTCCCTCTGTTCCTGCCATGGTGACTATTTCTGCAGAGGAGTACCAACGCCTCGTGTCACTTCAGTCAGGTTCTGCCACTGCTACGCTATCTCAAACAGGTCCTTCTATTACTTGTACGGGGATAAAATCCACGTAAGCCTGGTTCTCGTGCTTCCTTAATTCAACCGCAAATCTGCATGTTCCAAATGTTTTTGGTTTTCAGTATTATGTCATTTTTGTCGATGATTTCTCTTGTATTGCATATCTTTATCTTATGAAAGAGAGGTCCGAATTATCTTCTATTTTTCAGTCGTTCTATATGGAAATCAAAACCCAATTTGATACTTGCATTCGCATATTTCGTTCTGATAATGCTCGTGAATATTTTAAAAATGCTCTTCCTAAATTCTTTGATGATTACGGTATTATCCACCAATCATCTTGTGCTCGGACTCCACAACAAAATGGAGTTGCCGAACGCAAGATTCGGAATCTATCAGAGGTAATGCGTGCACTCACATTTCAAATGCAAGTTCCTAAGTCTTACTGGAGTTATGCTGTCCTCGTGGCGTGCTACTTAATAAATTGCATGCCTTCTACCGTTCTTGGTGGTCAGATACCGCATAAGGTCTTATTCCCTGGGCGTTATCTTTACAATTTACCTCTTCGAGTATTTAGATGCACATGTTATGTTCACGCACTTGATCCTGGCCGGGACAAACTTGATCCACGATCCATCCGGTGTATCTTTCTTGGCTACTTTCGCACTAAAAAAGGGTACAAGTGTTACTCTCCCACTCTTCGTCATCACTTTGTTTGTGCAGATGTTACATATAATGAGTCATTGCCGTTTTATTCGGATCCACAAACCTCTGTTATGGCCGAGTCTGATTCTGTTTTCCTATAGCAGTCCCATCTGGTTCTTCTGTGAACCCCTTGTAGGAGAAACCCTTGCAGGTGTATGTTAGTCGCAGCAAAGCAATGGAGGCACCACCAGCACCTGTCCCAACGCCTCCTCCGTCACAAGATCCGGTAGCACCTGTCCCAACACCTCCTCCATCACAAGATCCAATAGTTTCTTCTTCCTTATCTGACCTTGATCTTCCTATTGCTCTACGTAAAGGTACTCGTACTTGCACTTCTCATCCCATTTCTCACTATGTCGCGTATAATCATCTTTCTCATTCCCTTCGTGCCTTTACTTCGTCAGTTTCTTCTATATATGTTCCTAACACTATACAGGAGGCCCTTTCTTTGTCTGAGTGGTGGACAGCAATGGAGATTGAGATGACTGCTCTCCATGAAAATGGCACTTGGGAGTTGGTTCCTCTTCCGCCATGAAAGTCTACTGTTGGTTGTCGGTGGGTCTTTACGGTCAAATATAATCCGGATGGCACTGTTGAGCGATATAAGGCCCGCCTTGTGGCCAAAGGCTATACATAAACATATGAGGTTGATTATGTAGAGACTTTTTCCCCAGTTGCCAAGATAAACTCTGTTCGGGTTCTTATTTCTCTTGCTGCTAATCTTGGTTGGCCATTGTTTCAATTGGATGTCAAGAATGCTTTCTTGCATGGTGATCTGCTTGAAGAGGTATATATGGAGCAACCTCCTGGGTTTGTTGCTCAGGAGGAGCGTGCTCAGGTTTGTCTTCGCAAAGCTTTATATGGTCTCAAGCAGTCACCTCGAGCTTGGTTTGGTCGGTTTAGTGATGCTGTGATACAGTTTGGTATGCGTCGATCTCATTCTGATCATTCTGTCTTCTCTCTCCAGTCAGAGCGTGGGAAAATAGTGTTAATAGTGTATGTGGATGACATCATCATTACTGGGGATGATCAGAAAGGCATTGATGAGTTGAAGTAGTTTTTACAGTGTCAGTTTCACACTAAAGACTTGGGTAAGCTACGGTATTTCTTGGGTATTGAGGTGGCAAGATCCAAAGAGGGAATCAGATTGTCTCAACGAAAGTATGCATTGGATATTCTTGAGGAAACAGGTTTATTGGGAGCAAAACCTGTGGAGACTCCAATGAATCCTAATGTGAAGCTTTGTGTTGATCAGGGGGAGATATTTCCACATCCGGACCGGTATCGTCGCTTAGTTGGCAAGTTGAATTATCTTACCAATGCACGTCCTAATATTTCATTCGCTGTCAGTATGGTGAGTCAGTTTATGTCAACTCCTCGGCTTCCACACTGGGAAGCTTGTCTTCGTATTGTGAAATATCTTAAGGCTCATCCTGGACGAGGTTTGTTTTGTCGGTCTAATGGTCATTTGCGTGTTGAAGCTTTTACTAATGCTGATTGGACAAGATCACCATCTGACAGACGGTCCACTACTGGGTACTGTACTTTTGTTGGCGGCAATCTGGTCACATGGAAAAGTAAGAAACAAACGGTTGTTACAAGGTCCAGTGCAGAAGTGGAGTATCGAGCCATGGCACACTCGACTTGTGAGATCGTTTGGTTGAGAGCTTTACTCATGGAGTTAGGGTTCGATGTGGAGTTACCTATTCCTATGTATTGCGATAATCAAGCAGCAATCCACATTGCTTCAAATCCAGTGTTTCACGAAAGAACAAAGCATATTGAAGTGGATTGTCATATTGTTCGTGAGAAGATAGATGGTGGTGTGTTATCTACTCCATTTGTTTCTACCGGAGCTCAGTTGGCTGATATCTTCACCAAACCACTGTTTAAACCACGTTTAGAGTTTCTATGTAACAAGCAGGGATTTTGTGATATTTATTCTGCAGCTTAAGGGGGAGTGTTAAGAGTAGTTTATTAATATTGCTCTATAGTGTCTTTGTTCCACATGGACTAGTCGTTTCACAATATAAATAAAGGTTCTGTGTAGGGGTTAATTTAACACCCTCTCACTTCTCTCTCTCTCTCTCTCTCTCTCTCCCTCTCTCTCTCTCAAACAACAGTAATATTCTATTTAAGGCATATAATGGGTGTAATCATATCTCTCAGCAATATTCTATTTTAAGTATAGAATTCTAGGTTTTCTCTATTTAAGCTTGAGTATTGTAACATTTCTTATTAATTCAGAAACTCATTAGTTCTCTCTCCCCTATGTTTTGTCACAGTCAGACGTCAATAATAACAAAAGAGAGCCTTTCGTTATCCATACATTTTCCATCAGTGGTCTTAAAGGAAAATAGCTTGCATTGCAAATTTGTGTTAATCTCCATTAATAGGCCTACCTCAAAGTCTCACGATGTTCCTTAAGTTCTATGCTATCACAATCAGAGCAACTACGGAATTTTATTGGTTTGTGTGTACTGTTAGCAATGATTGTACCTTTCTATTCACTTAGACATTACTAGCACAAGTTCTTGCTAAATAAACTAGTAACTTAAACTTCTCCATCTCCATACACTTCCAAAGCTTCTAGAAAAATTCTATCTGTCCTTAAACCATTTTCTTTTTCTATAGTGCCCTACTCCTCAGTTATCCTCACTTAAAGAAGGATCCATGGTACATGATAAATTCTCTTCTCAATCGGCTTAAATGGTTTCCATTTGATAGTTTTCAAATACAGCTCTTGCTTTGTTCCGTCTATCACATCTTCCTCAACAAACAAGCTCTCATCCTCACACCAGCATAAAAAATCATTTCTTTCTCATATATAACACCTACATATACATTTGTACATTTATAGATTTCCCTCCATTCTTTATCTGGACCTTAAGATATACATCATCATAAGCAGATCATTGTAAGCTTTAATACTTTAGCATATTTGAACGTTTTCTTAGTTTCCTGTCTGATGCACATCTTCCAAAATTTTCTCAAGTCCCTAAGTCTACACAAAGTTTTATGACAGGCAGTTATTCTTTTAATTTCTCCTTTAAATCCTTTCATTTCATCCCCAAGTTTCTTTGATGATGCCTTGACAGATTCCCCATGAGCATCTAAGCCAACTCTTTTGATAAAACCAAGCTCATTTCGAATATTGATCGTGAAACACGTTATTATGAAACATCCTGGCATTAACTGGTGCTTTTGGCAGTGTTGTTATGAGTTTTAAAGTGCCACCAATTTGCATCTTTTACTGTATTGATAACTGCAAAAATTGTCATAACACGAGAATCACACAGATGCACAAAGCAAGAAAACACAAAGTAGCACCGATTAAATGTCATACACGACCCAAATGGTTAAAGTTGAGCTAGACCTTAGAATCCCATGAAAAGTATCCATCCTTGATTGAGATGGCTGGAAGGTCAGGTTCAAGAGGCTGGTTAGGTAAAAGAATTCTCTCTTCAGCTAAGAAAAGTTCCTCCAGTCGCTGTAATGATACATTTGCATTTACAACCTGCAAGAAAAGTCATCTTCAAATCACAGAATATAACGGATAAGATTGCAAACAAATAGGCTGCATGTAGAACTGTACAAAAATACCATAGGAGTCAATGACTTTGCAAAACAGTTTTCATCTAGCTTCTCTGTGATGTAAAAGTTCATGTTTCTTCTAGCTGAACCTCTAAGGAGGAGTATATTAAAGAGGTAGGGCCAAACCACACTAGATGAAATTGATCAATAACTGCTGGCCTAATTATACATGCAAGGATACAAAACAATTAAGTTGTATGATGAAAAGGCAGTAACGAGATGAGGAAAACAAACCTGTGTTATTAAGTTTAGAAACATGTTTAATGGAAAACGAAGCACTGCAAACAGGGACATTGATGTGAAAGCCCTTGAAGGAGTTAAATCCCCACCAAGCAACGTGAACATCCCAAATGATGTCGCCGTTGCAAAAACTGGAATGCTTTTTAGTACGAAATTGTTACACTGCAGGGTAAAGATGAGATTAGTATGGTCTATTCCACGGTCTACATATTTCACATTCACATTAAGAAACTATGGAAGTCATCAATTGCTTACAGTCGAGAAATGCCATGTTGAATGCTGATTCATTGAGACATTATAAAAATGATTGAAATCATCTTTGTGTTACATGCACAACTGAATTATCCTCATGTCAAGTAGTAGCTAGCCGGGAAACTGGCTCATTAATGCCATTAAATATACTTCTATAATGCACCTCCAAATTATAATTTGTACTTGATCAGTAAGCGATAGATGAAGCAATCACGATATGGTAGCATGTACTTTTTCCCAGTATTGCTCATTTGTAAGAAAAAGCAGTCGGGGGAAAATGAAGTTGAGTACGGTAAAATCCACGGCCACCATACAATATACATGTATTGCATTTACTAAGAAACTATGATACTCATTTTCGCACTCTTTTTTTTTTTTTTTTTGTCTTTATGCATCGAATTTACCAGAGTGCATTTTCATTTGCTACATTCGCATGAATAAAAAAGGATTGTAGGTGGTAAATAGAGAGAGAAAATCATTTCCAAAGAAACTTAATGTCTTGAACTGCTGATGGCCGACAAATCATGTTTACCATTTTGGAACATTGAGAGATGTAAACCTGATAGAAACCATCTTATTTTTCAGTGTTCCACAGACTCAACTAAACAACTCCTTTCAACAAATATGTACTCGAGGGGATCCATATTTTTGAACAGTCTTGGAGATAAGGTGTACAATAGCCACTGCACATGTGAATGGAACCAACAGATATCTTTGTATATCATACCCATTGAGTCTGGTGTGTTACATGAGCAACCATTGCACTTTGTCATTCCATCCATTAGTAATCCCAAGTACCAACCATTTCTTCCGTAGCTGGATGAAATTCTAATAGCACAAGGAACATCGAAAGATCAAAAAGCAACGTCGCTATGAACGCTTGGCTGCCACAAGCCAATTATCCCGGTGTTAACTTTTCTGACACCTCTAGCTTCAAATTCTGAAGGTCTAAAGGATCGTTAGGCCACACTTTCACGGTTCGTATTCGTACTGGAAATTCAAAAGCACCCGTCGGGTGGTTTTTCCACTGATTGCTCGTTCCCAAGCACCCGTCGGGTTGTTTTTCCACTGATTACACGTTGGTAAGCACCCATTGGGTGATTTCTCAAGTGATTGCACGTTCACAAGCACCCGTCGGGTGGTTCTTTCACTGATTGCAACCTAGAATCTCTACAATATTCAGGGGAGCTTTTGCAAGAAAAGCATAGTATAGGGGTCCATAGCTTAATTAGGACATAAAAATTTCCCCTCTTGTATGCAAATGTCACACATTCCAAAAACACCCTCAACCAAAAAGCACACCCAAATTCAAAATCACGCGAGAGAGAGAGAGAGAGAGAGAGAGAGAGAGGAGAAGAAATCATGTTTATGTTTCGGCGGTGAGCTCTGCCGCAGGAGAGGCACCAACGGTGGAGGGGGTCGCGGTGGGGAAGGGTGATGGGGTTAGGAATTTTAGCCAGAGGAACGCTGGCTATATGCTTAATCCATCATTAAGCAAGAAGGACCAAGGACAACGAAGGAGCAGTAGGAGGAGGCCTTTATAAAGAGGCATAAGTGAAAGAGATAAAAAGACACATATGGAAAAACTTGTCAAAAAAGTTTCTAGCGTCTCACAAGTATCTCACCAAAAGAACCAATCCCCAAAGAAAACTCTAATATCAGAGAGCTCGTTTCATTTTAAATTTTACAAAAGGTAATTGATTTTCACACTCCCAAATTGATATCCACACAATTTTACTAAAAACATAAAAATTTAACACAAAATTTCACTAAAAGACAAAAACAAGTGTGAATACCAATTTCGGGTGTGAAAATCACTCCCCTTACAAAATTAGGTTACTAGTCTTAATTTCCCTACCTATATAAATAATGGGTAGTGGGCCTGCATCACTCCTACATCACTACCCTCCTCCATTTTACCATCTTCCCAGAACAAAAACACAATGAACCACCACCACCACCGACAAATGTTACTCCAAGAAATTCCATTCAAGCCAAGACCCGACCCGTTCCTTCTAAAACCCACCCACACACTGCTTCTGCTCAGCGAATTCCCTCAATTACCACTCTCTGCTTCTCCTTAGTCATTTTTTTGGGTCACAGCCCAAACCCCACCCGACCCACCCACCCACCCACCCACCCACTCGTTTCTAATTCACTACATGTGTTATTGGGTCCTCTGGGTTCAGAGAGCTACGAAGCTGATCAAACTCCACCGGTTGTAGAAGGTATCGCCGCCGTTGTGGGCCAACACGTGCTCTAAGGGAATAATGAGAACCACTGGACCGCCCGAAAAATGACGGAAAAATGGCAGAACCGGCCGAAAAATGCTCATAAATCAACTAAAAAAACACATGCGTGCACGGGCACAGGCACATGTCTCTTGAGCCTGGGCACTTGGGGCAACTTGGGGAACTTGATTTGACAACCGGGCTAGGCAAGGCATGCCACAACATGGGCACAAGGAATGCCACAACATGGGCTTGACAAGGCATGCCACGACATGCGCAAAAGGGAAGCCACGATGTGCTCAAAGCAAGCCTATGCTCTGGACACATTAGCATGGAATAACACGATAGGATTTCGATCATGTTCTGCTGGCCTTCGGGATTAGAGTAATGATTAACAAGGATAGTCGGGGCCTCGGAGGCATTCGTATTTCATAGTCAGAGGTGAAATTCTTGGATTTATGAAAGACGAACAACTGCGAAAGCATTTGCCAAGGATGTTATCATTAATTAAGAATGAAAGTTGGGGGCTCGAAGATGATCAGATACCGTTCCAGTCTCAGATGAGCCGATTTTTAAAATTCTAATAGTTCCATGGTAAATAGTAATAGCTTTATGACTGGGAAGTTTTACAATGTGTTAAGTAAGTAAATAACTGGTAAACGCAGAATAGCGCATTAATAAAACCGACATGGACACAACAATTAAGAAAATTTAGCATATTTTATAGTGGCGTCTCTGAAAGGGATAATGCCAAGAGATGGCTTTCAAGATTATCATTATGTCATACCGCTGACAATAGTTGTGCATTCTGAAACCATGAGAGTTCATCCTTCCTCATGCCGTGAACTTTTGTTTCAAAACTCTGCTCCCACGCATAACATCTGAATTTGTTTAGCATAAAATCAGATTATCACTCATAACAACCTACTTGTGTATATGATCTAGAAAATCCAAGCAAAAATGGCAGAATACTTCACGCTGTCCATGGCAGCCAAAATTTCATTCATTAGCCCAACTCTCTTATCAGTACATTGGAGTCCTTCCTCTGATAGTTTTCTCATTTTGCTAACGATGACTGTCTGTTTCCCACAAGAAAAATTTAGAGTTCTGAGCAAAACAGCTGGAAAGAAAATCTAGAACTTCACTCAAGAAACGAAAGATATAAAGTCAGAGACATTAGGGATAAAAAGCCTCTAAGAAAAATATCATGCATTCAAGATACATTACTGAGATAGGAACAATACGAAGGTGTAGGAGAAAACACTGTTACCTGTATAGGGAACATTAGAACTAACAACAGTGAACCAAGAAGTGATGCCACACCTAGTTGCTGGTAAAGAAGAACCATAGCAATGGTGATACAAAATGGAGCTGACCATACACCATGAAGTTGTGGGCAGATTTGCTGAAAGCAAGGACATATAATGTTACTATTCAATCCAGGCAACTACAAACAAGTCAGTCACATACCAGAAAATGAGTGGCTTCCCAATAAAAAATTTTAATTATAGCATATCTGAAAACCTAATACGCCAAAACTTTTGTTGGAACCCTTGACATTTTTTTGAAGTACCAACAAGTTACCAGTTGCCTTCTCAAACTAAACCATTTACTGAATTACCAAGTTGCATCCATTAAATTGAAAATATACGAGTCTTTTCTACTTGAGAGCAAACTCTAAGACATGGGACAAGTGCTACGCACGCCATTACTTTTGGGTCAACCTTACCATTCTTCATCGACTTAGAGGAGTCCGATGGGAAGTTCTGACAAGTCAGACTTATCAAGTTGCTCCGTTTCATAATGATCAACATTGTATGTGTAATTATTATATCATAATTTTATGCAGCACAGAGTGCACAGGAAGAGCAGAAAACATGTACTGACATTGTCAAATCTCCTTTAAATATAGTACTTCCCATGATCCCAACACAAATGAATTTAGCATTGGGTAGAATTGTCCCTATCTATTTGTGAGGTGGTGCGCATGACCAAAAAGATTGAAGATAGCATGCCTCAAGTGCATTAGCATCTGTTGTCATCAAATTTGTTATCTTTCCAGAAGGAAACTTCTTGCGACTCTCATGTGTTAGCCTTAAGGATTTTCGAAATACAGCTGCCACCTACAGACAAAGGAAAATAGAATTAAGTCAATGCTTTCAAATTAGCAAGAAACCTAGAATTCCAGAGGAAGATATACATTTATCCCTACCATTAGGGGGGTTAACCCCCAACTATTAGGATGGATACGATTATTATAGCTTCTGAAATTGGGAGGACAACAATTTAAGTGAATTTATTTCTGTAGTAACATAGGTTATTTACATTTTCCAAAGAGAACATTTCTCATCTACTTTCCTGCAATAAGACTATATCAGCTTTTTAATCTCCTTACTCTTCATTGATCCATTTTTATTTCTCTTCTTCTTGGTCATTGACTTTTCTTTTATATCATTCAGCTTCCTCAATGAAAAGTTTTTTCAATCGAAATCAATATTTAAAATTTCGCCTTAAAAACCAGGTCAGTTCCTATCAAAGCCTCGAAGAAAATCGGTCAACAGATGGACCAGAAGATGCAAATTAGATAAGAAACATGATTCTGCCGCAGGCCAGATTCATTCGAATTCTCCATTGCTATGTATGCTAGAGGAAACCCTGAAGCCCACTTTGCAAATTTATCCTGTTTTTGGAACCAAGAGAAGGAAAGAGAAAAGCAAGGGGAAATAAAAGTTCTCCTTCCTTTCCTGTTTGGTTCCTTCGCACTTTCATTTCCTCTTTCCTTTCATCATTTTCTTTGTTAAGTTTGGTACTGTTTTCTTTCCTCTTTTTTTCAAAACCAAACAAGAGAAATTACTTTCCCTTGTCTTTTTCTTGAAACCAAAACAAAGGAAAGTGATTGCCTTTTCCTTAATACTCTTCCTCATTTCCTTTACCTTCTTTTCACTCCTTTTCCTAAGTTTGAAACATAGCATAGGTGAAGCTCGAAAGAGGGGGAAAGGGAAGTTAGATAAAAGAAGCATCTTGCATTTAGTGTAGGTTATGCATGTACTCTCAAGGTTCTTATTAAACAAGTAATGCTACTGTAGAAAAATGATAGGCACTTAGGTGAAAGAAAAAGCAACCAAAACTGAAAGAGATATGCAGAGACAATGCATATACACATCTATAAAACTGTACTTGGAGAGAGAATTTACCAAAGTTGATCTTAGCCTGAAGCCAACACGCATGACATTCTGAAAATACTGAGTTTCACATACAATGCCAACTGACTGGAAAAGAGAAAATCATCCGGTCAATGCCATGATTACAAACGACAAAAGCAGCTTCCATGATCATTATCTGAGGAAACAACTTCCAAAAAGAATTCTTATAAAAGCAGAACATGAATAAATTGTGGAACATAATGCTCAACATGAAATAAAAGCAAGGAAAAACTCCAAAGAAATATTTGAAGTCCTGTTGGAGAAATACCCCAAATGTATTAACATGATTAGCATTCTAATGTATTATTTCACACTGTTCTCTGTTCTATTCCAGTAATAGAATGTTGTTTGATAGTGATTGGTGTCTCTTTGCCCTTTACTATTCTTTAGACACTATATCTCCCATTTCAACTCTTAGAGAAACTTTAAACTTCATTCAAACGGGTAACACATTTTCTTTTAAAATAGGTAAATATATTCGTTCAAGCTAATAAGACAGATAGATAATTAGCAATAACAAAATGTGTCTAACAATAGGTCAAAGGTCCAACCCAAATTCATCCTAAAATCATGAAAGAACTTGGCAGCGGAGGACCACAAAAGTAAAGGACATGTTAGAATAGTTAGTGTTTGTCCCACATTGGCCAAGTTAAGTAATGTAACACCCTACACACTTCTCTCTCTCTCTCTCTCTCTCTCTCTCTCTCTCTCTCTCTCTCATTAACATGGTATTAGAGCGGGTCAAAAATCTACTCTTCAAACCCTAACCCTACCACTGCCGCCACTTACCCTATCATCTTCAACCACTGAAACCCTAAACCTACCACCGAAACCCTAAAACCTACCACTACAGCCACCAACTCTGTCGTCTTCAACCTCTGCAACCTTAATCATACCATTGCTGCCTCCATATTCACCACGAAACCCTAAACTAACCTCTGATCAGTTCGAAAAACCCCTTGTAATCCAAAATCGACCCTTGAAAACCCTAACCGAGTCCCAAAATCGACCCTAAATTGAACCCAAACCCTAGTCGAACCAGACCCAGTAGATTTCGAACTTGATTCGACCATTTTCTGTGGATTTCGAGACTTCCCAGTCAATATCACCACTCGAAAATCACAATACAGTGCTCGAAATCACACTACAATGCTCAAAATCACACTACAGTGCTCAAGAATACCTGTTGCTGCTCGAAAATGCCTCCTTGCTCTTGCGCGATGCTCGAAATCCTCTAATCAGATGTCTCCATTGTCGATTGACTGTCGATTGTCTTTACTGTTGGTATTCTCTGGTTTCTCTGGTTGCTATTGACTGCTATTACTGTTGGTGTTCTTTGGTTGCTATGATGTTCTCTGGTTGCTTGCCACCATCATCTATTGTTTCTTCTGGTATGGTCGTATGTGTTGTTCGTATTTGATTGGGTTGTTTGGTATGAACAGTGACAGAGGTTCAGTAACTTCGTTCAAGTTGGACAGTTGTTTACCTTAGTTCAAGAGATTGGTGGTTGGTTATTGATTATTGCTTATTTAGTTGCCAGTAGTTGGTTGTTGGGGGTTTGTTGGTGATTATTTTCCTCTCTATTGTTATTTTGGCAAAATGTCTGAAGAGAAGTCTGATTCTAGTTCTGGTTTGGGTCCTATTTCTACTATTGTTGGTACTCTGTCTGGTTCTGACTCGACAGCTATTGGTAGTTTATTGGGTGGCTCCCGGTCTCGTGACCGGCGTTCTATTACCTCCACACCATTAAATGGAGGAAATTATGTTCTGTGGGCGAAAGCTGTTGAGGTATATTATCTGGGTGAGTCTGAGGACTCTTATTTGACTGATGATCCTCCTGCTGCTGATTCCTCCACATATCGGGCCTGGAAAGCGGTTGATGCACGTGTTCGCTCCGAGCTATGGAATAGTATGACAGAACAGGTTGCTATTACATTGATGTTTTGTGCGACAGCGAAAAAAGTGTGGACAGAGGCCAAAGAATTGTATTCAGGTTTAGACAATCTCCGCCGCACATATGAGCTTCATCGGTCTTTCTTTACTATATCTCAGGGTGATGATTCATTTGAGGAGTATTATGCTAAGTTTCGGCGCATTTGTAATGAGTTAGATATTTGTGAGCCACTTTCTGTTGATATTCAGGTTGTGCGACGTCAGCGGGATCGTATGCGGGTCACTCGGTTTTTATCTGGTGCATCATCGACATTTGGCCCCGTGAGTAATCAGATTTTGGGATCTACCGACTTACCTCCCCTTAGCGAGGTATTTCGCCGTCTCCGTCAGTCATCATCTATTTCTACACCATCTTCTGATAGCTCTACTTTCTCTGTCAGCCGTGGCCGTGGTCGTGGCCGTGATTCTGGGTTTAGCAGTCGTGGTCGTGGTTCTGGAGGACGAGGTTCTGGTAGCTATGATTCGGGTCATAATTATGGTGGTCGTGGTGATTCTGGGTTCAATGGTCGTAATTCTAGTCGTGGTGGTGTTAGTCATGGTCGCCCATCAGGGGGAGGTCGCGGTGGTTCTGGTCGTGGCTGTAGTACCCGATTTCGTACTCATTGTAAGAGTACAAGTCATACAGTGGACTATTGTTATGATCTTCATGGTTTTCCCCAAGCTCATCAGGTTACCTCTGAGGATACTGGACAGTTTGCCCAATCTTCTGCAGATAGTGTGGTTATTTCAGCTGAGGATTACCAGCGTTTCTTGTCATTTCAGGCTGGGACAGAGTCTTCCACTGCTACGCTTGCTTAGACCGGTCCATCTGTTGCCTGTGTTGCCTCATCCTCCTCATCTCCTTGGGTTATTGACTCAGGAGCTACAGATCATATGACTGGTACACCTACTCTTTTCCTTGGTCAACAGCCAGTTGGTAAATCATCACATGTCACCTTAGCTGATGGTTCTACCACTGCTGTTACTGGTTTGGGCTCCGTTCCTGTCACTTCCTCTCTTACTTTAACTTCTGTATTACATGTTCCTCGTTTTCCATTTAACCTTATGTCTGTGAGTCGCCTTACTAAATCTTTAAAATGTTCCGTCACGTTTCTTCCTCATGGCTGTATTTTTCAGGATCTCAAGACAAGGAGGAAGATTGGTGGGGGCATTGAGCGAGGCGGCCTATATTACCTGACAGTTTCTCAGCCTGTTGCCCTTCAGACATCAGAGTCACCGTACCAACAGCATTGTCGTCTTGGCCATCCATCTCTCCAGAGTTTGAAGCATCTTGTACCCTCGTGTCATTCCCTCAATAAGTTGGTGTGTGAAGTTTGTGAGTTTAGTAAACACCAACGAGTCTCCTTTTATCCTAGGGTTGAGCGTCGTGCATCGCGTCCTTTTTAGTTGGTTCATTCAGACATTTGGGGGCCTATTCATGTGCCCAGTGTTTCTGGTTTTCAGTATTATGTTATTTTTGTGGATGATTTTTCTTGTATCACATATCTTTATCTAATGAAAGAGAGGTTTGAATTGAAATCTGTGTTTAAATCTTTTTACATGGAAGTTAAGAATCAATTTGATACCTGCATTAAAATATTTCGTTCAGATAATGCCCGTGAATATTTTCACAGTCTCCTTCCTCAATTTCTTGATGATCATGGCATTATTCACCAATCATCGTGCGCTCGGTCTCCACAACAAAATGGAGTTGCTGAGCGCAAGATTCGACACTTGTCTGAGGTTATGCGTGCTTTACTATTTCACATGCAGGTTCCTAAGTCATATTGGAGTAATGCTGTTCTCACTGCCTGTTACTTAATCAACTGTATGCCCTCTACGGTCTTAGGTGGTCAGGTTCCCCATAAGGTCTTGTTCCCTAGTCTGCCTCTCCATTCATTACCCCCTCGGGTTTTTGGGTGCACTTGTTATGTCCACATCCTTGACCCTGATAGGAGTAAACTCGATCCTCGGTCTTTTAAGTGTATCTTTTTGGGATACTCCCACACTCAGAAAGGATATTGTTGTTACTCTCCTACTTTACGTCGTCACTTTGTTTGTGCCGATGTCACGTTCAATGAGTCATTGTCATATTACTCAGATCCTGTTACTACCAACGACCTTGTTACACTTGAGTCTGTGTTACCTATGGCTGTCCCTACTGGTACTGTTACCCAAAAACCTTTGCAGGTATATGTTCGTCGTTCTCCCGCACCAACACCAGCACCAAACCTGCACCCGACACCAATTCAGCCTCCCGAACCATCCTCGGCTGCTGCACCGTCTTTGCCCACACCTCCGTCTTCCCCCTTGTCGCCAGATCCGCTTGCTCGTCGATATCTTACTCTGTGAGAATCATCACCCACCGGAAAAATATGGTTTTTCTAATATCTCGAGTACTTCTCATCCTATTTCTCGGTTTATCTCTTATGATCATCTCTCTCCATCTCTTCGTGCTTTCACTACTACTGTTTCCTCCATATTTATTCCTAACACTGTTCAGGAGGCCTTATCCCGGTCTGAGTGGCGGACAGCTATGGACGATGAAATGTCTGCTCTTCATAATAATGGCACATGGGAGTTGGTTACTCTTCCTGCTGGTAAAACCACTGTCGGCTGTCGTTGGGTTTATACCATCAAGTATCTTCCTGATGGTACTGTTGAGCGTCATAAAGCCCGCCTGGTTGCCAAAGGCTACACACAGACTTATGGCGTTGATTACTCCGAAACATTCTCTCCCGTTGCCAAGCTTGGTTCTGTACGGATTCTTCTTTCCCTCGCCGCCAATCTTGGTTGGCCGTTGTTTCAGCTTGATGTTACAAATGCTTTTCTCCATGGTGATCTTCAGGAGGAAGTCTACATGGAGCAACCACCTGGGTTTGTTGCTCAGGGGGAGCCTCATAAGGTATGTCGTCTTCGCAAAGCACTTTATGGACTTAAACAATCTCCCAGAGCGTGGTTTGGCAAGTTTAGTGATGCTATTATGAGGTTTGGCATGCGTCGAAGTCAGTCCGATCACTCTGTATTCTCCCTCATGTCGGCTCGAGGGAAAGTGTTACTCATTGTTTATGTTGATGACATTATTATTACTGGAGATGATCAGAGAGGGATTGATGAGTTGAAACAATTCTTACACAGTCAATTTCACACTAAAGATTTGGGTAAGCTACGATATTTCTTGGGTATTGAGGTGGCAAGATCCAAGGATGGGATTAGTTTGTCGCAAAGAAAATATGTGTTGGATATTCTAGAAGAGACAGGTTTATTGGGAGCTAAACCTGTGGAGACTCCAATGGATCCTAATGTCAAACTTTGCATTGATCAGGGGGAGGTATTTCCTCATCCAGATCAGTATCGTCGCTTAGTTGGTAAATTGATTTATCTTACCAATACTCGTCCTGATATCTCATTTGTTGTCAGTATGGTGAGTCAGTTTATGTGTGCTCCTCGTCTTCCACATTGGGAGGCTTGCATTCGCATTGTGAAGTATCTTAAGGCTCGCCCTAGACGTGGTTTATTTTATCGTTCTAATGGTCATTTACGTGTTGAGGCATTTACTAATGCAGATTGGGCAGGGTCACCTTCTGATAGACGTTCAACAACTGGTTATTGTACTTTTGTTGGTGGCAACCTAGTTACCTGGAAGAGTAAGAAGCAAACCGTTGTTGCAAGGTCTAGTGCAGAGGCAGAGTACCGTGCTATGGCTCATACTACATGTGAGGTTGTTTGGTTGAGATCCTTTCTAGAGGAGCTTGGATTTCAAGTGCAGTTACCCATTTCTAGAGTTTTTTTTCGATATATCCCTTAAACTATCACCCATTTCTCTACTTCATACCCGAACTTTCAAAATTCTTTATGTCGTCCCTGAACTACTTAATTAAAGTGCATGCGGTCCAAAATTTAACGGCAGTTAGTTTAATGGATGGAAAAGTACCCGTGTGCTTGTCACATGGGATTATGGTCCCAAAACAGAGGGTAAAAACGTCATCCTATCTCCATCATCCTCAAAATTTACCTTTGCAATTCGCTGCGTATATGGTATCGAAATATTCAGGGGGGTTTGAAGGAGAGGCTTTCCAAATGTCACTCATGTTCTTCTCTTCAATTTGAAGATGGAATAAGCCCACTTGAATGTTGAACTTTATTGCTCTCTATTTCTCCCATCACTTCGATGGCATTGCTGCATTCAAGCTGCTTCTCACGAGTGCGTTTTCTAATGAGGAGTAAAGGCCTTCGATGACAGGGAGAAAGCATTAATTAATTGACGTAGCTAATGACGGGAAGCTCTTCGCTTTTTACGGACGTGGTCAAATACCTTTCTTGGTGTTATGATTCTACACTCAGTCTCTTTGGTTTGGATACTTGGGTTTCTCCATGGATCATCCGTAGATGATCGGTCAACCCTAGTTCATCTCTCTCTCTCTCTCTTTTTCTGTTTCATCTCTCTTTGATTCCAAAATGGCGTGATGGGTTGAATGAATGGGGATGGTGGAGATAAAGAATGAAGTTTTCACCCTTTGTTTTGGGACCATAATCACATGTGACGCGCACACGGATCCTTTTCCATCCATTAAACTAACGGATGTTAGATTTTGGACCACATGCACTTTAATTAAGTAGTTCAGGGACGATATAAAGGATTTTGAAAGTTCAGGTATGAAGTAGAGAAATGAGTGATAGTTTAAGGGATATATTGAAAAAAAACTCCCCATTTCTATGTATTGTGATAATCAGGCAGCGATACATATTGCCTCAAACCCGGTGTTTCATGAAAGAACTAAACATATTGAGGTAGATTGTCACATCGTTCGAGAGAAGATTGACAGCGGTATTTTGGCTACACCTTTTGTATCCACGGGAGCTCAGATTGCAGATATTTTTACTAAGTCATTGTTTAAACCACGTTTCGAGTTTTTATGTAACAAGTTGGGATTTTGTGATATTTATTCTCCAGCTTGAGGGGGAGTGTTAGAATAGTAAGTGTTTGTCCCACATTGGCCAAGTTAAGTAATGTAACACCCTACACACTTTTCTCTCTCTCTCTCTCTCTAATTAACAGGACACATTAAAAATTTAATCGGCATAGTTAATTGTAGATGTATATGTATCGTGATCTCATCGTATCTTCTATTTTAGACATAGAATCGTTTGGTGATAAAATCGTGATCATATCTATTTATGATCTTTTGTTTTAAGGCATAGATTAGACGTAATCATATCCCTCTGTAATCTTCTATGTTAGGTACTAGGTTTTCTCTATTTAAGCTTCATTATTGTAACCTTTCTTATCAATTCAAAAATACAAAATGAGTTTCTCCCCCATATGTTTTGTCATATGGTATCAGAGCCATAAGATCTAAACCTGTGGGATACTCGCTTTCCTGCAGGCGGCCATAGCCTTACTACCGTCCGCTGGGCACTCATGTATCAGTGCAGGTATAGGCTCATCTGTTCTCTTTGTCATTGTTACACGGTCTTGGGTAGAAACACGCACCCTACCCATCTCTGGTACCCAGCTCTGATACCATGTTTCACGGTCTTGGGTAGAACTGAACCCCAAAAGCTAGCTCAAGAAGTGAGGGTGCCCTCACGCTTATATACTTTATACTTCCTCCGTTCCTAATTAAGAGCCCCACTTTCTCTCTCTTGCTATTTTTCAAATCAAAAGATGAAGTACTTCCGTGTATCGTTTTTTGAATTTTTTCGCACCGAATTAAAGTACTCGTCAAGTGCTTTAATTTGGTGGAAAAAAATTCAAAAAATGATACACGGAAGTACTTCATTTTTTGATTTGAAAAATGGCACGACTTTTCGTAATGGACTATTAATTTGGAACGAAGGGAGTATTACTTTGGTAACCATGCAATGTGGGACTTCGCTTCACAGTCATCTACCTTCTTTTCTGTCTCTCCCTCTCTTCTTTGAGCAGCAGCATTGCCAGACCATTGCCTACCTCCGGCGACTCTCGCCGGAGCTTTGTCAGCCTTCGACGACCTCAGTTTGCGCTCGAAATCCATTAGGTAGTCTCTCTTTTGCATTTGAATCAACTGGGTCTTCTTTGATTGAGCATGTACCACCACGTTTCTGCATTTTGAACCCATCTTTGCCCGTTCTCATTTCTGCATTTTCAACCCATCTTTGCCCCTTCCCGATGTGTATTTTGAAATTCTCAGAGAAGTTTCTGCTTCAGTTGTCTCTATTCTGCACCGGAAAAGCTGTTTGGCTTCGTATTAGGTGTTTTCTTATTAAGTATCTTTGATCTGCACCTGGCCTTAATATGAAATCAGTCTGGTACCTATTCTGTCTCTCTCTTTCTCTCACACGATTTGAAATCAGTCAGCCCCTCCCTCTCCCCCCCTCTCTCTCTCACGATATCAGTCTAAATATATATATCAGTACTATTAGTGGATTCTCTTCTGCACTTTTTAAACCTCTCAACCTTTCGAACTTCTGAAACCTTTTTAAACCTCTGCAGTTCGCGTATCTCTCTCCCTCTGTTTGCTGCATCTCTCCTCTGTCCCCTACGTCATTCTCTAAAATCTATATCGAAAATTTGTTCGGCATCTATTCTTCCTCTTGTTCGGTAACTGTTTTTCCTCCTATGTACATCTGTTTGGCATTTGTTCTTCCTCCTGTTCGCATATGTTTCTGGGTTTGGTTTGCAGTTTGTTCTCCTCTTCCTCAATCGCACCTCATCTCAATTATTTCTCTCTCTGTCAATTATTTCTCTCTCTGTCTCAGACGAACTCTTTCTTCTCTCTTCGTCAAACCTTTGATTAGCACTTGTTTGTAGTTTCGGCACTCATTTTGGACCTCGATTGGTATTGTTTTGCAGCACCGCTTTGCAATGTTCAGTGCGGACTGCAGTAATTGATTTGTATGGTTTGTTGCAGCACCATTTGACAACGCTTCAGCCCCTATTGCACCAATACACATAGCATGTATCGTTTCTGCTTTCTACTTGGCAAACTCTCGATGCTCTTTGCTCTTGCATCTTGAGTTTGAGGGAAGGTGTAAATGTATATGTATCGTGATCTATCTGTTACACAGTCTTGGGTAGAACTCAACTCCAAAAGCTTGCTCATGAAGTGAGGGTGCCCTCACGCTTATATATTTCTAATTATAGCAAATCTGAAAACCTAATACATGGTGCCAAAACTTTTCTTCGCAGCGTGCTCACTCGGCCGCACCTGCCACGTGCAGGCGAGAGACACGCACCCTACCCATCTCTGGTACCCAACTTTGATACCATGTTGCACGGTCTTGGGTAGAACTCAACTGTAAAAGCTAGCTCATGAAGTGAGGGTGCCCTCACGCTTATATATTTCATATTACTTTGGTATCCAGGCAATGTGGGACTTCGCTTCACACTATCTTCTATTTTAGTCATAGAATCGTTTTGTGATAATATCGTAATCATAGAATCGTTTTGTGATAATATCGTAATCATATCTCTTTGTGATCTTCTATTTAAGTCATAGATTAGGTGTAATCATCTCTCTTTGTAACTTCTATTTTAGGTATAGATTTCTAGGTTTTCTCTATTTAAGCTCAAGTATTTCTTAACAATTTAGAAATACATATCAGTTCTCTCTCTCATTTGTTTTTTTAAATTAATGTCACCTTGATATGATAATATGAGGATACATCGATATAAAACATGAACAAGCTAAATAACAGTAAACACTTGGTTTGGGTGCTATCTCCAGAATGCCAAATAAAATGTCTAACAAGTACTACAGGTAATTCCCAAAATTCATATCCTGCAATGGAGGAGGAAATAATGACCCATAATGCAAAGGGAAGAGTCGAAAAGTAACAATTCGATGAATATACTGAATATTATGCTTTCTAACAAAAAACCTTTAAGACAATGACAAGGATAGAAATCATACCGCCCCAACAAAAATTAAGAAGGCATATATGTATCCAATCCAAGCTGGATCACCTTGTTCTATTGACTGCAAACAGTAGCAGGTCAATAATTACTTTGTGGGCCAAGTAATACTATAAAGCAAATGTACTATCCATTGTGTACCTAAAACTTAAAAAGTTAAGAAAGTATGCAAGTTTGGAAAAACAATATTGTATATTTGAGATAGAAATTAGGAGATTCACAGGGGGAGTTTAAATGTAAATTCTTGTCCTCCGTAAATATTCATTTTCATAGAAGTCTATTTCTTTCCAATACTTACTTGTTGATGGTTGTAAAGGATTTAACTACTATTTGAGAATGTTAACACAGAGAAAGAGAGAGAGAGAGAGAGGCGTTTGTGAATATGTGAGGTGTTAGGACTCCCCCTTCTCATTCCACTATATATATATATGGACAAATGTACAAGTACAAGAATACCCCTGGAAAGAATTAAAGCTAACAACTAAACCCCTAATTTAACACTCCCCCTCAAGTGGGTGCAAAGATATCTATCAAGCCCAACTTGAACACAATGGGGTGAAAACTTCTACTACTAAGACCCTTAGTAAATACATCAGCTAACTGGTCTTCTGATCTCACAAAAGGCATGCAAATTAAACCGTTGCTCAGCTTCTCTTTTATGAAGTGCCTGTCGATTTCAATATGCTTCGTTCGATCATGTTGAACAGGATTATGGGCAATGTTTATGGCAGCCTTATTATCACAGTAGAGCTCATATCTTTGCGCACTACAGCATCCAATGTCAATTTGGATCTCCCCTCCCCTTAGGGTTTGTTAAGTTAGGGGTTCAATTGTTAGGTATATTGTTTCCTAGGGGTAGTGTACATGTATCTTTGTTGCATCTTTGTTCATATTTATACACATGAATGAGAAAGGGGCAGTAAGGCTCTCACATTTTACCTCACAGCTCTCTCTCTCTACACCTTTTCATGGTATCAGAGCCATGTTCTCCATAGATCTGGCCTTGTAGAGGAGCAACAACCGAGACTTTCTAATAATCGATCTCCATTGTCGATCGTATGAGGAGATATCAGCCTTCTCTGTGTTGGTTCATCACGCTGTTAGACCATCTACATCATAACCTACTGGGTCCTGTTCGGAACCACTATTCGACCCTTGAGGTGTGTTGTACGACCTCCGGCGACCTCCGGTAGGCCTTTTCTCCACCACTACGACCACCGTACGACTTCTACAGTGAGTTTTTTCTGTCCAGATCTGCTCGTTTTACACTGGGTTATGCTTGATCTTCACTGGGTTATGACTTCCAACCTCCGGCGACCACTGTACACAACTCGCCGACTTCCGGCGACCTTCATACAACACTCGCCAACGTCCGGTGACCTCCGACGATCATATTCCGGCCTTCCTTTGCCTCTGTTGACCTTGGACCTTGGAATCAACTGGGTTTGGTTGATAGTGACTGGGTGATCACGTCTTTGGTCTTTAAAGCACTTAGAGTTGTTGTTTTTCCCTCCATTTGGCTTCTACTTGAAACGACATTGACTGGGTTTTCTGGTTCATGTTTGAAACTTCTGGTCGATCACAGTTATCCACCTTGGCTGCTAAGCTGGGTCAGATGATTTCTTCTCTAACTTCCAGTCCTTTGCAATTCTTTCTGGGATACTATCGAGGGGAAGTTGAGATGCTGTTTTGCCTTTTTTGGGACTGTTATATTGTTGTTGGGTTCCCTTATTGAGGATTTTTAGCTGCTATTTGTCTGTTAATACGATAGAGGCTTTCAAAACTGCCCAGGTTGATGGTTTTTCTCAGGGGGAGTCACAGACTCTTAGGCGCCTTCCGGCGAAGCTTGATGCTTTATCTACTACTGCTTCTGCTTCCACTGCCACTGATTTCTTTGCTCACAAGGGCATACATGCTAATGCTTTTACTCCCTCTAGCTCTTCTCCTTGGATAATCGATTCTGGTGCAATAGATCATATGACAGGTTGCTCATCTTTGTTTGACTCTTATTCTACATGTTCTGGTAAGGATAAGGTCAGAGTTGTTGATGGTTCCCTATCTTCTATTTCAGGGAAAGGTTCTATTAATTGTTCTCCAACCATTTCCCTTTCTTCAGTGTTTCATGTTCCAAATTTTTCTACTAACCTTCTATCTGTTAGTAGTCTTACAAAATCCTTAAATTGCTCTGTAACCTTTTTTTTCTACACATTGTGTCTTTCAGGAATTGGATAGGGGGGGATGATAGGCAATGGTAAAGCTCATGGGGGCCTTTATTTTTTAGAGTCTGCACCTACTCCTGTTTATCCACCTTTGTCATGTGGCCAAGCTCTTGAAGCAGATACGGGTTTTGCTCTTCCCTTGTTACATCAATGGCATCGTAGATTGGGTCATCCATCTTTTGGAATTCTAGAAAAATGGTTCCCTAGCCTGGCTAAGCAATGTTCTCGGAGTCAATTCCTTTGTGAAGCTTGTGAGCTTGCGAAACATAAGCGCCCATTTTATGCTCCGGTCAATCAAAGAAGTGATTCGCCATTTATGGTTATTCATTCTAATGTTTGGGGTCCTTCTCCTGTCACATCTCTGTCTGGTTATCGCTGGTTTGTCACCTTTATTGACTGTTATTCTCGTGTCACTTGGGTGTATTTACTAAAGGCCAAAAATGAGGTTTTTTCGTGCTTTAAATCTTTTCATCAAATGGTGCGTACTCAATTTGATGCTAACGTAAAAGTCCTCCGTAGTGATAATGGGACTGAGTATATAGATGGGCTTTCCGGGCATATCTTAATGACTGGAATTCTTTTTCAGACTTCTTGTGTCGGCACTCCACAACAAAATGGAGTTGTAGAGCGCAAGAATCGCCATCTTGCTGAGGTAGCCCGCTCTCTATTTTTCACAATGAAGGTCCCTAAACATTTTTGGGGCGAAGTTGTCCTTACTGTAGCTTTTCTTATCAATCACATGCCATCCAGTGTTCTTCAATTCCAAACTCCTATTAAGTTCCTCCTTGGCTGTTCTCGGGTCTCATCTTTTCCACCCAAGGTCTTTGGTTGTGTGTTTTGTCCATGCTCCTAAGCACCCTGGTGGTAAGCTAGATCCCAAAGCCCGTAAGTGTATTTTCCTTGGCTATTCTCCTACTCAGAAGGGTTATAAATGCTATGACCCGCACTCTCGCAAAACATATGTTTCCATCGATGTCACTTTTTGGGAAACAGAACCCTTTTATCCTCTGTCCACTTCATCTCTTCAAGGGGAGAATGATAGACAGGAAGAGATGAGGAAGGAAGAGATGTTGACATATTATACTCCTGAGTCGTGGTCTTACCCTTTACCTTGTCATAGTGAGGGGGAGAAAGATAAATTAGTGGAGGAACCTTTACCCGCAGGAAGAGTGGAACATGATGTTGGTGGAAGACTAAATAGGCCAAATCTGCAAACTTTTTCTCGACGGAATAAAGGCAAGTCTACATGTGCAGTGCCACTTTGCCAATCTCCATCGCCTACTCCAGTTTCTGACTCTTCAGTTGACTCATCTGGTAATAATTCTCTTCCTACTGTTGTTGATGATCTTGATGCCCCTATTGCTCATAGAAAGGGAGTTAGAATGTGTACCCAACATCCTATCTCTCAGTTTGTTTCATATTCCCGTTTATCTCCTTCGTATCGTGCATTTGTTTCGTCTCTTTCTTCTATATCTATTCAACAAAATTGGCAGGATGCATTCATGATACCTAAGTGGAAAGAAGCTATGGCAGAAGAGATGACGGCTTTGAAAAAGAATGGCACTTGGGAGCTAGTATCACTTCCAAGAGGGAAGAAACCTGTGGGGTGCAAATGGGTGTTCACTGTAAAACACAAAGCTGATGGGACAGTTGAGAGATACAAGGCCAGACTTGTTGCCAAGGGTTTCACACAAACCTATGGTATTGACTACGAGGAGACATTTGCCCACGTAGCAAAGATGAACTCTATGCGAGTTCTACTCTCTTGTGCTGCCAATTTAAATTGGTCTCTTCACTAGTTCGATGTGAAGAATGCATTCCTCCATGGCGAGTTAGAGGAGGAAGTGTACATGGCTATCCCACCAGGTTTTTCCTCATCTCAGACTGAGGGAAAGGTGTGTATATTGAGAAAGGCCATCTATGGATTGAAGCAATCTCCCAGAGCATGGTTTGACAGGTTTCTCAAAGCCATGTTGAGATTTGGATACAAGCAAAGTCATGCTAACCATACTATGTTTATCAAGAGGAGTAATGGAAAGATTGCCATTCTTATTTTCTATGTGGATGGCATAATCATGACAGGTGATGATGTGAATGAGATTGTTAGCCTTAAAAGCTCTTCTTGCTCAAGAGTTTGAGATTAAGGATTTGGGGTCTATGAAGTACTTTCTTAGAATGGAAGTGGCTAGATCCGACAAAGGAATTTTTATCTCGCAAAGGAAGTACGTCCTTGATCTCTTGGAAGATACTGGTATGTTGGGATGTAAGCCAGCTGACTCTCCCATTGAGGCCAATCATCTTGGTAGCAACGTGGGGGAGCATACGGATAAAGAGAGATATCAGAGACTTGTGGGTCGCCTGATATACTTGTCTCACACTAGACCAGATATTTCCTATGTTGTGGGAGTTGTGTACGGAGAATAAATCCACGTAAGTCCGGATCACGTGTTTCCTTCTGCAACCCTAGATCTGCAAGACAGAAAGAGGGTTAGAGCACCTTTGCCTCTCATTGGAAAAGGCCCTCCGATGCCTAAGTTAGTATCTTGTACTCGAATTCTTCAAATCACAATGCGTATGAAAGGTTCACAGCGTACCTTTCTTCATGGGTATGGTCTTGTATTTATAGGTGTGGATAGTTTGCAGATTAGGGCATCTTGTGCATTCTGTTTACTTTAGGAATCCTTTCCCTAATAGGACTTTCCTATTAGGCATCAATCCCCGGACACTGCTAGATCTCGTTTAGCAGCAATCCTTCTTTCCATATAAGATTCTTCCCTATATGGGGCACACTCCTAATCACATTAGGACTTCCCATATCAATCCCTTATTTTACGGGATTGCTCCTTATCTCATAAGGAGCCGCTGTAGAATATTCTGGAATATCACACCGCCCTTCACGTGGCGGTGCCGTGCTTCCACATAGGTCGGAATAACCCGTACATAGCTCAACTCATCACGCCGAGCTGAATTATGTATTCCAGAATGCTGTTTAGGCTATATACATAGCCTACATAGCTCGGCCATATCAGGGGCACCCCTTTATGTCCCACGCCGAGCTAGTGCATCCTGATTTATTAGTTCACTCTTATTATTCTGGCCTTATTCATGGCCAAACCAGCTCGGCACAGGGCTCAAGGACTCCCTACGTGGTGCCGAGCTATTCACCCTCTCGTGGTGATTAATTAGGGCACGTGCTCTGCCCTTCCCAAGGGCGATTAGGTTTTACCCACTCCAATTGCTCCCCAGCTCTGCTACTGCTGTCATCCATTAGCAATGCGCAGAGCTCCAGCGGTTCTTGATGCATCTCTTGCACGCCTCCCCCTCACGTGGGGAGCAGGGTTGTTTTCACATTTGATGCGAAGTGACCCGTTGGTGGCTCGGATAAGCCCAAAGGACGATTTTGCTGACGTTTTGTACGCGTCACACCTCACTTTTATGGGATTCCGAGCGGGCTACTGATTATTCTTTCCTCCCAAAATCCTCTTAGTCTCAAAAACCCCTCCCTTCCTTTTCCACTTCCTCATTTCCTTCATCAGAAACAAAAGAGCAGGAGAGAGAGTTTCGTCTGCCATCTCCGTTGTTGTCGAAGCATGAAAAAACTTCAAATCCGTCCCCGTTTTCCGTCGGAAACCTCTCTCCATCCTCGTTGGAGAGTCTCCTTTTAGGCCCTTCACCGTCTCATGTAAGTGTTTTCTCCTTAAACCGCCATTTTCGTAGCCTAGCCAGTTCCTCTTCTTCTCCTTTTATCGTCTTCCATCTTGGGTTTCAACAGTGAAACCCTAACCATGGGGAAACATAGAGCCCTACTCAGCAATGCCCAGAAAATAGCAGCGTTCCGTAGGAAGTACGAAATTCGAAACGACGTCTAGTTTCGACTGAATGGACGTGACGATCTTGGGGAGGAAGGTCAAACCCAAGACAAAATCCATATACCTCTAATCTTCATAGTTGAGGGTGGTCTTAGATTCCCCCTGCACCCATTCTTCAGAGAGGTCTGTAGCAGGTGCAAATTGAACCCTGTGCAGTTATGCTCTAACTTCGTTAGGGTAGTCATAGGCATAGTTGCCCTGAACAAGCTTCTCGGCCTTCACCTTGACTGGTGGGACTTACACTATCTATATAGTGTAGTCCCTACTGCTGACAATAATTACTACTTCAAGGCTAGAGATCTCCAGCAGAAGCTCATCACAGATCTACCCAATTCTTCGAAGGGTGAAGGGGATGACTACCTTGTAGTCACTGGCAACTGGGAGCCCAGGGACGCCTCAGGGAACACCATCGGCTTCGCCTGCCCCACAGCCGCGGGCCAACCACGTTAGTATTCAATCCTTGCACACTATTTTACTTCCTGGTCTTTCATAAATACTTCTCAATTTTGTTTCACCGGTCATTTTTCCTTGTATTGCTTCCTTTATTTGCAGAGAGCAATCGAAACCAGGGCGACCGCCTGAACCACGGGAGGCTCCATCGTGAAGAGATAGCACTAGCTCTCTACTTTGACGGGTTCAAACCAACCCCTGTTGGTCTTGGCCGTGCTTCCCACCTGCTACTCGGTTACACCCCTTCTTACTGGGGCGGTATCAGAAGAGTGGGTGAACCACGCTCAAGACACCCGTGGCCCCCCACAGCTCCACTAGCTGCCCCACTCGCCCCAACTGAGCAGAGGAGCACAAGATCCCGCAGAGACCGATCTGGAAGGAGAGTGACGCGTCCCCGTGCTCCAAGAGATTTACAATAGCAAATCACCTTTGCTCATATGCCAGAGATCCCTACTGCCATTCCGATCCTTGTCCGGACCGACCAAGAGCCGAGCACATCCGGAAGGGTGGTAATAGAAGAAGAAGAAGGAGAAAGGGAAGAAAGAGGAGTGTTTGATCATCGCGCAGCTGTCATCTCTCTAGCCGAGCAATCCGCCCTACTTTCAGATTCATCGGGCTATTCACCCTCCCCAGAACGAGACATGCCCCTGCAACCAATAAGCCTCTTAGATGAGCTTAACCTCGCTGCTCCACCCCCTCATGGTGGAACGTCTCGTACTTTTCCTGCGATCGTCCCTCCAGCCAGCTCAGCTCCGACAGCAGTGGCCTCCTCTCTCCAGCAGAGGGATAAACGCCCCATAGAGAGCCCACCAGATATTCAACCGCCCTTACAAAGGCGGAGGACCGGGGACTCTAGCTCCAGTCACCCTGTGTCCAATTCCCCTCCCCTTGTACAGCCTTGGGCTCCCACGCTTGCTCGGCCTAATGGTACACCGTTGAACATGATAGACCGGGTTAACTCTGTTGACGAGGCCTATGGTGTGGCCCGCGCTGCTCTCCTTCCGTTGGATATGGAGAGAGAAAAGAGTAACTCTTATGACGTCCTTATGAAATCTATCTTTCAATCCAGCGCCATGGTACGTTCTGTTTTCATTTTGCTTTCTTTATTTATTGTTCCTCTTGAGTAACCATTCCTCTTTTGCAGATTATGCAAAGAGCAACCATTGGTTTCGAGCGTGCCAAGGAAGTTGAGAGGGATCTCAAAAAGGAGCAGAGAAGAGCTGAGAAAGCAGAGAGAGAGAGAGTGCTCAGCACGCCCAGGCCCTGGAAGATGCTCAGAAGGAGGCGGAGAGGTTAAAAGGAGAGTTCACTGAGCAGAAGAGAAGGGCTAATGAAACCGAGCAGCAGCTACGTCAGGAGCTGGTTGATGCTTAAGCAAAGGTTGAGGCTGAATATGACAGAGTCGTGGTCGTGATAACTGAAAACTATAGATCTCAGCTGCTTGCTGTGAAGGACGCCATCTAGAGTACTGCCTGGCAGAGGTGTCTTACCAAGCATAAAGTTGACCAATCATCCCCCCACTGGACTGACATGGAGCTACCGAGCGAAACTAAGGCTGCTGCTCTTGCAGCTCAAGCTCAACTCGAAGCCCAAGCTCAGCCTCCTACTCAATCTAATGCTCAGGCCCAACCGGATGACCAAGCTCAGCCTATAGTGCCTTCAGAGCCAACTCAAACAGAGGACGAGATTGTTGATCTCACCAACCAGGACAGTGATGGTTCTGAGGCAGCAGTTGAAGGTGCTAACCCTAATCCTGATTGTAAGGCTGCTAATGCTACCCCTGCCACTGATGCTCCCGAGCTCGGTGAAGAGGCTTAAAGCCTATTTGAATATTTCCTCTACATTTTGCTGTTCTTGCAATTTTATATTTGCTCAGCCCTACGTGGCCTGTACTGCCGCATGTGGCTTCTGATACTTTTAAATCCCTCGTACTTTTTCGTATTGTTTTACTTTAATGGTTGGTCATGTGCGACTTGGTTCGGCCGTATGTGGCCTTTGATACTCAGTCTTTGCTTGTTCTGCTCTCTAAGTATATTTTTACTTAGAGATATTTTAGTTTCTGCGTACTTATATTGCTCTATTCGCAGCCTCTAAAAACAACTTTTATTCCTATGTATTTCGTACTTGGATGGTGCAGTATCCGTTGCAAAACTAAGTGTTTTTATACTTAGGATTTCTTGTCAAGTGTTCTCATACTTGAAGTTTGCAATAATCGTTACAAATCTAAGTTTTTCATACTTAGAGATTCGTACCAAGTGCCCACGTACTTGGATTTCTGCATTAATCGTTGCAAATCTAAGTTTTTCGTACTTAGAAATTTGTACCAAGTGTCTACGTACTTGGATGTTTGCATTATTCGTTGCAAATCTAAGCTTTTCGTACTTAGAAATTTGTACCAAGTGTCTACGTACTTGGATGTTTTTTGCATTATTCGTTGCAAATCAAAAACACGTACTTGGATGTTTTTTGCATTATTCGTTGCAAATCAAAAACTACAGTGATTGAAGTATATATACTCTCTGCTCCCCAATAGGAATCAAAATTTATGTGAGTTTGGTTCGTATCGATCAAAGCCATAGGAAAAATTGTACTTTATTAATACTGAAATAACAAGAAAAACAATAATTTAAATAACTGATGTTGGCGATTTTATTCGTAATCCCAACCAAAAAACAAATGCGAAGGATGTGACTGTATTCGTAATCACACAGAGAAAAAAAGAATTACAGGTAAAACTTCCTTAGGTTCTAGACATTCCATGGCCGTGGTACTGGGTCTCCGTCCAGGTCGGTCAAACGATAGGCCCCAATGCCAGCAATCCCCACAATCTTATATGGGCCCTCCCAGTTCGGCCCAAGCTTCCCATCAGAGGATACCTTGGTGTTGGCCAAGACCTTCCTTAGGATTAGATCCCCAACCTTAAACTCTTTTGGCTGTACCTTCTTGTTGTAACTTCTTCGCAGCTGCTCCTGGTATGCTGCCAAAGTGATAAGTGCACGCTCTCTCTTTTCTTCGGCAAGGTCAAGCTGCTCGGCTAGGGCTTTATCGTTGCCTCCTGATTCCACAAGAGCAGTGCGATTGGTCGGCAAGCCAATCTCCAATGGAATTGCTGCCTCTGTCCCATAAGCAAGGGAATACGACGTCTCTCCCGTAGATCACCGAGGTGTGGTTCTGCATGCCCAGAGTACGGCTGGCAGCTCATCAGGCCATTTTCCTTTCTTATTCTCCAGCCTCTTCTTAAGGCTTTTAAGAATGGTTTTGTTTGAAGCCTCCGCTTGCCCATTACTTTGTGGGTAAGCTGGGGTGGAGTAGTAGTTTCTGATACTGTACTGAGCACAAAAAGCTTTGAACTTCTTGCCGAACTGAGACCCGTTATCTGAGTGATGGAGTAGGGTACTCCAAATCCTGTGATAATCTTGTTCCAGACAAATTTCTCTACCATAGCCTCCGTGATCTTTGCCAAGGCTTCACCTTCTATCCATTTAATAAAGTAATCTGTGCCAATAAGTAGGAATTTTCGTTTCCCTGTTGCCATGGGGAGAGGGCCTACGATGTCCAATCCCCATTGTGCAAATGGCCACAGACTTGTTAGAGGAAGAAGATCCTCCGCTGGAGCTCGGATAAGAGGAGAATACCTTTGGCATCTTTCACATTTCTTCACAAAGACCTTTGCATCTTCTTGCATGTAAGGCCACCAATACCCCTGGGATATTGCTTGGTGGACTATGGATCTTCCGTCTGTGTCCTCCACATGTTCCAGCATGGATCTCATGGAGGAATTTTTGGACCAGAACTGGGTGTACACATAGTAAATATGGACCAAGGAAGGATTTTCTATAAAGCTTACCTTCTGGAGACAGCCAGAAACGTACAGAATTTGTTTTAATCTTGTGAGCTTCCCTCTTGTCCTCCGGCAACGTCCCATCTCGTAGGTATTTACAGATATGCATGCCTTTTGTGAGATCTGAAGACCAGTTAGCTGATGTATTTACTAAGAGTCTTAGTAGTAAAAGTTTTCACCCCATTGTGTTCAAGTTGGGCTTAATAGATATCTTTGCACCAACTTGAGGGGGAGTGTTAAGTTAAGGGTTCAATTGTTAGGTATATTGTTTCCTAGGGGTAGTTTAGTACATGTATCTTTGTTCATATTTATACACATGAATGAGAAAGGGGCAGTAAGGCTCTCACATTTTACCTCACGGCTCTGTCTCTCTCTACAACTTTTCAGGGTTGCTTCCCAAAACCAACCTATCTAACACTCTTAACTACTACATCTATAGGTCTATAGTAGACATGTCCAAACCACCTTTATTCTCTCTCAACTTCTCCTCTATTGGTACCACACCTACGATTTCACAAACTGTTTCATTGTCTTTTTTAGTCTTACACGCATCCATCACCGTATTCTCATTGCGGGTGTATTCATTATATCCACTAAATTAGAAAAAAAGTGCTACTTAGCAATGTAGATACAAGTTAAGGACCCTTGGACCGCAACGTAGTATAGTGGAACTGTGGAATACATTGTTATATGTCGGCATGAGATTAGTCATTAGACTAACCTTTAGGAGATAATTCAACAAAATTGGCCCTGCGAACTGGGAAAGATCATTGCCAATCTGTAAGACCATCAAAGATGGATGATTAGTAGTCGATGTACATAAGATTGTGAAATGTGAAGGAATATTTTTAAAAAGTTAAACAAAAAATTCTCAGAGGTTGCTTATAAGCCTAGCTGCTAGCTGTATCCGATACGGATAGCCAGGAAAACTCGGGTACGTGTATAGGACATGCTATTTTGGCATGTCCTATTCTTTTTATCATATTTAAGTAGGGGACACAGTAGGAACACGTAGGGGACACGCAAGTTTCAAATTCGACATATCAATTCATAACTAAAAAGTTGATTTTGGGGTTTCCATGCATTTTATTATCGGTTAATAAAAGCTCTCTAAAAGCATAATTGAACACGTATAATTATTGCTCTAAAACTTGTACCTAAAAGTGTGTGTTCATGCACATAAGGATCCATGATTTCACGTATAATTATTGCTCTAAAACTTGTACCTAAAAGAGTGTTCATGCACATAAGGATCCATGATTACACGTATAATTATTTCTCTAAAACTTGTACCTAAAAGTGTGTGTTCATGCAGATAAGGATCCATGATTTCCTATCATGACCATAGCAAGGGGAAAAAGAAGGGGGAAAAGAAGGTACAAGAAAAAAAATTGTTCTTATCATGCCACAAAATAAACCAATTCATTCCCTTCAAACATTTATGGTCATTCTTATTACCATTATCTGTTTCATAAAATATAGGAAAAAGCTACATAGCTTACCTAATGCATTGAAAATCGGTGGCCATGGGCATGATTATATGTGTTCTATTATACTTCATGTTTTAATTCACTAATCATGTGATGATCACACTAATCATTAAGTAGGGGAAACGATTTATTTGTCTCTTCACAGTTACTTTTGCTTCGACTCTTCACGATTTTTTCTATCTCTTCACGATTTTATGTGGACGTGGGCCATGTGATATTTACTCTTTTTGAAAACTGACAGAAGAGAGTTCTTGTAAAACACCCAATCCCACATCGGTCGATCGAAAGGAAATATAGTATGCAAAACTAAGTGCTACACCATGGTCACCGGGGGAAGGTTGTTGGGCCAATGCAACGAGGACATTGCATCACAAGGTGGGGAGATTGCAACACCCCCAATCCCACATCGGTGGGTTGAAAGGAAATAGAGTAGTATATAATGAACCCCGACCAGCTACTGTATAACTTGAGGTTAACCTTTTGAGCTACGTGGTTAGGCTAAAAGTTAGTAGGTCAGCTGGGGTGGGTCGTTACGATTCTTTCCAACTCGCACTAGTGTGTTTTTCAATAAGCCATTTGCCTGAGAGTTCCGTGGGGAATAAAAATTACACCATTGGCTCGTAAGGGTCTTTCTGTAAGGCTAAGCTGAAGAGTAAATGAACAGGGCATGGTCAACAATGAATACGTGAACTACCTAATATTTCCATGCATGGTTGAAAAAGTTAATCTATGATCTACAAATACCATGTTAAGACAAGATATCTGATCCAATGGATACGAAGCTTTAAACAATTGGTTGAATCACTCGTGAACATAGCAATAAGTTTCCACAGTCGGCAAGTAGCATAAAGTTATGTAAACCTAAAACTGAAAGATCACTAAGGAGATCGAATGCCTAGGCCAATCAACTAGACCGATATTTCATGCATGGGATGTTGTTCTTTTTTATCTTTGAATACAAAAGCATTTTCGACAAATGAGCTTTCAAAATTAAAAATAGCTAGGAGAAAAGAGAATTTACTTTGAAAATGCCCCCAAACCAGAACCTGTACAGAAGAAAATATAGAAAGAAAGCAGTGAGAAAAAAAATATTTCCAGATAAATCTTTACTGTTTGAGAGTTTAATGGTTCCATGAAAGCTGGAAAATAAAAACAAGGAGACTGTTCTAAGCATTTTTTGCTATACCTTCTTCCAAGGCTACCGTTTAAGGCACGCAAAATCTGGGGTTTAGACCTTTTAGATTCCTCAGCCCAACAAATTTGGAAGCTAAAAAAGCAAAAAATTAATATAAATTCCATAGGACAATGATAAATTGAGAAATGAGTGTGCAACTTTGCATGCGCAAGAAAATCAACAAATTGCGAACTTTTTAATCAATGTCTCAGTCTGATCCCATGTGTCTAACTTCCATACATCCTCCTCAATGATGGGCCTTTTATAGCCTTGCTGCATGAGTGGGGTCATCCAGCCGAAACAAATCCCTACAGTAAACCGATGCACAAGGTTAGACGTAAGCCGACCAATCTTTAATAGATCCTATCTAACTCGATCATCACAAAGAATATAAGAGAAATTGTTTTCAAGGTACAGGTTTTGTTCAAGTCCATCAGTGGAATCATCATATGCCAAAGGAACTCATCTTTCTTCCTCCCAAACAGAAAGCATGCTAGAATAATGACACCAACCCCATACAGTACGTTTCTCTGGTTTAGTTAGCAACATGAGAGTGGACCAAGTACAAAACTTTATCCGCATCCAAGTGGACCACATATGCCACGTTTTGTTTCAACTTTTGCAGCTACACTTGACAATTCTTGAAATGATGGGATGGAAAATACCTTTGCTAGTTTGGAATTGTTAATGCCAATATGCCATCGGTATTAATCAGATGAGATAAGTTATCCTACGGTCGGCATTATATATCACTTCACTATGAGGCCGGTCAAATTAATGTGTCTATGGGTCAAGAAACCAAGACAGCACGAAGCACGTGCTGGTTTGCTAATGGAAGTATGTTCTACCTAACGCAACTACTCAGCAAATGATCTATTTGTTCTTCTAGTCGAACAAAGTCATTCCACCATTTTGGTATTCTTCGTACTTGGCAACAACACACATAATGTTATTGACTACTTACTGGAAAATAGGCTGGCATGCCTCTCTGGACAGCTATGCTCACCCCCCGGAGGTGCTTCATACTCCGTGTCATCAAGAGACTCATTCCACACAGGAATGTACCCAGGATATGGATTCAAATGAGGAATGTAAACAAGAAGAGACACCCCAAACAATAACTGCATCGGACCAATATTATGCAGCAGTATGTGAGAAATGGCATTTATAAGGACATCGAGATAAAAACCCATAAAGTATGAAACAGAAATTGTGTCTTATAATTAGGATTAAGGACCTCTACATTTGTGCATTCCTCTCATAAATCTAGAGAAAAAGTGACCACCTAATGGGCTGTCCATGGCCTCGTTGGATGTGCAGTGTATATGAATGTTTGAGAAGTGTAGAGAAAACTGTTCCAAACATGTGAAATGTGCATTGGGGTTATGGCTATCTCGGCATCATCATCACCTTGATTACAGCCCTATGTCGTGGTGTTAGCATTACTCTCTCCTTATAACTAACAAATTTAACTGTTTAGGAGTAAGAACCTCAAACTTTGAAGTGCAAGACATTATTTTCTTTTCTTCCCTGATTACACACATTTAGGACTTGAATCTACATTTCACCCTCTGAGGGTGGGATGCGTACCATTCATCTAACAGTCCATTGAACACATCATGGTGATTAAATACCCTAATGCAGCTTGTTGCCAGCTCTAACTCATCTCCAGTAAGATGAACCAGGCAATCAAGGAGAAATGAACCCAATGCGCATGGAAGGATCAAAAGGACACAAACAACAGACCTGAATTGCAAGTGTGCTGAGGTAGAGATGCAGCACTGATCTGCACACGTATGTACAAGCATGAGGATGCATTGCCCATTGAAAATACGCCCAGAAAAAAAAAAAAAAGAAAGGAAGGCATACCACACCACTACATATATTTCTTCTTCATTGATAATCTTTGTCATTTCATCGGGGATCAGCGAAGAAATTAACACAAATACATACATTTTTAAGAAGAACACCAGTACATAAGTTCGCATTTGAATATTTCCTTGTGGGTAGTAGCCAGTAGGAGTTTCTTGAGGCATATTACTTTTTGGTTTTGTGTTTTTCTTCTTTTTTATAGGCTCAGCAGGCTTCAGATTCAAAATTGAATATTCTTCTGCAAATTTAGATAACACGTTTAAAAAATGATCCACAGGCTGTAAAGTTTCAAACTTCAAGTGTCTTTGAACATTAGACTCCAAAAATTACAGGTAAATGAGTATATTCAATCTCCAAGGGACTTGTATCCCGTAATCTTAGAGAAAGGGGTTCCACACTAAGACAGCTAGAAGGACACACGTCATGCTTCTTAACCTTTATTTATGAGGGGCACACCCTAGAGTCTCTGGGGGGTCTAGCTCTGGTAAAACTGAGCAGTACTCCACCAACCAGGGGTAGGCCAATTTGTTTTTAAAACAAGTGAAAAAAAATGTTTTCTTGTCTTATTAGTTTCCAGTATTTTAGAAATTTACTGCTACATTTGCCAACGGAAACAATACCATGCATGTTTCTATTTCCTGTTTCCATTGTTTTCGAATGCTGAAAGATTACAATAAAGGTAACTGTGCAAGGTATTTCAACACCTACTTCCGTGCTAAGTTGCATGTTATTTGTGTTCTATTCTGAATCTCCCTTCCATCCAGTGATGCTTGGTATTCCACTACATTTTGTAGTAGCGTTTTTCCATATTTAGCTTGTAGCATTTTTACCTGATTAAACTTTCCTAACTTTCACACTCGTTGCCTTTGTTCAATTTATCCCAACCACACATGTCAGCAGAAGTTGAAAAGAATCGAAATTGCATGAAAAAAGGAAAAGAATTTCACAGTATCCATGGATGAATCATTAGCCAAGATAAACGATAGAGAATGGACCTAGTGTAGAAATAGGTTATAGGAAGGATGAGATTGAGCATTACAGCATCCCCCACCAAGACATAAGCTACTCCAAACCGAATATACCAGCGGAACTCTCTGATATAGATTCTTGTTTCAACACCAATCATAACCAACATGGAGCACCATGCAAGAGCCTCAATGATCAATGAAAATATCTGTAAGAGGAAAGCCATTTATTATTGTGCAAATAAAGCCGCATTAAACCACAACATGCCATAACCATTTTATAGTTTACGTAGCATTGACCATAATCTGGGTAAAAGAGTACCACAGTAAACTTGAGAAACTCCATGAATTTGATTTAGAAAGAAAACTCTTAGACTTGGTGCTCATTTAAACGTCGGGCAATGTAAGTGCAGCAAAAAGAATTGAAGGCAGTAACATCTTAAATCACCATTAAGGACCTTCGTAAAATACTTCTTCAAGTACAACTCCTCGAAAAACTAAACCAGCAAAATATTGTTGTCATTTTCTACCATTGTACAAGCTTCTAGTTTTGGCATGCGACTGTTCTCCATTCATAGGGCAACCAAAATACTGACCCTCGGAAGACATAGACAACACAGAGAAGTCCTATTGGCCATAAATGAGTATAAAAAAAGTAAAGCCTACAAGCCTTGGTCCGAATTACATTTGCCAGCTAGGAGGATCCATTCCCTGTAATTGTCTCTATCACTCTCAGTAAGTCCTTTACTGTCCTAAAAAAATAGAATAATGAAAGCAAAAAAAGTTTTAAACTTTAATAAACGAGTAGCAAAAGTTTAAAACAGTTAAGAGTATGCAAACTGTAGAATTACATCAAGGCCTTTGGCAAATGTGATTTATTGGGCTGTAAACATGCTGTACATTATATGATGCCTTATGGACAGTTGCACGTAGGAACAAATTTCACTGAACCTAATTAGACTTACACATTTAACTTTTGACATGAATTCATATTGCAGCCTCCTACTGGAAATGAACGCTAGAACTGAAAAACAATTGCACTGTTAAAGTTTTTGGTGAAAACAGAATAACAGTGATAACACAGAACACAATAAAAGGCGCACCTCAAAGGGAAGAAGACCAGTCTGTCCATCCAAATCAAATATTGAAATCCCCATAACCAATCGGAACAAAGGCTCAGCAGTACAATAACCAGCCAACAAACCCAACAAGTGATTGTAGTTATTTGATCTCAGGCTATACCTCTGGACTTTACGACCCTTTTTAATTAGCCAAATCCGGTAGAAACACAAGCATAGAAGCACCAAATGAGAAGTACCAACAACAAGAGAGTCAATGCCACATGGTGTATAAGCACCGAAAGTGCTGTCAGTTATGGTTGCCCAAACCCCATTTGCATCCGGCCGACAGTACCAAGTCAAAGGATGAAACCCCATTTTTAGTTGCCACCCACTAAACCTTCACCACTTCAAGCACTTTTTGCACTCATAATTTCCTCTTCGAAATAAAAAGCTTTCAGGTACTTGATCAAGTTATCCGATCATGATCATCCAATGCTTCCTTCAAAAAAAAAAAAAAAAGCACAACAGCATTTGTTAGCCCAGAAATAACTCCCCGCGTTCATCACATATAACACTCGCTCTAGAAATTTATTCAGACATGAAGAAGTCATTTTAATAAAATATCAGACTATGTAACAGGATTGACATAATCCAAAATTACTGGTGATGTTCAGTTTACCATATGCAATAATAGTTGGCTTTGTGAACTTGGGAAGAAATACTTTATCCGAGCTTTTGTGAAAAACAATTTCCGTGTCAGCCAAACGCTGGAATACTGAAGGGGTATTTTCGTTTCTTGTGAAATGATTTATGCAAAAAATATGTCAAATTGGAACATTTTCTACGTCGAAACAAACGGAGCCTACACGTAGTATTTGAAGAAAAATCTTTGGCAGAGAAGAGCACTTAAAGCACTTGACGCAGACAAATTGTCAATGGAGCCTACACGTAGTATTTGAAGAAAAATCTTTGGCAGAGAAGAGCACTTAAAGCACTTGACGCAGACAAATTGTCAATGAGTCAAGAGGCCGTCCAGACTAATCTACTAGTAGCTACTTTGATACCATTCGACACGTGGAAATCAGAAAACACACACTGACAAGAGCAGAGAGCAATGATGAATACAAAACCCACATTTTTTTTCCCAAAGCCACACAGAATCAAGAACCAAGCAAACAGAACTAAACATATCTCTGTCAAGATTTGCCCCAGTAGTTTGATTTACCTTGTTTTAACTACGTTAAATTTCTACGCGAACTGTAGACAGCAGAAGAATAAGAATGAGAGACAAAATACCTCTGAGACAAACAAGAAAAATTTGGACAAGTAGTTCGTTTAACGTGATATTGCATGGCTGCATGCAACCACGAGATTGGCTTTAAATCAAGGTTATAGATTCCGTGCCGGTACCGGGGGCACATACCGTTTTGGTGAAAAAAGATATCATCGACCACTGATTCCGTCCCGGCCAACTTTCCAGCAAGTACCGTTCGATTCCGGCCCTACCGGTCTCTTCCGGTGGATTTCCGCCACCGGCGCTGAGTACCGGTAAAATGCAACAAAAAGGGGGGAAAAAAAAGAAAAAGGAAAAGAAAAAGAGAATGGAGGCGAGATCCCAGCGAGGATCTTGATTTTCTCGGTGACCACTGAACGTTAAACCAAGAGAGAGAGTGTTGCGTGGATCGATTTGGATTAAGAAGATTCAGACCTCCCTCTTGGAGAGAGGGAGAGAAGAGAGAGAGCAGACACCCGCCCAGGCCCCCACAAGGAAAGGAGAAGAAGACGTAGTGGGTAGTTGAACAAGACTATCACGCGGGTATTAAAAAATTGAAAACCTGGAAATGAGGCCTGTTTTGGCAGCTAGTGTCTCTTATTTATTTTATTTTTTTGTCTTCATCGAAACTCTAAAGGCTCTGTGGGTGACTGGGTGTGGTTTTGGTCAATGTTTTAAAACCTGGACCGGAGAGCGAACCAGAAAAGGGACTTGGTGAATGGGTCACCGGTTCAATCGCGGTCAAACCGGAATCGAACCGTGATGTCATAATTATAATAAAAATATATTATAAATATATAATTTACAAAAATTAGCATATAAAAAATATAACTGTGTAGATGTTAACAAAGTAAGGCTGTTGGGAAAACAAGGATAACCTCTTACGTTTTTCCCAATCCCACATCGGTGGGAAACCAAACTCACCCAACGTTTTCTTCCTACTAGAGGCTGGGGCACACGCATTGCGTGTGCAAGTTGAACTTTGACAAAAAAAATTGCACAAAAGCTTCTGGTTTATCATTTTGATCGCGTTGGCGTCCCATTATTTTTTTGGACAAATAAACAACAGTAGAAATCAACAAAGGCCAAACACACACAATGCATGTGCAAGTTCAGTTTTCAAGATTACATCTGAAAAGGCGGTCACACGCTATGTGTGAGCAAGTCGAGTTTCCAAGATTACATCTATAAATGACAGGATGCCAAGCATTATAAAACATTATATTAGATTTCGGGACACACACAATGTGTGTGCAAGTTGAACTTGAACCCCCCCAAAAAAAAAAAAAATCTAATTCCCTTGAAAGTATAATGAGTATGACCGGAAATTGCATAAATATAATTCAATTTCCTCCAATGTCACATAGGTACATGGCAGTCCCTTTTTGTTTAAAGCAAAATACTCTTAAGAAACTATGCCTAGTTCCAAAGAAATAGAATTGAAGGACTGAAGACAAAGGAAGTAAAAGGAACGATCTTAAATTGAACAGGTCCCATAACAACAGTTGTTCGAGTCAAGTGGGGAAAAACATACCGTGAATCAATGCCGTTACCGTAAATCAACTCCATTACAGATTCAACTTGGAGTCCCGTTTTGCGAACATCAAACGGAAGGAAATGTTGAAGAGTGGTGTACTCTATACAAATCCTAAAAGTTCCAAAGGATTAGACAACATAAGAAAACCTAAAAAAGAAACACAAGGCGTGGGAAATTGTGGGAGGAAGATCTTGTCTTGAGGAATGGCCGAATGGGACTTTGAAAAGAAGACTTTGCAGTTATGGAATGGCAGTCACAGAAAGGGCAAGTGCAACTGGTTCTATTCCTTTTTTATCCCTAGCAGTTGGCGAAAGAAAAATAGTCTTACCTTGTGAAATTATGCTGTTGTCTTGGACAATTTTGGAAATGCAAATTGTGAGCCAGTCTCAAAATTATCCATACCAAAGGGTAGCTCCCCCTTTATATATTAGAATAGATAAAAATGCTGAGAAGCCCCTGGAACTTGCACGCATTTAAGGCGGTGAGCTGGCAGCGTGGGTCCACCACTATAGCTACTCTCTGACATGATGATGCGTGCGCCATTGGCATTACAATGAGCAAATGCAGTTTAAATTTTTCCGGTCCGGTTCTACGAAACCAGTTCCGGTTCCTTCCGGTTGGCGGTTCGACCACCTTTGTGGGACGGTTATCAATTTCTAAGTCGGGTCTGTAAAAAGAGCGGTCTTAAGAAGAAACTGAACCGGACTAAGGGCAACCGGCCGGTCCGGTCCGGTCCGGTTTTTAAAACATTGGTTTTGGTAGCTTGTTTTGTTCATAGGAGTACCGGGTGGTTTGAGAAAAATGATTGCATATGAGAGTAATGAGGGGAAAGGATAAAGAGAGAAATTAGAATAATAATTAAAAAGATAATAATTATTGAATAGAGAAGTAGGGTAATAATTGGAAAACTAAACAAAAACCTCTAAACAAACAGCCTGTATTTGTAAGTTTTGTGCCAAATTTGATGCAGGAGCATACTGATGCTCAACAAATCTGCGGGTTTAAATATTTCAAATTTCTAGTCAATGTCTTTTAATTTATGCTCTTTATTGTCTTAACTATCTAGTAAGTTATATTGTTTTGATAGCGATTTAGATATTTGAAAGATCTAGTTGAAAATTGTGTAGACTTGTGGTATCAAAGCTTAGGTTTCAACAAAAAAAAATAATTTATTTTTCATAAAAAAAAATAATAATTTCATCATTTGCATTTAGTGGAGGTTTGTGGACACCCCGCGGGAGCGCGATCGAGTCCACGAAAAATGGTTCTGATTACGAAAATGATTTGATTGCTTGAATGGAGTCGCCACCCGGATTTGAGGACCTTACCCGAGAAACCATTTGAAAAATGACTCTTTTGCCCTTGATATGGAAAATGCTTAACCGGTCTCCAAAATGAGATTTCTCGGGTCCGGGAGCTAGGTTACGCGAGAGGAAGGAATTTAAAGCACCCCTCACGCCCGGTGTGACCACCGGTCTCTACTAAATGTTGAAAAGGCTTTGAAAACATTACCTAAATGGACTTTTAAACTCAAATTCGTGCGAGAGCGTATCAAATATACAGGAATGTCAAAGAGATGTGAGTGAATGCTTGTGCAAGGTGTTGTGAATGGATGATTTATGCACAGAAGATGCAGAAATTACACTAACACTCCAAAAATGTCCCAAAATGTCTCAAAAGTTGATCATAAAAATATAAATCTGGAGGGAGTCCAGGCGCCTGGAAAAGGTGAGTCCAGGCGCCTGGATTGAGTCCGGGCGCCTGGATGGGGTCAATCCAGGCGCCTGGATGCCATCCAGACAGAAACTGCAAAAATTCCTTTTTCAAACAGAAATCAACAAATTGGATGTTTCGAACAACTTTTTGTACATTCTGGAACATGTTTGACAGTATGGTAGTAAACTTAACACTTGGAAGAAACTTGAAAGCAATAAAATAATACTAAAATGCAACAATAACATCTTGATGATGCTCATTTTGAACACTTATAATGAATACCTTTAAGTATCGTATCAGAACTTTAAATGTAAAGAAATGTGAACCAAGACATGCAAATGATACACCAAAATGATCAGAATATGGAAGACAATAGAAAACAAAACAAATGAACAAGGGGTCCAGGCGCCTGCATGGAGGGAATCCAGGCGCCTGGACTCAATGCAGGCGCCTGGAAGGTGATGATCCAGGCGCCTGGATTGAGCTTCTGATGCACAATCTGATTTCTTTTTCTGGTGATTTTGAGACCTCTCTCAAACTCTCTACTGGTATAGATGACCAAAAAGAGCTTGATCGAGTCCCCCCTCAGGGCCTTTTAGACAAAAATAATAGAATGTCTACCTTTTTGGTTTGATCAAGAACTTGAAAATGGGGTTTTGAAGTGGATATTAGAAGAGTATAGCTTCTGATTGTTGGTTTCTCAAGGCTAGGAGGGTAGTTTGTGGTTGCTTTGAAGTGATTTTGTTGATGGAAGTGAGTAGATGATGGATTAATGAAGTAGAGAGAGGATTTTGGGGTTGAAATGGGTTGGGTTTGAGAGGTAGATGATGAAACAAAGCATTTTGAGGTTATTTTGACAGAGTAACAGCCAAATAAGAGAGTATTTTTCCTCTCTTCAAATGGAAGAGAAGAGGTGCTTAAATAGGCAATCAAAGGACCAAAGAGGGCCACTTGAACCTTTAGAAAGGGTAAGGGTTCACCTAAAGGGGCAAAGTGGAGAGCTAATCATCTCCCCCACTACCCTCTCCAACTGATCTCTGCCAGAAAATCCCCCAAAATCTCGTTCCCGCCCACTAATGACTTAAAACACACTCAACCTGGACTGATATCCAGGCGCCTGGATTGTGCATTTCCAGGCGCCTGGACTGAATCCAGGCGCCTGGACCATGTAATCCAGGCGCCTGAACCCCTTCCAGGCGCCTGGACTTAGCCAATCCAGGTGCTTGAAGGGCCCATCCAGGTGCATGTATTTCACAATTTTGGGACATTCCAGAGTTCCGAGGGATATTTTGGTGATTTGATGAGAGGTTATTGGTGGGGTTTTCCAAGTCTTTGATCAAACCTCGTCTGTCCTTATTGAGCATTTTCGTCATCGGGGAAGTTCCGGAATCCTAAGGGTCCAGATTGGGGTGTCTACAGTTGCCCCTCTTTGACGTGACTTGACATCATTGATTTGATGTAAGTATCGTCAAAGATAAAGACGTCCCCAATCTACTACCTTAGAATTTAAACAGAAAATGATTTAAATGGATTTAATGAAACATCCTCAGAAAATGATTTAAATGGATTTAATGAAACATCCTCAGAAAATGATTTAAATGGATTTAATGAAAAATCCTCAGAAAATGATTTAAATGGATTTAATGAAAAATCCTCAGAAAATGATTTAAATGGATTTAATTAAAAATCCTCAGAAAATGATTTAAATGGATTTAATTAAAAAATCCTCAGAAAATGATTTAAATGGATTTAATGAAAAATCCTCAGAAAATGATTTAAATGGATTTAATGAAAAATCCTCAGAAAATGATTTAAATGGATTTAATGAAAAATCCTCAGAAAATAATTCAAATGGATTTAATTAAAAATCCTCAGAAAATGATTTAAATGGATTTAATTAAAAATCCTCAGAAAATGATTTAAATGGATTTAATTAAAAATCCTCAGAAAATGATTTAAATGGATTTAATTAAAAATCCTCAGAAAATGATTTAAATGGATTTAATGAAAAATCCTCAGAAAATGATTTAAATGGATTTAATGAAAAATCCTCAGAAAATGATTTAAATGGATTTAATTAAAAATCCTCAGAAAATGATTTAAATGGATTTAATTAAAAATCCTCAGAAAATGATTTAAATGGATTTAATGAAAAATCCTCAGAAAATGATTTAAATGGATTTAATGAAAAATCCTCAGAAAATGATTTAAATGGATTTAATGAAAAATCCTCAGAAAATGATTTAAATGGATTTAATTAAAAATCCTCAGAAAATGATTTAAATGGATTTAATTAAAAATCCTCAGAAAATGATTTAAATGGATTTAATTAAAAATCCTCAGAAAATGATTTAAGTTTAAATTATCCTTGAGATAATTTAAAGAAATTCATTGCTTTAACGTCATGAATTAAATTTTTGCGTGAAATAATGGATTTGCCGGAGTGTACACTGCACACGTGCCAACCACGACTTGAACTAAAATTGCTTTGGAAATGTTCCAAAAATTCTTTGAAAGTTCCAAACAATTTCAAATGGATAACACTGTACTGCACCTGGAGTAGCTTGGAAGCCACCCAGATCAACGCAATCCAGGCGCCTGGAATCACTTCAGGCGCCTGCACTAACACAATCCAGGCGCCTGGAATCACTTCAGGCGCCTGGACTCCCAAAAATGTGAACAGTCGTAACCGTTCGGGTGCGATTAAAACACGTCCAGGTGCATTATTTCGGTCACTTCTGTTTCTTCTCCGACCAAACCCGATCCTCTCTCTCTCTCCTTCAACTCTTTTTGATCTCAAACTCACGGTTTCCAAGCAAATCAACATCCAAAGGTTCGATTTCCCAAACCAAAATCTTAGATCCACTCGGTTTCGTTCGATTTTGGTTCAAAAATCATACATCCATGGCAGATTCGAGAATCCCCGATCCTTCTATGGCCTCTTCCGGTACCGGCGGCGCGGAGGAGAGTACAGAGGTGGTCCCAACGGTGGTGGAAACCACCGTGAGTGGTGTGGTGATGGCGGAGGAAGCCGTGGGTGGACCCCACAGCCCTGAGGAGACCACGGCTGGGGGAGAGGAGGTCCAGCCGGCCACCACGGCTGCCGGCGGCACAAGGGAAGAGGTGGCGGACCCCGCGCCGGTTCAAAATCCCGTTGAAACTTCAGATTTGGAACAGGTGAGTCCAAGTAGAACCGTCTTGAGCACTACGAGTGATTTGCACACTGTTCTTGATGTTCCTGTTAGCAGTAGTTCATTTTCCCCTGTTGATGTTGTTGATTTGGCGACTTTGGGTGGTTTGGGTGGTGTTGGTGAGGCCGGGGGTAGTGGTTTGATGAGTGGTGGTGGTGGTGAGAGTAGTTTGGTGGGCGGAGATGGTGGTTTGAGTGGTTTGGTGGGCGGAGATGTTGCCGATGGAGATTCAGGTGGTATAGGAGAGAGAGATGGTGATGGCTTGACGAGGGGTATTGGTGAGGCTGTTGGTGGGGGTATGGGTGATGGTTTGGGTCCCCGCGACCCTATCGAGCACTCTGGAGTGGGGACTAGTAGGACAGATAAGGGAAAGGGGATTGCCATGGAGGAGACAGATATTCCTCCAGTGACTGAGGAGACTGCTTCTGAGGTAGTGAGGGAGGTCGAGGCTGAGGAGAGAGAGAGAGTAGCCGGCCCGAGGGTGTCTGTGGTGGAGGTGGCACGGCGGGCCTTGCTAGGGAGGCCAGTCTTTCATGCAGATACTTATGATGCACCACTGCACCACATTATTCCCTCAGCGATAGATAGATATACCTCTCTGCAGGAGAGATATGACGGAGAGGAGATCCTGCTGGATCCTGGGAGGCACCTTTCTCGAGACTGTTTGGAGGTACCAACTTGATTCATCATGCTCTTTACCTGTTGAATTCTTGATTATTTATGCATTGTGAATTTTTCTGAATCATTTGATACTGATGAATTGCTTTTCTGTTTCAACAGGTGAACAGATGTTTGAGCGTGAGCGGCTCATCTGGGAGGACACTGTCTCTCTTCGTGGACCTCCACCACGATGTTAGAGAGTTGGTGGCACTCACAGGTTTTGAGCCGTTCATAGAGACGCAGACGAAGACGATGCGTGATCATGCCGTCGTGACAGCCCTAGCAGAGAGATGGAGGGATTCCACAAATTCCCTTCACTTACAGTTTGGCGAGGCGACGATGACGCCTTTAGACTTCTCAGCGATTACAGGCCTGCGAGTCGGTGGAGAGCCCTTGCCTTTCGATGCAGGGATTGCTCATAGTGACGATGCACTGCGGTACTACTTGGGCTGGAAGCCCAACCACGGGGCAGACTCTGCTGGTTATGGTCAGTTTGCTGACCATTGTCTTGGGAGGCCCACGTCTCGACTTGCTGCGGAGCAGAAGGCCCGGTGTTACTTGCTTTACATGTTCGGCGCGACCCTGTTCGCGAACCGACGTCACCACACGCACCTGGGTTACTTAGCAGCGTTGAGAGACTTTGACAGGGTTGCCAGATATGACTGGGGAGGCTGGGCTCTGGCCTCGTGCTATGCCTTTATGGGATCCGTTTCTCGAGGCGTGGCGTCGAGTATAGGAGGTCTGTGGTCAGCTTGGGAGGTAAACCAATTAACTTCACCTTTCAATGTCATGCTTTATTGAATTTTCGTTTGTTTGCACATTGTACATTCACTGACTATCCCAACACTGTTTTGCAGATGTGGGCCTACGAGGTGCTGGGGCTGTCGTCCCCGGAGTCCTCCTACCGGGACCCACGCGTAATCCCTCGAGCTCTTCGCTGGGGTCAGGGATTCAGAGGAAAGAGTGCTGTGCGTGGCCAGCTTGACTTCTTTCGGGGAGAGCTCGACCGTCTTACTTACGCAGAGGTATGTATTGTCTTAAAAACCTGCTTCCACGTTTGTTGTTCGCTTGTTGCATATTGTCTCATGAATCTTTGGTTTCCTGTTCAGGTACACTGGCAGGTGTGGGACGGGATTCAGGACGAGTACCTTGCACCTAGTAGAGAGCTGACACGGGGGAGAGTGTTGCTAGAGTGTGCGTACGGCTGGCAGTGGTATCTTGGAGACAGGGTACTGCGCCAGTCGATACGTGCCCCAGTGCAGGTGGTACCCGGACCTCTCCCGCCACTGGTTCTGAGGACTGAGAGCTATACCCTTGCAGAGATCGAGCGATACACCATCCTCGATACAGCTTTGGACTAGTACCTTCGACCAGCAGAGGACTATGAGACGTATAGGCAGCGGTACCTTGCCGGCCCACTTGATGTGGCGGGGTTCAGAGAGAGAGCTAGAGTTGCACGGGAGGCTGCCGCGTTGGAGGCTGCTGAGGCTGTGGCTGTTGAGCAGGCAGAGAGAGCTAGAGCTGAGGGACAGGCTAGTGGTAGTGCTGGAGTGAGAGAGGGAGCTGGCCCGTCTGTTGTGAGAGAGAGAGGGGGATCTTCTGCCGGGGGTGAGGGAGAGAGAGTTAGAGAGGGAGAGAGGGTGAGCGAGGACGTTCAGATGGAGGACGTCCCTGCTGAGAGGGTTAGTGCTCAGGAGGAGGGGAGAGAGGAGGTGGTGCCTGGAGGGAGTGGTCTCAGGCCTGTCCTCAGAGAGAGGTGGGGTGGTGCTGTTGCAGGAGAGTCTGAGCCTTCTGAGAGGTCAGCCTACGAGGCTATGAGGTTGTGGCAGGTCTCTGTACAGACACCTGAGGGAGAGAGAGGGTATGTAGATATCCCTCGACCAGCTGCCGACCTTCCGCTCCCTACTGGCCCGGTATGCAAAGTTCCATTATTTCATTTTGCTTTTCATCAATGTTGAAACTTATTTGTTGAATCTGTTGCTTCCTGTTGCAGTTCTCCCAGGACACCGCGCGCTTTTACTACGAGCAGACTCACAGTCTGCGGACTCTTGTTCGCCAGCTGGTGGCCGGGGCAGACGTGGTACTTCGACGACCGGGTGACCTACCCCCTCCAGTTGTCCCTAGTCCTCCTCTTTCCAGGACTATCCCGGTATTCCTCTTTACTTCTTGGATTTGAATCTGACATATGTTTGATTGCAGAATACTGACATGTTATATGTCTTGATTTTGTTTGCAGGTGCCCCGGAGACGAGAGAGAGGCGGGGTTGCCGGTCCTGGCTCAACGACTATACGTCTATTCCGCTCGAAGGAAGTAGGCTATGTCGCGATGAGAGAGACTGAGGAGGAGGATGGCAGCGGGAGATCAGTTCGCCAGAGAGTTGGTGAGCCTTCTACTTTAGTTGAGGAGCCAGGTTCAGAGACTGTTGCCGATGAGCCTCTCCCACAGGAGCCTGTTCCCGAGGACGTGCCAGAGAGCGAGGACGAGGAGGAGAGTGACCAGGAGTTAGGTGACCTTTAGTTAGTACTTAGGTGATCTTTAGGATATTATGAGTTCTGCTTTTGCTTTATGATCAGCCTTTTCTTTTACCATTTCGGGCCTGCGTGTCCAAGTAGTCTTCTTTAGACCGGGCCTGCGCGCCAGTTTTGCTTGTTCGGGCATGTGTTTGCCCCAGTACTTATGGATTATGACTTGATATTTGACTTGTATTGACCGGCGTTTGGACTTTTTTATGGATGCCATGATTTGATATATGATTTGCACTTTACATATTTGCTCATGCGTTTTATTATAATGATAACAAAACACCGGTTGTAAAACTAGCGAAAAACAGGAAAAAGATTTCCATTGACTGGTAATGAACAAGTATTTACAGAAGAACATGATTATAGATGCAAGTGTTCGTGAATTTATTCGAAACACGTTTAATGAACAAATGTTGACATAAACGACTCAAATATACAACCAGCACGACAACAAATGTTATCGACACCTTCACACGACTCAAAAATATATGTACAACTCATTTAGATGAATCAAATGACACAAATGACCCTAGGATGGAATTTGGCGTCCATAGGGCTTGTTTGAAAAGACGATCCTTCAATGCCACACATTATTCTCCGAGAACAAACATCCACTGCTTCCGCTATGTCATATTCGACCAAACCGACCATTTGAACTTGGTAAAATCCACTTACAACCTTCAACCATGATCTTGAAACGTCAAATCGAGCTCGTTTCATGGAGAACTTGGTCTAAAGGTCTCATCTTCCGGATTTTCCGCGAATAAAACTTCCCCGCAAGTCATAAATGTCCGTTAGAACATGTTGGAATCAATGAAACTTGCCAAAACTGCATGGAAATGGGTTTGAGGAATCAAAACTGGTTGCTGCTATCTGGTTTCCAGGCGCCTGCATTGGGCTGGTCCAGGCTCCTGGATTGGGTGCAGGCGCCTGAAAGGGGATGATCCAGGCGCCTTGATTGGGTCTGGGCGCCTGGAAAGGGTAAGTCCAGGCGCCTGGACTTGCTTCCTGGCAGAGTTTTGTTCTTTCCAAGGCACTTTCTTGCCCATTGCATGGCGTTCTTCTGCCCCAAACTGCATGTAATTTATTCAAATTTCCTTCCCAAGCCTCTCATACACTTTTCCAAAGTTTTCTCCTCCATTTTCCCATAAATACCATCTTTTTCCAAGATTTTCTTATGATTTCCCATGTAAATTTCTTGAAAATGAACTTTGAATTCATTGAAACTTGAACTTTTCTCATCTACTCTTGCATGCAAAATTGTCACTACTCATCACACTCCTTCTATAAATACCATGCTTTGCCAAGCATTTTCTCCACACCCATTTTTTTACTATCCCACTCTTTATACCCCCATTCTTCGCCTCTCTCCTTCCAACTCCACATCATGGCCATGCTTGCGTCCGCCGTGCTTCAACCATGGATTGCAAGCTTCGAAAACATTGATTGGTTCAATTTTTGAAGCCACCATCTCAACTCCCTACGACATATCCACCCCATTCCTATTCATCCCGAGCTTTTGCATGCCGTCGCCCAATTTTGGGATCCCGAGTTTCATGTGTTCCGTTTCGGCCTCCAAGAGCTTTGTCCCACTATTGAAGAGTTCCATGCATACCTCGAGACTCGTCCCGAGACTGAACCAGTGGTCCCTCCAAACCGTGCTAACTTGGTCAAAATTCTCAAAGAAAAGCTTGGTGTGAGTGGTGGTATTGCAAGGCACTTGATTCGCGGAGGCTCGCTCGACATTCTTCGTCTCTTTGCTGATTTCAGCCCCCGTGGCAACCCGTTGGACTACACAGTTCAGAATCGCCGTATGTTTGCCTTGTGCATGTGCCTCCTTGCCACCTATCTGTTGGTTCCAAATGACGGCAATCCTAATCCCTCAATCATTTCGGTTGCTGCACAGATTGAGCAACGAAGGGATGTTGTTCCCATGGTTTTAGCAGAAACTCTCATGGGCTTGGATGCAGTAAAATCAGGAAGAACAAGTGTTTTCGCCGGGAGCCCCCTTTTGCTTCAGGTTTGTACTTTTGGTTTTTTTTTGGTACTTGGATTTGGTTTTGGGTTTTTTGGCTTGTTTATTTTTGGACTCAGTTTTGGGATTTATGGTTTTTGGCTTTGGCTTGGTAGATGTGGCTGTGTGACAAAATGAAGTTGGTTGCGGACCCAGCAAACGATTGGGTTTATCAGGCTAGGGGTTGGAGAAGCAGGGGTTTTGTGGAGAATCGAGATAATGTGGAGGAATGGTTGGACTTCTTTATGGCGGTGGAAGAGGATCATGTCGTTTGGAGATGTCATTGGCTGCCTCTGCCAGACATGACAGCCAAGCATATGGGGCACTCATGGGTGATTTTGGCTGGGTTGACAGGCTTTTCTTTCTACTTTCCTCAGCGCATCCTTCGCCAGTTTGGAATTCGTCAAGACGTGAAGTTTCCATATCCTGCTGATTTCCATCTTCCCGAATTCAAACATTCAGTGATCGAGGCTTATCGTCGCGATTGGGGAGGCAGAGTGACTTGGGTTCAAGACCAGTATCCGAGCATTCATCTGCGAGGACGGTACCGCCAATGGCTTAGAGGAGAATTGGAGGCAAGATTTGGTAGCAACGTGGATTGACTCTCTCTCGACTCAACTAAGCTGTTTCCCAAAATAAATGGTGTATCCATGTAGGGCCCCCCCCCCCTTTTTTTTTTTTATTTTTATTTTTATGCTCAGCTTATGTAATCGAAGGAGTAATTTGAATAAAATTGAACGATGAAGGGTTTCCCCCTCTTGGTTCATTTCAATTCCATATGCCACATCCTTTGGATATTGCGGGAATGTGGACCAACTCATAAAGTTTAGACCGAACCCCAAGATAGGGTTGCCTACGTATCCTTTTTCAAGGAATCAGGTCACGACGTAGTTCAGGCAAAGGTTCACTCGGGTATTAACACTCTCCTTTTGCGCTCTAAATTTTGCCTGGTACCGCCTTTTCAGGTTTTCGGTCCAGCGAGCTCTTTTTGAATATTCTGCCTTAGATTTTGCCTAGACCGCCCAATGTGGGTTTTCAGCCTAACAGGCTTGCTCTGAATTTTGCTTGGGTCGGCTTGCCCTTTGCGATTTTCCGCCCAACGAGCATCTCTCAGGGATAATATCGCTTGAGTTGGTCCAAATTGACAAGATTGCTGAACTCGTTGCCGTCCAGATCAAGAATCACTGCTGCTCCTCCGTCAAGGATAGTCTTGATAATGTATGGTCCTGCCCATTTTGGCCTGAATTTCCCTCTTGGATCAAATATCGGTGCCCGAATCTCCTTTACCACCATATCTCCTTCAATCAGATCCCTGGATTTCACCTTCTTGTTGAATGCGCGGGCAATCCTTCTCTGATACCCCTGAATGTGATACAAGGCCCGCAGTCTCCTTTCATCAAACAGCATTAGTTCTGCGAATCTGTCGCTCAACCAGTCAGCCTCATCGATTTCACTTTCTATCATCACCCTTAAAGATGGCACTTCAAGCTCAATGGGGAGTACTGCCTCCATACCATAGACCAGAGAATAGGGTGTTGCGCCTGTTGGAGTTCGGATGGAGGTGCGGTATCCCCACAATGCTAACGGCAGCTTTTCATGCCAGTCCCTAGATGATTCGATGGTTTTCTCTAAGATATTCTTGATTGATTTGTTTGCTGCTTCCACGGCTCCGTTAGTTTGTGGCCTGTACACCGTTGATTTGTGCACTTGAATATTAAACTCTTCGAGTGTTTCTGCTGCCCTTCCTTTGAAATGCACACCATTGTCTGATACGAAGGCATTAGGGACTCCGTACCGATAAATGATGTTCTGCTTGATAAAATGGGCCACTTGTACCGCGGTTAATGTAGCATATGAAGCTGACTCTACCCATTTCGTGAAGTAATCGATTGCCACCAATATAAACTTGTGTCCATTTGATGCTGGCGGCGTGATTTTCCCGATCACGTCTATTCCCCACACTGAGAAAGGCCAAGGCGTTGCCATTGTATGGAGCTCAGATGGCGGTACATGCATGAGATTAGCGTGGACCTGGCACCTATGACATCTTCGCACATATTGAACACAATCCGTTTCCATGGTTAACCAGAAATATCCTTGCCTCAGAATCTTCTTTGCCATCATTAATCCGCTCATGTGGGGACCACAGATCCCTTCATGGATCTCTTCCATTACTCTCTTTATATCGTCACCATGGATGCACAGCTTGTGCATGCCACAGTATGACCTTTTGTACAACCTTCCACCACAGATGATGTATTGTGACGCCAGCCTTTGCAACGCTATTCGATCTTTCTTATTTGTTCCTTCAGGGTATTCTCCTTTCTCAACCAGATTCCAGATATCGTGATACCAAGGCAGACCATCATCAATTTCTTCAACATTCATCACGTATTCATAGGCTGGCTTATTTCTTTGCTCGACCATGATTGGCCTCATTCTCACCCCTACAGGCAACTCTACCATTGACGCCAGGGTTGCCAGTGCATCGGCGAACTGATTCTTCATCCTCGGTATATGAGTAAAGGTTACTTGCTCGAATTGATGAATCAGATCGTCGAGATCCTTGTGGTATGGCTTCAACTTTTCTTCCCGCACTTTCCAGTCACCGTTGGCTTGGGAAACCACCAGATTTGAATCCCCAATCACCTCCAATTTCTTCACCCTGATTTCAAGAGCAGCCTCCATTCCAACAATGCATGCTTCATACTCTGCCTGGTTATTTGTAACTTCGAAATTTAACTTGAAAGAGAGGGGAATGTGCGGCCCTTCTGGTGAAATTAGCAGTATGCCTATCCCAAATCCTTTCTGATTTGCTGCTCCATCAAAGTATAACTTCCAAACATCATCTGACACTGCCATAACATGCTCATCGGGGAATTGGAACTCTGTATCTTCTAGCCCCTCAATCGGGTGATCTGCCAGGAATTCTGCAACGGCCCTGCCTTTTACTGACTTTCTTGTTACATACTTGAGTTCAAATTCAGCCAACAGCAGTAACCATCGTGCTAGTTTTCCAGTGAGTGCTGGTTTCTCAAACAGATATTTGAGAGGGTCCATTCGAGAAATCAACACTACCGAATAAGCTAACATGTAGTGCCTCAGCTTTTTGGAGGCCCACACAAGAGCCCAACAGGTTTTCTCTAAAGGCGTGTATCTTTCTTCAGCCCCGACCATCTTCTTGCTCAAGTAATAAACAGCCTTTTCTACCCCAGATTCTCCTTCTTGTGCCAACATGCAACCCATTGCAGACTGCGTTACTGACAAATACAAAATCAGAGGCTTCCCGGGCGTCGGTGGCATCAATACTGGGGGATTTTGAAGATATTGCCGGATTGACTCAAATGCTTTTTGGCACTTATCATCCCACTTGAATGGTGTTCCTTTCTTCAATAGACGAAACATCGGCTCGCAAGTCGATGTTAACTTTGCGATGAATCTGCTGATGAACTGAATTTTCCCGAGAAAGCTCCGTACCTCCTTCTCCGTCCTTGGCGGCTCCATATCGAGAATGGCTTTAATCTTCGATGGATCGACTTCAATTCCCCTGGTGGTGATCATGAACCCCAACATCTTCCCAGCAGTGACTCCAAACGTGCACTTTTGCGGATTGAGACGCATCCGGTACTTTCGAATCCTTTCAAAGAATTTACGCAATGCTGGGAGATGCCCTCCTCTTTCTTTCGCTTTCACAATCATATCATCCACATATACCTCAACTTCTTTGTGCATCATGTCGTGTAGCAAGGTCGTTGCAGCTCGCTGGTAAGTTGAACCGGCATTTTTCAATCCGAAAGGCATGACCCGATAACAGAACGTCCCCCATTCAGTGGTGAAAGTCGTCTTCTCTCGATCCTCTGGTGCCATCAGAATCTGATTATACCCGGAAAAGCCGTCCATGAATGATAACAATGCATGTCCTGCCGTGTTGTCCACAAGTACATCGATGTGCGGCAAGGGAAAATCATCCTTCGGGCTGGCCTTGTTCAAATCTCTGAAATCCACACAAACCCTGACTCTTCCATCCTTTTTGGGCACCGGTACAATATTTGCAACCCACTGTGGATATTCGGTTACCATCAGAAAACCGGCGTTGAATTGCTTAGTAACTTCTTCTTTGACCTTTTCAACCCAGTCTGGTCTGATCTTTCTCAATTTCTGTTTTACTGGTTTTGCATCGGGATACAAAGGAATTCGGTGTTGCACAATTTCAGGATCGATTCCGGGCATATTTGCGTGGGACCAAGCGAAAACATCTTCAAATTCTTTGAGTAAATCAATGAGTAATTCTTGTTCCTCCGAAGATAGCCCGGATCCGATTTGAACCATGCGAGGGTTTTCCTCATCTCTCAATTTAATTGAAATCACTTCTTCTCTTATTGGCTGAGCATGCCTTTCATTCTCCCTTTCAATTAGAGACTTGAGTTCTTTAGGTATTTCTCCTTCGAACTCGGTCTCATCATCGTCAGGGTCAACACAATTTATTTCGGGAACAGCAAAGTAAGCGAAATCACAATCCATTTCATTCATGAAACCCTCAGGGGTGCAGTACATAGCAGTGGACTCAAACTCAAAGGAAAAGTGATAACATGGAGTGGCACAAGGCACGATCTCCGACTCGAAAACAGGTACAGACTCAGACTCAGGATTAGACTCAAACTCGGTGAAGGTGTCAGTGAATTTTACAACAGGTGTGAAAGTGCAATTCTTATACTCTCCTATAGCATCCACAATCAGCACACTAGGGTCTTCAAAGGTCTCCTGCCCGAGCATCATCACTGCTGCTTCTTCATCCTTACCTGTTAGACTGACCTCGTCGAACATTGACATCAAAATCCCACCATCCAAAGCCTCCATCCAGTCTGCCTTAAGGTCTTTTACCAATTTTTCGACCTTTTCGTGCTCATCTTCACTATCCCAGGCATCGTTAGCGAAGATTTCAAATCCGGGGTGCACCTCTCCACTTATTTCATTTACAAACGGCTCAGGCTGGCCGTGATAAGGTGCATTTGACCCTTCCTTGAAAAAACGGATCTGGCGGTTTGCGCTGCTTTCTGCTTCCTTGGTTTTTCCTTTCTGCATCTCCTTCAATGTGGGTTCGTACCCTAATCCGAAGCGACCTTGCTGAGAAGGGAATTCCGGGAACTGAGTCACTCCTTGACGAGTTCGACCTAAACCAGTGCCTGGCAGGTATGACATCCTCCTCATCATTTCAAGAACGGTAGTGCTGATTGAGAAATCATCGTCGATACGAAGCGTGAACACACCACCAGATGTATCAAAAGCAAACCCCCCAAGTTGGACATCATTCTCATCGTGCATAATTTCTAGCAGGGGAGCGTTATCTTCATCATGAGGGCGAATGCCCGTGTCTCCATAGAGAGTGACTGTCCCACTTTCCAGTCCAAGCAGAACTTTCTGATGCAAAGTGGATGGAACTGCCATAATGTCAGGACGATGCATCCAGGGATGTCCCAATAGCAAATTGAACGAAGCTGGTATCTCGAGCACATGAAACTCTACTGTCGATTTGAATCCTTCTGCAGCAATCTCCATTTCCACAGTTCCAAGTACATTGCGACGGGTGTTATCATAAGCCCGGACAGTGAGATCAGATGGTGTAAAATCCTTTGGCTTAAGCCCCAAGCATAAGGCTGTTCGGAGAGGACAGACGTTGAGCGCGGACCCGTTATCCACCAATACAACTGGAATCCACTTTCCCATGCATTTCATGGTGACATGCAATGGTTTGTTATGATCTGTTCCCTCGAGAGGTAAATCAGCTTCAGTGAAGGTTACGGTGTGCTTGGCAGGTTTAGTGGCGATGGTAGGTTTGGTAACAATGGCGGCCATCATGGCTTCCGGGGTAATATCAGGTGCAACCTCCATGCAAGACAATGCTTGAGCAAGTTTCTGTCGATGCTCGCTAGAGCTCATGAGTAGTCCCCAAATAGTTAAGGCAGCTGGGGTCTTCTCAAGTTGCTTTTGGATGGGATTCTCTTCAGTAGTTGGTGAGGGTTTTGAACGAGGTACACGGCTGTTGGTTGCAGAGGTAGCATGGGATTGGTTAACTGGCGGGTTAAAAAGGGTTTGGAAGTCGGTAGAGTTGGCTATTGGATCAATGGGGTTGTTTGGTGGATTTGAGTTGTTCCGTGGAGTTGGATTATTTGGTGTAGCTGGGTTATTTTGTGGAGTTGGGTTAAAAGGTGGCTGGTTTAGGAAATTAGGCGATGGGTTAGAGGTGTTTCCAGTGTACATCTGTGGTGGTTGATAAAACCGTCCACTCCGAAGCAAGTGAAGAACAGAGTCGATATCATCTCCCCACAAATCAGTGTATAGATCAACAAGATCGCCCTCCGCCTTTCTTTTCCCTTTTGCAATGCTGGCTTCCTCCAAACCCTTGGTTATTCCTTCTACAGTTGCTTCGCTCCACACATCTCCATTTTCCATTGCAGCTTCATTGACAGCCCAAATCTCGTCATTTCCAACCCACAATGGTGATAGTGTTATTCCTTCATTTGGATTGGCCCATACATTAGCCAGAACATTCTCTTGCATTTGTTGTTCCCAAACATCGGGTAACCCACCATTCATCACCATAATATCACAATTCTCGGGTATTTGTACCTGCGGTGCCGGCAGATTTTCGTCAATTATGTAATCATATGGTGTGAATTCCACCCCCTCCGTCATTCGATTTATGGCATCCTCACTCATCATGGAGAAATCAGGGCGACCCTCCCACAATGGTGGCATCGGAAAATACGTTTCATCAAAGACTATAGGAAGTGTTGACCCATCCAAAGGGTCATTGGGGTCCATGAGTTGCCATTCATTAGGTGCGGGATCCCACTCATCTTCTCGTGCACCTTTGAGTGCCTCATTCTCTTCTTGCCAATTCTGTCCCTGTCCTTCTTCCGCAAGTTGTTGATTTTGTACCATTGGTAATGGTTCAAAAAGATTGGGAAGCGCCAATCCATCAAGCGGGTCTTCAAGCAGTAGATTCATCATGGCTCCAAGTGGGGGTTCTTCAACAATCTGCTCATCGTGCGGCCAAACTTCTTCATTTATCATATTATTGGCTACCATCTGCTCGTACTCATGAGCCTCCATAGCCATCATCAAACCACCCCATTCTTGCCATATAGTGGGGTCCAAATGTGCATCAAGAAAACACGCCTCAGATTCATCTGGTATAGGTACGATGGGCTTAGGATCTGTTTCCGGTACAATGAATTGGCTAGGGTCAAATGGATTGGAGTCTTGGTATTTTTGAGTGGAGCTAAGGGTTATCTGGCCTATACCACCATCTCTTTTGTGAGCTGGCAGAGGATTGGTAACAACATTGGGCTTTTCAGTGGGGTCTCGGATTTGTTTATTGTCAATGAGATCTTGAATCTCATGACGCAGCCGTTGACATCTTTCAGTAGGGTGGCCGGGCGTTTGGTGGAAAACACAGAAGGTATTTGGGTTATAGGATGGTGGAGGATTTTGTGGAGGCGGAGTAGGTTGGAGTGGTTTAATCTTTCCCTGTTGAACGAGCCGTTCGAAGACAACAGGAATAGGCAGAGGAAGAGGGGTGAAAACACGGCGTCCTCTTTGGTTTTGGAGAGTTTGAGTTGGTTGGATTGGTTGGGATAGGATAGCATTTATGGGCTCGGTTTTATGGGATTGGTGATTCATGGAACTGGATGAGGTGCCGGCCGCGTAACTGGGGTTTGCATACAGGGATGAGGTATTTCCAATGTAATTGCGCTTAGGCCTGGGGATTGGATCTCCTTTCTTCAAAACCCCACTTTGCAAGGCTTCTTCAATTGTCAGACCCGTCTCAAAGTAGGTCTCGAAATTGTGCGCTTGAGCCGTCACCATGTATTGGGCCAGATCTGGTTGGAGGTTCTTGGTTATGATGCGCATTTGATCTTTGTCACTAGGACGATCGGTCATTTGCGCAGCCTTTGCTCTCCATCTCTTCACAAAATCTGCAAATGATTCCTTTTCTTTCATTTTGATACTCTCAAGTTCTCGAGTAGTGACCTTGAGTTGGACATTATACTCATACTGCTTAACAAAAGCAGCCACCATTTCCTCCCAAGTTTGTCTCTTTGAGATATCAAGCGACAGGAGCCATTGGAGAGCAGGCCCCGTGAGCGTTTCATGAAACATCTGTGCCATAGCAGGCTCATCGACATCTTGCAACAAGAGAGAGCTCACGTATGCCTGAATGTGTCCTCTCGGATCCCCAGTCCCATCGAACTTCTCAAAATCCACATGCTTGAATTTCTTGGGAAGCTTAGCGTCGGGAAAGATGCAAAGTTTACTCATATCAAAACCGGTAATGGCTCGTTTTTCGCTTTTGGCCACTGACTCTTCCAGTTTGAGTATCTTTTCTAGCATTTCAGCCAACTGAGGATTTTCAGGGGGAGGAGGCTGTTCCGGATGTTCATCATTAGGGACCTCTTGATCGGGTATCTGCTGCTGAGGTAGGGGGAGTCGACTCTGGATGTTTATCATGATAGCCATGAGCTGAGTGATTCGAGTGTCATTTCGAACCCTCTCGTCGTGCATTTCCTTCCTTAACTGTTCAAACTCATTTGGAGGATCCTGTTCCTGCTCAACCGACATGCTTGGTTCAGACTTCGGTGATAAGGATCGAGACAGTCTCTGCCCTGGAGGTCGAGTCCAAACAGGTAAGGTCTTCTTCTTCTTTGCAGGCCCAATGGTTCAAAGCTCTATCATAAAAGCAAAGTCCTGACTCAGTTTATAGCCCTTGATTACCAAGTATAAACAAAAGGGTGCCTATGATGCAAGTGTCACTCCTCGCCCAAAATTAGTCCTACTTCTAAGCCTAGGGATTAAGCTACCGGTTTCGGATCTCACTTGGAATCATTTGCACAGAAGATTGTATCAACACCACGGGTAGGTCGTTTACTCGGCAAATACGACGTATCAACCTAAAGCCTAAATTGTTGACGCCGTAGTGCTTTTCTTGACCATCCGAGACAGAGCAATGAGGTGTCGCCATCCAGATACAAGTGATTCCAAGGCTAGTCCGAAACACGGGTGGCCGTTAGGGCACGACCAACACCGGAGGTATCTCAAACTCCATGGATTTAAAGTCTCCTAGACTGCATATACGACCTAGGGTTAGTCTACCGGATCCAAATCTCACTTAAGATCACTGCACAGAAGATTTTTCAACACCCCAGGTAAGTCATTACTCAGTAGGTTAAATTCCAAGCTTGTTGGAATCAGAGCCAATCACTTTTCTTGACCATCTGAGACAAAGCAATGTGGATGTTGCAATCCAGATACAAGTGATCTCAAGGCTAGTTTGAATCACGGGTGGCCGTTAGGGCACGGCCAACACCGGAGGTATCTCAAACTCCATGGATTTAAAGTCTCCTAGACTGACTTGACTGCTTTGGAAGGTTGCCCCAATCCTCAAGTTTTTCTTTTAAGCGATAAATCCTTGCTATCGGATGGTCGGATTTGGGAAATCATGATTCATACGAATTCCGACAATGATCTAAGATCAGAAGCCTATGGGCGATTGACCCTTCTCGGGCCAAGGTCCCGTAAACCCGTTTAGATCATTGTTTAGGAAACTGACGAACCAAATTTTCCCATGTCCGGTCGTCCTAAAGGCCAACTTGTAAGAACAACGTACATACGGGATGCACGACTCATCATTGGGCTGGAGCAACCTTCTACTAACTGCCGGGAACCTAACTCATACTATAGCAACAACATAACGAGAATATGTACAGACGTGAGTACATGCATGTATGCAGTATGGCATGCTTTGAAAGACGGTAACACATAGCACGAAACAGGATGGAGCACATAATCCTAATACTTGGGTTGGTTAACTAACGTGGGGTTCTATGGCTAACTATATGCAAAGGCCGGTTTTGGTTTGAGAGGGTACCCCGGACTCAAAGCCAAAGCTGTCTCCCACCGCCAAGGATCCCGCAAGGCGATGGTAATAACGACAATTTGTGACTTATCACGGTCAGGGGGGTGCTGGGCATTTCGGGATTCCCCGTCACCGGCAAGCCGGGCGAGATTGCCGAAACACGCCAGCGGAGGCTAGTAATCATGCACGTGCAATGCAAAAAGCCCATTTAAATAATATTTTCAAAGCCTTTTCAACATTTTTCAAGCTTAGCTCTCGATGATTAATACACATCTTAGCAAAATCACACATAAGTGTAATGAAACTAAAATATATATTAACCAGAGTCCCCAGCGGAGTCGCCAGCTTGTGGACACCCCGCGGGAGCGCGATCGAGTCCACGAAAAATGGTTCTGATTACGAAAATGATTTGATTGCTTGAATGGAGTCGCCACCCGGATTTGAGGACCTTACCCGAGAAACCATTTGAAAAATGACTCTTTTGCCCTTGATATGGAAAATGCTTAACCGGTCTCCAAAATGAGATTTCTCGGGTCCGGGAGCTAGGTTACGCGAGAGGAAGGAATTTAAAGCACCCCTCACGCCCGGTGTGACCACCGGTCTCTACTAAATGTTGAAAAGGCTTTGAAAACATTACCTAAATGGACTTTTAAACTCAAATTCGTGCGAGAGCGTATCAAATATACAGGAATGTCAAAGAGATGTGAGTGAATGCTTGTGCAAGGTGTTGTGAATGGATGATTTATGCACAGAAGATGCAGAAATTACACTAACACTCCAAAAATGTCCCAAAATGTCTCAAAAGTTGATCATAAAAATATAAATCTGGAGGGAGTCCAGGCGCCTGGAAAAGGTGAGTCCAGGCGCCTGGATGGGGTCAATCCAGGCGCCTGGATGCCATCCAGACAGAAACTGCAAAAATTCCTTTTTCAAACAGAAATCAACAAATTGGATGTTTCGAACAACTTTTTGTACATTCTGGAACATGTTTGACAGTATGGTAGTAAACTTAACACTTGGAAGAAACTTGAAAGCAATAAAATAATACTAAAATGCAACAATAACATCTTGATGATGCTCATTTTGAACACTTATAATGAATACCTTTAAGTATCGTATCAGAACTTTAAATGTAAAGAAATGTGAACCAAGACATGCAAATGATACACCAAAATGATCAGAATATGGAAGACAATAGAAAACAAAACAAATGAACAAGGGGTCTAGGCGCCTGCATGGAGGGAATCCAGGCGCCTGGACTCAATGCAGGCGCCTGGAAGGTGATGATCCAGGCGCCTGGATTGAGCTTCTGATGCACAATCTGATTTCTTTTTCTGGTGATTTTGAGACCTCTCTCAAACTCTCTACTGGTATAGATGACCAAAAAGAGCTTGATCGAGTCCCCCCTCAGGGCCTTTTAGACAAAAATAATAGAATGTCTACCTTTTTGGTTTGATCAAGAACTTGAAAATGGGGTTTTGAAGTGGATATTAGAAGAGTATAGCTTCTGATTGTTGGTTTCTCAAGGCTAGGAGGGTAGTTTGTGGTTGCTTTGAAGTGATTTTGTTGATGGAAGTGAGTAGATGATGGATTAATGAAGTAGAGAGAGGATTTTGGGGTTGAAATGGGTTGGGTTTGAGAGGTAGATGATGAAACAAAGCATTCTGAGGTTATTTTGACAGAGTAACAGCCAAATAAGAGAGTATTTTTCCTCTCTTCAAATGGAAGAGAAGAGGTGCTTAAATAGGCAATCAAAGGACCAAAGAGGGCCACTTGAACCTTTAGAAAGGGTAAGGGTTCACCTAAAGGGGCAAAGTGGAGAGCTAATCATCTCCCCCACTACCCTCTCCAACTGATCTCTGCCAGAAAATCCCCCAAAATCTCGTTCCCGCCCACTAATGACTTAAAACACACTCAACCTGGACTGATATCCAGGCGCCTGGATTGTGCATTTCCAGGCGCCTGGACTGAATCCAGGTGCCTGGACCATGTAATCCAGGCGCCTGAACCCCTTCCAGGCGCCTGGACTTAGCCAATCCAGGTGCCTGAAGGGCCCATCCAGGTGCATGTATTTCACAGTTTTGGGACATTCCAGAGTTCCGAGGGATATTTTGGTGATTTGATGAGAGGTTATTGGTGGGATTTTCCAAGTCTTTGATCAAACCTCGTCTGTCCTTATTGAGCATTTTCGTCATCGGGGAAGTTCCGGAATCCTAAGGGTCCAGATTGGGGTGTCTACAAGGTTCAAGTCCCCAGAGTCCTACACACGTTTATGAGAGCGTTTGTATTTATGTGTAGTAGTACCCACATTTGTTTGCATTGGAGGTTAGTTAGATGTTAATTTCAAAAGGAGGACAATAGATAAGTTCTTGGGGTTGGAATTGAATTTAAAGGACATAATACCCTTAAATGGTCATGCTAATTGCTGAGTGTATGGATGCCATAGAAACTAGATTAGATGCAATAAGATGTAGTGTTTGTTTGAATACAATCAGAAAGTACGTGATCCAAGGCGTTATTATTGGTCATGGAGTTTTGGGGAGTGTTTATCAGTAATTGACAATTTCAATCTTATGGAGAGACAATGAGCCCTTCTAAAACCTTCTTATGACTATGAGATCTCAACTGGGTGTTATGGAGTTAATATGATTGCCGCTAATGTTTTTGCTTCCTTGTGTCAACGCATGGTTGGGTTTTGATTGGATTCGTCTGTCTTGGTCTTGTAAGCCTCGTGTCTTTGCTTTAGTGATCCATTCTGGCTTCTTGCTAAATAAGTTGTGTCCAAAAAAAATTTCCTCGAAATTGTCTTTCTCTTGTCTATATCATTATGTCTCTGCCGAAAAAAAAAATTGTTTTTGGTAGACCCTCTTATGGTGATGAAAGAATTGAGATTTCAAACTCTCGTATTTTACATTGGCCTTTCAAACAATTGTAAAATAAGGAGGAAAATAGAAAGAAAAAAAAACAGAGAGAGAAAATCTCTTTATGCTTTCGCAGCAGAAATTGTATATTTTAAAATTTTACATTTATTTGATATTCGAGCACAAATTACTTTCAATGAAAAGGCGGTTTTGCTTCATTGTTAATCATTAAATAATTTATGTGGTTTTTAAAAAAAAAAATTCTGTGGACAACTTTCTTAGCTCTATGTTTCTGATACATACAATTTTGGTCACTGTTGTTGTATATATAGTTGTACTAAAATTTCGGGGACGAAATTTTTTTTGTAAGGGGGGAAGGATGTGACAGCCTAGAATTTGCATATATTGCCATTTATAAATTTGGGTGTTTAGTCAGGTCCTAATTAATCTATTTGTGTGCAATATAAGTATTCGTGGCGTTATTGTAATTTTAGATATTTTTGGGGCTGCTTTTGTAAATAGTTCTTAATCCCCCTATTAGTAGCAAGTGGCTAAAAACGTGGATTACGGTTAGTTTTCTTTCACGATCAGAGAATTATAAGTTAGGGTTTTGGAAGAAACGTATTTGGAGAGAGAGGAGAGAAGTACATAGTGGAGGAGGGGATTCTAACGCCTTGCCTGTTTAGGAATGGCTACTTCGTCTGGTATGTAGAAGGCTATTCTTTCCCTACTTTATTCTCCTACCATGTCAACAGATGTTCATATAGGATTCAGGCTTTGTTACAGTAGAGTTTGTAGTTCGCTAGAGCGTTGGACTTGCTTAATCTCTGTACGTTGAGCACCCGATTGGGTCGGTGGATGAGTACTCAAATCTGGTTGGGGATTGTCCTTTTAATGGCGTGCATGGCGGGGGAATAATTGCCGTGGTGTTCGTGGTGGGATTGTTGAAGGTTCTGAGGTCCATTAACAAAAGGTAGATCTTCTCTTAAGGTAATATTAAATTTATAATTGTGATTTGTAGTGGGTTTGCTGTGATGGAACTGGGGGTTCAATTTGTATGCAGCTAGGCGTGTATCAATCGTGCTAGGGACTTAGATTTGGTGTATGGAATTTGAGTTTTGTAGTTCTGGTGGCTTGGGATAGTTTTAGGCTTAGTTCTTTTCAGGTAATCCTAAATTGTTATAGAAAAGTTATGCTACTTGATATATAGTTAGTGATTATGTATTATCCTTTTTGTACAGGTTTGCCTCTTTTTGTGTATTCGAGTGCATTGCTTTTGGATGCAGGTGAGTGGTTAAACATGTTACGTATTTTCGAACTCAACATGTCCCTTGAAATATTCTTTTGGAAAAATTATCATTTGGTTATTGCAGACGTGAATTGTTTATATTTGATCTTTTAATTGGCATGCGAAAAAAAATATTCTTTTGGTGAGAACTTGGTGGATATTGATGGGAACATTTATTATTGAAAGTCCAGGGAAATTAATCCTGTGTGCGGGTGACTCTGGTCATTAGGAAAGAGACCTTGTCCTGGCCGGTGACCCTAATGCTCAACGGCTGACTTTTGCCGGATCGTTCTTAGGGAAAAGTTCCACAGGCTGCCTACTCGTGGTGACTCTAAGTTTCGATATTGGATCCAATTTCTGAGATATTTGTTCACTAGCACTTGGTACTATTTGGTATTGGTTGTGGTTCCCCATTGTTGTTGGATATCGTATTGTGATCACCAAAAGACTTGTTATTGATAAAAGAATTTTTGATTTTGTTGTTTGTGGTACACCTCGTATGCCAAAATTATGTTTATATGTTAAAATATTTTTATCCCTGCTTTTGAAACTTTATTTATTATACATGATTTGCCATTCACTGAGCTTGTTAGCTGACGGATTTAATCCACCATCATTTTCAGGGAAATCGAGCCGGTAGATAAGGACTCTGGTGGCATCTTGGGGATTATTGCGTCGACCTCCATAGGATGTTGCATTCAAGATTTATTATTTTATTTATTTGCTTCCGCACTTATTAAACCTTTTTTAAACATCGCATTTTTGTTATCATTGGTTAATAATTTTATTGATCGGTTCATGGGATGGTGTTCCCCATGCTTATGTTGAGGCATATTTGATTTGATTTTGTTAATTAAAAAAAAAAGGAACGTTTAGTGGTCTGTGGCTTATTTTAGTTTAGGCTTCGTGTTCACGTGTTAACCTTGTGGTTCACGGCCGGTTATTTCCCATTTTGGGGTGTGACAAAACTTTAATAAGTATTGGAAGTGTAATATTGTATTGTCTACAAATAAGTGATATAATGAAATGAAAAGGAGAGTTGAGTTAATTATTAAATATTGTGCAAGTGTGTCTTGCTTGGAGTGAGTGATTCGGATTCAGGGATCCCGTAGTGCACCTCCGCACTACGGGGTTGTAGGGCGGCCAAAACTACGTCGTTTTGCGTGTGCAAAGGTTTAAGATCACAACATTTTCTTTCTCTTGGGATTATGTCAAGATTAACATCCATATTTTTATTTTTTTGGGGGGGGGGGCTTTTAAAAATCTAGAAAATTGTTTATGACTTTAAATTTGTACAGGACAACATTAGCTAATAAAATTCATTTGTTTTGTAAAAATAAGTTTTTACAAAGTATCTTTAGACATGGACATTCACTAGTACTATTGTAGGTTTGTTTTTGTGAGAAGCCTTCTAAATATAACAAGTGGCATAATTTATAATTTCTAAACACAATTGGCAATTTACACATCTTGACTCTTATTCTTATACACTGTAACCCTTCTCATCTCAAACGGGCATTAGTTTTACAAAACCGAAGGAAGCCCAAAACTTAAGAAGTTTAAAAATGTGTTTAATTGTAAACTTGTTTTGAGAACCAGGTTTTAAGGGAAAATTTTCTACTCCTAAAATAAAAAAACCAACCAACCCCAACCTAAAATAAGTGACTTTTATGTTCAGGTATAGAAGAAATCAAAAATCCAATTTGATTTTGAAGAAAATAAACACTCACTAAAAAATGCTCACATTTTGGAATTCAAAGAATAAAATTAGGTTAAAATGATATAGTTTTGAGGGATTAAGTAGTAGTGTTCTCTTTGCACACACAAAATGACAGAGTTTTGGCCGCCCCCGTAGTGCGGAGGCGCACTACGGGATCCCCGGATCCGAGTGATTCGTCCTATAATCAAGTGTGTGGCTTGGTCGCATCGAGTGACATTCGAAATTATTAGCGTTGGGGCATCTATTACCCCGATGAGTGGTATTGTGAGACTATTCTAACCTTGCAGGTCTCCGCTTGCATGAAAATCTTTGTGGACCCACAAAACCCAGGTACAAAGAAAGCTCAGACACCGACCCACCGTCCCCGTCCACCACCTCCATGCAACCATGGAGAGTTGCCGACTTACCATATCTGTATACCTCACGCCACTATTCCAGCGCCCCCCTTTCTGGCGGCGCAACATATACGGCAACCAATCAGCCGCACCCATCTGTTATGCCCTCGAGAATGTAGAAGCAAGACCTCCCGCAACTGCCTACATATATGCGCCTCCTATATATTGAAATAAATGACGGTGGATCCACAAATGGTTGTAGTGCCTGAGTTGTTAACGACTTAATTTCATGAGAATAATATTTGCACTCTATTAGATGGTGAGTCGGTTAGCATGCATGATAGAGCACGTGTGCTCATGAGGTGCAAGACCATTTGTGAGTCAGTTACTTTGGATCCCAAGAGCAGCTTGCATGTGTGGGAGGGATTTGGCCATGACCTGCTCGGGAAAAAATTGATTTTTCTTGAGGAGTAAAATAAAAAATAATAATTATATGCCAAATTAAAATTTTTTTGAATTAAGAATTCCTTTTTGTCTCAATTAATGTAGTTACTATTAAACTAAAAGTAAAATTTATACTCCCTTCGTTCATTTTGGGTGTTCTTTAATAAGTGTGTTTTGATTAAAAGTTTGTATAATTATTATTTTGCCATTTTGAAAATTAGTAGGTAAAGAGTTAATGGGTAAAAATGTAGGATAATTTTAGAAAGTGAAGGTAAAAGATGATGTGACAGGTGTAATAATGATATTTCTTTAATAAGTTGAATTTACGAAGTAACACATTGAAAAAGAGACAGAGGGAGTATGTAAATGACATGGTACTCAATAAATCCAAAACGGTACCCGATAATATACTGGTATCGATATGTACATTACCAATTACATCAGTATCACGTTTGGTACCGCGTTCAGAACCTCCTTTAAATAGTTCTCTGTATGTGTATATGAATTCCATAAAAAAATGCAGAAAAAGGTTTGAGAAGTAAGTAGAGTTAGAGGTGTTGCAGTTGACTGATCCAACTCATTTATGTTGGGTGTTAAAACATAAGAGTGGATAAAAAATAATAACATGTTAAAAAAAAAAAAAAAGAATGAGTGGGATTGGCACTTGGCAATGGAGGCGCCACTAGGGTTGTCCAAGAAAACCCGTCAACTGTAAATCCGGTCTAAACCGAACCAGACCTTGCACTTTGGATTGGATCCATAGATTAATAGTCTAGACATGGATTAAAAAATCAGAAAACTGCGAGATATGGTTCGGTCTATTTATTTTCATTATGAAACGTGGATTAACCGAACCGGACCTTGAGATATTTATAAATAATAAACAAAAATTAAAAAAATCTATGTAATATTTGGTAAATAATTATAAATTTACCTATTTTTATAAGGGAGAGTTAATTAGGCATCTTGTACAAAAAAGATCATTATGATTCCATCCTATGAGATTTTAATACTTATGATTCCATCATGAAATTCAAATAAACCCCAAAACACCCTTTCTCTTTCTCTCCTGATTTTCCTTAAAATTCTCTCATAATTTTTCTTATATTTCTCTTTCCCAATCTTTCCTAATTTATCTCTCTCTCTCTCTCTCTCTCTCTCTCTCTCTCTCTCTCTCTCTCTCTCTCTCTCTTCCCCGTCTTGAAAAATATCTCTATTTTCTAATCTTATAATTCTCTCTTCTCTAATCTTCTCAAACCTCAAATCTCAAAAGAAAATTAAAAATATAATAATAATGACATTTTTTTTTACCTAAAAACACGAGTCATGAGACATGTGAACACGGTTTATTAATTTATCACTTTTACTGTATCAAATCACCAAATGTGGTAAATCTAAAGGATATGTGAACATGGTTCATTGATTTTCCACTTTTACTGTATCGAATCACCTAATATGATAAATTAATAAACCATATTCACTGTAAGAAATAAGCCTCTCTTGAAGGACATGTGAACATGGTTTATTGATTTATCACCTTTATTGTATCAAATCACCCAATCTGATAAACCAATAAACCATGTTCACAATATGAAATAACCATTAACCATCTTTTAGAGAACACGTGAATATGATTTATTAACCATCTTTTAGAGAACACGTGAATATGAAATAACCATTAACCATCTTTTAGCATTTTTACTGCATCGCAAAAGAACACCAACATTGAATTAAAAGAACCACCATTGAATTGAAAAACAAAAACATTGTATCATGAAATCATGTGACAAAATCTAAAATGATAAAATTATTTATCATGGATCCTTTGTAGGAATCATATGATTAACTTTTCTAGATTACCCATAAAAGTTTGGACAGAAATTCAAAATCTCAAAATTAAACAATAAACGTAAAATAGTTTCATAAACAAACCCACGACTCCGTCAAACACGTTGCGAACAGCGCAATTGTTCCAAATATCTTGGCTCCATATCTCGCTCGGCGTAGGCAACAGGAGTGGCTCAATAGCAGGCTTCTGTTCTTGGAAGACGTAGAGGCCAATGAACTCCGGTTGACAACTTCGCTTGGAAGTCATATGGTTTTTTCCCGCCGCCGTTGGGGCTTGGGCTGCAAGCCAGTGACGTGGGAAAATTTTACTTTAGGAAGTTTTAAGGCTTGGCCCCCTAATGAATAGTTTTTTTTTTTTTTTGTCAATCGGTAGAACATTTTATTTATAATAACGTCGAATAGGAAACATCGAGGGACACTTCCCTACTAATCCAGTTCGGAACAACCTCCTGCCAGATTAGGGGAGTATCCAAAGATAGGGCATATTTGGCTATAGCATTAGCCACCCTATTACAATTACGAGAAGCAAAATGAAAAGAAAAAGAACTAAACTTATTCGCCAAAAACAAAACATCTTTGATGATGACTTCCGAACATGCCTTGACTGAGGAAAGACCCTGGAGCATCTTGATAACTGTTTATGCATCCCCTTCCACCACATAATCCCTTTCCTGAGAGCAAATTGGCAAGCCCAGTGCAAACCGAAACCCTTCAGCTTCAACTAGCTCGGCAGACATGCAACATTTAAGGGGTGAGGTAGCAGCACCCACAACTTTACCCAAATGATCTCGAACCACCATACCCACACCACCCCTACGCGTCTTCACGCCAAAAGCCTCGTCCACGTTGATCTTCAAAAACCCAGATTCTGGAGGTTGCCAACAAGCTTCGCTAGCATTAGACATTGCGTTTGCATTCGATTGGTCCTTTCGTGTGGTAGTCATAAAAGTGTGAAATTCCTCAACAGCTTTCTCAACGATGGATGTTTCCGGGATCCAGCTTTGTTTGAATACCCAACTGTTTCCAGCAATCCAAATGGTTTGTCGTTTTTGTACCAAAAATATAATTTATAAAATAGGGCATTAACTTATTCCGAAGAACAATGGTTAAGTCCGAGACCGTCCACAGAGAGTAAAAAGCTAAGTTACGGTACTTTCAACTAATTTCTAATTTAATTCGAAAATAAAATGGATGATTTGGATTTGATTTGATTAAACTAATGATTAAGCTAAAATTTAAACAAGAAGCGATTGCGATTTGAAAACAAGTGAGAGAAGGGACTAGGGTTTCCAATTCAACCTCCCTTCATAATATAATAATGCGAAATCTAAAGTTTCATTCAACTAATAACCAGACCACTATAGGGTAGCAAATCCTATCGATAATCCCCAAAAATATTATCAAGATTCGTACTCCGTATAGGCTATCTCAACATGGCACGGACCATCTCACTGGACTCAACGGGCGGCACGATCCGTCTCACGTCATATAGTCTATCTCAGAAACTATCCTAAAGCATTAATAACCATTGTATGACTGTAGTTAATAACGCGCATATAAATACGGTATGAAAATTGGAAGAATAAAAACTTCATAAAAAATTAGGAATTATCCTAGTCATACAATCAAACGTTAAATATGAAACCTTAGAAATCTAAATAATTACATTACTCCGAGAGGCATTCTCGTTACCCTAGTCAAATAATTTAGCTGCTCATGGAGTTAGAACAAATAATTGTGCAACCAATAAACCCCATTAAAACAACTTGAAAGCCTACAAAAAGTATAAAAAATTAAACCCAGAGCCTTGGTGTGACTGCCTCCGAACAGCGACAGTCGTGCTTGTGCACCACGGAAATTATGCTTGTGCTGCGTGGTGATTTCTGATGTGCAGCCTCTCCGTGGAATCCTCCCTGACGTCTCTGCTGTGCGCCAAAGAAAAGATCCTATTGCGCCGCTTCGGGTCTACTGCCTTCCGTCAAAAGGTGATACGGACCAAACCCTTGCAGCCTTTTTATACAAGCTGCTGACAGACTTGATCAATATGGTAGCAATATCTTGCTTTAATTTGCAGCTCAATTCTTCTCCTTTAAGTGTAATTGGTGGGCCCCTTCAATGTAAAAACCTCCTTTCCATATGCCATGAGTTCCTGTTAAAGAATTGTCCAATTTTCTCTCTTAGATATTACCAATCAAAACCAAGTATTGGACCCAATTTCCTCTTGAGCAACCGGCCTGTTATTTTTACATCTCCACTAAGTGATCGACCCGACAAAACAATCTCGTATGATGGGCCCGTCTCTTAAATAAATTAAATTTAACAGCTTAGCTTCAAATATCATCAACAGGCTCCATGAATCCTAAAATAAGAAAAATGAGTATCAACCCCTAACTAATATATTAAAAAAGGGCATAACAACGATCAATTAGGGGCCGCCAATGGGCACATTTGTGCCCCTATTACCAAACATGCCATCCTATCATAACAAAGAGACTGGTAGCTTCCCTTCTTTCCTCTCCACTATGTGTTGCACCTAAATCAACCCAAACATTCTTCAACTGTGCTGAAACGGAATTTTCAGGGCGAAATCTAAAGGGAGAAAGTAACCAAACCTTCGTAGCTCTGTCACAATTGAAAAACATATGAGACGGTGTTTCTTCTGCTAATCCACAAAAAGGGCATATCGGTTCCACAGAGACTTTCCGTTGGACTAAAGCCATGTTCACAGGCACAATTCCATGGAGACAACGCCAAAGAAACATTTTAATTCTTGTTGGAGCCCTCATCTGCCATATTCTTTTCCAAAACCCTTCATCCTCAAGTTCCCCACTGAACTGCCCTCTCCCGCTATCCAACTCCCTCCTCGTTTGTACCCATTCCTTTGCAATAACATAAGCCGATTTTACCGAAAAGACACCCGACAAAGTGCTTGCCCAAATAAACTTATCTCTCGCGCCGGTCATACTCAAAGGAATGCTCAAGATCTACTCCACATCTCGATCCATAAGAACTTGTTTAATCAGTGTTTCATTCCACGCCAAACGAACCGGATCAATCAATTCACTAACCAGGTTCAAGCTGCTACCTGCCTTTTGAGTTAAAATTTTCGCGTAATGAACATCAAAGAGCCACGGATCTTCCCAAATTTTAGCCCTACCACCATTTCCAACTCTCCATCGCCATCCTTTCTTAATAATCTCTTTGCTTGCTAAAATACTTTGCCACGCCCAAGAGGAAAGAGGTTTTGAAACAACATCAAGAAATGAAGTGTTCGGAAAGTACTTAGCTTTATAAACTCTGAAAAATAAGGAATTATCACCTCGCATGAGTCTCCATCCTTGTTTTGCCAACATTGCTAAGTTGAAAGCTTCCAAATCCCGAAAGCCCAGTCCGCCCAATCCTTTAACCTGTGCCATTTTATCTTAACTCATCCAATGCATCTTGCTCGCATCCTTAGCCCCACTCCAAAAGAACTTTGCAATTATAGAATTCAACCTCTTGCATAGCCCAATAGGAATTTTCACACATGCCATGGCGTAAATCGGCAAGGCCAACAGGACATGTTTAGCCAAGACCTCCCTACCCGCATGGCTAGTGAAAGTCCCTGACCAACTCTTCACCCGCTTCACAACCCGCTCTTCTATATATTTCGATGTCGCTTTCTTAGAACGTCCAATAATGTATGGGAGGCCTAAGTATTTTCCTTCCTCCGAGCTTCTACCAAAACCCAAGATATTCTGACATTTAGAGCGTTGAAATTCTGAAGTGTTAGTACTGAACATAATAGACGATTTTGACTCATTGATAAACTGCCCGGACGCTCTTTTATAAATATTCAGCACCCTGCGAATTTCCTCACTGTCCACCTTATTAGCTTTACAAAAAACCAGCGAATCATCGGCAAACAATAAATGGGAAATACTCGGCCCATAACGACAAATTTGGATACCTTTTAGACTGCCCTGTTCCTCTTTAGACTGCAGCAAACTGGAAAATCCTTCCGCACAAAGGAGAAATAGGTATAGCGATAGTTGGTCTCCCTGTCGGGGCCCCCTCTGAGGTGTAATAAACCCATGCTTCTGCCCATTGATTGTAACTGAATAAGATACTGTAGACACACAGTTCATAATCCACCGTATCCACCTCCCATCAAACCCCATGCGTCTCATGACTGCCTCCAAATACCTCCATTCCACCCTATTGTATACCTTAGCGACATCTAACTTCAATGCCATATAACCATCTTTGCCGCGTCTTTTGTTTTTTAAGAAATGCACCACCTCATGAGCAATCAAGATATTATCTGAAATTTGCCTATTTTGGATAAAGGCACTTTGATTTACACTTATCAGCTTAGGCAAAATCCGACGTAACCGGTGGGATAGCACTTTTGCAATAATTTTGTAAAAAACATTACACAAAGAAATGAGCCGGTATTGCGTAACCTGCAAGGGAGTTTTCACTTTGGGAATGAGAACGATTTGAGTGTGATTCAAGCTCTTCAATAAGTGCCCAGTTTGAAAAAATTGTTGCACCGCATTCACAACGTCTGTTCCAACCACCTCCCAATACTTTTGATAGAAACTCACTGTCATCCCATCCGTACCAAGAGCTTTATGGGGATCAATATCAAATACCGCTTGCCGAATTTCTGAAGCACTGACCATTCTCGTGAGAGAATTGTTCATCTGCTCATCAACCCGCGCCTTAATAGTGTCTACAACCTCCGGGACATGGTCTGTACCCTCAGCTTGGAAAAGATGATGGAAATAATTCACAAACTCTTGAGCTATCTTCTCCGGATCATCGTACCAAACACCATTAGAGTCTTGGATTCCTGCAATAGCATTCCTCTTCCTTCTCTGTGTAACCTTAGCGTGATAAAATGAGGTATTACGGTCTCCTTCCACCATCCACGAGACCCGTGCTTTTTGACGCCAATACCTCTCCTCTTGCACCCACGCATCTCCTAGCTCCTTTTCTAGAGCTCGAACCTTTCCCATCTCACCGTGCTCTCGATCCTCCCCAATTTCCTTAAGCTAACCCTGTACCTCATTAATTCACCTTCTAGCTTTGAAATTCCTCCTTTTACTCCACACACGCAATTCTCGTCGTGTGTTCCAAATCTTATTAAAAGCCTTGAACATATTAGAGCCATGGATAGTTCCCTGCCACCCTTTGCAAATAACTTCATAACAACCTGGATCATTGACCCATCGCTTGTCAAAACGAAATTGTGTAGGACCCGAGAACTTTGGAGGATTGGTATCCACTATTACTAACAAGGCTGCATGAACTGACCCAAAAGCAAAAAGATTTTGTACCTTCGCCCTATCATAACGTAGCCGCCAACCCGGGGATGCCAAGACCCTATCCAACCTTTCCTTGACCATACCATCGCCTCCTCGTCGATTGGATCATATAAACGGATATCCTGAATATCCCAAATCCACTGCCTCTAAATTAGTCACAAAATCCCTGAAAGCTTTCAAGGACCAAACTTCCCTTGCTCTTCCTCCTTGCTTCTCGTCCGCCCACAAAACGTCATTGAAATCCCCCCAAACAATCCAATCTTCCGAGCACTGCTGTCTATAGTGAATCAATTCATCCCACTATAATTTCCAGACACTATCAGTAGAGCTTGCATAAATATTAATCAGGCACCAAACATGATCCGAATCCTCATCTTTTATTTCAAGTTCAATAAAAAAAAATTACTACTACGAATGAAACGGACATTAAGATCACGTTTCCATAGTATGGCTAGGCCCCCAGCTATACCAATTGGATCCACAATCTGAACACAATCCATTCCAATAAAACTCCGAACAAAATCAATTCAACAAAACTGGTTTTTAGTTTCGGAAATAAAAACCAGCTGGGGAGAGTGGAGCCGACAGCTCTTTCAGTTGGTTAGCAATCAAGGGTCTCCCCAAACCTTGACTATTCCAGGCGAGTAGCTTCATTTGGAAACTTGGGGCCATTCCCGGCTGGCTACCTCCACCGTTGCATTATTGACAGTCTCTATCTGCACCGTCCCCTTCTTTTGCTTTTTCGAATTGTTCTGTAATGCACCTTGCATAAACTCCCCATTCTCCCAGTCCTCGCCACTTTTGCGCTTACCTGACGTACTCTGACTTTCCCCTCGTACTCGCTGCCCTTCAAGAATTGGTATACCATCTCTCGGTTTCCTCTTATAACCCCGAGTTGGAGGGTTCCTCTTCTACACTGTGGCTGAAACATTAACATTCCGTACTAACGGTTTTGATTTTAAATGCAAAAGATAATTCATTTTTAGAATAACTTAATAACTTGAGAGTGAGAGAGAGAGAGAGATTTTAGGGGGAATCTGGTGAAAATAAATCACACCCCACGTAAATAGGGATGTGATTAGTGGAGATGAATTTTAATCCCTAAAATTTGCATGTAAACTGTAAACTATTTATGTAGATATTTTATCATGTGGCAAATTTGGTAATGAATCAATTAATGAGGGCATTTTTGGCCAATATTCATGTTTCATGATGGAATCATAAAGATTCAAACCTCATAGGGTGGCATTCTAAGGATAAATAATATTGAAGTAGGATGGCTAATTAAATTTCTCTTTTTATAAATTATTTTAAACTATTTGAAATTTGTTTCATGCATTGTTTTGTCCGAATTTGAATTTAGAATTCCTGGAGTTTGGAATTTGTTTCATATGCGCTTTGTTATTATTTGAAATTTGGTTGGCTAGTTGCTGAACATGGAACCAGTAGTGTGATTGTAGTGCATGACTGCATCAAGTCTGCTTCGTTAAACCAATATACTTCCTCGAGCTTCGTTAAACCTCAATTTAAACAATCAACTATTTGGTTAGAGGTATCCGCTCTTAGAACTATACTAGTTGAACAAAAGTAAACTAAGCGATATGTACTAATGAAACGGGATACTCACACTGGCGTGGCGCGAGGCAAACTCACGCGGAGCGGACCATTGGGTCCCCGGCAACGGCGCCAAAAATGCTTACGTCCTTGGATTGTACTTCGATATGATTCCCCAAGCGTAGGGTTTAGGTGTCGCGAAGCATGATAACCGGAAGTCCGGGTCGAGTCCACAGAGACCGAATGCGCAGCGCGTGAGTGATTGATTCGCGAGTGATGGTTTAGCCTTAAAGCGGCAAACTTGGCGTTTGTAGTTTGGGGGGTGGAATTCACTTAACTTCGTGAATGACTCGGAAGATTAAAAAGCTAATTAAAACAAGGCTAAGTCAAGGGGATTTTAACAAACCACAACCATAGTTAATCCATTCCTCTCTCGATAACCGGCTCGGGACATCGTTAAATGTTCCCGAACGGAAGATTTAGAGTTTAAAACCATTCCCTAGAAAATGTGTTTCACAAAGATTAGGATTCTTGTGCCATTTAGACAAACCTTTGGGTTGCCATAGCCCTAAGCATCACACGTGCCAAGTGGTCGAGCCCTTGGCTACGTGTGATCAAGGGGGTTAACAAACCCGAATTTTGATACATAAAATCAATCCTAATTCTTTGATAAACAAATGGTGTATGCCTTTTTATCGAGAGGAACAAATTAACTCGAGTCATGGAGTGTTAATCACCCCATGACCAAGCCTAATTAAACTACTCACAAAACATACTTGGAGATTTAACTAGAAAATTGAAGGAAATAAAGAACATAACATACATGCTTAAAAACTAATTTTATATGATGATCTTGACCTTACCTACAACTTTAGACCTTAAGAGATTAACAAACAACACATAAAAGCTTGAGTTTTCAAAGGAAAATAGTAGGAGAGGAGAGATAAAATTTAACCGACGAAAATGCAAATAAACTAGATTTATATGGAGATCCGGAGATTACAAGAACTATTAATAAACGAGAAATTAACGGAAACTTTGTACTTACTTGAGTTCCTAAGGAAATTAAACCTTCAATCCCCTTCAACAATGGAGGAGAGAGAAGAGAGCAAAATGAAAGACTAAATTAAAGGTAGTAGATAATGAGAGAGAAAGAGGAAGAGAGAGATATATACAAAATACTCTTTCTCTCTCACAAAAATATCCTAAAAGCAACTAAAAGTTTAAGTTTCCATAAGTAGAAAGTCCAACAAGTGGGCTAAAGTACTTTTCGGGTGGCCAGGTATTGATACCTATCAATACTGGTATCAATACCTGCCCTTAACATGTTACCCGAGGAGCCTGGGTATCGATACCAAGGTTGGGGGTATCAATACCCAAGGTTCTGTCCAGCTTTGTCCTTCAGAAGTATTGATACATATCAATACTGGTATCAATACCTGTATCAATACTTAGGCATTTGGTGTTGCCTCTTCTTTCTTCGCCATCCATTGACCTTGTGTGCTACCGGGCATCTTCCAAAACACTTCCGATCATCGTGCGAGCTTCGGGAAGGGGAGCACTTGGTCTCGTGAGTCCTCGTTCACTCCCGGATTCGACCGGGAGTGATTGTAAGCCTTGGACACGCCTTTAGCCTTCCGGCTTGATCTTGTGCCTTCTAAACTTCCCGAGCCTTATCCAAATCTTCATTCCTTGGCTCTCGAGGCTTGATGGTGGAGTGTCATGGGGCGCTTGGCCCTTGAATTCTTGGGATGCTTCCCAAAGCGCTTCAAAACGCGCCTTATGCACTTGTTTACCCTGAAACTACCAAAAACAACACTACGCGCAACGTCAATCATATAAGGCATTAAAATGCGCGTGTGTGTGAACAAAAAGAGCTAGATAAGCCCGAATATATACAATATTGGGGGCTTATCAATAGCCTTTGTATCTTGAAAGTAATGAGCCTTTTTTCTCTCAGTTGGTCAGATTTTCTCGAGTCTCATAACTCCAAATTTCTTGTTCTTTTGTTTCGGGCCTTCCTTGAACTTTCCAAAGCTTCTTGAATCAATTTCTAAGCTTCGGCGATTGTCCTCCATGGCATTGCGGGTCCTTGGGTACTTCCGGATACAACCGGGGATTATTTGGAGCTTTGGACATACTTTTTAGCTCCGATTTTCTAAAACTCATCAAAAACACAACTTGCGCAAAATCAATCGTATAAAGGCACAAAATGCACGTGTGTGTGATCACAACGAATGAGATAAGCCCGGATATATACAACATTTGGGGCTTATCACCCCACACCGCATCTTGGGATCAAGTCCCATTCCCCCTCCCCCATGTAATAGGTTAGGAATGACGAATGAAAAAAAAGAAGTATATACTATTGGTGTAAATATCGTATAATCGATGGAACTGGATAAAACTAGAGAATAAATGGTTACTTCAAGGTGTGTTACATTGTCGTTGTCCTTAAGTCAATATTCGCCCCCACCAATTAAAGTGAATTTGGTGTGCCCAGTTTGACAGTGAATTCGACTCCGAGATACAAAGCTCAATCCCGATTGACTGTTTACACAGACGAAGAATAACCACGATGCCTTTGGATTTTGCAAACCACCAATAATGAGTATAAGTGATAGAGAACGATTCATTGTGTTCACTTTATATATTTTTGGTGAAATCTCTAGCCTTGTGTGTGTGTGTGTGTGTGATCGTTGGCCAATGGTCACATCTATTCATTTAAACCAAATAGTCATGTATATTCCTATGACCCTAAAAGTCACACCTTATGATCTATTCATGTTTATTCATTAAAACAAACGGACACACTTCTTGGTTTAAATCCCTTCACCAATTACAACATTTAATATTAACTAAATATTTAAAAAATGTTCCAACAATCCCTCACTATATTCAAAATATTAAAAATAAAACTTGGATAGACTCGGAAAACTTGTGCATAAGTGAAGACATCTTTCGATTTTAACCAAACATGTAGTGAAAAACATCATAGTTAGTCGCAAGGGCATATTAAACTTATCTTTTATCTAGCAATCCAATGTTGCCAAATATGTCTCAAACACAAATTTTATTCTCCTTAGGGCTTGATTGGATGCGGTACGGTATAAGATAGCAAGGGTATTATTAGTAGTAAGGTTGGATAAGATAGTAAGGGGTATTGTTAGTAGGGGTGGACTCAAATTGGTGGGACATTTATGGAGGGGAGATTTAATAGTATGTGGTTTGGATGAATTTTGTGGGGGGATAAAGTTGGATGGATAATGTAAAAACCTGGCAAATGATTTATTTGTACTTGTGCATGAGTCATATTAGATTTTACGATTAAATAAATACATAAATACAAGACTAAATAAATTAATTATACTTGTCAATAAATATGATATAATAATTTCTTTTATTAATTATATCTAAAATTAAAATATTTAATTATTATATTTTAATTATTCATGTTAATAATTATGCATACTACCTAATTTTTTGCTATTTTTTCTAATTATGCATTTTTTACTTATAGTAAATACGAAACTTATTAATCTTTTACTTATAATAACTAATTTTAATAAAACAAAAATTAATACATGTTAAAATATTTTTAGAATATACCACTCAATATGTTTCAATTATTTGTAATTTACATATTAATTGAGTAGTAATTTTTATGTTATAACCAAAAATGTCAAATTCTAAAGTATAAAAAAAATTAATTTTTTTTGTATCGAATTAAAATCTCGATTAGTAGTTTAATTTGGTGAAAATATATATATATATATATATATATATATATATATATATATATATATATATATATATATATATATATATATATATATATATATATATATATATATATATATGTGGAAGTACTTTATTTTTTTGACCTGAAGGATATTGCAAAGCAACTCAACAAGGTCAAATTCTAAAGTTTGGGAAAAAAAATATGCGCCAAAGTACTTTATTTTTTTATCCGAAGGAAATTGCAAGGGCACGTAAAACACACAAATGCGGTACTATGAAAACAAGCGAGAGGGAATGGGATTAGGGGGATAGGGTGGTCGTTTTTTGGGGGGTATTAAGTTATAACACCCCTCCCCCTGTTATAATTAGTATCCCACCATGGGTATTAATCTGCGAGGGATATAACTCATACCCCTCCTCAAAAAGTTGCCAAAGTGGGACCAAAATAAGGGGGAGGGGTATGAGTTATCCCCCTCTTCATCACGTAGCCAATCGGGGCCTTAGGTAATTCAAAGAAGTTGACCCGTGGATTGGCCTTGGGTCTTTATCTTTGTCACGCCCCAAATTGGGGAACATGACCGGCCGTGATCTAGGAGACAATTCCTGGAACACGGAGCCTAAATAAAAAATACATATATATATTTTAACAACCCAAAACAAGTAAGAAAAATTACATATGTTATTAAAGCCAAAAAGCATGAACCAAACCATTAATTTTTCGTATCAAAGTGAGCACAATATCCAATATCCTCCAACTCCAAATTTATTAACAAAAATGCTGAATAAACAAAAGTGCGGAAGCTGTTAACTTAACTATAATAATAATAATAATAATAATAATAATAATAATAATAATAATAATAATAATAATAATAATAATAATAATAATAATAATAATGCCCTAGAGGTCCAAACGGTGGATCTCGACACTGTCTCAGAGTCCAATATGATGCTTCACGAACTAACCTGAAAAGAATGTGGAATAAATCCGTCAGCTCACAGCTCAGTGAGTAGTTAAGCATGCTATGGGTTAAGAGCACAATGTGGCATGCATATAAAAGAAGATAGCGAGAGCTCCAAAGAAGTGGTTTCAAATAACAAAGGTCAGTGGCTCAACCAGTAGTGTCAGTGAGATGAATATCTGATTTATCGAATTCACAAAAATATACATTTACACCAATCAGCTTGTCCAAGAATACCAGAATGACAAACAACAATAAATAGGAGTCTTAGCCAAATTATGTGGGAACCATAATAACAATAACAATTGCCAAAAGCCAAATATTTTCTCAGGGCTTTGCCCGTTGGATCCAATACTGTACATATAGTCACCTCAGGATGGCGCCTGAGTCTTTTCCCTAAGCCGATCCGGAGTAGGGTCATGATAAGCCCCCAATGTTGTATATATATCCGGGCATATCTAGCTCTTTTTGTTCACACACACACACGTGTTTTAACACCTTATACGATTGATGTTGCACGAAGTGTGTTTTTGAAAGTTTCAGGTCAAACCGCGGCATAAGGCGCATTTGAAGCGCTTTGGGAAGCGTCCCAAGAATTCAAGGGCCAAGCGCCCCATGACACTCCACCATCGAGCCTCGAGAGCCAAGAAATGAAGATTTGGTTAAGGCTCGGGAAGTTTAGAAGGCACAAGATCAAGCCGGAAGGCTAAAGGCGTGTCCAAGGCTTACAATCACTCCTGGTCGAATCCGGGAGTGAACGAGGACTCACGAGACCAAGTGCTCCCCTTCCCGAGGCTCACACGATATTTGGAAGTGTTTTGGAAGATGCCCGGTAGCACACAAGGCCAATGGATGGCGAAGAAAGAAGAGGCAACCTCAAATGGCTTAGTATTGGTACAGGTATTGATACCAGTATTGATAGGTATCAATACCTCTGAAGCACAAAGTTGGACAGAACACTGGGCATCGATACTCCCAAACTTGGTATCGATACCCAGGCCTTACGGGAAACATTTTTGTAGCAGGTATTGATTACCAGTATTGATAAGTATCAATACCTGGCAATCCGAAAAAGTGTTCAACCCACTTGTTGGACTTTCTACTTATGGAAACTTTCACCTTTAGTGCTTTTAGGATATTTTTGTGAGAGAGAAAGGGTATTTTGTATATATCTCTCCCTTTCTCTTTCTCTCTCATTATCTCCTACACTTTATCCTCAGCTTTATTTTTAGTTTCATTTTGCTCTCTTCTCTCTCCTCCATTGTTGAAGGGGATTGAAGCTCTAATTTCCTTAGGAACTCAAGTAAGTACTAAGTTTCCGTTAATTTCTCATTTATTAATAGTTCTTGTAATCTTCCGATCTCCATATAAATCTAGTTTATTTGCGTTTTCGTCGGTTAAATCTTATCTCTCCTCTCCTAGCATTTTCTTTTGAAAACTCAAGTTTTTATGTGTTGTTTGTTAATCTCTTAAGGTTTAAAGTTGTAGGTAAGGTTAAAATCATCATATAAAATTAGTTTTTAAGAATGTATGTTATGTTCTTTATTTCCTTCAAATTTCTAGCTAAATCTCCTAATATGTGGTGTGAGTAGTTTAATTAGGCTTGGTCATGGGGTGATTAACACTCCATGACCCGAGTTAATATGTTCCTCTCGACACAATGACATACACCGTTTGTTTATCAAAGAATTAAGATTGATTTTATGTATCAAAATTCGGGTTTGTTAACCCCCTTGATCACACGTCACCAAGGGCTTGACCACTTGGCACGTGTGATGCTTAGGGCTATGGCAACCCAAAGGTTTGTCTAAATGGCACAAGAATCCTAATCTTTGTGAAACACATTTTCTAGTTAATGGTTTTAAACTCTAAATCTTCCGTTCGGGAATATCTAACGATGTCCCGAGCCGGTTATCGAGAGAGGAATGGATTAACTTTGGTTGTGGCTTGTTAAAATCCCCTAGACTTAGCCTTGCTTTTAATTAGCCTTTTAAACTTCCGAGTCATTCACGAAGTTAAGTGAATTCCACCCCCAAACTCCAAACGCCAAGTTTGCCGCTTTAAGGCTAACCCATCATTCGCGACTCAAACATCACGCGCCGCACATTCGGTCTCTGTGGATTCGACCCGGTCTTACCGGTTTTGATGCTACGCGACACCTAAACCCTACAATTGGGGAAATAACATTTGATATACAATCTAAGGTCGCAAGCAGGTCACAGGGTATTTCACAAGTCTTTTCCCCATCCGTTGAGCGCTAGAGTCACAGGGTATTTCACAAGTCTTTTCCCTAGTGGCCAAAGTCACCACAGGATGGCGCCTGGGTCTTTTTCTTGGACTTTCACAAATATAATACATGGTCCCAATCAAATAAGAACAACATTCCGGAGATATCACAGAATCAACGAATAGACAAGAAGAAAAATTAATATCAACCAATCAATTGCAAGTATTTCAATTAACCTTGTATGCCAAAGGGTACGTCAATCATCAATAAATGTTCCACAAATAAGATAACATTTATCATCGCAACGACATAAAGAATCTGTCAAGAATTGATAGGCTCAAGAGGATTCCATTGAAGGGATCACATGCTTAACCACTCACCTCGATCGGAACGATAGATAGCAAAATGTAATGCTCGGAGTACTCGCTAATCTGAATTAATGTGTACAAAAACCATAATTAATCACATGATACCTATCAATTAGACTACGGTAAAACTAATAAATATAATAGTTAAACATTGAACTAATTCCTCCAATAGAGCTACACCTCCGAAACCCCAAACAACCATCACCATTAACCTTTGCAATCCCATGCAATAATACTCTTGAAATCTAATATTAAACAAATTGATTTCCTATCTACATGATACAAACACAAAATATATGCATGCAACTATAAGTCCCATGGCCGAACAAGGCATCACGTGGGTGCGGCACACTCACCCACTCAGTAATCTCCACTGATTGCAAATCAAGATTCTGACATGTATAATAGACCTATAATGCATAAACAACAAAGAAGAAAATTAAAGAAGAGAAGGAAAATGCTAACCGAAACTTCTCCTGCCCCTCTTGCACCGCCCCTCTCTCTCTCTCTCTCTCTCTCTCTCTCTCTCTTTGCTCTTCTAAAAGGAGCAGCCTAAGATATTTGGGTATAGTATTTAACATGTAAACCCTAGTGCTCTCAATGTAAAATAAATAACATCCCAGTCCTCTATTTTTATCAAAATATCTATATTGCTAGGAAATTCCTAATTAAGCCCAACTTAGAATTTTAAATAGAAGTTTAACCCATACCAAAAAAAATAGTCGGCCCTATACTAAAATAAACGGCCCATTATATATACGCTCATGTAACCATATTCAATTTAACTCAACTATATTTATAAAAACAAAATATAAGTTATTTGATTTTTTTAAGAACACCAAAAATAAATATAGTACATAATACTTGTATTTTATTTATTAGAAAAAAAATTTGAAACCGGAAAATGGAAGAATTTATTTAGTTATAAATTTTTTTTTAAATGAAAAAGTCGGGATGTCACAATCTTGGTTTCATAAGTGCTCCAAAATCCCCCCAAGACCTACAGAAAGCGGCACAACCTCCTCACTCATATAGGTAGGATTTTATCAGCGTTCTTGTAACGAGAACACCAAAAACCTATTAAGAGCTAAGTAGCTCAGCCTCCTGTTTTTCTACATTACAGATACCATTCACTTAATGAATTTTCACTCATACACAAGTTTTCCGAGTTTATCCAAGTTTTATTTTCAATATTTAATTTGAAAATGGTGGGGGAATGTTGGAACATTTCCAACATATACCAGTACCAGCTCTTCTTTTGACAGCTTCACATGCACATGTATGGAGAGAGAGAGAGAGAGAGAGAGAGAGAGAGGACCAATTATTTAATGGTCTAGGAGTAGCACCATGTACGCGGTCCAATACCCTTGTCCACAACACGTTTATGTGGTGTCCAGTACAATGTATGCATTGCACACGCACCACCTCTAGTTAGACCCATAAACTCAAACCAAAGATGCATGAAGTTCAATTTCTCTCACTTTTCTCTCTATCCATTAGCATATGAAACCAGCAAATGAGGTTCAACCAATGCCAAAAGGTTATAAACCAATACCAGAAAAGAGTTTTGGTTAGAAATGGCTGTCTGATCAACATTTTATCACACTTTTGGCAGTGTTTTTGCTGATCTTATACCCCGCTTGGAGAAAAGGCGTGAAAAAATAACAAAATTTCATTAGAAACAACACTCATCAGGATTTTGACTTACGATTCCAAGGTTTGATAACAAGTTTAACCCAGCAAAAAACAGAAGATAAAAGAGGGAGAAGATAAGGAAGAATTTAAAGCTGTAACAAGGAATTAAAACTGGTTAGTCTTGTTAATAGTAGAAAAAATTAGTTCTTAAAATTTGCTGATAAACATCATCATTGGCCAAACTCATCTCTACGATCAGCACCGCGGATAGACAGCATTATTTCAGATTACAAAAAAGCATTGGAAGATCCCTTGTAAAGACTAACATCTATCCCTACATTTCGACAGCGTCCCACTCGAATGATCCGTCTTGAAAACCATTTTCCAGGGGTTGATACCCATTTTGAGCCAATCTGGTCATCATGGCAAGACCTGAAAATTCCACTTTTCAGATCAGAAAAAGTATAAATGAACTCAAAACTATGTTTTACTGTTAAGTAATTCCAAAATTGAACACTTTATGGAATCTTACTCTAGTATTTTTCTGGGGGGAAAAAAGAGGTACAAATCTATTCGACCCGAACAATGTCAAGAATGGAAAGTGTAGCGAATTATGAATAGAACCATGAATGGTAAGTTCATGGTAGATTCTCTGGCATAAACTTGCATGAACCTAGGAATGATTTGTGAAGAAAACTGTATGCATGGGGTTATGCCTGGTCGTTAACCAGAATTAGTTGAGGTGCGCGCAAGTTGGCCCAGACATATGGTTACTAAAAAAAGAAAACTATATGCATGTGCGTATCCAATCTAAGTACCTTCGACAACTCTGTAGAGAGTCGACCACCAGCTATCTCCAGCTACGTGGTACTGGTTTAACGTACTTTCAATGTCTTCGTTGTGTTTCCCCTCTAGAACTTCCTGCAGAGTAACGACAGCATCCTTTGTTCTCCTTACCATATTGTTCTCATCGCCCATTTCCGACGGTTGAAGATTTTTGTATGAAGAAGTGAGGTTGACAGCAAGAGCATACTGCGTAGCGGCCCAGTGGGAAGAGGCTAACCATCTTCGCCCGTTCATAGGAATGTTCTCTTGTCTCTCAGCCTTTTTCACTCCTCCTTCTCCAATCACTAAGCTTCGTAAATATTGAGCATTGGCAGCTCCTGTACTTTGAACCATCTTAGAGAAAGCACTTGTCTCGTTCAACAATAGTTTCTCCGGGGTATCATATTCCAAGACCTGAAAATAGATGTTGAAGGTTTCTTACTGACATAAAGATCGAATAAACGAAAACCTCAAACTCAAAGACGGATCACGGGATCAGGATCCCTATCACCCTCATGTAAGGAGGAACGGACCCACCACGGTCTTGTTTTACGATTCCAATGGTTCATTTGTAGTCGTCAAAGTATACATTGCACTCAGGAAAAAAGAAGAAGAAGAAGAGGTTAATGGGATGTTGGTAGCCATCTTAACAACTCTTATTTGTCTTGAGAGAAAAGGACGGTCACGATAATAATCATTTATCTCAATTATGTCCGTCTAACCTGAATTTTCACTTGGATGATTTACAAATGAACAGCTCAGATTATCAAAGTAGGACCTGGGTGGTTCTGTTTCTCCTCAATTAGGATCACATCAGGGGAAGAAGACTAATGTGGAATTCCAATTAAACTTGAAACATGCAATCGGATTATTGAATTCAAAGTTTCTATTGTATGGCTTCTCATTGGCTTTTTGTTCACCAAATGCGATATCCATTGAGCATGGAAAGTAAGAAATAGGAGTAAGCAAATAAGTGAATCTACAGCAGGGGCATACCTGACCAGCATCAAGCACCAGAATCTGGTCACTGTCTATAATAGTGTTCAGCCGATGAGCAATGATGAGCATTGTGCACGATTTGAATTCTTCTCGAATGGTTCTCTGGATAAGTGAGTCGGTTCTAACATCAACAGCTGCAGTTGCTTCATCAAGAACAAGAATCTTTGATCTCCGTAACAACGCTCGAGCAAGACTCAAGAGTTGCCTCTGTCCAACACTGAAGTTCTCCCCTCCCTCTGAAACCTTTGATACAGACAAAGAATAATTACTTTTTAGGGCACACCTATCAATTCCTCCATCTTTTATCATAGTTCTTTCTTCGACGACAGAATCTTTTTTAATGGTCAAGGACCCATTCATGCCATTGCTAATACCATGTAAAATTACTATAGATATTAGACTTCACCCATAAATAGACAAAAAGCAGTTTAAAGTGCTGTAAGCATATTGAAAGGGAAATACTAGTTCACAAGACTTAGAGGTAAGGTTGTGCATGCAATTTTTTTACAAGCATCAAATGGTATTAAGTTTCTATACATTTTTTATACTAAATTTTTTCAGAACTGCTTGAGATCAAAATAAGCAGGTTTTTGCCTCTTCGTAATTGTATGATAAAAAACCATGTTGTCAAACCATCAAAACCTTCATTTGAACGAGGCACTTTGAAAAATTCAGTGTTCTGTCCTATTACAGATTTATATCCAGCTATAAATATACAAAGTCATGACCAAAATATAAATGTCATGATGATCTTACCAGAAGCCTCGAATCACACAGAAGTTTCATAATGCGGATTGGAAATCTAAAGTGGGTTCACACGAGAGAAGCTTATAGGATGGAGATCGAAATATTTTTGTATGTACAGTTTAGTACTCTGGTCTTGCTTTAGCTGGTAGGTCCCAACATAAAAATTGGAAAAGATTAGGCAAAGAGCTTGTACCTCAGCATCAAGCCCCAAAGCATTCCTTCTGATGACATCCTTTAGATGAGCACGCTCTAACGCCTCCCAAAGGTCAAAGTCATTGTGTTCATTGAAAGGATCAAGATTAAATCGAACAGTACCTAGCCAAAGAAAACTAGGGTAAGTCAATATTTATGTGTGTTTGAGAAGATTATGTAAGTGATTCATACACAGCATCTCTTTCTTTTATCAAGGGTTCTACTAATTGATATGTTTCCGCAAATAATTGAAATTCAATTTCTTCATCTGTATCTTCCATTTTGGAAACTTATAAAGTTCTTCCATCAAGCCCTGATCAATGAACTTACAAAAGCCTTCAAATTGTATCTGATTAAACCCAGGTACTGCCGACATTCCTTCATTTTCATCCCAGAGCATTTTTTTAATTTCCCATTTATCTAAAAATTCTTCATTGAATCATAAAGATGATCTAGTCATAATGGAATTTCTATTCTGTTTACAGAATAACATGAAATTTTTCCCAACTCCCTGTATAATGTTTTTGGAGTGACGTACAAATGAATGAGTTCGATAATCAAAATAGTAAGGCATATCAGCCTTCTTTGCCATGTACTTATTAGTGTCACAACTGTGAAGCATGCGTAGCATGTTTTTTCTGTCATCATGTAAGAAAATTGATCAAAGAATATTATCAGCCAGAAAACAAGGATAAAAGCATAGGTGGTAGGCCGATGTTATGCCTGACCTGATTTGATCCTATCAGATGTTAGCTATGACTCTTTTACCCATTACAGAGATGAAAGGTAAAGACGGTTGCGGGGGACACCCACACATAGGCAAGGCTACTTGGAGACTGCCACTCAACACATTGAATAGTGAAGAAAAAAATTGACCAGGTTACAGTGAGATTGTATTCTCCCCAGCAAGATCGAAAAGTGCCCTAGACACAGAAACACTGTCCAACATGGCCAAGCCGACACATCGATTTCCGATACAGGTAGGACACGAGACACGACATACCGAGGACAAGTTGATAGTTTGAATTTGATACTTATATTGTAACTGAAAAGGAGCGATTGGGTCCAAAAAATTGACCTACTTTAGTGCTCATGCACAAACAAGTGCACATGCATGATACATAAGAAATGGGTAGAGCTGCAACATTACCAAGAAAAGCAAATAGTCAATGATCAGAAATTGAGTGAAAATCTCCATGTCCTACCAGTATATATAGAGTTTTCGGTTTCCTCTGAACATATACGAAACAAGGATGGATTAAGTATTTGAAGACTAGTAAGAATCACAGAAGAGGAAGTAAAGCATACCAGCTCAAGATAAAAAGAAAACAATAAAAATTAAGAATAAGAAAGCAGGGTGTACTTGGGAGTTAACTGTTTAGAAACTAGGTATGTGTAATGCATACCTGAGAAAAGAACTGGTGATTGTGGTATGATACTCAAAACCTTACGGAGATCTGTCAGCCCAATCTTCCCAGTATTACAACCATCAATCAGGATTTTTCCCTTTTCTAATTCAACAATCCGAAACAAAGCATTGAGCATGCTAGATTTCCCAGCACCGGTCCTTCCAACTATGCCTACCTTCTCACATGGCGAGATTGTGAAGGACAGTCCATGCAAAACAGGAGGAAGCTCAGGCCTATAGCGTAACACAACATCTTTAAATTCAATTGATCCTAATGAGGGCCATCCCAGTGGCGGACGGTTGGATTCAATGACAGCTGGAGCCTCAGATGGTAGATCTATGTATGTGCCAACACGCTCAACGGAATTTAGACTATTTTCAGCCCTACTTGCTTGTCTCAGAACATTACTCAGTAGATTTGTGATGTTTAGAGAATAACTAAGAAGCAAACCCATTGAAGATGCAAACGCCACCTTGTTTTCTGCTCTTCCATTTTCCATGACAGCAAAAGTTGCAGTCATCCAAATCATGATGCCTCCTAATGTTTCTAACCTTATGGTAAGCCAGCGGTTGGAGCTTATGTTGGCAAGGGTGAATCTAATATTGTTATCCATAGATTTTCCATTAATGTTGGACATCCGGTCATATGCTTTGTAGGCACGAATTGAAGACAAACCATTCAGTGCTTCTCCAAATTGTGCATAAACTGGAGATCTAGTTATGGAATCTAAGCGCTTTACTTCCCGGCTTGTGCTCTGTCAAACAAATATGCATTGTTTTGTCAAGGATACAACAAATAGGGATGTGGAATGAGCGATGAGAAAAATATTTGATCAGTCAGAATGTTTTATAGGACAGCAGTGTAGAAGCTATGTAAATAAAGACAACAAACATAATATTCAAAAATCAAACTATGTCCACACCCATCTTCCTCCCACCCGTCATAGACCACGGTACCAGCACACCTCCCTTTCAGCACAGCCCAGCCCCTCTCCCACACTCCCCTGTAATTACCCAGCCACGATATTGTCCGCTTTGAGACACAAAAATACACCCTTTGAAGTATGAAACTTCTCCATTTGTAATCCACCCAAGTATGTCACCATATGGAGCCTTCCCCGACACATCCACATGGGACCCAACCAAGCATTTCTACTTATGGGACCCGTCCAAGCAAGTATTTGGTGGGAACTGCCCTAAATTTCTGATTGCTGCAAGCTCTAAAACCATTTGTTTGACTTAGCCCTGCATAATACAATTAACTTTGGATTTGGGTTGCACATTCATGACATTGAAAAATGTTGTACTATGTGATCTAGCCCCCAAGTGGACTTCTACTAACCATGCAATGTGGGGCACATTCATGGAATGCTTTTTCTTTTCAATCTTCGCATCCATTAGTCTAGCATCAAGCTATAGAAATTGTTGGTTCTTAGACCTGGGTCACCACATCGTAGCCTCCCCGAGTTCCCGGACACACCAGCCCCTCCCTAGCTCCATGTTGCTTCAGCCAACCTCTCCCCCATTACCATAGGCCCTCTTCCTCCCTAGCCCATCAGTTATATCTTCTTCCTCTTCGGTCACTTTCTTGTACCACCTCATGTCTTCTTCCTGTTCGACCACTTCATGTCTTCTTCCTGTTCGACCACTTTTCATACCACCTTATCCACTCCATCCAATTTGAAACCCAAACGCAAACCCTAACGGGAGGGCGGGGAGCAGGCGGCAATTGTGGTGATGGTGGGGAGGTGCTGAGGTGGAGAAGGCAGCATTGGATGGAGGTGGACAGCAGAGATTGGGAGGGTGGGTGTGATTTTTTTTTTTTAATATCTTGATTTTCTTGGTGTGTTTAAAGAGCAGAAACGTGGCTGTAAATAGAATTACAAGTTAGTTAAGTGTTTGTTTGCTTGGAGACAATTTCATGGAAGTACAATTACTAAGGGGATGATGACTTGGATTGCTAGTACCACTAAGAAAGAATAATCCATCTACAAATAGACTAATTTATTGGTACAGCATGGAATCTAAAAAGGGCATAATATCACAACCATCGGGAAAGGGTAATGAATTGACCTTTCTTTCCAGTGGGAATTGAGAAAACAATGAGTGACATTTAAAAGAGCAACATATCTGAAGAAGACAATAAAATAAGAAAGAAAACTGACCTGATAATATAGGTAGGCTGCATAAAACAGAATCAGCAGTGGCATTATAGCCCAGAGGGAGATGGTGCTCACAATACCAATCAGTGCAAAAGTTGACAGAAGCTGCCAAACTTGGCCAAGAAACATATTCGCGAAATTAGCAACATTGCGATCTATATCACCCAGATCCTTTGCAAATCTGTTGATTACCCGCCCAATGGGATTAGTCTGAAAGAATAACATAGGAGCTCTGAGTACCGACTGTAGCATGGTATCATGCAATCTTCTAGCTGCGTGAAGACTTGATGTGATTAACCAGAAAGAGTTTAACAGGGTCACCAACACCTGAATAATGTGCAGCAGAGTGAGTCTCCAGAGAGTGTGACGAAAGGGACCTCAAATGTTGCAATCTTTCACCCAAATCTTGGAACCATTGAAAAACGCGGGAAAAATTGTTGAAGTGTTTTTTAACATCTAAAACAGCATGTTACCAGCACACAGTGAGTACATTGCCGTGGTTGTTCAATGTGATGAATCATGATATGAACATATTAATGCACACAAGAGTGAACTTCTTCCCTATGTTTTACTGTTGCGGACCAAGAATTTTGGTCACATGAATGGAAAGCATGAAACTATTGAACTAAAGAAGGTATGCACAACCACATTGAAATTTGGGAAAAGCAATGTGGAGTATGAAGGTAAGTTGCAAAGTGAGATTCCCAAGTACCTGACCAAATGAAAAAATTGCGTAAATCAGAATGAAGAACCCTGGTCCCGAACTCGAACTGCTTTGTTTTGTCCAAAAACTTAACCATGTGCTACTTGAAACTCGAAGAACTTCGGTCAAGATGTAGCACATAAATAGGATCATGACAACCCAAAGACCTCCTAAGGCGTCTTTATACCTAAGTAGATAAGCAACAAAAAGTACTCAGTATATGGTACTTTCAGTAAAGCAACAGCGCATTAGAAAACATTCGAAGAGACTTATTAGAAGAGACATATACAGCAAAGTCAGCTGTGTACAGTATACAGAAACATATGCACTGCTCAACTCTGCATTGTTATCGACATCTATTTCTACTGTTAGCAGTACCATAATGACGTTTATATTGATAAGGTCAGTGCTGACCAAACTTTAGGCATAAATACTTCTATAAGAAAGTGCGATGGAGGCAATTAATATAATTTACGGAGTTGGAACACAATGGAAAGCTGGAATTAAGTTAGAATCCTATCTGATAATAAGCACATCAGAAATCATCTTGCGCAGTTAAAATACTAGGGAATGTATCCACAGCAATCATTCTTCTAGACATAAGTCATACAAACAGTTGAGTTACAGAGAACTAGCAGCGATCAAGGAGTCAATAAACGGTTAGTATCATCACAGTTTATTTAAAATAACCTAGAATACTACCTCGTTAAGACCTTCCAACTGACAACACCTGTCTCCCTTTCTTCTTGCTTGATAAGAACAGATTTTCCTACTTTCCTTGTACTTTTTGGGTTTCCACTTTCTGGTAATCCATTCTGCAAAACAATTTCAGCAGACTTCAAGGCTTTATTATCACAATTACTATCATCGCCCTTTTCATCCACATGCTCTTCCATTTTCCCCGCGTTCTCCATAAGCTTTTGGAACAGTATGCCACTTCTAGAAAGCTCCTCAAATGTTCCCTCCTCCTTGATCATACCTTCGTTTATAAGAATAATTCTATCCACCTGAGGAAGAAAATGCAGCTGGTTTGTGACGAGCACTCTGGTTTTCCCTTGCAACTCTTCTTTGATGCAGTCATTAAAAACCTGGAGCAATTTTTATAGGAGTTTAGACTAAGAAAAATAAATGAACTTGCTTAGGTGGATAGAATTATTTGAACACCGGATGACATTCTGGAAAGAAATAAAGCAAAGATGAAAAGGAAAGTCTAATCAGATTGATTATTCCACTGGGAAGGAAAGTTTTATCAGTTTCTGAGGATCTTTTTACCTATATAGGGTGCAATTCCAATAAAAATGACCCTCTATGACATAGCAAAGCATAGTAGATTAACGACGACATTTAATAAATGTACTCTGAGAGTTTGTGGATTGCATTTCTTTATTTTCTCGACATAAGTGGTACTACATTGGTTTAACATGATATGTTTACCTGACGACCAACATGAGCATCTAGAGCACTTAAAGGATCATCAAATATGTATACATCTGCATCGGAATACACAGCCCTGGCCATGGAAACCCTTTGCTTTTGTCCCCCGCTAATATTCACCCCTCTTTCACCAATCTCTGTAAGATCGCGACCCTGAGAGAAATATTAAGTACACAAGGGATTCAGGTCCACGATCTAATTTAACATTCTCAAAACATTCCATATACTATCAACCTAATAAAAGCTTGTCAACATCACACTTCCTCCGTCTTTATTTGTTTGTCCATTTTAACTATTTCAGACATCCCAAAATATCATCTTTTTTTTTGTACTTTATTACTTTATGGGGTTTTGGAAAGCTTTGTCTACGATAACTAGTTGAAATCTTTTGAAAAAGTTGTAATGACAAGAATGCCATAAATGGACAAACATTATGGTACGGAGAAACTAGCATTTACTTGTTACAATCATAAGATAAGGCGATACTTAACAGGCAGTAGGTCAAGGTCGTGCTGCAATGCGGTTACATCAATTGCCTTCCAGTATCTAGTTGGATCAAAGTTAGAACCAAATAGTATGTTCTCCCGTACCTGTTAAGGATAAACTTAGCATGTAAGATCCATGAATGATCATGGGATGTAATAGGCCCAGTGTAGCCCCTAGAGTGTTTATTATTTTAAATCTTCAGCTGCAAGATCTAGTTTTTCATGAAACATGAGCGTGCTGTAACTCACAGTAGCATTGAAAATCCATGAAATTTGAGGAACATAAGCAACGGTTCCTCTGATGACAACAGTTGTATCTTCTACAGGCGGAAGCTCCCCAATCATTGCTGATATAAGCGACGTCTTTCCTTCACCAGTGCCACCTACAACTGCAACTAGGCTACCAACTGGTATGTCCAAATTGATATTTGACAATGTGGGTTTCTCTGCCTGAAAATAAATTTGGAAGATTTCAAAGACAATAAGCATTAAAGTCAACAGGATTCCCTTCACATCAGTGTTTGCATAGTGTGTTCTTTTAAATTCTATACTTATTTGTAATATGTTGGGCTGGCAACTATAATGTATTCTCACTGACACAAACCTTAACTGGTATACAATTAGGGCTGCAACATAAAGGCATCAGCTAAAATGTAGTATTTTTTTTAGCTTTAAAGAGAGCATTCACCATGCAGCTCGCATATTTTTTGTTGTCAGTAATAACAAGTGAGAGCCTTTCGTTATCCATACATCCTCCATCAGTGGCTTTAGAAGGAAATAGCTTTTCATTGCAAAATTTTCAAAGAATAAACCTAAATTGAATAAAGCATTGTCGTGTCTTAATTAATCTCCATTTAATAGCCCCACCCCAAAGTCCCATGGTGTCCCATAAGTTCTATGCTCTCACAATTAGAGCCACTATGAAATTTTATTGGTTTGTGCGTACGGTTAGCAATGATTGTACTCTTTCTATTTACTTAGAAATTACTTACGCAAGTTCTTGCTAAAAAAAAACTAGTAACCTAAACTTCTCCATCGCTATACACTTCCCAGCTTCAAGAAAAATTCTATCTGGTCTTAAAACATTTTCTTTTTCAATAGCATCCTTCACCTCAGTTATCCTAATTTTAAGAAGAATCCTTAGTACACGTTAAATTTTCTTCTCAATTGGATTATATGGTTTTCATTTGATAGTTTTCGAATACAGCGTTCATCTCACATTCCTCAACACTCTTTCATCCTCACACTTACACATCATGAAAACCATTTCTCTCTCATGTATAAAATATAATACATCCATACATACATACATACATATATATATCTCGATATTTAAATATTTCCCTCCATTCTTTATCTGGACCTTAAGATAAGTACATCATCATAAACAGATCATTGTAAGCTTTACTTCTTTTGCGTCATCGACCACTTTCTTAATTAGTGTAGTGTCTGATGTACATCTTTCAAAATTTTCAGATATCCCCACGTCTAGATAAAGTTTTATGACAAGCAGTTATTTTTTAATTGCTCCTTTGAATTGTTTCGTTTCATTGCCAGGCTTCTTCGGTGACGTCTTTACAGATACCCAATGAACTTCTTATCCAACTCTTTTGATAGAACCATGCTTGTTTTGAATACTGATCATGAAACATCACGACGTTAGCTGGTGCTTTTGGTAGTCGTGTTATGAGTTTTAGAGAGCCACCAATTTGCAACCTTTACTTTATTGCTAAATGTAGAAATTGTCATAACACTAGAGAACACACACATGCATACACAGAGCGAGAAAACACAAAGTAGCACTGCATGTCATACACAATCCAAATAGTTAAAGTTGAGCTAGACCTTAGAATCCCATGAAAAGTATCCATGCTTGATTGAGACGGCTGGAAGACCAGGTTCAAGAGGCGGGTTAGGTAAAAGAATTCTCTCTTCAGCTAAAAAAAGTTCCTCCAGTCGTTGCAATGATACATTTGAATTCACAACCTGTAAGAAATTTCATCTTCAAATAACAGAATATAAGGAAGAAAATTGCAAACAAATAGGCTGCATGTATATCAGTTTACAAAAATACCATACGAGTCCGTGACATTGCAATGCAGTTTTCAGTTAATTTCTCTGTGATGTAAAAGTCCATGTTTCTTCTAGCTAAACTTCAAACAAGGATTCAAAATCCCAGCTATATTAAAGCAGTAGGGGTAGGAATGATTACGTATAGTTATTGTTCTTCTCCAATTGAGACACAAAGTGAAAAGGGAATCTGTTTAACTTCTAGGACACAGAAAGGAAGAAGAGAATCCACTGTCTTAAATGTTACCAGTAATGTGGTTTGAATTCTTTGTTTATCTGTCTCCATCTCTTAGGGACCATATGAGAGTTCAAGTTCTAGATACCATTTTAAACGAACTAGACATGATTGGAGCTTTACTAGTGCAAAAAACTAAAACTAGAATTAACATGACTTAGTACACCACCCGTGGTTTTAAATCGCGGTATTGGTCTGTGTAAGATTAGGATCAAAAGTCGCACTTTAAGGCAATAAATCTTGATATACTCATAGGGGATGGATTCTCACTATCTAACAAAGTAGATTGGTACTCGATGCTTTATACAATAAGAAAAAGAATAGTAATATCAAATTACATCTAATGCACCACACACACCCAATAATAGCTCCATGATACAAACAGACCTTCTGATCAGGAAAAAAAACAGGAAACGACTCCTGAGAGATTAGGGACACCAGATCAAAAAAAAAAAAAAAAGAAAAGAGACCACGCTTGGTTTCTTTTTCGTCGCAATTTAGTCTCCTACTGATGCATTGCCATTTTGCCATATAAGCGACAGATTGATAGTGAGGAAAACAAACCTGAGTTATTAAGTTTGGAAGCATGTTTAATGGAAACCGTAGCACTGCGAAAAGGGACATTGATGTGAAAGCCCTTGAAGGAGTTAAATCCCCACCAAGCAAGGTGAACAATCCAAATGATGTCACCGTTACGAGAACTGGAATGCTGTTTAGTATGAAATTGTTACACTGCAGGGTAAAGATGAAGTTAATATGTTATACCATACGGTGAACATACATGTTTCGCATTCACAATAAGAAACCATCAATGTCATGAATTGCTTACAGTTGACAAATGCCACTTAGAATGTTGATTCATTGAGACATTATAAAAGTTGTTGAATCATCTTTGTATTACATGCAGAACTAAACTATCCTCATGTCAAATAGTAGTTAGGGGGAAACTTGCTTGCTAATAACATTAAATATACTTCTGTAGTGCTCCTGTAAATTATAATTTGTACTTGATTAGTAAGCGATAGATAAAGCAATCACGATATGGTAGCATGTACCTATTTCTACTGTTGCTCAGATATAAGATAAAAGCAGTCAGGGGAAAATGATGTTGAGTACGGTGTAAACCACGCCCAACATACATGCTCCGCATTTTCTAAGAAGCAACGGTACTCATCTTCGCACTTCTTTTTTGTCTTTATAATTTTAATTTACCACATTGCCCTTTCATTTGCTACATTTGCATGGATAAAGGCAAAAAAAAAAAAAAAGGAGTGTAGATGTTAATGCCATGAACTGCTTATGGCAAACAAGCACGTTAAGCATTTTGATACATTGAGAGATGTAAGCATGATAGAAACCATCTTGTTCTTAAATGTTCCACATGCTCAACTAAAAAACTCCCTTTCAACAAATAGGTACTTGAGGGGATCCATATCTTGCCCCTCCCTTAAACTCCGTGTCATCAACCATGAGTCGAAACCGGCAAATATCTTTGTATATCAAGCCTATTAAAGTCTAGTTTGTTACATGGGCAGCCATTGTACTTTGGATTTCCATCCGTTAGCACAACCAACCATTTCTTCAATATCTAGATGAAACAGATGGACCCAATTTTTTAATTCTAATACCCATACCTCCATAGTTCCATTGCAAGTAGTGAAATAGCTTTATGGCTGGGCAGTTCTACTATGTGTTAAGTAAAGTAAGTCAATAACTGGTAAATGCAGAACAGCGCTTCAACAAAAGGGACATGGATACAACAATAAACAAAATATAGCATATATTATGGTGGCATCTCTGAAAGTGATAATGACGAGATGGTTTCCAAGATTACGATAATGTCATACCGCTGACAATAGTTGTGCTTTCTGAAACCATGAGAGTTCATCCTTCCTCATTCCGTGAACTTTGGATTCGAAACTTTGCTCCCACGCATAACATCTGAATTTGTTTAGCATAAAATCAGATAATCACTCAGGACATCCTACTTGTATATAAGATCTAGAAATCCAAGCAAAGATGGCAAAATACTTCACGGTGTCCATGGCAGCCAAAATTTCATTCATTAGCCCAACTCTCTTATCAGTACGTTGGAGCCCTTCCTTTGATAGTTTTCTCATTTTGCTAATGATAAATGTCTGTTCCCACAAGAAAAATTAAGAGTTCTAAGCAAAACAGTAAAAACGAAATATCTAAGAGTTAGAGGTAACAAAAATCATGAGCACTGAACAAAGTAAAGAACAATCTGCCTGGACACCTCCAGTGAACCAGTTAGTAACTTGTGATACATATCTAATTCTCCAACATTCACCCGCCAAAGTTTTCAATTTTCTATAACTCATCACGCTTCAAAAGCGTGACCGAAGGCACTCTAAAGTCTGATATCTGGACGAGTCCCTTTCTTGCCCACAATATCTTCTAAAGTAAAAAATCACACACAGAAAAGCTTAAACTACCAATTAAGGGGTCCATAAGAGATCTATATTGCCAAAAATTATACTGGTAGGAAATACGCTGAATCTTACCTAATTGATTTGACATGTCCTACAAATTCGATATGTTTATGGGAATTGGGGATTTAGTTTGCCTTTGCGTACGTTTGTCCATCTTATCATTTTGGGATGACTGAATGTTAGTTTTCCAAAACTTTCCATTTCAAATTATCAAAAGTACGTTTAACGATGGGGATGAGGTGGAAATTCTTTCGTGGGATTCATTTGCTTGAGAGGTTCAATTCCAATTAGGAACGCGATCCCTTCCCCATGGGAGAAAGATTGTTACGAGACTTTTACCTTGAGTTGCGTGAGTATGGTTCCGGAGCAGGTCTGTCACCCACTAAGAGGATGTGCAACTGATGCCACTATTGCTTATGTCAATTGAACATCTGCAGTTAGACTTCAAGGCCAAGCAACCCTAGCTTGAGGGACTCGAGTACACTTCCCCGGTCATATCCAGTGGATACATTGGGGAAAATAAGAGTTCATGTAAGACTATAAGCCATATGACAACAATCCAAAATAGCAAAAAGGCTAAACATGGTCAACACTACCATTGGGAAAAATTGTTCAGAGTTCAGCAGATGGAATCTAGAACTTTTCCGAAGAAACACAAAAAAATAAAGTCGGAGACATTAAGTGATAAAAAATCTTTAAGAAAAATATCCACGCATGCTAAATACATCACTAAGATAGAAACTATTGAGAAATATGAAAAATTGCCCCCCTCTCTAATTGCTTAAGCTTTTAGATGAGTATTTTTTTTGGTAAGGAAGGAAGTTGGAGGTTTAACAATCTAATATGGTATCAGAGCAGTCAATAGATCGTGTGTTCGAGTCTCCCCGCAAACCAAATGATTAAAATTTCCACTTGTTTAGCCCGCTTATGGAGGAGAGCCTGGCTACACGTTGGGGTCGTGTTGAGAATATAAATAATAAAATTGCCCCTCTTTCTAACAGTTTAAGCTTTTAGATCAGTTGGTGGTTAACAATCTAATAGAAACCATACAAAGGTATAGGGAAAACACTGTTACCTGTAAAGGGAACATTAGAACTAGCATTAGTGAACCAAGAAGTGATGCCACACCAAGTTGCTGGTAAAGAAGAACCATGGCGATGGCGATACGAAAAGGAGCTGACCATAAACCATGAAGTTGTTGGCATATTTGCTGAAAGCAAGGACATACAATGTTATTACTCAATTCAGGCTACGACAATAACACACACACACACACACACATATATATATAAACACGCGGTAGGCATCAATATCTATTCCAAAAATCAGGCAGCCACATACCAGAAAATTTTCAACTAATTATATCATGGGAAATGCTAACGGGTGCCATAGTGCACCCGTTAAGAGTACAAAAAAGTACAATTTAAAAGTACATTTGTATTTTATAGTACATCTTTAAGTGTACTTTTAAAGTGTACTTTTTGTACCCTTAACGGGTGCACTATGGCGCCCGTTGGCATGACCCTTCTATCATATGATCTACAAACCGCGGATTTTCTTTCTTTCTTTAATTTTAATAATTGTACTCTATTACATGTGTCAAAACTATTTTTTAGAACCATTGACTGTTTTTTGAAATACCAACAAGATTCCAGTTGCCTTCTTAAACGTAACCATTTAGTGAAAATTACCAAGTTGCATTCATAAAATTGAAAAAGTAAGGCTTTTCTAGTCGACAGGCAAATTCTAAATTGCTACGCACACTGCCTATCTAATGTGGCTACTCTAAGATATCTCACTCACTAACACATAACTAAATATCTTCTAACAAATCATCGACAAGAGGAGTCCAACGGAAAGTTATGACAAGTTGGACTTATCAATTTTCTCTGTTTCATAATGGTAAACATGATATAGCATATTTTTATGCAGCACAGAGTGCATAGGAAGAGCATAAACCATGTACTGACATTGACAAATCTCTTTCAAAGATAGTACTTCCGTGACCTCAAATTCAGATGATATGAAATAAAATGTATTTATCATCGGGTAGAATTGTGTCTACTTATTTGTAAGGTGGAGTGCATGGGCAAAAGATTGAAGATAGCATGCCTGAAGTGAATTAGCATCCGTTGTCATTAAGTTTGTTATCTTTCCAGAAGGAACTTCTTGCGACTCTCATGTGTTAGCCTTAAGGATTTGCGAAATACAGCAGCCACCTGCAAACAAAGGAAAATAGAATTAAGTTAATGCTTTCAAATTAGCAACAAACCAAGAATTCCAGAGAAAGATATTCATTTGTCCTTGCCATTATTGCCAACCAGTAGGGTTGACCAAGATATTGTAGACATCTGAAAGTGGGGGATAAAGCCTCAACTAGTATGATGGCTATGATTACTTATTGCTTCTGAAGTAGGAGGACAACAATCTAAGTGAAGTTCTTTCTTTAGTAAAAGAGGTGATTTATTTTTTAAAAGAAGGATCTTTCTCATCTAATAAATAAGAAACCCTTCCCCTCAATAAGATTATATCAGCTTTTTTTTTTTTTTTTTTCTCTATCTCCTTATTCTTCATTTGTTCCACTTTCTTTTCTTTTATATCATTGAGCTTCCTCCATGCAAAGTGGTTTCAGTAGAAATCAATGTTTAAAATTTGCCACAAGTCATGCTTAAAAACCAGGTCAAATCCTATCAAAGCCTCGAAGAGGACTAAAGATGTAAATTCATCAAAGAATGTGATTCTGCCATAGGCCAGATTCAGTCGAATTCTCCACCTAATCACACCGTATGCTAAAGAAACCCATAAGCCCATTTTGCAACTTTACGCTGTGTTTGGAACCAAGAGAAGGAAAGAGAAAAGGAAGGGGAAATAGAAGTTCTCCTTCCTTTCCGTTAGTTCCTCCGCACTTTCGTTTCCTTTCCTTTTTTTCTTTGTTAAGTTAGGTACTATTTTCTTTCCTCATTCATACAAAACCAAACAAGAGAAATTACTTCCCTTCTACTTTCCTTTGTCATTTTCTCAGAACCAAAACAAAGAAAAGTGATCGACTTTTCTTTAAAACTCATCCTCATTTCCTTTCCTTTCTTTTCTTCTTCCTTTTCCTAAGTTCGAAACATAACGCAGGTTTGAATCCCAAAAGAATGGGAAAGGAAAAGTTAGAATAAAGAAGCGTTCCGCTTGTAGTGTAGGATGCATGTACTCTCAATGTTATTATTAAACAAGTAATTCTAGTGCATGTGAAATATGTTATAAAGAAATCAACA